>JARHVA010001754.1:0-1290000 GCA_037957365.1 Torreya grandis | reverse complement strand
ATGGATTGATGCATATTTTTGGTTAGTATTTTCCTTCTGGTTATGGAAGTAAATTATGATACTACACTTACAAGTTAGTAAGTGAATAGTAATTTGGCAACTTGGGTTATGATGTTTCCTTTTACCATATGAGGGTATGTAAGAGTTTTGTTTTTGAGATGTTAGTTCTCTACTTTCCCCTTGTGATTTTTTAGAGGCACTATTTAATCTAACCTAAAAACTTGACCTCGAAGAGTGGTGAACCTTGAATTTATATTAATTCTAGTTGTTTATAATTATATGTTATTATATAACTTTGTTAGACTAATATTATTTTATTTTTGAAGCATGTTGTTTTGAAGAGTTATTTATGTACCTTTTGATAGGAACAAGTAGGGTATGAGATGTGCAGAACATCTTAATAGTCTAAATAGATCGAGATAAAACTTTAACTTGTTGTGTGCTAGCTAAGCAAACAGGGAGACATTGTCTCACTTGTTCCTTTAAAAGGTTGTAAGAATATTATAATACTTATCCTTTGTATTTTATGCTAATTTTGACATTATTTATTCTTAACTATGAATATAAAACTATAGGTTAAGCTGTGAATATGATACTAGTTATCTTTAGCTAGTAGTAACTTAATACAATTTTAGAATGATTGTATGATTTTTTTGTATGTATGTTAGTACATCTAGAATAATTTAATAAGTAGAAATTCTTTTTATAATATGTTATGATAGATTTATGTTTCATTCATGAAACCTTGTGCACATTATGGAGATTGTTAGATCATAGACACCCAAGGGAAGAGTGGTGAATTAGGAATGTGAGTTCTAAGTGATAGGAGTGTATACTACTTATTCTTACACTGACTCAATTATTAATGAGTTTGAATCCAACACATAGACTTGTCAAATCTAGGATTTGATAGACAGACTTGTTAGAGTTAATCATATGGCCATATGCATGTATACTATGGATAGGTATTCCAAAATTTTATATACATTTAAAATATAATATTTCTAGTTCTTATTCATTATCATACTTGTCAAGAGCTCCATGGACTAGTGAAAATATTGACATGTTATACTTATTTGAAGTTACATAAAGTAGCAATAGTATTAACTTATAAACATTATTATTTCCAAGATTCCCTAAACACTTTTCTCCAAAATGAGAAATACACTCTCTAGGTTAGAGACATGTGCATAGGGGCCGGAAGGTTTTGTGAAACTCTCCTTGGTCATTTGTTTTGATTTTTATGATGATCTCATGTGTTTTTGGGAAGTTAGTGAAAATTTTCCCAAGATATTATAGGCTTGTCTTGTGGTTCTAGATCCTGAGGTGATCATGATAGAACTAATATGAGTATTTGATACAAATTTTATTTGTATGATTAATTAATAGATACTATGTTTTTATTATGTTAAACTCTATTTGTTATTCAAAACTATTGTTTAAATAAGCGTCATCGAGATGGTGCCTAATTTTGGGGGGAAGGATGTTACTTCCCAATTTCACCCTATGATTTATGACCTTTAAATCTATGGATTAATATGGTTATTAACTAATTATTATTGACTTGATTTGAGCTTTATGATATATATTATTATGGGACAATGATATATTAATTGGATTACATGATATGTCAGTTGTATTTTATTATTTGGTACATTGTGGATATGTATTTGTTAGTTTTGCATCATTGGTTGATATATGATGACTCAAACTAACTACCTACTTGTTGTGAGGTGAATCCATAATTGATATTACCTTCAAAGCATGATGAGGGAGAGCATAATTAGAGAGGATGGAATAGATAGGATGATTGGAGGGATGATAGAGGATTTGCTAAGACCCTACACACACAATAGATTTAAAATGTTATATGTGTAACATGTTTTAAATGTTAATACATATTATTAAAATCTTATTTGTGATTGTATTTTGTATGTATTTTTAGTTCTTGACATGCATAATATTACATAAGATTTATTTACTTATAAATGTTTTGATTTTCAAAAATACATCAGGAAAATAGATATTTAATTGTTATTAAATGTATAAACTAATAAAATATCTTTAAAAAACATATTTAAACATTTAGCTCACTAATTATTGATATTTAGGATATCAACATAAGTAAGACATATGTATATATATAATCTATCTATCTATCTATATATATATATATATATATATATATGTATATTAATTTTTAAAGATATAGTTATCTTTTAATTATAAGTAATTATGGACTTATATATCTATTAGATAAATAAATAATTATCCTTTTTTTAATTGATTTCAAGAGATTGAACTATATTAAAGTGCTAACTTTGAGTTAAGACAAACTAAAATTAGTATTTTTAAAACATGCATGAAACTATGTTAAAAATTAGAAGATGAATATCATTATTATATTGATTAACTAGACTTATGTTTGAGATAACTTGGGATTTATAATGTAATGATCTTTATTAAATAAATATATGTCTTATATTAATTAAGAAAGTATGAAAGATTACATCTATTGGTAGATAAAAGACAAGATAACTTAGATTTATGAAATTAAAGGAAATAAAAGATTATATGCATGGATGGAGAACTTGGAAAAATGGAGATGCAAATTTGGATAGATAATTGGCATGAAAAGAAGAGGGGCATAATAGAATTGAAGGAGGATGGATTTATAAAGTAAGTCTGGGAAGTTTTAAAAGATACGGGGAGAGAAGGAAGAGGATACATAGATTGAGGAGGAGGAAAATTGAGAGAGTGTTACAAACAAGAAGAGCTAGGTGAATTCTTCTTACCACAATCAAAGGTTCTATAATTTATATTTTTAAGTGTTATATAGCTAAAAATGGATATGGGAAGTATTTTTTCTAAGATTGATATATACATGGTCATGATAATTGGAAATTCAATTCAATTTAAATACCTAGTGATTTGTTTGCGTGGCATTATCTAGAATGAATATAATGGTTTTTATATTGACCACCAAACTACTATATGCTCAGCTCCAAATAAAACCTCTATGAAAAATAATTAATTTTTTGTTGTATTAAAGTAAATTCTAGAAATGGTATATAACAATGACTATGTATTCTATTATATAGTCATGATTGAGTATTCTAAAATCCTTAATTGAAATTATGAATTTTTGTCACATATTGACATTTCATAATCAATGTTGGAATGCTCCTTCAAATAATCTAGTTAATAAAGATTTGGAAAATGTGTGAAGGAAACTATGTTTCCTCTTTAAATGCAAGATCAAATGTTTGGTGAAATTTTATTTTTTCCTCAGATTTATGCTTGGCTATTTGAGCCAAATTGCACTATTATCCATGTTGCGCTATGAATTTTGAGTTGCATATTGCATTTTAGTACTATAGTAATATGGCATAGAGGTTTCTAATAGATTTGTTTGATCAATTGGTTTGTTAATATAGTTAATAGTAAAGCAAATTATTTCATTCAATGTTAACATTAGTTTTGGTTTAGTTCCCTATTCTGCTTAGTAAATTTCTAGCAGTTGATATCTATCTTAGCCATTAACTACCATGTTTATTCACATCGTCATCTATAGTCTTAGTTGAGTCCCATGGATTTATATTTGGATTAGACTTATTATATTTACATTGGGTTACACATTCATTTGGTTATATAATATTACTCAGCCTTGGTGTTGTCTTATGAGCCATTGGCATCATAATTTTGCTTTGTATCAGGCTTTGTTGCTTACCTTAAAACTTGATCTTCATCTTCCCCTACACCTGAAATATCAACTTTAACACTAGTTGCATTGTCTTCCATGGTTGAATCACCATCATTTCTTCCTCCCATGAATTCTATTGGAGGGATATCACGTATAACGAGCATGGATCTAATGTCTAATTCCCAGGTCACTTTCATAACATCCACGATTATCAGTGTTTTGGTAGGAGTGATTGTGGCAATCACTTTCTGATGAAAATATTTTTTTCATAAATCTATTTTGGGTATTGAGTGTATTTATTTGAGTGAATAGAAATTTTGTTAGCAAATTAGCTCTTTTCAAGGAGTCATCTATTGTATTTTTTTAGTTAGCATTTAGGACGTTGAGCACATACTAGCCAATAAATAATTTATAATATATTTTTTGATGTTTCATAACCAATTCCTTCTACCATAGATTGATACATGCTGAATCTCGATGCTATGTTCTTGCCAAATACCCTATATCAATACTAAATATTAAATGCTAAATTTAAAAAAAAAAAAAGAGCATTGAGTTTAGTAGTTAAATATTAAAAGTAAGGTTATTTAATTATGTGGCATCCATTTAAGCAAAACATGAATTTTGAAATAACCAAATGGCTAAATGAACTTATGTAACATTTATTGGATTACTTCATCTAATAGTTGATTACATGTAATTAATGTAATTCATATTATTTAAAAAGATCTTTAACCTTAATTTGATTAGTTGATTTCATGTAGATATTAATTAATTCTTAATGGAAAGTGATTATTTGAGCCACGATATATTAGATCATAATAAAGCTAATATTAGTGGTTATACTATTAAATATATTTTTATTTATCAAGTATATATATATATATATATGGAGTATATAAAAATATAGTTGTGGAGATATGATCATAATCAAGTTATAAATCAAGAATATATTCAAATATGGTCAGTATGATGTTATGCCCAGGTGGTTTATAGTCTAAATCATGTTGAGATATCCATATGAGTATTGATGTCAATTTGACTTGAGAAAAATAAAACTTAGGTAGTCTATCGACGTTAAAAATCAATTTGTTTAAACTAAATGTATAAATTATATAGGTGCATTAGATCATATACGTATATCTATGGATATTAGGTTGTTGATTAGTTATAGGATTCTGAAGAACCATAGATTATAACCTTTTAGAACAACCTCCTAGATACATAATAAGACTTTAGAATGAAACAACATAACAGTTTTTAAGTTATCTAATTCTCTATTATTATTTTGATTGACTACTTGAGAATTATGTTCTTAAGATGGTGGATTGAGTTATTATTGCTTATACTTATATGTACTTAAGGAGTACAGATTATGTAGTTTAAGCCTAAGATATACCCGAAAGGTATAATCTGTACTTGTTTGCCTATCTTATAAGTTTATGAGACTTTTGTTTTCTTAAATCATAAGTTTAGTTTATGTAATATGTATTTGTGAACTATGATAGTATGGGATGTCATAGAGTACTAAAATATTGTTTTAAGTTATACCCAGATGATACATACTATAAAAATATGTGTGCTGGTTATTATTTGGATAATATATTTTGTGACAGTTAGTAGGACATTAAGTATGCATACTTAGAACATTTGAGAATGTAACAAATGCTAGGATAGAATAGTATCTGTTCATGTAAAATTATGACTTGCTTTGTTATATCTAGTTTCTTGTTTAGAATCTATGTTTCCATGTATTTAAGTCTTCTTTATTTAACTATTGAGGAAAACTAGTAGTTATGCCTAAGAACACTAGACGATGACAATGTGGGTTATCATGGGGTGTAGTTTGTATGTAATTTACTATAGCAGTTGGAATCTATAGTTAAATGTGTATTTTACCTAGGTGGTATAAACTGTAGTCATTAATTCTAGTATGAGATGGATAAAAATGTAATATTCATTCATATTTTGATGGAATAAATGTATACTTTGCTTACTCCTATGATTATCATGTGATGTGATATGATTGCTTATACGGTGTAAATTGTGTGAATCTTTGAGTTAAATAATGTAGTGAGATATTGTCTTTTAGTATGTCTGATTTACATGTTACTGCGATATTTTGCAATAGAATAGGTTTTCTATAATACACTGCATGTTTAGTTTTAAAAATTATACAACACTTGGGTACTTGATTGTTACTCTGATTTCCTACACCATCACTATCTACTCATCTATGAAGGGAGGGCCATTCCTTGATGGGATTAGTATGGGGGATTATTGGTCTGTGGTTGGTGTGGAAAAGTGTCAGATGCTCTCCCTCCCCATAGTAGTACTACTTACCTAGAGACTACACTTGATATTATCAGAGACACATGAATTGGTTCAACTCGAGCTCCAAAGAAGTTGGTATCTATTTAGTATATTATGGATGAATGCCTAAAGGAAATGTAATTATAACACACACACACACTTGAATAACAATTTTTGTATTATTTGATCAGCTACGGTTGAATCTTAATGTATTTACTTTCCTTATAGTTGTAATAAGTTATATTATATTTCAGTATTTGAGTTTTGGAACTGTTATTTCTCTATGTTATTGATTGGATAAGTTGTTAATTATTTTTGTATGGAATGAATGTTAAGTAATCATTTTTTTAAAAATTACTACATTTCTTTAAGTACAATTTTAAGGGTTTTAACACATAACATCAAGGCAACATTATTTTTAGTGACATTATGTTAATGGAAAACAAAATAAATATTAATGTGATTTGTTGAAATGCATTTAATAAAAATGACTACTTTTAACTTCATGGAGGATGCAAATGATTTTAAGTTATTCACTACCAATCTTCATTGAATAATATTTTTGATTCCATGCTTTCTCATCTTAGTTTTTTACACTTTCACATGTATCTCATTGGAAACATCAACAAACCTTCCTTTAAACCATCTGATGCCATGTTGTCAATCTCATCCAAGCTCTATTGGAAATATTATCCCATTTTGGGTTAATAGTAAACCATAATTAACTATTATAGAAATGAATAAAATGTTATTAAATCATTAAATGCTTACAAATTATGGTCTAAATTCTGAGCATACAATTGAATCAGCTTGTAATTGTATGATATAACTAGTTAGTGAGCATTTATTTAACATCTCTGATTGCCTTAGATGAAGTAAGCTTTGTAAACTTTTATAAAAAAATTCCTTAAGATAAGGATTATCCACTCTTTGAAGTAATCTCTACAATGCTTATATCATTATATGTAGACATAAAAACTTATAAAATAAAATTGAGAAATCATAAAAATTAGACACCACAAATATTTAATCCAACTCCATCTCCTTAGAGCGGGGTCCCATGGTGGGGGCTACTGCTCCTATAAAGGTGATACTCCAACTCCATATCCTTAAAGCAAGGTCTCATGTTGGGGACTACCACTCCTATTAAAATGGGAAATAGGGTCCCATATATTTTTTAACATTTTTTACTATTTTAACTAAAAATGTTCAAAAATATCTCAGTAGTAATTGCTTCAGGAAACATTTCCCAGGCTAGACAAGCAGTGAGGGGCACAAAATTTCTTCCACTCACTCCTAAAATTTTACCCTATTTTTTACCATTTATCATTCTTGCATGTGGTTCCCTCCAATAATTTCCCTCCATTTTTTACTTTGAGTATCTAAACATTTTTTTAATATATGCACCCTGCATAACGTTGATAGAGTAGAGCAGAGCTGAATGGCAATTGGAGATTAGAGCAGAGAGTTATAGATCAGAGGTACTTTTCTATTAAAACTCTTTTTTATTCCTTTATTATTTCACTTTAGTTTCATAACATGAAGGCAACATGATTTTTAGTAATATTATGTTAATGGAAAATAAAATAAACAATAGTGTGACTTGTTGAAATACATGTAATAAAAATGACTCTTTTTAATCTCATAGAGGTTGCAAATGATTTTAAGTTATTCACTACCAATCTTCATTGAATAATGATTCTGCTTCCATGATTTCTAATCTTAGTTTTTTATACTTCCACATATATCACATAGAAAACATCAACAAACCTTCCTTCAAACCATCTGATGCCCTGTCATCAATCTCATCCAAGCTCTATTAGAAATCTTATCCCCTTTTGGGTTAGCAACAAACCATAATTAATTGTTATATAAATAAATAAAATGTTATTATATCATTAACTACAAACAAATTTGGGTATGAATTCTGAGCATGTAATTGAATCAACCTGTAACTGTAAGATATAATTAGTTAATGAGCATTTTTTTGACATCTTTGACTGCCTTAGCTGAAGTAAGCTCTTCAAATTTTTATCCAAAATTTACTTAAGACAAGGACTGCCCACTCTTTGAACTAAGCTCTACAATGCTTATATCACTATATGTAGACATAAAAACTTATAAAGTAGAATTGAGGGATCATACAAAGCAAACACCATAAATATTTAATTGTATTGTGTTAGTATACCTAGAAGTCAATTTATATGAATTTTTAGTAAGAAACATTTCTCACTTTCCATTATAAGCTAAAGGATTTTATAATACACTATTAAAAGGGTGTTGTTTAATACACTAAGAACCCAAAGTGTTTATCATAACGTTACAAATATTTGTGATTGATAAGATGTTTTTGTCATAATTTAACCAATTAGAATGACACTATTTCACATTCCATCAGAATAAGAGGTGTAATAGTAAAAATATTTGATCATTATTCGAATGAATATTTAAATTCTTAGAATGAATTTTATTTTTGAGGAGCTGTATATTTTATATCAACACTAGTGTTAGCCTTCTTTGATTTGGATAGGGCAAAACTTGAGCTAGACACCACTCCATCCACCTATAGAAGCATATATTTCACTATCATTGAAACTTTTCATTTCATTCAAATTAAATACCTCAAAAACCATTGAATTGATCTCTTCTTGACCTAATTTTTATGAATCACCTCCTTCAAGAAACATGCCAAGTTTCTTCTCTTGTATATGACTCTAGTTCATGTTACCATTTGCTAGTATGGTCACTTTAGCTTCCCCTTCACGCTTTCTTGCCTCTTTAGATTGAAACTCTTTTTATATGATTACATGATCTTAAAGTTCATGATTATGTGCATTTCCCATGTTTGTAGTTACATCTATCACATTATTGTCCTTTCCACACTCTTGTGCATTAGTAACATGTAGAGAGCTAGGATGTTCAGAAAGAGCACTATCTTATTGATATCCATTCACAAATTGAGAACTCTAATTTTCCTCTTTTGTTTTTTCCAAAGCTGCATTGTTCTCCTTTACATTATTTTGTCCATTAGTAGCATGCAGAGAGCTAGGATAGCTGGATAAAACACCATCTTGATAATAGACATTTACAAACTGAGAACTCTAAATTTCCTCTTTTTATTTTTCCATAGCCTCCCTATCAACCATACTTTTAGAATAAACGTCTACTTCACCATCCATATGGGTAGTGAAAATCCAAGATAGCAATTTTATTCACAAGTTATTACTCTAGTATAAAGGAATAGTCATTATCAAGGACAGAGCAAACTAGCAATAACAAAAGGCTTAGATATATCTAGATAAAAAAATATCAAAAACATAACCAAATTAAAATAAGTAATTAGACTTTAGAGAAAGAGGATTTATATATGATATTATTGGAATTTGAAATAAATACAAGACAATCAAACAAAATTAGAATAGACAATTTTAAACCTCAATCAATTGCTCTCTCAACAATGCAGTCAACCTATAGCCTATAGAAATTTTAAAAATTTAGATTTGATGTATAATGTAATTCCCTATGTAATTTGACTTGTGCAATATAAGATAAAGAAAAAAAATAATGGTAACAAGATTCCTCAATGTATGGCTCAATTAAAAAAATAGAGGTAACAAAATAATGAGAAAGTCAGAAATGTGAATAGTTCACTATGGATACACAAAATTTATTTATGTTTTTTCCCATAAAATAGTGTTTTTGTTTTTCAACACCTTGAGATGTATTATATTGTGACACAAACTGAATAGGTAGAGATATTTAGAAACAACTACCTATTTACAAATCCTAAACATATTGTGTGTCTATGGAAGAAGTTGATTGACATATGGACATATCGTGTGGCTTAGTTTCATCTTGATATACAAAAAATTCAAATTTTACTACTTTGCTTCATCTTTATGTCATTGATCCATAAGAGTGAATCGTCCTTTTCCACCCTAATTATTTATTATATGCATTTTGTAGGATCATAAAGTAAACCACAAGTTGTTAAGAAAAGTTAAAACTCCATGAAAGTAATAGAGCCAAAGCATAATGGAACAAAAAACCATAAATGATAAAATACATGTTATATGGCCTTTAGTTCTACTATAGCTCTATGATGAAGATAATTTCAGTCATGCAGATACCTATTATTAGCAGATGCCTCATTTATTCAAGATTCTTTGGGTAGACATCACAATAAGACATAAATGTTATTATGGTTTGTTATTATATAGAACTCATGCCTCTAATTTAGTTACCAACTTGCCACTATGTAACCACAAAACACATTAAAACATTCAAAAAACATGGATAAATAAATGTAGCCAAGCAATTATTCAACCACTTCAGGGGCCAAAATAAAAATAGTCATACTAACACCTATAAATGAGAAAAAAAGACAATGTATAAGGCTATAACTAATGGAAGTGGCTAACTGTCATGAAAAATAGTAATCCAAAAATAAAAACTAATTGTAATTTTAAAATATATGTTTTTTTTGTGGAAGTAGGTCACCTCAATTCTATTCATTTTGTGAATTTTATCAATTCAATTGTTTTATTTTTGAAAATAATAGAATACACTTTGATAAATGAATTCTATAATAAATTAGTGTTTTTTAATAATGTTATTGCTTGTAATCTTATTTATGTACCAATGCAACTAATTATAACTTATGAATCAATTTCTATTTTTAATGAATTTACCCATTTCATTATTGCAGGTAGAGATAGAAATAAAAAAAATCATGAATAAATTGTGTTTTGTCCAACTCCTACCAAGTCTAGGTTTTATAGATATACTTCATTACTTACAGAGGGTGACTTACAATATGGAGATCTATTGTCCCTATATAATGATTTCTCTATAAATAATGATACATATTTTGAATTTGTTTCAGGTACCCAAGTTCCAAGTACACAAGTAAACATTAAGGAAGATGTTGACATCACTATGATAGAGAACAAATTTTTTAAAGAAATTGACTATAAAGAAAAATATGCACAACAAATTTCTCCTACACAACTAGAAGTCATAAGAACTCAACCATTTATCCTTCCTCCCAAAAAGGGTATACTTCGTTGTAATATTAAAATACTCTTGTTTTGATTGTTATAAAGGGTATTGAGAGGGAAAAATAGTCCAATGGTGGAGCCATGAAAAAGGCTATATCATCCTCTAAAATGTGGAGAAATATGCAAAAGCATTTTGCTAATCATGGTGTGATTTGCACACCAATATAGTGTCAAAATTGATGGGAACATATTCAACCTAATAATAAAAAAATAGAGATTATGAAAAAAATATTCCCTTAGGGCATGATAGTTATTGGTGTATGACAATTCAAGAAAGTATTTAAAAAAAATCTTCCTCTAAAGTATCTAGAACAACTTTTTGATGTAATGGACGCTAATTTTGGTGAAGATAGAGCCATTAATCCTAGAAATATAATCATTGACACTTCTGAGACAAACCATATGGTTAATGAGGAATTTTATTCACCAAAAGAGAATTAAAAATGTAATGACTACCTGACACCTAAAGTACATCTGAAAGCCAGTCCATAGGAAAAAAAACAATATCCAAAGCTACAAGTCCAAAAGATACTATTATTGAGAATAATTATTCAGTGGTTTCTAATATACAAATGGTTTAGGAGGGGCAAATAAAATGCCATGAGAAAGACTTCACTTTGTTAGAACACTAGATGTAAAGGGAAGATGTGAATGGGGAAAGGATAATCAAGATTGAAGAACAAAAGATCAATGTGTGACTCAATTTGGTTTCAAATTTGAATTCTATCAAGCAAGCCATGTTGAAGATTAATGAATCATTTTTCAATAATAAATGAATATTTTCATTAACTAGTTTACTTTAACATTTTTAGTGGTTATATTCTAATGTATTATCCTTATGAAACCTTTGGATTATTTTTACCAATTTGAATTCTAAATATGGATATTTTTTTGTGGTGATTTTTTTAAGAATATTGTATCAATTTGAATTCTAAAGGTGCAACCTTATGCAACCTATTGATTATGGTGAAATTTTACTAAAATATATTTGTTATTTTCTAATTTCCACTGTCATATTGACATGAGACAATGAGTGTAAATTTGATTTTCAATGTTCAATGTCATGGATGGTGTTTGAATTTCAAATTTTAGATTTTTTCATGTCATGGAATGGTGAATGCTATTTCATTTCAGCTTGTTTATTTATAAAATATGTGTTTTGTTTATTTTTATTGTGTTTCTTAGTGGATCCTTTATTTTCCCCAAAATTAGGGAAATTTTATGGTATCCATGAAGTATATCCTCTCATCATGTGAACTAGGAAAAATATAGATTTTAGCACTATCAAGATGTTCTTTTACTCCAAGACCTAGATATAAATTTTGTATCATGAGAGTGGGTCTAGTTGTGGAAAATATCCCTCTAAAACTCCATCCACTAAGATTTTTTGGACAAGATTCATTTTTTTTATTTTTTAAATTAATCATGTTTCATGGGATGACCTATGGTTGAAAATATATCATATTTTACTTATCATGTTTTATAAGCTGCAATGAGTTTTGATTATCACACATCTCTCATTTCATGTTGTACTTATCATGTTTCATAAGCTAAAATAAGTCTTTCATATAAGCTGATTTTACAATTTATAAAATTTTTCCAAGAACCAAAGAGTTTGTATCCAATAAGTTATGAGAAACACGAGTTCCACTTGGGCAACACAAAGGATAGATTTTAGTTTTATCTTCAAATAATTATTGATGCTATAGATTCCATAAAGTCCAGTCACTAATTTAATGTATAAGTAGAAATTTAAATGCTTTTATATTTCTTGTTGTCTTTTATGAAAAGATATAACCTTATTATTGTGTGTCATATGTTACAATTTTTATCAAAATTTGTAGTCAAAGTGCAGTCTTCTCAATGATATTGAATGGGCATTTCATTGTGGATTTATCATTTTTTTATAGGGGGTTTTACATTATGATATTCAACATCTCTTGTCATAAAATAGATTCTAGCTCAACAGAAGTAGTAAAAGTCTTCCTAAAAAGTGCATCTATTATTGTCCAATTGGCTGATATGATATTCAATATTCAAACAACATGCAAATTGTATCAAAAAAACATAAGAGGTATTCATCTGTAAGCACAAAGTCATAAAATGTTGAAATGGATGTGGAGATCCATGTAATAAAATCTAAGAAATAAAATATGATCCTTGAAACATGTTTACGTAATTATCAATAGGAAGGGAGGATTCAAATTGAATGGTATATAAATCCTTGTTTATTCGATTGGTGGAACCATTATATATTTAAAGTTAGATTTGATGATGAAAAGTTTTATAGAATTTTTAGGTTGACCTATGCATTATTCACATCTCTTTATGAGTTTTTGAAGGAATACCTTAGTCAAGGTGATATATTGTTATCATTTTATGACATCTATAAAGGGTAGGGTGTTTCCAATTAAAAAAAAGTGGCTATTACAATTATACTATTGTCATCTGGATTGACAATGATTACCATTAGTGAACTTTTTAGTTGTGGAAAGTCAATGGTGGTAATAATTATAAATAATTTCATTAATTATGTGCATGTGTTTAATAAGACATATAATTATTTAATGATCAAGTATGTAAAATAAGGTTTTATAAAAAAACAAGGATTTCTAAATTATTGTGGTGTTATAGATGTGACTCATATTCAATTAGACCTTCCATATAATGAGTGTTCATCATATTGGTATGACAAATCACAACTATAATATGTAATTACAAGCCATTATTGATAGTAATATGCATTTTATGGATGTTTTCATTAGGTGGCATGGTTTTGTTAATGATATTAGACTGTTGTGGAATTCTTCTTTTTACAGATTATGTGAAGGTGGGGAGAGGCTAAATGGTCATTATAATTTGATTGGTTCAACAACCATGAGAGAATATATTATTGGTGATGGTATTTATCCATTTTTACCATGGTTAATCACTCCATTATGTGGAGCTTCAAAAAATAGTCAAAGGGAGTTTAATTTCAAGTTATCTTCAACAAGAATTGTTGTTGAATGTGCATTTGGAAGGCTAAAGAACATATGGCAAATTTGTCATCCTAATTTGAAAATGCTACCAAAGACCATTCTTGCATGTTTCATGTTGCATATTGCATAATATGTTGTTAATAAATGAGGAGGATGATAATGAGGTAATTGATGTCAATGACAATGAGCATAATATGTCAAGCAATGAAGAAGCATTAGGTGATTTGACTGCAACATTAACTCGAGTGGCTTTAATGGAATTTGTCAATGGAGAAAATGGAATGGCCCAACCAAAATGAAAAAATTATCTTTCTCCCTTTAGTATTCTTCCATAATTTATAAATGTCAACATGGACATCAAAAGTACATCTTAAAAAATATTTTGTGTTTGTTATTTGAATGATATTAATTGAATAATTTGTAGTCCATACGATTGAGTTCAAAATTTATTTTGAGTTAGATTTTTTATAGCCTCATCTACACCTACTATGGTGGGGAGTTTGAATAAGGGTTTCAACCATTGTATGTTTCTACATTAGCCAAAATCTAGGGTTGAATTCATTGATGTACCATTTACATATTCTCTCAAATTCCTTTGTCAACATAGTTAGCCTAGACATTTCCATTATATATTCTTTGGTTTATTGTTTAATACTATGATTTGTAGATATAAATATTTACGTGAGGCACTTTTATCGACATGATAATAATCTCATGATGTTTGAGCCTCAATTTTTCATATCCCTTTTTGGGCACACCTCTATTCTTTACCATCAACATTCTGTACATACTCACTTTATTAAGTTTTGATGGGTGTAAGTATTATTTAAAATTCATATTAGAGTATGGAGCCTGAGAGAGAGATTCAAGACTATCTTGAATATTTGCTCTCAAATATTCTACAAGAGGATAAATGAGGAAGAGAAAGTAATCCTTAATGGAGATAAGTGTGCTAGTTCAACACATAGTATTGCGAGAAGTAAATCTATCAGGGATAGATTTTATCTTGCTATGGAATAGGTGTTAATTTATGATATCTTCAAGAGACCATTTGAGAGACATTTGTTCAAACACCCCCTTCAATATTTTTCCCTTCTCTAACTTATACTTGTCTCTGCTATTGTACTTATCTATGGGTGAAGCTTCTTTGCATTAGTAGGACCACCTCACCTTGCATCTAACATATTTAAATAATACTCATAATTTATTTTGGTAAAATAATAGTATATGCTTAGTGGGATTTTGTAGTGAAGCTTAAATCCCCTTAAAAATATCCATATAACATAATTCATATGCATGCACATTACAGTAATAAACATAATTTTTAACTCTTTGATATATTTATTCACTTTCAATTTTTGAAGAAAAATAGGGAAATAAGTAAAATTTTCAATTTAATGATAAAAATTAACTAATAATTAAAATTGTTTTAAGATGCTTTACAATAGAATTATTTTATGCTCTTATTTTGTGCATGATATTATGAAAGAAAAATAAACTTTTATGACTTTGACATTGTATTGCAAAATTTTCAACAAATGTACTTTATTCGACCATTTTTTGTAGCACATAAAATTCTCTGACATTCTATTTTGACAACTTTGGGTAAGTCTTGAAATAATAGTTAATGAGAACTTAATGCCTCATGATATGACTTAATAAATTTTAGAGTATGTTGAATTCAAATTAGGGTGTGAACTCAAATGACTTCAACATGTGTCATACAACATTTTAGTCATCAATTAGTTCAGATTATTTATTTAAATAATAACTACAATAATTAGGTCATCGATTAGTTCATATTATGTATCTAAATAATAACTCAAAAATTATACATTTCACTTCCTCAAAATAGACTACCACAATTTATTTTGAACTCCATAACCCTACTATCCTTATTATATCCATGTTATTATAGATGTCTTTATTTCTCAATTAAGAGTAAGAAACTAATGCTAATCTTTTAATGCTTAATGTATGGTTTATTACATCTTGATTCTATAGGATCTTTACTATGCATATATTCATCCCAGTAACCAATGTGCATAAGTTATTTATTTGTTAACAAAATATATGCTAAGGATAGAAGTGTTTAATACTCTTATTTTGTGCATGACATTATGAAATAAAAATAAAGTTTTATGACTTGGAAATTGTATTTCAAATTTTCAATAAATGTGCTTTATTCGGTCATTGTTTACAACACATAAAATTCTCTGACTTTCTATTGTGGCAACTTTGGGGAAGTCCTAAAATAATAGTTAATGAGAACTTAATGCCTCATGATCTGGCCAATGAAAATTTAGAGCATGTTTAATTCAAATTAGGCTATCAAACCAAATGATTTCGGCATGTTTCATACAGCATTTTGGTCATCAGTTGCTTTAGATTATGTATCTAAATAATAACTATAATAATTTGGTCATTAGTTAGTTTAGATTATGTATCTGAATAATAACTTAGAAATTATACATTACACTTCCTCAAAACCAACCACCACAATCTATTTTGAACTCCACAACACTCATGTCCTTTTTACATCCATGTCATTATAGATGTCTTTATTACATAATTAAGAGTAAGAAACTAATGCTAATATTTTAGTGCTTAATGTATGGTTTATTACATCTTGATTTTGTAGGATCTTCACCATGCATATATTCATCCCAAAAACCAGTGTGTATAAGTTGTTTCTTTGTTAACAAAATATATAAAGTATTTTCTCTAATGTTTTTTTATGGTGTGTTTAAATCATATTCAATAAAAGTAATGTGATAAAACAAGTACTCTCCTAACAAATCTGGTTTTTATATATTTTAGATGGACCTAAAAAATATTTTACCATTCACAAAAGGTTGTGAAATGAAATAAGAATACTAAAAGAGTCTCTATTTTATACCTAAAATTCATATATCATCTTAAATTATAGAAAAAAATGTTAGTAAATAATTATTTCTAGCGAGAAAAAATATATTAAAATAAAACATTTTCCTTATCTCTATAAAAACTCAGTGTGTTATGCAAGATACAACACCTCTTGGTTCCATTGTAAGGCTGATAGGCAATATTTAAAGAACCCATCGACGTATCCTAGTACAAAGAAAACAAAAGAATAGGTTATGTCGATAAGTTCTTTAAAATCCTTACAATGTTACTGAGAGGTATTGTAGCTAGTCTACCTAACCTGAAGTATTGTTGAATTTGATAAATGTTTTATGATTGAAATTTTGTGTATAACCATCTGTACAAAATTTTATCTATGCCAAAAATTTAATTTGAGTGGTCTAAAAAATAATCATGCTTAGTAAATTATGATTATAAATAATATTGGCATATGTTAAGTTGTTGAAAGCAGTGACCATTATAGTTAAGCTATGAGTGTATGAATAATTTAACTTCACCTCAAAATTAAAATATATAGTTAATGCAATATCCAATATATCATGATAGTTTTTTGGAATCAAATAATTCTTTGTATGTATTCAAACATTTTAGATCACTATAAATGTATCATTCCATTTGGTCATATGGTCAAATTTGGTCAATTATATTATTTGTGTCATAGGAGAAGCAAGAGGTTAAGATCAAGTAGCTTAGGAAGAGTATGAATTTTAAAGCAACACCATGCCAAACTTTAAAAAAAAAAACAATAACATCAAAGGTTGAGCTTAAGAAGTGGGACCACATGAATAGTGCAATAGTTACTATAGCATTAAAAATAAAACACATGGGACTCTAAATAAAAATCAACCCCTATAATTCCTCAATAATACCTAATTAAAAATGATTAGCTGGCCCCCAACATGGGACTAGGCTCTTAGTGTTAAAATTAAAATGGTATCCATTTCACCAAAGTCGTTACACCATAAACCATGATACCATAAAGGATGACATTGGGATGGCTCATCATTTTTATAGGTGATTTAGCAGGGTTTTAGGGTATGGTTGCATGGAGGGGGAATTCCTAAATTTTCTCTATGGGTGTCATTGAGAAAATTTATGAGTTTTCCCTATTTCAATGATCACATTGATTTTTAATTTTTTTGTGCTAAAAATTTTTGTGAGATATTTTATGAATGAGATAGAAACAAGTGCTTTATATTTTTATCACATTTTAAAATCTTAAAAATAAAATCATTCAAGTTTTCACATGGATATATTATCCCTGCGCTAGTGGGGAAAACTTTTTATTCTCTTCTTTAGTAGTCATTGAAAATTTGTCGGCTAAAAATGTAGGGCTCTTATTTAAATAGAAAAGACTCATTTTATTCCTGAATTTACATTGTTACAATTCTATGGACCAACATCACAGTAAAAATAGTAGCCCAAGCCTCTTCCATGAGACCACATCCTTAACCATCTATGAGGTTAGGATTTGGTATTTATGTGGGGGTAGTTGCACTACCCATATATGATTTTGGGAAATACTCATTGAGGTTGAATGTAACAAAAGTGGTTCATATTTTAAGGGTTAAAACTCTTAGATAATCTCATCATCATGTTAGTTATATATGATGATATTCAACATATGGAAGGAGGATTGTGATACAATTGGACTAAATTTAGAGGTTGATGAAAAGAATGGTCATTCATTAATCTAGAGGGGAATTCAAGACAGAATTTCCTTAAAATGGTCACCTCCCCTTAAAAATATCACCTTTATGGGGGTATGATTTATTTATTGGTGTGTAAAATATGAAACTATAATAATTTTCTACAAGCTCAATATTTGTTATAAGTTGTTCCCTTCAGAAAGGATGCTCGATTTCTATTCCCTTCAGAAAGGATGCTCGATTTCTATATAAACCCTTTAAAGGGCCATGAAAAATGTAAAATGTATCAAAAATCCTAATTTTTTTGAAAGGTGAAATATTATGTTTTATTATGTTTCACTTCACAACAAATCCTCATCGCTTGTTGTGGGGAATGGGAGTGGGGACAGGGAATGCTTGTTCACATTGATTTCAAGATTCCCAAGATAATTCAATTCTTATTTTACATTGATTCTTTTGATTATATATATAAATTACTTCAATTACTCTTTTTATGTTCCTACACATAATTGAACATAACATAGAGTAGATCAGACCATAATAGAGCACAAGGGGAGATCCATAGTCATTCCCTTTGAGTATATATGAAAGAGAATAAAGAATAATGTGATTAATTCACATCTCTTCTCAAAGATAAGTAGTTTTTGTAATAATATGGACACTATTTCTAAATTATATATCAAATTAGTCTTGTACACTTGGTAAATATAGACCTTGGTTTTTCCTCTTAGTTCTATACCTTTTCTCACTACTAAAAGACTCATATTTGATATCTCTTTGTGCCTATTTTGTATCTCTTAGTTTTACAAATGTTATTCTAATGATGTAGACCTTTTATAATGCTCATAATGCTATAAACATGCATATCTTGTGTCTCTACAAGTTTTAGCCTGTGCCTATTTTTTAGCTACCCAGACACTTGCATCCCAGTCAGATGCCTATATTGATGCAATTATCCTATCCCAAAATAAGTGTTTAGTGCCCTATAGTAATCCAATATACAAATGAAATATATCCCTATGGTTGGATTAAGTTCTTTAATATGAGCTATTATCCAAAAGGATTGGAATATATGCATGATCAATCCTCATTCATTCCTCACCTAACACATATCAAATAACTTACAAGGAAACTTACCAAAAGCATTCAATCAAGTATTCAATTGAGCAAAGCTTCTTTATTTTCTCTTATTTCTATATTAGTCATAGGTACAACACATCTATATGTATTAATTACTAAAGGAGCACTCCATGAGTCTTATTTGCCAAGTTACAAGCTAGGTTAGTGTTGTACTTGCTTATCACATAATGCATATTTATGCACACACAAGCCCACTCATAGGGGATAACTTTGAGATAGGAATCTAGGAGATGAGTTATTCAAGTGTTAGTATGATAAAATTTAATAAAAACACATAAATAAATTTAACACCTAAAACCTATCCACTCAAGGAGCAAGAGAATAATGCAGTAACAAAAAAAGAAGATAAAACAAGTATCCTTTACCTTCCTTGTAAGCAAGAGTTGCACATTGGCCTTGGAGGAATGTGCTCAGTTGTGTGCTCAAAGAATATTTTATAATGTTGATCCTTGCATCATTTCTCCTTGTCACTTTGGAAATATTTGACTTGGCTTTGGCAAGATGTAGCAATCTATCAATAATTTTGCATTATAACATTACAAAAAAGCTTTGTCTCTCAACAATTTAACATTATAACTTTGGATTGAGAGCTTCTTTTAGAATGGTCTTGACACTTCTATTTATAGGTTATCCAACTAAATATAACCCAAGTGTAGTTAGTTTAGGTTTAGTTTAACCCTGGTTAAGTTAAGGAGGGAACAAACAATTAATATTTGGGATAGAGATCCCATTTATTAAGTATGACTCTCCATTTTTGAATTTAAGGTTTTAATGGAGATATTTTCAATTACTTGAATTTGAGGATGATAACATCATCATGACCTCAATTTTATTGTAATTTCCTTTTTACAAAATTAATATTCACTAATAACACATGGAAATTTCACTAATCATTTAATTTGATTTGCTTAGTTAATTCATTCTGTTTAGCATTTTTGCATTTTAAGAATTGTTAAAGTGCCCTGCTTAATGGGTCCAAAGGCCAATATATCAATTTACTAGGTTATAATTTGATTGAAGATGAATCCATGAGAGATTACTATTGTATATAGGATAATACCCCAAATAGGGATGCCTCAACATGATTATGGGTACTAATGTATAATATGTGGATGAAATTAGGACATTCAATGATTATTAAGCTTAATTTGAATTACTTGGTAGAAATTAATCTGAAGTCTGATTAGAACATAGTTATGACCAAAATAGGGTGTCTATAGTTTTCCCTTATTTGGGAAGGTGTTACATGACATTGGCATAGTAACATCTTCTCAAAGAATGAAAAAGTTGTTAATGACTTGGCTAAGACCCCAAAGGGCAATGGATGAGCCCTAGATGCCCCCTCAAGGAATTGGGTGAAAAATAGAGTTGTCAAACATTCCCTCAAAAAGAAATAAATGATGTGATCTCTAGGTAATGGGGGTGAAAATATTAATTTTCCTAAGGCTAGTTATAATTAGTGGCATAGTAAGGTGCCCCAGTAGGGTAGATGAGTGCATAATGATTTTCCCAAAGGTAGATATAATCATTAGCATAGTGAGGTGTTAAAATAGGATAGATGGAAGAATGATTAAATTCATATTTACCTCATTAAGGTGAATATGATCAAATAAGGTCTATATAATTTGCCTTAGCATGATAAATTAAAACAAGGGGCTTAAGTATTGAATCTATACTTATAGAGTAACAATAAGCTGGTACAAAAGATATGAATGAATTTGGGCTACCTACTAGTATGGAGATGCATGTCCAAACTAGTAGTGATTAGTGATTCAATTGTAATTTAATTAATCTACATTTGGGTAGTGTTTTGGTAGGTTTAGGATTTTACAAGTGTGAACAAGAAGAAGTACTACCCATTGTATTGTATAATAGATCCTTTGGCCTAATTTTTTTTGTAGCTTGTGATATTATGTATCATAGTTATAAAAAACTCTAATAACAATGTGTATTTAAAGCATGGAAAACTTTGTTTAAACGTAAGTATAAATCACTTAGGCATAAGATATGAATAATCAAATCCCAAGTGAATATAATGCAATAAACTAAGTGTAGGAATGCACACACATTCACAACTTAAGTAAAGGATATGGGTAATCAAGACTCAAGTGTAAATAAAGTGTAAGAATCCTACGATAACTAAGAAATAAAAAGGCTAAAAGGCAAATAAAAATAAAAGAAACAAACACAAACAAATAATAACAAATTAAAAAACACCAATAAACAAAAAAAATAAATAGGGCAAGAGAAACAAGTCTCAAATAAACAATACAAAATTAAACCAACAAACAAGGCCATAAATAGATAAAAACAAAACAATCAAAACAAATAAATAATTTAAAGAAAATAAAAGTGCAATAACAAACTATTCTAAACACAAAAGGTAAAATACAAACAATAGTTAATCACAATGTTAGTAAAAATATAATACAAATTATTCATGCATTTATAATTAAGGTGTTACTCTTGACAACAAAGTGACCCCTAAGCTAGGTAAAAATGACAAAAGTAAAAAAACACAAGAAAAAATGGCACAATGTTTCCCCTAGGTAATAGGGAATAATGACACAAACAAGATGGTAAAGATTTCCCCTAGGCTATAGGAAACAACCCCACACAAAAACAATATGGGGGAAAATAGAATAAAAGGAAGGGGTAGTTGAGCTGACTCTAGATGCAATAGGCAAGTAGATGCTATGGACATATATCTAATGTGAAATTCAAGCCAAATGTAGTTCTCCCAAGATATGATATAAAAGAAAATGGTGATAAGAAAACATGATTTACGTGTAGAGGAAAATATGAATGGTCTTGCAAAATGATGAGTACATAGGAAAAGAGGGGGTGTGACATTCATAGTCATGAAATAGTCAACACAAATAAATAATGCAAGCATTAAAATGTGATTTAGGCTAAAAATACACCAAAAGGCAATAGACAAGCATTCACATATGAACTTGGTTCAGAATGCTTACTACATTTAAGGCTAAGAATGAGAATAAGCTCATAAAATTGTGAGAGTGTAAAAGGTCTATGACTTGAAAAATGATGTGAGCATAAATAACATGCAAACATAGTGAGATAATTTTGGAGACAAATATAGAGGAATTAATGATCCAAGATAATGGTGAATAAAATCAATCATTAAAATTGGTCGAGCTGATTCCAAATGCACTAGGCAATTAGACATTGCCTACATAGTCCCATAGACACAAGGTCCAATGTGAACTTAAGGAAAAATGGAGTTATATTAGGAATGGGATGAAATAATATTAGAAAAATAAATAGGAAAATGGAAATGGTCATGACAAAAGCCATGAGAAAGCTTTAATTATACTTGTCGACTAAGAGATACATGTCCTGAGTGGTGAGGATAGAATCTAAATGGCCCAATGTTGAAGGTGACACATTTTTGGGTATTTATAAGAATCTCAAATAAATGGAGAATTATGAGACATAGAATGGGTTAACTCAAAAAATGGAGAGAACATGGATTAAATATGCTCACCAAATGGTAAGAGCACGGCAAAGGAGTGACTGAGCTGACCTCTATGTAAATTGAGCACAAATTACATAGTATCGAAAGAACTCAAGTCACTTTAGTTACACCTATAAAGGAATATCTAAATAGGTAATAATAAGCTCATGAATAGGTAAATGGAAAAGTATAAAATAATTATGCACAATAGGGATAAAAATGGGATTACTCCAAATTTACCCAAAAGCAATTATAATGAGGAAACAATGACACAGGTCAATGATACTAATTTACCCAATGGTGGTTATAATTAGTAGCACTTAGAATGAGATAAAGTGTGACAATAATGAAGAATTAAATTGCCAAAACACTATCATACTGACCCAAGGTATTACCTTGTTCTAAAAAATAGGTTCTCAATGAATCACCATACTGAATCAGCCACTGAAACTTTATCTGAATCCAATCTCTATAGGTGCCCAAAGTACCAATAGATCAGAACTAAGGAGAGTGGCTAAGGGAGGGTAAACAAATTTGACAAATAAGGAAGGTATGGAAGAAATAATATATGGTATGGTACAAGGAAGTTGATATTATGGTACAATATAAATGATCCTCATAGACAATATCTTAGGGATTTTAAGAAAAATAATGCTTAAGATATGTTATGGTCATGGCTTCATCAAGTTTATATCTTTTTGACGTACTCAACCTATAAGCTCCAGAGCCATAATTAACAATAATGACACAAGGGCCTATCTAATTAGGCTTAAACTTTCCTTTATTCTTTTTCTTAGCCATGGTGTTCTTTTGGTTTTCTTTGAGAACAAGATCACCAAGCTTGACTTCTCTGTGCTTGACACACTTGTTATACTGACCACATAATTGATTTTGATATGCTTGAAGGTTATTTATAGTGGTCATGCATTTTTCATCTAGTAACTCTAGCTCTTTTAGATGAGAGAATCTATAATCCTCATCATCAAAGATGTGCTTCAATGAGATACATAGAGAAGGTAACTCAACCTTGATGGGAAGAATGACCTTAGTACCATAAATAAGTGAATATGGTGTGGCTCTTATTGGAGTATGGTAATTATTATGATAATTCCAAAGGTCATGGAAGATCTATAGGTGCCAATTGTGGCCAACATCATTGAAAATCTTCTTAAGAATATTGATAATGGTCTTGTTATATGCCTCTACTTAGCCATTACCTTATGGGTAATATGAAGTGGAAAAATGTTGGGTAATGTTAAACTCAACATGGAGCACCTACATCCTTATTATTAAATGATCTACCATTATCATATATAATGTTAGATGAGATACTATAATAGTAAATGAGATGGTTGAAGATGAATTCAGAAATTGGTTTTCCTATCATGTAAGTGAGGGGTATAACTTCAACCCACTTCGTGAAGTACTCGATGGTAGTAAGGATATGCTTATAGCCATCTAAGGAGGTAGGTTTAATATTCCCTATGGTATTGATTCACTGCATTGAAAATGACTAGGGTGTAGTCATTAGTTTAAGTGTTCTTGCTAGAGCACGGATCAAATTTATATGCCTATAATATTATTTACATATTTTTACATAAGCAACTACATTTGCTTCCATGGTTGACCAATAATAACTTGTACATAGGAGATTTTTGGTAAGGATGGCCCCACTAGTGTGAGCCCATAATATCCTTAGTAAACTTCCCTCAACACTATTGTGGCTTCTACCAAATTCAAACAATGAAGCAAAGTTCCATCAAAGCTTATGTGGTAAAGGGTTGGGCTGAGTAGGGTATATCGAGAGGCTTGGTGTGTGAAATATTTTTGTTGCTTATGTGAAAGGTTAGGTGGAAGGACTTAGTCACAAAGGTAATTATATAAGTCAAAATACCAAATAGAAATGGGACCAATAATTACACAGATCATTTCAATGACCGAATGTTCATGAACAAGTGCTAGAAGATGTTCAACAAGGAACTAATAGTCTCTTGCCTTGTCTGTGTTATGGATCAAAGAACCAAT
The DNA here is from genome assembly GCA_037957365.1 of Torreya grandis. Taxonomy (NCBI): domain Eukaryota; kingdom Viridiplantae; phylum Streptophyta; class Pinopsida; order Cupressales; family Taxaceae; genus Torreya; species Torreya grandis. Next base: position 1,264,747 of record JARHVA010001754.1, on the reverse strand, counting down.
TGTATCCATAAAATATACTATCATGTTATTTACCTAAGGTATGTGTTTAAACTTATTGTGAGTAATCTATTGCTTGAGAATGTCCACCATGGCTTTATATGGTACCAATTTATCATATTTAGTCTAGAACTAGTCTATAACATAATTAATAATAAGTTGGGAATCTCCATAAACTAGTAACTATAGAACATTCAATTATATTTCTAGATGAAGTCTTATAATAGGTGATTCATATTTAGCCATGTGTAGACACCGAAATCGTGTCAACTCCCCTGGTCATCCCCCATCTTATTCTTCTTCGCCTATTTAACCCTTGTCGATCACTTGTTCCACCAACCTTGACCCTGGCAGCATGTAAAAATGAGCACAGAGCTAAAGCTAGACTCTGTCCTCATTGTGCATCTGCCGACGACGGTCTTTACCCGACCGATGTCGTCGACGTCGGTCACTTATCGGCTGACATCGGCAATCCTGTCGACGTCGGTCACCTTACCGTTATCCGTTATCAGTTATCATTCGGTTCCCGATCGGTTTCCCGAAACAGTTATCGAACCGTCTCTCGAACCGTCCCCTGGCCTTCATCAGCGTCCGCTGATCAATCCCGCACACAAAGAACAGAATCATTCAATCAACCTGCGAACTCTGACATCCACAGACTCTTGCAATCTCGTGATCAACTGACTCCAGCATCCACCAACTCCAGCATTCGCTTTAATCCGGCACTGCACAGACGCTTCAACAACTTCAACTATGGCTTTCATCACGGCTTCTGACAGGTAAGTATTTTCTTTGTTTATGTTTATTTCTTTTTGATTATTCTTCGTTCACTATTTCTGTCATCCCGAAGCTTCAAACCATAGACCCAAGTTTTGAATCTCTCCTTTACATCCCTGCCCACTAAAACCCCCAGACTCTGTCCAAACCCGACCTTACCTTGTCCAGACCCTGTCCTGACCTTATCTTGATTCTATCAGACCCTGTCCTGACTCTGTCTAAACCTTGTCCTGACCCTGTCAAGAACCTGTCCCGACTCTCCCAGACTTTCTGCAACTCTGTCAAGAACCTATCCCGACTCTCCCAGACTTTTTGTAACTCTGTCAAGAACCTGTCCCGACTCTCCCAGACTTTCTGCAACTCTATCCAGAACCTACCCCGACCGACGCCGATCACTTCCCCGACCGACGCCGGTACCTCAACCGACGTCGGCACCTTCCCTAACCGACGCCGACACTACAGAGACCGACGTCGGCACCTTCCCTAACTGATGCCAGCACTACAGAGACCGACGCCGGTGACTGTGCAGAACAGTGCTGCTTATCAGGTACGCATTTTATTTTTTGTCATTTATTTCTGTCATTTTATCTTTTATTATCTACTTTCGTCTAATATTCCGCTTTTTATCAGTGGGTTGATATCCTTCTAGGGAGTCTTCGTACTTTCGGGATCGGGCGTTCGCCTGACACCCCACCATATCTTTGACTAACGTCTTTCTGTGTTTTAGTCTCTTTTCTTCACAGGTGTCATTCTTCCACAGCCAAAGAGGAGAATCTTCCAACGTCTGATTTCGGTGCGCATAACTTTATCAGGTACTTCTAGCCTTAACCATTTTCTTTTAGTTTCTTATTTCTTCTTTGAATATAGAAAGCAATTTTGAATAGAAACATTCTGGCACGCCCGGTGGGACCCTAGGTCCTCCTTGGGTTCTTTCTCTCTTTCTTTCGTTCATTTAGGCACATTAGGTTCCTTTCTTTTCGCCTCTTTTCGTCTCTTCTTAAAATGACATCATAAGCAGGACTAAAACGAACATTTCTTTCTTGCACTTTTAGACTAGCTAAAACTCATATTCTTCGACTCTTTCTCCATTCGTCTTCATACGAACAAACATTTTGACTTGGACATTAAAACACTTTGCATTCATTTCTGTTTGCCTGCATCTCTTAGACCACACATAGTAATTAAACCACATATTGAATTAATCTAGATCACTTGATGTTACACGACCAAACCACCTGCACAAAACAAACATTTTAACTTACCTAAGACAAAGCCCAACTGGGATTTCATCCCCCAATGGATACCTTACTCGTCCTGGTGACCCTACTTGGATTTCATCACCAAGGGGGAAGCCCACTCCGTTCTCTGGCAGAGGATAAACTCTAGGCGAGGTATATCTTGGCTAAGCGAGACCAGCTAACCACTAGAATCATGAAGTGAGGGGTTAGCACCAGGCCACGTACCAGACCCTAACACAGATTTCTTGAGCACCATAACAAAACCCAAAACCATCCATACACTACTTCTTCTAGGACCCGACTCACAAAGCCAATCTTCCTCTACACACATTCTAAGGCATAAGCCACTATAATCCTAATAATTTACTTCTAGGGTTTTAGGATCTGCTTGTGTCTTCATCTTTTTGGTTCTTATCTGCTTATTTGAACTTGTGAGGACGTTCTTCCTTGCCTTGAATGGTTCTGACTCGTAGCCAAGCCAAGACTCTAGTCGATCACGCGAGGCATCATCCTCTTCCATCTACCCCGCCTACAACTAGCCCTATAATGGAGTTCAACTCAGAAACTGAAAGAACTCCTACCAGACCATCTCCGACCCAAACGCCTATTATCCTAGAAGGGGACCAAGATTTTGCATGATTCTTGGACCTCAATACCGCAGCCTTGCAATACTATCTCGCGAATAGCCAAATGCGAGACTCCTCGGGCAATCCAATCTATGGAATGCCGACTTCTCTCCTCGAAACTGCGGCTGTATCAACGATGTCCGTAGTCCAACCCTTAGATACCCAGGCTGTTACCTCAACCAATGACCAACCTTTTACCAACCATCCAAGCGTGGCCTCTCCTTCCATCGTTGGGCCCACTTTCACTGGGGTTTCGGCCCCTTATCAATCTCAACCCACTCAACCACTTTCTACCCCCTTTCAAAACCTGGTCATCTCTATTCCGCCCACCCTTACTCCTATCAACACTAGGGTGGCTACCCATCCATTAGCCCATGTTACCTCTAGCCAGCCTCCCATGACCACATCAAACCTAGCCATGCCTTCCATCCAACCATCCTTAGTCACTTCTTCTATCCCTACGACTAGTCATCCGTATGTTGCGCCCTTATTGGTACAACCGACTACGTCTTATACCTCTTCCAGCCTCTTTCAAGCGCCTTACAATCTAGGAGGCGCTCCACCCGCCAATCCGTCAGTAGATATTATCAAGATGCTGATGGATAAAATGTCCAACCTAGAGACCTCCGTTACCGGCTCGCGCAACACTCTCTTGTACGAACAAATCTGTAACGAGCCCATCCATCCTTCTGTCCCCATCAGACCATATCCCAGCTAGTGGGAACTTCCTAAGTTTTCTCATTTTTAGAGCAAGGAAGACCCACAACAACATTTACGGGCGTTCAGACACGCCTGTTACCTTATCGCCCACGACGATGCGTTACTCTTACGCACATTTCTCATGTCTCTCTCAGGTGCTGTACTTGATTGGTATAGCTCTCTTACTAGCCATTCTATCTTCACATTCACTCAGTTGGCCCAGCTCTTCCTCGATCATTTCTCCATCAATATCACCAAGAAGGTCTCCATCACAGACCTCTATTCTATCCGCCAGTTCGAGGATGAATCTATTGCTGATTTCATCGCTCGATGGAGGGGCCTTATCAATCAACTTTCATTTTCCTTACCTCAGCCTGAGCTTATTGAACTTTTCTCTCAAGCCTGTGCTAAACATATTTCTTCTACCTTGACGGTTCAAACCTTCCGCACTTTTGATGAAGCCTTCACGATGGCTTGTAAACTTGAGTTACGTGCCGTTGAGGAGAATAAAGTTAAGTTGCGGAGTAAGAATCCCAACTCCAAAACCAATGACCCCTCTTCTAAGCCTTCCTCATCCAATTCTAAATCTAAAGCTTCAACAAATGCTATGGTTGTTAGATCTTCTTCCTCTTCGCCTTCAACTAATCAACCTGAACCATCCACGTCTATGAGCGCCACTCGTCAATTTCAGCAGAGATACATACAGCGACAGTTTACTCCACTTGGAGAATCATACGCGTCTGTGCTGGAAAAACTCGTCAAACAAAGGGCCATCAATCTCCCTCAGATCCGACCTCCACCACAATTTGATCCCTCACGCGCTATCCCTGCGTGGTATAGGGAAAATGACTTCTGTAACTACCACCGTGTTAAAGGTCATGACACGGGTAACTGTAAAACCCTTAAAAACATAGTCCAAGACATGTTGGAAAAGGGTGACCTCATCCTCAACAATCCTAATGCCCCTCCTAATCAGGGTATCGATATCTTCAAACAACCGTTCCCCAATCATCCACCAACCCAAAACAACATCCAGACCTTGACTGACAATACCCATGAACATAATATTCAAACAGTCAATACGGTCTCGCCCCTCATTTCTAACCAACCCCAAGAGGTGAGTTCATCCATCAGTCCATGACATGTGGACGAACCTCTTTCACCAGCTAGTTCTCCCTCAACTTCTCTCATTTTGGAGGACGCCTCGACCTTACCAGCACCGCCAGTTTCACCATCTTCCTTCTTGCTGCCCATGGAGGACCCAACTTTTCCTACTCCTCGACCACAAGTGGAGGGCACTATCATCCCTGCCCTTTACCCGCTTGAGGAGCTTCATTCTCCAGTTTCTTTTCCACCCAGGGAAGAACCTATCTCTCCTTCGTCTCCAACCAAACATGAACCTGTCAAAACTTCACCATGCTTTGGGCCCGAGACTACTACACCCATCTTACCTTCAGTCCCACAACCGTCAGCATCTTCTCAAGAGACCAAACCTCATCCCGCATCTTCTCAGCCATTTTCCTGACTAGTGGAGAGACTCAAACTTCTCCCTTCTAGGAAAGTGGAACATCAGGGATTGTGGGACCGTCTCACAGCTCTTTAATAAGCCCGGGCCCTCTCATCTCATGCTACTAATCCTCCCATGGCAGAACCTCCTAAGACTATCAACAAAAATCAGATTTCTGCCTCTAGACCATCTACATCTCCATCAACCTCATCAAAACCAAAACCCTCATCTACTCCGCCTAAACCTATCAAATCGCTTGGCGTTCGCCCCGTCTCCAACCTCACTCATCCACAAGTGAAGGTGGACTTAACCCAGACTTCAACTAATAGTAATCTTCAACCCAAATCACATAAGACTGCCTAACCACAGAGGCGAACGCCTCCTCTTCCATCACCATTTCCCTCCATTTTGGGCTCGCATCCTTCAACCTTAACTAGAGTCCTTCCCCCTCCAACCTCTAACCAAAACCGGTTGCCTCCTTTGCTTCCTTTATCGACCGCTAGCCTACCCTCTCTCAAAATGGCGATACCTCTCATGAAGAGTGTACCGTCTTAGCCTGTCATCGCACCATCAACCCAGAAGGTGGTACGAAAACCCCCTCCAACTTTGCCCAAGCAAAAGTCACCGACATCGCATACATCGATGAGCACGGACCCTTTCGTGGGCTCATACTCTTTGATCTTGCAACGACTTTTGCAAACTTCTAGCATAACTCTTCCACCCATCAAGCCCTTTCAACCTCTCAGGTCCAAACCCTCCTGGTTCGACGACACGAAGATTTGTTTATATCATCATACACCAGGACATGACACCGAGACTTGCTGTGCCCTCAAGGCTGTCATTCGTCGTTATCTAGAGAAAGACACTCTTCTCTTTGAGGACACTTTCAACCGCCCCCTGACTCCTTCTCATAACCCTTCTACCTCTTCAAACCCATCTACATCTCATCAACCGGTTACAACCCCTTCATCATCTTCACCTCCCATCTTTGAAATCAATGCCATTCACATCACCACTAGGTCACAAAAGGACAAGGCGAAAGAAAAAGCCGCCATTCCTTGGACCTACCCTTTTGTCAATCCACCTCAACCGCCTAAGCCTAAGATTTCTATCCTTGGCGCGCCTCAACCCTCCTCTTCTTCTTCTTCTTCTAGACCAATCCACGACTCCATGTTGAAACAGCTTCACCAGACGCTTGTGAAGATGTCCCTCTACGATCTCATCCAAACCTCACCCCAACATCATCAAGCCCTCATCCAAGCCCTACAGGCAGCGGAGGTCCAACCCGAGGATCCCCAGCCACTTGCTGCCCTTGTCCACTCCTTAGCCCCTATCGCCTCCATTACATTCAGCAATTCTGAGATTCCCACATCCAACACAGAAGATCAGGATGCCGCCCTCTTCATCACTACCTATATCAATCGAACACGCATTAAACGCGTTATGATCGATGGAGGCGCTAGCATTAACATCATCTCCACCCATGCCTTTGATCAGTTGGCTCTTCCCAAGAATTGCGTCTCCAAAACTGACACGATCTTGCGTTCTTTCAATGACACTACTGCCATGACCATTGGCACAGTCATCCTTCATATTCGCGTTGGTCCACGCACAGTCCCGGAGCTCTTCTACATCATTGAAGGAGAGTTCCAATACATCTTGCTGGGTCGATCCTAAATCCGTGCCATGGCCTGTGTCCCCTCCACCCTGCACCATTGTGTGAAATTTGAGCATGACAGACAAGTCCACACCATTCCTGCTGACCCTTCACCCTTCAAAACATGCAACACCACTTACCGTCCAAACAATGTCCTCATTCCTATCAAGCCATCAACCCCGACACCGCCTCCATCTGCGGAAGCTTCGACCAGTTCCCAACAGGCAGTCGCCCTTACACCTCCCCTTCAAGCGACAACCACAGACCCCATGGAAGACGTCTTCCAAAGACTTTCATTGGGAGAGTATCACTTGCTGGCTTTAGACATGTTCCAAACTCCACAAGAGTATGGACGCCTTCATCATAGCCCCAACTACGACCATCGGATCGGGATGATCATACCTTATGGTCCCCCTCACCTTCGCACCAACCTCATCTATGGGGGGCTTAATCAAGCTCCTATTGATGGTAATCCTCTTTCTTCACCTCAACCTTTCACATCAGACTTTTCATTTCTTAGCAACCCCGCCTTTGCACACACTTACCTTTACAGGTGTGTATGGAAGGGTTTTGGTTTCGGACGCTATGAGTAGGGCTCCCATCAGCCTATCCAACCGCTCAATGATGACGACGCCAAGAAACGGTATGGTCTGGGATATCAGGACCCCACTCAAGAGCCTTTAGACCTTTGTCCTGAACCAATCCTTGACCAATCTCCTCCACACTCGCCTGTTTCGCCACCTTCTCCTATGGAGTCAGTGGTTTCCATTCCTCCTAGTTTTTTTTTTCATAAACACCATCCGCTTGGACCCCTTGACTTATCAGCTCAATGGGGTATCCAAGTCTCTCCCTCTCATTCTTCCTAGCATGATCAAAGATGAGTCAGCAACCATTCACACTGTTCATTGCATTGACGATGATGCCATTCTTTCTTACATGGGCGCTGACGATTCTTTCATCCAGCGCTCCCTCCCTTCTGAGACCCAGGTTATGTTAAATGAATCAACCATTGACATCAACCTTCCTTCTTCTGATGTTCCTCATGTCTTAAAGATTGGCCAATCTTTAGACGCTCAAGAGCAGCTTGACTATACCCATTTCCTCTCCGACCATAGCAAGGCCTTTGCCTGGACTTACAGTGATATGCCTGGCATCGACCCCACCATCGTTACCCATAACATTGTCACCAAACCAGAGGCTAAGCCTGTCAGGCAAAAGCTTCAAAAGATGCATCCTCGCATTGCTCTCCTTGTCAAAGAGGAGCTTCAGCGCCTTCTTTCTATCTCCTTCATCCAGCCCATCGATTATCCACAGTGGGTCTCTAACATCGTCCCAGTCACCAAGACAACTGGGGGGATTCGGATCTGCACAGACTATCGCGACCTCAACCTAGCCTGTCCCAAAGATGACTTCCCTCTTCCTAACATCGACCAGCTTGTTGATCTTACAATCGGCCATGGGATGCTATCTCTTATGGACGGGTTTTCAGGATACAATCAAATCTTGATTGCTCCAGAAGATCAGCACAAGACTACCATTATCACCCCATGGGGGACTTTCTGCTATCGAGTCATGCCTTTCGGCTTGAAGAATGTAGGTGCCACTTATCAGCGTGCCATGACTTACATTTTCCACGATCTCCTCCACAAAATCATGGAGGACTATGTGGATGACCTTCTAGGCAAGTCCAAGCTTCGCCGTGACCACTTAACCATTCTCAAAATCATCTTTTCTCATCTTTTTCAATACAATGTTCATCTTAACCCCAAGAAATGTGTTTTTGGGGTCCTCTCTGGCAAACTTCTCGACTTCATTGTTTCCTTCTGTGGCATCGAGATAGATCCCGCCAAGATTCGCGCTATCCTCGAAATGCCTCCCCCGACCAATCTCAAGCAGCTTCACAATTTGCAAGGCAAGCTCCAGTCCATTCGTCGCTTCATCTCGCAGCTTTCCGATCGCTGCCAACCTTTTCATCATCTCCTTAAAAAGGACATCATTTTTACATGGGATAAGAACTGTCAAGAGGCTTTTGAAGCCTTAAAATGCTATCTGGTCTCTCCACCAGTCCTCATTCCACCTAAAGACGACCAACCCTTCTATCTTTATATCTCAGCCACTCACCATTCGTTAGGTGCCATGATCGCGCACCGAGACGAGCATCATCGTGAGCAAGTCGTTTATTACATCAACTGAACACTGGTCGACTATGAAACTCGGTATACCCATATTGAGAAACTCTATTTGGTGTTAGTCTTTGCTGCTACTAAGCTTCGCCATTATCTTCTTAGTCACAAAACCTTTGTCATCACCCACACCGACCCTCTCAAGTATATGCACTCCAAGCCATATCAGAATCAACGTATGGCTCGGTGGCTCATGCTGCTTGCTGAGTTCGATCTCGAATTCATCCAGCAAAAATCTATCAAGGGGCAAACCATCACTGATCAACTAGCAGATGCCTCTCTTCCTGACAATCAACCTTCGTAGTGTGAATTCCCTGACGAGTCTATCGCTGCGCTTTCCTCCAGCGACACCACCTATCAGATGACTATGTTCTTTGACGGTTCCAAATATCAACTAGGTGGAGGTGCTGGGGTTATTCTCATCCCACTCAAAGGAGAGCCCATGCCTTTGTCTTTTAAACTCGACTTTGATTGTACCAATAATATGGCCGAATACGAGGCCTTAATTTTGGGACTTCAGACCGCCCTCTATCTCAGCATCAAGTCCATCAACATCTTCGGTGACTCACAGCTCATCGTCAATCAGGTCAACGGTTCATACCTCTGTAAAAATGAAATTTTGCAAAGGTATAAAAACCGTGTTAACATTCTCCTTGCATCTTTCGACCATTTCCTTTTGCAGACTGTTCCTCGATCCATGAATAAGTTTGCTGACACCATGGCTTCTCTTGCTTCACATATCCCATCTTCCTCATCTGCATCTAGACTTTTTGTGATGGTGCGTTGTGTGCCGTTGCCTTCATATATCTCTCCTCACATTCATCATGTCAACACTGTAGACCCTAGTCCACAAGATGCTTGGTATAAACAACTTGTAGACTTCTTATCTTTCTCTGTCATTCCTCCCAACCTCTCTAGTAATGCACGATGAGCTTTTATCAAGCATACCGCTTGCTATACCATGCTAGGGGGTCTTCTCTATAAGCGAGGCTTTGACGACCTCCTTCTTCGCTGTCTCACCTCCACTAAAGCATCTCAAGCCATTCAACAAGTCCATGACGGGATTTGTGGCAGACATTTCAGTGGGAATTCGGTTGCCAAGCGCATCCTTCGCCTGGGCTATTATTGGCCTACCCTTCATCTCCCCAGTCACGCTTTACAAATTGCTCAGGATTTCTGGCCTTTTTCTCAATGGGGTTTATATCTCATCGATGAGATTAATCCTCATTCGTCTCTTCATCATCAATCCATCATCACAGCCACTGAATATTTCACCAAGTGGGTGGAAGCCATTCCTCTCGTCTCCATAAAAGCCGACAAGATCGTCGACTTCATCAACACCCACATCATCTGTCATTTCGGTGTCCCTCATAAAATCATCACCGATAACGGCAAGTCCTTTAAAAACAAAACTGTCCAAAAGTTATGCGACTCCTTCAGCATCAAACTCAGCTTTTCTTCGCCTTACTACCCACAAGCAAATGGGTAGGCCGAGGCTTCCAACAAAATTCTCACCAAAATTCTCATGAAAGTGGTCAGTGACACAGGAAGGGATTGGCACATTCACATTCCCTTTGCTTTGTGGGCTTACCGCACTAGCATCCGAACCTCTACGGGTGCTACCCCTTTTTCTCTCGTGTACGGAACAGAGGTTGTCTTACCTCTCGAAGTACAGATCCTATCTCTCCGCATTTCTCTACATGATATTCTTTCCAATGATGACTTTCATCAAGATCGCTTAGCTCAACTTGAGTTACTTGACGAATGCCGTCTTGCTGCCCTTAATCATCTCCATGTCTATCAACATCGCATCAAGCGCACCTATGACAAAAATCTGTGAGAACGAGATTTCAACATCAGAGACCTCGTCCTCAAAGAGAATCAACACGTGACCAATATGGAGCAAAGTAAACGAGGCAAGTTTGCTCCTAATTGGCTCGGACCTTTTATTATCACGCACAAGTATGGATCAGGGACTTACCGTCTGTCTTTTCTTAATGGACGACCAGAACCTGAGCCTCTTAATGCATTGCATCTGCGACTGTTCTACTGCTAGTCGAGTACTCGTCCACTTGACACTTAACTTGAGCTCGTCCCTTGAGCAATATCCATCCTCTTAGTCCTCCTTCCTTTCAACCCTATTCCTCTTAACAATTCCTATAACCCTTTTATGCTGTATGGATGCTTTGTCCTCATAAAAGGGAGCCCTTGACCTTCTATAATCTTGTCCATGACTCACATTTCTGTCAAAACAAATCAAGATGTCACAATATCCATGGTCACTATATCAATATCAAATCAAAAAAGTAGACTGCTCCCTTGAAGGACAGCTGTACTATCATTGCTGTAATTAATAGACTGCTCCCTCGAAGGACAGCTATTCAAAAGCCCTTTTATTAAACAAAAATCTAGACCACTCCCTTGAAGGATGGCTATGACTAATCTGGCAATAAACAACATTATTTTAGAAGCTTCCCGCATTGATCAGCTTCACAACCTGACCACCAAGCAAACGACATCTCTATGTGGACTTCCCGCATCGATCAGTTCACCGCCAAAAAAAAAAAGTCATGGACTTGACTTATAGTTGTCTCAGGGTCTCCTATAAAAAGGGGCATAGTTATTTCTGCTCTTAAAATGGGTTACCCTCTTTTCTCCTCCTATCACCTGCTCAAGGGACTTCGAGTTCACTTTAATGTCTAAGTGATTCGATTACCACTCTAACATAACTACGGTCAACGACGTCACGCATGAATGGGGCTCTTGGTTCTCATAACCCCTATCTATGCTATCTTTTTAGTCCTTGTCAATGAAAGAGCAATATGCTTTTCACTTCTTCTACACTTTGGTCACATTCACCTTCATCACTTGTCAATCGACTCAACTCAACTCTCTTTTTAGACCACTCCCATAGCCTATTCATCCTAGTTTCTATGGACACCAATACACATGGAAACTATCGACCCGCCACAATTTATGTTCAGCATAAACCAATACTTGCTGAAGCATAAATAAACCTTAATTCATTTTTAGCATACATCCATCACGAATATGGAATATTGCTAGGGATGAAAAACCCCTCAACCATTGTTGCAGAATACACCATTTGGAAAAGGCTGCAACATCTTTTTTCCTCATCATTTCATCATAACCACGACCAATCTATCAACCATTTTAACCACCTGAATCTCTCTGATGGACAAACCTTCCTTCTTTCTTTCTTATAACCATAACCTTATCCTTGACCACGACCCATTTTATCCCTTTGACCCTCCCTCCCTTCTAGGGAGAACTACATTGGCCTGAGGCCCTATCACCAGGGCTATGTAGGTAGCACTCAGTTGACATGGGGTCTTCTGGGGTTAGCTCGGCCACATCCTTTCGTCCATTCCTCCCCTCGATCACCAACCATTAGAGATCATGCCTATCTCCTCTGACCTCGACCACTTCCAAGACACTGTTGCCTTGGTTGTTTTTGCATGTATGCTACCTCATGACTGGTTAGCAGAATTGTGCACAGACCTTTTTGGACCCTCACAAGTATAGGATCGCAAATTGGTTGATTCGCCCTACTTGTGACTTTTTCATGTTTCTAGGAGCACTTCCTGAGCCTGGGATACCTGGAACACGATAACTATTTGGAGCTTCAGCTTAGATTGAGTGACTCGATCAGCAGATGACTAAATGCTGGGGCCCGGTTACTTTGATTTTGGCACTCCTCGACCCTTGACCTGCGACACTTTTGACCTGACCATCTCGTGTAGTGGTATGTGCGCAATCACGACTTTTGCAGCGTTCACCCTCACCCCTTTTTTTCATCCACTCTTTGTCAAATCAACACCCGATTCTCGGTTCCCTTCCCTCGACTCCTGCTTTGAGGGGGAATACCTCATCCATAATCAGGGCAACCTATCTTTTTCCTATTTTGTCTTGCAGTTCATTCGAACAACCAACAAGACGAAATCAACCTTATCGCTCACCTGGGGCAATCACTCCTATTTTTGTCTTGCAGTTCATCTAGAACAACCAACAAGACAAAAGGGGCAAATGTAGACACCGAAATCGTGTCGACTCCCTTGGTCATCCCCCGTCTTATTCTTCTTCGCCTATTTAATCCTTGTCGATCACTTGTTCCACCAACCTTGACCCTGGCAGCATGTGAAAATGAGCACAGAGCTAAAGCTAGACTCTGTCCTCATTGTGCATCTGCTGACGACAGTCTTTACCTGGCCGATGTCGCTGACGTCGGTCACTTATCGGCCGATGTCGGCAATCCTATTGACATCGGTCACCTTACCGTTATCCGTTATCAGTTATCATTCGGTTCCCGATCAGTTTCTTGAAACGGTTATCGAACCGTCTCTCGAACCATCCCCTGGCCTTCATCAGCGTCTGCTGATCAATCCTGCACATGAAGAACAGAATCATTCAATCAACCTGCGAACTCTGACATCCATAGACTCTTGCAATCTCGTGATCAACTGACTCCAGCATCCACCAACTCCAGCATTCACTTCAATCTGGCACTGCACAGATGCTTCAACAACTTCAACTATGGCTTTCATCACGGCTTCTGACAGGTAAGTATTTTCTTTGTTTATGTTTATTTCTTTTTGATTATTCTTCGTTCACTATTTCTATCATCCCGAAGCTTCAAACCACAGACCCAAGTTTTGAATCTCTCCTTTACATCCCTGCCCACTAAAACCCCCAGACTCTGTCCAAACCCGACCTTACCTTGTCCAGACCCTGTCCTGACCTTATCTTGATTCTATCAGACCCTGTCCCGACTCTGTCTAAACCTTGTCCTGACCCTGTCAAGAACCTGTCCTGACTCTCCCAGACTTTCTGCAACTCTATCAAGAACCTGTCCCGACTCTCCCAGACTTTTTGCAACTCTGTCAAGAACCTGTCCCGACTCTCCCAGACTTTCTGCAACTCTGTCTCGAACCTGCCTCGACCGACGCCGGTCACTTCCCCGACCGACGACGGTACCTCAACTGACGTCAGCACCTTCCCTAACCGATGCCGGCACTACAGAGACCGACGTCGGCACCTTCCCTAACTGACGTCGGCACTACAGAGACTGACACCGGCGACTGTGCAGAACAGTGCTGCTTATCAGGTATGCATTTTATTTTTTGTCATTTATTTCTATCATTTTATCTTTTATTATCTACTTTCATCCAATATTCTGCTTTTTATCAGTGGGTTGATATCCTTCTAGGGAGTCTTCGTACTTCTGGGATCGGGCGTTCGCCTGACAACCCACCATATCTTTGACTAACGTCTTTCTGTGTTTTAGTCTCTTTTCTTCGTAGGTGTCATTCCTCCACAGCCAAAGAGGAGAATCTTCCAACGTCTGATTTCGGTGCGCATAACTTTATCAGGTACTTCTAGCCTTAACCATTTTCTTTTAGTTTCTTATTTCTTCTTTGAATATAGAAAGCAATTTTGAATAGAAACACCATGTTATTGGTACAAGGAAAGCTAATACAAAATTATTTGGGAATGAGATCTCCCTATGGTGTAATAAATAACAATCTTACTCTTGATCCATGAGACGTGAATGACCCATCAAATACATCTTTCATTATTGCTCTTTAGAAGGTGTTTCTATGATAGTCATGATGTAATCATTTGGGAATGCAAAAGTAAGTGGCTGAGTATCTAAAATGAAAACTTTAGTAAGTTAATTTATAAGTACTTCTCTCTTAGTATCCTTTTCATTGACATATTTAATCTCAAACTCACTCATAAACATGATCCACTAAGCCATGTGACCCTATAAATCTATTTTTAATAGTAGATACTTAAGCAAATCTATTTTGGCAATGACTATGGTTTCATTATTAAGCATTTAATGACGTAGATTTTGGGTTATAAAGACCATAGCTAAACAAGATTTTTCAATTGGTATATAGTAATGTTCATACACTACTAGTGTAGTCATTAGGTAGTTCATTGCATGTTCTTTCCCATGTTCATTGTGTTGGGCTAAAACTACCCCCAATCCATTTTCAGTGGAAGATAGGTAAATTATGAATGGCCTCCTTGACATTGGTGGTAAGAGAACAAGTGAATTGGCTAAGTATTCCTTTAGGTACTCAAAGGCTTTTTGACATTCCTCATCCTAGAGAAATGTAATACCTTTATTTAATAAATGAGTGAAAGGATGACATTTATTAATAGATGTGAAATAAAGTGTCTAATAGACTGGATTTTGCCTTGTAATCTATGAAGCTACTTCAAAGTGGAAGGAGTTGGCATCTCAATAATGGATCGAACCTTATTAGGATCATCTTCAATGCCTCGATGTGAAATAATAAATCATAGTAGTTTGCCTAAAGTAACATTGAAGATGTAATTCTTGGGATTAAGTTGAACCTTGTACTCATGAATCTTTCAAATATATTTCATAGTACAATTAGATGATCTACATAGGTCTTAGATTTACCTAGTATGTCATCGACATAGTCTTCAATAATATCATACATCATATCATGGAATATAATAGTCATATCCATTTGATATGTTGCCCTAACATTCTTGAGGTTGAATGATATGAACTTATAATAAAATGTTCCCCAAGGAGTAGTGAACATTGTTTTGTGTTGGTCCTTTAGTGTAATATTGATATTGTTATATCTTGAAAAGCCATCTATGAGGGAAAGCATTTCATACCTAGCTATGTAGTCAAAAATCATGTCAATATTTGATAGAGTAAAGTCATAATTCATGAAGGCCTTGTTGATGTCTCAAAAATTAGTGTAGATTATAATAAGATATGGATTTTTACTAATAAACACAATATTGGAGATCTACTTTGAATACTCAATCGGCTTAATGCATCTCGCTTCTAAAAGTTTATCCAACTCTTTTTTGACTATCACAACAATACGTGGATGTATTTTATGTAGCTTTTGCTTAACAAGTTTGGCATCTAGATGTATAATGAGATGGAGTATAACCAAGACAAGGTGTAAACCTAGCATGTTCGAATAGGCCCATGCAAATATGTCAACAAACCCCCTCAAAAGGGATGTAAATATTTCACTTTTCTCATCAATGAGGGATGTACCTAATTTGATCCACTTTGATTCCTCGAGAGCCCTAGTGTTGACTTCTATAATATCCTCTATAAGGCGAGTTGATCCATCTTCCAGAATAGTTGGCAAAGATGTAAATTGGCCAATAATGGCAAAGTCCTCTAGTTGAGTTCTTCAAGTTCTCCCAAATAGGATGAATTTGAATCTCCTAATGGTGGTAAAGGCCATGTAACAAACACTTTAGGACATTCTCAGATAATTTGATCAAAGGCATGTTATTCCTTTGTACTAATCTTAGACCCAATATCAAGTTTATTAGTCATGATCTCTTGAGATTCATTTGAAGAAGGGTGAACAACCCCATCTAGTGGAGCCTAAAATAGGTTTTCACCAAGAAATTAACCTTTTTCTTTACTTTTACCCTAGTCCAAAGTGCCTCAAAGAGGTTTTCAATTTTGGAACCCAATGTTTTACTCTTTTATTTTTAGCTAAGGGTGTTCACCTACTCTTTAAAATAGGCAACGGGATCCAATTTTATGGAGAACCCTTGTTTATGATCTCCCAATGGAACATTATCTCTCAGGCCCAGAAAATCACATAAGGCCTCATCATTATCAAACTCATTTAAAGGTATTGTGGATTCTTGCTGGTCCTAGTTTATAAGTTAAGGATGATAAAGGGTGAGTGGGGAATGCCAATTTATTGGTGTGATGGTACAAATGGTAAATGGGTAAAATAAGTTGGTACTAGATAGGTCTTCATATATACTATGATTGAACTCTAATTCATTATCAACATCATCATCACTAGTGGTTGGTGTAGGAACATGAATAAGATACATAGGTTCACCCCCAAGTGGTTTAAATCCAAGATCATGAGTTTCATTATATTTAGTCATATAAATAAGATCAATATTACTCTATTGATTTGCCCCTAGGCCTTTACCTTCATAAGCTTGGTTATCCATAATCCTATTAGGGATGGGATATTTTGTACTCTAGTAGTAATCAGTAAATTTATCATTGTATAACTGGGTATCATCATTGGAAAGTAGGTCATACTCTTGGAAAGTTTCCAGTGTGAAAATAATAGGCATTGAGATATGAAGCTTTACTTTTCCCTTTTGTCACCATTCCATGCAAATTGGCTTAGCTTTGGGCCTTCCATAGGACTTGGGGTTTTGTATAATCTTGGCTATATAGAATGTATCATGGGTAAAATACTCTCCTAGACCATTGTCCAAAATGGTAAAATGATTATAAATTTCAATAGGAGGCATATGTGAAGTTGAGGTCAGGCTATCAAGGTCTATGTAATTAGTCTTTGGGAATTTAACAATTATCTCCTTGTATTTGTATTTATTTGGTATTGGGTCTAGACCAAAATGGTAATTGTAGCTTTCATATTTAACCTCAAAATGCTTGTAGTGTTCATATGGTTGTAAACACCCATGGATAGTTACATCCATCCTAGAGTGAGGAAAATTGATACACTGATGCAAGGTTGAAGGTATTGCATGGATTTTGTGTATCTATTATCTACCCAAAAGCAAATTTTATGATAAATCTAAGTCTTGCACATGATAAAGTGTATCATGGGTTAAAGGCCCAATGATCACTGAAAAACTAATGGTTCCTTATGATTTCTTCTCTTCATTATCATAGGCCTTGATAGTAAGTCTCTAGTTGAAGGTCAATTGTTGTATATCCTAGATGCTTGATTAACTTTAGAGACAATATGCAGACCTGATCTATTGTTTATGAGGACACATTTAACTTTGTGTTGCATTATAAAAAGTTAAATGTATAATGGGTTATTATGGAGAGGGCCAAGGGATGACATATCACTTTGATCGAAGGTCAATTATTGGCTTGGGGCTAGGTTTCCAACCATAACTTAAAATTTGTTTGGCACAATGCCATTGGGCACTTGGGACTAGCCTAAGAGTTTAGTAAGGATATTCTTGTAGATGGTAGAGTATGTAACAAATATAAAATAGAGATTTGTGTGGGTGTCTTTTGGAGTTGTTCCATAATATAATATGTTTTTTCCTTAATAGTGCTAATTGGCTTACTCCTAGTCGATATAGTGGGTTGAATTAGCTCTTTGGTAGGGGGTTATGGGATTGGGAGGGTGACTTTAGACTATCAAGTTATGATTGTGAAATCTGGATTAGGTAAAGGACTGTCATAACTAGAAGACAATGGAGATGAGTTAGAGAGGGTAATTTTTGATTGTCAGTGTACTTGGCTATAGTGATGGGTCAATGAAGGGTTACCAACATAGTAATCCTTGGTTACTATTGTGCTTGGCTTTGATCATAGGTCATGGAAGGATTAACAACATTGGTAGGATGATGAACATTTTTAGGTAATGGCCTTGGTCTAAGATTAATGGTAATGGTAGACACATGACCACCTGTAATATGACCTACAAATTTATTATAATCATGTGAAACTATGTGATAATTCTATTGGTTATTAGGGTCATTTTGGCCTTGGTTCTATCTATTTTGTGGTTGACATTGTTATTGCTATTGCTGTTGTTATTTTTATGGCCGTAGTCTTCATTATTATTGTTATCGATCGGTATTATTATGTTGTGGAAAAGGATTTTTGTAAATACTCAAATTTTGATTGGAAGTAGATGTTCTATTATCCAACTAGATCTTTCCATTTTTAACATATTATTGATGTGGCAATTTAGCTACACACAATAATGTATAGAATGTCCATGAACATAATGGTATTCATAAAAATCATGCTCTGTATACCAATCTAGATAAGGTACTCTTTTGGGAAAGTGTTTTGAAATTGGTTAACTAATCATATTGGTCACAAATAATTTGTGAAATACTACTTTAATAGGCTCACCAAGGTCACTGAAGACTCTAGGAGTAGGTCTTCTTCTTAAAGGAAGGGTTTGCAAAGGTGGTGGTTGTAGTATTTGAGGAGTTGTCTTGGGTTGAGGCATAATTTGCATTTGCTAGATAGTTTACATTTGTAGAGTAAGCTATATTTGTGGGAGAGGCTAAGTAGATGATGTTTGTATCATTTGAACATAATATGACTTAGTGAATCCATTACTGACAACATTATTGTTATGGTTGTATGACTTAGATTTTTCATAATTATTATCTTGAATGGGTGCAGATGATTGCATTTAGATTGGGTTAAGGCTTTGACTTGGGCTTGAGTTTTGGATTTGGCTCTGGTTTTAGTTTGAAGGAGATAACTTGAAAATACCTTTATTAATGAAGGCTTTTCAATATGTATACCTTTCTCAATGATTTCCTTGAATGTGTGAACACACTGAATCTCCAAGTGATAAAATATTTCATTATGTAAATTTTTGGTAAACATAGCTACCAATTTTTTATCTTGTTGATTATGGTTGAAGTGACTAGTAAGCACTCTCCATCTCTATAAGTAATTCATAAAGCTCTCACCAAATTTTTTCTTGGACTCACTCAAATCAACTACCAAAATCTCATGCTCAAGATTGTAGGATAAATGTTGTACAAAATTATCTGAAAGATCATCAAGATTATATTTCAAGTTCTTTGGCAACTTAATCCACTCCAAAGCTTATCCAACTAGGCTTTAAGGAAAAAGAAGAAGCATGTAGATGTCACTATAGGCCACTAGCTAGTAAGAGACAAAAAAATCTTATAAATGCTCCTTAGGGTCTCCTTTACCCTTAAATTTATCAAATTTTAGTGGCTCATAACCCAGATAAAATGGTATTTGGTGATACTCCATGTTAAATGGATATGAGCATATGCCCATTTGAATGGCTATAATTGCATCCTTTATTTATTACAACTATTGGCCTAAAAAACTTGATGGCATAGTTGGTTATGGTTGTGGTTGGGTGATCAAAGGTGGATTCCCTTGACCAAGGTATAATAGGGGAATGGAGTATTGTGAAATATTGGTTTGATGGACCAATTGACTAGGAATATGCATTTGCATATTAGATTAGGCTATTGATACTACATACATTGTTGTTAAATATTCTAGTTTGGATTTAAAATATAGCTTTGAGTCAAAGGAAATTGGGGTTGTGATAAAGGTATGTGATCTTATGGAAGGTATTGTCCCTGCTGAGTTTGAGTATGAACTTGTTGCTAACTAATAGAACCTAGATATATAAATGGCACTTATTATTGACTAAGGCCCTATCTATGAATATGTGGCACATGTTGGGTAAAAGGCAACTATTGCTTAATAGGTACTTATTAGATGTTGGCACATCTATATTAAGTAAACACCTGTTGTAAATTAGACTCTTATTGGGTGTTTAGAATTTATCATTGACCAATAAGAATGCATTATTGACTAGATAATGTCTGTGATTATTGAGGTATATTGGTTTGTGTCTATTATGGTAAAAATTTATTGCTACCTATTGGGGTGGCATAGTTTTATGCATTTATTGAGGTGATAAATTGGTCTGTGTCTATGGCTATGGAATATTAACCATCACCTATTGAGGTGGGGTAAAACATTGGGTAACACTTGGTTACTTATCCCCTATTATTGTATGATTGAAGAAGTAGCTGGTTGAGAAGTGGGAGTAACCTATTATGATTGGGAACTAGGCATTCTTTCCCCCTATATTGCAAACCAATTGTAGTATTGTTAAGAGGAACTTGTTATTGTAAATTATTTTTTAGTGTATTTAACCCAACTTAGTTTGAATTGGGAGACACTTGCATATTATCCACTGTGTTTGGCACATGGTTCTAAGTAGAAGCCACAATCATTTCCTAAATGAAAGGGACGTTAAACATGTCACCTACCAAAGTAATTTAGGAAAATGGGTCTACACTCATATTAGTATGACCCAATGAATCAACTGACATTCTTGCTAAGTGAGAGAGCTCTATATGTGGGTATTCGATATGGTCATAATGTTAAAATTATGCACTAGATTAAGATAAGTCTGATAAGTTTGTTGTATTTTCACAAATTAGTTCACCACGGGGATTTTTATATTTATAAGAACACTTAAATATTGGTTTGGAATTGATATGAGTGCTTAATGGTAAATAGTAGAGGCCTATTCAATGGATCTAGTATGAGGTACATTACTAGGCACTCTAACTAGACTAGGTAAATATTCATGGGGAAAGTACTCTAGAAACTTGGCTCCTACCTCTATGGTCCTAACCAAAACCTCATCCTTATTTTCAAAAAAGTGATGATCAAACAAGTATGGGTCATATCTTGTTGGCATGGTAACATAGTAATGTTATTATTGTACTTGTTTGATAATAAATGACAAATTAGTAAGGTATTGAGCTATATGTTCTCACTCTTGCCCTAGATAGAGAGGTGTACTAACTAGGTATTATTCTAATAGATCTTACCCTTACTATGTATATTGAATAGTGTAATGGGGATATATATCTATCTCATAAACTACATCATCCTATATGGGTCTTGAATAAAGCTATCATTCGTGACTACACTTTTGTAATCCAAAATTTACATGATCCCACTATGTGTGTAGCGAGGCATATCCAAACCCATGACCAACATCTCATAAAGAAAAGGTCTAAATTTCACACAACACTTAAAACATGGTATAAAAAATATTGGTCAATGCTTACAAATGTCTTTAAATTTGGTCTAGATGGAAAAATCAGTATATTGATGTAAATGGTTTAAACTTAGCCTAGAATGAATCTCTTCTCAAAAATTATCAATGGGAATTGGGTCTCAAATATCTTCAATACTCTAAGGTCTTCACATAAATGGTCAAATTGAAGGAAAATTTGAATCCTGGTCTTGGCAAGGTGTTTTGAACAAATCTAATATAGGTATAAAATGAAAAGGTGCTAGGTCTTTAGTAAAAAAGCACAAAGCTAGACTTAAAAAGTCATGAACTAGATCTAAAAATTTTAAGGCAATGCTAGGTCTTTGGTAAAAAAGAATAAATATGGAATTTGAAATAACTAGGTTGAGGTAAAAACTTGTAATTAATCTAACTCTAAGGTAAACAATTTGAAACACTTGACTCAATCTTGGCACATGGGTTTTAAAACAAATTTGACCTTGGTATAAAGCATTCACTTTAGGCACGTGCCTAGAACTAATTGGGAAAGTTAATCTTAAGTAATCAATATAAGGGTGATGAGTAAAGGATTCAAGACCAAGTGATAATCAAGGCTCCAATGTAAACTAACCATGCCTAGAGTTACACTTAAAAAGTGAGTTTCAACCTTAGTTTGAGGTGAAAAATTGACTCGAGGCATATGAAAATAAACTTCCTAGATCTTGACAAAAGGTTCTTTAAATTGAGTAGGGAATTAGTCCAAGTCACATAATTCAAAGGTAAGAGGAAAACACTCAATCCAAAATTAAGCAAGACCTAGTGTCAACCAATCAATTTTAAATCTGAACTTCATAAGACAAATTCTGAACTTGGTTCAAAAGACTTGGATTTTTCAAATGGAGAACATTTTGGACCCAAATGGATACCATAACAACACCAATTTAGACTGAAAGGTACACATGATTTTGAACTTGGTTTGAAATAAGGCAAAGTTTTTGGAATAACATGTGTAATGTAATGATGTTCCTTTAGTCAAAAGGTATGATAATGGTTTTGGAATTAAAAATATAAAACAAAAGTTTGGGACAAAATGCATAGTGTAATGATACCCCGTTTAGACAAGTGACACACACATTTTGAAATAAAGAATCTAAGGCAAATGTGTGACACAAAATGGGTAGAATAACACCTCTTAGGCTAAAATGTGATGAAAATATGTGATGTTTATGACTCATTTTGAATTTTGAAAAATAAACAAATTTAGTCTTAAAACACACATGTAAATCAAAGAAAATGGAAATAACACTAATGGCTCATCCTGTTCCTAAAATTGACACGGATGTGCATAGATTCTACCAAAATTTTCATCGATATACCAATTCTTGCGAGAAATTAAGTGCTAATCAAAAAATTTAAAGAACAAGTGTAGGTAAAGTTTTTATTCCCCCCTTTATCTCAAGTATTGGTATGTGGCATAAACTTAAAGTGAAGAGCACTCGACATTTGGTAAGAAATTGCACTCAAGTGGGGTGACTAAAAATCTATAAGTTTTGAAATGCACTAAATGATCCTAAGTGTGGATAATATAAGGGCATAATCATGTCAATTAGGTTTATACATGCTAATCAAATTCATACACACCACTTGATCAGATTGCCTTCACCTGACATTGTGATGCTAGTAAGCCAGTGAAGTTTGTTTCACTCCTTACTCAGTATCAACAATGCAAGATTGGTCAAACATAATTTAACCACAAGATTCATATAATATACATCATACTATTAATCATATCACATAACATGTTAAACATAAGAGTAATCAAATCATACATTTATTTCATAAAATGTATGAATGAATCTCATTATTATTTATCCCATACTAGAAATAATGACTATAGTTTATACCACCTGGGTAAAATACACATTAAACTGTATATTCTAATTACCATAATTAGCTCCCAAACATAATACACCTTATGATAACCCATATTATCATAGACTAATTTTCTAAGACATAACTACTAAGTTTTCCATAATCAACCATAATAAAGTAGTTTTAAATACATGGAGACATGAGCTTCTATTTAAACAACTAGAATGTGACAAAGCAAGTTACAACTTCCATGAAACATATAATATTTTATCCTAGCATTTGTTACACTCTCAAAGGTTGTATGCACATATACATAAAGTCCTACTAACTATCATAAAACATACTATTCATGGTAAAAACCAACATGCATGCACTTAGTCTGTCAAACATATGAATGTATTAAGACATAAAATTCATAGTATGCTCCACCTGGGCATAACATACATTTATACTGTAGTACTCTATGACATCCCATTATATCATAGTTCATTGTATGTGAACACAACAACATAATTATGAATAACTAGTCCAATAATTCTAAGAAACAACTAACCCACAAACACAAACAATAATATAGCAAGTACAAGTTTATACCACCCGAGTATACCTTATGGTTAAACTAAATATTACTATAATTTATAGGCATACATCATGATGCACTATTATATGATAAATATGAACAAACATTTATACATATTAACAGTCTCATAAAATGTACCACACACAAGTATTCAATGTTGGATATATGTAACTAACAATCAATCATACTATTTGTAGAGAAACAAAGAACTCATAAACCTATTATAATCATTCATTTAAACATCTCGTTTCATTTCTAAAAGACTGCTTTCTTATGGTTATAGTTTTTGATCCCTTGGACACCTTAAGACTTAATATAACCACCCATTTAGCTACAAAGCTAGGCATATGCCCCAGTACAACTATATATGTAATATTTTCATCTATTTTCTTAAGTCCATAAATAAATATGTTTCCTATATACGAATAAAAGTACAACATAATATGTACTATATACAAACACACAAATGATATACAAATACTATAACAAAAGACAAATTTATACCTAATTCAAGGACTCCACGTGATTTTAACAATCACTAAACAATCTTGATTACAAAATATATATTGAAGATTTTATAACTATCCATGAAACCTAGAGGCATACAACCCAGTATACCCATATATATTATTTTCTCCCAATGCTCATATATTCTCTTGATAGCAATGTTGTTCATAAACATAAACATGTTCAACAATATACATACATCTATGGTTCAAGGTTGTCAATTACCTCATAATATTAATTATATGTTGAATGAATATGATACTTAATAACCCACGTCATATCATATAAGCCAGATCCTCTACATTAGTATCTGTTCTTGAGGATGTAATTAACCTAGCTAATAAGATGCTTTGCATATGACCTGTAGTTTAAATAATTAGAATAGTAATTTGATATTTTATGACTTAATTAGTCTAAATTATGGACATCCACTTTAACATTATGACTGGTATTCCCATTTACTTCTGCTCATACCTTATTTGACATAAATCAATTTATTTGGTTGGTTTTAGAGGTATGCAAGAATATTTATCGATATTCCCTTTTATGAATATACTGAATCTATGTATATATATAAAGAATACACCTTATGTTTTATTTTTGCATATTATTACATCATAATAGAGTAATAACCAACCTATCAATATACTAATTATTACATATACATAATCATTGATGTAGGTATACGGCCGTCATATTCATTATAGTTGGATGAACTGTAATTATGTATTATTATTACCTATTCATTACATTATATACCCCTTTAAACCTATACGAAGTCAATGTACAATAATTACATATTACTTATGGCTATCACTATTTATATAAGCAGTGAATTAATATTTGGTGAATGAAAACTAATAGTTGAGTGTATTTCATATCAGAAACCATAACTCATCTATGTTATTATTTTATATACTCAATATTTAGGTGTTATATTTATACAAAGTGATACATTCATACCAGTCATTATACTTATGTAAAACACTGCATTCATACAAGTCACTGTACAAAGTATGACTAGTTTTTTATGCACAAAGCAAATATATCTTTGACTTAATTATGAGTATATATCGATCTTATAGGTAAGTGTATAGACTAGGCTGCATAACTATTTGAACTATTTCAAAAAAAATACTATAGGATTTCAAGTGCAAGTCACTATATATTGTAAAATAAATCACTGCATTATTACTTTTGTATGTTAAACATTCCATAGCCTCTACTTGGTATTTTATCACTGATTTTAATGGGCTGATATAATCATGTGCTTTTGTAATCATGTAGTGATATCACTTGAGAATACTTAGGGGATATGGAAAATAGCTTATTAAAGTATCAAGTAATGATATATAATTTGGTATTATATAGATATGTATATTAAGTATTATTACTTTTGTATGTTAAATAATCTTTCTTAGTATTAATATGCATTATTACCTTTTATAATTATCACCATTCACTGGTCCTAAAGTTGCTACTCCTAAAGTCACTACTCTAAATTATTCAATTAAATAAGTTATAAAAGATGACTCTCATCTTATGGGTCACTGCATTTAAAATCAGAATCACTACACTCATATTATGAGTCGATTCACTTAGATGTAGTGTCTACTTGCATTTCATATAATATCTATGTATATTTGCATACATACATACATACACAAACACACATATGCATATATATATGCATATATATATATATATATATATTGGGCATGTTTAACCATTTTGGACTATGCTATTTTATTTGACATTTCTCTGTATATATGATCTGTAGTGAATCACATCTCATTAGTCATCTACGATGATCAAGTAGGGTGTGCATTGGATGATGCAAGATTTGTAGACCCAGGAAAATTTAAATTCTTATTGAGCTAAAATTCAAAAATATAAACCCAAAATAGTTTGAATGCACAGATCACCCCATCTTAGCACTACATAAAAGATATATCTAATACGTAGAGGATATATATATATATATATATAAAATATCACTTCAATCATAAAAGAATTTAAACATGATAGAGATATTATTTTAATGTAAATCACTACATATCACACGTAGTTTGGATAAATTACAAATCACCATATATATAGAATTCAAACTACATGCCTACCTATCCAGGTGTTTGAAAGATTCAATATGGGCCAAAACTCCTTCTTTTCTTGTTTTTTGTATTCCCTGATCTACCTTATTTTTTTAGAATAAGTTTCCCCCTTATGTAGACACCAAAAATATGCACACCATAATTTTGAATGTCAAAATTCCCTTAGACCACCCTAGGAACCCCTTGGGACCAATCTGACCCTTCGATCACAAACCAAGCTTAACCATAGTTAGTTTGACCAACTAACTTCACCTAGATTTTTACCCACTTTGAACCTTCACCCTCAACCATTGATGGTTAAGATAACCATCGATGTTCACCTTGACCATCGACGGTCAAGGTGCACCTCCTTAACCAACAACATGTAAACCATCCATTTTGCTTTTCTAAAAATAACTTGTCCTCATCCATGTGTGAATTCATGCATGAGTCAGTTCAATTTTTTAAGCCTAGTTAACATCTTGTTGTAACTCTCTTGCCTTGCCTATAAAAAGAAAGGAGCAAGGAGGTAAAGTTCATCTGTAATTGTTATCAAGATCTTGTACATCTAAAGTTCCTTTAGTTTACAGGTCAATTATCATCAACAATCTAATGATCTAACCATCACATCAGAGAGTTAACTTGCTATTTCTGCTTTGCCAAAGTGTCAAGTACCATTACTCTGATGAAATCATGTTAGACTCCACCAACAAGTCAACCACCTCAAACACCCACTTGATCAACTTTCTATAAGATAAGTATTTTTTTTCCAGTATTCAATTACTTTATTTGCTTTTCTCACTTAGCCTAACACCAACCCATCTCTCAAAATACAACTTTTTTATCCTATTACTCTGACTATTTACCAATCCAAACTTACACATAGTAACCACTGACAGTTGTCTCAATCATTGATGGTCTGTCCAACTATCGATGGTCGACTTGACCATTGATGGTCACCTCAATTGCTGACGGTTACTATGGTAAAAAATAATAAGTTATTTTCACCCTTTTACTCCAACCAAATCTAATTTTCTATGTCCTTGCCTGTTCGCAAACCCTTGTTTAATTTTTTGAAATAGACTCAAGCTTTTTAGCACTAGTATTGACTTGCTTATTTCTATATTAGTCATTTCTAGTCCATTTATTTGGAAAGCATTTCTTGTGTTCAATTTTAGTACCTTTTGATTATTGATGTAAGTACTTTTAATTCTATTTTATAAACTTAATTATTTCAAACATGTGGATTGAAAACCCCTAAGGAAGCTCTTGCTTTTGAGATCTAGCTAACACTAGGTAATCTGCTCAGCTATCTATCTAACCAACCACTTGATTTAGTGTTATCTTATTTATAGGTCATCTTCCTAAACTAAAGAGGAGTTCTCCAAAATCATCTGATTCAACATGTGCACAATCAAATAGGTTTTTCAACCATACTTGTATTTAGTTTTTTCTTCTTCCCTTTTCAAAATATAATATGAAATTCATTGAAACATTTTGGCACACCTGGTGGGACCTTGAGTTTTTAATTTGGGTTTTTTTTCTATGGAACTGTATGCTCTCCTCTCTATCTATGCTTATTAATGAAATTGAAGTTTTTTTGGGGTTTAAAATCAAGTACATCTATTTCTTGCTTCTAATTTTATCTCACTTTGAATTAAAACATAGTAATTTTATCGTAGCATCACTTTTGTTTCACACACTAAACAAAACAACCTTCATCAAGTAAACATCAAATAAACTTGAGACAAGGCTTGAATAGGATTTCATCACCCAATGATCACCTTACCCTTTCTTGGTAATCCTATTTAGAGGTCATTACCAAGGGGAGAACCAACTTAGCTTTGTATTTGAGTATAAACTCTAAAAATTAATATATATTGGATAAGCACCTGACACCCTTATTGCTATGGTATGTGAAGTGAGGGGGTAGGTGACAATACCAAGTCACATATTTATTTTCAATATAGATCCTTTTTAGTAGCTGAATAACCTAAAAACAACCATAGATTACTTATATAGTACTTGATCTACAATCCAACTTCTATCACACATTCTCATAAAGGCATAAGCCAAAAGTGAGATTAAAATTAACCACAAGACTTTAACATACTATATCATGTGTTGGATTTCATTGATCATTTTATTAATTTATATTTTTTTAAGTTGTAAGATTATTTGTATATTCCTCTCATCTTACTTGCATGGTTCTTACTCATCAACAATGAAGAGACTTAGCAAATTAGGATTCCTATATAGATTATCTAGTCTCCTCTACCTCTTCATCTATGGAGTATATCTCAGATACTAGGATTTATCATCATCATTCTAATTCTTCTAGTGTGCCTCAAATAGTCTTCTAAGGTGACCCAAACTTTGTTATCTTTTTAGGTAATAACCTGATAGCCTTGCAACATTATCTTAGCATATTAGCTCACCATACAACCATTTTGACACCACCTACTAATCTACCTTATGGCATGCCATTAGGATTTTTAGGCAACTCTTCTATTGATATTGTCACCACCCAATCATTAGCTACTTAGGCATCTACCTAAGCTGGCAATCCATTTGACACAACCATGTAGAACCAACCAGCCCAACCTTCTCACACCAAAACACCTCCTATCCCAACTAAAAATTCTTCCAACACAACTACCCCCAAACCCTTACCTACCCATACTCCAATTAATATTTGAGTACCCACTACCACCATCACTACTATTCTACTAGCTACCCCTCTTCACTTAAAAATATAGTAACACCAATACCTTCTACCTTACTTCCTATCACTACTAGGGTTACTACTTATCCCTTACCTTTCACTCAACCACCCATGCCCACTTAGTAGTACATACCCTCTACCTAACCACCAGTGACCACATATTCATATGTGGATTCAACCCAACCATTGGTGGCCACTTATCCATATGTGACAACTTCTCAACCTCAAACAAATTATCAATATGTCACTCAACCCTAAACATAGTATATACCTTACAACCCTTCAGGTACACCACCCCAAAAAAACCTAATGAAAATGCTCATGGACAAGATGACAACTCTAGATTCATCCATCTCTAAGGCTCATAATGTCCTATCCTACGACTAGATTTGTAATGAACTCATCCACCCATATGTGCCTCTCAGACCATATCCTCCTCAATGAAAGCTTCTCAAGTTCTCCAAGTTTTAGAGTAAGGAGGATCTCAAATAGCACCTTAAGGCATTTAGACACTCATGTTATTTGATTGCCTATGATGACACCCTCCTTCACACCTTCCTTATGTCCCTAGCCAGTCTAGCATTAGATTGGTATAGTGTCATAACCAAACATTCCCTCTTCTCTTTCACCCAGTTGACTCAAACCTTCTTGGATAACTTTGCGATAAACATATCCAAAAAATTATCCATAAGTGACATATACTCTATCTAACAATTGGATGATGAATCTATTACCAATTTTATTAGAGGAGCTTAATCAATCAACTCTTCTTCTCTTTACCCTAACCCAGGTTGATAGAAAATTTTGCTTAGGCATGTGCCAAGCACATATCCTCTACACTACATGTTCAAAGATTCAAAATTTTTGATGAATATTTTACCATGGTGCATAAGTTATAAAATAAAGCCATTAATGAAGGAAAGCTAAAACTAAAAAATAAGAACTCTACTTATAAAACCAATGAGGCTTCCTCCTCCAAACTAAGAAACCAAACTAACACCAGGACCAAAGGCAAGGGAACTACAAATGTAGTTTTCCTTAAATCTAGTTCTCCATCATCTTCCAACCAACCAAATTCCTTTGGTTCCTCAAATAAAAACATGAAGAACCAAAATTGAAACACCCAAAAATAATTTACTCCACTCAAAGAATCTTATGCTTCGATCCTGGAGAAGCTACTAAAAGATAATATCATATAGCTTCCTCATATCAAACCACCTCAAAAATTTTATTCTTATCATCTTGTACCTAGTTGGTATAATGAGAATGATCTATGTGCCTTCCACCAATTAATAAGGCATGACATTAGTAGGTGTAACACCTTCAAGAGCAATCCCTCATTAACAAGGGGAGCTTGTGTTGGATAAACCCAATGGACCTCAAAACAAATCCCTTGACATCTTTAGGTAGCCTTTACCTAATCATGCACCTAAAAAAAATGAGAACATGATTGAGTGTTTTCATGATGCCCATACTATTAACATGGTTCTTGGCATGCTCATTGTTAAAGAACCTATTGACCAACCTATTAGCTCCTCTCCTCCTCCACTTATTGAGGCAATGGAGTTACCTTTCCTTCTTTTAGAGATCTAAACTAAGGAAGCATCCCTTTCTCCTCCTCCACTTATTGAGGTAGTGAAGCCATCGATCCCTCCTTTGACTGACATACCAGAACAAGTACCCATTTTACCTTCTCCCTCAACCACTGAGCAACTTAATACCCCTTAAAAAATCATTCCCAAAAAGGAATCCCCCATGTATACACCTCTCATAGATGATTCACCCTTTCAAACCTTGAATCCTTTTATTGAGGAAAAGGATGAGGTTACCATCCCTCTATCTCAACCATGGGTTTATCTTTTAGGTCCACCATCTATGGAATAAGACCAACCTATAAACCATTCTCTAGGTTAGTGACAAAATTAGAATTTATCTCCAACCTTGACATGGATCAAGCCAACTTCTGGTAAAAATTAGGGTTACCTCATATCACCAAGCAAGAACCTCTAACCATACCTTTAGCAGACCAACCCACCACTCCTATTATCCAAACCCCTACCTTACCAACCAAACTAAAGATAACCTCTACCAACCTAATAATTCCTCAGCCATGTAAGGCACCTAAATCCAAAGCAACCAAATCACCTTCTCCAACCAAACTAACCAAACCAATTAAGAACCTTGCCACCTTCCCTACACAAAGTCGTACTCACCCATCTATGAAAGTGGAGCTTACCTCATTGAACCCAACAATCAAGCACTAACCTAAATCAACCAAGGGAGTAGAAATACCAAAAGGTTAGAGAGCCAAACTCTTACATCCCTCCACCTTTCCCTCTATCTTGGGGCCTCATACCTCCACTTTGATTATAAAGTCAGTTGTCCTAACTAAGACCCAACCATCATTGTTGGTTACACCAGCACACTTGCTTTCAGACACACCTATTTTCCCCGAATCATCAATAACCAAGATACCTATCCTAAAATATCCTACCTCCACTTTCTCAACCACTACCTTACCAAGATCAAAACCACCAACCAAACACACTACCTTACCCAAACCTTCCATCACCAAACCCATTCCTAAAAGGACTTCCACCTTATTGACCAAGACCAAAACCCCTAAAACCTCTCCACCTTTAACCGAATCCTAATCCACCATTTTATATAAGTTAATAAAAATTTCTTGCTTGACCTTACCCCTATCAGGTTGTTTGACCCTCTTAGTTCAAAACCTACCTGGTATAATGACCACCATGTGTGCTCCTATCATAGGACACTAGGGAATGACATAAAGAACTACAAAGCTCTCGAAACCATTATACACCAAATATATGATGAGGTGATCTATTAATATATGAACATCACTCAAGCCCTATACTAACCCTACCAATAACAATTTCTACCCAACACCTACTTACTCCTTCATTCTCACCTTAGAGTGATGAAAAATTGGACCAATCCCCTACACTAACTCTTCCCTCTATCCATACCATCTATGTAGTCACTCAATCACATGATCAATAAAACAATAAGGGTAAGGATAAAGTGTCCATTTCATGGACATACCCATCTTCCACTTCCTAACCAAACCAAAATCAAACACGTTGACCTTCAACCAAACCCAAGATATATATCTTGGGTACCTCCTAATCTAACCCCTCTGAATTGATTAGGAGAGTGGTGCTCAAGCAAATATACTAGACCCTAGTGAATATGAGATTATATGAGTTGATTAATACTTCACCTCATCATCACCAAGTAATGATAGAGGCATATCAATTGATGGAGGTCCAACCTGAAGACCCTCAATCTCTAGCAGCCTTCATGGGCACTCTTCAAATTTCCAACCTAGTCACCTTTAAGGATTCAAAAATACATTCTATCCATCTTGATGACCTAGATTCCCCTATATTTATTAATAATTACATTAACCAAACCTATATCAAATGGGTCATGATTGATGGGGGAGATAGTATTAACATTATCTCCTCCCATGCCTATAACCAACTTAACCTGTTAGACAATGTCATGTCTGAATCCTTAGCCATCCTCTAATCTTTAATGACACTATGACCACTACCTTGGGGACTATTGTCCTTCATATCTATTTAGGAACCCACACACTCCCTGAACTCTTCTATGTAGTGTAAGGTGAATTCTAATACAATGTCTTTCTAGGACAACCTTGGATCCACTCCATGGGTTACATCCCCTTTATCCTTCATCATTGCATTAAGTTTGAGCACAAGCTCCAAGTTATCACTATCCAAGCTAAGTCAAGTCCCTTCTTGACATGCAACATTACCTACCAACCCAATGATGTCCTCTTACCTCCATTTAGCATACCCTCAACAACCAAAGATCAAACTTAAACCATAAAAATAGACATCATATCCTCTTCCACCAATGAGGCATCTACTAGTTCATCTATCCCTTTGAATCACATCCCCACCTCAGACCACTTGTAATCCACATTATAACATCTTTCACTGGGGGAGTATCACCTCGTCATCCTTGATGCTTTCCCTACTCCCCAAGAATATGAGAAACTTAAACACCAACCCTAGTATGACCCTAATGTCAAACGCATTATTCCTTTTGGACATCCCCACTATCAAACCCATTTCATCTATAAGGGAATCAAAAATACGTTGGCACTTCTACCACCTCTCTTTCACCTTGACCATTTATCATCAACTTTTCCCACCTGGATAAACCAAACTTCACCAAGACATACTTCCATCTATATGCTTGGAAAGGATTTGGCCTTAGGTGATATGAGCATGGCCTACATGATTTGATTTCCATTGATACCAAAAAGTTTCATGAGAAACATGGCCTCAGTTTCATCTTACCCAATAAGAAGGAATCCAAACCACCTATTACCACCATTATTGAGGAAGACACCCCTTCCTCACCAACCTCTCCTTTAATTGTGTGTGAGGATGATGACATCATCCCACCTAATTTTTTCCATCAACATGATTAGCCTCAAACCCTTGACTTATCAAAAGGAGGGGGAAATTATTACCATCCCTTTGATCCATCTTGAGATGATAAGAGATGACTCTTCTACCATAAACATTGTTCAGTGCCAAGATGATGATTCCATTCTCACCTACCTTAGTGCCCTAGATTATTCCATCCACAGATACCTTCCTCCAAAGACTTAAACCATGTTGAACAAATCCACTATGGATATTAACTTGGGTACTCCAAAAAACCCCTATATTTTTAAAATTAACCAATTGCTGAATGCTAAGTAACTTTGGGATTTCTCCTCTTTCCTCTAAGACCACAACATAGCATTCACTTGGTCTTATAGTGACATGCCTAGAATTTAACCTACCATTACTACCCATAATATAGTCACCAACCATGATGCCAAGCCCATCAAATAAAAAATTTGATGCATGCATCCTTGCATAACCCTTCTCATCAAAAAAGAGCTTTAGCATCTTCTATCTAACAATTTCATTCAACCCATTGACTATCCCCAATGGGTTTTGAATATCATACCTATCACCAAAGCCACATGGGGATTACACATTTGTGTGGA
Organism: Torreya grandis; assembly: GCA_037957365.1. Taxonomy (NCBI): domain Eukaryota; kingdom Viridiplantae; phylum Streptophyta; class Pinopsida; order Cupressales; family Taxaceae; genus Torreya; species Torreya grandis. The sequence continues at coordinate 1,230,616 of JARHVA010001754.1, read as the reverse complement.
ATTTCATGACCTCAACCTTACCCTTAAGATGACTTTCCTCTACTGAGCATCGACTAACTAATTGATCTTATAGTTAGCCACAAGATGTTATCTCTCATGGATGGATTCTTGGGTTACAATCAAATAGTAATTGCCCCCAAAGATCAACACAAGATCACCTTTAACACCCCATGGGGAACCTTATGCTATAGAGTCATGCCCTTTATATTAAATAATGTTGGTGCAACCTACCAATATGCCATGACTTACATCTTCAATGACCTTATCCACAAAATTGTAGAGGACTATGTGGATGACCTTATTGGAAAATACAAACTCTGAAAGGATCATTTAGCCATTCTTAATATCATCTTTAAATGACTTATCCATTACCATGTCTACCTTAACCCCAAGAAGTGCATTTTTGGGGTCTTTTCAGGAAAGCTCCTTAATTTTATTATCTCCCTTTGTGGAATCAAAGTCAATCTTACCAAGATCAAATCAATCCTTGACATGATTGTTCCAATCAACCTCAAGCAAATCCATAATTTTTAGGGGAAGATTAAATCCATTCATCAATTTATCTCCTAGCTTTCAGACTGATGCCAACCCTTCCACCACCTTCTAAATAAGGATGTATCTTTTAAGTGGAATATTAACTTTCAAAAGGCCTTTAATTCACTACAAAAGTACCTTTTATCTTCACTTATCCTCACACCTCCCAAGGATAACTAACCTTTCTATCTTTATATCTCTACCATTGACCACTCCCAAGGGGCAATGCTTGCTCATCAGGATGAACAACATAGAGAACAAGCCATCTACTATATTAGTTACACATTTGTAGAGTATGAGACTTGGTATACCCATACCATGAAACTTTTCTTAGCTTTAGTATTTTTGGATACCAAACTTCACCACTACCTTCTTAACTGCAAAACCTATGTCAACCAATATTGACCCACTCAAGTACATGCACTCCAAGCTATACCAAAACTAGTGCATGGCCAAATGGCTCATGATTTTAGAAAAGTTTGACCTTGAGTTCCTTTAGAAAAAGCCAATTAAGGGGAAAGTCATTTCCAACCAATTGGATAAAGAACCATTAGTATATAATCACCCTCATCTTCTTGATTTCCCTAATGAGTCCATCATGACCCTCTCTCAGGCAGACTTCACCTATCAAGTCACCATGTTCTTTAATAGATCAAAGTGTCAACATGGTGGGGGAGTTGGTATAATCCTTATTCCCTTTGATGGTGAACCTCTTCATTTGTCCTTCAAGCTAGATTTTGAATGTACCAACAATGTGGTTGAATACAAAACCCTAATGATAGGTCTTCAGATCACCTTACCCTTAGGAGTCAAAACAATTAACATATTTGGTGACTCCCAACTTGTGGTCAATCAAATCAATGGCTCTTACCAATTTAAGAATAATGTTTTTCAATAGTATAAAGAACTAGTTGATGAACACTTAACATTATTTGAACATTACCACATCCAACCAAACCCATGATCTACCAATAAGTTCACTGACACCATGGCTTCCCTCACCTCTTAAATCCCATCTGTACTCTTGGACTCTAACCTATCTATTATTATCTAAAAACTTATCTAACCTTCCTATGTCAAACCATATTCTCCCACTATATTTAATGTGGAAGAGACCCAATATGACCTTTGGTATCAACAGATCTTCAACTACCTTAACCTTGCCATTGTTCCTTCTAGCCTTTATAGGAATGCTTGAAGAGCATTTATCCAGAGTAATTCATGTTACACCATTATGGGGGAATTATTTACAAATTTGGCTTTAATGGCCTCCTCTTTTATTGCCTATGTATTCATGAAGCCTCTCACGCTATCAAGGAAACATACAATGATATCTATGGGGGAAACTTAAGTGGCCTCACTATAGCTAAACACATCCTTCACTTTAGATGTTACTAGCCTACCCTTAATCAAGACTGCTATGATTATGTGAAAAAATGTGTTAAGTGTCAACAACATGCCAATTTACATCATGTACCTAGCCATAGTCTTCTTGTTTCCACCAATTTTTGGCCCTTCTCACAATGGGGTCTAGACCTTATTGGTGAAATTAACCCCCATTCTTTGTAACAATACCATTTTATCATCATTGTGACCAAATATTTTATTAAATGGGTAGAGGCTATTCCTCTAGTCTCAACTAAAGTAGAGAAGATTTTTGACTTTATAAACCATCACATCATCTACCACTTCGGTGTTCCTCATGAGATTATCACCAATAATGGTAACTCCTTTAATAAAAATTAAGTCTAAGGTCTTTGTGATGCATTCAACATTGAATTAAGTTTTTCTTCACCCTGTTACCCTTAAATGAATGGAAAAGCCAAGGCCTCTAACAAAACTCTTCATAACATGCTAACTAAAATGGCCAATGCATCTGGTCAGGATTGGCATTCGTACATCCCCTTCACCATATGGGCATATCATACTAGCATTAGAACCCCTATGGGTGCTACCCCTTTATCTCTTATGTTTGGAGTAGAGGTTGTCTTGCCTCTTGAAGTCCAAATCCCATCTCTTCATATATCTTTGCAAGATCTAATTTTTAAGGATGATTATCATCAACACTATTTAGTTCAGCTTGAGTTACTTGATGAGCATCACTTAGCAACCCTTACCCATATTCATGTCTATCAAGATCATGTTAAGTGTGCTTATAATAAACACCTTAAAGTGTGAGAATTCAACATTAAATACCTCATCCTAAAGGAACATAAACATGTCACCAATATGGAAAAAAGAAAGTGGGGTAAGTTTTATTTCAATTGGCTTAGACTTATATCATAACTCAAAATTATAGTTCAGGAGCTTATCAATTTTCCTCTCTTGAAGGCAACCTAGAACCTGAGACCCTCAATTCTTCACATCTACATCCATTCTTTTATTAAATTTGGATCAAGTTCACCTTTTGTTTAACTTAAGCTCATCCCTTGATTTCAACCATATCCATCTCCCTATTTTATGGGAAACTAATTAAAAATAGATCATGTGATTATCCGTCACAATAATATCCTAATATTGAATAATGGGTACCATATCTATACCCAAAACATGGTCCTCATGGTAATTTTTTACTTTGATAGGATGGATTCCCATGATCATTGTCACCTAAACCCCTTTACACCTAATCAATCTTATTGTGCTTCTTAGTTTTGCCTTCATAAATGTTAACCCGTAAGCTAGCCTGAATAAGTCTATGTCAATCAAAATCAAACAAGTAAAAAGTCAAAATCCAAACCAATATCAATCATGGGTCATTCCTAAGCATTCGTAGACTACTCCCTTGAAGGACAATTGCATAAACATATCTAAAATTGTATAAATATAAGGTAGACTACTCCCTTGAAGAAAAACTATCACAAAGCCTTGAACAAAGCACATAAACTTATACCACTCCCTCAAAGGATGGTTGAATAAGACATTTGTCAAAATCATAAATTTTTTTTGGAAGCCTTCCGCATTGATCAACTTTTCATATAAAATAGTAAAGAAAAAGACCCTTTATAAAAATCACAACAAAAGTAAACTAATCTTGAAAGTCACAATCAGCTCTCACATAACATAATAAGGTGGAAACCATAATCAGTTTTCAAAATTAGACTTCCCACATCGATTGGTCTATACTTTGTATAACATAGACTTGTTTATACTAAATCTTTGGACACCTATAGAAGAGGCATGCTAATCTCATGAGAAGATTCCATTTTTACCCATCTCCCTTTTATGCACTATAAGTAAGGGATTTTGAGCTCAATTAACATTATATGGTCAAGATACCTTTTTTCTAATTAAAGAATGCTAATGTGAAGCATTCAAAGGGATTATATTCATTAAGCCAATCCAAATTTGGTTTTGTTTTAGTCTTTGTCAAAGAAGAAGTATCGTGCCCTTTTCTTATCCTATCATGACTGGTTAATATTTTCATTATGACGTTTATCTCTTGATTATATTCTTTATTTTCCCATCTAGTATTGCTAATTAACTTACCTCATGTGTTTTATCCTAGAATAAATTAACAACAAAACATATGCACATGTGTCATAAGCAACATCATAACCATACTCACAACCATAGCATCCATGAGAAATAAAACAAACAACCATTTTACACCACATCTATAAATATAAATAATGAAGCATATACTCATTAAAAGTTATCATGTCATAAACATGACCACAAATAAAAACCATCTCATGCCTAGCTAGGTCAAGTCTACATTAGTGTCTAGCAATGATAAACTAAGCATAATCCATAAGGAATGTAAACATCACATCATAAGCATTAACATCAAAGAAAATCATAAACCATGAACATAAGTGATAAACAGAAGATCATATATATAACTAATGAGTCAAATAACATCATAATGTATACAAAAAAATATACATGTCTCTCCCTCTCAAAATATACACCTCCTCACATCAGCTCATAGGTTAGAATCAAAATGATATACAACATAATATACTATCTTATATATGCCCTAAGGGCACTGCTGTCTCCTAAAGCATCACTAGATCCTAGTGTCTACCCCTTGTAGTACTTGCCTATCCCCTAGATGTACTTTTTTATCTAGCTACAAATGCAACCCATTGACCTGGTGTCACCACACTAGCACCACTTACCAAGCTAGCTCTATACTCACCTCATTAGGGTTCCATGAGGTAGGGAGTGAAGACTATCACCTCATAGTACCATAGCTCTTATACAGTGGATATGTACCTTTATATATCAATGGTCCTTGTTGGACCTATTGGTGCTACTACTATCCCTCTACCCTATTTTAGAGCATCTCACTCTTGGGTGTCCTAGACTAGTGTAGCCCAAGCCTAGTCTCTCTCACTTATCATAGTGGCTAGATGGCCTTGTAGCATAGTAATTTGACCCTATAAGGTATCCACTTACCCTTGTAATGCTGTAACCTATGCTTATGAAATGACTAACACCATTTTTGCCTATCTATCAAGGCCAACCCCATATACCTGTGCCTTATGGCACCCTCTCCCAACTGGGTCTACAACCATCAACCCCCTAACATCGATACCATCACCAAGGTCTATAGCTTTATATAATGCCTAGTATCATACCATATACCCATTTGTAAATTTGGAATCACCTATCTATGGCTTGGCTAGTAGCTCGTTATGATCTAGAAAAGTTGGTATAGGATGTGGCTCTGGCAATAGAATCTTTGAGTCATCATGCTTGTATCTATGGAATGTGCCTAGAATACCTTAAACTAGGTTGAATTATCTACACACCCTATCAAAGGGGATAAGCTCCACCTCCCCATCTTGCCTACCAAATATACATCTATAGCTTTATAGAGATAGGGTCTACCTCCTATAGCCAGGCTATATTGGAAACTAAATATAGGGTCTCCAGGTAAGATCTCTAATCACTAGTGTACTTAGTGCACCCTTGAACCAATCAACACCATGGGCTCCTCCTCTTATACTTAAAGTAGTGAAGTCACCTCTCCACCACATAAATCTAACTAGGAACTCTATCTGAGTGTATCCCATCCATAGTAGCCCTATTAGCCTTAGCACCTAGATGTGTTCATAGGCCCAGTAATCTAGAACAAGACCAACACTGATATTATACCTCCTATAGGACTTGAATCCCTAAAACTCCATGTATATCTACATTAGGAAAATAGGTACCTAATTAAATATTGTCTACCCTAGTAGAAACTCAACCAACACCCCTAATAATAAGTATGGAAATATCCCACTACTTGAGTCAAGAAGAGAAAAACATGAGACAACCATCATAAGTATCATCATGAGTCTCCTCTAATTTTGAGCCCTCTAGTAAAATATGTTGTAGATAAACCCCCCAATATGCCATTTAACCCTATCACTATCATCTTCATACAATATCTCAATGTGATCCTCCCTCTCCTCTCATTCTATGTGATAGATCAAATTGCCTCAGAGAGGTAGTTGTGTGATCCTATGCACATCCTCTAGTAAGATCATCATCTTGTTGATTGATATTAAAAAGGTGTTCATAGCTAGATCCCATATCTTAATGAGCACTAGGATCATAAATGCATCTTGAGGCACATATTAATAATGCCTTATCACCCCCAACCTAACCTCTTTTATATGGGCCCAGTCAACTAGGGTCATCCACTGGTGGATTTCTATGAAGATGAGTGACACTCAGCCATGTATATGTATCTGCTCCCTAGACTACAATAATTTATTCAAAAATATATCTTAGTCACCTACACCATTATTTCATACCAACACCTATGCTACCTTACCCTTTATCTTTACACAATGACCTATTTCTCTACCCTTCCTACCTATCTTAACCCTCTAACCTACAAGGTCAACTTATACTTAGAAACTAACATCTAGTTTGCCTTAGGTTTTTAAACACTTTCCAAGACCTATCTTTTTAACTAGGTGACTACCAATGGTCATGGTGACCATCGAAGGTCAAACATCCATTTTACTAAGGATGTCAACCATTGATGGTTGAGCCTGATTGCTGATGGCCACTGTGGATGTTCTATGAAGTGAAACAACCAAAACCTACCCTACCCCAAAACCAACCAAACAATAGCTAAAACCTCATACTTTTCCACCATTACTTACCTACCCACCCTTACCTACCTACCCACCCATTATATTTTTCCAATCACGCACAAATTTACCCAAATCACATAAAAACCCTAACTAGGGCATAACCATTCAAACCCCTACCCTCAAACCCTAATAAAATGGAAAAACCTCAAGCTAAGCTACTAATTTTAAAACATCCCCTACCTCATTTCATGACTACTACCATGGATTTTTCCATAAACCAACCCATCCTTGTCTACATTTGCATACTCTCTACATCCTCATTGATCCCCTAGGTCTTCTCGATCACACCTACTTAGCAGGTCCACCTCAGTAGTCACTATCAACAATCCCTCACCCAATACACCAAAAACCAAAGCTCTAAAGTCACCAATGGAAAATGTTAAAATAGGTTAAAAGTAATTCAATTTTAAATTTTAACCTATGGATTTTTAGGGTTTACACCCTTACCATCGATGGCCTAGGTGATCATCAATGGTTGCCCTTGAGCACCCTGACCATCGATGATTAGGTGGCCCACTTTTTTCTCTTACCTTGAGTAGTCATCTTTAAGCAAAATCAAGCCAACTCACTCACCCATAGAGACTACATTATCCACCCACCCTGACCACCTCATCACCTCACCATTGGTCCACTTTGGCCCAACTTGTATGCATTTTACAACTTTTGCCTAGTCCTTTGACTGTAGTGACAACATTACCATGTTGACCACTTTTTCTTATTTAAACCACCCTATGCTTACCTAACCCACTTGTATCTTCTCAAGAGCACTTCTTACCTTGGATACCTATGATACTTGACCAAGTTTGTGTTTTCACTAGAAGCACTTCCTGCCTTGGATACCCATTGAAACACATGCATCAGTTAGGAGACTTACGAGTGTTCCTAGCTACCATACCTAAATGCGATCACGTAGTTTAATTATCACTTATCCTTCTAATAGCAACCCTTATTTTTACCACCTATGGTAACCTCATTAATGCATGATATTATCCATCACACTTTGTGCACTTATTTGTGCTTCACTACCCAACCTATCCCCCACCTTCATGATGTCCACCTTTGTCATCACTTTCATCCATTTTATCAAACCCATACCTAATTCTATTTTACCTCATTAAATCTTAATTTGAGGGGGAGCACCTCCTCCCACACTTGGGGTAGCCAGACCTTTGTCCCATAATTAGTTTTTATTTTTTAGCTTGTTGATTCAAAGCCACATAACAAAAAAGGGCAAAATGTAGATACCAAAAATCTGCACACTATGATTTTGAATGTCAAAATTACCCTAGACCACCCTAGGACCCCATTAGGACCAATCTAACCTTTAGACTAAAAACTAAGCCTAACCATAGTTAGTTTGACTGACTAAATTAACCTAGCTTTTTACCCACTTTGACCCTTCACCCTCAACCACTGATAGTCAGGATGAATACCGACGGTTACCTTGACCATCAATGGTTAGTGTGTACCTCCTTAACCAACAACATGCAAACCATCCACCTTGATTTTATAAAATTAAATTATCCTCATCCATGTGCAAATTTGTGTATGAGTGAGTTAAAATTACAAAGCCTAGTTAATGTCTTGTTGCAACTCTCTTGCTTTGCCTATAAGAAGAGAGGAGCAGGGAGGTAAAGTCCATCTATAATTTTTATCAAGAGCTTGTGCATCCAAATTTCCTTTATTTTGTAGGTCAATCATCATAAAAAATCTAGTGATCTAGCCATCACATCAGAGAGACAATTTATCATCATCACTCTACTAAAACATCAAGTACTATTACTCAAACAAAATCATGTCAGACTCCACCAATGATTCAACCACCTCAAGCACCCACCTAATCAACTTTCTACAAGATAAGTATTTATTTTCTAGTATTCAATTACTTTATTTTATTTTCACACTCAACCTAACACCAACCCATCTCTTCGAATCCAACTTTATGATCCTATCAGTCTGACCATTTACCAATCCAAACCTACACACAGTAACCACCAATGGTTGTCTCAACCATTGATGGTCTATCCAACCACCAATGGTCACCTCAACCACCAATGATCACTATGATAGAAAATAAAAAAAATTATTTTCACCCTCTTACCCCCAACTAAATCCAATTTTTTGTGTCCCTACCTATTTATAGACCCCTGTCTAATTTTCTAAAATAGACCTGAGCTATTTAGTACTAGTATTGAATTGCTTATTACTATATTAATTATTTCTAGTCCATTTCTTTGGTAAGCATTTATTGTGTTCAATTTTAGTACCCTTTGATTATTGATGCAAGTAATTTTCATTCTATTTTATAAACTTAATTGTTTAAAATGTGTGGATTGATATCCCCTGAGAAAGCTATTGCTTTTAGGATCTAGCTAATGCTAGGTAATCTATTCGATTATCTATCTAACCAACCATTTGATTTAGTGCTATGTTATTTGTAGGTCATCCTACCAAGCCAAAAAAGATTTCTCCACAATCATTTGATTCAATGCACACATAATTAAATAGGTTTTTAAACCATACCCATATTTAGTTTCTTCTTCTTCCCTTTTCAAAATTTAAGCTAAAATTCATTGAAACACCTTATTCTATTGCGCCAAACTTCTCTTTTAAAAGACACAGTGCTTTTCTTTTTAGATTTTCCCCTTTATTTATTTTTGTTTTTATTTATTATTTTTATTAATGTTTTTCTATTTTATTTTCTATTATTTCTTTTTAATCTTTATGTATTTCCTTTTTTCCTATTTTAAAACTTTTTTTTTCACTTTTTGCTTATTTTGATAATTTCTTATCTTTTTCCTTTTTTTTCTTCTTTTCCATTTTTTTTCTCACAAATGATAATTTCCTAAATTTTATTTATTAATAATAAAAATTCATAATTTAGTAATTTAATTAGCATACCCTAATGCCATAACAATTTAATGTTAACCTCATAAATTAGTAATCCGTATTTAATCTAAATATGAAAACCATGCAAAAATGAGTTATATTAAACCATTTAACCTATACTAGCAAATCATAAAAAATAACTATTTAATACAAGTAATAATAAACATCTGTGTAAACCATTTATTATGCATTCTAACATGTGCTAGTTACTATGGTGTGTGCAAGGTTTTCACCAATTTCTTTGTCATCTTCCAACATCTACATCTACATCACCCTATTTGATGATGCTCTCCCTCTATCATGCTTTGAGGGATGAATTATCCTACATCAACCTTAAAATAAATAGGTAATTAGATAATTACATCATGATATACATACATAATAAATTATAGATAAAATAACAAATCAACATGTTCATAATGTAAACACATACACTAAAGCTAACTCGTAGTAATTTAAACATGTGTTCTAAGCAATATCTTATTGTCCCATAACAACATATATCTCAAAGCTTAGTTAAAAATACCCAAATCAAATGTGTCAACTATAAATATCCATAGATAATCAAATAATTTTTTTAATAAGGAATCAAGATGTAACGAGGATTGACTTTAGAGGATATTAAAGCAAAGTTGAGATCAACGAGGAAGAAGGCAACTAAAATGGAGGCCTTTTAGGTAGGCTTTCAAGCTACCAAGACTGAGCATGCAAGGCTAGTAGAACAAGCAAATAGGGTGAATAGACCTCTTATTCTTGATATGATGTTAATACAGGTGTAACATGATAAAGTCTAAAAACACTATCAAGAGTTGGAGGCCAAAAATAAGGGAGCTTTAGCACCATCTACTAGTTTAATAGTTTAGATTCCACCTAATGTGCCAGTTATAACATCACCATCAACTTTAGTCCCTCTTAGCTCAACAAGTACATCAAATATACCTCTTAGTTTAGCTCCAATCATAAATTTAGTTCAAGCTACCAGTTCATCTCTAGGTGTAACTTTAATTACTATATTTGTTGCAACTACTAGTATAACTGTAGTTACCAACTCAACTTTAGTTCCAATAACAACTTGGAAAAGTGTCAAGTAGGAGCTAAGTTAGCCTTAGTTGAAGGCTAGTTTTGTATAATTTTGCATGTAATGATTATTCATGACTAGTTAAGTCTTTTTACATCTATGTTATAATTAAACAAATTATTTTGCCATCATGCACATGTTGTATGTCTGATGTAATCTATAAGTTATAACATGCAATTTTGTATTGAATTAGAACTTATGTTCTAGTTTTTCTAATATAATATAAAGTATTTATATATTTAGAGGATGAGGTGACCCCTTCCCCTAGTCCTTTAAATATATTTAAAACCCTCTTTTCAAAGGGTTTAAGTCTTTGATGAATATAAAGGAAGAAATCAAATGATTGATTATCATGTAACTATGTTTTTTGTTTCTTCTTCCTTATCCATGTTACTGAAATTTTAATTTCTTTGTCTCTATCAATTCAATAATTTTGAAGTGTGTTAATGCTACAGATGAATCTGATTATTTTAATTGATGAATATTGATCTTAGATGTGTAACATTTATTGAAGATTGGTAGATTTCATGGGTTTAAGCAATCATTATAGATTGAGTTAATAATCCAAGGTGTGTAGGAGTATTTCCTTTGGTATAGTCATCTAGGTGTGTTCTATAGCTACTCTAGACAAATTTCTAGTCTGAGCTGTAACCTCTTAGATAAGGGTGTGTAACAACAGCCCTAATGAGAGTAATCTTCAATTGAGATTAGTAAGCTTCCTATACTTTTTTAATCAGACTACTAACCATGCTTGTTCATGAGAGGATAATAGATATAAGTGATAAACACTAGTCTTATAGATACGTGTCCACCAAAGAAATAGTCTTAAAAGTGACCTTTTAAGAACATAAAGCCTTCTTTTCTGCTTTACCCTTATTTCCCTTTTTTTGAGTTTCATTTGAAACCTACCCACCATAGAGTAACTCTCCACCCATACAACTCACTTAATGTTTTATTTTCTATTAGATTTCACACATTCATCCATAAAATTGGATAAAATACCTATATGCTCAACTTGTTATTCCATCACCTGGTTGTTTTAACTGCATACCTACAACTTGTGCCCAAAAGTGGAATCTCATTCCATAGAGATCCAAAAATGTTAGAGGCTAAATAATTTATCCTTATGTGGTGTGTATAAAACCTACATCAACAAGCTATGTTTCCTCTAAGATGAATTCATAGTTTATCTTGATAATTTCATAGTTTTTGGCCCTAAATACATAGTTTTGTAGAGCTGAGTTCAAACAAAGGTGATTTCATGATTCTCTATGATGATTTTATAATTTTAAATAGATGATTTCACTATTTTCCATACCAAATTCATAGTTTTAGAAGAAAAAATTTGAATTCGACAGCCAATGGCCGAACACAAAAAAAATAGATAAAAACCAAGAAAACAAGGTCTAAAATGAATTTTTCTTGGCTCTAAAGAGGTCTAAAAATGACCTGATTATGCATTTGGGGTGTGTGGTCCCATCAGGTGTGCTATTATGTGAGATAAGAATCTGATATGGGAGTTAGTCAAGTGTTAGTATGATAAAACTCAATAAAAACATAAATAAATCTAACAACTCAAGCCTAGCCACTCAAGGAGCAAGATAATTGTATGCTTATAAATTTAAGCTATGGATTGAAAATACTAAAAATAATAAACTTAACCCAAAATTAAAAAAACACCAAAGAGAGAGAAATATAAGAATAATCATAAATTATAAATGAATTCTTACCATCACCTTGCTCATAATGGCTTCCCTCCAAGATCTTCAAACCAATTATCTAATGTTTATGGGCTCACTTGTTGGATTGCTTGATAGTGGCTTAAAAATGAATATAATGGATTTTTGGATGCTAGAATAGATGAAAGTGAGTATAAGGGCTTAAGAGAGTTGGTATGTGGATGTAAGGATGGATTACAAGCTTTCAAATTAGTCCACCCATGCTCCAATCATGACTATTTATAAGTTGATGGAGGAGGATTTAGATGAATTTTCAATTAATTTAGAATTCTCTAGTTTAGAGAATTCTAGAAAGTTAGGAAAAGCTCTAGATCTATAAGCTTATAGATTATATTAGGGGATAATAGGGATTAGTTAGGGGTTTAAGAAGGTTTAAGGATATAGGTGCATAAGAAAGGCTAGAGATAGGTTGGCTAGGGGGTAGTTGGAATATATTTAAATTTTTAATTGTCAGGTGTGGCTAGTGGCTAGTTAATGAGGTGATATTGGTGGTTAGATGGTATGTTAGTGGGATAATGAGGGGATTAATTCATCATGGGTTTTTATAAAGGTTAGTATGATTTAGGAGATACATGATAGGTAATAGGATTTAATTAATTGGTTACTATTATGGTTACATGATAAATTAGTGGAATTAGTGGAATAATTAAGGTGAATGAATTTAGGTGTATATATTTATCCCTCTTTGAAAGGGAATTATGAGTGATAAAGTAGGGTTTAATGGTTTTTAAAAAAAAAACCATTTCATGGATGATTTAGTAAAATGAGGATGCATGATGCCCTCTCGAGGGGACATGCAGGGAGGAACAAGATGAATGGCCACTTAAAAATAAATCCTTGAGGTGGGTATAAAATCAATAAAAGGAGGGCTTGGGATGCTTTGAGTGATAATTTATCTATAATAAAATGCCCCAAGTGTGAATGCAATGGGATAAAGTTACAGGTGTAAGATTAGTCCCAAGGGGGAATGCACCTACGCAACAATAATTGACCTCTTAGGATGGGTCCTCAAAGATGACCAACATCAAGGAGAGATGTAATAAAATATTCCTAAAACAAATACATATGTTTGGGAAATAAATAGATTAAATAAGCCTTGAGATGGTAACATTTCTTAGGTAAGGACACATGAAAGGGTAACTTTAGGCCAATAGAGGGATATACGATAAGTGATTAGTGACTATTGACAAATTTAAGATAATGATCATTACTCATAAAAAGTTAATGGACTAAAATGACTTAAAGGGAATGGGATATGGATTGGTTCTTACTAATGGCCAAGCTATCCTTAGGCACCAAAAGGCAACCAAGTGTTACCTACATAGTCTAAAGAGACCTCAGGCTAATGTAGTTTTGACTTAGGATATTGGATAAGAAGTGGGGGAATGGAAGGCCATACCATAAAAAAATGATTAAAATGACTTGGGGATAGAGAAAAATGATTGAGAATGTTATTAAAGGTGATAAAATGATATATAAAGGGATACGAGGGTCAAAATTAGTTGGTTGGGTAAGAAAGTAGGGTTAACAAGAATGAAATAGGGTGAAGGGGGGAAAGGAATAGGGTAATTAGGGATAAAATAGAAAATTCAGGGGAAAAGAGTCATTTTAAATCTTTGACTTTATTGATTTGAGTTTTGGTGCCAAGTATGATGGATCACATTTCATGAGCTTCCCAATACAAAGAGAGGGTATAAGAGTTTTAGAAGTTAGCAAATACAGGACCACCGATGAGTACCCAATTCATGTTTGTCATTTTTTTCATTAATGTATTTATTTCCTACATTTACTAGGGGGTAGAGTTTAATAATACAAAATCACAATTGGGGGCATTACCCTAGGTTACAATTTTGTAACTGTATGAGGTAAAAATATAATTACATGTTACAGTTTTACAATACCATAACAAATAATCTACAATATTTTAATATCGCATGGGTGGATATGTGGTTTTGAAAAACCATAAATACTGATATGTAGTTTTGACAAAACTATCAATTAGGATTATAGGCTAGAGGTGACTTTGATGAAAGTTAGTTGTTAGAGGTTAGTTAGGTAAGGGGATGGAAATGAGATGGGTGAATAGATAAGTTATATAGGTGTATGGATGGGTAGGTATGGGTTTTATAGGGAGGTTATGGGGGATTAAAAAGTTATATAGGATTATTTTGCTAGAGTAGTTGAATATATTAGATGGATAAGTTAGATAAAAAGGGTAAGATTGATCAGATAGATAGGATATGTAGGATTGCTAGGTTTAGTGGGATAAGTAGTGATTGACATATTAGATTGGGTAGGACAAGTAATTAGGATAGGTTAAATAGGATTGATTGATAAGCTTGTAGTTATCAGTGACTAATAAGTTTGTATGGTGCAGAAGGATTTACTAGTATTAGTTTCTAGATTACAATAACCATTGGTCTTACACAGGATGTATAGACTGAGTCCAACATACTATGGGGTATTAGATATGAAAAATTTATGTTAAATCATGATGATGCCATTTATCTAGATAGACATGGATCTCATCACAATGTTAGTGGAGAGGTGGAACTCCAAGATCAACACATTGCATTTTGTTATTAGGGGGATGACCATCACCTTGGAGGATGTGTTACGTATCTTTCGACTGTTAATGAGAGGTGATGTGATCTATTGGTAGTTATGGAAATTGACTAATACTATGTAAATATTATGTGGTAATTTATAGGTCAAGGTGCAAGACTCATGAATAGATATAGATAGGGCATTCAGAGATGAGCTGATCGACAGGTTAACCCTAGTGTTTATGTCTCTTATCATTAACATATTATTACCAAACAAGAGTAGATAATGGTTTCATTTGGGGATAGGAGATGTAATTTCTGATATGGTATAGGATTATCAAGTTTTTACATGGGGTCCTATAGTACTAGGTCATTTATGCATAGAGTTATATATGGGGGCCTATAGGGGAGTGACTAGCTTTAGTCCTTCATTACTACTTTAGATCTAGTGCTAAGAGCATATAACTATTGAGAGGACATTGGGTACGTGTGAAGGTAGAGATCTTGATCAACCCTTGTTTTTTGGGTGGTACCTTATCCTAGGGCTGTAGAGAGCACACATAAGAGATATGTGATTCTATAAATAATCTTTAGATATCTTAATGGATGACCAAATTACATGGATGCCCTATAGGTAGGTCTAATAGGGATGGGTGAAGGATGTGAACATTACTAGGTTTATGTTGATATAGTGATATCTAACTAGGAGGTGGGACTACATTATTAAGAGATACCATCTTGATAGGGTGTAGAGGTAGTTTAGATGCTAGCAGGACATCCCAAGGGAGGAGTACCTCTTCGTTAGGGGTGACAGAGAGAGACCCCAATGGGGTGAATAGTGTATAAGGCACTAATGAGGGTGGAATATGGTAGCATTGTTCTAGTTGTATGGGATTACTAGACATCAATGGTAGATCTAAGAGTTATAATGGCTTATATGGGTTGGTGGCATCATAAATGACCACATAGATTATTATGATCACCTAAGGGAACTCAGAGGAGATGGGTGGTATGAAGATTTGTATAGGCACAGGTTAATTTAAAGAGATGACAGGCATAAAAACCATAGCCTCAAGCTAGGGGAGATGGTAGGGATGGGTAGGATGTGGCTAATTAGGCATTGATGATCATTGATGGAGGTGATTAAGAGGTTGGTGGTGGAAATTAAGGAGTAAGAGGGGGAGATCAGGATGTGGGGGGAGGAGACCAAGTAGTAAGAGGGATAGGTACTAATGTTGTAGAGCCTTCTCAACCACCTATTAATGTAGTTGATTAGGCATAAATTGATAGCTTGAGATATGAGGTAGGGTTAGGGTGGCATAGGTGGTAGGGATTATCATAAAGCAAGATAGGTACATGTTATAGGTTATAGACTTACAACTCCAGATCATGGAGAGAGATAGGTAGATGAAACCTATATTAGGTCAGCTCATATGCTTGATTAGATAGATTGGTATTAGGGATGCTCATATAACATCCTTATAGGGTTATCTTAGTCAGAGATAGGCCAGGGATGGACAAATTATGAATTTATAGAGGTAGATTTAGACATAGGATGCATAAATATTGTCTTTATAGGCATATATTGGGCAAATCTAGAGTAGGTTGAGACAAAGGGAGGCAAAGCTATAGGTGGCCAAGAGGGATAGGGAAGAGGGAGGTGACTTATTATAAAGGTAGGATATAGGAGATATTACTTGACAAATATCTTATTTTATGAGATAGGCACAATATTACATGGATTTGTATGAGGGTGTGGTGCCAAAAAATCAATGTGCACCATTATACAGGGCCAACACTTCCTCACATTCAATAAATCAACTAGTGAGGAATCCTATAGGATAGTCATGATTGGATTTTGTGAGACATGATGTATATTTTGGACATGTATTGTCATACTTAGCACATGGGTGCCCATGGGGCCCACATTATATTTATATGTTTTAACTGGACTTTATGGAAAGTAATGTGATTATGGGATTTTCATTATGATATATGATGATATTTATTTATGTGATTATGATACACTGATTACATTGGAAATTGGATGTGTTTTTTTACATGAGATGTTTAGATATGGATGCACGATTAAGGATTTTGCTTATGTGATGATGATGTATAGATTAGTTTAGATAGTTGATTATTATTGATTATGAGATGATTAGATATGGATTTTAGGATGGATTTTATGGATTTGGTATATGTTGATGATGTGGATATATTTTAAGTTTATGTATATGATGTGGATGACATGGTTTATAGATAGATGATGTAATGTATTAAAATATTTTTCATGTTATAATGTGCTATTATAATGAAATGGAAAACATGGTATCTTATGACACATGATAAGATGTAGATAGGTAGTCCTTTGATTTTAATTATATATCTCATAAATTGGTAATGGGTAAAATTTTCCTGCACTAAGGAGGTGGGTGGTTTAGTTAGCAAGCTAGGGTGATCAAATGAGGTAGTTGAATGCTTAGGTTATATGGGTTGTGGGGTGTCTTGAAGCCACTTAAAATGTAGGCAATCCAATTTTACTATTGCATTTTGATTATAAATGTACCTATGACAGTGTAATATTCAAGGCCACATTGATTTCAAAGTGCATAGTGACTTGGAGAGGGAAATACGTTAATGATGTTCCCAGTTTTCATAATGGGTAGTCATTTAAAGCCATCCTTATTCTTAGTAACAAAAGACAAACTACAATTTTAAAAAACTAAAAATCAAAAAGATAATACAATAAGACAATGATAAAATGGATTATGATAACTTAACAAGAAATATTACAAAAATATTTACATGACACAATAATATTAACCAGGCATCTTAATGAAAATATTTATGTGGATTAAAAGACTAAATTTATATATTGATTACTGACAAGATGACTTAATAAAAAGTTTCAAAGTGATGTAAATTATTTCTAGAACAAAACCTAAAAATATAAATAGATCATGTAAATAATGATGATGACTATTGACAAGATGGTCTAAAACCTTAAAATGGCATAATAAGGATAAAGATGACCTAATATGTATAAAGTGTGAGAAAAAGACAATGTATTTACAAGAGGAATGACTTTAAGAACATTTGCTAAATGGTTATATATAATGTATGTTAGTAAAATAAGTTATCAACAAAACACTCTAGAATATTAACCAAAGTCAATAGTGACCAATATTTTTGATGACAATTAAACAAAAAAAACTGAATATAACGACAATCCTAGGAACTAGTTAGAACTTTTAGGATTCAGTTATGTACAAAACATATTATACATACCGGGGGATAAATATTTCATGACCCTTATTTAATAACATATTATTTAGTGGCTACTCATGGATGTATACTTAGGGAATGAATGGGATGGACAAAGTTGAGTGTGATTGAGGCTAATATGAAGAAGAGTTATTTGGGAGGATTCAATTAAGATTTAGATTAGGATGTTAAAATGGAAATATTGGTTTTTAAAGTGGATTAGATGTTTTAGATAACTCTTCAACAAGTGTCCCTTCACACTTTCAATAATTAGACTACCCCATTTAGAATCTCATATCTCTTGATTTTGAAAAACACACATCTTTATACCCACTGTTAGGATCAGGGTCATATGGGGACCGAGTAGACAAGATGCGAGGATGGAAGAGGGATAAGGGTGATGGTAAGTGAAGTGATTATGGATGGACATGCCCCCAAGTGTGGGGCCCTATAGATGAAGGATGTTGGGGTCCCCTAAGTATAAAATATTTTCAAATGTAGAATGTTCATGGGCTCATCAAGCTCATCACCATCTATGGTGGCCAATTTTTATGCCCCTTACCCAAATTTGGCAATAATGACATATGGCCCAAGCCATTTTGCTTCAAATTTTCCTTTCTTTTCATGCTTGACATTGGTGTTTTTTATTTTTATTTTAGGACTAGGTCACCAACTTCAAATTCTCTAGACTAGATTTTCTTATGATATTGGACCTTAAGCCTATTTAGATATGCCTTTAGGTGATCAAGAGCATTTTAATGATTTTCATCCAACAATTATGGGTATTTTAGCGACTCTTATCTATAGTCATTGTCTATTATCATGCCTTGCAAGGATATTCATGATGAGGGGAGTTCAACCTCAATAGGAAAGATCACTTCTACCCCATATACCAAAGAGTACAGGGTTAGCCTAATAGGTGTCATGATGATAGTTATATATAACCAAAGTGTTGGATAAAGTTGTAGATAAAAATTTCTTCCAACATCATTAATAATTTTCTTAAGTATTTTTATAAGTTTTTTGTTTGTTTTTTTTGCTTGTCGATTGCCTTGGGGATAGTAGGGTGTGGAGAAATGTTGCTCAATATGATAATGATTTCACAAGTCTTCCACTTCATATTTTTTAAATGATTTTCTATTGTCTAATATGATTTTAGCTAGGATTTAAAATCAACAAATAATTTGATTCAAACTAAATTTAGATATTTATAGACCTATGGTGTAGATAAGTGACATTGTTTCCACCCATTTAGTGAAATAATCTATGGCTATGATAATGGACTTGTGTCCATCTAAGGATGTATGATTAATCTTGCAAATAATATCTATTCACCATATTAAAAAGTTTACATGGGATCATTATAGGTTGTAGCTCTTATGCAAGGGCATAAATGAGATTCCCATGTTTTTGGCATACTACACACTTACGTACATATTGGTAAGCATAATTATTCATGATTGGCAAATAATATCTAGTCTAGATTAACTTCTTAGCTAGGGCCATCCCACTAACATAACCTCCACAAATACCATCATGGACCTGTTTGATTGGTTAGGCATCTTAAAAAGATCCTGTCATAACCTCATCGATAGAGTGTGCTATTAAGGATGGTGTAACTGGATGTGCATTGGATGAAGGATTTAGGTTGGTGGTGATTAAGGTTTGGCAGAAGGCTATTGTTGTGGATTTAGGTATAAATGTCATGATACCAGGGTTGACTAGGATCAAAGATTGCACAAATTTGATAATGAATCAATGCTTGATGAGTAGGAAATAATAATTATTCAACTATAAAATTAACTTCAAGTACATTTTTAGAAGTTATATTATTGAAAACTTCTTTACTTCCTCTAGGTACTTGTTCAAAAGTTATAAACTAAACTTTTTTCCTCAACTGATCCACCATTTGATTATAAGGAAGTAACTTCTCATCCTTAGTATATAACTCTTCATTCTCTTATTTAATGATCAAATGAGAATCACCAAAGACTTAAAGATGTTGAATATTCCACTGGGTGACAAGTTGTAACCTGATAATCAATGCTTCATATTATATAATGTTATTTATGCATGGGAAAGATATACAAAAGGCTTTAGGTATTAGGTCACCTTGAGGGGTTACCAAAAAGATTCCCTCCCTTAACCCATGCATGGTAAAAGATCCAATAAAATATAATTTTTATCCAGGTGATTCTTTAGTTATAAATATAGATTCACTGATATAAATCTATGATTAATGGTTTTGTGTCTGCTATGGGTGCTGTTGCTAATTGATCCATGTTAGTTTATTGCTAGTTATTCCATGATAACTTACCCCTTGATGTCCTTTCAATTTACATACTCAATCTAAAATTCACTTAACAACATGATCTATTTATCCATTTTTCTAGTTAGTGCTGAATTAGGTAATATATATTTGAGTGGGTCAACTTTTGCTATTAGATTGACTTGGTTATTCAACATATAATCCCTAAGTTTTTACAAGGCAGAGACCAAAGCCAAACAAGCTTTCTATATAAGGGTGTAATTTATCTCTTATGAAATTAGTGTTCCACTCAATTAATATTAGAGAGCCCCTATAGTGTATGGCATATTAGAGGTATATAAGAGTAATGACCTTCCTGATATGGGTGGTGAGAGGACTAGAGGCTTCATTAGATACTTCTTCAAATTATCAAATGCCTTTTGATATTACAAGTTATAGTCAAACTGAGATCCTTTATTTAAAAGATGTATAAATGGATGACACTTATCTACTAATTGAGATATGAATTGATGAATGGCCTATTAATTCCCTTGAAATCTCCTTAGTTGCTTTAGGTTCTTGGGGGGGGCATTTCAATAATAACTTTGACCTTAGCAGGGTTTACCTCAATCCCTTTCCATGAGATTATGAATCCCAAGAGTTTGCCTAAAGTGACTCCAAATACACATTTCTTGGGATTCAATCTAACTTTATATTCCCTGAGCTTCTCAAAGATTCTTTGGATGACTGTTGGATGTTCTGATATGAGCTTGGACTTTCCTAGGCTTTCATCCACATAATCTTCCACAATATTGTGCATTATGTCATGGAATATGATTGTCATGGCCATTTGGTAGGTTAATTCAATGTTTTTTAGACTAAAGGGCATTAATTGATAATAAAAAAGTCATTCATGGAGTGATAAATGTAATTTTATGTTGATCTTCAAGAGTGATTTTGATTTGATTATAACTAGAAAAGTCATACATGAGGGAGAGAATTTCATATCCTATTGTAGAGTCCATGATCATCTCAATATTGGGTAGAGGAAAGTCATACTTTGGATATGCCTTATTTATATCTCAAAAGTCAGTACAAATTTGTATCCCTCCTTGTGGTTTAGTGATGGGGATGATATTAGAGATCCACTCGAAGTAATCAATGGACCAAATGAATCCCGCTTCCAAGAATTTTTGTTGTTCCTCCTTGACCAATAATGCTACCTTGGGGAGCATTTTTAGAGCTTTTGTATAATGGGTTTAGCATTTAGATGAACCACTAAGAGATATACCACCAAGGTAGGATCTAACCCAAGCATGTCAAAATTCCCCATATGAATACATCGATAAATTCCTTAAGAATCTCAAGAATTTATTGTTCTTCAAAATTAGAATTGCCCCCAGTTTAATAATTATAGGATTTCATCCATTCCAATATTCATTTCTATGACCTCTTCAATGAGAGAAGGTCATTGATCTTGAAGATATGTCAGGGGTATTGGTATCATTTTGCTTGAAACAAATTAATTTGGAAGCTCTGTGTTTAGCTCCCGATAAGGCTCTTATTCATCAAGGTTTGATTACATCTCTTTTATATTTAGAGAGGGATCAACTTCATTGTATTCTTCTTCTTATATTTGATTTAATGACTCTTGATACTCCCTAAAATAAGTAGATTCATTTATATTGATAGTGAATCCTATTTTGTGATCCCCTAATGGCATAAAATCTTGAGATCCTAGATATTCAAAAATAGCCTCATCATTTTGAAATAGATCAAAGGATGGCTCATTCTTTTGATTACATTATGTTCATTAAGGGTAGTAGAGGGAAAAGTTAATGGTGTAAATGGTGGCATCATAAAAGAGGTTTATGGAAGCTAGATCTTCATAAAGGATATAAATGGAACCTTTCTCAACTTTTTCATCAAAAGTATCTCTTCAAGAATAAAAAAAAGTATCTGTGATGATAGTATTTAGGTCAATTCTTAGTGGTTTGTACCCTAAGCCAAGACATTGTGGATTTTCTTGAACCCCAACAAGTTTTAGCCTGCCTTTTTCTTCTTGACCTAGTTCCTTGACCTTATAATTCATGTTTTAAAGTATTTTATAAAGTTGGGGATATTTTTTCCAATGAAATTCTAGGGCCTCATCTTCAGAAATGAGCCAAGAATCATCAAGTTCTTCAAAATATTCATCTAATAACATCCCTATGCTCGTGAAGGCTATTAACCCAAATTGACAGATGATTGGTTTGTCTTGCCTCATAACTATGGATTCATAGCTTTGTGGGTATAATGGAAGGTCTCCTATGAAAATATTTTTATATTAATATTCCCCATAACCCTTGGAGATGATTTTTAGATGAGTGACATCTGGTGACTCATATGAGGTGGGTGATAGACTATCAGAGTGGACATATTTTATAGCTTTAGGATTATAAGAGAAACTTTGAGTAATAGGCCAATATCAAATAAGATTGGATTGTTGTATTTGGTAGCTATAAAAATGCTTAATTTCACCTAGGATTGTAACCTCCATTCCTAAATACAAGAATTTGAGACATTGGTGGAGGGTACCACTCTCATCTCATGATTCCAAGGGTGTACCAAAAGTAGATTATAGGGGAGATCTATATCCACTACATGGATTAATGTTTGGTGGACTACAAGCCCCATAACTATACAAAGATATATTATCCCAATAGATGGCCTCTCATTATCATTATATGACTTTATCACTATTAGAGTGGGTCCTAGCCAATATTTAAAATACACCAAATTCTTAATAAATTCAATATTACACAAATTCAAGGCTGATCCTCCATCTATAATCATCCACAATATTTTGTGATTGGCGATGGATATTTCAATGAATAATGGATAATTGTGGTAAGGTCCTATGGGTGGCATGTATTTTTAAAGGTAATTGATTTATTAAGATGGGGATAGGTGACCCACCAAGGATTAAAATTGACTTGTGTAGATATCCCTAGGACATTTTAATTCATTCAAGACTTGATTTAGTATCTCCCAATGTATAAATGAGGTTTTGAGAAGATCCATAAGAGAGATTTGAGCTGGGGTCTTCTCAAGCTACTAAATAATATCATATGATTTATTAGAAGAAATTGAGACTTTATAGGGATGGTGACTTATGAGATGAAGAGGCAAGTGGGTCCTTTGGAGGTGCACCAAGAATTATGATTTTTCCACATCTAGTAGTAATCACATAATCAATAGTGTCCCTATTGATTTTGAGGATGGGGATGGTGGATGTGTGGGATCTTGGGGGCCTCTAATTTTAATAGTGTTAATATAGTGGTATGGATTGGAGTAATAATAAATTTTATTAGAGGTGGAAGATTGACCCTGATCCCTTGGTGGTTTCTTCTACCTCTGGTCATGCTTAGGTAAAGGGTCTTGATATATACCCAATTGCTGATTTTTAGATTGATTTATCTTAATCTCTCCCTCAACTTCTATTTGCCCCTTTTATATTAGATCTTGGATGTAATGTATTAATTATATACATCTCTTAGTATCATACCCTTTGACTTGATGGTATTGACAAAACCCATCTTCACAGTACTAGTCATGGCATAGCTTATTATCATCCAATAGTCGAATCTCTGGGAGAGTGATCATATTCATAACAATTAATTGTTGTAGGATTGTTTCCATAGGTACACCAAGACTAGTAAGGTACATTTTCCCTATTCAAGGCTTTGGTTTCCCTCTTGGTATAGTAATACTAGAGATATTTTGATTTTTGTCAGTAGGGGAACATTTTGTACTATTTGTACATGTTTTGTATCAGTAACACCATCCCCTATTACATTATTGTCCTTGTTGAAGACTTTTGGCTTCCCTACAAAATCATTATCTTGACTTTGACTCTGTTTAATTTAGGTATATAATTTGATTATTTCCCTTTCAATGAGTGCCTTTTTGATTTGGATACCCTTCCTAATAATTTTTTCAAATGTCTTGGCACACTATAATTTCAAATGATATTTTAATTCAACATTTAGATTATTGATAAATATCTAGGACACTTCTTTTTCATGGACCATATAATAGAATCGGTTGGCAAGGCTTCTCCATCATGGTAAAAATTATGCTAGGCTTTCCCCATTTCTCTATTTAGTGTTGTATAGATAAAATATAGATATATCATGTTCTACATTAAAGGATAAATGTCTCATAAATTTTATATTCGCTCTTCAAAATAGATAAGCATCATTATACATGACTTCATGGCATGATACATATAAATCTTGAACATGGTCACGTGGGTCCCTTCTCCCTTTATATTTATTAAATTTTGGGACTTTGAAGTATGATGGTAAGGGTATTTGTAATATAATCATATCCAATCTCATTTCCTGAGTACGAGGGTTAATTTTCTAAATAGTTTCCTTCATCACCTTCCACTCTTAGGAAAATAAAGGATCCATCAAGGGATACAAGGTGTGTGTTTAGCTTATTTTTGGTCTTAACAAGTTGGCATTAACATTTTTAGTGGTTCATTTAGGTGATGCAAGTTTTTGGTTTTCAACATGGAATTAGGATGCAGGGGAATTAATTTATTGGGTCAATTGATCTAGGTAATCCTTCAAAGTGGATATCCTCCTTTTAGCCTTAATTTAGTTGTTATGAGGGGGTTATTCTTCTTCTTCCAACTCTTATTCATGGTCTACAAGTTTGGGTTCCCCTATTCTTGGATAGTGTTATTTGGGTGAGGGAGAGTGTTGGGTCTTGATGATAGATGAATGAGGTGTTGTAGGAGATTGGGATTAAATGCATTGCATAGTTTGGCCCCCATTATGATAAATTGGGTGAGAATTTGATCATGATTTTCATATATATAATTATAAAATTGTGATATAACCTAATAACTATTTAATAAGTCATATGTGAAGCATTCATCTCCTTTAAGAGTGTGTATATCACTTTGATTTTCTTCATTATCCCTACTTTGCTCACCTAGGGTCTTAAAGACATCATCCTCCTGATTTGATCCTTTCCCCAATATAAGGACTTAGGCATGGGTATTTATTATCATGGTGGATAGTGTAAGATGATGTGAAAGATGATTATGTGTTATTTTGGTGTGGGATGAAATGGAATGTGACTTTGAATACTATACTTATCTTTAATTTTAGACTAGAGTGGCCAAGAGATTTGATATGGATGTGGTAAGATTTAGATTTAGAGATTAAAGGCTAAGTTGATAAAATATTACCAATGTGACAACCCTATAAAGGTTAAATCTAGGAAGGAAACTAAGAGATGAGACAACTAAATGCCTTTTCGCACTAGCAAGATGATAATTGGATGTGTGTTACATATGAATAGGTGAGATGATAAGATGATGGGGTGCTAAATAAAACTTAACAAAGTTATAGAATTTAATAATATGTAATACATATAGTAAATTTTTGGATGGATGAAGTGATTAATGGGACAATTTTAATATTTTAAAGGGATGTGATGCAGAGGATAACTAGTCAATCTCACACTTTGCCTTTGGTAAGATACACTTCTTTGCTAATGACTTATAGGTTCACTTATAAACTATTAGTTATTGGATAAAATGCCTATTTTAATGATTATAAAAACCTTCTCCATGATTATAAAAACCTTCTCCATGACCTTAAGGGTCTCATTATACCTCTTATTCCATTGACAACACTCTTCATCGATCCTCTACAACTCTACCTACTTTATCCACACTGCTTGTAGCCCTTTTTGGAATATTTATTATAGTATGGATATGTACAGGGAATTACTCATATGGATTGGACACATATTCCAAACATTTATTAATATATGCATGATCACATAGCTTCACTTAGTGGGTGATGATGGAGCTAAAGGGCCAACCTTTGCATTCTCAATCCACTC
This sequence comes from Torreya grandis, assembly GCA_037957365.1. Lineage (NCBI taxonomy): Eukaryota > Viridiplantae > Streptophyta > Pinopsida > Cupressales > Taxaceae > Torreya > Torreya grandis. The sequence goes on along the minus strand of JARHVA010001754.1, from coordinate 1,204,310 downwards.
TTAGAGAATTGAGCACTCAGCTCCATTTAGGATTATTAATTTTGGTATAGCACATACCTAACATATCTATCATAGATAGCATCACTCAATATCACAATAGGTTTTGCATTGGTTCACATACCTAATGAGGTGTATTCATTCTTTTCTCTTCCTCTTTCTCTTACCTAGCTTTGTATATTCTTATTTTAGATATAATGTATCTAGTAAGAATTGATCTACGCTTTAGTTTTATCTTATAAATTCACACTTCATGATGTGTTATTTATACACACAACTTCATGGGCCTTACCCTTGTAGGTAAGTTTAGGTAAGCTTTATATTTTTCCTTTATCCTAGTATTTCACTTTGCTACATCACTAGAATAAAAGGGGGGAAATGTAGTCATATAAAATGTTAGATTTAGTAGCTTGAGTGTGGATTATAACACTCAATCTATAGGTCCCTCTTACATACTCTCACGACCCTTCTAAGCATCTTTTCATTGATTCTTAGTCATCCATAGGATTTTAAGACCTCATTTCAGCTTAGTCAGGACCCTTTTTCCATGCTTATTCCATCCCTTAGGTATCTCACCCTCAACATAATAGTGCCTAATTTATATTATAGTTTTATACCCTAGGGTGTCCCCTTTCCAATGCTCTTTTCCAATCACATTTTTATCCCAAGTGACCATTTTTCCCTAATTCCTCTTTTTTATTATATTGGCCTAGCATGATTGAATTTAACCCATGACTAATATATCTCTATAAAATCCCATTAAATTTTCATTTACAAAGGTTGGAAATTATTTTCAAAACCAATTAAGAATACAAGAAAGACTACTAAGGTAATCTTCCCTATTCTTTACATACATACATCCAATACAACCACAAGCTTATTCAAACCCTTACACCAGTCCCTAGCCACCTCAAGCAGACCCAATTTAGCATTTTTTCATCTTTATTAAACTATTGCATAAATCACATCAAGTGGGAGAACTAAATATGACTTGATCCCTCTTTGAAGTATTTGTATGTAGGTAACATGCCCACATAAGGAGTGTGGATATACATTCAATGCATCTTACATACACTAACCCCCCTCTTTCTCTAATTTTTCATTCAAGTTCAAGCATAAGGAAGACCTAAGGTTGGAGATTAAATAATCTATACAAGGAGCTTCATCAATAGTCAAGACTTGAAATTTCATAGGTGGACTAATACAAAGATAACAAATTAATTTTTTTTTTAAATCTTTGTGACCAGTTTGGACAATAGTTATAGGACCTAGACTATAATTTTAGACCTTAGAGAGTCCTATTTTTGGCACTCTTATCCTTTCATCAAATGAAATATATATCTTGATTTGTGATAGTGTCCTAGTCCTGCACAGTCAGTACTAATTTTTGTCTCAATCATCTTAGTTTAGTTTAAACTAAGTTATATTTCTCTTCATTTATTACTATTTTTAGGAAAGTTCAAATTACAATCAAATTATACAAATTAGTAGCTTAATTATTACAATATTATTTATTGATTTAATTAGCTTAGACTTTTAACTAAATTAGGAATAAGACACCAATATTTCCAAAACTATTAAATCATTAAAAAATTAATGTGAATTGGTAATATATTAGTTGCACTAAACTTAGTGAAAGGAAGCCAACCTTCTTCAGAGGTTCACCTCAATTTACCAAGGTCCCATAGCTTGTATGTGATCCCATTGTATCACTAGATTTCCCATAGTTTGTAGCACATATCGCATAACATGCTAAAACACAAAGACAGGTGCAAAATCTATGTGATAACATTAACCTATTTATCTTATAGTGGTAAAGTAAAGTTTTATCACTCTTAACATTAGTAGGTTTTTATATACTAATTAAAATTATATGTCCTTAATCATGATATTGGTTTTCAGCTATGGGTTTGCCCCTATAAGAGGTGGCTTTGATTTAAGCATATAATCACTAACTTAAAAATGTGGCTTTTACTTTATAATAGTTTTGTTGTCCTCTAATTGTTATCTACTTATAGTGAAGGGGATATTCTATCCAGACAACACCAAATATCCCTAAAATCCCCTTTTTGATTATTTTGTGCAATACTACCTATTTACAAAGGTGATTTTAAATCTAAATTATGGTTTTGTAGATTGTAGAGTTAATTTTACAGATAGATAGTTGCTATCATTTTATTTTATGATCTTTAGTCATATGTACCTAGATTTTTGTAGATAGATAAGCTTTTTGTTTTTCATAAGTAATCTCAGTTCACTTATGTATATTATGTATATATAAAAAAATTTACACTATACAAAATTTCCTCTCAAAAAAGGTGTTTTTTATTTTCATAAGTAGTTTTGAACCTTGATAGGCAATTTTGAATATAGTAGGAAACTAAGTCTTATTGTTCATATTTAACTAATTCATCCCTTCTCAATCATTTCTATTTAAATGTTTAGATTTGTAGATAATCTAAATATTTTAAATCAACATCTATCTTAGACATCTAACATCAATTTGTATATATCTGTTTTAATGTACCTAAAGTAAAACCACCTCTCGAAAGAGATGATATTTATTTGCAAAGTTAGTTTTGAAGATCCATAGGTGTTTTTTATTTAGGGCATTTTATAGTACATCTATTTGATCATTAGTTAATATAAACTTATTTTAAACATTTTAAATATTTATATTCCATAGTTTGATTTAAAATTCATATATCGAGGATACCCCTATAAAACTTGTGTAAACCTAGCTTTGGACCTATCGACCATAACATGCGACTTGCTACTGGAGTCAAGATCAACTCCCAAGTGACCATCAAGTACAAATAGGGTTGAGAGGGTTTGGGAGATTCCATAATGGGTCACTAGCCTAAAATCTCACCCATAAACCTATTAACTAGTACAGTCATTGGGTTACACACCCTTTTATGTACTAATATTAGGGCTTGTGATTTGGCTTGATTATGTGCATGTTATGCTAAGACCTATATTATTTGTGATCAGATTCATCCTTATCCCTTTTATCACCAAAATAACTAGAGAATATTTAGGACACACTCCATATTAGGAATAAAACTAAATGATTTCATCTTCATCTCATCATCCACACTCTTGATTATTATATTTTGTCTTGAAACCAAATTTTAGTGGTCATACATCCTATTGCAGGATCATCCTATATGGATGACTCATTTTGATGTTTTGTTCAAGAAATTTTGGATTGGCCAATATTTTGTAATAAATTGGAATGTTTAGGATGTTTAAAAATTGTGTCATTAGTATTATTAGGCATCTTTGAATGTTTTCCAAGTACTTAGGAGTGTTAGGATAGTCTAGAGTTTCAAATTTAGATTTTCTCACCATTTTGTCAAGTTTAAATTTTTTTAATAATTTTGCATAGTAAAGATGTCATATGAGGTGGTTTATAAGTTGTTAAAGATTTAAAATGGTTATAAAACATTAATAATTACACCAATGATCCTTACCATGGACCATGAGTCATTTTATATGGAAAATCAACCTTGGCCTTTATGCAAAGTGTTTTCTCACTAGTTAGTAACCATTAGAAGTAGTTAAGGTAGTTATATCAGATATAAGACTTGAAATTTTTCATTTTCTCAATTATATTTTCATGATGTATTCAAAGGATCATGGGAATTAGACCCATGAGTACAATTAATATGTCTTGGTTTTTGTCAAGAAGTAGATTGTAACTTATTTTCTGAATTGTGGACATAGAATAATAAATATGTTTTGAATGCACATAGAAGGAAGAATTAATAAGGACATGTTTTCATGAATCATATCATATTATTAAGTTTTATAAATTTATTAATAATTATCTCAAGTATTTTTACTTGTCCATAATGTCCTTGGTAAAACATTAGTGTTGAAGACTTTTGAAATTTTGTGCCCTATATTGAGAAGGTTGTGTATGATTTGTATACAAAGAGAAACTTGAATTGAAGGTTTTAATAGTTATTTTTTAGTTGGTTTTATATATTTTAAATTTTTTCCAAGTGTCTTAGACAATATCCATTCATTTATTATTGTATGTTGTTATTTATTATGCTATACCCTGTGACAGTATACTAATCTCTCAATTAGACCAAAAAAGGCAAATAGAGTATCAAAAGTAGCATGAATATGAGGATTTTTTGATTAGAAAGGAAAAATTTGAATACTATAGAGATTAAAAACCTTGATATATATTTTAAACCATTAAGGAGTAGAAGATCTCAATATTTGTTATTTTAGAACCCTGCAACTGTGACTATACACAGAATAGTCAAGAACTTGAAGGAAAGGTTTAACAAAAAAGTGTTGGAGGAACTATACAGATTGGAAAGGGTTATTAAAATTTATAAATAAATAAATTTAGTATCATAGTATGTTTTATTCCTAGGTAAGAGTCTTAAACTTCAAGATAGAGTTTTTAAAATCTTTCAAACTGTGTCTGCATAAATAGTACCACCAAGAAATCAAGATAAATATGGAACAAAGGAAAAAGTGTGGAAGTTTTTAGGTTTTTTAGGGTGTGTTGTACCAAAATATACCTTATGAAACTTTATATGTCTTTTTAAACCTTATGTAGAGTGTGTAAGATAAATTTTAGTGCTCTTGGCTGCATACAGAGGCAATGAACCCTAAACTAGGGTTTTACATTTAAAATTCACTTTATAGAAGATTGAACCAAAAAAATAAAATAAATTTTTTTGATTAGTAGGATTATAATTTTTTTAAAATTATTTTTAGGTTTTTAGGATGATTAAGTACATGTACAGATGGTTATTTGACACTGTGAACAAACAAGGCTAGAAAAGGCCTAATTATGCCTAACATAGAACAAAAGGGGTTGAGATAAGTGTCATGTAGATAGAGTAGGAATTTTAAAATTCATGAAAATATGATACTTGATATATGGTATCCTAATTTATCCTTGGTTTCTCAAAAATCAACTGTACATATCCATACTATTATAAATATTCCAAAAAAAGGTTAAAAGCAGTGTGGACAAAGCAGGCAGAGTTGTAGAGGATTGATGGAGAGTGTTGCCAATGGAGTAAGAGGTATAATGATACCATAAATATCATATATAAGGTGTTTATTATCATTCAAATATTCATTTAATATAATAACCACTAGTGTACAAGTGAACCTATAAGTCATTGGCAAAGAAGTGCATCTTGAACAAAGGTAAAGTATGAGATTGACTAGTTATCCTCTGTATCATTTTCGTATCCGAGCTTAGGAGTTCTTGGTAAGGTATAAATCATGGTATTTATAGAATTAGTATTAGTATTAATATCCCAAATGAGTTTTTAATCAATGGATGCTTTGGTGGTTGAAATGAAGAACCTCTAGGAAAGATTTTAAGCCATGGAGTTGGCATAGCAAAGAGAGATTAAAAAAGGTGATGTTAGTGACGGAGAGGATGATATTCCTCATGAATAATTAGTATAAGAATGATATGAATTAATATTTTAAGATATATTCATAATATCAATACTTGGGGTGACTTCAAAGCTCAATATGGAGGTGCCCATGTATGAGGGTAGCCTTAATGTGGATGAATTGGTTGAATGGATCACAACCAAGGACAAATATTTTGATTATGAAGAGGTGAAGGAGAATAATAAGGTAATTTTTTAATTAACAAGGCTAAAATTTCATGCATCCTTGTGGTATGGCATCCAGGAAGAAATAAGAAGAAAAGGGAAAGACAAGATAAGGTCATGAGATAGAATAGTGGCCAACATGAAGGGCAAATTCATGCCTAAGGACTATTAGACCCACTTGTTTAAGATGATAAAAAATTTGAGTTATAAATATATGATAGTGAGATATTACACATATAATTTCTACAAGTTTACCATTCGAGTAGGGCGCATAGAAGATGATGTTGAGAAAGTTGTTAGATACATGAATGGCTTGAAGTTTTTCATTCAAGATGAGTTGAATATTTTGGGATTTAAGATAGTTGAGGAGGTATATCAAGTAGCCTTTAGGGTAGAAGATAATTTTTCAATAAGGCAATGTTAGTTACATAGAGGTAGAGGTAAAAGAAGCTATAGAGGTAGAGGCCAACATGAAGGAAGAGGGCAACCAAGAAATAGAAGTCAATGGTAAGGTCAAATCAAAGAAGTGGGAAGAAATTCAGAGGCTTAAATTTCATAAAATAGAGGTGTTTATGGAAATAGATGTGGTAGATCATATGGTATAGGAAGAGGCAATGGATGGTTTGTAGGAAAATGCTTCAAATGCAATAAATTTGTAGGGCATATGTCATATGAGTGTCATAAAGATGTAAAAAGTGGTAATTATTAGAGTGAGATTAGAAACTAAGTGGTGAAGTAAGAGGATGAGGGTGTAGATGAATTACCTAACTATGTGGAAGAACCTGATATAGGTGAAAGCTTGTTGATGAAGAGAGTTCTCTTAAAGACCAGCCAAGAGGAGAGAGAACCACCACAAAGAAAGACATTATTTTGAACCATGTATAAGAGTAAATATAAGTGTTGCAAAGTTATAGTAGATAATGGTAGTATGGATAAATTTTTATCTTCTTTGATGGTGTCTAAACTAGGATTAGAAATAAGCAAGCATCCAAGCCCATACAAGGTATCTTGGATCCAAAATAGTCACCAAGTCCTAATGAGTGAACAATATTATGTAGACTTATAGATAGGTGGATACACGGATAGGATATTATGTGATGTCATTCACATTGATGTTTTCCACATCATTATTGGAATAACATAGTAGTATGATAGGATATATTTTCATGATGAGAGAGCTAACACCTATACCTTTGAGAAAGATGGTTGTAGACACACATTAAAACCATTAAAGGATAATGAATGGAAAGAGACACTAGCTAGTGTCATGATGTTTAGAGAGAAGGAGAACCTACCCAAATAAATTATTTGTAGTAGTAGGGACAAGATCATGATATTTGAAAATAAGTGCCAAGAAGGAGACAATATAGTACAATTTGTCAATCCATTGGAAGAAAAGAATGCAATAGTTAAAGGACATTTAGAGGAGTTGAAGGCAAGAAATAAGGAGATGTTGAAAATAGACCATCAAGGTGAGTTGTTATCCAATGAGAATTTAAAAATGTTGTTTGTAAATTTTTCCCCTCATTTGTCTCATATATAAAACAAGGAGTTTCTAGGAGGTTTTGTTGAGACAGTGGCCATGTTGAGAGAGTTGGTGATGGAAAAAGAACAAAACGATCAAGGGGAAAGTGGATAGTAGAAAGAAGTGGATAAAGAGGTTGCATTAGTTGAGTATCTTTTAGAAGAGAAAAAGGAACTATCAATAGCACTCCCACAAGCAACAAACCCACGCATGGACAAAAGAAGCATACCAAAGCAAGTGTTTGATTTCCAAGAAGATAACCTAGAGATTTTTTTCTTTTATTTATGTATTCCATGTGTAGGGTGGTTTTGGGACAATAATTATGTGCTGAAGATGATCAAGTGGAAGAACACTATGCAAGACATCAACCTCCAAGGAGTAATCAAGGTGGAGTTGGTCAAATCATAAGGAGGTCTATGTGACACTCATATACCTTAGGATCTAAGAGGTGTACCATTACATAGGAGGATTTAACCAAAGAGAGTAATGTTGGGGAGATCAAGATAAGTTGAAAAAATTTTAGGGAAAGTTTCTTTCATACCCCAAGAGTATGATACAGGTGCATCCAATATTGATGACTCATTTTGATGTTTCGTTTAATCAATTTTGGATTGGAAAATATTTTGTAATCAATTAGAACATTTATGATGTTGAAAAAGGTGTTAGGAATATTATTAGGCATCTTGGAATGTTTTCCAAGTACTTAAGAGTGATAGGATAGTCTAGAGTTTGAAATTTAGATTTTCCCACCATTTTATCAAGTTTAAAATTTTCAATAATTTTGCATAGTAAGGATGTTTTAGGAGATTTTTAGAAGTTTTAAAAGATGTCAAATGGTTATAAAACATCAATAATTACACCAAGGATCCTTACCATGGACCATGAGTCACTTTGTATGGAAAATCAACCTTGGCCTTTGTGTAAGGTGTTTTTTCTCTAGTTAGTGACCGTTGGAAGTAGTTAAGGTGGTTATGTCAGATATAAGAGTTGAAAATTTGGTTTTCTCAATCATATTTTCATGATGTATTCAAAATATCAGGGGAATTAGACCCATGAGGACAATGAATATGTTTTTTGTTTTTGTCAAGAAGTAGAGTGTACCCTATTTTTTGAATTGTGGACATGGAATAATAAATATGTCTTGAATTCACATAGAAGGAAGACTCCATAAGGATATTTTTTCATGAATCATATAATATTGTTAATTTTTATAAACATATTCATAAGGATCTAAAATATTTTTACTTGTTTACAATGTCCTTGGTAAATCATTAGTGTTGCAGACTTCTGAAATTTTAAGCCTTGTATTGAGAAGGCTGCATATGATTTATGTACAAAAAAAAATTGAATTGAAGGTTTAAATAGTGATTTTTTGGTTTTTTTTATATAGTTTCAATTTTCTCTAAGTGTCTTAGAAAATATCTATTAATTCATTACTATATGTTTTTGTTTATTATGCTATACCCTATGACTGTATAGTAACCTCTTAGTTAGACCAAGAAAGGTAAATGGAGTATCAAAAGTGGCATGAATATGAGTATTTTTTGATTTGAAATTAAAAATGTGAATAATATAGATATTAAAAAACTTGACAGAGATTTGAAACCATTAAGGATCAGAATATCTCAATATTTGTTGTTTTAGAACCCTGTAATTGTGATTGTACACACATAATAGTCAAGAAATTAAAGAAAAGGTGGAACAAAGAAGTGTTGGAGGAATTATAAAAAATTTAAAGGGTTATTAAAATTTATATATACATAAATTTATTCTCACATTATATTGGATTCCTAGGTAGGAGTCTTAAACTTCAAGACATAGTTTTTAGAATCTTGCAGATTGTGTCTACATAAATAGCAGCACCAAAAAATCAAGATAAATATACAATAAAGGAACAAGTGTGGAATTTTTAAGGTTTTTGATGGTGTATTTCACATAAAAATACCTTAGGAAACTTGATATGTCCTTTTAAACCTCACTTAGAGTGTGTAATATCATTTTGAGTGCTCTCAACTGCATATAAAGGCAGTGAACCCTAAACTAGGGTTTCAAATTTAAAACTCACTTTACAGAAGATTAAACTAACAAAATCAATTAAAACTCTTTTATTAGAAGTATGATCATGTTTGTTAAATTATTTTTAGGTTTTTATTATGATTAAGTATGTGTACATATGTTTATTTGATATTGTGAATAAATAGGCCTAGAAAAGGCCTAAGTGGGCCTAAAAGAGAATAAAATGGGTTTTAAAAAGTGTCATGCAGTTGGAGTAGGAAGTTGAAACTTAATGAGAAGATGATACTTGATATATGTTATCCTAATTCATCTTTTGTTTCTCAAAAATCAACTATACATATCCATACTATAATAAATATTCCAAAAAGGGCGACAAGCAGTGTGGATAAAGTAGGTAGAGTTGTAGAGGATCGATGAAGAGTGTTGTCAATGGAATAAGAGGTATAATGAGACCCTTAAGGTCATGGAGAAGGTTTTTATAATCATGGAGAAGGTTTTTATAATCATTAAAATAGGCATTTTATCCAATAACTAATAGTTTATAAGTGAACCTATAAGTCATTAGCAAAGAAGTGTATCTTACCAAAGGCAAAGTGTGAGATTGACTAGTTATCCTCTGCATCACATCCCTTAAAAAAATTAAAATTGTCCCATTAATCACTTCATCCATCCAAAAATTTACTATATGTATTACATATTATTAAAGTCTATAACTTTGTTAAGTTTTATTTAGCACCCCATCATCTTATCATCTCACCTATTCATATGTAGCACACATCCAATTATCATCTTGCTAGTGCGAAAAGGCATTTAGTTGTCTCATCTCTTAGTTTCCTTCCTAGATTTAACCTTTATAGGGTTTTCACATTGGTAATATTTTATCAACTTAGCCTTTAATCTCTAAATCTAAATCTTACCACGTCCACATCAAATCTCTTGACCACTCTAGTCTAAAATTAAAGATAAGTATAAGGATAAGGAATAAGACACTATCACAAATCAAGATATATATTTCATTTGATGAAAGGATAAGAGTGCCAAAAATAGGACTCTTTAAGGTCTAAAACTATAGTCTAGGTCCTATAACTATTGTCCAAATTGGTCACAAAGATTTGCATTTTTTGTTTTATTTGTTATCTTTGTATTAGTCCACCTATGAAATTTCAAGTCTTGACTATTGATGAAGCTCCTTATATAGATGATTTAATCTCCAACCTTAGGTATTCCTTATGCTTGAACTTGAATGAAAAATTAGAGAAAGAGGGGGGTTAGTGTATGTAAGATGCATTGAATGTATATCCACACTCCTTATGTGGGCACGTTACCTACATATGAATACTTCAAAGAGGGATCAAGTCATATGTAGTTCTCCCACTTGATGTGATTTATGCAATAGTTTAATAAAGATGAAAAAATACTAAATTGGGTGTGCTTGAGGTGGCTAGGGACTGGTGTAAGGGTTTGAATAAGCTTGTGGCTGTATTGGATGTATGTATGTAAAGAATAGGGAAGATTACCTTAGTAGTCTTGCTTGTATTCTTAATTGGTTTTGAAAATAATTTCCAACCTTTGTAAACGAAAATTTAATGGGATTTTATAGATATCTATTAGTCATGGGTTAAATTCAATCATGCTAAGCCAATATAATAAAAAAGAGGGATTAGGGAAAAATGGTCACTTGGGATAAAAATGTGATTAGACAAGAGCATTGGAAAGGGGCACCCTAGGGTATAAAACTATAATATAAATTAGGCACTATTATGTTGAGGGTGTGAGACCTAAGGGATGGAATAAGCATGGAAAAAGGGTCCTGACTAAGCTGAAATGAGGTCTTAAAATCCTATGGATGACTAAGAATCAATGAAAAGATGCTTAGAAGGGTCATGAGAGTATGTAAGAGGGACCTATAGATTGAGTGTTATAAGCCACACTCAAGCTACTAAATTTAACATTTTATATGACTACATTTCCCCCCCTTTTATTTTAGTGATGCAACAAAGTGAAATACTAGGATAAAGGAAAAATATAAAGCTTACCTAAACTTACCTACAAGGGTAAAGCCCATGAAGTTGTGTGATGCTAGGTGTGCATATAAATAACACATCATGAAGTGTGAATTTATAAGATAAAAATAAAGCGTAGATCAATTCTTACTAGATACACTATATCTAAAATAAGAATATACAAAGCTAGGTAAGAGAAAGAGGAAGAGAAAAGAATGAATACACCTCATTAGGTATGTGAACCAATGCAAAACCTATTGTGATACTGAGTGATGCTAGATATGATAGATATGTTAGGTATGTGTTATACCAAAAGTAATAATCCTAAATGGAGCTAAGTGCTCAATTCCCTAAGAGTGGATCAAGAATGCAAAGGTTGGCCCTTTAGCTGCATCATCACCCACTAAGTGAAGCTATGTGATCATGCATATATTAATAAATGTTTGGACTGTGTCCAATGCATATACTAGTGAGTGTTGATTGAGTAATCTATGCAAGATAATAATTAATATACATCAACATGATAAATAGAGTGTGTGGTGTCATAATGACATAACCTAAATGGTGTAGTCATGTAGAAGATGCCTCCAGTGGGTAAATATATCGATGTATGTCTCAAATGTAGAAGTAGGATACCCCCTTAATGGGTAGAGTGAAGCAATTAATGATTTAGAATTCATTGCACACACTCAACGAAGATCAAGTGAAACATGGTAATGTAGATATATCGACAAACAATAGAATACAATAACAAATGTAAGTCTAGCATGGTAGTACAAATGTAAAGCATGGATAATGTATATAATTGAAATGTTTTTGAATTTTTGAAATTTTTAACTTTTATGTATTTTGAAATGTTATATTATTTTTGGTATTTTAAAATATATTTGAATGTTTTTGGTATTTTTGATATGAGCTATGTACAATCAATCATAAGGAGACTATATACAAGAAAGCTGAAAGAAGCTATATACAAGCAAGATTGAGAAGGAATGATACTAACTAATGATTCTCATGGGAGACTCCCTATCATAGTGTCTTGTATCAAGGAGAGGGATCATGCATGATCATGAAGCATGATGGAAGGGATGAGATTATGGTTCTAAAAGTTGTGTATGTTATAAATGCTCTAAAATATTTGTAGTGAAAACTGACTGTGGGGTCCCTCTATAACTCTGAGAAAAGGATGAAATTGTAAGGATATTAGGGACCCATCTAGTAGTAAGAGAAGGTATTTAAACATGTGCGCTATGTGTAGAGGCATGAGACCTTAATGATACTACCCTGGGCATGAATACTATAACTAGACATTGTCTAAAATCTCTAAATTATGGTTGCTCTAAAAGAGACCTCTATGGAAGTGTATGAACTCTCTATGCTAATGAGGAAGGCCTTGAATGTGTCTAAATCTAAACTAGAAAAATAACTATAATTGGTGGTGAAACTAAAACTAGTGGAGAAACTAAAATTGGTGACTGTAAAATATTAGATGGATCTAAAAGTGAGGAGTAGTAACTCATATGGAACTCCACCAACTATAAAAACCTGATTAGTGTGAACAAATTTCATGTATCTATGAACTATAAAAGGTACAACTCAAAGTTTTTGAATCCATGGTTGACCAAGTAACATATCAAAAACTCCTACATTAGGAAGAATAGTAAATGGTGTGGCCACATGGGTTGGATCAACCTATAGAGGAAGTACAATATCACCCAATGAACTCTTTATATGCTCACTATATCCACTAATAACTATGTTTGTCAGGGTAATATCTTGCTTAGAATATCCCAAATGCTATAGTAATGTCATAGTGCACATGTTCACACTGGATCCATTATCTATGAGAATACTATGAATGGGATGATTATAAATTGAAGCTCTGATAAAGAGTACATGATAATTCAAATCATCCTTAACTATCTCTTGATTTGAGAAGGAGATTGTTGATGTTTAAAATTGTGCTGTTTCCAACACCAATAATGGGAAGTTTCAAGAATGTGGGACTTGCGACCTGAAATGACCTCCATATTTTAAAGAAGCTGGCTCTTCTTTATCTCAAATGTATTGTGAGAAAAGGGATAGAAATTAAATGGAATCACCAATGAAACAAAAGAAAGTTTAACTATGGCGATGCGCTTGAGTTTAATTCGATCCTTAATACTAAGCACAATGAAGCTATCTTTAGGATTCAATTACATTAAAGAGCAAACAATGCATGATCAATGTAAAAGATGAAAACAAATAGAATCAAAGGCTCAAAACTTATAAAATTTTGCAATAACACATAAAATATCAACAAAGGCACAAAACTCAATCTTCTTATTAATTTTCTAGTCACATAAATGGCACAGATACATGCATATTTATACAAACTTTTTGAATGAAGAAAATGGAACAAAGGCAAATGATATTACTGGCCACAGCAAGAAAGTCTCAAAAACTTCTTGATAACAATCTCTTGTAGAAAATTCTCTCTCTTATGATGATTATTCCTTTATTCGTGTGTCCCCATATTTATAGCATAGGACTGGCTCTAGGTTGGCTACAAGATCCGATCCCAATGGCCTAACCAAACTCTAACTTAACTGGAAGTGTTTAACAAAAGATATCTTTTGGATCTGAAATGTTAGCCTCTTTACATGATCAAATCCCAATGGCCTAACTGAATTGGAACTTAACTAGAAGTGTCTAACAAAAGATATTTTTTGGATTTGAAACATTTAGTCTCCTACAAGTTTATTAGTTGAATTAGATACACGTGACGCTTCCCACTGTAAAATAGGTGAGGGAACTTGGTAGCATCTCATTGCCTCACTTGAAAACCATCTCATTATTTAGGAGGCATCATAAAATGACACTTGGTAGCTTCCACAACACTTACAAAAGACAGACGACACTTTTCACTTAACTTATATTCTTTACTGTGTCTTTGTATTGGAAGTGCTCCATTTTTGACATCTATCATAGTCTGCTGCTTTGAAACTTTATCAACTTACGAAAAATGGGACCCAAAACACTTCTTTCCCAAGTAGCTTCAAAAGGGGAATGGGGATAGGTGGTGCTTTCTCTTGATCTTTAACAAGTGACAAGCTTTTGATGCTTTTAGAAGATTTAGATAATTTTTGAGAGTCCTACAGAAGATGACACATGGTGGTCTCCACGAGGCTTCTAACTATACTATAGAAACATTTAGGACTCATTTTAGATTCACACGAATGATGAAACTTGGTGGTTTTTGCTTACTTTAGAAATAAAACCTGGGGCCCACCACAGTCTTTACTTAATAATGAAACAAAATGAAAAAACTATAGATGTTGACACTTGGCGGCTTCCACTGAGATTTAACAAGAGACATGTGGCACTTTCTACTACTTTTAGAGAGACATATTGAAACCTTCCATAGTTGCAACTTGGTGCCTTCCACGCGCACTGAGAGAAGATTATTTAAAGAAGCTTTTAAAACTCATAAGGAACTTGAAACGTGAATGCTGACACTTGTTGCACTCCACTGAGTTATAACAGGACACGTGGAATTATCTACATTACTTTATAATGTGTCTCAGCTGATGACACTTGGCATGTTTCACATGACTCTGAGACTTAGACAAAGCTTAGGCAAAATGAAAAACCTGCACCCTGTGTCATAACTAAAATGCATAGGGACAAAAATTAGAGCGCACCACTGAAACTAAAAATAAAAATGTAGAGTATTTTACTCTATAGTTCTTGATGACCCCAAGAAATTTTGAGCCTGCTCAAAAAAGAATGCATATAATATATAAAAATGTGGCAAAAATCACAACTTCTATGAGGTTGTCTGATAAATAGACCATTCAGCATCAGATAGTCCCAGCTTATTTTTCAATTCTTGGAAGGATAAATCAAGGTTGATGATGTCCTTGTGTGAAAAAATATACAAAACATGAACTGTAGCCTTCAATTGGAAATCAAGCTAGGCCATGGGGATCAAGATAAGTTCCACTTTTGGCATTGATGAATCATCTGTTAAATCCTAGAAAATTGATTGATCATTTTGTCTGGCTAACAACAAAGGTTTAATCTCATGAACCATTAACACAGTGTTGCTATCAGGAAAAATGGAGGGAAGACCCAATTGCACTAGATCTTCAATATGCTACTTCATGTCTTTTATTCCCTCTTTTACCACATCTAGGAGCTCTTTGCAATTAATCACTACAGAGTTGTAACTGAGAACTTCATTCACCCTTTTTACAGCAATCATTCTATCACTAATCCTTGCTACTAATAACATTCCATCAGTTATGTCATATAGCTTTTGTAGCAACATTTGAGAATCAAACACTCTCAAAGAGATAGTGGATAGAGTGTCCTAGACTAAAGTCTCCACCTTTTTGCATAATTTTTGTGCATTTAGCAAGAAAGTTAGAGAGGGTATGAGCTAAGTAATCTCCTCAAAGATTCTTTTCCATATTAATACATATAGTTCTTTGACTAGGTTTAGAACTCCTACATTCTTTGGTCTATTAGCCAACTCAAGTGTCAATTATTTTGTTATTTATTGCTTAGCTTGAAGTTGGGCCTGTATGGTAGTAGTATTATTTTGCTCATTCAACAGCTTTTGCTAGAACTGAGTGACCTGTTGTAGGTTTTCCTAACATTTTATCTGTAGTGTTGCCTTTTCCTACCTTAGGGCTGTCACTACAGCTTTCTCCTATGTTAGATCTTCTTTCAAAGAATCATTTAGGGCTTGAATAACCTAGTGAATTTGACAAGAATTAATATCTTGCAACTATTTGTTGAGACTCTCTATTTCATCATTCTTTGATTTGATTTTTGAACCCAGAATACTACCATTTACTTTCTCTTGAGCTAGATCATCCTCCATCTTCTATAGCTTCTTTGATACTTTCAAATAATTAGTAGCTACATTAGAAGTGGTTTCATTTAGTAGCTCAACCCTATCCTATGGTTTGAAAAGTGACATATCCATAACCACTGCATTCATTGTATAATCTTGAGGCTGCATCTGCTCGTTTGGCCTAACTACATTAGGTGACAAATGAGTCACAGTTAGCTGTTACTAGATGGGGTTAAATAGTGACCTCATGTGTGGTGTAGCTAGATATTTATTATCTTTCTTTCTCTTTTTATCCATTTGAGCTTCCCTAGCCTTCTTAGCAGTGTCTACTTGAGTTTGGAAGGTAGAGGGAGAGGCAATATACCCACCCACAAAAGGATAACCCTGTGGCAAGCCATAGGGAATAGCCAAATGTTGGCTAAGGGGAATCTAGGGAGATATTCTCTTTGGGATAGAGGGGGAAAAGGGAGGAAATGATGTGACTTGTGATGATATGGCTTGAGTAGCTATAGGTGGGGAAGATTGGGAAATTGGCATAATAGAGGTGGTAGGGGTTATTATTTGGCTAGTTGGGATTACCATCCCTATAGAAGAAGAAAAAGACTGAGAAGAAGAAGGAGAAATAATGCGTACCTAAAGAGTAACCAATTACTCAATGGTTGATGCTATGAGGGCTCTACCTCCTCCTCTAAATTAGGTTGAAGTTTCAGCTTCTTATGTTTCCTTAGCCTTCTTCTTCTTGCTGTGTTTCTTTCTCTTCAATGTTTACCACTACGGCTATTGGTGATTGTACAAAATTGGGAACCCCAAAGGTTGATACTAATGGAGAAGCTCTGGGTGGTGAGGATACCAAATTATTTTGTTTTTCTATGGCACTGAGAGATTGGGGCCAGACAACTACAAAAACTATAGATGAGGTTTGTCCTAGGGCCTACACTGTATGAGTGATTTCTGCTTCCCCCTCTAACTTTCTACCCTGTGTCTATAGTTTGCTTGTATCAGGGTTACAGATAGGAGATGGATTACATTCATCCCATATTGCCTCCCATTTCTCATCTAAAACTACATTACCAAAAGAGTGAGTTATCTCACTAATCTCCTGCCTATACTTCCAATAGGCTTCTATTTTCTCAGGTTTCCATTCTTTGTTCCTCAACACCCTTTTTAAACTAGTAGTCATCCTAATTTTAGGGTCAAAAACCTTTTCCTTAACATAAAAGGTCTCCCATGGCCTGGCCTCCTGAAAGGGAAAATTTGTCAATTCTACATACAAATCAGGAATATCTTCCTTAGGGTTTCTTCTATTTTTCCAAAAGGGATGGCTCTCATGCACAATTTTAGTGGTGACCTTATTATTCCTGACCCATGAGGTTATGAAACTACTTGGGTTATATTTCCATTTATCTTCAATCAGAAAGAAACCTAGAATAGCTAGCTTCCTCAGCAATAAGTGCTCAGCATCTCTGACCTCTAAAGCCATGTTTTTTGTTACCCATGGAATATCATACATTTTATTTTTCTTCTTCCTAGTGCCATAGTCATTATCAACCGCAAACACTTGCTAGGTAACCTCTAAAATGCTAAACTAAGAGTCAAAATCTTGGGTAGCAACACTGGTTCTCCATTAAAACCATGGACCCTATTGATCGTATGATGGGATCCAAAAAAGTAGTCATAAGGAATAGTGGAATTTGTCATGAGGCCTCTGACACTTGGAGTTAATCTATTTTCAACAGGCTCTAGGCTTAGGTGACAAAAGGCAGGGGCAACAAAAAGTTCCCAAAATTCATTTGGATCAGATGTTTTGGATAAGATATGTGTTCATGTAGACACAGTAATGGTCCTATTATGATCGAAGCTTGGGTCATACATATTTAGATGCATATATTGTGAAAAGATGTCAGAGTTTTGATACAACATGAGGTGAAATAGATAAGAAAAAACCTAAAAACCCATTTATATTTGAAATGGGTGAGCTGTTTAACCATTGAATAGGCAATTTGCTCAGAGAAATCTAGCTGATACTCTTGAGACTTGTCTACAATTTTTAATCTAAAGAGAATGTCCATTTCTTCTTCATAGATAGTTATATCCTCTTTCATTCCAAAAATGAATGCCATCATGGATAGTGCCTCTTGACTAGCCTATGCAAATTGTGCCCTTCTTGTTGGTAGCACTGGCATAGTGGTATCATCATCCCCTAATTGCAATTTTGATCTGAGAAACCTCAATTGATTATTAATGTTTGCCCATGTTTTCTACATTTTGGCAATGGTGGGAAATGTAGCTATCTTGTCATGATATAGGGCCAACATGTCTCTGATGGCCTTTAGTGTAATTTGCACCATGAATTGACCTTATTGTATGGTGTTTAAGGGTGCATGAAATAATTTGGCACATATTTAAACTAAGTCAGGGAATGGATGTACACTTGGGATAATCAATTGTGCCAGTTGGGAAGTCCATATCCTTATTGCAAATGTTTCGTATTGTCTAGCTTTGGCCCTCTGGATACATCTTTGGCATGCCCCTTCTCATAGAGCTTTGCTATACTTTTGAAGGTTTGGGTCCATGATTCCATTTACAAAATCCTTCACCTTTGCTGGGTCAATCTCATAACCAACTTCAGGGACTCTAGTCCTTAGATAGGTCCTTAAGGGTTGTGCAGGGGCCAAAACATATGATTTGCTAGTGAGAAGCTTATCAATGGATTCATAAATCCCAAGCCCCTATTGTGAAGATTATGCCTCCTCCATATCTATTTCTATACTAGGAATTAATGAACTTACGTAACAAGTATATAAGCTTTGTAACAGGGAAGGCACTTTTATTAAGCATGTTTGCTTATGAATTGAAATTGTAGGTAACAAGTATTTTCTTAGTAGACGTAGGAATGGATGAGACACTATTAAGCCTTAAATCTTGCTATTGGGGTATTTAATGACCCATCAAGTCTCAAAAATGGCATTAAAATTGGATAATTATTAGTAAATCTTATTAAATCTACGTGGGACAGCGAGTTAGACACATCATGAAAGTGCCTGCATAAAGGTACCTTGGGTAATTTTGGAGATTTGAGAGAGAGATTTAATGACTACAAGAGTTTTGAAATTTTTTAAAAGACTCTAAGCCATAGCCACGTGTTCATAGAAAACTTATTAAAAGAAAGATTAGGAAAAGAAAAATGGGAAAACAGAGAAACAAGGAAAGGGAAACTATCTAACTATAATACATGGGAGATACTGCTTAAATGAAATGTTTCAGGTAGATCCCATTCACAAGAATCTCTTTAGGTTTGCCATTTTTTATTTCAAACTCAAATGAATTTTTTTGTTTACATGTGTGAATCTTATAGGGGCCAATCCATAATGCCTCAAATTTAGTGTGTTGACCTAGCTTGGCAGCCCTCGCATCCCATTTCAAAACAACTGAGCCTACTTCGAAATGGGGATTTGAAGTTTTCTTATCGAAGCTATCTTTGATTATTTAATGATGCTTCATTAATGATTCATGTGTTGTATCCCTCTTTCCTTGAACTTCTAGGAGTTCAGCAAGTCTGACCTGTATGGGGCCATTTTCCTCAATTTCAATGTATTTTAATAACTAAAGAGCAAGAATATCCAAGCTTAGGGGCATTATAGTAGGCTTACCATGGACCAATTCATATGGGGACATCTTTGTCACTTATTTAAGTGTAGTCTTATCAGTCCATAGTGCTATATTAAGCACTATATGCCACTCATTGTGATGATCAACTCCTATTCTCTTAATAAGTCTAATCAGGTTCTTGTTGGTTGATTTTGCCAAACCATTACCCTGAGGGTAATAATTTGAGAAATTTTTTAGATAGATTCCATTCTTTAGTGAAAATTTAGATATTTTTGCCCCTAAAAATGCCTTAGCATTATCTAAAATTATGGTACAAAGAGGCCCAAAGTGAGTAGTGATATCCCCCAAAAAGTCTAGGATCACATTTTCTGTTGCTTCTTTGAGTGGCATTGCCTCACTCCATCTAGTAAAATAATCTATGGCAGTTAGAATCCATTTGTGTCCCATACTCGACACCAGATTGATCATTCCAATGAAGTCAAGACCCCATTGCGCAAATGGGCATTGCTGCATTCCTTCTCATCCCCACATAATACTAACAAGATTGGTAATTTTTACCAGTTGATAACAGTCTATAAATAAAGTGGGCCAAAAATAACCTACCTGACTTATATTTATAGCTGTGGATCTTACCAAAAAATGTCCACCTAAGACTCCATGGTGCATTTCATGTAGTATTTTCTGAGCCTCATCTTTCTCTATGCATCTTCAAAGTATGCCATCAGTATTTCTTATGAAAAGAACTTGGTCAATTAAAAAAAATGGAACCCTTGCTACCTATAATATCTCCTCTTGTCTTGAGAGAGATCTTTTGGGAAAATCCCATGTTTCATAAAATGGATTCTATTTTTGACCTAGGAGTTATGATCAATTTCTTGTATCCTCAATACATTTTCCTTTACTATTTCTTTAGTTATCATCTTTTCCATATCTTGAGCCATGTATTGGCACAACCCCCTACCTCTAACCAGCTTAGTGGGTCTAACCTCTACATCATACTCAAGGATCTTTGTTATCCAGTTTGCTCAATTTTTAGTAATTTCACCTTCCATAATGTATTCTCTGACACTAGGATGAGCCACAAGTATCAGAATCTTATTTCCTGATACCATATGCCTAAATTTTTTTAGGGGTTGTACCATAACATATGCCTATTTCTCCACAAAGTTGTATCTAGCTTCATACTCCCTAAGAGTCCTTGAGAAAAAGGCTATTGGGTGTTCTCCCTCTTTTTCATCATCTTTTTGTGTTAGGACAACAACAATACTGATCTCTCCTCCATAAACATACATTATAAAAGACTTAGATAAGTCTGGGTTACTAAGTACTAGGGCTGTTGAAATTATTTTCTTGACCTCCTCAAAAGCTTGTCTTCCTTCTATAGTCCACTTGAACACCAGGTTTTTCTTCAACAAGAGTGTCACTGGTCTCATTAGGCTTGCAAAGTCTGATATGAATCGACTGAAAAAATTAACCTTTCCCAAAAAGGACTATACTACCTTCTTATTTACTGACAGAGACAAGTTCATTATGGCTGTGACTCTCTCTAGATCTATAGAGACTCCTTCTTTGGATACTATATGTCCTAGTAGTTTGCCTTGAGGTACTGCAAAGATACACTTCTTGGGATTCAAGGATATTCCAAATTCTTGACACTTCTTAAAAATAGATTCTAGGTGATCAAAATGACAAACAACATTCTTGGAAAAATAAGTGATATCGTCAAGATAATTTAGAATAATTTTATTTATGAGTTCTCCAAATGCTACATCCATTGCTCTTTGAAAAGCAGCTCCAGCATTTGACAAGCCAAATGGCATCTTGGTATATGCAAACATTCCCCATTTGGTAGCAAATGTAGTCTTGTGTTGGTCTTCATCAGCCAACCAAATCTGATTGTATCCAGAGAAACCATCTAGTAAGAAAAATCTCTCTGATCCAACCACAGTCTATAAAATTTGTTCCATAGAGGGCATGGGATAGTGATCTTTCAGAGATGCTCTATTTAGGTCTCTAAAATCCACACAGAGTCTTATGTCACCATTCTTTTTTTTGATTGGTACTGGATTGGATACCCAAGTTGAGTGTTTGATTGGAAAAATTATTTTAGATTCTAAGAGTTTTTGTAACTCATCCACCATTAGAGGTTCAATCTTTGGATTCACTAGCCTCTGCTTCTATATGACTGGCTTAGATCCTTTAGTTAGTTCTATGGTGTGCTGAATGATGTCTTTGTTATAGCCATGAAGGTCTTCATAGGTCCAAGGTATTACTCTATCATATTTTTTACACAAGTCAATTAGTCTTTCCCTTTCCTCTTGAGTTGTAGAATTTCCAATCTTTAGTTTTCTCCCTTTACTCACTTGTATCTCAGAATAATCTACTTTATTTGCTTGAAACCTTTTCTTCTCTAGGCTTACATCTTTTGGGTCAAATAGGTTTTCTGAAGTAATCAAGCCTTTGGGAAGCTTATTCATCTTTAATTAAATAATTTGGTCTCCATATGATTCTTCAATTTTGGGTTGTAATTGATCAAAAAATTCCCCTAACTGTTGCAAAAATGAGAGTACCTAAAAATCATTTTCAAAGACTTGCCAATTTTTATCATTGTCTGGGATAGTTAGCCTTACTATAACTTTGACTGACTCATTATTCACTAATAGACTAGTTGTTGGGTCAAACTGTGAGCCAATCTGTGCCATCCTATCTGCTTCAAAATTTTGGGTTGTAGGAACTACTTCAATATTGAAAGCTTCAAAATCATCTATTAAGTCTGAAATTTTGTGTCTATAGGATGTCATCCTTACATTTTTGGCTATTTCCTTTTCTCTGATTTATTTCACCACTAGTTCTGAATCTCCTTTTACTATTAGATTCTTTACTCCCTTTTTCTTGGCTAACATGAGCCCATGTACTAAGGATTCATATTCAGCATCATTATTAGTACAGGTAAACTAGAAACAGATAGCTCTTAAAATTTTCTCACCATTTGGAGCAACAAGACAAAATCCTACTCCAGCACCATTTTTACTTCTAGCCCCATCAAAATTTAAGGTCCATATTTTTGAGTCCTTTTCAAATTCTTGAGTCTTTGGCATTTCTTCCCTTAAAACATTTGGGATTTCATGGTCTTCATCAAATATGACATAAGTGCCTAGACCAGTGGAGTCATAATTTCCATATGGGTCACTTTGCATCATAGTTAACAACTAGTTATTTTCCTCCTCTTGGTCATGTTCAGTCCAGTCACCTAACTCTTCAATAAAGACCCTTTCTTCCTTATGCAGCATAACATGAGCTACCTCTAAATTTGAGGTTGGTTCATTGTTGATGTGATCCTTAGATAGTGACTCAGATAGTATTTTCATTTTTGAACCATATTTGGTTCTTAGAATGAGGTGAGACCAATCAAGTGACATATATCCTCCTATCTTGGCTATGAACTCTCTGGATAAACATAGGCCAAATACATACTAATTGACAATTATATTAGGTAAAGTATACAATTGCAATGGGAGTTGTTTAATCTTCCCTATTGTTAGCACCAATTTTCCATCTAGTTACATAACTCCTATAGTAAGTGGCTCATACTTTATTTTTAAAGCACCTGCTATTTGTTTAGGCATTACTATAGTACTAGCCCTTGAGTCTATCATTGCATTATGTAATAGTTTCTTTCCAACTATAAAAGTCAAATAGAAGGGCTCTAGTTTGGATTTGCTTACCTCTGGTGCATTGTTCAAAAGGGCTATTGTCTATAGAGGAACTGTGTCTTTGAGCTTTTCTTTATCAGCAGGTCCTTCTTTGGTACCAATATGTTTAGGCACTACTTGGTCTTGTAGAGCTTCTTGCAAAAATGTCTTTTGCTCAGGAATAGCTAATATGTCCCATATTTACACATGTACTGGGGTCCTCTTTAGCTGATCCACCACATTTACCAGTCCTAGTGTTTGGGTTCTTAGATAATAAGGGTACCTTGCTTTTTCTTGAACTTGTCCAAAAATTACTTGGTTCTGCACTGGCTGAGGTATTTCTTGTCTAGCAACTATGTTTTGATGACCTTAAAATGGAGGATTCTACATAATTTCATTATTTGTTACTTTAGGCTATTCCATCATCCTTCTCTTGGCTCTGGTGTAGTAATCTGATTGTACCAATGGCTTCTTAAAAGTGGAAGCTTCATTTAAGAGTAATGACTCTTCATCTTCAACCCATGAAAACAAAGCATGCTCAGGGGCTATATCTTCTTGTTGTTGTAAGGACATCCCTTGCATTTGAGCCATCAGGACTAAATTTTTCATACTAGAGGATTAGTAGGCTTGAGTGACAGAAGTATTTGCAAATTGTCCATCCATTCTTCTTTGCTCTACTATCTTTTACTATAGATTACCTGTGGGACAATCTCTAGGCATATGAGCATTATTACAAGGGAAACACCAGGCATTTGTGCCATCTGCATAAGTATTCTACCCTAGAATAATCTCCTTGTTTGGATTAGGGGGAACAGTTTGTGAGGGTGTAGGGAATGCAACTAATTGGTTTGATGGCTGAGGGTTAGTTTTCCTTTGAGGACCTTGATACTAATTTGGTTGGGGTGGAAGTCTATTTCCTTGGTAGCCTTGATATTGGGGTCTAAGATAAGGATTCTGCTATCTTTTTTGGTTAATTATCTCATTAGAAAATGTCCTTAAGATGTTTTTGACATCATCCATCTTAGATGACTAGACAGGGACAAGTTCTTTAGCAAGTTGTTAAGGAAATGTATACATAGACATAGCTGGGGCTATGGGATTAGGGGCTTATTGAGGCAAAGGTAAGGTAATCTCTGGAAACATGGGCATGGGAGGCCTTAAGGGCAACTTTCTAGCATTTATTAAGTTATTTTCAGCTCTAACTACATAGTCATAGGCTTCTGGCAGAGTCTAACCTCCAAGTGACTGAATCATTACTGATATATTTGAATTTAAGGCTTTAAGATAAAATACTATAGCCATACCTAGTAATGGTCTTACTATAGCAAGAATTCTTTCCCAAGTCTTTTGAAATCTTGAATTGAAATCAGTCGTTGCTTCTTGTGGTACCCTTTTGATAGTAATCAATTGTTACAACAAACAAGATTTATCACCCTTTTCTTCAAATCTTTCAAAGAAAACATCTCCAAGCTGATCCCATGTAGATATTATATTTGGGGTCAAAGATCTATACCAGTCTAGAGCCTTCCCCTTAAAAGAAGCTGCTAACAGTCTTATAGCCACATTCTGCTGTGTGATCACATGTATTACATAGACATTAGACACATCTTGTAGATGTTCTTCAGGTTTTTTAAAATCTTGCCCACTGAATTTGGGCAGAGCTTTCAGGGCATTTACTAGAATAAGATCCCAAGTGGCTAGTGGTATTGGGAGAATCAGAGGACTGCCAGTGTTCCAAATTACATAATTCCTTGGGGCTATAGGTGCTCCCATGTTTTCTCTTGGTGTTGCTAAAAACTAATTGACCCTTCTTCTTGAATTAGTTATCAATGGTGGTAAAATAATACCTGGGTTCACAGCAGATTTAGCTCTTGTTATTGGTCCATAACTCTGACTCCTTATAGCTCTCTAGTTCATACAGTCTTGAAAGAAACTTTAAGATATTATCCCATTGAGCGTGCTAAAAACTATTGATGCTTAAAATTGCACTGTTTCCAACACCAACAATGGGAAGTTTTAGGAATGTGGGACTTGTAACCTAAAATGACCTCCATATTTTAAAGAAGCTGGCTCTTCTTTATCTCAAATGTATTGTGAGAAAAGGGATAGAAATTAAATGGAATCACCAATGCAATGAAATAAAATTTAACTATGATGATGCACTTGAGTTAAATTCGATCCTTAATACTAAACACAGTGAAGCTATCTTTAGGATTCATTTACATTAAAGAGCAAACAATGCATGATCAATGTAAAAGATGAAAATAAATAAAATCAAAGGCTCACAACTTAGATGATTTTGCAATAACACAAAAAATATCAACAAAGGCACATAACTCAGTCTTCTTATTAATTTTCTAGTCACATAAAAGGCACAGATACATGCACAGTTATACAAACTTTCTAAATTAAGAAAATAGAACAAAGGCTAATGATATTACTGGCCACATCAAGAAAGTCTCAAAAACTTCTTGATAACAATCTCTTGCTAAAAATTCTCTCTCTCTTTTGATGATTATTCCTTTGTCTATGTGTCCCCATATTTATAGCATAGGACTGGCTCTAGATTGCAACAAAAGATATTTTTTAGATCTAAAACATTTAGTCTCCTACAAGTTCATTGGCTAAATTAGATACATGTGATGCTTCTTACTACAAAATAGGTGAGGAAACTTGGTAGCATCCGATTGTCTCTCTTGAAAACCATCTCATTATTTAGGAGGCACCAAAAAATGACACTTGGCAGCTTTTGTAGCACTTATAGAAGACACACGACACTTTTTGCTTAACTTATATTCTTTATTGTGTCTTTGTATTAGGAGTGCTCCATTTTTGACATTTGTCACAGTCCATTGCTTTGAAACTTTATCAACTGATAGAAAATGGGACCCACAACACTTCTTGCCTGAGTAGCTTCAAAAGGGGAACGGGGATAGGTGGCACTTTCCACTGATCTTTAACAAGTGACACGTGGTAGCTTTTATTGCTTTTAGAAGCTTTAGATACTTTTTAAGAGTCTTACAGAGGATGACACATGGCAGTCTCTGTGAGGCTTCTAATTATACTATAGAAACATTTGGGACTCATTTTAGATTCACACGGACAATGACACTTGGTGGCTTCCGCTTACTTTAGAAACAAAACCTGGGGCCCACCACAGTCTTTACTCAACAATGAAACAAAATGAAGAAAGTGCAGATGTTGACACTTGGTGGTTTCTACTAAGCTTTAACAAGGGACACATAGCACATTTTTCTGCTTTTAGAGAGACATATTGAAACCTTCCATAGTTTTCATTTGGTGCCTTCCATGCGCACTGAGAAAAGCTTATTTAAGGAAGCTTTTGAAACTCATAAGAAACTTGAAATGCAGATGCTAACACTTGTCATGCTCCTCTAAGTTATAATGGGACACATGGCATTATCTATGTTACTTTATAATGTGTCCCAGCTGATGATACTTGGCATGTTTCGCATGACTCTGAGACTTAGACAAAGCTTAGGAAAAATGAAAAACCTGTGCAAAATGAAAAACTTGTGCCCTGTGTCATAACTGAAATGTGTAGGGACAAAACTTAGAGCACACCACTGAAACTAAAAATAAAAATGTAGAGTATTTTACTCTACAGAGATCAAAGGTCTACTTGGAACTTTGGAATCGTATACACCAATCATGTTGCTCAAAGGGTGTAACTCAATAGAAGGTCCCTAATATGTAGCTAGTAGAGGATGTGCATGATATGCATGATGAATACCTGATGTACCCCTTATTTCTTATTTAAAATTCTATGGGAAAGGATATAAGATGATTTTCAAAGATTTATCTTGTGTTTGCTTTGTCTGAAGAGGCTCAACTTAAGTGTCAAGATCAATAATGTTGCCATCTATCAAGTCCTATATCTTGTGTTTAAAATTGATGCATCTATTTTTTGTATGGCCTGGTGCCCTCTGAAAATCAAAAAATGCATTCTGATCATATCCCCATGGAAGAGGCTTTATTGGATCAACTTCCTAAATAAGAGGGAGAGATATAATATTACATTTTAATAACTACTATAAAACTCTAGTTGGAGATATTGGTAGATTGTAAAAAGTTTGCTGAGGAGGTGAAAATAACACCACTTGTTGAGAGGCCTCTGAAGCTACATTAACTGTTAGTTGATTTTGACTCTTGCTATCATTGACCTTTACTTTGTATGGGGCTTTACTGTTACTCTTGTTTTTTGTTTCTGATATACTTGTGTACTTAAGCTTGCCCATTGAAATGAGTTTGAATTCTCTTTCCCTTAGTGTGTGACATAATTCAATGAAGGAAAAGAACCTTTTGAACATTATTGATTCATGTAAATTTGGTAGAAGACTCTATTTGAGGAGATCTTGTAACTCTTGATTGGCCATGGGGCTAGTCATCTTATCCAAAATAGTCTTCTATCAAAGAATATAATCTATGAGATGCTCATTTGACCTTTTTTTCTATTATGCAACTTGGGCATATGAAACCTTATCACCAATGTTAATACTGAATTGAGCTAGGAACATGTCAACTAAAGGATTGAATGTGTTAATTGACTGATTTGGCAAACTATAAAACCATTGTAAATCATAATCCTTTAGACTTTATGGAAATAAATTGGTTAATAATTAGTCATTTGGCACATAATCCAAGCATGCTACATGAAAAGCTCTCCAGTGTGTCTCTAGATCACCCTTACCATCATATAGAGTGAGCTTAGGTTGAATAAAACCTTGTGTCAAGGCTGTCAAAGAAATATGACGTGTCAATGGTATATGAAGTAGAGAAAAATAATCCAAGGCCTATGTAGGTCTATATGCACCTTGCTCAAGATTTAGTACCTTAGATTGAAGAGATTTTATCTCTTGCATAAGGGCTACCATATCATGAGATAAAGATGTATTAGCTATAGCTGGTGGTGGCATTGAGGTAAGTTGGGCTGATATAGGGAGTTGCTGAGACATAGTTGCCCTTGTAGTGTCATATGCAACTAATTGCTTTGAAGGAATAAAAGACTCAACTTGTTTAGCCTTTTTGATTTCCATGATAGATTGTAAGATAAGAGTATGATCTTGGTTCTTTTCCCTAAGTCTTTCTCAAAAAATTTTTAGGATCAAATCTTTGTTGAGGACAACTTTGTTATTAATAATAGGTGGAAGTGGATCAAGAGTCTGATGTGGTGGATCATGAACATTGGTGTTTGTATCATCATTTTTATTCTCATACTGTTCATTATCGAAGTTATCATCATGAAAATTTATGTAATTTGGATGTATAAGATATATGACAGGAACTTGAGCTGGTTGTTTATCCACGGTATATGGTTAGGTTGAAGGAATCTAGGTGAATTTAGGAGGGTTACTACTAAGTCTTACACTTCATCTCGAAGGAAGAGATGCAAGGAGCTTATGTGGAATAAGGAAAACAACTTAAATAATGGAAATGAAGATTAAACAAATATAATCTAAACAAGGAACTACAATATGCATAAAAAGGATATGAAGCTCACAAACATGTAAGGTGATACCTCACAAGCAATGGGACCTAGTATATATAGCTAGGGTTTTGAAAGTTGATATTTGTAAAATTATTATGGAATTATAAAATTTGAAGTGAATTTTTGGTTTAAATATACAAGTAAAAATTAGAAAATTATTGGAAAAATTATGATTTAAAGGGACCTAGTATATGCAACTAGGGTTTGGAGGATTTTTTTTTTAAAAATTACTATGGAATTACAATTTAAAGTGAATTTATGATTTAAATATTCTTTAAAAAATCAAAAAAATGCTAGAAAAATTAGAGGAATTTTCTCTAAGATTTTTAGGGTTTTTATGCGTAAATGAAGGAAGTCAGGTTCACCAAATGATTTAATACTTTTGGGAATATTGGTGTCTTATTCTTAATTTAGTTAAAAGTCTAAGCTAATTAAATCAGTAAATAATATTGCAATAATTAAGGTACTGATCTATATAATTTGATTGTAATTTGCACTTTTCTAAAAATAGTAATAAATGAAAATAAATATAACTTAGCTTAAAATGGACTAAGATGACTGAGATAGAAGATGATACTAGATGTGCAAGACTAGAACACTATCAAAAATTAAGATCTATCTTTCATTAGATAAAAGGACATGAGCATCAAAAATAGGACACTTTAGGGTCTGGTGCTATAGTCTAGGTCCTATTGCTATTGTCTAAACTAGTCATAGAGATCTAAGTTTTTTGAGTTTTGTCCACTATCCCCGTATTAGTATACCTATGAGATTTTAAGTCTTGAATATCAACAAAGCTCCTTGTAGATATGATTTAATATCCAACCCTAGGTCTTCCTTATGCTTGAACTTGAATGCAAACTTGGAGAAAGAGGGGGGGTTAACATGTGTAAGATGAATTGAACATGTATCCATACCGCTTGTGTGGGCACACTACCTACATACCAATATTTTGAAAAGGGATCAAGCCATATGTAGTTCTCCCACTTGATGTTATTTTTGAAATAGTGCAATGAATATGTAAAAAATACTAAATTGGGTGTGCTTGAAGTGGCTAGGGACTAGTGTAAGGGTTTGAATAAGCTTGCCATTGTATTGGATGGCTATATATAGAGAATAGAGAAGATTACCTTAATGGTCTTGATTATATTCTTACTTGTTTTTTGAAAATAATTTCTAACCCTTCTAAATGAAATTTGAATGGAATTTTATAGAGATCTATTAGTCATGGGTTAAATGCAATCATGCTAAGCCAACACAATGAAGAAGAGGAATTAAGGAAAAATAGTCACCTATGCTCAAAATGTGATTAGATAGGAGCATTGGAAAGGGGGCACCCTAGGTTCTAGTGATATAGTCCAACTTTGATGCTATTTTATTGAGGGTATGGTTCTCAAGGGGATAAAATAAGCATGGAAAAAGGGTCTTGGCTAAGTTGGAATGAGGTCTTGAAAGCCTATGGATAACTAGGAATAAGTGAAAAGATGCTTAGAAGGGTAATTAGAACATGTAAGAGGAACTTATGGATTAGGTGTTATAAGCCACACTCAAGTTACCAAATTTAAGATTTTATATGACTACATTCTACTTCTTAGTGATTTTGCTCCTAAACTAGGGTTTGAACTATGAGGGAAAAAGTTTTAGAAATGAATTATCAAAAATGGAAATGGTGATTGCACCAAATAGCTATAGTGGAAATTAATGCTTTCTTTGTATGAACACAACATAACAATAAACATACTAAAATTTAATGGAGCATAAACTCATGCAAATATAAAACCAAAGGTAATATTGGGTATTTATCATATAAGGATCAAGATTATTTATTTTAACCAAACAATCTTTTCAAAAAGGTAAAATAATACCACAGATGAAATTTTGTGATTGAAACAAGAATGAAAGCATTCAAAAAAATGACAAATAGCCTTGCATACACAAAGATAACTTAGATAAGGGAGGCAAAACTTCAATCTATTATCATTCCGTAGGTTACAACACGTAGATTAATTGTTCAAAATGTAGAATAGTTTCTCCAACAACAAAAATATAAATGGGCTACATTATGGTACCCATATTTATACAAAATACTCTCTTTAAAGAGAGAGATTTATTAAAACCCTATGCCCAGTTGAAGAGAAAGCAAAATCAGAAAACCTCATGTAACATGGTGTGATATTTAATTAGAATGGCATCTTTAGTGAGGTAAATGGTTGGAAAAATTATCATGCAACTATTGGACACTTCAACAAGTGCTAGATGCATGGATAAATCCCCTTGAATCTTCATGTGACACCCTCCTTGTCTTCATTTTAGCTACTATTATCTTTTCCATGTAATGAGGTGCCAAAAATGAATTAACACTTAGAAAATTGAAAGATCTTAGATATTTTAGGTTATTTCTTGCAAAACCTAGCTTGTATTTTTCAATTGGACTTTTACAACTTTTTAAGTCATCCAATTTTGACAAAACTAGAAATACAATTTACAACATGAGTTTTTTCAAGTTAAGCAACTCAGAATTTATCAAAAATAAAAGTGTAATTTACAAGTTTGATTTTTACAAATTTTCAATTTGTCAAAAAGGTACTTGAAAATTACAAGTGGCTATTTCTCGAAAAGAGCTGTCAAAATGATAGTTATAATTTATAACTTATAACTTTAAAATGTTTTTTACAATAAATAAATGTAATATATATAATGTATTTGATTAAAATAATTAATCTACAACCATAACCTATAAATATTCTTTGTCCTTCTTTGCCTGCATCTTCTCAATATAAGCATCAAAGCTTTTGAAGATGTCTAGGATATGATCGTCATTAGGACCAAGTAAATATAGGTTGCTTATCTCACATTCTGTAATTGTGTTAGAGAGTCCTCTAGATGTATCCCTTTATAGTTGAGTGTCTTTTCCCATTT
This sequence comes from Torreya grandis, assembly GCA_037957365.1. Lineage (NCBI taxonomy): Eukaryota > Viridiplantae > Streptophyta > Pinopsida > Cupressales > Taxaceae > Torreya > Torreya grandis. The sequence continues at coordinate 1,172,588 of JARHVA010001754.1, read as the reverse complement.
GATCTAGTGTAATATGATATTTGATGAATTGTTGGATGGAACTCAAGTTGAATATTGTGTCCCATATTGAGTCTCTCTCAACTACTCCTTTGAACTTGTCTTAAACCTCTTGTACTGAAAGGATTTGGTATTGATGATTTGTTACTTCACATGATAATTTATTAATCAAATATTCAATGTCATAGATTATATCTGTGACCTTATGATATGTAGCCTTAGCCTTATTAATACTCTCATTGAGTATTCTTATTCTAAAATTAGTAGCCCTATCCAATTCCTCATGCTTTACATCAATTTTCAATATTTTCTTTGCAATGAGGGTATTAGTTTCAATCATGTCAACAAAGTGAAATTTTGGAAAGAATAGGTTCAACCTTTTAATATCTTCCTCGTATTTACTTATTGATGCCTTTAAAGTTACCTGATCATCCTTTAGAGTTTTGTAGTAGTCCATTGCTAACTCATTTACTCTATTTCCCTCTGTGATGAGCTCCTCAGTCCATCCCTTCATAACTCTTCCCATACTACCAATCTTTGTTAATCCTTCAAGCGTTTCCTCATCAAATAACTAAGTAATAGATTATGTTGGTTGGGATATGGTCTCAATGAACTTATTTAGTGCAGTTGTCAATATTAAACTTTATTCTTCAATTCATCCTTTGTGACCTTGTCACCATCCATATTCTTGAAAAGAGAGTTAATTATTGATTAAACATCATGTTTCAATCCCTATCTTGTAGGATGACCTAGGTGCACTTTAGATATTTGGTAATCCCCCACCACTAGATCCTTTTTTTATTTGTCTGGTAGGGGGATTGTAATTTCTACATATTTATCCCTTGATAAATTATATAGTATTATGGATATAGTTCTGGGAGATACCTCTAATTTATTTTATGTTTCTATAAGGCCAAAATCTAGTATGTTAGGGGACACAATTTGTTTCTGTTTCTTCCCCACTAATTTCACTAGTTAGTTTGGAGTGGCATCCTATTGTCCTAGCACTGTCAACTGTGAAAATGCAACTAAAGTTGTAGCATTGGTGGTTATTGTGATAAGTGCTATGTCTATCACTGATATGGCCATTTAATCCTCATTAATTTTTTAACAATATCTTCCCCTTCTATGGGTTGATTATTCATAGTTGTATCAATGATTTCCTCTATCTTTACCTCCTTAGTGGGGGTTTGGGTTATTATGTAAATGGAAGAAATGGGTGTAGTGGAAATGGATGTACCTATTGGGGGTGTGGGATATGGAAGTGACATAAGTGGAGGGGTAGGCATAGGGAGTTGAAAAAGGGGAACCTATGGGAGTTTGGAATATAGAGATTTGAAAGAATCAATCAAGGTGGTGGGGACACTTAGGGTTGATGAAATAGGGAAGGTGATAGGAGATGAAAATGAATTGATAACCTAGTGGCTGGGATGGCTAGTGAGATTTTAGTAAAGATGACTAAATCCACAACCATGTACTACTGGGTGATGTTAGTGATTAACAAAGTGGTAGTGGATATGAGGGATGAGATGGAAGGAATTATGGAAGAGGGGAGTGGAAGTGAAGTTTGAGTGTCCAATTGTGTTGATTGGGATATTGACAATGGAGTCACTAGCACATGTGAGCTGGAGGAAATGGAGGGGGAAATTTTTTGTGTTGATGGTGGAGTGGAGATAGGAGGGTGAGGTATTGTAGTTGGTAGAATGATAGAGATATGGGGAGAAACTGTATGAGGTATAATCTACTAAGGGGGGGTGATTTAGTGAGCCCAATTATTATAATTTCAATTATAATCCCTTTCAAAATTTTTAAATAGTCAACATAAATTAACTTAATCGAGCACCATTAATAAGAAAACTCATTCATTCATTGCATACACAAGATCAAACACATAACACATAGTTCTTGTGGGAAACCTTCATGGGGAATAAAACCCACTCTCAAGCCTGCAACACAAATGGACTACTATCTTATAAGAGATTAAAAACAAGAGACTGATCAACTCTTTTAGACTAAAAAACCTTGATCATATCCTCCTAGCCAAAAATATTTAGTGAAAAACTTGTTCTACAAGGAGCACTTGCCCCTAATATGATCAACTCATTTAGACCACCTAACATTAGTAAAATACCTATTTTATAATGAGCAACTTCCCTTAAGAAAGACCAACTCCTTTAGACCCTCCTTTAATAAGAACACTTCTACCTTAGAATTAATGTCTTCAACACTTGATGATGGATCTATAGATATCACTCATCTCACCTTTTAGTAACAACTCTATCAGGTAACACACTCTATTGGCCAAAACACATTACATAATTAAACAAACATATATAGATCAATTAGGACACATTACATATCCCAACTAACCCCACTCTTCAACTCTATACACTTAATGCATCCTTCACAATAACTCAATCACAACAACAATATGACTAGATGGTCATACACACAGTCCACACACTAATCTACCTCTCAGATCAACCACCAAGCTCACATAAACATCAACAATTCATTACTCATTCTTAAGACATCCAAAACATCCTTTTATATCACTCTAGACCTCTTTAAGCATGCTAAACATGCAAGAGTACTATTCTAACCTTAGAAACATGACCTATAGGTCATACGCATAGTCCTTAATCTACTCTACTTCTCAAGCCATCCATTGGGCACATTTGGATTCCTTACTTCTTCACTTCAATGCTCACACCACATCCAAGTCTTACAAGTCTAGAAACCAACACATTTGGTTTCACTATATATAGAGATATCATGAATTAAAAAGATCATAATATTTCCTTGTTGGCCACAAAACATGCCTTCACCCTTAAGACATCTCACATGGGTCACATTTAATCATAATCCTCTTTCAATATGCCTAAGTCACTTTAGGTCCTATGGAGACCCATTTAGCTCTTTAAAACTTCTTTGAGAATATTAAGAACACATGACCTCTTACAATTACATAGGTTCACTCCTTATATCCCCTAGGACATCCTTAGAAGATCACTATCACCTTAGCTCACCTCTGTGTATGCTCAAAAAACTCAAATAAAGGCCTTATGCACATGAACACCATTATCAAACATATAATCAAATTATTAATCATTGTTCATACTTAATATATATTTATCACACCTCCAAAATACTCATATAGCATCCCCATTGAGTTTACAACACTCCTCAATATCCAATTACCATGAAACATTGAAACAACAACTACATAATCTCGAATATCCTTCTCGAGTCACTTGTAGAACAAATATGAAAACATAGTTAACTTTGGAGCTTAAAATATATATCTATACATACTGTCAGATCTTCAAATCTATATTTCTAGATGTGCCTTGGAGTCCTCTACCACTTTCATTTTTACTATAATAGCAAATTTGACTTTTATCAAAAGTTATGGTCTACAAACTAGACACTAGTATTTCCCTTAGAAAATTCAAATATTCAAATGCAAATTGTCACAATTAACCTTTAGACACTAAGCTTGAATCTCAAGAACTCATTAATTAGATTGAATACACACCATTGATCTCTTATGATCTTTAACACATAGGCATTGATGATTAATTATTAAACCTATATCACTTTGAACACATTTCGTTCATCCTTGAAATGTTGACTTCACATTTTCCATCGATCTCTATGGATCAACCAGGTATTTAATGATCAACACTCACCATTAGATCAATTAGTACAAATTCTCTCGCACCATTGGATCCTTATCTTATACCTTTACTTAGTTGTTAAATATCATGCACCTATCCTCATCTTGCTTCTTCTTAACTTATTGGAGCAACACACACCATTAATCTTGATTGATCTTTAACACTTACAAAAATGACTATGGGGACCCTTTCAATATGCTTGAGTAGCCATTTTTTATCCTTAATAACTTCTTTTGAGCTTTAATGCAAGATCTCAAATTTGGACTAGATGATATCCTCACAAAGGAAAATCCAACCATATGACACACTACTATTGGAACTCTTACATGTGATAAATATAATTCCATTAACGTGCCTTTTAAAAAACTTCTATCATAAAGCCAACTATGTCAAACTATGTTTTGAAGACCAACTTTGCTCCTTCATAACTTTTGCCATGCTTTAGTGAATGATCTCAAATTTAGCAAAAATAAATTAGGATCAAAACTAAATAAACCCATATGATCAATTTATCTTGACACCTTCACATGTGTAAGATAAAACACCATCAAAATTATCTCTAACTATTTTTTCCATATTGCAAAATTGGCTAATTATGGGAAAACATAGTCAAACTGCTTGGGAGCCCAACTTTGCATAAACATATATTTTGATGCACTTCATCGCATGATCTAAAAATTAGTACAAATAAACTAGGTTCAAAATTGAATAATCCCATATGATCACCTTCTCCTAAAACACCCATACATGTTAGATATTCTATCATCAAAACAATTACTTGGCTCATTCTGGCCATATTACAAATTTGGCTAAGTATAAGAAAATAGTGAAATCTATCTTATAAGTCAATTTTGCACCCTCATATATTCAATGCATGACTTGAGATTTGGTGCATAAAAATTATGGACTACTATGATCAAAACCATCTAACTCCCCTTGAATCCTTCCCACATGGTAATGGTGATGTCATCAAATTGCTTACTCAAATTTTTTGCCACTAGACCTGAAGCATCTAGATGAGAATAATGATGAACCAAGTGAATTCTAATCATGCACATATGATTTAAAATAATTATTAACTTCTAATAGGACTCATTGAACATGATCCAATCACCATAATCATCCCTGAACACCTCTAACCATGTGAACACTAAAGATCAACCAAGCCACCTTTAAGCATACAAGAACAAACACCTTACACACTTTGCCATTATCACTTAGGCTATAAAATTACTTCATCCAATCACTATATCATCTCCATGACACCATCATTAAATCATCATGACAAATCTCTAACAATATCACCCTTTATCACTGATCTCAACACCCATCAATATAGAAATATATAACTCACCTTCTCTCTCTTCAAAGTAATCCCACAACAAGAACTTTCTCCCCAATAGAAACTTTCTACCCCTTTGACATAATAAAAAATTGGGCATAAATTGATCTTAAGGACTTGACAATAATATAAAATAGCAAAGGACCATATTAGAAAGATGATACAAACTCCCTTTACTTTGAGCGTACTGCTTGTCTTAACAATCTCCTCTTGCTCCATACCAACACTCTCTTCAATCAAACACTACAACCAATGAACAAAGAACACACATAACCACATAAATCTAATGGAACTTAGTAATAAACATTTGAGAGGGACTCCCCCTAATGTATGTAAGAGATTTCACCTTCTAAGCATCTTCATATCTCCACATACCATGAAGAACCACCATGCAGACTTACTAGCCTTCTTTCTCAAGACACTTTTATGACCACCAACTCTGCATCTATACTATACAAAATAGGAAACATGCACTAAACTAACCTAAGAACATACATTTAGATACTCATACCTTTCTCTTTTGGAGAAACTGAGAAAAAAACACTCTTATTCAAACTGGGCCTGTCCACCCTCCTTATAACCCTACATAAAACTTATAGAGCCCATAATTTTTAGTAGACACATATTCAAGACCTAAAACCTCATATATGGAGCACTCTCGTATTCCTACTCAACAACACCAAATTTCATCAACAAGCTCATCGTCTACAACATACTTCCTTCACAAACCAACTATCTAATTAGGCCTCCAACTTAACAAAATATCGAATAACTTGAGAACCACAAACCTTAAATCTATGTGAATCTTTATTTGATCACCCATTTGGATTAGTCAACATATTAAAAATCCACATAACTTAATTCACAAGGTAGACCACTATTATAACATAGCCCAAAACCCTAAAATCTCAAAAAGAAATAAGGTTAACAAACCTCCTTCTAGTCAATTCACACCTTTGAAAATTATTGCACACCTGAAGACACCCATAACACACTTCTAGACCAATAGTTGAGCCTTCACACCTTTAGGAACATAGACTTCTTATGACCCATTTTAGGACTTTTTTCCCTTAAGTCAAAAAATTCAAACCACAAAAACACCTGGAACACATCACACAAAAGTGTATAGACCTTTCTAAGCAACAAAATTTTCTTGACATTTTCATCAACTTCATTAAGCCACCCAAAACCAACCATCCTAACTCTATACTATAGCTCCTTCACAAACCTATGGAGAAAATCATAAAGTTGTTGATCCCCCTTAACCAATGACCTTCTAAGATCAACACAAGTCTTCGTACATATTAGAATTATGATCTTGAGCCCATAAACTTGCTTCTCCACTAAAAGGATTCCCTTAAGAAGCATATACAGAGACCTCCTCTACACATAATTCTCTACCATGGTGTGAAACCTAGAATTACCCACAACTCTTCATATTCCTTCTCCTCCTTGGTCATTTGATACTTATAGTTTTTCTTCTTCTTTGGATTAACTATGACAACTGGTTCCTTATCTATATCACTCTCCTTCTCTTCTAATATAGAATTGATAACACATGGAGACAATTTAAATTCATGACATACCTTTTCATTTGAAGAATCAACCTTGCAGTTTAGAATCTCATTACTAGATACTAATAATTGATGTTTTTTACATGAAAATTGCTCAAGAACAATAGGATGTTTACTTGGATCTATACACATTTTATAAATAGCCTCAGTTAGTACCTTGGTCTTCTCCTTGTTCTTGATCTCTTTATTTTCAACATGATCAGAGTTTTTATTTTCCATTTCTAACTAGACATTTGACACATTCTCTACTTTAGACTTTTCAACAAAAGTTGTCAACATAAAATCTTGACTTTCCTTTATTTTTGATTCTTTTTATACCTTGGAAAATAATCCATCAAGATTCTTGGAATCAATAGAGTTAGTATGTTTAGTCTTTATTTACTTAGGTCTCCATACCAAAGTTTTACTCTTCTTGTCTTCTACATCCATCTTACCTACTTGATCCTTGAGCTTATCCTAATTTGCAACATAGCCTTCTAGAGCAACTTTTTTTTATCAGCTTTATGATTAGAAGAATTGGCAATGATTAACTTTGGTTTCTATACCTAAGTTTTCCCTTTCTTAGACCTTCTAGAAGCTCTATATCCTTTGACATACTTTAAAGACCTTTTAACACCATTTAGATAGAATCTATAAATATGTCCACTTTTATGACAACTTAAACAAATAACATCATTCAACATACCTCTTGATTGATCTAAGTTATGATTTCTCCAAGACTAATTGCTTCTTCTTCCAAGGCTCCATAAGGATACATTCTTGACTGACTTACCTTTATAGTCCTTAGTTCTATGACTATACTTATTACATGTATAATAATGACCATGAAAGAAACTAACATACCTTGCAATGTTAGGTTATCTAATTGACCTTATGACATTTCTCTTCAAGTTTGCATTCTTCTTCACTTGCTCAGGGTTATCATGCTTTCTTTCCATCTTGTACAACTTGACTATAATAGGCTCATGCTCACTTTTAAATGACTTCATTTCAATGTTCAATTGATTGGACTCATCTTCTTTTGCTTTCATATTTGTATTTGTAGTCCTTAACTAGTCCTCAAGAATATTGATCTTCTCTTCATCCTTTTTGACCTTATTGGCCATGTCTTTCAATATATATGCCCATACTTTGATAGACTTGATCTATTATTGATACTTATTTTCTTCTTTGCTATCAACTTCTCTATTGTTATGGAAAGCTTCTTTATCAAACATGATGTCCTTTTCTTTTAAACATAAACTTGTTTTGGAGTCTACTAGCTGAACCTTGAGATCATTGATAACACTCTCACCTTCTTTGGCAAATTTTTTCAAAGTACATATTTGTTCTTTAAATGCCTTGATCACAACCTTCTACTATTGATTTTATTTCTTCAACTGATTAGCCATCTTTGTACCTACTTAGGATCACCTTCAAGATGTTAGGCTTTCTCCAAAGGACCCAATCTAATACCAATTATTAGAGGTATAATCCACTAAGAGGGGGGGGGGTGAATAAGTGATCTCAAATATTATAATTTCAATTGCAATCCCTTTCAAACTATTTAAACAATCATCATATATCAACTTGATCAAGAACCATTAACAAGAAAATTCATTCATTTAATGCATACACAAGATCAAACACATAACATAGTTCTTGTGGGAAACCCTCATGGGGAATAAAACCCACTTTCAAACTTGCAACACAAATGGACTACTATCTTATAAGAGATTAAAAATAAGAGACTAATTAACTCCTTTAGACCATCAAACCTTGATCATATCCTCCTGACCAAAGCTATTTAGTGAAACACCTATTACACAAGGAGCACCTACCCCTAAGATGATCAACTCCTTTAGACCACCTACCTTTAGTAAAACTCCTATTTTACAAGGATCAATTTCCCCTAAGGAAGACCAACTCCTTTATATTCTCCTTTGATAAGAACACTTCTACCTTAGAACTAATGTCTTCAACACCTAATGATGGATATCTAGATGTCACTCATCTCAACTTTTAGAAATAACTCTATCACCCAACACACCCTATTGGCCAAAGCACATTACATACTTTAACCAACATACAAAGATCAATTAGTACACATTACATATCCCAACTAACCCCACTCTTCAACTCTACACACTCAATGTATCCTTCATAGAAACAACTTAGTTATAGTAACAACAATATGACTAGATGGTCATACACACAGTCCACACACTAATCTACCTCTCAGATCAACCACTAAGCTCACATAAACATCAATAATTGTTCACTCATTCTCAAGACATCTAAAACATCCTTTTTAATCACTCTAGACCTATTTACTCATGCTCAACCTATAAGAGTCCTATTTTGACCTCAAAAACATGACCTATAAGTCATACACATAGTCCTTAATCTACTTTGCTTCTCAACTCATCCATTGGGCACAATTGGATTCCTTAATTCTTTTCTTCAACACTCACACTACATCCAAGTCTTACAAGTCTCAAAACTAACACATTTGGTTTCACTATATATATACAAATAATGAATTAACAAGATCATAATATTTCCTTGCCAACCACAAAACATGCTGTAATCCTTAAGGCATCTCATATGGATCACACTTAAGCACAATCCTCTTTCAAATAGGCCTAAGTCACTTTTAGGTCCTATAGAGACCCATTCAGCTCTTTAACACTTATTTGAGCATAATATAAGAACACAAGATATCTTAAAATTACATAGGTCCACTCCTTATGTACCCTAAGACATCTTCAAAATATTACAATCACCTTAACTGCCCTCTATGTATGTTCAAACAACTCAAACAAACACCTTATGTAGAGGAACATAATTATCAAACATACAATCAAATTCTTAAGCATTGTTCATACTCAATATTGATTGATCACACCTCAAAAATACTCATAGAATATCCCCATAGAGTTTAAAACACTCCCCAATAGTTAATTCACCATGAAACATCAAAACAACAACTACATAAGCTCAAATATCCTTCTCGGGTCACTTGTAGAATAAATATGGAAACACAATCAACTTTAGAGCTCAATATCTATGTTTGTACATACTTTCAATCTTATAATCTATATTTATAGATGCTTCTTGGAGTCCTATACCACTTTACTTTTTACTACAAAATCAAATTTGACTTTTATCAAATGTTATGGTCCAAAAACTAGATACTATTATTTCCATTAGCAAATTCAAATATTCAAATGCAAATGGTCACAGTTTACCTTCAAATACTAAACTCAAATCTCTTGAACTCATTTCTTAGATTGAGTATGCACTGTTGATATTTTTCAATCTTTAACACATAGGTGCTAATTCTTAATTGTTAAACCTCTATCACTTTAGCCACATATTGTGCATCTTTGAAATGCTGACTCCATGCACTCTATCAATATCTGTGGATCAACTAGGTCTTTAAAGATCAACACTCATTATTTGATCAATCTGTATGAATGCCCACTCACTTTTAGATCCTTATCTTATACCTTTACTCAATCATTAAACATTGTGCACCTATCCTCCTCTTGCAACCTCCTAACTTATTAGATAAATGTGCACCATTGATCTTGCTCAAGCTTTAACACTTACAAAAATGACTAAGTATAGGGACCTTTTCAATATACCTGAGTAGCCATTTTTGATCCTTAATAATTTCTTTTGCAATTCAACACATGATCTCAAATTTAGACCAGATAATCTCCTCACAAAGAAGAATCCAACCATATGACACACTACTCCTTGAACTCTTACATGTGTGAGATATAATGCCATTAAATTTCATTCTAAAAAACATTTCTCACAAAGCCAACCATGTCAAAATATATCTGGAAGACCAAATTTGCTCCTTCATAATTTTTTTCATGCTTTAGCACATGATCTAAAATTTAGCATAAATGAATTAGGATACAAAATGAATAAACCCATATGATTAGTTTCTATTGACACCTTCATATGTGTAAGACACAACACCACAAAATTTTTCACTTGGCTATTTCTACCATATTACAAAATTGGCTAAGTATGGGAAAACATAGTTAAACTTCCTGGGATCCCAACTTTTCATAAGTATATATTTTGATGCAATTCATCATATGATCTAAAAATTAGTTCAAATAAATTATGTACAAAACTAAATAAACCCATATGATCACCTTATCCTGAAACATCCATATGTTTGAGAAATTTTATCATCAAAATGCTTACTCATCTCTTTCTAGCCATATTGCATATTTGGCTTAAGTATGGGAAAATAGTGAAATAAATCTTAGAAGATAAATTTTTACCCTGATATCTTTGATCACACTTCAATGCATGACTTGAGATATAGTGCATAAAAAATATGAACTATTGTGATCATAACCATATGACCAACTCCCCTTGACTCCTTCCTACATGGTAATGGTGACATCCTCAAACTACCCACTTAGATTTTCTGCCATTGGACCCAAAGTGTCTAGATGAGAAAAATGATGAACTAGGTGAATTCCACTTGTGCACATAAGATTCCAAGGAATTCTTGACTTTTTATAGGATCCCTTGCACATGCTCCAATCACCATACTCATCCTTGAACATCTCTAACCATGTCAACACTAAAGATTAACCAAGGCACCTTCAAGCATATAAAAACAAGTACCTTGGACAATTTTTCATTATCACTTAGGCTATCAAAGCACTTCATCCACTCACCAAAGCATCTCCATGATAACATCATGATAAATCTCCAATAGAAACTATTTTTTCTTTAGTGGCAACTATGTCTTTAGTTAAAATTAGTATTAGCTAATCCATTATTGCTCCTTGGTTACTAGATTGAACTCTTAGAGCCTTTTATTTCTACTTATTATTATGAGATACCACTACCCTATTTTATTGTTCTATTTGGGTTCCAATATTATAACCTTATGTTATTGGTAGTACACCCTTCTCTTTAACTTCTCTTAACTTATCACTAATGCTAAAAGTTTCTTTGGTCACCTTAACCCCTTTTCTCCTTAGCCAGTTGATTGTGTTGTTTATTACATTGGTGGTCCTATCTATTAAGGAGGACTCAGGTATAGACCACCTAACTGATGGACGAGGTTGATAAAATATCTTGTTATCATAGTAAACTCTATCCACTAGAGATTCATCATCTATTAAGTCCTCAGGGACTGGTGCCATGTTATAAACTTTGATCTTCTCCAGGGTCATCCTAGAATAATATTTTAGTCTTAATTCTTCTTCATCTTGTGGGTCTTCCCAATAATCTTCATAATAGAGAATGTGGGAGTATGTTGTGATCCAAAATATACTGGTAATGCTACCATTCACATCATAAAATGGCCTTACATTGAGAGTTCTTAAGGTCATCTGAGTCATCTCAACATCTACACACTTGGATTTGGATAGAGAAGGGCATGTATACCTCCTTATGCTAATGGGGAAATGGATTCCTACCTTATGTTTACTTGATAACAATTTTTGAGTCTCTATAAGCTACCTCAAAATTTACATTAAAGTCCATTTATCACTTACATTCATTTGGAGGGTGTAAGGACAACCACTGAATCCTTCTATTTTTATGTATGAATATGTTGGGAATTGAATGAAATATGATACCTAATTTGTGATCTCAGAAGTAGAAACATCAAAGAATCTAATCTTTTCTAGCTCTTTATCAAACATGACTATGATTTAGTATATGAATGTATCATTTACCCTTCTAAAATGTTGTCTACGTGCCTAAAGGATGAGGTCAAGGTAATAGTTAAAGACCTTGTTAACTTGGTTAGGTACTATGTTCAATCTTAGGAAGGTCTATCCCTTTGTTAATATGTAGACTAGATATGAAGTCAATTAAAACTTACCTATATTCTTGACTTCTACCAATTATTTATGGATGGAGTTACTTATCAATCGAGCCTAGTGGATGTACTACTTATTTTGGTGGATTACCCATATGTATTGGTACATCCAATCTTGAAAGTTCTTGGCATCTAGGTTCCTAGTGACTCTATACAAGAGTATGATTATGTCACCCACTTCCTCCTTGAAGTTTATTCTTGCCAGGGTTTTAGTAATATTATAGATGTAGGCCTAGATACTTTTAGCCATTGTTTATTGAGAACCCTTAGACATCTAATGTTATTATCTTGATAAAAATTCTTGGATGAGATAGGAGTTATATCAAGATAAGTCTCATACTCTAAAATTAGGAATACTGAGTCGATGAAGTTAGGGTCTAGGTTTAGAATCCTTTCTCCCTTATCATTTAATACTTCTCTCTTTTTTACATCATAGTCCTTTGCCAGTGTGATCACAAACTTAGGGATCTGTATTGATAGGGGGAAGGCTACTACATGGGGCAATCCATAGTCATAAATACTTTGAATCCAATCATTTTTGAATTTATCATTTAACCTTGTCCAAAAATCACCTAGGTCTACATGACCTAGGTATGTGTACATGATTTCATTAGTTCTATATTCCAAGATGAGTGGGACACTAGGTCCCTTAGATTCAAACTTCATTTATTTTTTAGAGATAGGTTCTAGAAAAATTGATGTAGGAAATCCAACTATAGAGTCAGTGGGATTTGGAGTTGAAAAAACAAGTGAAATGTTCAGTAGGTTTTAGACTTTTAAAAAACACTTGTAAGGTTTGATAAAACCTTTGATAGGTTTTAGGCTCATTATTGTAGTTAAAATTCCCAATGGGGATTTGGTGTTAAAAATACAATAGAATTTTATATGGAGTCATAGGGTTAATTTTGCAAGTGAAATCTCAATGGGTTTTGGGTAGGGAATCTTTATGGAATATTCTAATGGTTTTTTTAAACCCTAGGTTCACCAAGAAAAGGAAAAAGTCCTAGATTTTCTAAGAGATAGAAACAAGAAAAAATAATAATCTATGCTTAGCTTGATAAAGAAAATGGTAGCTAGAAAACATAGGAGGAAAAAGGAATACCATACAGAGGATGATCGTAATTTGGGGGCTACATTGATGAGGTGTGGTATTGCATTACTTGGCTAGGTCACTTGGTGCAAAGCTCTAATTATTCAATTTAAAAATTCAATAATGATTTCCCAAAACCCCAAGTTCATTAATATAACCCTATATTTAATTCCTTTAGGTTTGTGGTTGGGAGAAATGGTGGGAGTTTTAGAGTCATGGTGTAATTTTGCAATTTTGAAAAATTACATTTTACACTCCAACTTCTACTTTATTCTAGGTGGTTTGGTGAATTGAAAATAGGAAATCAGAACTTGAGGTGAAATTTGCAACTTTACAAGTTAAAAATTGCAACCAACGTTCCAATTTTTGTAGGAAGGTTAGTTGATGAGAAGTGGGACTCGAGTTACAATTTGTAATTTTATAAGTTAAACATTAAAAGTAGAGTTTTGGTTTTTGATGGGAGTTGAATGCATGAGAAGCAGATGTTTGATTGTAATTTACAAGTTTACAAGTTACAAATTTCATCCAAATCTCTAGTTTCTATAAGGAATATGTTTGGCATAAAATGGGGCTCCATTTATTATTTACAAGTAGAGTTCTAGTTTCCATCGATCACGGGGTGTGCTAGAAGTAGAGGTTGGGATGCAATTTTCAAGTTTGTAAGTTGAAAACTATACCCAAATATATGGTTTCCATAAATTATATGTAAAGCAAAAAGTGGAGGTTAGGATGCAATTTGCAAGTTTACAAGTTTCAAATTGCACCCAAATCTCTAGTTTTTGCTGGGCTTGAGAAAAGGGTGTCCTAGGTCACTTTAAGGCCATTTTCACAAAAAATTAATGGATCTCCCTTAGGGTACTATATATTTTTGACATTTTTGGGGTAAAAATATCAAGAGTTAGTATAAATCTATGAAAAATAGAAAGATGTCAATATAACTAATGTTTGACTTTAATAAAGTATTATGTCAAAACTGCACTTATATAATCAAAATCATAGCTAGAAATCAAAATCACCTCTATCAAGAGGAATTTTTGAAAAGGTTCAAAAGCTTTCTAGAAAGGCAAATAGTCAATAGTTAGTCCATATGGTTAGGCAATATCAAAACTAGGATCTTCAATACCGCCTATACAATAATGTGATTTATAGTTCAATACTGCACTTTGTCTGGGATATGAAAATTTGATAATTTCATAGCCTAATATTCTTCTAACCAGTCTTACAAGCTAATTCAACAAGCCTCAAACACATAAGGGTTATTTCAAAAGAGGGCTCCCATTGTGGTCACAAATGCATGCTTGTAACTTTGAGATATGGATTAAAAATACTAAAAATAGTAACCGTAACCCAAAACTACAAAAACATCACAGGGAGAGAAAGATAAGAACAATAAATAATTATAAATTAATTCTTATCATCACCTTGCTCCTAATGGCTTCCCTCCAAGATCTTCAAACTGATTCTCCAATGTTTATGGACTTGCTTGTTGGATTGCTTGATAATGGCTTCAAGATGGATACAATGGATTTTCAGATGCAAAAGAGTATAAGGGATTAAGAGAGATGGTATGTGGATTCAAGGATGGATTAAAATATTTCTAATTAGTCCAACCATGCTCCAAGCATGGATATTTATAGGTTGATGGAAGAGGATTTAGATAAATTTTTAATTCATTTATAATTCTCTAGTTTAGAGAATTATAGAAAGTTAGGGAAGGCTCTAGATCTAGAAGCTTCTAGATTAGATTGGGGAAAATAGGGATTAGTTAGGGATTTAGGGAGGTTTAAGGATATAGGTGTGTAAGAAAGGCTAGGGATAGGTTGGCTAGGGGGTAGTTGGAATATATTTGAATTTTTAATTGACAAGTAGGGTTAGTGGCTAATTAATGAGGTAAGATTAGTGGTTAGTTGGGATGTTAGTGGGATAATGAAGGGATTAACCTATCATGGGGGTGTAGAAAGGCTATTAGGATGTAGGAAATATATGATAGGGAATAACATTTAATTAGTTAGTTAAAATTATGGTTACAAGATAAATTAGCAAAATAATTAGGGTGAGCAGATTTAGGTGTATACATTTTGCCCCTCTTTAAAAGGGAATTATGAGTGATGAAGTGGGGTGTAATGGTATTTAAAAAAAAAACATTTGATGGATGAGTTAGTAAAATAAGGTTGCATGATGCCCCATTGAGGGGACATGCAAGAAGGAACAAGCTGTATGGCCACTCAAAAAGAAATCCCCAGGTGGGTATAAAATCAAGACAAGGAGGGGTTGGGATGCCTTGAGTGCTATTTGAGCTATGATAAAATTACTCAAGTGTGAATGCAAGGGGATAAAGTTGCAAGTGTAAGATTAGTCCTAAGGGGGAACAGACTTAGGAAATAACAATTAGCCTATTAAGATGGGTCCTCGTCAATGACCAATGCTGAAGAGAGAGGAAAATGGATTTATGTGATAAAACAAATATTATCAGAACAACACATGTTTGGGAAATGGATAGATTAAATAGGCCATAAACTAGTGACATTTCTTAGGCAAGGATGTATTTAAGTGATAGTTATAGGCCAAGAGAGGGATATATGATAAGTGATTGATGATAATTGATGGATTTGAGATGATGATTATAGCTCAACATAATTTAGTGGATTTGAGTGACCTAAAGGGGATAGGACATGGATTGGTAATTAGTAGGGGCTTAACTATCCTTAGGCACCAAAAGGTGGCCAAGTGTTTCCTACATAGTTTGAAGAGACCTCAGGCCAATGTATTTATGACTCAAGATATTGGACGAGGAGTGGGGGAATTGAAATCCATATCCCAAAAAATGATTATAATGACTTGGGGATAGAGAATAATGATTGGGAATGTAATTAAAGGTGATAACATGATGTATAAATGGATACAGGGGTCAAAATTAGTTGGTTGGGTAAGAAAGTAGGGTTAAAAGGAATGAAACGGGGTGAAGGGGGAAAAGAATAAGATGATTGGGGGGTAAAATAAAAAAGTGAGGGGGGGGGAGAAGAGTCAATTTTAGTATTTAACTTTGTTGATTTGAGCTCTAATACCAAGGATGATGGATCACATTCTTGAGCTTCCCACCATGGAGAGAGGGTCTAAGAGTTTTTGAGGTCAACAGATGTAGGACCACCGATGAGTACCTCCTTCATGCTTGCCATTTTTTTCATTAATGTATGCATTTTAAAAATTTATTAGGGGTAGGTTTAGATAATGTAAAATTTCAATTGGGGGCATTGCCCCTAGTTGTAGTTTTATTGTTGCAAGAGGTGGGAATGCATTCGCATGCTACAATTTTGTAATATTGTAGTGAATGATCTATTATATCACAATAATTCATTCATGGATATGTGGTTTTAC
Source organism: Torreya grandis (assembly GCA_037957365.1). Taxonomy (NCBI): domain Eukaryota; kingdom Viridiplantae; phylum Streptophyta; class Pinopsida; order Cupressales; family Taxaceae; genus Torreya; species Torreya grandis. The sequence goes on along the minus strand of JARHVA010001754.1, from coordinate 1,155,679 downwards.
AAAACCATAAGAGGTGACTTGTGGTTTTACAAAATCATAAATATCAATATGTAGTTTTGACAAAACTACCAATAAGGGTTAGAGGCTAGAGGTGACATTGATGAAAGTTAGTTGTTAGGGGTTAGTTAGGTAAGGGGATGGAAAGGAGATGGGTGAATAGGTAAGTTAGATAGGTATATGGATGGGTAGGTATAGGTTGGATAAATAGGTTATGGGGGATTAATAATCTAGATAGGATTATTTTTTTAGAGTAATTGGATAGATAAGATGGATAGATTAGATAGGAAGGGTAGGATTGATCAGATAGATAGGATTGGTAGGATAGGTAGTGATTGATAGATTAGACTAGGTAGGATAGATAAATAATATAGGTTGAATAGGATTTATTGTTAGGTTTGTAGTGATCAAGGACTAATAGGTTTGTGTGGTGCAAGAAGATTTAGTAGTATTAGTTTCTAGATTACGGGGACCATTGGTCCTACATAAAATGTAGGAGACTGAGTCTAGTAGACTATGGGGTACTATAGATAACTAGTTTATATTACATTGTGATGATGCCATTTATCTAGATAGACACAACTCTCATCATAACATTAGTGGAGTGGTAACACTCTGAGACTAGCACATTTCATTTTATTATAAATGAGATGACTGTCACCTTGGAGGATGTGTTACACATCTTTTGGATGCTAATGCAAGATGATGTAATCTACTAGAAATTGCAGACATTGAGTGTTATTGTGAAAATATTATGAAGGAATCTATAGGTCAGGGTGTGAGGCTCAAAGATAGACATAGACATGGCATTCAGAGAGAAATCAATCAATAGGTTAACCCTAGTGTTTATTTCTCTTGTCATTGGCATACTATTTCCAAACAAAAGTGGATAATGGTTTCATTTAGGGATGGGAGATGTAGTCATTGATATGGTATAGGACTGCCAATTTTTTGCATTGGGTCCCATAGTAATAGGTCATTTGTATAGGGAGTTACACATGGGGGCCTATAGGGGAGCAAATAGCTTTGGTTCACCAATTGACTCTAACCCTAACCCAAGTGTAGTTAGGTTAGATTTAACCATAGTTAGGTTTAGTTTAACCCTAGTTAAGTTAAGGAGTGGAAAAATAATTAATATTTGAGATAGAGATCCCATTTATTAAGCATGGCTCTCCATTTCTAAATTTAAGGCTTTAATGGAAATATCTTCAATTCTTTGACTTTAAGAATGATGACATCATCATGACCTCAATATTATTGGAATTTTATTTTAAAAAAACTAATATTCACTAATTACACATGTAAATTTCAATTAAGCATTTAATTTTATTTGCTTCATTAATTCATTTTGCTTAGCATTTTTGGATTTTAGGAATTATTTAAGTACCCTGCTTAATGGGTCCTGTTGGGATTCTAGATTTGCACCCTAATTGAGGAGGGGATTGTTCAGATCTTCCTACTCAAATTGAGTCCAACATGGGACTGATCCTAGGCTATGGGTATCTTAAAAGTGGATTAGACCCCTAGAGAAGGCTGACTTCCTTCTAGATTTATCACCTAAACTAAAATTGACTGGGAAAAGGGAGAGAGAAATGGGTAATAAAGCATGAAAACATGTAAAGGAGGTGATGCACCAGTAATGTGATTGTTCATCCACTCTTTTTGAACTTATAAAAAACACTAATGAGATCATATTTGTAACTCCAAATGGCTATTTATGAATTATTAGTTCATGTAAAGGTTCATAAAATGATCAAAACCTAAGGGAAGTGATGGAGAGGCCTGATTCAAGGCACTAACTAGTAAATTTATACACTTTCTAGATTTAATCAAATGACATTTGACACTAAACATGACCTATAAAATAATATAATCTAGTAGCTAGGTGAGATCAAGATTTTACAAGGGAGATATTTCTACACGTGTGAGATATGGCCTTTGTAAATTACCTATTTAGACTTTCTGTCACTAGACTCAAATTTCAAGATGGACTCAATGAAGAACTAGATGAACTCCATATAATTACATATCTATTATAAGAACTCTTAACACCTCATGGGGGCTCTGTAACTTCTGGACCTATCTTTAAAATATGACAAATTACACTTTAAGTGGACTTAAAGTGTTGCAAAAGGTTTATAAGAAAAATGATCTTCCTCTTTTATCATTGGGTCCTTCTCTCAATCAGGAACATTGCTCAGTATTTGAAAGCTCTGTACATAGGCCAAAAAATGGCTAACATCTTTGGCAACCTGGTTGGGCAACATGCGTACTATGCTTGAATTTAGACCATGTACATGCCCTTTGACTTATAATAGATAACCCATCTATTTTATGACTACAGAATACCTCTTGATTAGAAAAGATAATGGACTCCACCAAAACAAGGAAGAAAACAAAAGAAAGTAGGGAAGCTATCTTAACAAATTAAATTTGCAAATAAAGCACTTATCTAGGATAATATATAAACAAACTAAAATAATTAACCATGACAAACATGATCCACTAGGATCAAAAGGGAAATTCATGAATTTTCTCATTACAAAAGATGGTATAAGTTACAAAGTAGGGGGTTTATTAAATATGACCTTTGAAGAGGCACCCTTTTTGTCAATTATTTCTCTTAATAACTCCTAAAATGAGCCATTATTAGTAAACCAATCACCAACAAAAACAAATTCATCTTACACTTCTAGATTTTATTTATGTTGCTTATCAACAACAATGTTATCAAGTGACATCTCATCTATGCATGATTTTTGGATGACCTTTCAACTACTACAATTTCATCAAACTATTAACAGAGCTTTGAATAGTCAAACCAAGCTGCATCATGATCTTGAATAGGTGATTCTTAATCAAACTTCCCAATATCATGCTTTCTAATTGGTAATATATCTTTACAAAGTTCTTTAATATCTTGTAGAGATTCAAAAAATAGTTTCCAATCATCTTTTTGTTCTTCACTTTGATCAACCTAAATAAGATAATTTTGAAAGGTTTCTTGATATTCCTCTAGTGGAGATATCTCAACATCATTTGTGACATCAACGTGTACCTATTTCTCATGGAATTCTTCCAAATCAAGACCATTCTTCTTCTGTATACCTAAGATAAATTCTTCAATACCAGCTACAATCTCAGTTTTAAATTAGATTTCAAGTGGATTATCAATGAATAACTCTTCATCATACACACTTGAAGCATCTTCTTCACATTCTTCAAGAACTTGATTTATAGTTGCAACCTCTTTCTCTATTTCCCATAGAATAGGATCCTCTTAAAGAAGGGAGATGGTGGGAGGGTAATGAAATTCATTTATTTGAGAGTAAGTATGAATCATGGGAGGTTGATCAAGATTATATTTTGGGATATTTGGGCCAATGGAATCATATAGGGAATCTTGAAGAGGAGGAAAAGAGAAACTTTTGAGAACTTCCACATTCTACTCTTTTTACTTGGATATTACTTCATCAAGGTCTGAATTTTTTTTGTCCTCATAGAAAAAATGATCTTGATGGGTAAGTGGTGAATAGAGGGAACAATAAGAATGTTTAGAATCTTGAATAGGCTCTTGACTAGGCATATGAGTAGAATGTTGACTCCAACTAGGAATCTCCATTGGCTCACATTGAACATGATCAAGAACTTTATGAGAATAAAGAACATAAGAAGGTTGGTAAGGAATACAAGAGGGTTATTAAGACAAATAATCTAGTTGAATTTGATGCCTCTCACAATCCTCTACTTTTTTTTAATACAAAGATACAAAACATAAGCCTCTCTTATAGATCATTAGATAAATTCTAAAAAAACTGTTCATTCACTTCCTCATACTGGGAATCTGAACATACTTTTCTTACATATGATATAAATTTAAGCTCCATTTTAACCATTATCTCATGGAGATAAGGTTTCTCATATGAAACATCATATCCATATGGGAAAGGTGAAAACTAGTCTTGAGACTGATATGGTTCAGAAGGAAGGTAATATTCATGCTCTTGGTAATAAGGATCATGGGAAACTTGATAAGGCTCATCATGGATTTGATAAAACTCCTGGTAAGGCTGATTTGGCTCATAAAAAGGATCATATGGATCATGATAAGGCTGGTATGATCTATCATAGGGATGATAAGGATGTATAATAGAGGAATTTCCTTCATATATAACCATGAAAATAACATCAAGATAGTGCAATGAAAATAAACTTACTTAGAAACTGCTTAGGATTTATAAGCAATTACTTAAGCTTAGAATCACCAAATTATTTATGATGAACACTTTTGAAACTAAAATTCACCAAGATAAGAACTAATGAGTCCCACTAGGCATGCTAAAACTGTTGGGGCTCTAGATCGCACCCTAGGTGAGCAAGGGGATTGTTCAAGTCCTCTACTCAAATCTAGACCAACATGGGGCTGATCCTAGGCTATGGGTATCTTAAAATAGTATTAGACCTCCTGAGAAGGGTAGATTCCTTCTTGATTTATCACCTAAACTAAAACTAACTAGGAAAAGGGAGAGAGAAATGGGTAATAAAGCATGAAAACATGTAAAGGAGGTGATGCACCAATAATGTGATTGTTCATCCACTCTATTTGAACTTCTAAAAACCACTAATGAGGTTGGATCTACAACTCTAAATGACTATCTATGAATTAGTATTTCATGAAAAGGTTCATTAAATGATCAAAACCTAAGGGAAGTGATAGAGAGGCCTGATTTAAAGTACTAACCAATAAATATATCCACTTGTTAGCTTTAATCAAATGACATTTGAACTAAACATGACCTATAAAACAATATAATCTAGTAGATAGGTGAGATCAAGATTTGACAAGGGAGAGATTTCTACCACATGTAAATCAATTTGACATGGACACACTATACCAAAATAATAAAATCTAAAAAGAGTCCTTTATTCATCTCAAGAGGTTACAAAGCTCAAATGTAGATAGAGTCTAGTCATGCCAAAGAGAGGGATTACCAAGCTAACAACAACTATTTTCAAGGCTTAAAGGCCTATATTTATTGAAAAAAGGAGAGGGGAAATTATGCATTAGAAAATGCCCAACTACTTCTGATGGATTAACTTCAATTCGAGGATGCTCACTATTGACCTTATCAATAGGAATAAATTCTAAAGATTATATAAAAGAATTAAATGATTTGTGATCTTCATCTGGCCACCAAGTTATCATCTCAGAATTCCATACCATTTTTACTTGATCTACTGATGAGGACCAAACCTTCATACCTTAGAACTAAAAGAGATTCTTGGTCTATTTTTAATGGTTAGATGTAACTTTTTGTTAAGGTTGTAACTAAGGACATATCTATTTATAGATTAAAAACCAATCATATTATTAGTTTTCCTATATCTCAATGCTTGGTCTCATTTTGAAAAATAAATGTTGACCTTCGATTGAAATAGGTCTAAAATACCAATCCTATCTTTAAGGAGCTCTAATAATGATTCTTGGTCCTAAATATTTGCCTCAACTTGATTCAAATCATTCTTTAGCTCTGTTTCCTTTGCATTAGCTTACGTGGGTCAAAATAATTGTCTCCTAGACCTCTATCAAAAGTCCCCTAGGCTTGATCCTACTTATTAATTATCAAATGTTAAATTGAGTTATTGACTCTTTAACCCTATTATTTCTATTGATTTGCTTGTACATGGATGCCCATGAGTCATTGATCTTCTACCAACTGAATGTGCTTGTACCACTTGTCCTTGACTTATTAGCTCTTTGGATTCACTGACCAGTTTGACTCATGCATGCCATCTGATCAAGATGTACAAGTTCACGCACACCATAGATCTTCCTGGACCCACTTTCATGTTAGTTATTATGATCTGTTAGATCATTGGTATGATTAAATGCAAGCCCTTAATTTAGCTTGGACCCATACTTTTGTTAGTGAATGTGCACCATTAGATCTTTGCTTGATTATCCTACATCATTGGATTATGTCTAACTTATAGATATTTAAAGGCTTTAACTTAGGGACCTTTTAACTTGGTTGAATCCAGTGTAAATCATTAGATCTTATGTGTTAGTATGAGGGATCCCATGGATCATTACATCTTGACCAACTTCAAGCCTTTTAAGGACCTTTTGAACCCAAACAGTTACTTGCCTTGATTAAAATTAATGTTTGTACTAACATCATTTGATGTTTGCATGAATGTATTTGACATTTTTTAGACCATCAAATTTAAGATCATATGGATTTCCATAGTGTCTTTATTTTGACTCTTGTGTGACTATCATTCATTATTTAATCAACTTTGACAATTTATATCTTGAAATGTAAGAATTATGGAGGGGCCAAATTTGTTGGAGATGTTCTTGAGGTCAAAAGGAATGAACCCAATTGACCCACTAGTCTCAAAATTCTTCTAAGTGAAGATATAAAATGTTCAAGTTTATTGGTCTATATCTGGTTCACATGACATCTTGGCAACATTCTAGCTTATTGACTAAGTATGGAAAAACTAGCAAAAATACTTGGGAGCCCAAATTTGCATGTGTGTAACTTCCTTCATGTTTTAGAAAATTATCTAGAACTCAACATATAACAACTATGGACCAAGATGATCAAACCCACGTGATTACTTTCCTCTATCAATACCATTCATGTAAGATATAACTTTGTGAATATTCTCATTTGGCTTTACGAAAACTCTCTTGAAGATGGATAAGCATGAAAAACATGCATAAAATGACTAAAGAGGCAACTTTGGACCTTAATATCTTTTGATGTGCTTTGGTGAAGGACTTGATATTTGCTGCATAGGATCTTAACACAAAAGAAAAGAAACCCATATGACCAATTTTCTCTAATTCATCTATAGGTGTGAGATATGGCCTCTATAAATTGCCTATTTAAAATTTCTACCACTGGACTCAAATGTTAATATGGACTCAATGAAGAACTAGATGAAGTTCACGTACTTCCATATCTATTCCAAGCACTCTTAACACCTCATGAGGGCTCTATAACTTTTGGACCTATCCTTATAAGATGAAAAATTACACTTAAAGTGGACTTAAATTGTTTCAAAAGGTTTGTAAGAAAAATTATCTTCCTCTTTTATCATTGGGTCCTTCTCTCAATCAGGAACATTGCTCAGTCTTTGAAAGCTCAGTATGTAGGCCAAAAAATGGCCAATAGGTCCAAAGTCTAATCTATCAATTTTCTAAGTCATAAATTGACCAAAGATGAATCCATGATAGGTTACTATTCTATATAAGATAATACCCCAAATAGGGATGCCTCAACATGATTCTTGGTAGTAATGTTTGATGTGTGAATGAAATTGGGACATTTAGTGATTCTTAGGCTTAATTTACATTACTTGGTAGAAATCAATCTAAAGTCTGATTGGAACATTGTTGTGGCCAAAATAAGGTGTCTGCAATAATTACATGAGTTTGAGGACCTCTTTAGACTAGTGTCTATGTAGGTAACACTCACTAAGAAAGGGTTTTTTGGGGGTTATCTTGACACTATGAGCTCACTAACCCATATTTCCAAAGTCACTATGAATATGAAGAACTAGGATTTTGTTATTTGACAAGGACTGACAACCCATACTCCAAATCTAAGAAAACTAAAGTGAAGGTAACATAGAGCCTAGAACATTAAAGGTGGTCACATCTAAATATAAAATATATTTCATACTAGACACTTGTGTCTAGGTTAGATAGAAGCATTGTTGCAATCGTCTAAGGTTGATGCAAGTGTTTAAGGTCACATAGGTCAAATTTATAGAATTTGATGACTAATCCAGAATCCAAATCTAATCTATTTCCAACCTATTCTATATCAAATCTAAATACACATAATAATCTAGCTAAGTACCATTATTTTTCTATTTATTATAATATCAATCATTGGTTTTACTTACTATTTTAAGCATATCTTAGTATTTAAATTCAAAATATTGTTTATCTAAGTTTATAAATTAATTGGCCTACCATAGTTATAATTTATCACACTCATGCCCTAAGCAATCTATATCCCCTTTAACTCTATATTCCTTAATCTATATTTTAGGGTTAAACTTTTGGTGAACCCAATCTCTGAGTCTTCCTTTGAAAACGTAGCCTAACTTAGGGTTTTTTGATTTACTATTTTTTGAATCCTAATATCAAAGTGTTCAAAATTTAAAAATCAAAATTTTTCTTTTTCTATAAACATGTTTAATATGGATATATCTCTTAGCTACTTCATTTATAATATATCATGGTAATTGTTACTTGTTATGTTTCATGTATGATGAAATCAATTAAAAGGAGTAATTAACTTGACAAATTTAATGAGAGGGTTTCAAATCAAATTTAGAATTTAAGCCCTCTTTACAGCTCTTATTGTATTAATATTGAGCCTCTTCCTCCTAACCCTAATTAAGGTGACAATAACCATCCCTCTAACTAGGTCCATGTTATCACTCCTTTAAGGGGTAAGGTAGATAGTGTATGCATGCATATTTAATCTAAGTACTTAGGGTTTATGTTTGTGAAGCCTTAAAATATCAAATCATCCTTACGAGCAAGTCAATATAAGAGTGGCAAAATTATTTCAATTTAAAGATCACATTGTTGGAAAATCAAGTTACATACCTATAGAATCCAACACATGGTAGTGTTAATCACGTATTTGCATCATCATCTACAATTTTGTGTCAAACAAGGTTTCCTATCCACATTATAATCTATAATAAGATACATATAAAATAAGTGATTTAAAAAATGACCAAAAGATTACTACGAGTCCAAGTGAAATCCTAAGATAAATGATTTGAGACAAAGTGATTGAATTAACTCCTCCACATCCTATCAAGAAATCCAAATCCTATTAGGTATATCATAGAATGCATATGCATCATACAAATTTTTGTTTTGAATTAAAGAATAAAATACAAAGTCACAAAATTAGTGGTGATCATATCATTTCTACATAAAACAAGAAACCACTCACATTATGAGTATCTTTCCTAAATTACAAGTGATAAAATAATAAATATGGGTACCAAAGGATAATTCTAAACATGAAAAATTACAAATGTAAAACCTAGAGAAAGAAAATATTCAAAAGGCAAAGTTAGAGAAAACAATGTTACAAAAATATCTAGATGAAAAAGTTAAATTTTAGATCTAGTTACAAAGGGGGAAATCATAATCCTTTCCTCATATCAAGGCCATTTTACTATCATTTCTCATTATAGGGCAAGTAATTTACAAATATCAAGGTTATAGACTATTAAGATACAATTTTTATTCTATGACATTTTTTAGCTCGATTGAAAATAAGTTTCAAAATGCGAATGAAATTAATGCAATTCTAACATGTATGGGATCAACTAAGTTAAGAGTTTCACTTGCTTCAAAAGAATATTATGTTAATTTTCAGATTTTTTATAATCCAAATGCTTATAATATTGTCCTTGGAAAGTAATGGTTACACTCAATATGAGTAATCATTGATAGAAACAATAGTTGCATATAATTTGATCATCAAGGCAAGCTGACATCCTTTTCCAAAAAAGGAAGTATTTATTCAACTACTATACAAATAAATACAAGTAATGGCATACCAGTAAATTCAAATGACATAGAACATATTTAAAAAGGGAAACCAAAGGCATCTTGAAATAACATTTTTGTTAGATATAACATCACCAGAGAGTAAGAGGCATAATATATTAATCATTGCATCCCCTTGATACAAGAACATGATACACTTTTTGATTTTGCCATACACACATATGGCACATCTTGTTTAAGATAGCTTATAATTTCCCACCCTTGTTTATCCTCATCCATTGGATTAGATCATATGATAGTCTTTTCAATGTCAAATATCCTAAAAATACCAAAAAAATCCAAAAATATTTTCAACATTTACATGTTCTATTAGCTCCTTCGAATATATGTTATTGGTTCCATGTTGGTAAATATCATATCATTTTTTTATATATATACATGTGTTTCACACATCTTTTAAGTGTGATATAGGCATACATAGATACATGATCTATGCACTTTTAGATGTTGGACCTTTCCTCTACTCATGTCATGTGGACATTGAGGGAATCTAATTCTTTGAAAATGATACATCTAAGTTATATGATTCTATGATCACTTTACATTATCATGTTAGACTATATGTACTAAAACATGCCTTTATCCATGATTATATCTCTCATAGTGTACTTGATATACTATATGATTAATTTTTTTGCTGACCCATATGATCCATGAGCTAGTATTCTATGTTTATATTGGTTTCTTATGATTTTATTTTATACACTTCCTTGAGTATCTTGTCTTTCTTGTTTGAGCATTTGACTATGCTTCATTAATTCTGGGATTTGTGCCTATGTTTGTTGAGTGTGAAATTTTTATATGTTAACATTTGAATATGTCATTCCTTTCCTTGTGGACATATGACTAAGTCATGCCCCTTTGATAGTGTTGCATTTTAATATGCCCCTTATTTAAGGTCTCTTTGGACCATTGTCTTTTGATTTACTTTTGAATGCTCCCATGTGTGTGTTTGATTGCTTGTTAAGATTATATTGTTACTATATATATGTTTCCATGATCTATATCATTCATATTAGGAATTGATATAATCACATTCTACATGCTTAAATGATATATCTACTTAGATATGTTACTCTTATATGTTACATGGTTCATATGCAAATTATATGCTTATCTTATCCTTTTGAGGTAAGGTACCTACTATTTTCTACTTCACCTCACCTCAAAATGAGGGGCATATTAGTGGGGTCATGTTATAAAGACATGGATTATAGATTTTTCATAATTTACCAGATCCAGATTTATGGTTGGGTATGTTATGGAAACATGTTCTCCACACTTACACTAGTTTTCAGTTTTAGATTATAGTGGGGGCATGTTTTGGAAACATGTTCTACACACTTAAAATAGTTTTAGTTTTCAAATTATAGTGGGCACATGTTATGGAAACATGTTCTTCACACTTAAATAGTTTACAAATTAGCCAGAACTACACAGTTATATGATTTAGATACATATTTGTAGTAGAATTTTATACATTGGTACCATTGTTATACCTAGGTTTCAACATGAGACATATATGAGGTGCATGTGGCATAAAAAAATAACACCTTAAATTGTAAAATCAAATCAAATTTCAAATTTCAAACACTTCTATGGAATTTAACTCATTAGATTAGACTGTTATAAACCATATTGGGTAATCTACTGTAGTAGTTGGTTCACTTTTGGAATGGTTGAGGTGATTAAATCACTCAATCTTGTCAATTTTATAGGTTGGAATTGATTACATCATATAAACTCACCATATTTATAGTGTGAGTTAACTTAGTTCCCTCAAACTCACTAGATTATAAGCATGATTAGGTTGCATGGTTGAGATAATCTGAACCATTGGGTGGCAACTCACATTTTTCTCTAATGTTGGGGGCATGTGTCTACCAATCTTTCTATTTTTCAAATTTTTATTTGTCATGATCTCATCTCTAATGGTTTATAATAATACATATTTTCAAATCAAATTGCTAAAAGGCAAGGTGGTTACATCAATAAACATGTGTACTCATAAACCTTACTCTCTATATTTCAATCATTTAATGCTTTTGATTTCAGATTATATGCACTAATTATATACTGTAACATGTTCTTGGTTTGAGGTCACTCACTAGAAAATCACTCAAGTTGGGCTCATGCAAAGGCAAGGTGTGTTATACACACCTAAGTATGCATTTATTTTACTTTAAATTAAAAATTTAGATTAAATGGGGGGGGGGGTAAATGTAGACACTATTTCTAAATTCTATAACACCTCAATCTTATACACTTGGAAAATATAGTCTTTATTTTTCCTCTTGACTCTAAAACTTTTCTCACTGTCAAAAGGTTCACATCTATTATCTCTCTATGCATATTGCTTATCTCTTAGTCCAACCAATGTTATTCTAATGATTCCAAACTTATATCATTTTAAGAATGCTATAAACCTACTTATCTTTTATCTCTACAAGTTATAGACATGTGCCTATTTTATAGCTACCTGAACACTTGCATCCTAGTTACATACCTACGTTGACATAGGTGTCCTATCCCAACACAAGTGTTTAGTACCATAAAGTCATATGATTTATAAATAAAACATATACCTATTGTTGGCCTAAGTTCTTTAATGCAATATATTCTAAAAAAATATTGGTATATATGCATGATCAATCCTCATTAGTTCCTCGCCTAGCATAGACCAAACAAGTCACAAGATAACTTACCAAAAACATTTAATCAAACATTCAAGTAAGCAAAAATTCCCTATTTTCTCTTATTTATATATCAGTCATATGGAAAACACATCTAAAAGTTTCAAGTACTAAAGGAACACTACATGAGTCCTATTTTCCAAGTTATAAGTTAGGTCACTATTGTACTTATCACATATTGCATCCTTATGCACAAACAATCCCACATGTAGGAGAAAACTACATGAGTCTGAGGCCCTCTTTGAAGTAGTGGCTATGTAAGTAATACCCACTAATAGAGGGATCTTTAGGGTTAGCTTAACACCATGAGCCCACTAACCCTTTTATCTCATAGTCATTATGAAGATGAAAAACTAGAGTTTTGCTATTTGATAAGGAGCAACAACCCATAATCCAGATATGAGCACACCAAATTGAAGGTGACACAAAAACTAGAATATTTTAGGTGTTCACATCCATATCTAATAGATATTCTATTCTAGACACCTGAATTTTGGTTAGATAAAAGTTTCAATGCAACTATCCATGTTTGATGTAAGTGTCTAAGGTCATGGAGGTTAAATTTATAGAATATGATGATTGATCCAAAATCTAGATCTAGTCTATTTTTAGCCTATTCTATATCAGATATGAATGTGAATAATAATCTAGATAATTACCATTGTTTTCCATTTATTATAATATCAATAATTGGTTGTACTTATTAGTTTTAGCATATTTTAGTATTTAAATTCAAAATATTATTTATCTAAGTTTGAAAATTAATTGGCTTGCTATATAGATAGTTTATCACCCTTATACCCTAGGCTATATTTATCCTCTTTAACCCTAGATTCTTTAATGTATATTTTAGGGTTAAACAAATAATTATAGATATAAACAAATAAATTTGGTTAAGGGGAATTAACAATGTTAATTTTTGACACATCGTAAACCACATGATGTGTGCACAAATGCCTCTTATTTTCCATTCCTTTAATCCATTTATCTACATACAGGTTTAACCCTCTATTTTTTGTTATTAATACATGTAACTTTTCAAATCCAAATACTGATTCTATCTAAAATCACCTTTAGACTATCTCCAACTCAAGACAGGTGTACCTAATCCTTCTAGACAAATCTGTGCTAGGCAGACAGGAGCACAAAATTCTCTTATTCACTTAGGTCAGCCACATCTCACACAAAATAAAAATTAGTTTTCAAAATTAATATCATTATTTTGGGTCTTTATATATGTTTCACATGGATGGATAAAGGAAATTATTAAAATATTTTCTTATAAATACACATCAAGCTCATTTATTTTCCCCATTAGGCATTCACTTCTCTCAAGTTTACATATTATTTCACATTGAGAAATTCTCCCCTATTCTTCCAAATTCAAGATCATTCACAAGGAGAAGCCATAATCCAAGTCAAGAACATTATAAATCAAGTCAAAAGATATCATTTTCAAGTATCAAAGCCATCTTATAATTACATACACATAATTAAGAAGAACAATTACATAATCACTCCAAGTGGGAGAACTACATGGGACTAATTTCACTCTTTGGAGTATTGGATACATATAAAATAGTCAATCATAAAGGGGTGATTGAGGTCAAATCAACCCATTACACTCCCTTCTTTTTTTAGGTTTTCAAGCTATCAAAGTGCCCATAATGTTTTAAAGATAAATGGTGATTTTTGTGTGGTAAAATTTTAGAGTGTGATATCTTAGATTACTCAACAGATGTAGGTGTAGAAGGCACATTTTTTTTTATCATAGTTAATTAGGATAAGTGCATAGTCAATGAACTCAAGTGAACTCCACTACTGTCCACTTACAATGGTCATGTATAAGAATATTCTATAATTCTACTTTTGATCTATCATTTCTAGAATATATGTTTATTTTTATATTTTATTTTTAATTAGTCATCATAGTTAACTAGGACAAATATATGGTCAACAAACTCTAAAAAATTATATTCCTATTCACTTACAATGGACTTATCTAGAAGCAATTTTTGTTTTTGTTGCTAATCCTAAACTTGCATAGTCATCTCTTTTACCAATTTTCATTGTTAGAAGTCATAAGAGTCAATATAAATATATATACAAGTTACGTATATTTTTTCTTAGTGATTTATTAAAATAAATTTTTTCCATATTTAACATTTATCAAAATTAGAATTGTTGATTATTGTATAACTTTAACATTATGTTATTTTTTAGTTTTACACCAAAATAATCACATAAACATTGTTATGTTTTAGCAAAAAGAGATTAAAATGTGTTGATGAAACCTAAATTTATTTTCAATCCCTTAATTTTATAATTTTATTTTTATATTTTCTCTCATTTTCTTAAAAACTATGTTCTAGTAGTTTTAAAACTCATAAGAGTTGTCATTCTAGGAAAAGCAGTCTTCAATTTTACTTGTGTTTTGATGGGTACTACCCCAATACTCAAACCATTAGAAAATATTATATGTATATATATTTTATTTTCCACGTACCTCATGGTATATCATAAATACATGAGGTTTTAATTTTTAACCATTGGAAGCCTTCAACCATTTGTTCTTGTAGTGCATTGATAAGTGGTTAGCCTCAAGAAGTTAATCTCAACGTATGCTATAAATGAGATAATATGGATATAAGAATGATATAATCCTCCATATTTAGTTATTTCATGGTCATGTTTAATATTTAAAACTAGGATCAATATACTTAAGATCCTAAAAAGTAAACATGCCCTTGACTAGTTGCACCCTCAATCCTTTCGCAAATTTATAAGTTTCAAATTTTGGTAATAATGAATGCATTTTTATTTCATATTTTGAAAAATAGTTTTTCTTTTTGTCTTACTTTCCAAGTTATTATTTAGCTCATTAAATATTGGCATTGATCTAATCCAAACATCATATAAAGGGTGAAATATACAATGTACAATCTCAATTCTTCTTCAATACATATTGTTGTATTATTTAATTTGAGTTATTAACTATCACTACCAAGCACTAGAGGGCATGCATGAATAATTTCCCCCCCGCTCTCCTAAACCTAAAGGTTATCTTAATCATCATCTTGTTCTTATTATTCACCTAAGGCTCATACTAAATTCCAATGTATGTATTATAAACACTAGATGAGGATGAGTACCTCACCCATCATAAAAAAATGAAGGTGGTCAATGTGTTCCTCCATAACACCCACCACATCCCAAAAGGAAAGAAATTAATATAAGGGTTATGATATCATTTATTAACTTAGGATTATCCCTACTAATTTTTTTATTTTAGAGCTATTAAAAATATCAATAATTTATAAAGACATTTTATATGATGCTTTATGTAATACAACCCTCTATAATGATACACTTCCAACATCATTTAATTATATCATGAATAAAATCAAGGATGTCAATCATCACCTTAAACAATGAATACCTATCTCCTAAACACATCATAGAGCAAGATCTTCCACTATTAATCCAAGCTTGGATACATAGAAAGCTAATCAAGTGTGTGTTACTTGATAATGGTTCAAGAGTAAATGTTTGTACCTCTATCATCTTAAAATAATTGGGTATCATTATGAAAAACATTCAAAAATTAGAATAAAACATCAAGGGATTTGATAATAGTCCTTATAAGACAATTGGATGTATCACATTAGACTTATTAGTAGGCTCTAAAATAATGTCTATTGTCATCAAGTTATGCCCAAACAATTTAAATACAATTTATTTTTTGGGAGACCTTGTATTCACATGATTGAGGTCTTACTCTCTAGATTCCATAGATGTATAAAATTTATAGATGTTGAATATGAATATTCTCTTCTAGGAGATGATATACCTTTTAGATACTACAAAATAGTTTAATCATAACTTGAATATCATTCTATTATACTAATTACATAACCCATCACACTTTATCATATGCATATATATGAGGTAGGTGAGTCAAGCATATAACATGATTAAGCAATAATAACAAGTATTCTTAAAGATATACAAAAATCGCTACCAATTACTATACAAGAGGTGATAATACTTGATCTCCCTCTTTTGGCCAATGCCAAAGATCTTAGTTTTATAATTACATATTAGTATGATAGTGATGATGATGATATGCAAGATATAGCAGATGACAAGTTACATAAACTCAATTTCAATCCTATTTATTTTGAAGAATACCTATCTCATACTCTATTTACACCTACATGATTTGGAACATTTTGAGAAAATTCATTAAAAAGGGATAAATCATACACTATTATGAAGGGACACTATTTCAAGGACAAAGGAAAATCTATAGTGTAGGATAATCAACATATTCAAAGTACCAATACTTATGTAATCTTAATTCATAACATTAAGATTGAATCCAAGCTCTATGTGTAAGGGTTACATCACTTGAAGACAAGATCACAAATATTCTCAAGATTCAAAATGTTATAGTTAATGATGCATCTTATCATGAATAGATACAATTCAAATAATGATAGTTATGTGACACAATGTGAACTTGACAAGTTATTAAATGAATAAAAAAACATGGTTGCAAGTTGAATAAATAAAACATAAAATACTACACATAGAACACAATGAACATGAAAGGTTACATAAAGAGCAATAAAAAGGGTAACAAATAGAAAAAGATCAATAATTAAGAAAAAACATAAAAAAGATGCAAAAACAAACTCAAATTGAACAAGATAACATTTTTAGAAAAGGGTTTCTTACAAAGAACATTTGTAATCAAGATACACCAAATAAGGCTAATGTGATTCCAAAGGAGTAAATTAAAAATGATCATATCTAGAGCCTTTTATTCTCAGTCTCAACATTGATAGTAACAAATATACAAAGGTTAAAATGGCCTTTTTTCATAAGGCTAATATATGTAGAATGACACTTGTTCTATATCTGGGGTATGACAAACAACATTTGGGTACTATTATTAGCCCTAAATGTTGCATTGAATCCATTGAGCTATCAGTAACATAGACCAAAAACATGTTCAATTACATTTCATGTTGACCTTACCTATGATCAATGTAATGCCAAATTAGGAAAATCATGAATGAGATAAATGGGGGAAACATTGGACAAAGACTATGACTATGTCACATTTGAGCATGAAGTTATAATGATTACAATATTGAGAACATATGAATCCATCAAGTAAGAGTATAAAAAATTAAACACAATATAATCACATGATATGACCTATTTAGACAAGTAAACAACACCATAAAATTTAATAACACATTATGGTGTATTTGGATTTGCATATATAGATACAAACACTAATCAAAGTAGCACTCTATGTCTATAAGACCAAGAATATGATTATGATCCTTATAACAATTTCATTAAATATTGGTCCAACACTTCAAATAATATAGGACCTCCATAATGGCATCCTATACCCATTGGTGGTTTAACACATAATTTAGAAGGTAATTACATATGTTATGTAAGAACTCGATAGGAATGCCTATGGATTAAGTTATTGGTTAAACAATTTACTCTTCACTATACATACCTCCTCATATCTACTCATCCCTTTTACTCTTATATTATTCTAGCCCTTGGCTTTGTCTTCACCCTTTTAATGATTTATCCTGATCTGAACATCTATAACACTAATCCCACATTACATATATTTCAAAGTGGGTTATTTGAGCATCCTTGAATATTAATTATTCACACATAATTTGAGCTTACATGATTACATATGCCTACTTTTGCATAATACATGAGTATATAATCATTCTTGCCTACTAGGAACATGCACATTCTTGTCTCCACATACCATATCGAGCCACATTGTCCCAATTTATATATAATAGGGTAATATTTCTTGATTTCACTTTCTCCACATTGGTACTTTCTTATATAATTATAATAAAATATTTCAATAATCCAAAAAAAACAAGTATTATAAAAATATAAAAAACATTCAATATATATATATATATATATATAAAAGAAAATCAAGACCTAATAATAACATAATATTCCTAGTTTACTTCTTTAAATATGTTATTTATCACACCTTCTGGTAGATAGTATATTATTTTCTATACACAAATTCATTTCACAAGGTATATGAGTGTGATGCAGGACATATATTATTCATGGATTCTTAGATGTTGGATTCCCTTCTACCAATTGGCCATGCCCACATTGGGGAATCTAAATCTATAGGTTACATTATAACAAGTTATATCTTTATATGACCTCAAATGCAATATTGAACTACATATATTACACATGTCTCACTAATCACTCATATCTTACATTACATAACATGAATATTCTACTTTGATATAATATGAAATTAATACATATGAATCGACTAGACTAGTTTTAACTTATTTTATTATGTTGTTTACTTTCTTACATGATAGGTCAAACATTACTTGCTTATTATGTGTGTGTCCCTTGGTCCTTATGTGTAGTAATTGTTTGAACATCTATATGATCTTTTTGCTTGGTATGTGCAACATTTGAACATGTACAATGATTATGATCCTTAGCCTTATGTGTGTAACATTTTATTGTACAACATTTGAACATGTCTATTATTTATGTCCCTTAGCCATATGTGTGCAATATTTGCTTGTAAGACATTTGAACATGTCCCTTGTATTCAGCCCTTGGCCTTATTATGTCACTATTTATCACAATGTGTTATACTTGTTATGCTTGCTAAACTTAATTAGTGGTGTCATGATACACATCATACAAATTTATGGCTATTTAAATTATTTCATGTTTAATTACTAGATTTATCTAGACATGACACTTATATGCTTCACATTCAATATGCTACATACATGCTTTAATGATAATTACATTTATATGATGACATCCTATCCACATGATGACATAATTACTACATGATTATATGTTTATCACATGATAAAATTAACTCATTTTTTAGACAAGTGACTTAAAAAATACATCCCTCACCTCAAAAGGGGGCATCATAGTGGGATTGTCTTAGAGATCTAAACCTCCATGAACAAATATAAATCAGATTTAGGATAGAGTACAAGTTTAAAAAACAAGGTACAATTTTTTAGAGATTTAATTTAATGCAAAATTAGATTCTATAGTAGGGTATAGGTTTTCAAATATTCAGAATGATTCATAAATCAAATACATAACATATATTGGCACTTGATACAATTTTTGGGGGGTGTGACATGCATACACACCCACTTTTCAAATAATTAAAACAAAAAATCATACACACTTGAATTCATATGCAGAGTTATAAGTTGCAAATATAGTTAAAATTAGGCATATAAATGCATAACATTTTATATCATTTGGAACAAGTTCAAGGGGCATAATGCTTATTCATACTTGTATATTATATATGTCCAAATTTGGTCAACCAAACACAAGTGGTATGTATTTTATGGATTATGTATTTGGATTCTCTTAAGGATGAATTCAATTCCCATTCACACGTGTTGTCCTAGTCTCATGTCATTTTATAGACCTCTTTCATATTAATTTCACTATTTTTCTATGGTCCCAGTCCTTCATGTTAGTCCTTGTTAGAGTCATAGGGATCCCTAGTCTTTCCATTAATTTTATGCCTTAGTTTTCTTGTCTTTAGACAATATCACCCCATTTGGAAAATAGTACACCCCACCACTATCCAATCCCCCTCACATCTCAAAAACTCTTTTCAATTTATGTTTCCTTTAGTTATCTTTTAATGACCATTTTAATCTTGTTTGAGTTAGTGGATTAATTAGTTTTTCAAATTCAAAATTAGGAGTTTCCTAGTTAAAGGATTTCTTAAGGCATTTCACATCTAGGACTTAGTATTTTGGCACTAACATAATAAAGAAAATCACAATACAATAATCTCAATCTCTGCAAATATTTTAATTTTATACATATTACATATAGATTGCATGATTTGACTAAAAGGAGGGCCTAGGAGAAGAAAATTTAGATACATACCATGCTTGATATAGTTATGCACATTTCCTAAAGGGAAAACTACATTGGACTAATGTCCCTATCATTCAGGCTACATAGGCAATGATCAACACAATGAGGTTCTAAGAATAACTTGGCCACTCCCACTTCCTCATTCCCCCCTTTTAAATTTGATTTATGTTTTTTTTATGTGCAAGAATATATTAGGGTTTATGAAGAGGATAAAACAAAAGCATGTTAAATCTCATGATCCCAGGTCTATACCAATTTAAATTTCACCTATAGGAAGATTTTCATAGAACCCAATTTGTAATTTTATTATAGGAGAAGGTTAGACAAGAGTGACCTAATTAGACAATAACACGCCCACTACTATTTTAATCCCTCACTATTATCATAGGTCAAAATAATAGTCAAAAAATTAAATCTGATAGTGTCACAATCACACTCAGGGTAAAAATAGTTAAATACAAATCTATGAGCCTCATATAGATAAGTTACTCACCTCTTTTCATGTTTCGATTAAAAATCCTTATTTCTCAATATAATTTTTTATAAAGTGAAATATATGGTTGTGTTTCACTAAAATTTTGCTTATTTTATTTAGAAAATAAATTTATAAAACTTGAAATAAGGGTGAAGTTAGTAGAACCTGATAGGTTATGCACATGTTGATCCAGATGGTTGTAGATACTCCTCTTTTTCTGGGGAGGAATGACTTGCAAATTAAAAAAACAATAAATAAATAGTTGATTAGTTGAGATAGTAGGGTGGTTTTCCTAGCATGAGCTAGATCCAAGAAGCATAAACTTCCCAGGAGGCTATCAATCCATGCTTTTGAATAGTTAAATTCTGAAAATGAAAGATAAATTACTGACATAAGTAACAATGGATACTAAAATAAAATAAAAGAAGTGATTGATAAGAGATGAATTGGACTAATTATAGAAATAAATGATTAGATTAAATGCTAAATAAATTAGACATGGTATAAAAAATAGAGTGATATTCTGTGAGTAGGAAAAAGTTAAAAAGTGGGATTTGGTCAGGGTTTGATAGGTCAAATAAGCTTACTATTGGAATTGACACATAGTTACCATCAATAGTTGGGTAAGACCATTGATGGTTAGGTGACCACTAGAATTTAGGTGACCATCAGTGGTTAGGGGCAAACTATTACTAGTTAGGTGACCATCTATGGTTACTATCCGATTTGGCTTGGGTAAATAAAAATTTGGTTGAGAAGGCTAGAGAGAAGTTTTGGAGGGCGGGTTGGGAGAGAAATAAAGGAACTAATTACTAAAAAGAGATATTTAGCTTTGGTATTAGTCTGAAGGACATTGAGGTGAGTGGATGAAAACTTATTTGTGGGCCCTAAAACAATTCTATTAGAGTGATGATGCCTTGGATGTTGATTAATGAGCAACACAATTTTTGATCTCTTTCATGGTTGATGGTTCACTAGAATCCTTATTAGATTCACTAGGAGTGAGAAGAATACTTGCATAAGAATCTCTAATGCACAAGACTCTAATGATTATTGATTTTTCCTCCCCTTTCACCTCCTTCTCTTCTCTTTATATAGGGAAAAGGGAGTGGTAAAACTAGAGGTTCAATAACAAGTTCAACAATCTATCTAATTTTAGCATTAACATACTATTGATGATTTAAAATTGTGCTTGATTCTAATAAAAAACAATGGGAAGTTTCAAGATATGGGACTTGTGCCTTGAAACAACCTCCAAATTTTTGAGAAGTTGGTTCTTCTTTAAATCAAGTATATACTAGGAAAAGGGATAGGAATTTTAATCAGAAACACAGATGCAATAAAGAAAATCTAATCTATGGTGATGTACCTAAATGTAATTCAACCTTAATCTTGAGCACAATGAGACTATATGTAGGATTCATTTACATTTAAGAGCAAACAAGTGCATGATCAATGTAAAAGATGGAAACAATAGAAACAGAGGCTCATAGCATAGACTACTTTTGCAGTGATACAAAAAATGTCAACAAAGGCATAGGGTTCAATCTTCTTATTTGAATTTTACAGTCACATAAGAGGTGAAAAAACATGTATAGTTATATAAACCTTCCAACTCAAGAAAATGAGACAAAAGCAAATGACATTCCTAATCACAGCTCTAGAAAGTCTACAGCCTAGACTACTTTTTCAAATGACACAAAAAATATCAACAAAGGCATAGGGTTCAATTTTATTATTTTAATTTTCCTATCACATAAGAGGCAAAAAAACATGTACAGTTATATAAACCTTCTAACTCAAGAAGATAGAACAAAAGCAAATGATATTACTTAGTCACAACTCTAGAAAGTCTAAACTTGTTACAATAGTTCTCACTCAAAATTCTTCCTGGTAATTCCTGATGATGATTCCCTTCTGGTGATCTTTGCACCCTTATTTATAGGCTTGGATTCACTCTAGATTGTCTGCTTGTTCTCAATCTAATGGCCCAACTAAAATCTAACCCCAACTGGCAGTGTCTAACAGAAGATATTTTATAGATTCTCAAACACTTCGTCTTCTGGTAGTTCATTGGCTAAAACATATTGCAGGACACTCCCTTCTCTTAAATGCTAAGTAACACTTAGCCATTTTCTTGAAAACCTTCTTATTACTTAAGGAGACATCATAAAATGACACTTGGCATGTTCTACAACACCTATTGAAGACACACAACACTTTTTGCATAACTTATACTCTTTTGTGTCTTTGCTCAGGAATGTTCCACCTTTGACACTTGTCGCTATCCGCTTCCTTGAAACTTCAATAGCTGAAAAGAAAATAAGACCCACAACATTTCTCACCTAAGTAACTTTAAAAGGGACATAGGGATAGGTGTCAATCTCTGCTGCTTTTAAATGACACATGGAAATCTCCACTTTATCTATCTGGGGTTACGTGGTAATCTCTACTTCTTTTAGTTACCTTTTTAGAAACCTATGGAAGATGAAACATGGCAGTTTCCACTTCACTCTATTTATACCATAGAAACAAATGGGTCTCATTTCGTATTTACATAGATAGCAACACATGGCAGCTTTTGCTTGCTTCAGAAACAACACTTAAGACTCACTACGGTATTTGCTATATCAGTGAAGTAAAAATGAAGATAATTCAAATCACGACATGTGGTGGCTTCCACTCTCTTCTATTGCGATAAGTGACATCTTCTGTCACTTTTAGAAAAGCAAACTTGAGACCTTCTATGACTTCCACTTGGTGCTTTTTGCTTGATTCTGATACTTAGCTTTGTTAAAACCTTTCACTAAAAAGAGATGAACGTAGGTGCCGATATGAAACTACAGACGCTGACACTTGGCACATTATACTGAGTCACTATGAGATACATGGCACATTCTAACCAACTCATAGAAAATATGAAAGGTGTCTCAAATGATGACACTTGGTAGTTTTCGCTTGAGAAAAGATGCCTCAGATGATGACACTTGTCAGCTTCCGCTTTACTTCGATACTTAGATGAAATGAATCAAAAGGAAAAATAGCACCTATGCTTTGTTTCAAAACTCTACCATCTCAGATCAGATTATGTAGGAATAAAATTTTGTAGTGCACAAGTAAAAAAATATAATGAAATGTAGAGTAAATTTTTACTCTACAGTTACTGGCAGCCCCAAGGACTTTTGAGCCTGCTAAAAAAGAAACCACAATTTCCCACATATAAAAATGTGGCAACAATCACAACTTTAGTAAGGCCATCTGATAAATAGACTATTCAGCATCAAATAAACCCTGCTTATTTTGCAACTCCTAGAAAGCTAAATCAAGGTTAATGATGTCTTTGTGTGAAAACTCTGCAAACATGAACTATAACCTTCAATTGGAATTCAAGCTAGATCAAAATAGCTTCTACTTTTGGCACTGACAAATTAGACACATCTAGGGAATTATGGAGATTTGAGAGAGACTTAATGTGTCGAGAGTTTTGAAAAATTTGAAAAGATTTTGAGCCATGGCCACGGGCTCAAAGAACACTTATTTAAAAGAGAGAGCGGGAAAGAAAAAATGGGAAAATAGAGCAACAAAATTGAAAGCAAACTACTATATACAGCTAACCAAGTATATTTGCCTCCCTCCTAGATCAAAAGGAATTTTTTTGAAGTTTCCTTCATGATGAGAAGATTTATGGTGCTAGACAAATGGCTAAATGGGATGGAGCTCGGTGACTTGCTCTTCCTGCTTGCCACCTTGATTGGCCTGCATTTGAGTGAATCAGAGTTAAACATGCTTCCAATATATACATACTCTTCTTGTTCTTAAAATCTTGTCAAATGTTGGTTCTTCATATTGTCATGTCTCATCAAGAAATTGATGGTTATTGGCTCATCACCATAAGCCCTTGGATATACCTTATTGATTGGCTTATCTCCTTCTACCTCATTCTCGAGTTTCATTGCATGATCATCCTCCTTGATGACTTCAACCTCTTGAAAGGATAAGTCTGAAAGATTGCATCCCATCTGCATACTTATCTGACTCTCAATGCTGTCTTTTCCACCTGAAGCTAGCTCACAACCTTCTTGAAGAATAGTTTAACCTACCCCAATGACTTCAAACAGGTCATTCAAGACATGATAAAAAATTATCTTTTTTTCATTAGAGATAGAGGCAAAAGCTTGTGACTTGTCCTCTGGTTCATCAAAGGATGTACCTATAGTGATTTCTTCTTCATCTATACTCATGAAATCTTCTTGACTAGCCATGAACTGAGCATACTGCTCTACATACTTATTTTCTTCCTTCAAAATATATTCCTCTTTGAAAAGGGATAAAGAAGAAGATTGATGGTTATACATATGTGGAAGAGGAGATAATTCTTGAGCTAGAATCAAATGATCCTCTTCTTTCCATTTATCCATCACTTCATCGATATCAGATGTAGCTTGATAGCTCTCTTAGAGGGATGTAGATGGGGTGTGTTCAAATGTAAGATCTTCTACTTGATCATCATCATGAGTGAGAGCAGCCTCAACCTCTTCAAGGCTTTGAGCAAAACCTTTCTCCTCCTTCTTTCTGCTCCATGATTCCATTGTTTGTTTCCAACTCATGACCTTGTGACCAAAACTTTTCCCTTGGGAAGAGGTATCAATTTTATCTTCTTCAAGATCCCTAGCTGGTTCATGATTTTCCCTCTTCCAACTCATAATTTGGACATCATGTTGAGAGATTTGAGGATTGGTAGAGGAGGTATTTTTTGGTGTAGGCTCCTCTCTAAGGTCTGAAAGCTCTATCTCTCTTACTCTAAGCAATCTCATCTTTGCCTCTGATTCCTCAACTTGCTTAGCTAGATTTTCTTGAAAGATTCTTTCTTGGAGTTCATAGGAATCATCATAGAAGTGGGGAGTGCATGAAGGCTGCGATGAAAAAAAAAGCTTCTTGAGGAAGGGTGGGAGGGACTTGAGGGGGAAGTGAGGGTTTAGATTCCACTTCCCTTGCTGCCAACATAGACTTGACATTATTGGGGAAAGGACCTTGACAGGTTTGACTTGGCTCATGAGCAAGGGCTGTGTATATCTGATATGAAACTTGTGGCAGTGGATATGTAGGTTGATAGATTTGGTAAGGCTGTCTCTCATGAATACTCAGCTTCTCTTATAAAAATGCAATTAAGCCACTCACATCCAACATCTCATATGTAAGCCTTTGCCAATTTGCTCTTTCAATGGGAGCCCATTCACTTTTAATCATATCTACTACATTTCTTATTTGATGGATGACATGATTAGAAATTTCTTGGCTGCATCCCCTTCTATTGTCAAGCTCTAATACATATTTTTATATCCCAGTAATGCTTTTTTAAAGGTGGAAATGAGATTAGGTTGAGAATGGGATGTAACATATTGGGAAGATTGGACATAAGACTGATATAGCTCATGATAGGGTTGAGGCTGGTCATATCGGACCTGTGAAGGGCAGAACTTATAACCATATGCATCTTTGTTGCTTGATTTGATTCCACAAGCAACCTGATCTTGATTAAAAATATATGAAGGGGCATAAGACCCATAGCTCTGAGTAACATAATTATACATACCAAATGGTGATTTCTTGATGATACCAGGACTGCTTAATCGATTGATTTAACTTAGAGTCACCGTTGGTGTTGATAAAATAAAAACCTCCAAAGGCTGGTTGGCTGAAGAACACACCAAAAATTCTTCAACTCCTTGAAAGATTCATCCCACTAGGCATGCCAAAAACTATTGATGATTTAAAATTGCACTTGATTCTAATCAACAACAATGGGAAGTTTTAAGATATGGGACTTGTGCCTTGAAACAACCTCCAAATTTTTGAAAAGCTGGTTCTTCTTTAAATCAAGTACATACTGGGAAAAGGGATAAGAATTTTAATCAAAAACACAGATGCAAGAAAGAAAATCTAATCTATGGCAATGCACCTAAATGTAATTTGACCTGAATCCTGAGCACAATGAGACTATATGTAGGATTCATTTACATTTAAGAGCAAACAAGTGCATGATCAATGTAAAAGATGGAAACAATAGAAACAGAGGCTCACAACATAGACTAATTTTGTAGTGATACAGAAAATGTCAACAAAGGCATAGGGTTCAATCTTCTTATTTGAATTTTCCAGTCACATAAGAGGCACATAAACATGTACAATTATATAAACCTTCGAACTCATGAAAATGCGACAAAAGCAAATGACATTGCTAATCACAGCTCTAAAAAGTCTACAACCCA
Organism: Torreya grandis; assembly: GCA_037957365.1. Taxonomy (NCBI): domain Eukaryota; kingdom Viridiplantae; phylum Streptophyta; class Pinopsida; order Cupressales; family Taxaceae; genus Torreya; species Torreya grandis. Next base: position 1,128,643 of record JARHVA010001754.1, on the reverse strand, counting down.
GACTACTTTTGCAAATGATAGAAAATATCAACAAAGGCATAGGGTTCAATCTTATTATTTGAATTTTCTAGTCACATAAGAGGCATAGAAACATGTACAATTATATAAACCTTCCAACTCAAGAAGATAGAACAAAAGCAAATGATATTACTTAGTCACAGCTCTAGAAAGTCTAAACTTGTTACAATAGTTCTCTCTCAAAATTCTCCCTAATAATTCCTAATGATGATTCCCTTTTGGTGATCTCTGTACCCTTATTTATAGCCTTGGATTCACTCCAAATTATCTGCTTGTTCTCAATCTAATGGCCCAACTAAAATCTAACCCCAACTGGCAGTGTCTAATAGAAGATATTTTATAGATTCTGAAATGCTTCATCTTCTGGCAGTTCATTGGCTGAAACATATTGCAGGGCGCTCCCTTCTCTTAAACACTAAGTAACACTTATCCATTTTCTTGAAAACCTTCTTATTACTTTAGGAGACATCAAAAAATGACACTTGGCGTGTTTCACAACACCTATTGAATACACACGGCACTTTCTGCATAACTTATACTCTTTTGTGTCTTTGCTCAGGAATGTTCCACCTTTGACACTTGTTGCTATCCACTTCCTTGAAACTTCAACAGCTTAAAAGAAAATAAGACCCACAACATTTCTCACCTGAGTAACTTTAAAAGGGACACAGGGACATGTGTCAATCTCTGCTACTTTTAAATGACACATGGCAATTTCTGCTTTATCTATCTAGGGTTACGTGGTAATCTCCACTTCTTTTAGTTACCTTTTTAGAAACTTGTGGAAGATGACACATGGCAGTCTCTGCTTCACTCTATTTATAACATAGAAATAAACGGGTTTCATTTCATATTTACATGAATAGTGACACCTGGCAGCTTTTGCTTGCTTTAAAAACAACACTTAAGACTCACCATAATCTTTGCTATATTAGTGAAGCAAAAATGAAGATAATGCAAATCACGACATGTGGTGGCTTCCACTCTCTTCTACTAGGATACATGGCATCTTCTGTCACTTTTAGAAAAGCAAACTTGAGACCTTTTGTGACTGCCACTTGGTGCTTTTCACTTGATTCTGATACTTAGCTTTGTTAAAACCTTTCACTGAAAAGAGATGAATGTGGGTGTCGATATGAAACTGTGGATGCTGACACTTGGTGCATTCCACTGAGTCACTATGAGATACATGGCACATTATGACCAAATCATAGAAAATATGAAAGGTGTCTCAGATGATGACACTTGGCAGTTTCCACTTGAGAAAAGATGCCTCAGATGATGACACTTGTCAACTTCTACTTTACTTTGATACTTAGATGAAATGAATCAAAAGGAAAAATAGTGCCTGTGCTCTATTTCAAAACTCTGCCATGTCAGATCAAAGTATGCAGGAATAAAATTTTGCAGTGCGTAACTAAAAAAATAGAATGAAACGTAGTGTAAATTTTTACTCTACACATACATTGACTATGCACATAGATCAAATAGCTAAAAATGAAAAATCAAGTTGTAGTTGAGTGGTAGTTAAGCCTTGAGGTAGTTAAAGGTCAATAGTCAATGGTCGAGGCTAACCATTAGTGATTATGGGTCGACCTGTTGGTGGTTGAGGTTACAGTAAAAATGGTTAAGTTTAGCCATTTCTTCTAATGATTGGTAGGGTAATGGTTAGGAAGTGGTCCTTAAGGGGTCAAGGGGTGGTTTAAATTTTAGTGTGACATATAAAATCATAGTGTATGGTTTTATATTGTCTACATTTTACTCTTTTTTGTTATGTAGTTTGTATCAACAAACTACAAAACAAAAAAAGAGATGGTGGGTCAAAGGTTTAGCTAACCTAAAGCACAAGCTTCTTAGGAGGCTATCAATCCATGCTTTTAAAAAACTAAGTTATAAAAATTAAAGATAAATTACTTGCATAAGTAATAGAGGTTACTAAAATAAAATACAAATAGTGATTGATAAGAGATGAATCTAATTAATTATCACAATAAATGATTAGATATTAATGTTAAATAAATTAGACATGGTTCATAAAATAGATTGATGTTCTATGATCAGGTAGAAATTCAAAAAGTGGGATTTAGTTTGGGTTTGATAGGTTAAATAAGTTTGTTTTTAAAATTGACAAATAGTGAGCATCAACAGTTGGGTAAGACCATCGATAGTTAGGTGAATATCAATGGTTACTATCAAATTTAGCTTGGGTAAAGAGAAGTTTGGCTAGGAAGGCTAGAGAGAAGTTTTGGAGGGTGGGTTGGGAGAGAAATATAGGAACTAATTATTGAAAATAGATACTTAGATTTACTTCTAGTTTGAAGGATGTTGAGGTGAGTGGCTAAAAACTTGTTTATGGGCCCTCAAGAAATTTTGGCACAGTGACGATGCCTTGACTATTGATTGATGAAAAATAACACTTTTGATCTCTATCATGGTTACTAGTTTACTAGAAGCCTTCTTAGATTTACCAAGAGTGAGAAGATTACCTACACAAGAAACTCTGATGCACAAGACTCTGATGATTTTTGATTTCTCCTCCCCTTTCACCTCCTCTTCTCTTTATATACAGAAAATGGAGTGGTGAAATAAGAGGTTCAACAATAGGTTCAAAAAGCTATCTAGTTTTAGTATTAACATACATTAATTATGCACATGAATCAAATAGCTAAAAATAAAAAAAAGCAAGCTGTAGTTAAGTGGCATTTAACCCTTGAGGTGGTTAAAGGTCAACCGCCAACAGTCAAGGCTAACCATTGAAGGTTAGGGGTTGACCATTGGTGGTCAAGATTACATTAAAAAATAGATAAGTTTAGCCATTTATTCTAATTATTGGTAGGGTAATGGTTAGGAAGTGGTCCCTAGGGGGTCAAGGGGTGGTCTAAAGGTCAATGAGATATATAGAATCTTAGTGTATAGTTTTCTAGTGTCTACATTTTACCCATTTTTGTTATGTAATTTGTATTAGAAAGCTACAAAATAAAAAAATGGATGGTGGGTCAAACATTTAGCTACCTTGAGTATGGGAGGAGGTGTTCCCCATCAAAATGAGAATTGATGAGGTGAAACTGAATTAGGGGTAAGTTTGATAAGTGGGTAGGTTAATTATAGGTTAGGGTATTAAAGTGAAAACATGCACATAAAATGTGACTAAGTGCGATAATGTAGATCACACATAAAGTAGTTTTCCATAGTTGAGGTAGGTGGGTAAAAATAATGTCATCACTAGAAGGACAAGTGACAAGTGGACCAAGTGACCACACTTTAGGTATAGTCGTTAGGTTGCACTCATAAATGCAAGTCTCCTAAGTGAAGTTAATGTATTCATAGGTATCCAAGGTAGGAAGTGACATTGAGAAGACACAAGTGGTTTATGCACAAAATTAACATGAATTCAAGTTGTTTAGTCATAACAATATAGTCATTACGATCATAAGGTCATCATAAATTAAGTAAAAGTTGGGCCAAAATGACTAATGTCAAGGTGATATGGTTGGGTAGTTATTTGGTAGAGATGTTAATCTCCATTGACATGTAATTGTAATAGTATTGTGTTTGAAAAATGTTGGGTAGGATTACTAAATCCCTATAGGGGTCAATCATCGACAATTGAGGTTAATTGTCAGTGGTCATACATCAGCCCTAAAAGGGAGACTATAAAAGGTTAAATGAGGGTTTTATTCCTCCTTTGTGAATCAACCTCTAATGATTTCACTTGATTTTGAGTGAAGAAACAAATGATGATGGATGGTGATTGAGTGATTTACTAAGAGATTTGTTACATTAATTGAGGGTTGAGTCAGAGGTTTGACATGTGGGCCAGAGCAGAGAGGATAGCGAATCAAGATGTAATGAGGACAATGGAGAGCATGGGATTGGGCAATGGTTGCATGGGATCCTCCATGATGGCTGTCATGTAATGAGGTAGGTTTTATAATTAGATTGGTAGCTTAGAGTCAAATTGGCAATTATTGTGTTGTTTTGTTTTGGTGGGTGGCTTTTAGAAATTGGGTTATTTTTGTGAGATGTTTAGAGGTGAAATTAGTCGAGGGATGGGATTTAGGTAGAAGAAGGGATTCATTTGATAGGTATGAGGTAGTTTGAGGAGTTTTATGGTGATTATTTGGAGAGATTAGGGGGTAGGGTTAGGGTTTGTTCACCAAAAATCACCACATAGTGACCATTAGTTGTCGATAGGTGACCATCAAATGACCAATGTGTGGACTGTTGGTAGTCAATGACCTAACCATTAAAGGTCGACGGTTGATCAGTGATGGTTCCAAAAGGAACCATCATCGATCAAAACTTGACTATTGACATTTGATAAATGAGGTAAAGTTTGGGTGAAGGCATTGGTATAAAAATAATTTAAGGTTATGTTTGAAAAACGGTTATGTAGATAAGATAAGGTAAGATAGGTGAGGTTGAAGGTAAATCTTGGGTATAGGTCAAATTAGGTGTAGTTTATGTAATTGAGATGAGTATGTTAAGGTAGGAGGTAGGGGTAATAGATATGATTCATAAGCCAAGTATGTCAATCTTAGGTGAACTAAGTTATTAGTATTAAACCTTGTAGGTGAGGGAACAATTGCAGATGAAATACCAACTTCCCTAGATCCTAGACAAGGTATTATAAGGCATGACTAATGCAAATTGGGATCACATGAATTATGTAGGCCTAGGAAGCATGAGGTACTACCAACATGTACCTCAAGATATAAATATATTAGTGACACTCATTGAGAGATGGGACCTTGCCACTAACACATTCTTACTATCAACTAGAGAGATAACCTTTCTACTAGAGGACATCCACTAGATAGTGTGGCTATCTATACGGGGTGAGATGATATACCATATCAGTAGTGATAAGAGAGATGGGTATATAGATCATTTATATGGAGAGGACCTTATGATAGAGATGTGGCATTCTAGAGGTTTTCACTACACATCACTGTACCATAGGGATAGGGATGTGATATGTTACTTATGATGATGATAACCATCACATGCTACACATTACCAAATTTAAGTAGTGGGAGAATTCCATACTTATTTATAGGGGTGCTTGTTGATATGTGATTGGATCATATAATATTTATGTGGACACTTGTATTATTAGTTTAGATCTATTAGGAATTGTGGGGATACCATGCCCATAAGATATATGGAATTAGCATTGGTTTCATGCTATAGTTTTGGGCCTATGACCACATTAGGATACTAAGACTCAGGGGACTACCATGACATGGTTTTATTTATATGGATTTTAGAGTTGGTTACATGTGATGGAGAGGTGATTATGCGCTCACTAGACCAAAGGAAGGAACACGAGACATAGTTTAGTATGGAGATCAGTTAGAGACACTTATGGAGGGTGAGGTCATTTAGTACCTTTATGTTATATTTATAGGATGGGTGAATTACACCAGACATACTCTATCATTGTAGAGATATAAGTGGGTTTTTGGGAGGTGAGACCATGAGGTGGAGCTCATCCATTTTGATAAGGTGATGAGATAGTTTGGTCTCATCTAGGATATTTTGAGGGAGTTTCTAAGATATAGGAGGGATGACACAAAGTTCCCATTACCTAATATAGAGCTAGAGGATGTGTTTATTGATCATAAGGAGCTATTGGTGAGGGTTAATGTTGATGATGTGGGTGTCATTGATGACTACCCTTCATGTTTTTAGGCATAATAAAATGAAACCATTTTGAGGAGATGATGGTCCACAAGACATGGATGTGGACATAGAGGTAGGGATGATGATCAAAGAGATGAGGATACCTCAAATAGATAGGCACTAATTACTGAGAGAGACTAGGCATAGGTGATGACATCCATAACATAGATATCCTTAGAAACCATGACCTAAGAGAGGGATTGAGCATTGGGCCAGGTGGCCACTCTTACTAGAGAGAGGGATCAAGATAGATATCAACTAGTCATGGTTACATAGGAGAGATATTCTCTTAGGTAGGTAGGAGGGAGAGTATTAACACCTATAAGACCACCAGGAAATATCCTTAGGGAAAGATACATAGTGATAGTGGAGGAGCTAAGGTATTATGAAGCCTTATTTTTCACACATCTTTTAGATGAGCCCAAATGGGGTGAGTACAGAGTAAGGATCACTGAAGGGGCCAATAGTATGATACCAAGTTAGTGGGCTACATATGCAAGTAGATAGGAAAGCTTAGTAGGTGGGTAGGCTCTAGGAGGCAGTGGTGCTCCAGGGTCTTAGACTCATATGAGACCTTGTATTTTGATGTATTATATTATTTTGATACCATCCTATGAGCTGATGTAATGAGTTGTATATACCCTATTGAAAGACATGTACATTATTGTATATATGATGATTATTTATGAGTTCATGATATATATATGTGATCATGGTTTATGGTTTGTGTTGATGGTTATAGATGTGGTGTTGCTTATGTGATGATGTGATGTTATGATGATTATGATGTTATGGTTTATATGTACTCACCTAGCTAGGCATGTGATAATGTGGCTATTTAATTTATGCTCATGATGATATTTGATATCGATGGATGTTGTTTATGATATGATGATTATTATGATGTGTTTATGGTTTATTTGTGATTATGTTTATGATATGACATTTAGATTTTCCAAGAAGGTCATCGACATAGTCTTATATGATTTTGTGAATAAGGTCATGGAAGATGTAGGTCATTACATCTTGGTAGGTTACACTAACATTCTTTACACTAAAAGGCATGACCCTATAGTAGAAAGCTCCCAAGGGGGTGATAAAGGTGGTTTTGTGTTGATCTTCAAGGGTAATTAAGATCTAATTATAACTCAAGAACCCATCCATAAAAGATAACATCTCATGGTTGGCTATAAGATCAACAAGCTGGTCAATGCTTAGCAATGAAAAGTCATCCTTTGGGAAAGTAAGGTTAAGGTCATAAAAGTCTATATAAATGTGAAGTCCCCCTATGGCTTTGGTGGTAGGGATGATGTTTGAGACCTATTAGGGATAATTAATGGGTTAAATGAAATTTATGGATAGGAGGCACTAAAGCTCTTCTTTGATGAGAAGGGATATGCAAGGGTACATTTGATGAAGTATTTGCCTAATTGGCTTGACATCATGGTTAGTAACTATATTATGGGTAATAATAGAGGGATCAATTCTTGGCATGTCACTATAATACCAAGTAAATGCTATGCTATGATCTTATAGGAAGGAGGGGAAATCTTGAAGCTCCTCAAAATTTAGTGATTGGCCAATTTTGACAATGCATGGGTTATATAAAGTACCCAAGTTAATATTGATGGTGGATTCATTCAACATGGTTAAATTCTTAAGAGGGAGGGATCTATGGATAGAAGAATCTTCAGCACCTAGATAGGTAATAATAAAATCATCATCCTAACACTAAATGGTATTAATGGTAGGAGAGTCATCTTTGACCATCTCAAGATGAGTCAAAAGAATAGTTACAGTATCCCTATCTTTTTGATAATTTAGGGGTCTAAGGATGATCATGTTGATGAAAAATAAAAGTTAGGGGGGATGATGTTAAAATCCTTAGATGTTAATGGTGGAGTGGACAGTGATGATGGGTCTTCTTCATCAATGATGGTAATTGGAGGTGAGTGTATTGGCTCTTTAGGTGGAGAAAAATTGAGACCAAATATTTCATGAGGCTTTTGAGTCTTACATGGAGGTAAATCATGTGGTCTATGCTCATAATGTCCTAGACCAAATCCCTTCCAAACATACCTATAAAGGTATGACTTGATGAAATCTAATTTTTATAGGTAGGAGAAATTAGAGATGAATGGCTAAGGAGAAGAGGAGATCCAAGAAGTGACAAGTGGTTGATCAATTCCCACATAAATAAGATTTTATTAGAGATTAGGATTCCAAAAATAAATATTAGCTCTAGTATTAAGGTTATAACTGAGGTTCTGGTCAAGGTTCCCATACTCTTGGGGAGTGGTGAAGGCATATAAGGCTAAGAGGAAATATTCCCCATGTTAGGTTGTGGAGCTAAAAGCTTCAACTGGTGCAAACATGGAGGAGGTTGCTGAGTTCTAGGGAGACCGGCATCAGTGGATTGCAGTGCAGAATGAAACCGACATCAGCAGGCATGAGTTGAAGACAACTAGCATCGGTAGGAGGATGGCCGATGTCAATCACCTCCAGGCAAACAGGGACCGACGTCGGTTGCCTGTGGTAGTTCTAGAACTGTTCATTGCATGGACAGTTAGTTTGTTGAACCAAGAGTTTGCATGTAAAGGCTAATTATAGTCTTGAGTTGCGTGTCTAATTATTGTAATTAAGATAGTCTAATTATTGTAAGCATGAGATCTATATATGGACTCATGGGCTGTATTGTAAATTAGTGTGCTAGAGAGTAAGAGAGCAAATAAGCTCCTTCTGAGAGAAGAGAGCAATGGTGTGTTCTTCCTAGTGCCATAGTACCAAGGTGGGTGCTGGTTTGGAGAATCAAAAGGGTTCTTCATATTTGTATGATCTTAGTCAGCAGGTTAGCATGGCTTCTTTTGGAGATATACAATGGTGAGTAAGGTCTAGTGATTTGCAGGTAGCAGCAGAGAGCAGGAGATCTACTTGGAGTATGATTATGTACTTGATGCACTGGCAGCGTGTTACTGACTGGTGGAGAGGTGAACATCAATTCTATATTGGAGTTGATTGTTGGGACCGAGAGAGAGAGGGAAGAAGGTCTTGAGGTGTGGCGAACCTTTGAGGTGGAAGAAGAAGTGGCATCTTCTTTATTGTATATTCTTCTGAGTGATTATTAATACAAGTATTGTCTCTCATATTCCTGTGTTGTTTCATATTTCTAGTTACTTATTGATTCTGGTTAAATTTCGTGTTTAATTGCTAATACAAGAAGTAATCATATGTGCTCTATTGGTGGAGCAAGATCCTGACAAGTGGTATCAGAGCATATTTATTGTTTTAGGTTCCTGACAAGTGGTATCAGAGCATATTTATTGTTCTAGGTTCCTGACACCCCAAGTGAGAGGTGTTGGAATATGGATTCTAATGGGTCCCCTATAGGGATTTAGGTAGAAGGAATGGATGAGATAGTTAAGTCTTGGTTGATATAAGAAGTGGAATCATCATTGGCTAATGAATAATTGGTGGTGGGAAGGAGGAGAACATCATTTACGCAATATGTCATATTGCATGATGTAAAAGGACATGGGTCAAATTTTATGGTAATTAATTAACCCTCATTCTCTAATTTGATGCATTGATATAGGGTGGATGGTACACAATTCATGAAATGGATCTAAGGGCATCCAAGTAGGACATTATACTAGTAGGACATTATACTAGAAATTGCATTCTATTATGTAGAAGAGCTCAAGAAGTGTGTGAGGTCTAAGATGAATATGGAGAATGATAGTTCCTAGAGTTGTTGCTATAGTGTTATTAAAGGAACAAAGTAATACTATGGTTTCCAATATAATGTTCTCTAGTAGTTTTATCTGGTCATATGTGTAGGAGGAGATAATGTTGATGCTATCCCCTTCATCAATCATAACCCTTTTGATGTGGATTTGGTTGATGTATATGGTAATGAAGAGAGGATGATCTAGATCTTGGGGATGAATGGAGGGTATATCTAAATATTTGAAGGTAATAAGGGTGGAAAGGTGGAGGGATCTGATAAAGGCTGCTAGAGGTTGTGGATCTTTAGGTTGGAATTTTATAGACTATAAAGATTCTATCATTACCTAGAGATGATGGAGTGAGGTATTGATTAGTTCATACAAAATCATCTTCACCGGTGTTTGGTGAAGTTACTTGAGAACTACTCTTTGGATTAACTCAGAAGGGTTTGATTGAGGGGTATCCAAGATGGATATCTTGGGTTTGGGAGAAGGTGTGGATGGTTGGGTTTAATTGAGTGGTTGGGTGGTAGAAGAAGGGTATGTATATGGAATAGGCATCTTTGCTTTCCCATTATCATTTTTTTAGGCTTTTGATCGTGTGACCACTGGATGGTATGGATTTTGAGAAGAGTTAGGATAGAAGACTACTTTAGTTCCTCCTCACTCTTAGATAAAAGTGTGAGAGTAGGTAGGTTTGGAGTAATAGGGTGTGGTTCCTAGAGTGGTTATGGTATTATGGGTGGCTATTTTGATAATAGGTCATCATTAGCATATAACTAACAGACTAAGATTTGGAGAGATTTACAATTCTTTGTATCATATCTCAACATTCTATGGTATGAGAAAATCCATTTGTCATCAAACCATGATGGCTTAAGACTATGGGGGTCAGATGGTTTAATGGGAGGCAAAGCCAAGTAAGAAGCTTGTAATAACCTTTGTAGGATGGTTGAATAAGACTCAATTAAAGGTGGAAAGGATGTTGGATTTTTGGTTTTGATTATTGGAGTTGAAGCCTTCTTAGGAATATGCTTAGTAACAAAAGTTTTGGGTGGTGGAGTACTCTTGGTGGATGGTGCTTTAGAGGCCAAAATTTTATAAGTATTAGGCTTGGTAGTGGGTGATTTAAAAATAGAAGGTTTAGAAGTAGGACATTTGGTATTGGAGGGTTTAGAGGTTGAGGTCATGAAGAGGATAGGTAGGGGCATATCTAGAAGAGGATGTTGGGTTTAGGTCATCTTTGGGGCATGAATTTTCTTAGTCAAAGGATGAGGTCCTAGGAAGGAAGAAAGATTGGTCCCAAAATGGAAAGAAAGGTATAAATAAGTGGCAAGGTTATAGATTTTGGGATTTTAGGTGGCTTCTCCTTCTTGGTTGGCTTGATTTCGGGTTCCTTTGATGGGCTAGGTGGTGCTAAATCTAACTTTAGTAGAGGGTGAATAAGGCTCTGAGTAGGGATCATGCCTAGGTTTTTGATAGGTTTGGTTGTGATGGGGGAAGCTAATTAAGATATTTCAAGTGGATTTGGTTTGGTCAGATTAACTACAACTTGAGGGACAAAGGTTTTTAAAGGTTTTATTGGGGTGATGGTGAGTTATATAGTGGAAATGGAAGGTTGGGTTGATAATGACATGGTTATAGGCTCTTTCTTGGTTGGGTAAAAAAGCTCAAGATGGTGCCAAAATGTGGTACAATCTACATTAGGTTGGGATAGGTACTCCAAGTTTTGAACCAATATAGAGAAAGGCTTATAAATGGGTTTGATCCCTTTGGTATTAATCTCAAATGAAACACCCATGGTGGAGAGAGAGGAGTTGTTACCTCATCCTTTTACTCAATCAAAGGTTCCAAGGTTTGGAAAGGTGAGTCTTCTATAGGAGATGTAGGTAGAGTGACTTCTTCCTTAGGAATGCTTTCCAAAATAAGAGTGGATTGATTTATGATGGAAGAGAAGGGTATGGTGGTAATGGATACCTCTTTTGGTATGTCTTTCAAAGGAGAGGTTGGTAGCTCCACTACTTTAATAAGTGGAGAAAGGGGAGTGGTTATTTCCTTTGTCTCAATTTCCAAAGGAATAGAAAATGAATCCACTACCTTAATAAGTAGAGAAGGAAAGGTGGTTTGGGTAATGGTTTCCTCAATAATGAGTTCACTAAGAATCATTTTAATTATATGAACCTCATGGCTATGAGAGGATTCCACTCTATTATTTTCATTATTTATAGAAGGGGCATGGTTGGGGAATGACTATATAAAGATGTCAAATGATTAATTTGGGGGAGCATTGGGGTTATCTAACACAAGTTCTACCATATCAATCATATTTTGGACAACATTTTTGAGAGTAATATACCTACTAACATCATGCCCAATAACATAGTAGAAGGCACATAATTCATTCTCCATATACCAACCAGGTATAGGGCAAGAGGAATCAATTTGTTGTGGAGGTTTGATTGGTGGGAGTTGTATGATATTTGATTTCAACAAATTTTACAAGACTAAAGCATATGAATTCCCTAACAAAGTAAATTGTTTTTGGTTTTTGTGATTTTGGTTTCTAGTGTTTTGATTGGAGGAATTATAAGAGTTGGGATGATTAATGACTAGCAAAGGAGTGGTTTTATTTTTTGTGTTAGAGTTGGTTTGATTGTTAGGTTTGGAGGAGGAAGCCTCATTTGGTTTGAAGATAGAATTCATGTTCTCAATTTTAACTTCTCTTCATCAATGGATCTATTCTCTAACTTCTGTGCCATGGTGAAATCTTCATCAAAGTTCCTAAAAGTTTGAACTCATAAAGTGGAGGAAATGTGTTTGGCACAAGCCCTAGGAAAGATCTCAATTAACTTGGATTAGGGCAAAGAGAAAGAGAGTTGATTTATCAAGCTTCTCCAATAGGCCACAAAGTCAATAATAGACTCATCATCAAATTACTAGATGAAGTAAATATTGATGATGGAAACTTTCTTAGAGATGTTTATGGAAAAGTGGTCTAAGAAGGTTTGAGATAGTTAGGAAAAAGAAAAGAGGGAGTGTTTGGTGATAACACTATACCAATCTAATACCAGTCCTGATAGAGACATGGGAAAGGTGAGAATAAGGAGAGCATCATCATAGGTGATGAAATAACAAGAGTATCTAAATTCTTTTAGATGTTATTGAGGGTTTTCCTTGCTCTAAAATTTTGAAAATTTTGGGAGCTCTCATTGAGGAGGATAAGGTCAAATGGGTGAATTGGTTCATTACAGATTTGGTCATATGATAAGAGGTTATGGTCATAAAAAATAGATGAATCTAAAGTAGTAATTTTATCCATTAACATCTCAACAAGATCCATTTGTGGTTGTGGACCCCCATAGTTATGGGGCAGATTTGTTTGGTTTGAGTAGGTGTGGTATAAAGATAGCTAGTGAAAGGTTAGGAGGTTGTCACATATTGATGTGTAGACATAGGTGGTTGGGAGGATGTCATGAATGGGTACATATACATAAGAGGTTGGGTAGAGGATGGAGCCATATACCCCTATGGTTTTGAAATATAGATAAGATTGGTTGAAATAGGAACTTGTTGTAGAATTAGTATGGGTTGGGTCAGAGGTATGGTCGAGTTGATAGGTTGAGGATGGGTAGTAATATTGGTACTAATGGGTGGAAGGGTAGAAGGTATGGGAAACACCAAGATATGAAATAGAGTGGAAGTAGCTAGGGTTGAAACAATAGGAAGGGTGGTAACATTAGTAGAGGGCACTCCCATGGTAAGTAGAGTACCAGTGCCCAGAAGTTGGGTAGTTCCTATACTAGAAGCATTATTAGTTGGGGTAGAAGGTGTTTGAGTGTTGGTTGGTTGGGTGGGTTAGTTTTAAATGGTGGTATTGGTAGGATTATTGGTATAATAATATGCTTGGGTGACTAAAATTTGGGTAGGAATGGTGGCAATAGAGGTGCTGCCCATAAGGTGGGATGACATATCATAGGGTGGGTCAATAGGTAGAACCAAAGTAGGGGTATAGTGGAATATGGTGTTAAGGTAATGTTGGAGGGTTATGGAGTTATTATCCAAAAAGGTGGAAAAATCTACATCACCTTAGGAAACCATCTGAGGGATACTATAACTTTCATAAGGATGGGGAGAACTCTTTGCATTTGAGACGTACTCCATAGATGAAGGAGAATATGAAGATGGATTATTAGGAGGCAGATCCTAATTTGCTTGGTTTATTATTTGTTGCCTAGTTAAAAACATGAAAATAAGAGAAAATATAAGATATACGCAATCTCACAACTCAAAAGAGAAGCAATCAAAATAAAAAGATCTCAAGAAAAGCAATATATACACCAATGTGCGTTAAAATCCTTGGATACTTTATTATCTCTCTTTAGGCTTATGCCTCAATTTTAAAGAAGTTATGAAGACCAACTTGGGATTGTAGAGCAAGTACTAGAAGAACATATCTAAGGATGGTTTTAAGTAGTTAAATGATCTCAAAATTTATACTAAAACTTGGTACATGGATTTATATTGGGGCCTACCCCTTCACTTCACACACTTTAGCAATAAGGATTTTGAGTGCTCATCCAAGATATACCTAGTTTCTAGAGATTATACTCAACCAATGTATTGAGTTGGTTCTCCTCTTGGTAGTGAAATCCAAGTAGGATAGCTGAAGAAAGGTGATCGCTAGATGATGAAATCCTAGTTAGACGTTATGTCAATGTTTTTATGCTTGATTAGGTGTAAGTGGTTTGGTATTGTGTGTTTGATAAGAGTGAAACTATGATTAATTCACTTGATTAATTAAGATATGTAAGCTAAAATAATTAAGTAAATAATGTATGTAATTAATTTTAAGCCCAAAATGAAATTTTGATTTCATTATTATGAATAAAAAACAAGAATTAAAAGAACCTAGATGAAACTATGAACCTGATAAAAGACTCAAGGATCCCACTAGGCATGTCAAAATGTTTCACTAAAATTTCACTTATTTTATTTAGAAATAAAGTTGTAAAATTTGAAATAAGGGTAAGGATAGTATAACTTGATAGGTTGTGCATGCATTGATCCAGATAGTTATAGATACTCCTCTTTGTCTGGGGAGAAATGACCTATAGATAAGAAATCACTAAATAAATGGTTGATTAATTGGGATAATAGGGTGGATTTTCTAGCATGATCTAGATCCAAGAAGAACAAGCTTTCTATGAGGTTGTCAATCCATATTTTTAAATAGTTAAGTTCTAAAAATAAAAGATAAATTACTTGCATAAATAAAAAAGGATACTAAAATCAAATACAAGAAGTGATTGATAAGAGATCAATCTAACTAATTATAGAAATAAATGATTAGATATTAATTCTAAATAAATTAGACATAGTTAAAAAAATAGAGTGATGTTCTATGATCAGGAAAAAAGTTAGAAAGTGGGATTTAGTTAAGGTTTGATAGGTCAAATAAGCTTGCTATTGGAATTAACACACAACGGCCATCAATAGTTGGGTCAGACCATTGGTGATTAGGTGACTATCAGTGGTTAGGGGAAAACCATCGACATTTAGGTCACCATCGATAGTTACTATCATATTTGGCTTGGGTAAAGAAAAGTTTTGTTGGGAAGGATATAGAGAAGTTCTAGAGCATGGGTTGGGAGAGAAATAAAGGAACTAATTACTAAAAATGATACTTATCTTTGATTTTAGTCTAAAGGATGTTGAGGTGAGTGGTTGAAACCTTGTTTGTGGGACCTGGAGCAATTCTGATAGAGTGATAATGTTTTGGCTATTGATTAATAAGCAAAAACACTTTTGATCTCTATTGTGGTTGTTATTTCACTAGAAGCCTTCTTGGATTCATTAGGAGTGAGAAGAATAACCACATAAGAGCTCTAATGCACAAGACTCTAATGATTTTTGATTTCTCCTTCCCTTTCACCTCCCCTTATTATCTTTATATAGGAAAAAGGGAGTGATGAAACAAGAGGTTCAATAATAGGTTCAACAAGATATCTAATTTTAGCATTAACATGCATTGATTATGCACATGGATCAAAAAACAAAAATAAAAAAATCAAGTTTTAGTTGAGGGCAATTAACCCTTGATGTGGTTAAAGGTTAACTAGCAGTGGTCAAGGATAACCATCAACAAGTAGGGGTCAACCATTGGTGGTCAAGGTTACAATAAAAAATGGCTAAGTTTAGTCATTTATTCTAATGACTAGTAGGGTAGTGTCAAGAAGTGGTCCCTAGGGGGTTAAGGGGTGGTCTAAAGGTTAGTACAACATCTGGAACCATAATGTATGGTTTTCTAATGTCTACAAGGTGAATGTTGATTTAATTAATCATGTCACTCTACTCAATTATTTTTTTTGGTTAGGTTAAAAATCCATTAATCACAAAATCAATAAAACATATTGGTGAACCCATTTTATTTATCAAACATTTCTGAACCCTATCTTCTAACTCTAGGGATTTATTTCAAAAAATTATCCTTGTAGGGTTTCAAATTAAATATTGATTTTTCTCTCTTATGTTGGATTGTGTGTTAGCATTACTTTTCATTTCTCCTATTGTTTTCATTTTAGCTTTTGTAAATTTATAAATGAATAAGAAGGAACCCCTTCTCCCTCATCCAATTGATGAATTTATAGGCATTACTTATAATTATATTAAAGAAAGGAAAAATTATTAAAATTTTATGTTAGATCCAAATGATGAACATGATTTTATATATAATGATGATGAGGATTATTATGGCCATGATGGTTATGATGACTAATTCAATGCTCAAAGTGATAACGATGTTAGTGTATATGCATGTTATTGTTCTACTCCTTATATTCCAATTCAAGATAAGCCAAAAAAGTACCTTTGCCAAAGGGTTTCTCATGAAAGAATTTACAAAAACAAGTAATAATAGTGCATCTAAAAACTCTCATGTTAGTTATAATAACGTTTCTTTTACATATGATAATGATGTATCTAAAATAGAAAATGAAAATGAATCTACTATTCTCCTCTCTTTTAAAATAAAAAATGAAAGTGATGATGCTTTTAACAAGGTTGAAAATGTAACTTTTTCTCCTTTTTGTAGACACCTAAAATTGGCCATCGATAACCTCCAACCAGGATTTTGACTAATTTCTACCTAAAATGCACAATTTGGCCTAAAAAAACCAAAGAACATTAAAATATTTGAACCTGATATATTCAAATGCCAATTTTGTCTAGGGTATCCCTAAATGGGGCAATGTAATTTATGGGTCAATTAACTTTGATTAGATCATTTTGAGTCAAAATGCCAATTTTGCACCTAGGTACTCTAGATTGATCTTTCCTATCAGATATCTTACACAAGACATGTGCCTTCATTATTTGTTTTTGTAACATCCTAAATGGGATAATGGATCCAACACATTTGAAATTGCCTTCCAATTCCAATCCAGTCAAATTTTGGACCAATGACAAGGCATTCTGATCAATTTGAGTATTTTGTGCACAAAGTGATTAAACATGCTTAAGAGCTAATTAAACCAAATTAGAGCCTAACAAGAATTCCATGAAAACTTATTGAATAATTTGTTTTGGAAATAAATATTGAATATCTACATCATCAAGTGACCTCATTTCTTGGAAAGACATCCCTACGCCATAAATGCCATAAATATCAGGATTCATGCCTCCCATGTCTCATCAAAGCCTTCCATGCCTCTTAATTGATCCTCTATCCCAAATATCAATGAGCTTATTTATCAATTTTAATTGTATAATTGGATTAATCCTTAGTCACACATCTCAATCCTGAGATGGATGGTTTAGGTTGATTTTAGACATTTGCAAAAATCTATAAATAAGAGGTCTTACTAGATGAATTTAAAAAACACATGATTATGACAATTTATAATGCAAAATTGATTACAAAGATTCATGCAACTAGTTTTACCATGCCAAATTGATTCCAAGCCAAGCCAAGCCACAAGCCAATGGTGCCAAGGAGAGATGGAGGTAGCCAAGCTTCCATTGCTAAGGACTTCATGAGCACAAAACTGAGAAAGATGCTACTATAAAGGCATTTGGAACATCCAAAGAAGGTGAAAGAATTCTTGTTTTTTTTCCTTACTTTTTAGTTGTGTTTGTCATTTGTTTTTGTTATTAAGCTCACCCTAGTAACTAGGCATGAAGATGTTAGCTTAGTGTGTTTTTGATTTGGTTTCATTTACTAACACCATACTAATCTCCTCTTCTTTGTCAAATTCCTAGTTCACACTTTTACCATTTCTTCAACAAAGAATGTTTCAATTTCAAATGACAATAGTGCACATTATGACATTTTGAATAAGGTTGAAAATGTAAAATTTTCTCTTCCCTCCTTCACTTAAATCAATAATAGTTCAATTTCAAATATTGTTAACAAAGCTCTAAGTGTATTGCTTTTCAATTAATGATGTTTTAAATAATATATAAAATGTAGTTTTATCTCCTTTCTTTACATTTTCTACATAAAAGAATGTTCAAATTCTAAATGTTGATAATGAAATTAAAGATTACGTTCATCTTATATATGATGATGATTTGAATAAAAATGCAAATTTAAATATATCTATTATAGCCTCTTTTAGTGAACATGAAAGTGTGATTACTTCAAATGTTGATTCTACAAGTTAACAAGACTATGATCATGATGAAAATTGGAATGATGATGATTATTATGCATACAGTGAAGAGGAAAATATTTATATTACACATATTAGTATTTATTATTTACCCATCCCTCATGTTGATGATTATTGCATATTACATGATAAATCAAATGAAAATGTGCTTAGTGATAATATTGTTACAAAACATAATGATGTTCTTAACTTTATTTCAAAAGATAAACTAGGTGTTCATGTGGATTCTAGTAATGTAAACCATAGTGTTATTACAACTATTTCATAGAATGTTTTAATGTCTTTACAAAATATTAATCATGGGATATACTAAGAGTGGGGGGGGGGGTTGAATCAATATATCATATATATTATAAAACTTTTAATTTATCAAACTCCACTCAACCATATATTCAAGATATGCAATAAAACTAAAACAATAACATGCACCACACAAAAGAGAAAGAGAGAGAGACCAGATTTTTACATGGAAACCCAATGTGGGAAAATCTATAGAGAACAATCTCAAGTATATGCATGAGCACCAACTAAAATTACAAATTTCATAAGCACCAACTTGCAATAACACCAACCCCTTTGCTAAGCACTAACACAACAACTATTTGTGAGCACCAACCCACAAAAACACCAACCCCTTACAAAGATTTGTGAGCACCAACCCACAGGAGCACCAAACCCTCTTGTGTATAAATCACAACTATCTTTCAATGTTGCTTTCTCAACAAATGATATAAATCTACAATATCTCTTTCTATTATCTCATCTTTTCTTATATAAAACAATTACAAACCATGTACTCTCTTACAAGCCTTTATTTATAGCTTTTTAAATGATCTTTGACATTCACCCTTTGTGACCTTTTACTCCTCATGGAAAATGGTGCTACATTTGCATGACCCTTTGAATCCTTGTATTTAAAAAGTGACATGGTGACCCTTCATGAGAAAATGCATCCTTTACCCTTTTGTCTTTATCTTGGTGACCTTTCAAGTTCTTTAAGGTGACTCTTCATGGAAAAATGTGCCCTTCTTTTATCTTCACTTGGTGACTCTTTAAATTCCTCAAGATGAACCTTCATGGGAAAATGCATCCTTTCCCTCTTTTATCTTTTCATCATGACTCTTTGACTTCCTCATGGGTCCTCTTTTGACTTTATGCAACCAAAATATATTCATTAATAGTAAATAAATATTAACACATTTATCCAAAATATGAACATTAAAAACATCATTAGATAATAAATGCTATGGGTCCTTCCTTACCAACAATGCTAGACCTTTGACATCAATGACAATATTTTCAACAATCTCCCCCTTTGTCCTTAACGACAACTTAAAAATGAAACTACCACATCCTGAAACCTATACTGCACATGCAAACCTACACATACTGCCATATAGTAACTTACCCTTATTGTAGTATCCTATATCTGTTCCTGTTCTTCTCCCCCTTTAAAATCAATGGCAAAGGGTCTATCTTGGAGCTAAAACTTAGCTCCCCCTCAATTGATGCTGATACTTAATGGTAGGAAGTAAAATAAATTACTCCCAACTTCTCCTATAGATACTTGAATGTGTCTTTTGGTAGTGCCTTTGTAAAAATATCTACAATCTATTTTGTAATACTACTATATTCCATTCTAACTTGTTGATCTAACACCTACTATCTCAAAAAGTGATATCTAATATGAACATGCTTTGTTCTTGAATGCATCACTAGGTTCTTAGAAATATTAATAGCACTTGTGTTGTCACAAAAAATAGAGATAGGTTCAGCATATTTTACCTTGATGTCTTCTAAAGTTTGCTTTATTTAAAGCACTTGAGTACAACACAACACCTCTACAATATATATTATTTTAGCTATAGAAAGTGATATTGAGTTCTATTTATTACTTAGACAAGATACTAAGCTATCATCGAGAAAGATAGCTCCTCCACTCGTACTCTTTCTATCATCCAAAAAAACTACCCAATCTGAATCTATATAAGCAACCAAAGTGAAATCTCTACCTGTGGGGTACCATAATCTATAATCTAATGTCCCTTTGACATATCTAAATATTATTTTTATCAACTGAATATGACTCTCCTTCAGAGTTGACTGATATCTCACAACCATGCCTACTATATGCATGATGTCTGGCCTTGATGCTATCAAATATAAAAGACTACTAATCATAGATCTATACAAATATTGATCTATAATATGTGAATCTTCATCCTTAATTACCTTATTTTCTATACCCGTTGGTGTTCCAACTGGTGTACAGTCCTCAAAACTAAATTTTTTTAACATCTCCTTAGTATATTTATTTTGAGATATGAAAATTCCTTTTTTTGATTGAAATATTTGCAACCCTAAGAAAAATGACAATTTTCCAAGCATAGACATATCAAATTCTTTTTGCATATTATCAAAACATTCTTTTTTCATATTTTCAATATTTTCTCCAAATATTATGTCATCAAAATATACCATAACAATTAATTGATGCTCACCTTCAATTTTGATGTAGAGATTACTATTAGCAAAACCTCTCTTGAAACCTTGATCTTTCAAGTACTTATTAGGTCTTTCATACCAAGCTCTAGGAGCTTGTTTCAATCCATACAATGCTTTCTTCAATTTACATACATGAATACTATCATTTGAGGGAATAAATCCATCAGGCTACTCAATGTAGACCTCCTCTTCTAGATTCTCATTCAGGAAGGTAGACTTGACATACATTTGAAACACTTTGAACTTCTTAAAGATTACATATGCAAGAAAAATTCTAATAGCCTTTAGCCTTGCCACTAGTATGTAAGTTTCTTTAAAATCTATACCCTCAATCTGAACATTTCTTTTACATACTAACCTTTATTTATACCTGGTTACTTCACCATCTTTATTCAACTTATTTTTGTATACCCATTTTGTTCCTATCACATTTTGATCTTTTTTTCTAGGCACTAATTTCCAAGTATCATTATTTCATATCTAATTTAATTCTTCATCCATTACCTTAACCTAATGTTTATCATGTCTAGCTTCTAAAAAAGTTTTAGGCTGAATTTTGGATAATAAAGAAAAATTAACTTACTCAGATTCACTTACCATCATTCTTCTGGTGCAAACTCCTTCATTTATGTTTTTGATGATGTCACTCTTATTATGATTTCTATTAACATATTTGGATGGGGCCTTGGTGTCCTTTTTATCCTTCTCATCCTCATCTAATTCTTCAAAATTTTCTTCTTCAATGATTTTAGGGGTGTCTATTAGATCACTGGCTCTTTGGGCTACATCTCCATCTATCTTGACACTTGCACTTTCAAAAATATTCTTGGTTTTTTTGTTATAACATTTATAAGATGTAATTTTAAAATAATATCCATGAAATATACCTTCATCTATTCTAGATTCAAATTTATCCAATTTTTCATCGATTCTCTTTATAAAGCATCTGCTAACAAAAACTCTAAAGTAATCAATTATAGCTGGTTTATCTTTCCATAGCTCATAGGGACTCTTGTCACTATTGACTCTCAATAATGCTCTATTTTGAATATGAACTTTTGTACCTACTACCTCTCTTTAATATTTATGTGGAAACTTGGATTTATTTAGCATTGTCCTCACCATCTCTTGAACTATTCTATTTTTTCACTCAACTACTCCATTTTGTTATGGAGTTCTAGTTGCTAAATAATGTCTCTTTATCCCATGGTATTCAAAATACTCAATAAAATCATCTAACATGAATTATCCTCCTTGATATAATCTCAAATACTTAATCTTCAAATCAATTTCATTCTCAACAAAAGCCTTGAATGCTTTGAAGTGGATGAAAGATTTTAATTTTTTCTTCAAAAACATCACCCAAGTCATATGTGTAAACTAATCAATAAGCAACATGAAATATTTATCCCCTTGAGTAATTTGAGTTCTCATAGGTCCACACAAATTAGTGTGAACAAGCTCTAACATCTGATTGGTCGAGTATTATTTTTTTTTGAACCATCTTCTTACTTGCTTCTCATGTTGACATGGTTCACAAAGCATGTTGGAGGGATTTGTAATCTTTGGAAGATCCCTAACTGATTGCTTCTTGCTGATGTTGACAATATTGTCAAAATTTATGTGTCTCATTCTCTTGTACCATAGCCAAATTTCCTCAACCTGACTCAAACAACAATTTTGACCTTTGATATCTGATAACATATATAAAATGTTGCCTATTCTTTAAGCATCTACAATCAACCTATCTAAATATTTTCTCCTAATTTTACAACCTTCTACATAAAACTTTAGTATGTGTCCATGATCACACATTTGACTTACACTCAATAGATTATGCTTAAGACCTTATACATATAAAATATTTTCAATCTTAAT
Organism: Torreya grandis; assembly: GCA_037957365.1. Lineage (NCBI taxonomy): Eukaryota > Viridiplantae > Streptophyta > Pinopsida > Cupressales > Taxaceae > Torreya > Torreya grandis. The sequence goes on along the minus strand of JARHVA010001754.1, from coordinate 1,106,163 downwards.
CCTACCATTATCCAAACTTAATGTACCTTTTTTATCTATTCTGATAGTGGTATTATCTCCAAATTTCATTGTGTCACCATTGATCTTCTTTAGAGTTATAAACTTGCTCTTGTATCCTATCATGTGCCTCAAACATCTATTGTTAATGAACCATGGCTTTTCTTCATTTCTTACATGCAAAGTTGTCTGGACAAACATATACTTTTTAAGTTGTTTCTTCTACCATCAATCTATCTAAACTTTCTTCTTGATGAATGGAGCCTTGAATCTTTGGTCCTTCTTGATTGACTTGAAAATGTTTCTATAATACTAATCTATGTGTCCAAAATTATTTCACTTGTAACATATTATGGCCTTTTTATCAAAGCTTGATAGATGAGCAAAAGAGTTGTGGCTTCTGCTTGACTCTGCATGAGTTTCTTTCTCCTTATTTCTAAAATTGTTAATGCTTTTCTAACATTCTATTTTATTATAACTATAACCATTACAATAAAATAATAACCATGAATATATAACCTATTCTAATTTGTGTATCTTTGACCTGATTATATTTTGTAGTTTTATTCATTCTAGCCTTCTTTGTTTGAGCTATCATATGCATTCTTAAATTCTTTCCTTTTTGTTTCTTCTTTTGTAAGAGCTTAAACATAACTCTTTTTCTTTTCAAATCTAATGCCTATCTTATCTAATATTTGTTTTTTACTTTCTAATATCTTATTTAACATATTAGTGTTACTCTCAAATTTTGAATCATTGGCTACTTTATCATTGACTGCTTTATTTATTTTCTCAAGATCTACTTTTAAAGAGGCAATTTCAACAACATACCTTTGACATTATTCACTTACTTTTTATAATTGAGATGTTAGATCTTATTTAGTTTTTTTGGCTTCTTTAATGTGTGCTTTTATATCTTCAATTATTTCCTTTGACTCTTTTTTATTTTTCTCAATTTAGAGCTTCAATCTTTGATTATTCTTCACAAGAGCTTTTAATTCTTCTAAGGCACAAATGAGTTCTCCTTCTATATTCACCTCAAATTCATCATTTTATTCTTCTTGATCATCTATACTTTTTCTTATAGAGGCATGTTCATGTATGGTCATGAATGGAATCTCTTCTTCATCCAAGTCATTGACTCCACTATCTTTGGCTGAGCTAGAATCTTTAGAATATAAAATCTTCTTCTTGAATCCCTTCTTGAATTTTTCTTTGAAGTTTTTCTTGTATGTTTAATTTCCTTCATCATTGTTACTATTATTTTTATCTAGGCAATTATCTACAAAATGTCCAATATTACCACAATTAAAATATTTAAATTGTAATTTTCCTTGATATTTACCTGTGCCCTTTTTTAGCTTGTAGATGAATAGTGCTCTATTGTCATCTTCCTCATTGCTAGAGCCGCCACTTGATTCTTGAATTTTAGCCCTGTATTTATTTTATGTCTTGAAAGTAGCTTCCCTCTTTGATGGTTTCTCTTTTTTGGTTTGCATCTCATATTCCTTAAGAATAGCATGTAGTTCATCCATTTTTAGCTTGGATATATTCTTCATCTCTTCAATTGCAAAAAACTTAGCATCATATCTCATTGTAGAAATCTCAAAATCATTTATACCACTGCTAATTCTTCTAACTTTTCTCCAAGGCCTTCAATCTAATTAACTATTTAATCAACCCACAAAAGATAACTTTTTATGTTTTCTTCCTCTTCCATCTTCAAACTCTCAAACTATCTTTTGAAAGTCTAGAGTTTAAATTGCTAAACCTTTCCATCACCTTTGTAAATATTATCAAGCTTTACCCAAGTCTCATGAGTAAATTTTCATTACATAAATTTAACAAATTTTGATTCACATAAACCACATAAAATAACATTTAAAGTTTTATCATTATTTTCACTTGCCTTCTTTTCTACTAGAGTAGTTACAGTATCTGTGGCTCTTCATATTCCTCCACCACTGCTTACCAAATGTCAAATCCAAGGGACATCAATAAGTCTTTATATTTATGCTTTAAAAGGCATAATTTATCCCATCAAACAAAGGTGCCTTATTTGTGAAAAAACCTTCATGTGATCCAAACATAGTGCTTTCCCTGATCTACCTTCAAGCTGTTAAACTCTTTCTGAAGGAACCTACTCTAATACCAATTGTTAAGCATGGGATATACTAAGAGGGGGGGGGTGAATCAATATATCATATATATTATAATTTTTTTACTTAATACAAATCCATTTAATCATACATTTAAGATATGAAATAAAACTGAAGTAATAACATGCACCACATAAGAGAGAGAGAGACACCAAATTTTTACATGGAAACTTAATGTGGGAAAAGCCATGGAGAAAAATCTTAAGTATATGAATGAGAACCAACTCAAATTACAATGTTCACAAGCACCAACTTACAAGAGCACCAACCCTTTTTCCATGTACCAACACAATAAATATTTGTGAGCTCCAACCCACAGGGACACCAACCCCTTGCAAATATTTGTGAACACCAACCCACAGGAGCGCCAACCCCTCTTGTGTATAAAACACAACTATCTCTCAATGTTTATTTCTCAACAAATGATAGAAATCTACAATATCTCTTTCTATTCTCTCCTCTTTTCTTATATAAAATAATTAAAAACCAAGCACTCTCTTGCATATTATAAATGGCTTCTCAATCCTTTATTTATAGCTTTCCAAATGACCTTTGGCATTCGCCCTTTGTGACCCTTCACTCCTCATGGAAAATGGTGCCACATTTTCATGACTCTTTGAATCCATGTATTTGAAAAGTCACATGGTGACCCTTCATGAAAAAATACATCCTTTCCCCTTTTGTCTTTCTCTTGGTGACCTTTCAAATTCCTTAAGGTGACTCTTCATGGAAAAATTCACCCTTCCTCTTTTGTTTGCACTTGGTGACTCTTTGAATTCCTCAAGATGACCCTTCATGGGAAAATTCATCCTTTCCTTCTTTTTTTTTTTCCTTTTGAATCTTTGAGTTCCTCATGGGCCCTCTTTTGAATTTATCCAAGCAAAAATATATTCATTAATATTAAATAAATATTAACACATTTAACCAAAATATGAACATTAGAAACACTTTTAGACAATAAATGCTATGGGGCCTTTGTCACCAACAATGCTAGACCTTTGACATCAATGAAAATATTTACAACCATAAACTAACAACATACTAAATACCAATGAATCTTCCAATCCTACTACTCTTAAACCTATTGGTCCTATTTGAAATAGTGTACCAATTGTCACAATTGACAATAAAATTAAAGTATTAAATGACCCACTCCAAGATTTTTTTTATTGAGGTTAAAGCGAGGGGGGGGGGCGGGTTTGAACTAGGGTCACTAGACCCTAGGATAAGTACAATGAAAATAAATCCAAATGTATAACATAGACTAAACATGCCTAGAGACAACCAAAACATAAGCTAAAATCAACAAAAGCAACAACAAAGAATAACAAAAGAAATCAGGGCCTAATCTAAGTTTAAAGTACTAGATACATCTTGTCAGCAAATTTTAACATTTTTAAAGTTGGAATCAATCTAAAATAACAATTTATCTTTTTCCATGATAGTTAGGGATCCACTTCATTGGCTTCACTTACCTTACCTTTTGTTAGTCGTCTTAGGCTCAAATAATTCCACGAGATGAGCTCTTCTCTAAGATTATCTACAATCTAGATACCCTCATACATGGTTACATTTCTAAAATTAACTAAGAATATGATTTACAAGAGATCATTTCTTTAATGTATGGTACAACATATGTTACATCAACCTGCATTATAAAGTAAAACATACCACTCTTGGGTTGATTATTATGTTATCCATGACAACCCCATAATGCATAATTTTTTTCATGTATCATTACCACATGATTTAAAAATACCCATATATTCTAAATTCAATGTAAATAGGGATAATTATTCACATCTCAAATATTATAGGAAAATTATGAATGGGTGCAATGGTGGTTTGATACTATTACAGTTATTTATAGGAAGCCTAAAGGATGAGGCACTACATTAGATTCATCATTCACCTCTATTAGATTGTTACATACATATGCTAGGTTAGAAGAATTATTCCTTATGAAATTCATTCAAAATAAAGGACATAGAGTTATATATGAGTAATTACCATAATTACATTAGGTAAAGTTAGATCTAGTTTGTGATTATATCTTATGATTTTTAGCAAGTATGAAATAATTAATTTATCATTCAACATTTTTGGAGACACCATGCATTTTTTGTAGAGGCCTCATTTTCACTCTCCTAAAATAATTATTATATCACACATACAAGTCATTTCAACATATCTATAATGTAACTATTGCATTAGAAAATAAATTGGGACTTATGTAACTAAATCTAGAGGCAGATTTTGATCTTGAGTTGGTACAACTTAAATCATTCAATTTGGTTAATTATCCTAATCCACTATGTCCTAAGCCTCCAAAAAAACCATAAATTAAATTATTACATAAAAGAGAAGAGATATTTTACAAAACAACTCCTACAATGACTAAAGCATAATATGCTAAGTGATATCCTATACAATTTGGTATATTTAAAGATAGGCCTTATGATATTCTCAAGACATTGTTAGATAAAAAATTGATTAAGATACCTCCAAATAATTATAATATGTGTCATAAATTGGAAAAAATATGAAATAAGCCTTATTACAACTATCATTACATAAATGGTCATTATAATTAATAAGCACTCAGAGGGAAGATTGTGATGTATGTTGACATGGTATTATTATATTTTCTAATAGCAGATACAAATATCTTTCTTCTTGTTCTACTAAATTTTATTATACCATGAATAAGTTCTCTTGGGACATTCCTATTAAGAAACCAATGGTTACTCATCATGTTACTAGAACTAAATCTAGAGAAAAATATCATGAGAGATCCATTATACCATAGATTCAACAAAAATGGCAACCAATATAAAAGGATAAAAAAACTTACAACAATGTTGTGACACAAGGAAATCATAATCAACCGATAGTGTTAATGAAAAAATTGATAAAGATTTTTTCAAGAGATAATACATATACTTAAAATATAGACATGCACATAATAATTATACAACCAAAGTATAGTTATTAAGTAGTACAACATGATCAATATGGTTCAAAATTCTTATTACCTTTAGGATAGACAAATAGTTCTTTTGGGTTTAGATATTTTAAACATTTTTCATAGATAGGCATTATGAGTGCTACATTACTAACATTATAATACTAACATTTCAAATTAACACATACATTTTATGAAGGTATAATTGCCAAACTCAAATCAATCATAACACATGCCAATATAACCAAAAAATGACTTGTATCAACATATATATCAAAAGTTTATATAATGAAATAAGTAGTACATCACTCTATGATATGATCATGGTCCACATAATCATCCTCATCTACACTAGCATCATCTATATAAACTATCATGGAAGACCTAAAACTAGAAGTCTACGATCACCCCTTATCTTTGAGAATGATTTTTCTATCCTCTCTCGATCCTTATACACTGATAGTCATGCCTTGATATTGACATGATCTAATTATATCCATACACATTCATATAATTATCTAGGACCTAGACCATCCATCAAATTTGGTAGGAGCATCTATAGCCTCACCACCTCAACTCTCAACTCATCTCAATTTATCACAACTTTTATGTATGTTGTAGTAATAATCATAAGCCAATAAAATGGAGGTACATGCAAACAAATTTTTTTTGTATCCCACTTGATTAGACCACCATCTAAAACATCATCTAGAATATGTCAAGGCAGCCCACATAGTGAAAATTCAATGGTCATCACCCAATACTCATCATCACCTATGTAGACATAAAATGAATAATCATTAATTATTAATTAATAAATAATATATAAATGTTAAACATATAAGTAACAAAAACAAATTCAAATAGTTTCATACCTCTAATTACCTTGATAAGCTCAAGGTCTAGCAAATCATCACCAACTGCTCCTCCACCTAGCAATAATGGAGCTCATCTATGTCATCTCCTCTATGACATATTCATTAGTATATCCCACATAACCTACATCTAGGATCTCTATTATATGATCCATTTGATCTATAATAATGGGGTAAATATCTATTGCAAATTTCCTACCCCTATCACTTAGTATCATGAGAGCTCACACAATCCATGCACATACCCATGGAATTGGGGGCACATCTTGCCACACCTTAAAATGTTATGTGATCCTCTCATACTAAAATGATTTGTATAAATTTCACCACCAGTTATGAATCAACAACTCACATATATCCAAAAAACTTGTGTCCCATCTTTTGGCCATCCAAAAAATCCTCTATAAGGTTTTCATACAATAGACCCAGCCATAAAGTCATATAGTATTTTTATACACTGCTTGGTGCTCCAATATTGAACATTACCTATAATCATCCATCTCTAAGTAAATGTCTACAGATGTGCCTTATCACTAAGTGGCATCCCTATTAATTGAGTAATAGATATATGCTCTTGGGACCAATAATATAATAATGTGGCTAAAGCAATACCACCAGTGAATGTCTCACATGTAAATATGTATAAATCATGATACAAATGTGCAAGCATAGTCTTACCCCAAGATCACATAGTCTTGTGCTCCTTTATATCCTAAATAACCAAGTTCACACATAGGATATAGACACACCAACCCCATCCACTGTTATGAATGATGTTAGAAAAAATTATATAAACTTTTGCACACATAGAACATATAATAATACAATCATAAACAATATAACATTTGACTCACTACCACTATGATGATGAACATCTAGTCTACTAGTTAGATATTTATATGGTCAATCCATGGCCCTAGGCCATGTATCATCATGTAATACCACCCTCTTACCAATAACCAAGAGTTTTAGTATTCTCCAAACATCCTCTAGAGTAACAATCATTTCACCCATAGGTTGCTATGTACCTATGGGTATGGTACATTAATGTATGTTTATGGAGATTCCAACATGTAGCACACATCCCCCTTAGTTAGTTATATGGGTCCAATATGTTAGGATAAATGAGTAACTTGTTGAATTAATGGTTAACCTACATTGGGATTAGGAGGTTAGACATCCATTATTAGTTATATAGGGGTATTAGGATCTAAACTTATAATAATTAGAATATGCATAATATAATGTAGATCAACACAACATAATAGATATTGGTGGGCCAATATGACCAAATATTGAATATATGCAAAAATAGAATAATTACTATTAAGGTAAGGCAACACTATATAATACTCCTTTAAGAAGAAATAACTCCACAATGCCACTTTAAGGGGACAACTTCCAATATCCTTCTACCAAATAAAGGACTCAACACTTAATTGATTATTTAATATCATTTATAATGATATTAAACTCATTTATATAGACGTATATATAACTAAAAATGGATGGGTTACCTCTTAATCCCAATGTAGGCAAACCATTACCCAATGCTCTAATCCTACAAGTTACTCATTTATCCTAACATATTTGACCCATATAGCTAATTAAGGGGGATGTGTGCCATATGTTAGCATCTCCATAAACCCATATACATTAATATATCATATCTCTAGGTACATATCATTCCTTCCATCCCTAACATGTTTCATCCTCAAAACATGAGAAGAAATTGAATAATGAGTATGCTTAAAATCATTGCACATTTGTCTCCAAGCTCGATCATCCAACCACCCATGTGTGATCTTGGTAGGCAATAACTCTCTAACCTTGTTTAAAAATTCCATTATGCTAATTTTATTCCATTCATGATCATAATTATACCACTTTAGTATCCATGAATAATGATTCCTCTTTTGATTCTATGTATAATATTCCATTGCATTACTCTAATTACATGCATGACCATAATAGTTATTCTTCCATGTATAGTCATAATGATTTCCCCATTGATTCTATGTTCCATTATCACTACATTAATTTAATTCCATACCTGACCATAGTAGTTCTTCTTTGGCTTCCATACATAACCATAGTGATTATTCCATTTATTCCTTATATAGCCACAGTGATTCATAATTTGATTTCATGTATAACCAAAGTGATTATTGTTATGACACCACCTCATATATATTCATGACTTTTACCTCTCATAATGATGTGGGTGTCTATATAACTCAACATTTTATGATAATTTGACCTTATCCACCTTTTCTTCTACCTCTTCCACCTTTTCATTTGGTGGTTCCTTTATCTCATGAGTAGATGGAATGTTCTTCCCTAGTTTTACCATCTCTTCATCTATGCCTTCACTTGAATATTACTCATGCTCTTCTTCACCCTCTTTAGTCTCATCCTCATGCTATAACTTGACCATTCTCTATGCCTTTCTAACTATGATATCTTGTAAAGTGACCTTATTTTTCTTATACCAAAAGTTCATGAACTTATTATAAACATTATTATTGATTGTTCCTAAAGTCCTTAACCATGGATATATAAGAACCATATCCACACCATCCCTATCCAAAACATAAAAATATGAATGCAAAGCATATTTGTTCATATTGAGCTTCAAATGTTCAAAAACTTGAATATTTTGACCATCTACTTGAGCCTTCTTGATATTGTTTGATTGAATATGTAGATGTTGGGCCACATCCATGTTAATGAACTTATACTTGCTATTAGGGTTTATTGACACAATGACCTTTTTATTTTGAATGTATCTATGAAACTAAAAAAAATGAAACTAATTTATTTGGAGATAAACTATTCAAACCCTTATCATCCAATCTTTTTTCCTCTTCATAATCCTATACCTCTCCTTTTGCACCATTTTTAGCCACCTCATCATCAACAATATGATCTATTTCTTCTTCTTCTTCTTCATCACCTAAATACTTTTACTTATTTTCATTATTTTCTTCCACTACTTTTTCATCTACATTATCTTCTTCATTATCCTCTTCTTCATTTCCATCATCTTGATCTTCTTTGTACTTTTGATCTAGGAAAACCCATTCCATTTTTTTCTCATAAAAAAATCCATCATTTTACTCCTAGTTCATCCCACTAAAGTACTATAGGAACATAAAGAATATTTGAGAAACATATTTGTTAACAAATTGTTCGAATATTATACTCCTTAAAAATGAGCCACTATTCTCTAGCATTAATATCATCCTCACCTAAAAATACCTATAACTTCATGATCCATAAAAAAACTTTGGTTAATGAAGAAACCCTAAAATTTATGAAACTGATCCAAACAATTCAAAAAATTTATTGTATCCTCCATGTATGAAATTACAACTTTAGTGACAATTTTGTGAAAAAAGTCTATTTTTTTGGCCTATAGATAAAATATATGAAAAATAATAAAATCATGATAAATTTGTTTAACCCAAATATCTAGATTAAGGAATCTAGGGTTAAAGGGGGAAGAGATAACATAAGGCATAAGAATGGTAGACTATCTTTAGAGAAAACCAATTATTTATGAAACTTAGACAAACATGTACTAAATTTATTATACTAAGCTGCTAAAGATAAAAAGTATAGTTATGCTAGATATAATAATAATAATTTAAATATTAATGCTAATATAGATCTAGATCTAGAACATGTAGAAAGTGGATTAGCTATAGATTCTAGAATAATCATCTGATTCTAGAAATTTAAATTTTATAACTTTTAGACACTTATGTCAACCTAGTATTATTACTTCAATGCTACTATCTAACTCGGACATAAGTGTCTAGTACAAAGTATTTTATAAAAGTGGATGCAACCACCTAGATGCTTGTAGGTTTTGTCACCTTTGATCTAGTGCATTCAAATTTGGGTCACAGATTATTTCTCCTTGTCAAATAGAAAAAACCCTGGTTCTTCATCTTCATATTAGATAAGGTAAAATGGGTTAGTGGGAATATGATGTCTAACTTCCATAGAGACTCCTCTATCAATGAGCAATACCTACATAACCAATACTCTGAAGAGGGCCTTAAACTTATGTGTTCTCTGCTAGGTGTTGGCTTGTGTGTGAATCATGCAATGTGTAATAAGTAAGTACAACAATGAACTAGCTTGTAACTTAGAAAAAATAGATTTTAAGATTATCCTTCAATAATTTAGACCTTTAGGTGTGTTATTTCAATGAATGATATGGAAATAGTAGAAAATAGGGAAGCTTTGCTTACTCGAGTACTTGATATAATGGTTTTGGTAAGTTTCCTTATGAGTAGGTAAGAACTTTCTAGGTGAGGAATGAATAGGGGTTGATATTATATTTATACCAAGCCCCTTGGAAAATATGTCACATTAAATCATGTAGGTTTACCTTTAGGATACATTTCATTTGCAAATTAGATGACTTTAGGGCACTAGACACTTACATTAGGGTAGGACACTTATGTCGAAACAAGCATTTAACTGGGATGCAAGTGCTTGGGTAGTTAGAAAATGGGTGCAAGTCCAAAACTTGTAGAGATGGAAGATAAACATGTTTATAACATTCTAGAAAATATAGAAGGCCTGAGCCATCAAAATAACATTGGTTGGACTAAGACATAAATAAATAGGTATAGAGAGATAGTGTATGCAAGACTTTTGGTAGTGAAAAAATTATACAAGATGAATTTACATATATGATATGTGTTTTTCACATGTACAAGATTGAGGTAATATATAATTTAGAAATAGTTTCTAAATTTTCCCCCATTTAATCTAGTAATGACATTGCTAGTTTAAAGGAAAAGGAATGTGTACCTGGATGTGTATAACACACTTTATCTTTACTTGAGTCCAACTTGAGTGTTTTGTTGGTGACTAAACTATGAAAAAGAGCATATTATAATATATAATCAGTGCATATAATCTAAAATTGAAATAATTTAAATGATTTAAATTGAAAGAGAGTAAGGTTTAGGAGTCCACATGTATACCAATGAAACTATCTTGCCTTTTGTCAATTTCATTTGAAAGATATATAATTATGAATCACTAAAAATGAGATTAAGACAAATATAAATCTATAAAGTGTATATATCTAAAGAGATAAAGAGATAAATTGGAGGGAACATGCTCCTAACCTTGAAGAAAATATGATTTTCCACCTGACAATTGAGATTGGCTTAACCATACAACCTAATCATACTTATAACCTGGCGAGTGTGAGTGAACTAAGTCAACTCACACTATAAAAATGGTGAAGATAGATGATGCAATAAATTCAAACCTATAAACTTAAAAATATTGAGTGATTTAATCACCTCAACCATACCAAAAATTGAACCAACTATTGTAGTAGATTAGATCAATATAGTTCATAAAATTCCAACCTAGTGGGTGGTGATAGTCCATGAAAGTGTTTAGAATTTTAAACTAATTTAATTTTGCAATATTAGGTGCACATTTCATAGAATACACACCTTAGATATGTCTCATGTTGAAACTATGTATAAAAATAATACTAATGTATAGAATTCTTCCATAACTATGTATCTGAATTATATAACTATATAATCTAGCCAATCCAAAACTTTGTAAATGTGGAGAACATGTTTCCTAAGCATGCCCCCACTATATATGGAGAAATATGAAAACTGATATAAGTGCTAGCATGGAAAAAATGTTTATAAAACATGCCCCCACTATATATGGAGAAATATGAAAACTGATATAAGTGCTAGTGTGGAAGAAATGTGTATAAAACATGCCCTCACTACAATTTGGGTATGTTGAATACTGAATAAGTGTGGAGAACATGTTTTCAAAACATGCCTCCATTGAATCTGAATCTAAGAACTAATGTAATTTCTAATGTGGAGAACATGTTTCCAAAACATGCCCCCACTATAATTTGAATCTATGAAGTGATGTGGAAGCCATGCCTCTATGGCATGCCCCTACTGATATGCCCCCCTTTGAGGTGAGGGAAGTAGAAATTGGTAGTTACCTTACCTCAAAAGGATAAGATAACCATGTCAATTATGAAAGCACCATGTATCATATAGAGGGAACATGTATAGGTAGATATATCATTCAATCATGAATAATGTGATCACATTGAGTCCTAAGATGCATGATGTAGATCTTGGAAACGTCTAGATAGTAACAATACAAGCTCAAAAAATAATTAATCACACACACTAGAGTGCTCAAAATCAAATAAAAAGATAATGGTCCAAAGAGACCTTACAAAATGGGTATGTTTAAATGTCGTGAAATCAAAGGGACATGACTTAGTCAAAGGTCCATAAAGAAAGAAATGACATATTCAAATGTCAAAGAGGCAAAGAAAGGCACACGGACTGGCAATAATGGAGCATATTTAAATGATAAAAAAACAAGATAATAAAAAAGCAAGACACTCAAGGAATTGCATTGTTGAAGTAATAAGCAACCAATATAAATATATAATACTAGTCCCTAGATATATGTGTTAACAAAAAATGATAAGCACATAGCATATTAAGTACACTATGAAAGATATAAGCATGGATAAATTCATGTATAAGTATATATATGAGCTCAAACATGTTAATGTAAATTAACCATATAATGATATAACATGAATGTATCATGATCATAGAGGTGGATGCCCCCAATGTCCTAGTGACATGAGTAGAGGTAAGTACCAACATCCAAAAGTACATAGATCATGTATCTCTATATAACTAAGTCATACTCAAAAGGTGTGTGAAACACATGTGCATATAGGAAATATTGATATGCCATGTATTAATATAGAACTGACAACATATATTCCAAGGAGCTAATGGGATATGTAAATGTTGAAATGTTTTTTAGATTTTTTCATTTTTTTTGGAATATCTCAAGTGAGATATTTGCACAATTATTTTATGTTCATTAGAATTTTGGGAGGTTTTCCTTTGAGTGTAGTTAGGTGGTAGACACCTTTTCCCAAATTTTCTATAATAGAAAATGGTCCCAACCAATTTGGTTTGAACTTCCCCTTCTTGTCTTTTTCTTTATTAGTGTTCTTTTGATTTTATTTTAATATAAGGTTAACCACAATAAATTCATGTGGATAAGCTTTTTTTATATGCATGCTTAATATGATTTTGATAAACATGTAAGTGTTCAACAACCTTTTTGCATTTTTCACTCAACTATTATAATTGATGCAATCTCTTTTCATAGTAATAATTATCTTTTATAATATATTTGAGAGAGACATGAAGGGAAGGTATCTCAAGTTTAATCGATAACACTACCTCTATTCCATAAACCAAAGAATAAGGTGTAGCCTACGTAGGTGTGCAAACACTAGTACAATATGCCCATAAAGCATACATCATATGTTGGTGACAATTTAAAATGTATCATTCAATTATTTTTTTAAGTATCTTGATAATGGTTTTATTTGTTGCCTTTCCCTATCCATTTCATTGTGGATAGTAAGGTTTAGAAATTGTATGTTTTATTTTTTATTTATTACAAAAGTGTTTGACTATCTTTTTTTTGAATGATGATACATTATTATAAATAATAGCTAAAGGTATTCCAAAATGAGAAATAATATTGGTCATCAAAAAATTGCATATGTCATTTTGTGTAGTAAACTCAAGTGGGATTGCCTCCACCCATTTTGTAAAATATTATGTAGCTGTGATTATAAACTTGTGTCCACCAACAAACATTAGATTTATCTTTCCAATCAAATAGATTCCTTATAAAGAAAAAGGCCTAAGTGAGACATTTGGTTGTAGCTCATGAGATGGTGCATGGTTTAAATTACTATATTTATTGCATTTTAAACATAATCTAGTGTGTTCAATACATTCTTGTTCTATGGCAGGCCAATAATAGACTTGATGTAAAAGTTTTTGGGACATTGCCTTGCCATTGAAATGTCTACCACACTTGGTATCATGCATTTCTAATAATGCAATACCTACCTCATCTATGCTTAAACATCAAAGGAGGTGTCCATCAAAACCCCATTTGAATAAATCATTCCCCATAATAACATAACAAAGTACTTGGAACTATAATTTAAATTTATCATTCCATGTAAAGTGGTTAGGTATATAAGCTTGATAAATAAAATTATAAAAATCAATGTACCATTCTATGTTTACATAACTATGAGTCATAGAAATAATGATTAAGGAATTCATTTTGTCAATAAATGGAAGGCTCTTGTAACTGACATATGGTAAAATTTATATGATCATTATTGATATCAAAGGTTATCAAGGATGTCACACTAGCCATTGCATATGCATGGTGTTTATCTTTACATTGGATACTATCAATAGAGAATGTATCAAGTGTTTCTTTTAGTCTATCAACCATTTATTTACATGATATAAGGTGTTATTCTTTAGTTTGGTAATGATTAGTAACTTGATTAATAATCAATCGAGAATCATGAAATGTATTAATGTCCTTGATATGAAGCTTTTTTTTCTATCGATCATATGATTATCAAGGCTTTATATTCTACTATATTATTAGTGAAATAAAAATCTAATTTGTAAGATAAGGGTGTATATTTATCCCTATGGGTGTAAAAGATAATACCAACACCTAATCTTGTTCTGCATCCAGATCCATTGAAAAATATTATCAATGGATTTAAAGATATATTATATGCCTTGAATTCATCACAGAACACATAAATAATTAGAAAAGGATTAGGTAATGGAGTGGTAGCCAATTTTTCAACTATAACTTGATCTTTTATCAAATTTTGGGACATAAATTTGAGATCAAACTCAATAAGTTGCATCACCCATTTTGTGATACATCTAGTGAGGTGTGTTTTGTTCATAAGGAACCTTAATGGATATTATTTTATTATCACATGGACCTCATTATTGATCAAATAATGTCATAGTTTTTGTGTAATAAAAACCAAGTCTAAACATAATTTTTCTATTGTTGTATAATTGCCTTCATAATCAACCAATTGGTGAATAATGTAATAAATTTCCCTTTCTTTATGATTATCATCATATTGTGCTAATAGGGCTCCAAGGGCCTATCAAGTGGTTGAGATATAGAGAATTAACAACCTCTCTAGAATAGGAGATATGGGTACTAGTGGGTTTGCTAAATATTCACGGATTTTATTCAATCTCTATTGACAAATGTCATCCCATAAAATTTTGGTGTCCTTTTTTATCAAACAAAAGGAATTGTTTATCAACCAATTGAGTGATGAAGCATCATATAACTTGAATTATACTTTGTAAACATTATAGCTAATTTATATTAGTTCACAGTGTCATATCAACAATATATCTTACCTTTTTGGGATTAACATTGATGCCTCACTAAGAAATAATGTACCTAAGGATATTTTTGGAAGACACTCCAAAAACACATTTTGGGGATTTAAATAAACATTGAACTTGTTTAAACATTCAAATATCTGTAGTAAATCATGATCATGGTCTTGTTGATGCTTGTCTTTGGTGAGTAAATCATCAACATAGTCTTTAATAGTTTTTAAATAAAATCATGAAAGATATGAGTCATGGACCTTTGACATATTGCTCTAGAATTTTTAAGTCTAAAAGGCATGAACATATAACAAAATGTGCCCCATGGAATGCTAAACATTGTATTCTCTGGATCTTCTAGGTTACTTTTAATTTGGTTATGTCCCACAAAACCATACATAAATGAAAATGTCTCATATCCGATTGTGGAGTCGATAATCATGTTGATATTTGGTAATGTGAAGTCATCTTTTTGACAAGCCTTGTTTAAATCATGATAATCAGTATAACATTAAATTTCACCATTAGGTTTAGTAGTATACACAATGTTATATACCCAATCATAATGTGTAATGTATAGTGTGAATCCATCATCTAAAATTTTTTGAATATATTTTTTAATTAACCATGCCACATTAGGATGTATTTTATGAATCTTTTGATTAACAGGCTTTGTATCATGATACAATAATATATTGTGCATCACCATTGATGGGTCAATCCCAAGCATACCTGAGTAAGCCCAAGCTAAGAGATCTAGGTAATCATGTATGGCTTGACAATAGGCCTTGCCTTCATCATCCTACATTATTTTTTCAAGAAATATCGGTTGAGGATATTTTTCCATTACATAATTAAATTATATTATTTCTTCATTTATCAATGTAGATCACTCTATAATAAATGGTATTTTAAGAATAGTATTACATGTATCCTATTGGACAAATATCATCACTTTCACCAAAATAAGCATGGGTAGAGGTGGAAAGAGGAAACATATTCTTATGGTAGAAGGGAGGGAGATCCTCATATGCCCCCAAGTACTCTAATAATGACCCATCATTTTAAAATTCATCAAATGTCAAATATTTTGATGAAATAGTTGTGTTAAAGGTAAAATCATTGAGAGGGGTGGGGGGGTGAATCAGTGAACCTAGATAATCCAAATTTAATTTCAAACCTTTAAAAACTCTTAATCAATTATCACAAGCATTCATGAATCATACATATCATTTATAATGATGAACAAGAGGGATAATGCAATATCAAGCACATAACACATGACATATGTGGGAAACCCTCTTGGGGGGAAAAAAACCCATTAGAACCTACAATTGGACTACTATCCTATAATAATAAGAAAAAATTTAGACCAATTGAAACTGATCAAGGAACTACCATACTTCAATTTAGTGAGACTAAAATCCCACAATGAGCTAGTACACATGTCTAGCTGAGCTGTCATAACAACTAGACCTTTAGCAAGTTTCACCTTGAAAGGAGGATGCAAACCCCCTAATTTTGAGTTTCCAAAATAAAACCTTTAAAAAAAATATTTATTGAGCAGTAATTTACTACCAATATGTTGGAGATACAAAGTATATCATCTCTCTTCAACTCTGCACACTCAAAGCATCCAAAACATCCTTTTGGATCATCTTAGACTTATTCGCTCAACCTCAACCTACAATATCACTAATTTGGAATTAAAAAATGAACCATAGGTCATAAAAATAATCCTTAATTTTCTCTACTCATCAAATAATCTACTAGGTACTCTTCCTTTCCTTTGCTCCACAACTCTCATATCCACACCTCTTACAAGTCTCTACATATGTCAATAAACCATCTCATTTGGTTTCACTATTTATAGAGACTTCATGATTATCAAAATTTTGGATGGTCATTATAATTTCCTTAACCCTTAAATAATCTATCTAATTTAGACATAATGCAATACCATCCACATAGGTTGGCCATAGTACTCATGGGTCACCCTTAAGCAACCACACCTTTCAATTAGGCCCTTGTAGCCCTTATAGGTATCATGGAAACCTATTCACCCAATTATCACTTTGTAAAGAACAAATAAAAAATTTAAATTGCATATTTCCAATCCTTATGTCTCCTTATACATCCTCAAGTTATTATAGTCATCTTTGCTCACCTCTACGTATGCTCAATCTACTCACACAATAGCTTTGTACACAGGACACAATGAATGAACACACAATCAACTTATTAACAATTTTTAATATTGAATATGAATTGGTAAAAATTATAAAGGCCACACAAATCATCTTCATGGAGTCTTCAACATTCCCAAATAGCTAAGTCATCATGAGACATCAAAATACCATCAAAATGAGTTTAAAAATCCTTCTCGGGTTACTTGCATAGAAAACATGAAAACATAGTCAACTTTGAATATTTATAAATTTTATTTTACACAATTTTAGACCTTAAAATATATATTTATATATGTGCCTTGGAGTCCTCTATAAATTCGCTTTTTACACCATGATCAAATTCTACCTAGATCAAAAGATATGGCCCAAAAACCACACCCTATTCTTTCCTTTATTAAATTCAAATATTTAAATTAAAATAGTCACAATTAAACTTCAGTCACCATGATATCATATCATTTACTCACTACTTATATTAAATACGCACCATCAATCTTCTTCAAACTTTAACTCATAGTGTGCCATTGCCTAAACATTAAACTTTGAACACTTGGCATCATCTCACTTCTTCCTGACATCGTGGAACCAACATCCTTCATCAATCTCCTATATGTATCTCAATCCTTATCTGTGTTTAAACATTGGACACTTAGAACTCATTTTTCTCAATATGCTCCATTGATCTTGATTACTATGAATACATGCTCACAAGTAAATCTTAAAATTAGCTTAATTTTTACCTTTACCTATTGTTAAGCAACTGTCACTTTGATCTCTTTAACTTGATACACACCATTAGATAAATATGTAATATCTCCCAGAAACTATTAGATCTTCATTTAGTCATAATATTTATCTCTTTTAAATTCAACTAAGTATGGGAACCATTGGAATCTGCCTAGAAGGCCAACTTTGGACCTCAATAACTTTTGTTGCACTTAGATGTCTAATCTAAAATTTGGACCATATGATATCCTCATATAGGAGAATACAACCATATATAAATATACTCTTGAAACCCTCTTTCATGTGATATATAATTCCATTAATATACTCACTTATATTATTTTGCCATAGAGCTAACCATGTCAATAACTACCTGGAAGGCCAACTTTTCACATACATGTTTTTTGATGTGATTTATCACATGACCTAAAATTTAGTGAATATCAACTAAGCACAAAAATAAACAAACCGATATGATAAAATTATCTTTACACATTCACACATGCAAAATATAACACCATCAAAATTCCTACTTAGCTTTTCTTTCCACATTGAAAATTTGGCTAAGTATGGGAAAACATCATCAAACTACCTAGGAGCCGAACTTTACACTTGCATATATTATGTTAATATTCATTGAATGACTTTAAATTTATCATAAATAAACTAGGCACAAATTTTATCACAACCATATGACCAACTCCCCCTGACTCATCCACACGTGGCAATGGTGACATCAACAAACTGCCTAGTCATATTTTTTGCCACTAGACCCAAAATGTCTAGATGAAAGCAATGATAAACTAGATAAAATCCACTCATGCACACAAGCACTCAAATCATATAAAATTTCCTATAGGACCTCTTGGACATCCTAAAATCACCATACTCATACTTGAACATCTCTAAATAATCAAACTCTGAAGATCAACCAATCCTCCTTCAATCATACTAGGACAAGCATATTGTACACATTATCATTATCACTTAGAATATCAAGGCACTTGATCCACTCACTTAGACACCTCCATGAAATCATAATGACATAATTATAAACTCTCTAACAATTTCCCCCTTTGTCATTGATGCCAACAACCATCATATAACAATATACATCTTACCTTCCTTCTCTCTCTTCAAGAAATCCCATAATAGGAAATTTATCCCCCTTTGACACAATGAAAAAGTGGGCAAAAAATAATCTTAAGGACATAAAAAGAATACCAATAGAATAAGACCATCTTATAAATATAGTACAAACTCCCCCTTACCTTGAGCCTACCTCTTCTTGCCTTGACAACTTCCTCTTGCTCCATGCCAAAACTCTCTTCAACTAGTGAAGAAAGAACACAAAAAATACTAAAATATGATGGAAAACACAAAAAAAAAACTAACAGGGACTCCCCCTAATATTTATGAATAATTTCATCTCCTGATAATCTTCAAATCTCCACATACCATGAAGGACCTTCAAACTTGCCTTATAAATTTTCTCTTACAAACCAATCCCATGATCACCAACATATGTTTTAAAGCCATACTCAAAACATGAAATATGTTTAAAAAAACCAAAAAACTCATATGATAACAACCATACCTTGGTATTTTTGAGAAAATGACCAAAAACATCAAATCTTCACACTAGGCATGTCTAAACTCCTTGTAACCCTACCTAGAACTTCAGAGCCCACAACTTTATATAGACACAACTTCAAGACCTAAAACTTCATATCTAGAGAACTATCATATTCCCCCTCAATCATACAAACTTGTATCACTTATCTAATCCTCTAAAATATACTTCCTTCACAAACCTACTAGCTAATTAAGCCTCCATTTTGACAAAAACTTGAATAACTTAAAATCCACAAACATTCATATCTCTATGAAGCTTGATTTGAAAACCCATTTAGCCCAATCAACCTATTAATAATCCTTATATCTCAAATCATTAGGTAATTTTTTTTTATAGCATAGCCCAAAACCTTAGAATCTCAAAACAAATAAGGTCAACAAACCTTCTTTTGGTCAATGCCCACCTCTAAAACTTATTTCACACCTAGAGATAACTATTATACACTTATGGACCAAGAATTGAGCTTCCACATCTTTGGTAACTGATACATCCTATAACCCATTTTAGGTTTGCTTTCCCTTAAGCCAAAACTGTGAAAAATGAGAGCACTCAAAAATCTTCAATTTGACTTCAACATACATTCAGACCACAAAACCATTTAGATCAAGCTAGAATAAGGTCAACAAACCTTTCTATGCAAAAAGATCATATTGATAATTCACAAATCCTCCTTTTCCATCTGGGAACTTTCAATCTAACCCTGTCGACTTCTTCAAAGAATACCTTTTGAAGAACACCACAATAATACATGCTTATCCACTAAAAGGAGTCTCTTAAGAAGCATAGATAGAGACATCCTCTACACCATAATGATCTAAAACAAAGTGAATCTAGGAGTAGCTCACATCTCCTCAATAACCACTAGAATCCTATTATAGATATAAGACTTCTTTCTCTTATTCTTCTTTTTAGTCTAAACTATGACAACTAGTTCCTTTTCTATATCACTCTCATTCTCTTTTAAGATAAAATTGGCAACACATGGAACAACTATGAAATCTTGACATACCTTTTCATCTATAAAATCTTCCTTGCAGCTAGGAACCTCATCACTAACCATTGACAATTTATATTCTTTGTATGATACATGCTCAAAAATTGTAGGATGTTCACTTAGATCTATACATACCTCAGAACTAGCTTCAATCATCACCTTGGTCTTCTCTTTGAACTTGGTTTCTTCATTCACAATATGAGCAGACAATGAGAGCCCTTTACACTCTTCAAATTTTGAAGCATTCTCCACCACAGAAAAAAGATTAATTGGAACTACAGTCTCATCATGACTCAAACTTACCACCTTTGGCTTCCATGAGTTAACTTTCCTTCTAAATTACACTCTAGGAGCCTAATTTAACTCATTCTTACTTAATGGTGTTTGCCTACAAAACATAACAATGTGGCCAATCTTCTCATAGTTGTAACAAATAATACTCCTTGATGGAAACACAATTTATCATACCTTATTTGGACAAAAACTTGAAATTTTTCCTATGTCATGATAAACAAAACAACCTCCTCTTTTTTGATGAGGACTTACTTTGTCTAACCTTATGTGGGGAATGGTTTGAAAGTATCCAACATCAAGACAGTTAAAACACTTAACTTTGTTCATACATTTCGACTAATTACCCCCATTATAGTCCATTCAAACTCATTTATAATAGGTCTCTTGCATTGTCTAGATTTATGGCCAAATTGATTACATGTGAAATCGTAACCATTGAAACTTTCATACCTCATAGCATTTGGTTGTTTGATTTAATTTATCTTCATTCTACTAGCACCTTCATTTCTTGTCTAATGATTTGTCTTCAAATTATGATTATCCTTGTTCACATTAGTCTTCATCTTGTATTGAGTTACATTATTTTTTTCTATTCATATCCAAGACAAGTTCTATCACTCGTATGATTTTGACCACTCAATATATTATCTAGATCACCTGAGCTCTTTTTAAATCTCATAAATGACTTTACCTTACTAGATGTTTTCTCTAACTTAGATTTCAATGACACATTTTCAATTACATACTATTGTCACTTGGATATTCACCCTTTGAGGAGATGACTCAACTCTCCTCATCCAATTGGCACAATGGAAACATCTCACTTGCTATTAACTGGTTGTAGGTGTGTATTTAGGCCACTTGTATGGATTGGAGGGTGCATATGAGGGTTTAGAACATTATTATCTACCCAAAACTGATGATATTATGTTATTTAGTTTGTATTTCACTCACTAAGGCCATTTAAAACATAGAATTATTCCTTACTAGCACCTTGAAATGCTAAGGTTACTTTATAGTTCAAATCCTATATAACTTACTGCCTATAAATAGTGATTTAGGGGCATCTTTAGACTTTATAATAGCTGACCTCCACTTGCTTTCTTTCCTTCAAAATTTATATAGGTATTTATCTATATAGATAATATAAGATATACTCAGTAGGATGCATAAAAAACTATTGATACCATGTCATTTTCCCTTGACAAAAAGTACTAGGACCCCTATTTTCTCAATTTAGGGAACATGGTCTCGAAACTTAGCCAACCTCCTTTTGAAGTCATTCTCAACCTAATTTAGCCATCTATCAGTTCCAAAAGGTCTGTTATGATGTTTTCATCTTATCATGACCTCAAGGAGGGTTTAAATACTTATTTAAACACTTCATAAGGAGTCCCTTGCTCTCTATCAAGGTTTCCTATAGGTGTTGATTTTTAGGTCTGTAAACATTATATACAATTGTGAATAATGTGTATTATTTAGACTATTCCTTGACTTGTGTACCAAATTCAACCTTCAAAATTCATTCCTCATGTATCAAAGAGATTGAAACCACTACTAAAACTCTTATAATAACATGATGTCATTATGAAACCCCTGTAGGTGCACCTTAAGAGGTATGCAGGTAGATTGTATGCAAGTGTATATAATGAGCATGAATTATAAGTTTAAATAGTGTTTATGACTTATCCAAAATTTCCAAGTAGACCTTTCTCATTATCAAAACCTTATTTAGCTTAGGAAACTCTTTTCAACATGATTAGCTTCAATCAAGATGTCTATAGGTGTATTTTAAAAACTTATAAGTAGTGAGCAGATTGGAATCATGTATTTAAGGAAATTGATTGTATAGTGAAATGATCTCCCTTTAATGGTGTTTAGATGAAACATCAAGATGTTTCCAAGCTCAAGAAAAACTTAACATTTCAATATCAATGTTGAATGCCCTTAAAGGCACCTAGTTGATTGATAGATAGTCATATAACAAACTGACTATATGGTGACTTATGATTGCAACTCATAGAACATTTGCTTAGAAAATGAGATTTAAAGGTGAAGGAAGGTCAATATAACTTTTGAAACATTATAATGAACTTAAAATTACCCCTTGGAGATATTTTCAAAGCATTAAAATTTGAACGTGATGAAAAATAACTTATTGCATATGAAGGTGCTTCCTCTTGCAACATAAGCCATTTTACTCATCCAAACTTCATGAAACTTTAAAATAATCATGTGAATCATTTTATGAGGAGGTCAACATAATTTGGAACCAATATCAATAGCTAGATTGTACAAATCATCCAAACAAGAAAAAAATCTATGGGGTACATAAATTAGCAAGTAAATTGGAAAGGTCAACCTCTTAGGGATCATTCCTAAAGCTAAAAATACCATTAATATATAAAAAAACTTCAAATTGAATATAAATTAGTATATAATACACCTCTAAGATAAAATTTCGTAAAACCTCTCATGCTGACTGTACCAAGTACAAACTTGAAGACTGATTTTGCTTGCCAAGCCTAGTGGAAGGAGAGATAAATAGTTTTATTTAGTTTTTGGAGTTTTTAATCAAATTGATCACTAAAGTGAGTGTATAGAAGAGAAATTTAAATTAATAAAATGTGACAAACTGCAAGAGGTTGTACAATTTTATACACCTCATTAAATGCTTAATTTTTGAAAGAAAATAGCCCTTTTTTGAGGAACCTACCAATTTTTAGTTAGTAACAATTAACAAAGACTTCCTAAGACACATGGAATGTGATAAAACATTTGTAAAATTTTAAACTTCTCTATAAATCAATACAAGTCATTAAACACTCAAATTTGATCCCTAAAATGACTAAAAAGGACATGTTGGCTAATAAAATTAATGACCAAGGTTAATATAACATTGAATAAGATTACATGACATATAATATACCTTATTTACAAATATTAAACCCCCTAAAACACATAAAATGAAAGTTTCTACCTAGGGGTTTCCCTATTTGACCTAAAATTCAAATTTGGTCAACAAATTATGACTCATAGGGGTAGTATCCCTGTTATACTAACTAGACCAGTAGACTTATCAGTCCATTGGGATATGGAGTAATATGTACATGAATTTTTACCCACACCTTGCCTTTAAAAACACATAAAACATAAGGACAAACAACAAAAAGTAACACGCAAGATAAGAAACTAAGCAAACACACTTGTGCTTCATGAGCACTTAGGGAACACACATACACCAAACTAAACAACTGACTCAAACACTGACTAAATTAAGACAAAAAATGATTCTTGGATCAAAGGGTAAGTTTTAAACCTTCCTTGCTTCATGACATGAAAGATTTAGTGAGACGTGTAGCCTTTTGTCCTTTAGCATTGATGTCTCCAACTTCTTCATGGTGTTTGCCAACTTCATTGGCATGATATTTAATGAAAAACAAGCAATTCCATCTAGGTTGACCAAAGAAATGAAATATTATTGTATCCAAATAGTCTCATCCTTTTCATGAATTTGGTCTTTGATGTTCAAATTTGACAATATGATAGTCCTCTCAACCTTGTCCTTCCCCTTGACATAGTGTGCTTGATATTTAGAAGCTCCAAGCTTCCTTCCACCATGTTCCCACATACATGAATGTGGTTTTACCTCATATGAAGATCTTGATTTTAATTTAGGCATAACAAGATCTACCTTGACATCACTATCCATATCTCCAACTCTTTGTATATTAACATCATCAAATGACTTCATGACAACAAGTTCTTGACAAACAGAAAAAAATTCATTCTCATGTTTGATTAAACACTCAAAATCATGCTTAGATTCAACATCAAACTTATCATTAGCTATGTAATCCTTTGGATAAGAAAATAATTTACCCAAACTATCAAATTCCTTGCATATGGCATTGAACTTATGCCATAATCTTCTTCTTCATGCATACCATCTTAAAATGTTATTTTCTCTACCTTGGTCTCATGACACTCTCCTAGGACTACCAATTATTGAGGAGTGATTTGACATTTTTATTCATCCTTGATGACACATTCATTTTCATGCTTGATATTATCATCTACAACTTCATGATCATACGTGGAATATTCTTCAAGCACCTCCTTTAAGTCTTACCACATTCCTCATGGATACACATCCCCTCAAATATAGAGGAAAAAACTTGTGGATTATACTTTTATTCATCAAGGTGAGTCCCTATGATGACCTCTTCCTCATATTCACTCATTATATCCTCTTAATCATCCATGAATTGAATTTTGTCTTCTTCACTAACTTCTCTCAAGATAGGCTCTTCCTCAAGAAGGGGTGAGATGGGAAGTTTATGGATATACTCATGGATTTGAGGTGAAAGAGCTAGAAAATGAGATGTAGTGGGAGGTGAATGGGTTTTATATGGAGTGTGAGATGAAGGAGAAGGTTTATGTGTGGATTTAGAAAAGATAAAAGCACTAGTAAGTTCATATGGAAGTGAGTTCTTAGGCTGATTAGAAGGAGAAACACCTACATGAGTAGGAGCTACACTCTACAAATTATAGCCTTATGTGTAATTGATGGAATCATATGATTTCATATGACAAGATTCATTGGAATAATCTTGAGGTTGATAACATCATAATATGAAGGATAAGGTTCATATTGGGATTAATAGAGAGGTGTTTCTTGATAGTTCTCTTAGTAGCCATACTCATAGGGTTGCTCAACAACATAGTGTCCATATGGAGAGGGAAATGAAGGGTTATAGGATTTACACAAGTATTATTTTTAAATGGGTTGATACAATTAATTTTAGATATTACACACTTCATGACAAGGCTGGTTAAGAACTTATTCTTGTTGATAGGGAATAACACAAGCTGGAAATGTCTCACCAACTTGTGTAAGATAAAACTCAACACTGAGTTTAGCCATAGAACTTTATTAGGAAACAAAACACAAGTAATTATCATCAATAGATATTAAAAATGGATACTTGGGATACTTTACCAATTGATATATCTTTAGAGTCATCATTGATGCTTTGATAGATACCTCCAAAGGCTTATTGTTGAGAGACAACACTAAAAATCTCTCAACTTCTTAGACCAAGAGTCCAAATGGGCATGAAAAAAACTATTGTCACTTTTATTTAAACCCTTTGAGGATATGAATTATCTCTCCTCATCCAAGTGACATAATATAAACATCTCACTTGCTATTGACTAGCTGTAGGTGTGCATTTAGGCCACCTGTATGGACTAGACGTGCATGTGCGGGTCTAAAACATTATTATCAACTAAAACCTAATTATATTATGCTAATTAGTATGTATTTAAATTACTAAGGCCATTAAAAATATATAAGTATGATTTACTATCACTTTTAAGTGTTAAGGTTACTTTGTAGTTCAAAGCCTATAGAACTATTGCCTATAAACAAGAATTTAGGGGCATCTTTGGACTTTCTAACAACTAACCTCCACTTGTTTCTACCCTTAAAACTTTGTATAGGTATATATATATAATAAAATATATGATCATTATTATGCATCAAATTTTTTTTCAACCATGTCATTTTCCCTTGACAAAAAGTGCTAGGACCCTTGTTTTCTCAGTTTAGGGAATATGGTCTCAAAACTCAGTCAACCTCCTTTTAAAGTTATTATCAGCTTGGTTTATCCATATATTACTTCCAAAAGGTTTTTTATGATGTTTTAATCTTATCATGACCTCAAGGAGGGTTAAAATACTTATTTTAACACTTCATAAAGAGTCCCCTGCTCTCTATCAAGGTTTTCTATAGGTGTTGATTTTTAGGTCTACAAATAATATATACAATTGTGAATAATGTGTATTATTTAGACTATTACTTGAGTTTTGAACCAAATTAAACCTTTAAAATTAATTAATTATGTCTCAAAGAGATCTAAACCACTACTAAAACTCCTATTATATCATGATGTCATCATGAAACCCCTGTAGGTACACCTTAAGAGGTATGTAGGTAGACTGTATACAATTATCATGAATTGTAGGTTTAAATGGTGTTTATTCCTTATAAAAAATTTAAAATTAGAAATTTATCATTATAAAAACCTTGGTTATCTTAGGATCCTCTTTTAAACATGATTAACTTCAATGAGGATGTCTATAGGTGCATTTTGAAAACTTGCAGGAAGTGAGCAGATTGAAATCATGTGTTCAAGGAAATTGCTTGCATAGTGAAATGATCTACCTTTAATGGCATTTAGATGAAACATCAAGATTTTTACAATCTCAATATGAAATTCACATTTAAATATCAAAGTTGAACCCCTTGAAGGCACCTAGCTGACTGATATGATAGTCATATAACAAAATGACTGTATGGTGACTTATGACTACAACTCATAGAATATTTTCTTTGAAAAATAGATTTGAAGTTGAAATAAGATAAAAATAACTTTAAAAACATTATAATTAACTTAAAATAACTCCATGGGGATATTTTTAAAGCATGAAAACTTAAACATGATGAAAACTGCCTATTGTATAGAAAGGTGCTCCCTCTTGCAACCTAAGCCATTTTGATCATCCAAAATTCATGAAACTTAAAAATAAGAACATAAATAATATGAGTAGAAGGTAAAATTTATATGAAACTAATATTAGCATCTATATTGTATGAAATCATCCAAATAAGATCAAAACCTATGGGGTACATATATTAGTAAGCAAATTGGAAAGGTCAACTTTTTAGGGATCATTCATAAAGCTCAAACGAACATTCCTCTACATAAAAACATAAAATGGAAGATGAATAATTTTATAATACACTTAAAAGATCATTTTTCTTGAAACCTCTCATGCTAATCATACCAAGTACAAACCTAAAGATTGCTTTTGCTTGCCAAGCATAGTGGAAGGAGAAATAAGTGATTTTATTCATTTTTTGAGTTTCTAATCAAATTGATCACTGAAGTGAGTGTATGGAAGACCAAGGGAAATTAATTAAATGTCCCAAATTTTAGGAGGCTATAAAATTTTGTACACCTCATTAAATGCTCAACTTTTAAAAGAAAACTACCCTTTTTCTGAGGAACCTACTAATTTTTAGTTAGTAACAGTTAATAAAGACTTATTAGGATACATGGCACATGATGAAACCTTCATAACCTTCACGCTTCTCTATAAATATTTACAAGTCATTAAATTCTCAAATTTGACCCCTAAAATGACTCAAAAGGACATGTTGGGTGTTATCATATCATCCAATTCTCTTTTTTTAGAATTGATGTACACTTTCAAACTTATAATATGAGTCCTTTTATTCCTTAAATGTAGCATGAAAGCATAAAATTACTTGATGGAGTAATAATGATCAATATCAAATTAGTTAGACAAAAGAATGACTAGAATAACACCAGTAATGTATTGTGAATGAATGGAATCAAAGTGCAGGCCAAAGTCTTCACTCTATTTCCAATAATGAAAACAAACTTGGTAATGATAATGTAGCTCAAAGATTTCAAAATTATCCTCCTAGCACCTTCCATTTTATATAAAATTTTGTGCCATAATCTAATCAAAGCACAAGAAAATACAATGGAAAAGACGTAAGAACATTCCCAATACACCATAAGCTTTTTCCAACATAAAGATTGAAAGATCACTTGATTTTATTTTATTGAAATGAATTCAAGATTTAAAATATGAACACAAAGTCTCAAAAATTACTTCTTAGTTTGAGCAGCATTTTTATTCTATATCCTTTGGTGATCATCTGGTAAAAGAACATCCTCTTATTTATAGAGAGGAGCTATGAATAAAATAGGAAATACATAACTACTTTGAATTATTATTTGATAGAGTCTAATTTAACTTAGGACTGTGTACTTTTCCTATGTGCAAGTTACACAAAATAAAATAACATATAGATAACTATGAAAATAAACAAAGTGTTCATAGACAGGAATTTCTTATTTTTTGTTCTTCTCTAGATATGCTTCATATATATTTAGGGTGGCCTGAAACTCATTATCATCTAGCCTTGATGTACTTCTAGATCAGCTAGCACCTCTTTGCTTTTATCCAAGATTCTTTGCAATTTATCCATTATGACTTGGATCTCAACTAATTTGTCAATAAAGTCTAATGTAAATGTTCCTATCTCAATTTCTATTTGAATCAAGGACATGAAATCTTAAACTACTATTTCAATAGGAAGAATTTCTTGAGAGTCATCTTTAACTTGGTAGTGAAATTCTCCAATCTTATCTGTAAGGTCTAGCCCATTATTAGTGCACATATCTTTCACTTATTCAAGATCCTTAATTAAATTCTTGATAACTTCCTTCTTATTCTCCATTTCCTCTCTATATTCTATGAACATTCTCCTTCTTGAAATGACCTTTTGCTCAACTGATAATTCTATCTTGAATTGGCACAATTGAGTCCATGTATGAATATCTTTTTTAGTTAACTATAAGTCTTGAGTGAGTGTCTTAAGTGTTTGTTGAATTTCCATTTTCACTCCACTCAAGTTCTTCAAAAACTTGATGACATAATGGAACCATTGAGTACCTTGCATTAACAATATCTTAATGCAGGCACTAACTACCCAACCTTGAGATCTAATCTTTTCCACCTGTTGAATTGATTTTTCTATGGTTTCATTCTCAATAGGCTTAACTGAATCGAATGGTTGTGTGATCTTTAGTAAAACTAGAGTCAATGATTCTACTTGTAATTTTAGTTGATCCTTGATTATCTTGTCCTTGTCGTATCTCTCAATTAAAGATGCCATTATTGCCTACAAATCTTACTTTTCACTTTCATGAGTTTTCTTTACAATATCTATCTATCCTAATGCATATTTAGATGATTGGATATCTTCAACATTTCTATCTTTGGGAGGCACTGCAACCTCGACATACTTATGTCCAATATCAAAAATTACTCTTGATATGGTTTTAGCCTTCTATTTTATTTTTAGTTTTATCAGCATAAGTTGACCAAAATCAAAGTCATCTAATGATACAACTTACTTCTTCCTCTTGGGTGTTTGGGACATGAGCCAAAGAGGAAGAGGAGATAGGTCTTTTGATGCAGAGGATACCAAGGATTGTGATGTTTGGGGAAGATCAATGGTTTTTGAAGTGGGTGGAATGGAAGGTGGGATGGTGGTATCTGATAATAGATTGGATATTGATGGAATAGTGGTTATGCTAGGTGGAGTTTATGTTGGGATGGTGGAGGCTTTGGTTTCCATTGGCATATTTGATATGGGAATGGATGGTATTTATATTGTCAATTTGGAAGATGAGGTTGACAAAAGCTTATCTATGTCTTATTGGATAAAATATAGATTAGTAGGAGATCCCAATGACTTAGGACTATGTAAATTTGAAAAGGAATAAAAAAACTGATCCAATGTGCTTTGAGAAGGAACTTAGAAAAGTGTGGCACTAGTGGCTAAAGGAAGAGATGAAATAATAGTCAAAAGAGGTACTCTAAAAATAATTGGAATAGTCGGAGTGATAGAGGAAATAGTATAATATGTTACTTGTGAAGTTACGACTTGTGAAATCTCAACTTGAGAAGTCTCTAGTTAAGTAGTTACTGATTGTTCTAGTGCTTCACTCATAGTAATATCTTATTCCTTTTCTTATTAAACATTTTTATTTACATCAGTAATTTTGCCTTTAATTATAAACACAAACCTCAATTTTTGTGTAGAGGTGGAGGTATCTTCCTTGTTCTTCATCCTTAATTCTTCCCATTTTTTAGCAGTATCTTCATCATATTATTCCTTAGATCTAGTTTTAAATGGATTCAACTTGATACACTTTTCTTCAAACTAGACATGAGTCTTTATGAGAATAAGTTGGAATCTATCTTTGATGGATGTAGATTCCTTTATTGACCATTAAATTGGAGGAAGAGGAGTTGAAACAATGAATATTTTTATATGATGAGTCTAATATATTCCCATCATCTACCAATTCTTCAAGAATATTATCCAATTTTAAATTAACAATTTGATCTATAAAAAGAAACTATAGTCAAGTTTTTTCACATCTTCATTAGTCTTAAACTCTACCTAAATGCCTTCAATCCTATGTAAATGACTATAGTTCCCTTTCAAAATTTCATTCATCATTCTATAATCAAAGTCTTTCTTGCTCTTGAATCTCTTAAGAGTGATCCATTATATTTTAGTTTCCATTGTTTTGGATTTTGGAGTGGTTGAAACTATATATCAACCAATGCAAATTAGAAACTTGAAATCTCATTTATGGGAATTTGATTTCTTTTTATGTACACTCATCATCTACCAGCACATCTCCATCAAAATTAACTCATCACTTAGGTACCTTGGTAGCATATAAGGTTATTCATTAAACCCTCCTACCCTGATGTAAGTGAAGGTTGGGGTTTGTAGAGAAATGCAACCAACCTTATTGACTATTGCCCATGCTAGATCTAAAACTCTCTTTTTTCTCAAGATCTTGGTTGAAGGTATAAATTAACTTGTAAAAGAAGGCATCATTGATTCTCTTATAATGTTTTATACTTTCTTTGAGAGCCAATTATGGGTAGTATTCATGCATAAGAACCTTCTTTCTCTCACCAACATCAATTAATCTTGGGAAATACTTCATGCTAGCTACAACATATACTATATAGGAAATCAAGAAGAATTTTAGAGAGGAGGTCACCTTAGAGATCTGGTGACATATGGCATCACTAATCTATTTCCCCTAGAATATCCTTTGTTTTCCCTTATTAAAGATTAAGATGTAGTGATACATCCATTATTGGAAGATGTTTGATGTGGATAACCCCTTAACTCTATTAAAAATGGTGATTAAATCTCCTACTTCCTCTAAGAAATCACTACAATAAAAGTATTTGGGCCATCTCACAATAGAATGTCACGGAGCTTTAAGCTAGTGAGAATTGATGTGTCTTTTGCACTTATCAAATTTTTTATCATAATACTCTTGGGCTGAGTTCATATTTATATTTGAATATTCTTTAATATCAGAAAGATGAAAGATTTTATTAATACATTCTTCATCAAGTGGAATGACCACTTTTCCATCTGCATCTTTGACTGATCTTGTCTATTTTTCAAAGTGTGTAGTAATTGTCAAGATGAACTCTAGATCTTGTGCCAATATAGGAAAAACAACTAAAAAATGAATCTTTTTGTTTAGGATAACCTACATATGTGGTGTAATGGGATCCTTGCCTAGCCTCTACAAGAATCTAGCCATGTCAAAATGGCCAATATCTATATCTCTAATCTAGTCTACATTTGATTCAACCATGAATGCAAGAAACACACCTTGAAACTTGTATTTAATAACTTTATTGGTAGGAGAATCCTTTGACATTGATCAAGTAACTACAAGGGGGAATTTTAATTCCCTAGAGTTAGCATTTTTCATCAACCTTGGAGAAAATGTATGAGTGGGAAAAATATATGATTATATAAGGGATATGAACAAAACTATGTAGTTTGGAGAATTTTCTTTGAACTACACCATGGGTAGATATATTTGGTGAAATTTGGAGAAAATTCTTTGAACAACACTCGGTGGTCATGTAGGTCAGATAAAATTCTTTGACTTGCACTTTAGGAGATGGTGTTAATGTTGGTGTAGGTTAAAGAATTTTCTTTGACCTACACCAATGTTTTGGGGAAGGGTGTACTTTATAAAAAATTATTTGAACTACACCATGTTTGGCTTTATCTATGTTCACCTCAAAAAAAATTCTCTAAGGCACACCAAAGTAAAGTGAAAAAGGGTGCAACTTGAAGAATTTTCTCTGAGGTGCACCATGACTCAAAGGAAAGGAGTGCATATCAAAGAAAAATCTCCAAGGTGAACCCTTGGGGTGATAGTGAGGTAAAGGGGTGAACCTAAGATAAAATTATCTAATGTGCACCTAGACTCAAAGAATGAATGAGATGTGCATCAGAGAATTTTCTTTGATGTGTACCCATGGGAAGAAAAGTTTCAACATAGGTTGAGGGATTTAGAAAACATGTAGAAGTTTTTGAAGTTCATTTAGAGAAATAAGGGAAAAGATGAATATTGACATAAATACTTTAGGATATTCACAAGGTTTTGAAAAACATGACATAGGGGGATAATGTGAGGGTTTTGGGAAATAATACATGGGTAATGAATAAATAGAAAACCTTAGGATAAAGAAAAGAAAACACTAGACAAAACTTTCAGGTAGGAAAAATAAAAACAAAAACCATTACTTGAAAGCTACAACAGAAAGAATCCATGAACATGCTGAGGTGATTTGAGCATGGAAATGATGATGAAATGTAGACAGGGATGAAAATGGCAAGGCATGAAAATGGTGAAGAGAGTAAAAAATCAAGGTAAAAAGAAACTTACATGGGGTTGATTATATACAAAGATGGTAATTAATGAATATTAATTACCGCAAGGATAGTGGGCACACTTGAAGGAGTGGAGAAATTCTCTGACCCTGCATGTGCAATGGTAGAGAATTTCTCCACTCTTGCACCTTGAGGTATAGTCTAGAGAAAAATCTATGGATTACATAATTTTAAACTTGGTGTAGTCCAAAGAATTTTCTCTAATCTATATGAGGAAAAAAAATCCCTAAAAAAACTTACTTTTTTGAGGAAAGACAAATACAAGGAAGCAATGATTGGCTTTATTTTGCATGCTTAGAGCTTATGGGCTATGAAATGGATAGGTTTCATAAGGGTTATCCCATGAATTGAGTTTGCTAAATTCAAGGATAATAGTTGACTCTAACTGGGGAATTTATTTTAGGTATTCTTTGAAATGTTTGAAGGAAAGAGAATCCCATAACTCTAAGTGCCCTTCTCCATTAGGCCATGAAGTCCAGTGACAGACTAGACAAAAGACAAAGCAAAAGAAATATAGGTATTTAAAAAATGTACAAACCTATCTAGAGTCTCACTAAGTGAAAATCTTTAGATGTTGTCTACTATAGGGAAATGGTAATGGTGTTCCATCTTGGTATGCCAAAAAAAAACTATGCTCTTCATAAAGCTGATGAATGAGAAAATGACCCCTCTATAAGGAATTAAATTTCTCATGGAATCCTTTAGACTCTCTTCTCTTGTCCCATAAAAGAACCGGATCTCCAACTTGGAAATCTTGTGACTTGGATTTCTTGTCAAAAAGCTTCTTGACTTAGCATTTATGTTCATTAATGCAATCCACCACCTTCATATGTTACTCCTCTAATTCAAAAATGAACACAATATGATTGTCTATAGAACTTTCAAATGTTTCATCCTCAATTGCCTTAGCCAATCTAAGAGTGGGAAACTATAATGTGATGGGTATTTCTACATTTAATCCATACAAAATTTAAAAATGAGACATACCAATTGCTCTCTTGGGTGTGATGCAATCAACCCACAATGCATCATATAATGCCTTGTGCCTGGTTCTCTAATTTTCCTCTACCAACTTCTTGATAATAGTAACCAAGTTATTGTTACTTAACTCAGCTTAACCATTTTCTTGAGGGAAGTAGTCTGAGGTGTGAGATAGAATGATTCCATATTCAAAACATAACTTAGTAAAATCCTAGGATGTAAAACAAGAAACATTATCGATTACTATTTTGTTAGGTACTCTGAACCTTGTGATGATATTTTCTTTGAGGAAGTTACAAACAACCTCTGAAGTGACATGTTTGGTTGGAATTACCTCCACCCACTTGGTGAAGTAATTAGTAGACATAAGCACATAACTATGACCTACACTTGATAATGGGTTCACTTTTCTAATGAAGTTAATACCCCATTATTTTTAGGGTTATTCAATGACTACTAGCTTGAGGGGTAAGGCTACCAATTTGGGTTTCCCCATAAATTGTTGACACTTCTTACATTTACGTAACTAGGTGTATACATCCTAAAAAAGTGTTGGCCAGTAGTATCTTGCCTACAAAATCTTATGAGCTATGACTAGAGTTGAAATATGTCATCCACCTGCCAGTTCATGAAAATATTCCAACAACTTGCCTTATTATGCTTTGTCTACACACCATAGAAAAAATATATCAATGCTTCACTTGTACAAACCATTATCCCAAAGAATGAAGTTCATATATTTAAGCTTGATTATCCTCTTCTCTTTGTATGATAAATTCTTTGTACATTCTCCATATGTGAGGAAATGAGCAGTGTCAGAGTATCATTCATTCATTATGCTCAAAAACAAGATTGTGGGAAACTCTTATTTTATATCTCCCTCATTATTAGATACCTCTTTTGGTTTATTTCCTATAATGAGCTAGCACAAACCTTTTCCATGTATTAGCTATACAGGCTTGATCTCCATATCATATTCTTGGATCTTAACAATCTAATTACCTCTTTTACTTTCAAATTCTTACTAATTTAGAATGGACTTGACTATAGAATCTGGTACTAGTGCAATGGTGTGAGAATTAAGGATGTAAAACCTAACATGCTTAACCACTTTCACCATAGTGTAAGCATGTTTCTCTATGGGTGAGTACTTAAGCTCATGAGATTTTATAGGGTAGCTCATGAAAGCTATAGGATATTCAATCCACTCTTCATTTATTTGCACCAAGATTGTGGATAGAGTATGCTCAAATGCATGACTATAAATGATGAATTTCTTGGTATAAAAGAGTAGACTAAGATGGGAGCAAGTGTAATTGCTTCCTTGAATTCATGAAAAGTAGCTCTCCTTTCTACATTCCAACAAAAAATTGATTTCTCTTTCATCATATCAATAATATGATGTGTCTTCTCAACAAAATTAGGTATAAATATTCACAAGAAATTAACCTTCCTAAAGAAGGAATGCACTCCTTTCTTACTTGATAGTAGAGTAAGATTTTAAATTGACTTGACCCATTCAGGATCAATCTTGATTCCTTCCTTAAACAAAATATGTCCAATGAACTTACCTTTAGTAACCCCAAAAATGGACTTCTTGAGATTAAGGGATATCCCATGTTGATGACACCTTTAAAACACTTGCTATAAATGATCATAGTGATCTTGACACTTTTTTGAGAAAATGATTAAATCATTAAGATAAAACATGATGAACTTACCAACAATATCTCAAAATTCCAGGTCTATATCCCTATGAAAGGTGAAACCAACATTAATCAACCCAAAAGGCATTGTGCAATATGCAAAAGTTGCCCATGGAGTAGTGAAGGCCATTTTGTGTTGATCTTCATCACACACTTCCACTTGATTTTATCCTGAGAATCCATCTAGCATAGACAACATCTTTGAACCCATTAATATTTATAGTACTTTATCCATTACTGATAATGGGTAATTATATTTTAGTGATGATTGGTTTAGATTATGAAAGTTAACATAGATGCAAATTTCTCCATTCTTTTTCCTCACAAGAACAATATTAGCTATCCATGTTGAGTGATGTATATGAAAGATGATCCTAACATTTTGCATCTTTTAGATTTTAGTAAGGATATTACCTAATATTTTGGGATTATAATATCATTATTTTTGCTTGTGAGGCTAAAATATAGGCTTAAGAGGGATATCATGTTGCACTTCCTTGGGTTGAAAAGATTTCAAATCAGCATATGAATATGCTTATACATCAATGTACTATTGTATAAGTGTCACCAACTTGTCTCTTTCCTCAAATGAGAGACATTTCCCAATATTTATCATTTTGGGATCATTCTCCATTTTTATATTGACTTGCTCAATTTATTTTATTGAGTCTGATTCAGATGGTTGACATTTGATGAATTGATCATGTTTATCAAATAGCCTCTCTAGAGATACCAATCCTTTGGGAATTTTATTCCCTTTTAGCTATAGAATCTCTTCACTAGTTTCCTCATTTACCTTAGAAATTGATTTTTGAAAAGTAGAGTCACTCCCCTCAATGTATAACTCACTAAATTTTTTTGCCTTCTCCAAGAAAGTGATCACTTGCTCATCATTGTTGAAAACTTGCCAATGATTGACATTATCAGGAACACTAGGTCAAAAGACCAATTCAATGGTATACTTGTTTCTTTGGAAATCCTTGTGAGGAATTAGGAGAGTGGATGAAAGAGGAAAATAATCTAAACTATCATTATATTCTCTTGGAACTACTAATATAACAAAAACATCAAAATATTCCATATAATCCTAGACTTGATTGTGATAATGCCTTAACCTTTCATTCTTTATTTGATACAAATTCTTGACTTGATAAATGACTAACTCAACATCACCTTGATCATGAATATTTTTAATTCCTTTCTTTTGTGCAACATTCATCCCTAACAAAAAAGCTTCATATTTAACAGTATTGTTAGTTTTATCAAATTGTAACTTGAAATAAAAAAGGAAGATCTTTCCTTTTGGGGATATGAGGACTATCTCAGCTCCAGATCTAGTTGAAGAGAAACTACCATCAAATTCTAAAGTCTAAACATCATTTGAACTTTCAACTTTGATAGTTTTAAAATATAAAACCTCTTCATCCGAAGAGGGTGGTTCATCTATTTCTTTACCTTCATCTAAAATATGATCTGATGATACTGGATCTTCATATATAGTCAAGAAATAAGTACCCATTCTAGAGGTTTCAAAGAGAATCTAAGATTTTAGATCTTCAATCTTCATCACAATATACTTTACTTGTGTATCTAGATGAATTTTTCATATTAGACCTTTGACAGGTATTCTAGCCTTAGACCAATCCATGTTGATTTCTTTGCCAACATCTTTAAAAAAGTTATGTCATAACAAAACTCCATATGAAATGGGAACATTGACTAAAAGAACCATCATCTTGATATTTTTCTCTAAAAAAGTGGCAAATGCAAATTGTGCACCCTTGATTTGGCCTATGGGGGGTACTTTCTTAATTTCCATTAATAATCAATGGGCAAACATTTTTGTCAGAGTTAACTGCAAGGAAGTGGCTACTTTGGTTGGCATCACATTGTTAAAGGCACCCAAATCAATGATGTAATTACCGAGCTTGTATCCATCAACAAATAGGGAAATATAGAAAGGCTCTATTTTTTTAGAGGAGAATGCAAGAGTTATAACCAAGTTATTTTACTTTGAATTTAGTTTAGGGTCAATTTGTATACTCTTAGATGAGGTCTGATAAGAATTGCCCCCCTTAATTTTTACAAACTTAACTAATCTTTCAAATTAATCAGGGTTAGATTAGAGATATTTAAATTTAGACATTTGGATTTTTGTCTTCCTATCATGATCTATGATATTAAAGGCTAGGTATAGGGTAACCAAAGAAGATAGGGTATTTTCATTTTCAAGTTTTGGGTTTTGGGCACTAGATCTAGATGTAGAAGGAGAAAAAGTAAGATGAGGAGGTGTACCTACTTGTTTATCCATTAGTATGTCCTTTGGTTGAATTGGAAAATGAGTTCCCTTTTTGGAAATCATAACATATTTATGTGGTTCATCCTTAGACTTAGCTTTATCAACATTCTATTGTTGATTCAGATAAGTTTGAGAATGGGTGAAGATGGCATAAGACTCACCATGTGTAGCTTCCTCTTGTTCAACTTCTTCAAATTTTTGAAAACTAATATCAGATTCGCTTACTTCTCTTTCTTTATCTCCTGTGAAGGGATTAACATCATCTTCTGAAACATATTCTAGCTCTGAAACATCATCATTTTTAGGTTCCAATTAGTTGATTACTATATTATCCAGTGGTACTTCCAGTGCAAGCCTTATTTGTGGTGAAGGAATCTTATTCTAATTTTGATTTCTCATAGCATTGTTGGAATAATTTGAAGAACTTGGGAATGTTATTCTTGGAGTATCCTTGTACAAAAAAGGACATACCTTGGGACATTTGCTTCTTGAGTGCTAGCAATTTATTTTCTAGCTTTTGCATCATAGGATCCATGGTGATAGTATAAGGTGAAGTTGTAGAAGGATATCCTCTTGGATTTATTGAATTATTTCTCACTTTTCCCACCAAAATCAAATCATCTTCTACTTCTATGACCAAGCTTTTAGCATCACCAAGATTAGCTGGGTTTTCTCTTTGTAAAAGAAAACTAACCTTTGGTAATTGAGAATTTATGTAGAAGCATTTCAAGTTCTCAAGTGTAGGTTAAGCAACTACTAGAATCATATTCCTCAATTTATAAAACTTTACCATGAAATCATGCATGGGATCTTCTGTTTCTTCATTTATGTAAGTTGAGCCAATAAGGCATGAGCATCTTCTGATGGCTTGAACCTTGCCTCAAAATTAGCCTTTAGTGTTGCCCAATTTGTGATGGTTCCTATTTCAAGATGGTAAAACCAATTAGCAACAACACCTTAGATTGTTTCTATGAACAATCTTATAGAAACATATTCATGTTCCACTCTAAGAACTCCACATGCAATGTAGAATGCAAAAATATGCTCATCCAAATGTTGTTTGCCATTACCATAGAACTTGGGGAAATTTTTCTATGAACCATGAGGAAGTTCATGAGATGGTGGTGTCAAGTTTAGTGGACCAAAATTATTTCCCCATGGACCTTGAATAGCCATTATGTGTGGATTTTAGGGAGGAATAACAAATCTTTGCAAATGAAAAATAGGCAAGACCCTATGGACATTGGAAGCTTCCCCTGGTATAGGAGATATTATATTGGTAGGTGGAAAACTTCTTGTACACTGAAGAGGTGACCATGTATTTGTTGACAAAATATCAAAGTTATGCTTTTGAAACAACTCAAGTGTAGGATCAATGTTCCTGCTACCCTTCTACTATAGGTGTAACTTTGTTCAGCCAGATCATAGACTTATCCAAAAAAGAAAAGAGATTAACAATGGCAAAACAATAACAAGTAATAAGGTGTTTGTCCTATTTCAAAAAATTTAGTGTATCTCTTGGTTGTGTGTTTATTCCCTAATATAGTCACCAAAAATTGTTGGGTAATATTTTATTATCAAGAAAATGTTAACAAAATGGTACTTTCAACCACAGTGTGATAAGATAATATCTCTCCTCAAGGAAAGGGGAGCTCCCTTCTTATTTATAACTAAAACAAGTAATTATTTACACTAATTTTATCAAAGTGGTTGTTATCATATCATCTAATTATCTTGTTTTAGAATTGATGTACACTTGTAAACTTATACTATGAGTCCTTTTGTTCCTTACAATGTAGCATGAAAACATAAAATTAATTAATGAAGCAATAATGACCAATATCAAATTAGTTAGACAAAAGAATAACTAGAATAATACCAACAATGTAACATGAATGGATGGAATCAAAATGCAGCCCAAAGTCTTCACCCTATTTCCAATAATGAACACAAACCCAGTAATGATAATGCAGCTCAAAGACTTCAAAATTAACTTCCTAACAACTTCTATTTTATAAAAAAAATTCATGCCACAATCCAATCAAAGCACAAGAAAATGCAATGGAAAAGACTTAAGAACATTCCCAATACACCACAAGCTTATTCCAACACAAAGATTGAAATATCACTTGATTTTCTTATATTGAAAGGAATTCAAGATTTATAATATGAACACAAAGTCTCAAAAATTGCTTCTCAATTTTAGTAGCATTTCTATTCTATAGCCCTTGGTGATCATCTAACAAAAGAACATCCTCTTATTTATAGAGAAGAGATATGAATAAAAATAAGAAATACATAACTAATTTGACTTATTCTTTGATAGCGTTTAATTTGATTTAGGACTATGTACTTCTCCTACATGCAAATTAAATTAAACAAAATTACATATAGACAACTATGAAAATAAACTAAGTGTCCATAGACATAGGAATTTATTCTTTTTTGTTCTTCTCTAAATATGCTTTGTATCTCTTTAGGGTAGCCTGGAACTCATTGTTGTCTGGCCCTGATGTACTTTTGGAGATGGCAAGGACCCTTGTGATAGAGTCCGCTAGATCAACTGGCACATCTTTGATTTTATCCAAGATTATTTATAATTTATACATTATGATTTATAACTCAATTAGTTTATTGATAGAGTCTAGCATGAATGTTCCTATCTCAATTTTTGTTTGAATAAAAGATGTGAAATCTTGAACTACTATTTTAGTAGGAAGAATTTCTTGAGAGTCATCTTTAACTTGGCAAGGAAATTTTATAATCTTATCTATAAGGTCTAGCCCCTTATTAGTGCACATATCTTCCACTTATTCAAGATCCTTAATGAAATTCTTGAGAACTTCATTTTTATTCTTCATTGCCTCTCTATATTATATGAAAATTCTCCTAATTGAAATGACCTTTTACTTAACCAAGATTTCCAACATGAATTAGTGTAGCTGAGTCCATATATGAATATCTTTTTTAGTTAACAAGTCTTGAGTGAGTGTCTTAAGTGTTTGATGAATTTTCATTTTCACTCCACTCAAGTTATTCAAAAAATCAATGACATAACGTAACCATTGAGTACATTGCATTAATAATCTCTCAATCCAAGCACTGACTACCTGACCTTGAGATATAATCTTTTTCACTTGTTGAATTGCTTTTTTGTGGTTTCATTCTCAAGAGGCTCAACTAACTCAGATTATTATGTGATATTTAGTAGAAATGAATTCAATTATTCTATTTGTAATTTAAGTTGATCCTTGATTATCTTGTCCTTGTTGTATCTCTCGATCACGGATACCATTTCTACCTACAAATATTTCTCTGTACTTTCATGAGTTTACTTATTAATAAATTTGCATCCTACTACATATTTGAACACTTGTATATCCTCAATATTTCTATCTTTGGGAGGCATTATAACCTCAACATACTTGTGTCTAGAATAAAAAATTACTCTTGATATGGTTTTAACCTTCTTTTTTGTTTTTGGTTTTACCAACACAAGATGATCAAAGTCAAAATCATCCAGTGATATAGCTTGCTTCTTCCTCTTGGGTGTTTTGGACATGAGTCAAGGAGGAAGAGGAGATGGGTCTTCTAGTATAGAGGATACCAAGGATTATGATGTTTGGGGAATATCAATAGTTTGTAAAGTGGGTGGAATGGAAGGTGTGATGGTGGTATCCAATAATGGAATGGATATTGATGGAATAGTGGTTATGATGGGTGGAGTTTATGTTGGGATGGTGGAAGATTTGGTTCCCATTTGTACATTTGATATGGGAATAGATGGTATATGTGTTTTCAATTTGGAAGATGAGGTTCACAAAACAATTATCTATGTCTTGTTGGGTAAAATATAGATTAGTGGGAGATCCCCATAACTTAGAAGGACTAAGTTAATTTGAAAGGGAATAAAAAACATGATCCAATGTACTTTTATAAAGAACTTGGAAAAGTGTGGCACTAGTGGGTGAAGGATGAGATGAAATAATAGTCAGAAGAGGTACTATAAAAATAATTGGTACAGTTGGAGTGATAGAGGAAATAGTAGAAGATACTACTTATGAAGTTACTGCTTGTAATCTCAACTTGAAAAGTCTCTAGTTGAGTAGTTACTGATTGTGCTTGTGTTTCAATCATAGCAAGAAATTTCTCCTTTTTTGCTTGAACATTTTTATCTAGATTA
The DNA here is from genome assembly GCA_037957365.1 of Torreya grandis. NCBI lineage: Eukaryota > Viridiplantae > Streptophyta > Pinopsida > Cupressales > Taxaceae > Torreya > Torreya grandis. The sequence goes on along the minus strand of JARHVA010001754.1, from coordinate 1,063,439 downwards.
ACATATTTGAATTTTCTTTTGCCTTTACTTATGAACACAAACCTTGGTTTCTATGTAGAGGCGGAGGTACTTTCCTTATTCTTCATTCTTATTTCCTTCCACTTTTTAGTAGTATCTTCATCATATTCTTCCTTAGACCCAGTTTTGAATGGATTAAACTTGATACCCTTTGATTTCAACCAAGCATTAGTCTTTGTGAGAATAAGTTGGAATCTATCTCTCAAGGAAGTATATTCCTTCACCGACCATTGAATTGGAGGAAGAGGAGTTGAAGCAAATAAGTTATTTTCATATGATGAGTCTAATATATTCCCATCTACCAATTCTTTAGGAATATTAGCCAATTTTAAATTAATAATTTGATTTACTGAAAGATGAATGTAGTCAAGTTTTCTCACATATTCATCAAACCTACACTCTGCTCAAATGTATTCAATCTTATGTACATGATTATAGTTTGCTTTTAGATTTTTTTCATCATTTTATAATCAAAGTCTTTCATGCTCTTGAATCTCTTAAGAGTGATCCATTGTATTTCATTTTCCATTGTTTTGGATTTTGGACTGGTTGGAACTATATATCAACCAATGCTAATTAAAAAATTGAAACCTCATTTGTGGGCATCTAATTGCTTCTTATGCACACTCATCATAGATTGACACATATTCATCAAAATCAACTTGTCACTTATGTACCTGGGCAACATATAAGGTTGTTCATCAAACCCTCCTATCTTGATATAGGTGAAGGTTGGGAATTATATAAAAATACAACCAACCTTACTGACTATTTCCCAAGCTGCATCTAAAACTCTCTTTTTCTCAAGATCTTGGTCTAAAGTACAAATGAAATTTTAAAATAAGGAATAATTGACTCTCTAGTAATGTTTTATGATTTCTTTGAGAGTTAATTGTAGGTAATATTCATGCACATGAACCTTCTTTCTCTCACCAACACAATTAATCCTAGGAAATACTTCATACTAGATAAAACATATACTAGATAGGAACTCATGAAGAATTTTAGAGAGGAGGCCACCTTAGAGAGCTAGTGACATATGGCATCACTAATCTATTTCCCATATAAGATCCTTTGTTTTCTATTGTTGATGATGAAGATGTAGTGATACATCCATTCTTGGAAGACATTTGATGTGGGAATCCCCTTAACTCTTCTTAAGAGGGTGATTAAATCTCCTACTTCCTCTAAGAAATCACTGTGATAAAAGTATTTGGTCCATCTCACAATGGAATGTCAAGGAGTTCTGAGCTAGTGAGAATTGATGTGTTTTTTGCACTTATCAAAATTCTTATTATGATACTCTTGGGATGATTTCACAGTTATATCTAAATATTATTCAATATTAGAGAGATGAAATATTTTATCAAGATATTCCTCATCAATCCAAATGAACACTTTTCCACATGTATATTTGATTGATCTGGTCTTCCTGTCAAAGTGTGCAACAACTATCAAGATGAACTCTGGATCTTGTGCTAAAACAGGAAAAGTAGCTACTAAATGAATCTTGCTATTTAGGACAACTTGCATATGTGGTGTAATGGGATCCATGCCTATCCTTTGAAATAATTTAACCATGTCAACATGGTCAATCTCTATATCTCCAATCTAGTCTACATTTTATTTGACCATGGATGCTAGAAACACACCTTAAAACTTGTACTACATCACTTTCTTGGTAAGATAATCCTATGACATTGATAAAGTGACTTCAAGGGGGAATTTCAATTCTCTAGAGTTATCATTTTTTATCTACCTTAGAAAAAATACAAGAGTAGGAAAAATATTAGAAAAAATACAAGAGTAGGAAAAATATATGATTCTACATGGGATATGAACAAAGTTATGTAGTTCAGAGAATTTTCTTTGAACTAAACCATGAGTATATATCTTTGGTATAATTTGGACAACATGGGTGTTGGTCTTGATGGTCGTGTAGGTCATGGTGTAGGTCAGATAAAATTATCTAACTTGCACCTTAGGAGATAGTGTTAATATTGGTGTAGGTTAGAGAATTTTCTTTGACCTACACTGATGTTTCAGGGAAGGGTGCAAATTGGAGAAAATTATCCAAAGTGCACCAATGTTTGGTTTTGGCTATGTGCACCTTAGAAAAAATTCTCCAAGGTGCACTGAAGTAAAGCAAAAAAGGGTGAAACTCAAAGAATTTTATCTGAGCTGCAACATGACCCAAAGGAAAGGAGTGCATATCAAAGAAAAATATCTAAGGTGCACCCTTGGGGTGATGACGGGGGAAAGGGGTGCACCTAAAAGAAAATTCTCTGATGTGAACCCAAACTCAAAGAATGTATGAGGTGTGCATTGGATAATTTTCTCCAATACACACCCATGAGAAGAAAAAGTTCAAAATGAGTCAAGGGATGTGGAAAACATGCAAATTTTTTTGAAGTTGGCTCAGAGTATGAAGGGAGAAGATGAAGAGTGACATAAAAAACTCAAGATATTCACAAGGTTTTAGAAAACATGACATAGGGGGATAATGTAAGGGTTTTGGGAAGAACTACGTGGGTAATGAATACATAGAAAACCCTAGGGTAAAGAAAAGAAAACATGAGACAAAAATTGTAGGAAGGAAAAATAAAAATAAAAAACCTTATCTAAAATCTGCAAAATAAAGAATCCATGAATAGGTCGAGGTGATTTGAGTGTGGAAATGATGATGAAATATAGATAGGGATGAAATGGTGAAGGACGTAGGTAGGAATGAAAGTGGTGAAGAGATTAAAAAACCAAGGTAAAAATAAAATTACATGAGGTTAATTATATACATAATGATAATTAATGCATGTTAATTACCATAGGGATGGTGGGCCCACTTGCAAGAGCAAAGAAATTCTCTGACCCTGCATGTGCAATGGCAAATAATTTCTTCACTCTTGCACCTCAAAGTGTAGTCTAGAGAAAAATATATGAATTACATAATTTAAAATTTGGTGTAGTCCATAGAATTTTCTCTTAACTACATGAGGCAAAAAACTCCCTAAAAAACTAACTTTTTTGAGGAAAGAAAAATGCAAGGTGGCAGTGATTGGCCTCATTTTGCATGCTTAGAGCTCATAAGATATGAAACAAAAAAGTTTAGTAGGGGTTATCCAATTAATTGAACCTAATAAATTCAAGGATAATAGACTATACACACTTTTATAACTTCAAATACATATTTACATATGCCTCTTGGAGTCCTCTACAAATTCAATTTTTACACCATGAGCAAATTCTACTTGGATCAAAAGATATGGACCAAAAACTAGACATTAGTCTTTCCTTTATTAAATTCAAATATTTGAATTAAAATGGTCATATTTAAAATTTTTTCACCATGATATCATCTTGTGTCCTCACTACTTAGATTAAATATGCACTGTCAATGTTCTTCAAACTTTAACTCATAGTACGCCATTGCCCAAATGTTGAACTTTAAACACTTGTCATCATCTCATTTCTTCCTAACATACTAGAACCAACATGATCCATCAATATATTTTACATATCTAAATGTTTATATGTGTTTAAAAATTGGATACTTGGATCTCATTTCACTCAATAGCTCTATTGATCTTGATTAATACAAACACATGCTCGTCATTAGATCCTAGAAGTAGCTCATTTTTTACCTCTACCTAGAATTAAGTAACTATCAATTTGACCTCTTTGACTTGATACATACCATTATATAAATTTTTATTATCTATAATGAACCATTGGATCTTTATTTTGTCCTAATATTTATCTCTTGTAAGTATGGGAACCATTGCAATCTAGCTGGAAGGCTAACTTTGGACCTCAATAACTTTTATTGTGCTTAGATGCATGACATAAAATTTGGACCATATGATCTCCTCAAATAGGAGAATCTAACCATATATAAATATTCTCTTGTAACCATCATGTATTTAATATATAATTCCATTAATATACTCACTTAGATTTTTCTGCCATAGAGCCAACTATGTCAAGAACTACCTGGAAGACCAACTTTTTACATGCATATTTTTTGATGCACTTCATCACATGACCTAAAATTGAGTGAATATTAAATATGTAAAAAACTAAACAAAACCATATTATCAAATTATCTTTAATCCTTTACATGTGTGAAATATAACACCATCAAAATGCCTACCCAACTTTTCTTTTCACATTGTAAATTTGGCTAAGTATGGGAAAACACTATCAAACTACCTGGAAGCCCAACTTTTCACTTGTATATATTATGTTGCACTTCATTTCATGACTTTAAATTTATCACATAGTAACTATGCACAAATTTTATCACAACCATATGACCAACTCCCCCTGACTCATCCACACATGGATATGGTGACATCAACAAACTACTTAGATTTTTTGCCACTAGACCCAAAATGTCTAGATGAAAACAATGATCAACCAGATGAATTACATTCATGCACAAAAACACTCAAATAATATAAAACCTCTTATAGGACCTATTTCACATTCTCAAATCACCATACTCATCCTTGAACATCTCTAAATAGTCAAACTCTAAAGATCAACTAAGCCTCCTTCAAGCATATTAGGACAAACATATTTCACACTTTGTCATTGTCACTTAGACTATCAAGGAAATTTATCCACTCACTTGGACACATACATGAAATCATCATGACATCATTAAAAACTTTCTAACAAGTCATATCAATCAAATGAAGGTTAAGTATAAGCAGATCTATTTTGGAAGTATGCATACATTCAGAGTTGGCCTTTTTGAAACAAGGCATGGCGTGAGTAGATTGATTATGAGCTATACTTTTATTTGAAAACCCAAAGCATTTTTGATTTGTGTTATTTTTAGGAGAGATGGGTTGAGCTATAGCCTATGCATATTTATCTAACCCTTGTCCTTTGTATCCATATTTAATCAAATATGAAGAACTAAAATCAAGTTTATAGGATTGTGGCATAGGAGTATTTGTTTGTTGGATTATGGAATAATTTTTGAATGGGTTAGTATCTATCAGACATGTGTAAATAAATCCCTGATGACTAAATTTTAATCATGTGTGGAGAATATATGGAACCACATACATTTCATGTATTTAAGGCTACCCCAAAAGGATATTAAGGCATAACATGACACTAAGTAGGTAGTATATGGTGTCCCATAATAATGTTCAATGTTATTTACCCTAATACTTATCATGGAATATTTTAAAATCTTTTTATTCTCATATTAAAATAATCCAAATCATTAGGAATGATTTCTAGTAAGGAAATAAAGGATATGTTACAAATGTTGAGTTCTAAACCATTGTCCACAAAGACCATTTTTACCAATTTATTACACACACAAACCTAAATGTATAATGACAAGAAAAAATTTATGAGGCCTTGTGGTGGTATTTATTCCTTTTCAAAAGATATATTATGTTTAGTCTATTTGATGGAATATGACATAGAAGGCATATATGGAGGCTCCACATTACTTGGTAAGAAGGTCATGCACAATGCATCTAAAAGAACAGCCTTATAGTGGGAGAAATGGTGGAATAAGTACCAAAGTGAAGTTTTAGATATAACATCATTGGGAGAGTTTGTGTCATGGTGTGAGGAGCAAGATTGTATCATGCATTCCCTTTGACATTTTATAGTAACAGGTAGGAGCTCATTGTAAACATTATAACAAGAGGGGGTATGCAAGACTACGTGTGATTTACAATAATCATATTTAGAACCCATTATAGATTGGATTGATTTAAGCTTGCATGAAACATAACAATTAAAAAATACTATTAAGTACTACAATATGAAGTGAATAATAGATATATTTATATAAAAAATTCTCATTTTGAAAATAAAAAAATACGTTTTTGAAAATAAAAAATCAAAAATAGAGAAACATAAAACCCTAGATTAATATCTAGGGTTTTGGGGAAAAGACGTCAGGTTCACCAAATGTTTAACCCTAAGATCTAGGTTAAGTAATCTAGGGTTAAAGGGAGAAGAAATAACCCAGGTCATAAGGATGGTAGACTGTCTCTATAGTAGGTTGATTATTTATAAAACTTAGATAAATGTATACTGAATTTATTATATTGAGATGCTAAAGATAGAAAGTACAAATATGCTATATATAACAATAATAATGAAAATAATATGATTAGTTGGTTCTAATGCTAATACATATTTGGATCTAAAATAGGTAGAAAGTAGACTGGATCTAGATTCTAGAACAATCACCTAATTTTGTAAATTTGGCTTTTATAGTTATAAAAACATACATCGATTTGGGATAGTTTCATTAATGCTACCATCTAGTAAATGTCTAGTATAAAGCATTTATATAAACTAGATGCAACCACCTAGATGATTTTGGGTTCTGTGTCACCTTCACTTTAGTACATTTAGATCTGGGTCATGGATTGTTGCTCCTTGTCAAATAGTAAAAACCTTAGTTCTTCATATTTGTATTAGATGTGGGAAAAATGGGTTAGTGGGCACATGGTATTGAGCTACCCTAAATACCTCTTTGTTAATGAGTACTACCTACATATCTAATACTCCAAGGAGGGCCTTAGACTCATGTATTTCTCCTATACATGTTGTCTTATGTGTGAAACATGCATTGTGTTATAAGTAAGTACAATAGTGACCCAACTTGTAACCTAGAAAATATAGCTCTTTGGATACTCATTTAGTACTTTAGACCTATAGATATGTTATCCTTATGATTGATATAGAAATATGATAAAATAGGGAAGCTTTTCTCACTTGAGTACTTGATATAATGCTTTTGGTAAATTGGCTTGTGAGTAGGTAATAAGTTTCTAGGTGAGGAATAAATGAGGGATGATCTTATATTTATACCAATCCCCTTGGATAATATCTCATATTAAATCACATAGGATGACCTTTAGGATGTGTCTCATTTAAAAAATCGGACAACTTTAGGGTACTTGACACCTGTGTTAAGGTAGGATACTTGCATTGATGTAAGCACCTGACTGGAACATAAGTGTTTGAGCAATTGGAAAATAAGTATAGGTATAAAAATTTTCATAAGATTTTAAGAAATATAGAAGGCTCAAGTCATTATAATAACATTGGTCAGACTAAGAGATTAGAAATTAGGCACATAAAGATAGTGTATGTGATAATTTTGGTAGTGGAAAAGGTCTAGAAGCTGGAGGTACATCAATGATATGTATTTCCAAGTGTTTAAGACTGAAGTTCTATATAATTAAAAATTAGTGTCTACAAACTCTCATAAAACTTGTCAAAAAATTCCAAAATTTTGACTATAGATTTCTTGTATGCTGGTGTTGAATCATTAAAATTTTTATAGACAAAGTCATGAAATTTTGGCATATATGATGAATTTATTACAAACCCTAAAATATCAATAACTCCCTTAAAAATGATCACAAAACTTTAATTCTTATACCATGACTTCCTTAAAATATTATTCAACATCAAAATTTTTTTAATAACAAATTGCAAGATATAAGTGATTTTCCAAACTTAGGGGTTTGCCTACAATATTTACCCAAGTTGATGCTCTAATAATAGAATATTAAGATCCACACTTTAGTAATTAGAATACATATAATATAATTTAGATAAACACAACATAATAGATATTGGTGGGCCAAGATGACCAAATATTGCATATTTGTAGAAATAGAATAATTGCCCTTAAGGTAGGGCAACACCATACAATACTTCTTTAAGAAGGAATAAATCCACAATGTAAATTCGAGGGGAAAACTTCCAATATCCTTCTATTGAATATAAGACTCAACACTTATTTGATTGATTAATATCCTTTAAAATGATATTCACCTCCTTTATAAAGACTTATATATAACTAACAATGGATGGGTAACCTCTTAATCCCAATGTAGGCCAACCATTACCCAATACACTAATTCCACAAGTTACTCATTTATCCTAACATATTGAACCCATATAACTAAATAAGTGGGATGTGGACTACACGTTGACATCTCCATCAACCATATACATTAATATATCATATCTCTATGTACATAACATAGGTAACCAAAATATGCAAGTGTCTACATCTAATAACTCAACTAATATATTCATCATGTGTGTATCATATGGCATCAAATCTAGCCAACCCACATATCCAAGTCTAGTGTTTTCAATAGTTAGCCTCTCCTCATCAAACAAAGGTAACACATACATTTTCCATCATCCAACCTTATTGGAAATCTTTTCAACACATCCTCCTACAAAAAGAAAATACAAGCATCAAAAATTAAGAATCAATCAATATATAATAATAAATCCATTAAAAATAAGATATACCAATATTTGATAGTACAAACTGACATTTAGACAAAAAAATCCTTTATAAGACAACAATGGTAGACAATAATGATGTCACTTAGACATGAGTATTGCATGCCCAAATAATAGCACCCTAGTCAAGACAAGAGTGTAGAAAGGTCAACAAACCCTCTACAGTCAACAAAATTTATAAAATTTGAACAAAATAAAATTTTATGATAAAATAATGAGAGGTATTTCAGTTACTCACCAGTTTATTTTGCTCCTTGACTTGAATCAACACCTCCACCTCCTTGAATTAGTTATATGACATTGCTTTTTTTTAGGCATGTTGACAAACTTAGATATGTAGTTTATAATTCTCAATACACAAAATGAATCCAAAGTTGTCAATTTCAAAATCATGTAACCACTTTTTAATCTATGTCATATTACTAAGGTATGGGTCCCACATTGTAAAATCTAAATTGTTAAAAAATTAAAAGTTTGATATCTTGAAAATTATACCTCCAATTTTAGAACCATTTATTCTACATAGAATATAATTATGTCACCTTATGTATAATATAGTTCTTACTCATTTCCCATTATTTTTGCCACCATGACATCACATACCATATTTTTCCTAGCAATTCCATTATTTCTATAAGAACCAATTTTAATATCAATTTAATTTCAATCAATTTCCAATGTTAAACACTCAATCTTAAGCATCTTGTAATTAAAAATTTGACTCTTAACTCTTGTTACATCAGTCATCAGTTTTAGCTTGAACTTCATACTCTAGTTTTGTCCCTCTCACCAAAAGGGGCATAAATAGGCACTATTTTTACTAACTCTAGTACATAGAGGATAATTGATGTAATACACATTTTAATATACAACATATTTTGACTGAGATCATACTCAAACTTAATCAATACACCATTACTTTTGATTCACTATACTTCACTATATGGATTTTGGCTCAAAATATCATAGTTTACATAGACTATATACAATATGATGTAGTGATTCAATAGATTCACATAGTTACTCAAATTTGTTCAGTTACTCAGATTTAGATCAAATTCTTAGACTTACACATGATAATAGTTTTAGTTTTACTATAAATTATCATGGTTTACTTAATATTTTATTAGTCTACATAGATATTTTACACAATATTGTCAAAATTTAAATGGGTTATCATAATGGGGGCATGCACATAGTGCAGGTCTACATAGACACCATATTATTACTCAAGATTCAATTCACTTACACAGATTATATGACTCAAATATTAGATTGGGGGTATTTTTCAAGGTGCATATTCTCATCTCATAGTTTTTGTGCTAGATTTTACAAATGAAATGGAAAATAATATCATTATCCATGTGTTTATTACTCTGAAATCATATTTATTAGTCCAATTATTTGATTTAATTTTGCTTAGTTATCAAATTAGGGGATGTTGCAAGCCACATGTTATCATCTCCTAATTTTTTCACTAGATTGTAGACACTATTTCTAAATTATATGGCACCTTAGTATTTTACACTTGGAAAACACATATCATGGATGTAACCTTAGCTTGTAGACCTTTCCTACTGCTAAAAGTCTCGCATATACTATCTATTTATGACTAATTACTTATCTCTTAATTTAACCAATGTTATTATTGTTTTTAATTATTTTTTGCTTTTCACATTCAAAAGAAATAAGAAACTAAGGGTTAATGGTTAGGGGTTTGTACGTACCCAGATGAACCTACACACCATATCCAGATGATTGAAGGAGCTCCTCTTTGGCTATGGAGGATGACACCTATAGATAACAAAGACTTAAACAAAGAGATTGTTAGATAGATATGTGGTGGACTACCAAGCAAAGCTCGATCCCAGAAGTGCAAAGACTTCTTTGAGGGATGACAGTCCACTAGTTGATAAAAAGAATGTTGCTAGAAAGAGAAATGAATAAAGACTGAACAAAAGAAATAGAGATAATGCATACCTATATTTTGCTATCGATCTGTCACAGTCACCAACATCAGTAGTTCTACCAGCGTTAGTTTGTCAAGTTGCTGATGTCAGTTAGTCTACCAATGTCGATAGGGGAAATGGTCGATGTCGGTCAGGACAATGGCCTTAGATGGGTTTTGGATAGGTTTATGGTTGACAAAATAGTCTATGGTACTCTGAGAGTCTGTGCAGGGTTATAGGGCAATAGATAAGATCTTAGGAGGGACAAGGGGTAGAGGATAGGTTGTTAAAAGGGGTAAGGATATGGGGGAGGCCTCTTAGCCTCTCTGAGAAGAAAGTCAGGTTTGGTCTGGTCTATAGTACTTAGAAGTAGCAAATAGAGACTGATTAAAAATATATTTTAAGTTACTGGAATGAAATAAAAGAAGAATACTTAGCTCTTGCTTACTGATGAAGGAGTGTAGAAGACTTGTTGCTGATGCGGCTGATGTAGAAGACTTCCTACAATGTTTCAATCAGGGGTGGAGTGACTGATGCAGAGTTCCTATAGCCTGTGATGGTTAGCATGCATTTGGGGGGGAGAGAGAGAGAGAGAGAGAGAGAGAGAGAGAGAGAGAGAGAGAGAGAGGAGAGAGAGAGAGAGAGAGAGAGAGAGAGAGAGAGAGAGAGAGAGAGAGAGAGAGAGAGAGAGAGAGAGAGAGAGAGAGAGAGAGAGAGAGAGAGAGAGAGAGAGAGAGAGAGAGAGAGGTCAAATTTCGGGTGCAAGAGAATTCACATTCGGGTCTGTGATTAGTTTTTCATTTGGCCTACAAGTTGGTTTTAAGCAACTGACATCGGTGATCCTATCGGTGTCAGTCGATGGGTAACCGATGTCAACAGCTAAAAGATGGGTAAAAAAGCTATTTTTAGCCTTTTGCCCGTTCCTCTATCTGTCAAGTTCAGTGGTCATGGTTAAACAGTCGAAGGTGGGTTTAATAGGTGTGAGGATTAGTGGGAGGGTTGAAATAGGTCTTAGGTCATTATGAAGGGTCATAAGGTGATAAATGAGGGTATCCAAGGGTGAGGAATCCAAGGGTGAGGTGTCAAGGGTGATATGTCATGGGTGATGTGTTATTAATTTAAAATAGGTATTTTATTTTAAATTAATAAGTGTGTGGGTTAGGAATGTTTAGAAGTGGACCAAGGAGACCAAGGGGGGCAGTCAATGAAGGAGTAGACACAATTTTGGTGTCTACATTTGCCCCTTTTTGTCTTGTTGGTTGTTCTGACGAACTGCAAGACAAAAATAGGAGTAAGTTGCCCCAGGTATGGGATGAGGTCTTTTTTGTCCTGTTAGTTGTTCTGATGAACTATAAGACAAAAATGAATGTAAGTTGCCCTAATTATGGGATGAGGTATTCCCCCTCAAAGTGGGAGTTGAGGGAAGGGAACCTGAAATCAGGTGCTAATTTGATAGATAGTGGATGGATATGGTGAAGTTTGAGTGTGAACACTGTAAAAGTTGAGATTGTGTGTATACCACTTCACGTAATGGTCAGGTCAAATTTTCATAAGTCAAGGGTCAAAGAGTGCTAAAATTGAAATAACCAGTCCCTAGCATTTAGTCATAGCTGATTGGCTTATTTGATCCAAGCTGTAGCTCCAATTGGTCATCATGTTCCAAGTATCTTGGGCCTAGGAAGTGCTCCTGGAAAACACGAAAATGTCACAAGTAGTGGGGATCAACTTGCTCGTGATCCAATACTTGTGAGGTTTGTAATGTGGGTTGTAGACAATTTGGCTAACTATTCATGAAGTAGCCTACATACAATCAAAACAACTAAGGCAAAGTTGTCTCAAAAGTGGTCATGGTCGGAGGAGATAGGTGTGATCTCCATGGTTGTTGGTCACGTTGGGTTGAGATAGATAGTTGGTCCATTAGATGGATGGACGAAGGAATGGCTGAGCTAACCTTAGAAAACCCCATGTCAACTAAGTGTTACCTATATAGCCCCTGTTTTAAGGGCCTCAGGCCAATGTAGTTCTCCCTAAAAGGGAGGAAGAGGGTCGGTTATGGATGGGGTCAGACTAGGTTAAGTCATGGTTAAAGGTGAAATGGTTTGTCCATCAAGTAGATGAACAAATGGATGTGGCCGAGCTAACCCCAGAAGACATCATGTCATCTAAGTGCTGCCTACATAGCCCCTATTTGAAGGGCCTCAGACCAATGTAGTTTAGAACAAGAGTCAAAGTGGTTGATAGGTTGGTTTGGTTAGGTTATAAATGATGAGGGTAAGATGATGTTACAGCCTTTTCCATATTGTGTGATGGTGTATTCTGTAACATTGGTTGTGGTTTTTCATCCCTAGCAATTTTCCCTATTGGTGATGGTGTATGCTAAAAATGAAATGAGTTTATTTATGCTTCAACAAGTAATGGTTTATGCTTGATATAAATTGTGTGGTTGATAGTTTCCATGTGTATTAGTTTCCATAGAAACTAGTGTGAATAGGCTATGAGAATGTTAGTGGTTTGAAAAAGGTTTAGTTGGTTTGGTTAGCAAAGGATTTGGTTGTATGTGATAAAGGTATGTAGGAATTGAAAGGCATTTTTGCCCTTTCATTGACAAGGACCATAATGATAGCATAGGTAGGGGTTTTTTAGAAACAAAAGCCCCGTTCATGCATTACATCATTAACCATTGGTTGTGTTAGAGAACTAATTGAATCACTTTGACATTAAAATGAGCTCAAAATCCCTTGAGTAGGTGATGTGATATGTTAGGATAGGGAGGATAGTGTAACCCTTTTTAGTAGGGATAACTTTGCCCCTTTTTATAGGAGACCCTGAGAATGACTATAAGTCAAGTCTATTTTTTTTTGGTAGATTGATCAATGCGGGAAGTCTACATGGGGATGCCATTTTGTTTTGTGGTCATTTGTGAAGTTGATCGATGCGGGAAGCTTTTAAGAGAGTTCTATTTGTAGTAATATTTTTAGGCATATCCATCCTTCGAGGGAGTGGTCTATATTTTTGCTTTATATGTTTTTGAGGGCTTTGAATAGCTGTCCTTCAAGGGAGCAGTCTATTAGCTATAACAATGATGATGCAGTTGTCCTTCGAGGGAGTAGTCTACATTTAGAGTTTTATGACCTTTTGATATTTTGTTTGACATCTCCATTTATTTTTGATAGGATTTGTAGTCATGGACAAGACTATAGAAGCTTAAGGGCTCCCTTTGATTAGGATAAAGCATCCATATTTTATAAAAGGGTCACATAGTGTTTGTGTAGGGGAACAGGGTAAAAAGGAATGAGGATTAAAATGATAGGGATTGATTAAGGGATGAGCTCAAGTTAAATATCAAGTGAATGAGTACTTGATTAATAGTAGAATTGTCACAGATGTAAGGCATTAAGGGGCTAAGTTTCTAGCTGACCTTCAAGAGAAGACAGATGATAAGTCCTTGATCCATACTTGTGCATTATGATGTAAGGCCCGAGTCAATTAAGAGCAAACTTGCCCCGTTTGCTTCTTTCCACATTGGTCATGTGTTGGAGATGATTAAGAAGTTGGTTGATTTTTGGTCAATGCTTGGTTGGTTGATGTTTGGTCAATGTTTGGTTGAGCTCATGATAGTCAGGATAGAGTCAAATTCCCCTAGTTATTTGTGACAAGGACAAGGTTTGGCACCCATTGCAGATAATCAATGAGTTGGATGAAGAGAAGATGATGAAGCTCCTCTTTGTCAAGGAGTGTGATGCAAAAATGCATCCTACGAAGCTTTTTGATAGGCTTTAGTTTGAGAAGATGAGATCCTGATCTTCTAGGTTGGAGTTTGGAATCTCAGAATTATGGACGGTGATGGAGGCAATGGTTGGTAATGATTGGACTAAGGCAACTAGTGGTTGGAAGTCTTCAGGTTAGACCTCCACTTTTTATAAGGCTTTGATTAAGGCTTGTAGATGTTGTGGAGAGCTTTGAATGAGGTCATACAAAGATGTCTTCACAAAGGTTGGGTGAAGTTGTTTCACCTTGGAGCCATGAATTGGCTTTGAAAAAGTTGGTCGAGATGTGCCCAAGATTGAAATCTTGGGTTTTGGTGGTTGAGGGGGCTTGACGAATGGATATGTTTGAGGGAGAAAAACTTTCTCTTTCCCTTTATCCTTCATGGTTTGTGACCTATTGGCCACATTGATGGTGTTGATTTTAAATAGAGGGGTTGAAGGTGGTAGAGAGACCATAGTTCGATGATGAGATCTCAATTTAGGTGAGGATATTTGAGAGATATGAGATGGTGTCGATGGTTTGGTGAAAGGGTGGTCAAGAGGATCCTTAGTGAGAAGGGTGTCCTTTTTGAAGTGTTGACGAATGATAGCTTTAAGAGCATAACAATGCTCAGTGTCATGTCTAGGTGTACGATGATATGCAAAAAATTTAGTGTCATCAAACCAAGATGGTTTTGATCTGAGAGTTGATGAGTGTGACGGTGAAAAGGGTTGGGAGACATGAGACGGTGTTGGAGATTTATCAAAGGGGTCCTTAATGAGAAGAGTGTCCTTTTTCAAGTGTTGATGGATGACAACCTTAAGAGTGTAGCAATGCTCAGTGTCATGCCCAGGTGTGTGATGATACACACAAATTTTAGTGTCATCGAACCAAGATGGTTTTGGTCTGAGAGGTTGGTATGGCTTAATAGGTAGAAGAGTAATGTTAGAGGATTGTAACAATTGGCGTAACAATAAGGTATAAGAACCTGCTAATGGGTCTGCACGTTGTGTTGCAGTAAAAGTTGACAACTTTTGTTTAGATGTTGTTGAGGGAGTGTTTCATACCATCCTTTTCTTTGGTGGTGTGGCCAAATGTGTAGATGACACTTTCATGGTAGGAGGTGTTGGATGTTTTGAAGGAGGTATGTTTTTGTTAGGTGTTGGTAATAATGGAGGTGATTTGTTCTTGTTGGGTGTTGGAGTAGGAAGCACTCCTATTAAGGTGGTTGGGTGTGGGCCCAAAATAGAGGGCAATGGTGATGGTGGGAGAAAAGTTCTCTGATGTGGTTTAGTAGCCTTCTTTGGCTGGGTGCGAGGACTACTATTGTGGGGGGTAAGGTTCAAGTCTACCCTCACCGGATCTTCTTCGATTGAAGTAGGTGAGGTGGTGAGTTCCTCTTTCAATAGAGAAGGGATTGGAGATTGTGGCTCTTTGAGAGGGTAGAGCGTAGGGATGGTGATGGCTTCGGTGTGTGGTCAAGGAGCGGGTAAAGTATGATCCCCCATTGATGATAGGAAGGATGAGGGCGAGGCTACCAGTGCTTGTATCATCAAAGCATCCTCCAATATAAGAGAGATAGATGGAGAACTAATAGGAAAAGAAGGTTCTTCCACCTGTGGAGGAAAAATAGGAGAAGAAGGCTCTTCTACCTATGGTGGACAAATAGGAAAAGAAGGCTCTTCTACCTATGTTGGACAAATAGGAGAAGGCTCTCCTTATGGTGGAAAAATAGGTTGAATAACCTCTTTGGTTTGTGGAAGAGGTTGGTTAGGGATGGGAGGCAAAATCGTGTTGATCATGCGTATATTATGCTCTTGGGGGTCATCGGCCATGGTCTGAATGATATTTTGACTAGGGGGATGGTTAGGGAAAGGTTGTCTAAAGATGTCTATGTTTTGGTTAGGTGGCGCATTTGGGTTATCCAAGACAAGATCACCTTTATCTATCATGTCTTGGATAATGTTTTTGAAGGTTTTGTAGTTGTTTATGCCATGGCCTTTGACACAATGATAATTATAGAAGTCATTTTCCCTATACCATGTAGGGATGGCTTTTGAGGGGTCAAATTAAGGTGGTGGTCAAATTTGGGGGAGGTTGAGGACTCCTTGTTTGACCAATTTATCTAACACAGAAGCGTATGATTCTCCTATTGGAGTATATTGATGATGTATGTATTGTTGTTGGAACTATCATGTGATGCTTTGTGATGTGGAGGGTTGAGATTGGTTAGTTGTTGTCAAAGATGATGGCCTAAGGACCACAACATTTGTCGATCCCTTAGACTTAGAATATGAAGAAGAAGGTTTGGATGAAGAAGGGTCATTGGATTTTGTGTTAGTATTTTTACTACGTAATGTGACTTTATTTTCTTCGACAACACAGAGTTCAAGCTTCCTGGCCATGGTGAAAGCTTCATCAAATGTGCGGAATGTTTAGACCTGCAAGGCAGATGAAATGTGTTTGGCACATGCTTGTGAACAGAGCTCAATGAGCTCAAGCTGAGGTAAAGAAAAGGAGAGTTGGCTAATTAAACTTCTCCATTAAGTAACAAAATCAGCTATGGATTCATCGTCAAATTGTTTGATAGAATATAGGTCCATGATGGAGACCTTTTTAGTGATGTTGATAGAAAAATGGTCAAGGAAAAGTTGAGCTAGTTGGGTGAATGTAAAAAGAGAGTGACTGGTAATAGAACTATACCAATCGAGGGCAGCTCCAGAAAGTGACATGGGAAATGTACATAGCAATAATGCATCATCATGGGCTTTAAGGTAACAAGCGTGTCTAAACACTCGTAGATGTTGCTGTGGGTTTTCCTTACTCTAGAAGTGAGTAAACTTGGGAAGTTCCCACTGACTAAGATATGGCCAGATTGAGACTGAAGGATGAATGGGTTCATTACAGATTTGTTCATATGAGAGGACATTTCTTGAACCTGAAATGGATGTCTCAAGATTAGACATTTTGTCCATCAACATCTTGATTAGATCGGTTGGTGGATTTGTAGGTGGGGTGCCCCATATGTTACAGGGAACTTGAAAGGTGTGAGGACGGGTGTATGACGTAGTTGGTTGCACTTGTATAGGCACAACATATTGGTAACTAGTCATAGCGACTGATGTTGAAGCCAAGGGTGGTTGTGTCATGAAGTTAGGAGGCATAACTTGGCTTGATGTCACCAGAGGTGGTTGGATGGTGGCAACATTAGCCAAAGGATGAGTAGCCACCCTTGTGTTGATGGGTGCAAGAGTAGGTGGGATGGAGACAACTAGGTTTTGAAATGGTGTAGAACTCTGTTGAATAGTTTGCGGTTGATGGGGCACTGAAACCCTAATGGAAGTAGGTCCAGAAATAGAAGGAGATGCCACACTTTGAAGATTGGTCATGGTCAGGTTATTAGCTGAGGCAATGGCCTGGGTGACCATGGGTTGGATTATAGAGGTTGTTGATATGATTGCCATGTCAACTAAGGAAGTTGGCATCCCATAAACTGGGTTGCCTGAAGAGTCTCGCATTTGAATTCTTGTGAGATTATGCTGAAGAGCCTTGACATTGAGGTCAAGGAACCTTTCAAAGTCTTGGTCCCCTTTGAGAACAATATGGGGTTGAGTCAGGGTTGGTTGGGTAGGAGTTCGTTCAGTCTCTGAATGATACTCCATTAGAGGACTTGTTATGGAGGGCGAAGGTGGAAGTGGTTGTTGCCTTACGTGGTCAACAAGAGTTTTGGTTTGACTACGTGTCAAAACCATCCAAGGCAAGAAAGATTCTAGTTTTAAAACTGTATGTTTCAGCCTTAGAAAACTAGAATGTGTTTTTGATAGTTAAAAATTTAGGTTTTAAACTTGCTATTTGAGAAGAAATATTTTGACAGTGGCCGATGTCGGTGGAAAAATTGATGTCAGTGAAGAAAGCTGCCAATGTTGGTCAGATGACCGATGTCAGTGAAGATAGTTGCCAACGTCAATGGAAAAACTGATGTCAGTTACTGTGTATTTCCAGAAACTTTAGAAGACTGAAAGTTTTTGGAAGAAAGAAGAAAGTTCTGAGTTGTTCTTGGATCTCAGAATGCGACCTCACCAAAAATAGATGAAGACAAGAAGCCTCTAAATGTTAAATTCCGAAGAATAAGTTTTAGAGTCTTGTTGGCTTATGCCTTAGAAGAGTGTGTTTGGGAAGTTGGGCTTTTAAAATGGGTCCTAGAAGAGGCAGTCTAAAGTTGGTTTTGGGTTAGTTTTGGTGCTCAAGATCGTATTAGGTTCTGTATGTGGCCTGGTGCTAGGAGCTTTCTCCCCTCACTTCATGAGCCTAGAGATAAGCTGGGTCGCTTAGCCAATATATACTTCCCCTAGTGTTTATACTCTACCAGAGAACAGAGTGGGTTCTCCCCTTGGTAGTGAAGTCCAAGTAGGATTACCAGGAAGGGTAAGGTATCTACTAGGTGATGAAATCCTAGTCGAACCTTGTCTCAGGTATGTTTAGATGTTTAATTTTGAATGTGGTCAGGTTGTGTAACATAAGTGCAATATGACTTATTCATAATGCATTTTTAATTACTAGATGTGAGAGCTAAGTATGCATTTAGGCAGAAATGAAATGCAATAGATTTTAAGCCCAAATCGAAATGTTTTGTTTGGATGCAAACAAGTGAGGAAAAGGTTAAGAGTATGAACTTCACTACTCTAAGATGCAAGAAGGAAAGGTGACAAGAAGAAAAAGAAAGAGATTATTTTTAACTTGCTAATGGTGTCTTTTCGAAGGATATAGAAGAAAAGGATGCAAGAAGAGATCTAATGCACCTATATGAAAAGTTTGCCTTTAGAAGAAAAAGGATGAACCCAAGGAAAACTCCAGAGGTCCCACCGGGCATGCCAGAATGTTTCTAACTATTTTTCACTTTTCACATTCAAAAGAAATAAGAAACTAAGGGTTAATGGTCAGGGATTTGTACATACCTAGATGAAGCTGTGCACCATATCTAGATGATTGAAGGATCTCCTCTTTGGCTGTGGAGGATGACACCTATAGATAAGAAAGACTTAAACAAAGAGATTGTTAGATAGATATGTGGTGGACTGCCAAGCAAAGCTCGGTCCTAGAAGTGCAAAGACTTCCTTGAGGGATGACAGTCCACTAGTTGATAAAAAGAATGTTGCTAGAAAGAGAAATGATGAAAGAATTAATAAAAGAAATAGAGATAATGTGTACCTATATTCTGCTGTCAGTCTATCACAGTCACCGACATCGGTAGTTCTGCCAGCGTCGGTTTGTCAAGTTGCCGCCGTCAGTTAGTCTGCTGACGTCGGTAGGGGAAATGGTCAATGTCGGTTAGGACAATGGACTTTGATGGGTTTTGGATGGGTTTATGGTTGACATAATGGTCTGTGGTACTTTGAGAGTCTATGTAGGGTTGCAGGGCAATAAATAAGATCTTAGGAGGGACAAGGGTTAGAGGATAGGTTGTCAAAAGGGGTAAGGATATGGGGGAGGCCTCTCAGCCTCTTTGGGAAGAAAGTCAAGTTTGGTCTGGTCTACAGTACTTAAAAGTAGCAAACAGAGACTGATTACAAATATATTCTAAGTTACTAGAATGAAATAAAATAAAAATACTTAGCTCTTGCTTGCTGATGAAGGAGTGTAGAAGAATTGTTGCTGATGAGGCTGATGTAAAAGACTTCTTGCAATGTTTCAATCAGGGGTGGAGTGACTAATGCAAAGTTCCTATAGCCTGTGATGCTTGGCATGCATCTGGGAGAGAGAGAGAGAGGTCAAATTTTGGGTGCAAGAGAATTTGCATTCAGGTCTATGATTAGTTTTTTGTTTGGCTTGCAAGTTGGTTTTAAGCAACTGATGTCAGCGATCCCATCGGTGTCGGTCGATGGGTAACTGACGTCGGTGGCTAAAAGATGGGTAAAAAGGCTATTTTTAGCCTTTTGCCCATTCCTCGATCTGTCAAGTTCAGTGGTCATGGTTAAACGGTCGAAGGCGGGTTTAATAGGCGTGAGGATTAGTGGGAGGGTTGAAATAGGTCTTAGGTCATTATGAAGGGTCATAAGGTGATAAATGAGGGTATCCAAGGGTGAGGAATCCAAGGGTGAGGTGTCAAGGGTGGTATGTCATGGGTGAGGTGTTATTAATTTAAAATAGGTATTTTATTTTAAATTAATAAGTGTGTGGGTTAGGAATGTTTAGAAGTGGACCAAGGAGGCCAAGGGGGGAGTCGACGAAGGAGTAGACACAATTTTGGTGTCTACAATTATGATAAACTAGCCTTCTATCTTGCGTAGAATGTTGTAACCCTACTTATCTTCCATCTCTAAAAGTTATGGACCTACACTTATTTTCTAATTGCCCAGACACTTACAACCTAGTCAGACACCTAGATCAACACAAGTCTCCAGTGCTCTAAAGTCATCCAATTTATAAATGAAACATATCCTAAAATTTGGCCTAAGTGCTTTAATGCAAGATATTCTCCAAAGGGATTGGTATAAATACAAGATCAACCCTTATTTACACTTCACCTAAAAAACACCTAGTAACTCACAAGATAACTTACCAAAATCATTATATCAAACAATCAAGTGAGCAAAGCTTCCCTATTTTCTCCTATTTCCATATTAGTTATAGGGACAATAATCTATAGGTCTGAAGTAATAAAGGATTAGCTCAAGAGATATATTGTCTATGATACAAGATAGGTCATTAATGTACTTGCTTATCACATATTGCATGATTCACACATAAGCCAACACATAGGGGATAACTACATAAGTATGAGGCCCTCTTCAGAGTATTGGCTATGTAGGCAATGCTCATAGATAGAGGGGTCTTTAAGGTAGTTTGACATTGTATGCCCACTAACCCATTTTTACCATAGCCAATATGAAGAAATAGGATTTTTCTTTTGATAAAGAATGATAATCCATAACCTAGATATGAATGTATCAAAGCAAAGGTGATAGAAAACCAAGAAACATCCAAGTGGTTACATCCTATTTTAGTAGGTATTTCATATTGGACACCTATGTCTAAGTCAGATAGTAACATTGATGAAACCATCTCAAGTTGATACAAGCACTCACATCTATAGATGTCAAATTTCCATAATCAGGTAACTGTTCTAGAATCCATATCCAGTATACTATCTATCTATTCTAGATCCATATTTATATTAACATTAGAACCAACTAAGTATCTTAATTTCATGTTATTAAAATATATAACATAGTTGTACTTTCTATCCTTAGCATCTTAGTATAATAAATTTAGTATAGGTTTCATTTGAGTTTTGTAAATAATTGGCCTACTTTAGAGATAATTTACCATTCTTGTGCCCTAGGCTATCTCTTACTCCTTTAACCTTAGATTCCCCATATCTAGATTTTAAGGTTAAATATTTGATGAACATGACCATTTTATCTACAAAACCCTAAAATTTAATATAGGGTTTACTAATTATCTATTCTAAATTTTGATTTAATAAGATCTTACAAGTCAAAATTAAATTTCATTTTTAAATCAATATGTTTAATATGGATATATTTGTTAGTTACTTAATAGTGCAGTAGTTCATAGTAGTTGTTACTTGTTATGTTTCATACATGATTAAATTAGTCCAATATATAAGGGTTTCCAAATCTGACGACTACAAATCACATGTATTCTTGCAAACCCCTCTTGTTATAATATTTATAATGAGATCCTACTTGTTACTACAAAATGCCAAAGGGAGTGCATGCAAGAGTCTTATTCTTCCCACCATACCACAAAATATTCCAATGATGTTATTGGTAAAACTTCACTTTGGGACTTACTCCACCATTCCTCCCATTACAAGGATGTCCTTTTAGATGTGTTATACATGACCCTTTTACCAAGTAATGTTGAGCCTCCATATGTGACTTTTATGTTAAATTCCATAAAATGGACTAGACATAATATATCCTTTGAAAAGGAAGATCTACCACTGCAAGACCTCATAAATTGTTGCTTATCATCATACATTCAAGTTTATATGTGAAATAAAATTATAAAAAGACTCCTAGTGGATAATGCTTCAAGGCTCAACATTTGTAACATATCTTTCTTTCTTTACTTGGCATTAGGCCTAATGATTTTGAATCTTACAATATGATCATCAAAGGATTTGACAATATTTAATGTGAAGTATTGGGGAAAATAACATTAAACATTACTATAGGACCTCATACATTATATACTTTATTCCATATTATGCCAAATGATTTAAACTATAATATACTTTTGGGATGGACTTGGATACATGAAATGTATGTAGTTCTATCTAATATACACACATGTTTAAAATTTAGTCATCACATATTTATTTACATGCCCAACAGATACTAACCTCTTAAAACATTATGCTATAATCCAACAAAAAACTAATCCTATGACTCAGACATATAAACCTAATTTTGGTTATCAATATTTCTCAAGTATGGATATAAAGGACAAGGGTTGGGCAAACATGAGTAGGGTGTAAATCAACCCATCTCTCTTACAAATAACAAAAATCATCAAGGCTTGGGTTTTTAAGATAAATTTATAAACCATAATCAATCCAATCTCACCACATCTTATTTCCAAAAGGCCAAATCTAAATGTATGCATAATTACACAAAAAAGATGCCTTTGGTTCACCCTAATTTAATTGATGAGATTGTTTCACCAAAATTTTTGACATTTCATGAATTTTCAAATGATGAGTCATTATTAGAGTACTTGGGGGCATATGAGGATCTCCATTCCTTCTATCATAATAATAGGTTTCCTCATGCCACCTTTACTCATGATTATTTTGGTGAGAATGATAATACTAATGTCCAACATTATGTGCATAATATTATTCCTACAACACCATTTATTTTAGAGGGGTCTACGTTACTAAACAAAGAAATAATATAATTTAATTATGAAACATATAAATACCATCAATTGGTATTTCTTTATTAAATGATGCAAAATGATGAAGGTAAGGCCTATCAGTAAGTACAACATGATTACCATAACTATTTTCTTGGGATTACTTAAATATGCCTAGGATTGAACCATTGGTGGTGATGCACATGTAAAACTTGTTAAGAAAAATATACATAAAATGCATCCTAAATTGGCATTACAAGTCAAAAAAGAGATTCAAAAATTGATAGATGCTAGATTCATATGAGCCATTACACATTCTAATTGGGTATCTAAAATTATCCCTATTACCAAGCCTAATGGTGAAATTGTATGTTGCATTGATTATCATGATTTAAATAAAGATTTTCTAAAATATGAATTTCCATTGCCTAATATTGACTTGATTATTGATTCTAAAACTAGATATGAGACATTTTCATTTATGAATGGATTTGTGGGATACAACCAAATTAAAATTAACCTAGTGAATCAAGAGAAGATATCATTTACCACTCCATCAGGTACATTTTGTTATACGATCATGCCTTTTGGACTTAAAAATGTGAGAGAAACATATCATAGGGCCATGACTCATATATTTCATGATTTTATTCATAAAATTATTAAGGACTATGTTGATGATTAATTGCCAAATCCAGACACTAACAAGACCATGTGCATGATTTATGATAGACATTTGAACATTTATGAAAGTTCAATGTCTATTTAAATATATTGGGTTTAATTTTTATCCTTAGTTTTTCATGACTAAGTACTAGTCATGTACCTATTGGAAGGGAGAAGCCAATGTGCTATCTCATCAACATATTAGATGAGTGACCTGATGTAGTCACTAGATTACATTACCTAGATTAGTTTCCATTAGTTTTACTGTGTGATGGTGAATAGATAAATATTACTTAGTCACTTGAGTTAACACATTTAATTATTGTTATTACAAATATCATTCTAGAGTTAGCCATTTGATGCATTCACATAGTGCATGTACTCATCTAGTATCATAATCATAAAATTAACAACAAATATATTCAACATATCAATATTCACAAAGTATTACTTCTATTGATCTCATTTGATAAGATTAAAAGGGTATTCCATTCAATACATGTTTTATCTAGCTCTTTATCTTGATAGTAATAACACATCTACATTCAAAAACTCTTTCTAATTAAATCTAAAGGTGTATTTATACACAAGTGAACCCCTTCTTGGGTTGCATCATTAATACATTATAGATGACAAACTTATGACTATTTCAAAAAAAATAAGTGGTGAGTCATTAAAATTAAGTTCCTTTTGAAATGAGCCCAACAACATCTATGTACTTTATCTATGCTAGATATTTGATTTTGTGTTCCTCTTCCTTAATGATCCAGTGATATATTTGTGTTCCCCTTAATCTTTGATGCCTCCATGAAATAATTTGTAACTACCTCTAATTTATGTGCCCTTGTCCTAGTTTTGTGTTTTTATAGTCTCATGTATTATGATTCTTATTCTCTCTTTCCTTATCTTTCACAACTCACATGTCTATTCCAAGGTGTTCTACATCATTCTCCCATGTTTATCTCTTCTATGTCATTATATCCTATGTAGTTATTTTCCATGATCATGGATCCAAAATAATTAGAATATGTTAGAAATTTTGGGTATAAAATCACCCCGTATTAAATTAATAGTCCATCCTAGACTATGTTGGAGTCTTAGATAACAAAAACTCAGGTCTTACCTACACCTGGCACCTTAGCTTCTCCCATTGGTTGAGGGTTGTTTGAAGATTAGAAGTGATAACTTCCACTTTTTCCTTTAATATTTTCCTCTTCTAGGGTTACTAAATAAAATAAAATTGAGTTGTCAAAATCTCAAGCTAAGTAGTTACAGCTTTTTGAGCATCCTTGAGGGCCATGATCTCTACCAAAACCTATCCTTGAAGTACTAAGCAACTAGAAGTCAATTGATATTGATGGGTGATTAGTTGTTTGTTCATTTATTTATTCAACATCTTAGAAAACTTTTATATGTTGAGCCCTATCCTTGATATTCAATGCATTCTTAGCCAATTTTTGGTGCTATTATTCCTTTAATAGTAGTTATGATTCCAAAATTTTACTTGGCCACACCAAGTTGAAAAAAACCCCATCAATGATAGGAATAATAGTGCTTAATTTATTCAAAAATTTATAATAAACATTCATGACCTCGATGAATTGCTTGGTGGTCATAGCTTATCTTATTTAAGATCCACCATGTTTTCACATTTCTTCATCAAGAGGTCTACGAACATTTTTAATTGATTAATGGCTTCACCAATAATGGGATACCATTTGTGAATGTTGGTTTACTCCTCAAAATTACTTGGTAAAGGCCTAAAGTCTTAATTTGAGTTATTTTAGCTACATCTAGTCAGTGCTTGATGTTTTAAATTTTTTATTTGATCTTACACCTTATTTCATATTATTCATTATATAGTTGGATGACCTCCTGATGTTTATAGTGAAGTTGGCCCACGTCATGGTTGCTGAGAATGTTTTTCATAGAAACCTCAGGGGCAAACTTGATAAGGCTTGTACCTACTTAATTGGAGAGTAATTCATAGTACTTGCCAAAATCAAGTCTAGAATACTTGTCACCTATGGGCTTACATTAGTAATGGCCTTTGGAAGCTCAAACCATTATTCATTGTGATACACTTCCATCATAAAAGACATATCACATTGAGTTTGTTTCATGGACTCATGTTTGGGGAAATAACCCCATAAATATAATTATTTTTCTGGTGTGCCCTATTAAAATACAACATGAATATGAGGCTCTTGATTTGTCTATTGATGTTGATTTACCTATTTCATAGGTTCCTTACCATTTTAGTCATGCTTTAGATTAATAACTTTAGGAATCTTTGCCTATTTTCCACTGGTATGGGTGATAAGGTACTCTATGCTAGGGCCTTTCCCTATGTCTACTTCAAAGTTTGGACTTCCAATGTCTATTTACTACTAAATAATAGGCTTTTCTTTGTTGGGCCCATTAGTTTGTTCTTGTCTACGCTTAAGAGTGGGTTCCTTTGTAGGTTATGCATTTGGAGATGCTTCACCTATGTCTAGAATCACCACTCATGGCACTTCACACTTGAGCTTTAATTATGTAGATGTGTGTGAAATAAAATCATCTTTCTATTTTTAAAGTATCCCTTAGGATCTTATTAGTGATGGGGTTCACTTTTGTCATTTGGGCTTGGCCCTAGACTATTCCTCCTATGCCTTACTTGAGTTTGTGGCCTTTGGTATTAGTATCTTCTCCTTTATTCATGACTTTTATTCTGTACATGTGTGTGGTTAAGGGGAGAAGTTCTTATCCCACTTCTTGGCTTTTTAATGCTCTCTTCAGGGCCTGAACATATAGAAAATCACCCAAACATGCCCTTACATGACTATATTATAGGGGTTAATATTAGTTTTATCAGTCTCATGCCTCTCTACATATGTGTGCCTCCTTAGATAGACACAAAGATTACAAAGAGTGTGTATATAAATTTCAATCTTTTCCACATCAATATTTATAGGGCACACATCCTTAATATGATTCATAGAGTCCATAAAATATCTGGTAGTGAATGTATAGGGAAATTTGAGCCATGGTGATAAGTTATCAGTGCTTTCTATCCAGATTCATGTGAGGGATTGATTTATAAAAAAATGCAACATAGGTTACCGTCTACATGGAAAAATCTTTTGGTATATGCCATTCATTCCAAAATGCTTCCCTTATGCCATCAAACCAACCCTTCATCTTTAATTTGTAGGAGGGTGTGATGGCACCAAGGCATGTGAGTTGTTTAAACCTTTTGATAGGGGGATTATGATTTTATGTGTATTATTAGAGATTTAGGTTTAACCCTAGTTGATAATGGGAGTGTTTAGGTCCTCTTTCTTAAACCTAGTCTAACATGGGAATGACCCTAGGCTATGGGTCACCTAATCCTGGGTCAGATCTCTAGGATTTTTAATGAGGCTTTCTCCTTTGGTGTATCATTTGAATGCTATGCTAAGACCTAAATGAGTCATGATGAAAATAGTGAAGGGATTTCATGAATTAAACCTACACTCACATGTGGTGATGCACCATAAATTCATTATATCCACTCATAAGCTTGAACTCTCAACACACTAATAGATTATGAATAGAACTAACATAGTGCATATAATAGTTTATAATCAATAGTGCTTCATCAAGAGGTTAGCTTGATTGACATAGGATAAAATTAAATGAGGGTAAGGCCTAGTTGAAGGAACTTATAGTCAAAAATCCACTCTATACCTGAGATAAAAACATTTAGACACACTAGATGACTTATAAGGAAAGTTTGTTAGCACTCAGGTTTAACTTGGACCTACAAAGGGAAGATGAAAACAAATTTTGCATATCAAACAAATATAAAACACTACGTAGAGATTGGTAAAAAACTAAAAATGTTATATTAATTAATCCAAGAGGTGCATAAGTACAAATTCTAGCAAAGTATCCTCTTACTACCCTGAGGGATGAAAATCAAGAGCTTAAAATTTTTTTAATTTATAGTAGAATGGGATGAGAGAGGGGAAGGGAAATGTGGGAGAGTGGAGAAGGGGTCATAATGATCAACGTCAATATTAACTATGGAAGTAGTTACAACATTCACTTAAACCTTCATCGAGCCCTTCCCTACATTAATGCCACTGTGTTTTTTCCTAGCATGGAAGGATGGATCATGAAGATCAAGACCACTATAGGAAGTAACCAATACCACTACATGAATCATTCTCAAGCTTCTCTACATTAATTTCCTTCATTGTAAGGACAAAATCCTCATATTCATGCACCTGATAGAGCTAGGATTAAATTTGCTTTGAGCAACTATAGGTACTTATTTGTCAAAGCTATGATTGTGTCAAAGGATGAGACACTACCATATCACATTTATGTCTATATCTACTCCAAACTAAATATAAATCTTTGCTATAGATTGAAAACCAATCCAATTTATTACTTTTCATATAGTCATTATATTGATGAATATCTATAAATTGTATAGCCTTGTTCCTAAAATATATTAGATTCAAATAAACCTCATCATACATCTAAACTTTAATGGAAATAAAACTTCAATGTTAATAACCTTGATTATATGGTTGTATATGCTTTTGAAATTTGACTAAGCTCTAACATTGACATAACTCTTTGAAGTATTTTTCTCTTGGTTCAACCTGAACCATATTCAAAGTCTACATGAAATCTCCTATCTTTGACTTTTAATATTAGCGATTGATCTTAATCTAGGATCCTTGATCATGACACTTGTCAGCTACTCATTTATCCTTAGGATCCTACTATCAATTTCATATACTTAACACACTTATGTCTCATGGTGGCCTCATGTATAATCTATCTCTTTGACTTATTGACCTTATGCATACCATCGATATCTTTAGAATGATTGAGCATGTGCTATCGATCTCCTTTGACTTGATTGAATGCACACCATTGATCTACTTGTTTTCCATGATCATGCCACTTCTCATTGATGCATTTAATCCTAAGATCCTTTGAATTTTGAATGCTATATCTCTATTGATCTTTGAGGGCATAATTAAACATGCTCTATTAGATCTTTGAGACCCACTGACCCTTGAAAATGAAACACTTATCAATATCGTGTGCCTCTTATGGACCCTTCTACTAGTTCTCATGATTGAACATGCTTATGCCACATGTCAACCTCACATTCAATCTAACTCCCTTGACTTTTCTTCCTTTGATCCTCACTATTGATCTACTCCAAATTTTCCATAATTAAAACACTTAGTGTATTTGTGTTTAATCTTAAGATTTGCTAACATGTTGACCTTACTCATACCATTATATATTTATTGCATGATTGAACCTAAACCATTGATCTTTGTCCAAATCTTTGATGTAAATTATTGTTCTTGAATTGTATGCATAAACATGCACCATCGATCTTGCTTGATTTTTTGACTTGATTATATGCTTGCATCTCATTGATCTACTTATTTTATGGAACATTATTTCACCACTTAGCAACCCCATATTTAATGTCAAGATCCTATTGATATTTTTGAACATAAATGGATAATTACTAAGGCCTTAAATTGATGTCCCCAAGCATGTCCCAAACTGCTATATTGTCCTTATAATGGCATGTTATGATGATCTGGATCCTCTATGCTTATATTAGTCATTTTTCTCTTAAACAAGGGCACTATGAGGCATAAAAAGTAAGCTAAAGTAAAGACCATTAAGATTTTAAAATGATAAGGGTTGACATTTATCTTGTGAGGCCAAAATGTTAACATTTTTGGTGATTCTGATGGGAAACATACCTGATATGCTTGAGACCCAAACCATTTACATGATTTTGAACTTATGAAATAATGACAAATTTGAACCTTGATTGCAAGAAACCTATAACTGAAAGGACAACACCCAAAAAGACAATAAAGGAAACACATAAAATAGGGAAACCAACCTAAAACAAGGATAACTAACCTAAGGAAAAGAGAAAATAAGATAAATAAAAGGGAAGTAGACTACTACTTGTGATAACCACTTATTGAAACAAAATGAACCTTGAACAACTAACCTAAAAAGAGATGCTTTCCTCTAGGATCAAATGGAAAGCTGGAATTTCCGTCATGGAACCTTAAAATATGATATGCATCTCTTGATAGTTCTCTTCTATAGTAAAGAGAAATTTGATGCTCATGTCTCCTTAATGATGTAGTTGAGATCCCAACTTTCATTCTAAATTACATGGATTGAGGGTATGAACCCAAGACCCAATCATCCTACTCTTAGATCCTTTTATTTTATAAGATTGCTTCCAATTCTTCTTCATTCATTAGATGCCAATGATTCAATGTATGTTTCATTGTGCCTTCATTCTAATCCTTATGAACAAGTGACTTGTAAAGGTATTCATGATTGACCTTTTGTAATTATCTAAGCATACTAGATGACAAAACCTCTTCATTTGATTTGTTCTTAGGAGTAATGATTTGAGGTATTAGATTAAAAAACACTTGTCTATCCCTCTCATCTTAATGCACTTACTCTTCTTGTGAGCTAACTTTATTAGCTGATTAGTCTTTAATATCTCTAATAAGAAGTGTAAGACCTTAAATATCTTGATATTATTTATAAATTTCCATATATTATTGCAAAAAAACCTCATCATTACCTTGATGTTTATTTTCCTTAGTTGGGTTGCATTCATCAATGGTCAATTATGAAAGTCCTTGAGAAGCATATTGATGTGGGATAGCTAGTATGTGATCAAGAGGCTCTTGAAAAATGACCTTCTATGACACATATAAAACTTATGAGTCATGGCTCTCATCTTATACTTGTACTTATTCCTACAAATCATCTTTTTCAACACTATGGAGGAATGAATCATGTTTTTTCCTACCAAGAGGTGTCCCAAGAACCATTTCCTCAAGATCATCCAAATCATCATTAACTACAAGTTCAATCTGAATTTAAATGTTTACCTCTTCAAGAATGGGTCCTCTTTCCATAAGTGGCATAGAAGATCCTTGGAGTGACTCCAAGAGAGATGAAATATATACCTCATTCCTTTCATCTAGTTACTTGTCTTCAATAATTACCACTTCTTTCTTCTTTTACATATCATTTTGGATGGATCTCCATAAGGGAAAGGACTTAGATTCTTGAGAAGGGAGAGGTGGAGATTGAGTATATTTGGGTTTTCTTGATTACATGACTTGGCTCCAAGATTAAAATTTAGTCTCATGGTTTTCCTAAATAGTGTGAATTGTGGCTTGAGGAATGAAAGGATGCATGTGTAGTTGACATGAGGTTACCTTTATAGTTGACAATGTCTAGTGCAAATATTTATCTATGGCTTCAATTTTCCTAGCAAGGGAGGATTCAAAATTAGACCTTGATTGCTCATGATGGCTAGCTCTTTCAAAACAAACTTGCCTTTCCTCTTGGACCTCCCTTATATTTACATGACGGAAAGGTTGAAATGAGTTGGGGGAACTATGATGAACTTGGAAATCATTTAGTGAGGGCTTATGAGTGGTAATGGGAAGCTCAACATGATGCTAACATGGAGTGAATGAGGGAATGAATGATAGGTAATGAGGTGTTTTATGTTCTTCATGGGCTGACAATTTCTCCTCAATATTTGATATGAGTCCATCTATGTCAAGCATGTCACTACTAATTCTATAATAATCTCTCTTAATGAAAGACATCCAACTTTATTTTGCCTATTGTAATGAAGTTTTAACCCCCCTAATGACATGTTTTGAAATTTTTTGGAGACTTAGGTTGGACCCTAGCTGAGAAGTGAAGTGTTAAGGTCCTCTTAATCAAACCTAGTCCAACATGGGAATGACCCTAGGCTGTGGGTCACCTAATCTTGGGTTAGACCTCTAGGATTTTTAATGAGACTAGCTCCTCTAGTGTATCACTTGAATGCTCCCCTAAGGCCTAAATGGGTTGGGATGAAAAGAGTGAAGGGATTACATGAATTAAACCTACACTAACATGTGGTAATGCACCATAAATTCATTATATCCACTCATAAGCTTAAACTCTCAACACATTGATAGACTATGAACATAACTAACACAATTCCTACAATAGTTTTCAAAAAATAGTTCTTCACCTAGAGGTTAATTTGATTGACTTAGGCTAGAGGGAAATTAGGGAAAGGCTTGGTTGAAGGCATGTATAGTCAAAAATACACTCTATACTTGAGACATCAACATTTAGACATACTAGATAACCTACAAATAAATTATGTTAGCACTTATGTTGAATATGTACCTGCAAAGGGAAGATGAAAACCACTTTTGCATATAAAAAAATACAAAACACTAATTAGAAATTGGTAAACAACTACAAATGTTCTATTGATTAATCCAAGAGGTGTATAAGTGCAAATTCTATTAGAGTATCCTCCAACCATCTTGAGGGATGAAAATCAAAAGCTCATAGATTGAATTTATAGTATAATGGGATGAGAGAGAGGGGAAGGGATGTATGGGAGAGTGCATAAGGGGTCATAATGATCAAGGATAAGATTATCATTGAAATTAGTCATAATATCTACTTGAAACTTTATCGATCCCTTTCCTGCATTAATAACATTATGTCTTTTCCTAGTATGGAAGGATAGATCATGAAGGTTAAAACCACTACAAGAAGTAACCACCCCCACTACATGATCCTTCTTGAGATCCTCTGCATTAATACCCTTCACTATAAGGATAAAATACTCATATTCATGCACCTGACATAGCCATGATTAATTCTACTTTGAGTGGCTATAGGTACCTATTTTTAAAAGCTATGATTGTTAAAGGATGAGACACTCTAACATATCTCATTTATTCTGTATCTACTCCAACCTAAATGTAAATCTTTACTATAGATTAAAAACCAATCTAATTTATTGGTTTTCATATAGTCATTGTATTGATGAAGATCCATATATTGCATAGCCTCATTCTTAAAATATATTATATTCAAACAAACCTCATCATGCCTCTAAAATTTAATGGTAATAGAAATTTACTATTAACAACCTTGACTATATGGATGCATCTATTAATGACATTCAATCGACCTCTAATGGTGACATATATCTTTGAAGAATTTTGCTCTTGGTTTGACTTGAATTGTATTAAACTTTTTCTTGAAATATCCTATCTTCAACTTTTAATAATGGTCATTAATATTAGTTTGGGATCATTGATCATGGCACTTGTTATCTCCTCATTTATCCTTAGGATTATGATATCAATTTCATCTACTTCATGCACTTATGCCATATGGTGACCTTGCATGCAATATGTCTCTTTGACTTATTGATCTCATGCATATCATTAATCTCCTTGAAGTGTTTGAATGCATATCATTAATCTCTTTTAGCTTAATCAAATAAGTACCATTGATATTCTTATTTACCATGATCATACCACTTGTCATTGATGTGTTTAATCTTAGGAAACTCTAATTTTTTGACTGTGAGCTTGCTATTAAACTTGGAGTACATCATTAAACATGCTCCATTAGATCTTTAAGACCCACTAACCCTTGAGAATGAGACGCTTGTCAATCTTACATGTCTCTTGTAGACCCTTCTATTAGTTACTAAGATTGAACACACTTATGCCACATATCAAACTCACATTCAATTTGGCTCCCTTGACCTTTCTACCTTTGATCTATACCACTGATCTACTCAAAATTTACCATGACTAATATAATTGTCACATTTACATTTAACCATAAGATCTACTAACTTGTTGACCTTTCTCACACCATTATATCTTCATTGCACGATTGAATGTGAACAATTGATCTTTGTCATAACATTTGATGTAGATCATTAATCTTGAATTATATGCACAAACATGAAACATCGATCTTATCAGACTTTTAAAAATAATTAGATGCTTGTGTGTCATTGATCTACTTGATGAAATTTTGTTTCACCACTTGGTAGCCCTGCATTTAATGTTAAGATCCTATTGATATTTTTGAATGCAAATGGATAATTATTGAGGACTTAAATTGATGTCCCTAAGCACATCTTAAACTGATATATTATCCATACAATGGCATGTTATGATGGTCTAGCTCCTTTACGATTATGTTAGTCATTTTTCTCTTAAACAAGGGCACTACGAGGCATCAAAAGTAAGATAAAGTAAATACCATCAAGAGTTTAGAATGATAAGGTTTGAAACCTGGCTTGTGAGGCCAAAATTTTAATATGTACACCCAATTTATTTCCTTTCTAGAATACTCTAGGCCACCAATCTCATTAAAAACCAATAATAAAAAAATTGTGTCCCAAGGAAACTTATGGTTAGTTAGGCAATACACCTTTTCAACATTTTATCAACAAAGTATAGGGAGTAATTATACTTTATTCCCTTGGAAATTTGGATGGAGACATCAAGGTGGGACATACCCACCTCCTTCCACCTATCTATGCCTCTCAACTTGGTCTTAGCTAAGCACACAACTACTCAAATTGAAGGATTTATCAAGCTTGTGATGTACATGAAATAGCCTCACTTTTTATATTGTAGTGCCATCACCACTTTATCAATTACCCCTTGATCCTAAAGATCCATATCAACATCAACTCTAGAATAGAGTAACCCCATTACTTTACTAATCTGCTCAGGGGTAATTCTCATTTTGTGACCAACAAAATAGAGGTATTTAATCATGGGAAACTACCTTTTTCTATTTTAACCCATTTTTATAATAATATTTACTTTTCCATTCATTTTTCATTCTTGGGTTACACACCCCCTTTTTTCACTTCCTTCACATTCTTCCTTTATTCACCTCCTCTTGTCTACTTATTTTATGTGCCTCTTCATGTGTGCTTTTATCTTAAGTACATTATCTTTCCTTAAAACCTACTCTACATTAAAATTAGTGCGTGGTCCTCCACATCATAACTTAGTGCAATTCATGTCAAAAAAGGAAGAGAAATGTAGTGTTAAATACAAAAAGATAATTAGAGTGATAAAAATAAGTTACAAAAGACATATAGGCCATGCCATGCTTATTGGAAAATGAAAAAAAGTCCTAGACTAAACTAATGGCATACACCTTATTCATTAAAGGGAAAAATTGCATAGAATGGTAGGGTTGGATCCAACTACCAGTGAAATGTCTTGGTAGGAATTGGACATCTAAAATTTTCAATTTACAAGCACCAATTGGATAGATAACATGAGTGATAAACATACCATCCCACTAAATCCCTAGTTTACTTAAATGACATACAAGCTTTGAATCATAGACCAAGACATGCATACTAAGATGAAAAACTTTGGTTTTGATATGTCGATAATATCATGAATTTTATTTTTAATTCTTAACTCCTTAGTTCTTATGGGTGAGAAAGCATGTTTCATCTAAATGAAGTAGAGTGTCTAGATACAATTTTAGGGACTCATCATCTAATTTTCCAAATCATGCAATACAAAAAGAAGGCACAATGAACTCCACCGATAAGATGCTTTCAACACCAAAGATAATATTAAAAGGAGTAATATTATTCAACCTTTTTTATGTGGTTTAAAATACCAATAAGACTACAAAAATGTGACCATCCAAATCAATGCGACTAATATTGAAAATCTTGGTTGGTGTATGACCTAGGATCTTGTTGAAGGCTTCCATTGTCTATTAGATTGGGTGGCATATGGAGTGGACTTATGGTGTGTAATCATGGATTTAGTCAAGATGATACACACTATTTCATTGATATAGTGAGTGATAACATCATTTATTAATATTAAAGGGCATTTATACCTTGTGATGATATTTTCCCATATAAATATGGTAGTGGTTATAGCAATAAAATCATGTGTGGGCACTACTTCAACCTAATAGGTGAGGTAGTCTATGAAAATAATGATATACCACACACCATGCCATTGCACATCTAATTGAATGAGACCAAAAACATCAATAGCCTATTTTTTAAATGGTTCATGAAAAATTATGGGATGAAGAGGCATAACATCCCTTCAATTTAGTTTACCTACATGCTAATAGATATCACATTGGCATGCATAAAATTTGTCATCTTTGAATAAGGTGGGCCACCACAACCCAATTAGTAAAACATTTTGTAGTGTTGCATCGCTGACATAATGCCATGCCATAATTCCCTCATAGATATCTTAAAGGTATTTCACACATTTTTTCTATATTATGCACCTTCTTAGTACTTTATCCTGACCAAGTTTGTACAAGTATCTACCAATAAGATAGAAAGGGGTAGAGCATATAACTAGTTGCTTTTTATTTTAGTTGGTAAGGTTATCTAACACAAAGCTTATCATAAGAAAAACCATAATTTCCTCCAATTATTTAGGCATGTGCATAACTTGAAAAAGTTATATATTAGGTAAATCATCCTCTATGGCATGTGACAATTCACTAGATTGAACATGTGAGAGATGGTTGGGTATAAAATTAACTTTACCTAGTTTTACGACCATAGAGAACTAAAACTCTTAGAAGAGGACAATCCATTGGTAGATGTACCCATGTAATACTAATTTATTTAATAAATACTTGAGTGCTTAATGATTCTTATAGAAGATGAATAGGGTTGATAACAAGTATTGGAAAAACTTTTGAAGTGCATAAAGCATAAACAAGGCCTCATGGTCTATTATAGAATAGTTCTAATCTACTAGTGTGAGCTTATTACTAGAAAAATAAATAAGATGATCAAGGTTTCCTACACTAGGTTGTGTTAGGATAGTGCCTACTACCATGCCTAAAGTTTTAACATAATTATGAAATGGCTGGTTACATTTCAAGAACTATAGAATGGGTGTAGTGACAAGCTTCTCTTTCATGGCTTCAAGTGCTTATTAGTGTTGATCTATCCATTAGAATAGACCATTTTTATTGATTAGTTCTTCCATCAAGGTGGTTATGTTAGCATAAACCTAAATGAACTTTTGATATTACCCTATGTGACCTAAGAAGTTACAAACCTTGTGATGAGTGGTTGGTGCTAGGAATTGGACAATGACTACAATTTTAGCCAGATCTACAAATAGTCCATCTTGGTAAATGATATGTCTTTATAGAATCCAAAATGGAGTGAAATATGAAATTATTTAGATTTAAATAAATATGAAGCTGGTAGAAATGTTTAAACATTAGGCATAAATTATCAGAATTGTCATGCACTAAATCATACACAGTCCAGTCATCTAAGTACACTTTAATGAACTTGTAGATGAAATCCTTGAAATCTTCCACTACAATACTAAAAAAATGGATGATTCATTATTGAGGATAAAAGGCATAAAATTATATTCAAAATAATCCCATTTAGTTGTAAAGGTTAACTTTGCCTTGTCTTTTTCAATAATTTGGACTTGATGTGAGCCATAAAAGCCATTGGTGAAGGTGTAGATCTTTCACCCAACAACACCTTTTAAAATTTCCCAAGTGAAAGTCATTGGGAAAGGGTCTATTATACATACCACATTGATTAGCCTAAAATCCACACAAATTTGAATGTGAATATCTTTCTTGATGTTGATAACCATTAGACTAACCCATTCAAATTCATTAATGGGAGTAATAATTCTAGCACACAACATGCTATCAATTTATTCTTTAACCCAAGTGCACAAATTTGGGTTTAATCATTATGGTCATTTCCTCCCCAGTAAAGTACCTTAAACCAAATTGATGTGAATATTACCCAATGATGGATGCATTCCTTTCATTTCTATATAGTTTCATGGGAAAATGTCTTGGTATTCATGAAATACTTCAAACATTTTGGTTATCTCAATATCAGATCAATAGTTTCCCACAGTGGCTAATTTCAATGCATCATCCATTCCAATGATCTATTAAACCATTTGGAGTAGAATAAAACTTTGTTTTTGTTCATACTACATTATATCTCTGAAATCACACACCCCACATTCTATATGTAGATTTAAGTAGTCAAATTATGGCTCTGGTGGATCGAAATTGGTACCCTAACCTTTTACTTGTCCTTTCATATCTGTTCCTATGTGTATGGTCTAGTTGAGAGTTAAGTTCCAATGAAAACATCATAAGAGTATCAAGTTCCTAGAAGAATAAAAAATTATCCTTATTTATTTATGCATGTTTTGTATCTTATCTTCAACTGATACCTAATCTCTCATAACTACCTGATAGATTAATAGTAGAGACAAATTCAAATTTGTCTATGGTGAAAAAAAATGTAAATGTGGAAAGTAGACCATGTTTGAAGTGCTACTAGGTGTCGATGTCTCTACACATTTCTTGGTAAATATACCATTCCCTAGCCCTGGTGCATACAATACCATAAAATGCATGTACCCATAAGAATTTTGGTTAAATTTTTTTTGTCAGTGCTCCAAAGGCTTTCACATTATGTTATATGTTATTTTGGAGAAGAAATACCACTACAACTCAAAGTGTAATGAACATGGTTGTCATGGTGGAAATTATTATAAATGGATACATGTACTTGTTCCCAGATATCCAATTGGTACCAATGAGTAGAACACCATCGAGTAACTATCCCTTGAAATAAAGAGTTGATTGCATAAAACCTTTCATCCACATTAACATAATAAGCCTCTAACTGCTATAAGTATTCTTATACCTCAATTTGACCATGAAAACTAGGTGTTTGGTCCAACTATAAGGGTGTTCCAACCATCAGGCATCCACTAAAGAGGTGAAAGGTTTTGTATCATTTAGTGAGCTTTACAGGGTAACTTAGGTGGCTATATAATATACCATAGATGCACCTTGTTAGATCATATGTGCCTCAATCCCATTGGTCACAACCATCACTAGTAGTGTCAAAAATAGATCAATCATCTTCCCATTGCAAGATGCCATCATGAGTAGGATCCACATTTTCATTTATTTGGGTAGCAATGTTATAAATTATATTAATATCCTCATCAACATCAATGGGTTACATAAAGGGGGTCCTTGTTTTTTATTTAGAGGAATGACTATTCACTATGTTTCATTCTCAAATTGATATACCACTTATTAAAACATAAGTCAAAATTATTCACATAGCACCAAGGTCAACCCAAAAGAGTAGGGAAGTCACCAGTTTTAACAAGTTCGATCACCTTAAAATCACCCTTAAATGTGACTCCCAAGATTTTTATGGTGGCATCCTTAAGAAATGATATGGTCAATGTTGTCAATTTTATTTTCACCCTTTGAAGAGATGTCTCAACTCCTCTCATATAAGTGGCACAATGGAAACATCTCACTTGATATGGGTAATCAATTTGGTTAGATAAATCTCTAGAAGGGATAGTTTCCTTGATGCATTCTTTGAAGTACTTTTTCACTCATCAAATTCACATGAAAAGGTTAAGAAGACAAAATAAAAGGTAAAAGGTATGCACAAATAGTAAATTTCCTCTTTTTGATTGAACTTATACTACTTAGAGCAAATCAAAGCTTCTATCACACATAACTTACAACTCAAGATAGATTGTTACATCAATATTTCATATGCTAGGTTCAAGAGGTATATTGGTGTTTAGGAGGGATAATGAATGATCCTTTAGAGAATGCAATCATAAACCACTTCTAAAAATCTCATACACTAAGGAAGAACACTAATAAATACTTGCAACAATTAATTTTTTGTATGCTTGGTGGATAATCAAAGACAACATGCTATAAAAGACCATCTTTTACTAGACAAGATCAACAAGAATTGGAACCAAACTCAATTATGTAGAATGTAAGCAGGAAAATTCACTTGTTTATTGCTTCAAGAGTCATTTAAATACAAAATTTTTTAGAGTTTCACCAATAACTAACGGAGGCTACCCTAAAGAGCCCAAAAATTCACTACTTATAGTATCTAGGAGAGGGGCAAGATAAGGGAAGTCTAAAGGTCACTTGGACATTTCTCAAGCTAAGAAAATGAGTTACATGTGCATAAAAAAAGGATGTGAAATTGATCATGCAAGGTCAAGAAGTATAAATGTCAATCCAAGTCATGAAACTCTTAAAAAGTGACATGAAATTCCCTTTGTTGGCTCAAAAAATTGCCTCTCCAAGTACCAGCTCACCATCTCAAGACTTTAAGTCTACTTGCCCTATTTATAAGGATCAAATCCTTGGGTCCTAATATTGATAATCATGCCATGATTAGGGCATTATATTACCTAATTTTTTGATGATGGGCACCCTTGTATTTATTTCATATTCATTCCTTTTTTTATATTTGGATCATAGGTCCCACCTATAGTTGAAAAACTAATCTAAGGACATTGGTTTTCCTATAGTATTTATAATAAAATAGACATATAAACCAAAGATTCTTCTAGACTTCATCAAGTATAAATAAATCCACTTTATCTTTTTAGGATCCAAGAGTTCACTGTGTATGGATCGTTATTTAGAAATGATGAACTAGACACAATAAATAATGCTATATGGTACAACTTTACAAAATAGAGATCAATATTCAACCCCAATGGTGGTTATTTATGTTCATCATACTTGAATACATAAAATAAACTTATCTATGATATTTGAATGAGATTTAATAGCATTGGAAATACCTTGTAAAGTCTTTCTTTCCATGGTCAAAAATGTATCCTCGACCTCTATAAAAAAAACATTGGCTCACCTTCACTCTAATTGGATGTTGCAATATAAATTAGATCATTGACATGTTAACCCAACTAAATCCATTGGTTTACCTATACATAAGTGCCCATAAGCCATTGGATCTTCTTGCAAATGTTAAACTTTTCTCTTCTTATGCCATGTGTGAAATGCATGTAAATCCATAGGATCTTGCTATTAGTGTATAGCTTCACATGCTTGTGCCATGTATTGATAAACATCAAGAACTTTATATCATTTGATTCCCTTCACTCTATTTGATATCCTTTTCATAATTGAGTGTGAGCCATTAGATCTTCTGACAAGTTCGATCATTAACTCTGACTAACTTACACTCATTAGGTTTTTGTTTGAAAAGCTCCATGAATGTGATAATTGGCTTAAGCACACTAACTTGGAGGAGCCTTTGATAATTTGAATTTGCTTCAATTCATTAGATCATCTATGTATGATGAATCACAAGCCATTGATCAAGTTGGGACATATATTAAGTCATAGACTTATGAAGATATAAAGTCCTTTGATCATTGCTTAGAGTTGGTAACTACTAGGTCAAGGGGTTGGTTTTGTAATGATGAAAAAGGCTTAAGTTATAGCTTATGATACCAGATCTAGGATATGGTTGGTCACCATAAAAATAAAAAATTCCTATTGATGCCATGACTTAAACCCTTAGGGTTTTATTGAGAAGCCCTATCTAGCCCAAGAGCAAAGATAAATCAATTTTGAGCTCATTCTTTCTCAATTGAACCTGTAGATCATATCTCTATAATGATCATAAAGAGCCTGTAACATATCTAATATCTATTTCTTTTACAAATGTCCATAGATGATCTTTGTAAAAGCATGACAACTTTGTATGACCTTTTGTAAATTTTGTCTAGGTATGAATACCATTCATTTTGCTTGGAAGGCTAAATTTTCACCTACATTACTCTTGTTGTTTATAGTTACATGACCTATAAATTAACACATTCATTCCTCTTTCTTAGGCTATTCAATCCATATATCCATTTGGTATTGAAGCCTTCTTATGTGTAAGGTATGGCATTATAAAAGTGCCTACTTATATTTATCTTTCAATCTATAGATTTGACTATGTTGGAAAACACTGTCAAAATGTCTTGGAGCACAACTTTGATAAAGCATATCTTCTACTCACCATATTCAGTCCTGAACATCAACGCCAATCATAATGTCCCACAATTTACATATACAAGTAGTGGACATGAACTTTGGACTGTGAGTAAGATATACATGTTGGTGATCAATTTAAAACCCTAACCAAGTGTTCAAATGGATAATAACATACCCCATGATAAAATATTAGACCCCTTAAAACATCTAAAAATCAAGTTTTTACCTATGGGGGTCCCAATTTGACCTTGAAATCAAAATTGGTCAATAATTTGGTGACTCATAGGGGTAGTATGTTTAATATACTAAAGGTAAGTAGCCTTATCCTATCCATGGGCTAAGGGAGTCAATGAATTATTGAAGACAACTAGAAAGGAATTTCTTAAAACACACACAAATAACCACACCACCTAAAAAACATAAAACAAATCAAGACACCAACAAGACTCACACATGTGCATAAGATCTTAGGGAAAACAAGAAAATAATAGCTATGTAAAAAGAGAGAGGGTCACCTTAGTAGCAATGTTTAAGATAGATCTCATTGATTGGGATATGAAGCTCCTCTCTATCCAACTTTGAGAGTTGGAAAGAATTGTGTTGCTTGCATTGAGTGATGACATAAGGGCCACTCCACAAAGCACCAAACTTTGTGTGTTTTCCAAGATTATCCCTATCTTCATCCCACTTTATAATAATTTCCCCCTCTTGGAAGATTCCTTGGATGGATTTATTATCAAATTATCTCTTTGTTTGATCTTGATGGACTGTCATAGTTTGCATAGCTTGGTCTCTTGTTTCTTCAATCTCTACCAACTCACATAATCTAAATTTCATGCTTTCATTTTCCATTAAATCTAGATGATAAGTGAGATCTAAGACTAGTAACTCAATTGAAATAGGAAATATATCCTCTCTTACATAAACAAGTATGTATGGTGAGTTTCTAATGGCTCTTTTAGGGGTGATTCTATTAGCCCAAAGAACTATCTTCAATTTAGAATGCCAAGTTCTTTGATTTTCTTCCATTGTTCTATTGATAAGCCTAATTAGATTCTTATTAGTGGACTCATCTAGTCCATTTACTTGTGGATAATATTTTAAGGAAGTACTAATATAAATACCATGTTTTAAATCCCACTCACTTGTCTTCATTCCAAGGAAAGCCAATACATTGTCTAAAATTATTGTTGAAAGAGCCCCAAATCTTGTCACTATGTCTTCATAGAAGTTGAAAACTAAACTTTCATTTGCTTCCTTGAGAGATTTATCCTCCACCCATATTTTAAACTAATCTATGACAATCAACACCCACTTGCGGCCAACACTAAAATGTGGGTTGATTAAGCCTATGAAATCTAGACCCTATTACATTAAGGATTGATCTACTTGTATTGGATGAAGAGGTAAGGATGCAATATTTTGTTTTCCATCAAATAGATCACATTTTTTATATTTCCTTATCCAATCATGGGTATATTTAAACAATCTAAGCCAAAAATATCCAACTCTCATAATCCTAATAGCTGTGGTTCTTGGAGTACAGTGACCACCAGCTAGTCCCTTATGAAACTCAAATAATATCTTCTCAACCTGATCTGATTCAACACATCTCAATAATACACATAATAAATCATTCCTAAACAACACTCCAATAGTACATAATTAATAAATTATAATCTTAAGTACTTTCTTTTAGTTCTATCTAAGCCTTGTGGACACTCACCACTTTGAAGAAAATGGATAATTTCTTGTGTCTAACTCCTCAGTGATGAAGATGTAACTGTCGTAGGCTCATCTTGAAGGATTAAAATATCTTCCTTTTTTTCCTTCAAATCTAAATCAAGGTATTCACATAGCCCCTTCTTTTTCACTAGCTTGGTTGTCTTGATTTCTACATCATACTCCATTACTTTTGTAATTCAACCAACCTTTTTCATTCAAATCTCTACTCAAAAGGAAGTCTTTGACATTAGGATGAGGTACCAATATATTAATCTGGGTTTTATATAACATGTGCATAAATTTATTTAAACTTATAACAACTTAAAGTACTTGATTTTCTACATAAGTGTATATTGCCTCGTAGCCTTTCAATCCTTGACTAAATAAGGCAATAGGTTTCTCTAAGTTTTCTTCATTTGATAAAGTAATCATGGTAGATATTACTTCTTCATTTACAAATTTAAAAAAATTTAAATCCTTTGAGAAATCAGGACTTATAAGAGTTAGAGCTTGAGCAATGGCTTGCTTGATCTCTTCGAAACTTTATTTCCTTCTCCTATCCAAGTAAACACTTCATCTTTCCTTAGCATGGAGGTTAGAGGCTTGAATAAATTAGTAAAATCAAGAATAAACCTCCTTATTTAATTTATTTTTCCAAAGAAACTTTACTAAACTTTCTTATGTTTGGGTAAAGTTAATGTCAATATTGTACTCACCCTTTCAGAATCTATGGATAAACCTTTCTTTGAGACAATGTGTCACAAAAGTTTGCCTTCATGGAAAACAAACACACACTTCTTTAGATTAAGAGAGATTCCAAACTCTCTACATCTCTAAAAACTATTCCTAAGGTGATTCAAATGATCCTTTTTATCTTTGGAGAAGACCATGATATCATCAAGATACACCAACACTATATCATTTATTAGACCTTAAAAATCCATATCTATTGCACATTGAAATGTTGACCCAACATTAGAAAAACTAAAAGGCATTTTACTATAAACATATGTAACCCATTTTATGGTAAAGTTTGTCTTGTATTGGTCTCCTTCCTTTACTAAAATCTGATTATGCCCTGAGTATCCATCAAGGAGTGAGAACCTTTCATTAGCTGCCATAACTTGAAAAATTCACTCCATGGAAGGAAGAGGATAATGGTCCTTCAAGTAAAATATATTCAAGTCTCAAAATTCAACACATAAATTGATCTCCCCATTATTATTCCTTATAGGGACTAAGTTTTCCAACCAAGATGAATTCTTAATAGAAAAATGATCTTAGACTCAATCAACATTGTAAACTCCTTTCTCATGAGAGGCTCAATCTTAGGATTAATTGGGATTTGTTTT
The DNA here is from genome assembly GCA_037957365.1 of Torreya grandis. Taxonomy (NCBI): domain Eukaryota; kingdom Viridiplantae; phylum Streptophyta; class Pinopsida; order Cupressales; family Taxaceae; genus Torreya; species Torreya grandis. Next base: position 1,019,014 of record JARHVA010001754.1, on the reverse strand, counting down.
TGATTAATAGACTTATCATTCTCATCTAGATGTATGGTATGTAGAGATAATTTTGGATCAAAACCTTTTAAATCACTATATTTCCATGCAAAGACATTGGAAAATTCCTTGCATAACTCAATGAAAGCATTTCTCTCTACATTAGTACATCCTTACCAAGGGCAAGCAACTTATCTTTTTAGATTTTTACTCTTTCATAGTTTTATTTCTTAGTATACATGCTTAAATTTTCCCTCTTCAACTGATCATCATCATTGAAGATACTCTCAAGTGTGACTAAGCCCTTAGGGATCTTGTTTGATTTCAATTATACAATCTACCCTCCATATTGTTGCTATAGTTTGGACTGATTCTTTGAGGAAAACTTAGCCTCATCTTATAGAAAAAGATATATTTGATGGTCACTCTCAAATACTTGACAACTAGTGACATTATCAAGTGTAGAGGGGCTTGCAATCAATTTGAGATGGGGTTGGATCTTGTCACCTTTAATCCCTTTTATAACAACAAACTGAGCTCCAATGGTTACCAACCTATTAATATTTTTATTATTTTCTCTTGGTATAGATTATATTTTGAAAGCTTTGAAATATTCTATAAGATCCCACAATCTATGATTATATGACTTAAGCAAGGAGTTTTTAGTTATTTTTTGACATCTCACTTAATTCACACCAACTCACTATCACCATAAACTTGTAACTCTTTCACACCTCTTTTCCTAGTGCAATCAAGGCCATAAATGAGGTACTCATAGTCTACTACATTACAATTACAATTAAAGTGAAATATTAAAGTAAAGTATTACCTTTCCTTGGATGGAGATACCAACATTGCTCTACCACCTGATCTTACTTTACTTCTTGATCCATCAAAAAATAGCTTCCATAAACCATCCATAGTTTCATTTGACTTCATCAAATTTGGCATGAAAGAGAATTATTCATGAAGATAATATACTTGAAGACCAACTTACTCTATGAATTATTAAGGATCATGTTCATAGTGTTCACCTCCCCATTCATCTAGATGTATATCAACAAGTCCTTCAAGAGAAGAAGTTGGAGGCTGATCCATGTGAAGTTCCTCCTCATCAAGAATGGTATAGTTGACATTTGAAACATTAAGCATGTAGGGATCTAAAATATTATGAAAAAAAGGTTATGATTCAATCCTTACCTTGGTACCATACCTTGTCTTGAAAACCATATGTGACTAATTTTCTACCAAGTATCCACCTATCTTGGCTATAAACTCTCTTGGCAAACAAAGAGCAAAGTATGGGGGTAAATTGACAATAACCACATCATGAGAAATAGATAAATTAGGATAGGCATGTAAATTAAAATTTATATCCTTGACTACTCCTAAGGTTTTTTCTAGTGATCCATCCAATTATAGAACTCTGTTAGCCATTAGTTCATACTTGAGGCCTAGTTTATCTGCTATTGACTTGGGCATAACTGAAGTACTAGCCCCACTATCTATGATGCCATTGAGAACTATAAAATCATCAATGATAAAGGATATATAAAAAGGAGGAGTCTTATAAATTTTCTTTACTTTTCCATCAATGGGCTAAGTTTCATTCACCAAAATAACATTTTCTTCCCTTATTGATCTAATTGGTTTACTTAGTCCAAACAATTCCTTTTGAAGAATATCCTTTTATCTTGGTATTTTCAATGAGTCCCACAATTAAATATTTATGTGTGACTTATTCATATAATCCATGACATTGAAATGTTCTTTGGAAGAACTAATACCTTGTAGTGTAGCATGCGAAGATGGATGTGTATGAGTTGGTCTTGAATTCTAAGATTTATAATTTTCCTACACTTTAGGAGCTGAGTTAGACCCATATACCATTGGAGGTGATGGAAGAGTCAAAATATGTCCTTGAGTTGTCCATTGTGCCCCTTCAATAACCCTCTTCTTAGATCTAGTGTTGGAGGATGCAATAATATTCAAATTACTTGAATTTCCCAAATGATTCATGACATAAAATTCACCAAATAAATGATTCATAATAGTAGAATCAGATTGTGTTTGTCTATTTTACATTCCATTTTGTATTGGCACCTTAAAAGTGGGAACTGTATGTACTTTAATACCTTGCAATTTCATAGATTGGCTAGGCATTTCATTGGCATATGTAACTTGGCCTTGATTTTGGTCATAGGAAGGATAACATTGTTGTTCTTGAACAAAATTATTTTTAGTAGGAACAAGAGCTATAAAAGATGATGAGGCATTAGGATTAAAACTTTGGTAAGCTATAACTTGAGTTATTTGACCTTATCCTTGAGTATTACCTTGAAAAGGAGGCCTACTTACTTGTCCAAAATCATTGTAGGGCTGATAAGGCTTGTAATTTTGAGTTTGTTATATTTTGAGAGTAACCAATTCATTAGTAACACTTTGAAGAATTTTTTTAACTTCATGAGTCTCATTTTTAGGGGAAAGGGTAGACTTATCTTGGATATAAGGCAAAAGAGCCAAGGTAGGTAATGCAATTTGACTAGGAGGTTGTAAATCAGGAAACAATGGCATTGGTGGTCTAGGAGCAATCTTCCTTACTTGAACAAGATAATTCTTAACATTAATAGATATCTCATAGACATCAGGTAGAGTATTCCCACCCATGTTTGGATCATCATGGCTATATCACTATTCAATGCTTTTAGGTAATACAAGAAGGCATAATTTGGAGCAGGTCTCACAAGGGTTGGGATCCTATCCCATGTCTTTTGAAATCTAGAGTTAAAATACTGCATGAACTCTTGAGGATCCCTTTTGATAGTAGTCAACTTATTATCTAGTGATAGATAATCACTCTTCTCTTCAAACCTCCTAGATAATATATTCCCTAGTTTATCCCATGAAGCAATAAAAGCATAAGGAAGAGTTATATACGAGTCTAAAGCTTTCCCTTTGAAAGACAATGTCGATAGCTTAATAGGTACATTCTCTTGGGTGATATTATGGATATTTTAGAATTTTTCCTTTTTTTTATATCTTTAATGGAATTAGTAGGAGCTTATCCACTAAATTATAGAACACTCTTAAGGGCTGCTTCAAGAATTTGGTCATATTGGGCAAGATTTAAAGGAGATGATCTAGTGAAGGCTATAAAAGGAAGGTTTTTAGCCATATTAGAAAGAAAATTATGAGTATTAGGAGTTGAAACAAGTATAAATTTGGAATTTTTAAAAATCGAATCCCTTGAATAAGGATGAGTATTCACAAATCTAAACCTTTTGACAACATAACAAGATAATTACACAAACTCAAAAGGTATACCTTTAGTAGTAGACCTAGTGGTCACCTTTGGTATGGAAATTAAGGACTGATTAGTAACCAAAGAGTTTAAAACTTATTGGAGTCATCAAGTACTGAATGTAGAAGTTCTTACAACTGTAAATATGCCAAACTCAACACCAACCTTGGACAATCTTCTAGGACTTAGGTCCCACCAGGTATGCTAAAAATTATTGTCACTTGGATTTGTACCCTTTGAGGATACGTATCAACTCTCCTCATCCAAGTGGCACAATGGAAACATCTCACTTGCTATGGGTAATCAATTTGGTGAGATGAATCTCTAGAAGGGCTAGTTCCCTTGATACATTCTTTGAAGTAATTTTTCACTCATCAACTTCACATGAAAAGGGTTAAGAAGAAAAAATAAAAGCTAAAAGGTGATGCACCAATACTAAATTTAATATTATTGACTAAAATTATACTACTTAGAGTAAATCAAAGCTTCTCTCACACATAACTTACAACTCAAGATAGATTGTTACATCAATGTTTCATATTCTAGGTTCAAGAGGTATATTGATGTTCAAGAGGGATAATGAATGATCCTTTGGAGAATAAAACCATAAAACACTTTTAAAACTCTCATAAAATAAGGAATAATACTATAAAATGCCTACGATAATAAATTTTTTGCATACTTTATGGATAATTAAAGACAACATGTTATAAAAGACCATCTTTTACTAGATAAGATCAACAAGATTTAGAACCAAAATCAATTATGTAGCATGTAAGTAGGAAAATTCACTTGTTTATTTCTTAAAGAGTCATTAAAATACAAAATTATCTAGGGTTTCACCATTAACCAATGGAGGCTACCCCAAATAGCCCAAAAAGTCACTACTTCTAGTATTTAGGAGAGGGGCGAGACAAGGGAAGTCCAAAAGTAACTTAGAAACTTATCAAGCTAAGAAAATGAGTTTCATGTATATGAGAAAAGGATGTGAAATGGGCCATAGAAAGGTAAAGAAGTAAAAATGTCAATCCAAGTCATGAAACTCCTAAAAAGGGGCATGGAAGTCCTTTTGCTGGCTCAAAAGATTGCCTCTCCAAGTATCAGCTCACCATCTCAAAACTCTAAGTCTACTTGCCTTGCTTATGAGGATCAAATCCTCAAGTCCTAATACTAACAATCATACCATGCCTAAGGTGGTGGATTACTTTCTTTGTTGATGATGGGCACCCTTGTATTTATTTAATATTTACTCTTTTTCTATATTTGGATCACAGGTCCCACCAATAGTTAGAAAACTAATCTAAAGACATTGGTTTTCTTATAGTCTTTATAATAAAATAAACCTATAGATGAAATCATATTATAGACTTCATCAGGTCTAAATAAATCCACTTATCTCTATAGGAGCCAAGAGTTCATTATGTATGGATCCTTCTTTAGAAATGATTAACCAATCATTAGAAAGAACCTTGTATGATACAATTTGTCAAAATAGAGATCAATATTCAACCCTAATGGTAATTCCTTATGTTCCTCATACTTGGCTGTATTATATGGACTAATTCATGTAATTTTAATGAAATTTAATGGAATCAAGAAGACCCTACAAAGTCTTGCTTTCTATGGTTGAAAATGGATTCTCAACCTCTGTCAAAAACCTTGGGCTCACCTTCACTCTAGTTAGCTATTACAATCTAACTTGGGTTGTTAACACATTGACCCAACTTGTTCCATAAATTTTACTATGCATAGATACCCATCATCCACTGGATCTTCTTTGAAATGTCAAAGTTATGTCTACTTATACCATGTGTCAAATACATGTTAATCCACAAGATCTTGATGTCAGTCTATAGCTTCACGTACTTATCCCATGTGTTGATAAACATCAAGCACCTTATAGTATTTGATTCTATTTTCTCTATTATATATCCTTTTCATGATTTAGCATGAGTTGTTAGATCTTCTAATAAGCTTGATTATTAACTCTGACCAACTTACGCTCATTGGGTCTCTATCTGACAAGCTCTATGAATGTAAAAATTAGCTTAAGTGCATTAACTTAGAGTAGCCTTTGATAAATTGACTTTGATTAACTTTTTTAGATTGTTTATGTATGATAAATCATGAGTTTTTGATCAAGTTGGGACATATATTAAGTCATAAACTTAGGAAAATATAAAATCCTTTGATCGTTGCTCAAAGCTAGTGATTGCTAGGTTGAGGGGCCAGTTTTGTAATGATGACAAAGGCTTAAGTTATAACTTAAGATATTAGGTCTAGGATATAACTATTCACCATCAAAATATAAAATGATTATTTATTCCATGACTTAAACCCTTAGGGTTTTACTAAAAAATCCTATGTAGTTTGAGAACAAAGATAAATCAATTTTGACCTCATTTTTATCAATTGAACCTATGGATAATATCTCTAGAATACTCATGAAAAACCCATAACAAATATAGTATATATTTGTCTTATAAATGTCCATAGATTATCTTTGTAATAGCATGATAACTTTTCATGACCTTGTGCAAATTTTGTCTAAGTATGGAGATCATTCATTTTGCTCAAAAGTCTAACTTTGCACCTGCATTACTCTAGTTGCACTTAGTGGCATGAAATAAAAATTAACACATTCATTCCTCTTTCATATGATATTCAATCCATATATCCATTTGGTCTTGAATCCTTCTTATGTATAAGATATAACATTATAAAAGTGCCTACTTATCTTTATCTTATAACCTACAAATTTGACTATGTTGGAAAACACTGTCAAAATGTCTTGGAGCACAAATTTGATAAAGTATGTCTTTTACTCACCATATTAAATCCTAAACATAAATGAAAATCATAATGTCCTATAATTTGCATATACAAGTAGTGGACATGAAATTTAGACAGTGAGTAAGATATACATGTTGGTGATCAATTCAAAACCCTCACCAAGTGTTCAAATGGACAATAACATACCCCATGAAAAAATATTAGACCCCATAAAACATATAAAAAATAATTTTTTTTACCTATGGGGTCCCAATTTGACCTTGAAGTCAAATTTGGTCAACAGAAAGTGCCTGAGTCTTGTTTTCTATGAATAAGACATGTGGGGAGGGTTAACCACAAAGTGGGGCTCTCCATCTTTTTCTAGGTATATTTGGTTAGAACATGAACCTTGGTGATATTTTCTACCAAGATGTCATGGATCATCCAATCATCAATAGATGCATTGATAAGGACCTCTTTGTTGCATAATAGGTTTGGTTGAGTATGGGTCTATTATCATCACACATGGTTCAAATGATGATCCTCCAAAAGATTTGTAAATTTATATCATAACAAATTCTTGAGGGGAATGACATACTCATTAAGGAATATTTTTCAAAACTCTTAGAAATCATCATGCCCTAAGTCCATGGGTACTATATTTATTTACATCTCAGACCACATGTTAACATCCTTATCCTTTAAGAACTTAATTTCACCTTACAATTCCTAGACTAAGGCCATTTTCTTGTGCACCACTTCTTTCTTATGTTTAAAATTATGATAGTTTTGCACATGAGGTTCTTTATGTTGAACATTTTTAGTAGGTGGATTTGAAACTAGTTGGGAATGAACACCATTTCATATAGTAATATTAACCTTGAGTCTAGCTAGTGGAGTGGTAGGGCATAATATTCACTGATTTTTTGGATTTTTTTGTAACAAATATCATCCTAATTCCCTTATCATTTCATTCTTTAGTAATATAAACATACAAATGAAGACATTCTTCTAAGCGATGCTCATTCTTACAAAAGGCATAGGCTAGATAGATTGTGTAGTCACACTAGTAATGGTATGGAGAGTCACACTTATAACATGACATAGGTGGAAAATGCCCTCCTCCACATCCATTTACACACCCTTAACCGTTTAAATATCAACCTCTACCAGCCTCTTAGTTGTTAGCTATATGATTTTGGCAAGTACCTCATGTGTGCAATTTATGAATCTCATTAATGACCTGATAATCATTGGTATCATACATATATGCATCACATATTTTAAAATATAGTGACACTTTTGTTTGGGTGGTACACTAAATCGAGGGACAACTTTTTACATCATGATCTTCATTGCAAATCTCACAAGACTATTTCAATATAACATAGACATTCCTTCATGGACAGTTGTTCTTGTTATGGCCTTGCTATTCAAAATCAACACATCACAAGCCATTGTAGGTGTCATGAGAATTATTATCCATAAGATTATCCAGATGAGAAGCCATCATAGTGATATGAGACTCCATAAAGGGACTAATCCTCATACTTATAATTACCACACATTCAATGTGAAGAGTGGCTTCTAGTGCCTTACACAGTTTAATGAAAGTCATGTGAGATAAGGCTCATTAGAATAGAAGTTATAAACCTCCAATAAACCACTGATTATGTTGCATTAGCTTAATCTCAAATGATATATTTGAAAGAAGCATTTTTAAATGCACATCATATGTGTACACATTCTTAGTGAGCTCTTGCTTGATATATTTTAAGGTAGTGATACTTTGCTACTTAAATTCAGGGATATCAAATTCTTGGAGAAAAATAATCTTTAATACTTCATAATTCAAAAATAATTTTTGGGGGTCAAATTTATGGCACCATTTTTGTATGTGATCTAATAAATTACTGTTAATATGATTTGCCTTTCATTTATAAGAAATGATACCCTATGATCACCAAATGAGTTCACATTTGTGAACATGTTCTTCTAAATTTTCAACACCTTGATATTTAGGGAAGTGAAGTGTCACCTCATCGGAAATTATGGTGCATTGGGTGGGTGAAATGGACATTCTTATGGTTCTCTTATAATTCCTCTTGAAACATATGGCAGGGGTATACTAATGCCTCCTATGTTTCTTTTTGATCCTCTAATTCTAGTAGAACCACCATTAGTACTATCTCTCACACCTGCTATAGTAATAGGTTCACCAAAGATAATGGGCACTAAGGGATGTTGATTTTTTGGGCCTATATTTTTCCCAATAATTAAATTTGGTCCACCTATCATTCCAAGGTGAGAAATAGGTCTTACTTGCAATGGAAAAGTAAAGGTTAATGGTAAATTGTTATCTTGCACTTCTAGAGATTCCTCTACGATCTCAACTTTAGATTTTGCACTATCAGTATCCCAATTTATAACAATAATTATATCAAACTCAAATGCATGAGCATGCACTATGGTGGGGGAATTGGGTTATACTATCAATATTTGTCCTTCTTCTTCTGTGCATACCTATGTCAATAAAAGGTGAGGACCCATGGTTAGGGAGTACTCACCACACCTTTCCACCCTCCTATGGATTCTCATGATACTTCTAGTATCCTCTTATTTTACCCTGGGATCTCTAACTCTCATATCCTTATTCCTGGCTTCATCATACTTACACCTCCATAGTTATTATTGTTTGACTTCTATGCTAAACTACCAATCCCATACCAATGCAACCCCCTTAATTTCCCCACCAATCATGTTGATCATGCATGAGAGAGTTTAGTCATCTATGGGGAATTTATCAAGTCTAGAATTAACCAAAATATTCTTAATCCCTAAAGGAAATTACTTGAGATACCTCCTGCATAGTTCCCTAAAAAATTTGAACTATGCTTCCTCCAAAAAAGAGTATGTAGAGATAACATATTCCAAAATTTAGCTATTGATCACTCCTTTCCACCAGATGTTCACTACTCATATCCAAGTATATTTCAACTTTTCCAAGGCTATATGATGCTATACTAACCAATGAGCCTTCCATATGTAATTTATTAAATTATCTTGTGCATATGCCAAAATCCAAGCATGCAAGTGAACAAGTAACTATATAAATAATGTTTCATATAGAGAATCATATAAGTGTTACTCTACCCATGTGCATGTAGAAACTCTTGGTTCGATATGTTGAAGTGAAAATTTCTTCTCTATGGTACAAACCCAACAATTGACATGTTCTAGATATAGTTACTTGAGCATCTTTATACCATCATGCTAACAAATACAATGAGTCCTAGAAATGAAACCAAAATGTTGGGTTTCTTTTTATACTTAGTTATGAATAATTAAGTACTAGTCATACAACTAGAGGAAGGGAGAACCTAATGTGCTAGCATGTTATCATATTATGAAAGTGACCTCATGTATTCACCTAAGGCATGCAACCTAGACTATTTTTTGTTAGTTTTATCATGTGATAGTGAATAGACAAATATTTCTTAGGTGTTTGGGTTAACACATTTAATCATTTTTATCACAAACATCATTTTAGAGTTAAGCATTTGATGCATCACATAGTGCATGCACTTATTTAGTATCATAATAGCATAATTAACACAAAATAGATTCAAAACATCAAGATTCATAAAGTGTTATTTCCATTGATCTCATTTTATAAGATTACAAGGGTACTTCATTCAATATACATTTTCTTTAGCTATCTATCTTGATAGAAACAACACATTGAATTCAACAACCCCGTTTAATCAAATCTAAATGGTATTTATACACAAGTGAACCCCTTTTTAGGTTGCATCATTAATATATTATAGATGATAAGCCAATGACTATTTTAGAAAAAAAGAAGTCATGGTGAGCCATTACAATTAAGTTCCTTTTAAATTAGGTCAACAACCCCTATATACTCTCTCTATGCTATAAATTTGATTTCATATTCCTTCTCCTTCATGAGAAATGATAAATTCATGCTCCTATTAATCTTTGATACCTCCATGAAATGCTTTGTAACCACCTCCAATTTCTATGCCCTTTTCCTAGTCTTGCACTTTTTCAAGTCTTGCATCTTGTGCTCCTTATTCTCTATTTTCTTGTCTTTCACAATTCACCCATCCACATTAAGGCATTATACACTATTATCCCATGTTTCTCTCTTATGCACTATTCTTTCTCATGCCATTATTCTCTGCATTTATTGATCCAAAATACTTAAAATATATTACAAAATTTGGGTTCAATAAAATCCCCAAAAATGCATTTATAGATTGTCTTTCAAAAATCTCCTCATGTGAATTATTCCCCAGTAAGGCATCGAGGTTGATCCCAAAAAGGTAAAATCTATTATTGATATTCTACCACAAACTAATCTAAATTAGTTATGATGTTTACATGGCAAAATTTAGGCTATTTGATGTTTCATCACTTAGTTGGCTGATAAAATATTTCCCTTCACAAATTTTCTAAAAAATGACACCAAATTTGTATGGGATGATATTTTTCAACAAACCTTTGATAAAATCAAAGAATATTTAGTAAGCCATTGTTACTCATACCTCATGTTCCAAATAGTCCGTTACTTCTCTATATATCAGCTACTCTTGAGGCCCTTGGAGCCTTATTAATATAATATGATGATAATCATAAAGAGTGGGAAATCCATTACATTAGTTGCCAACTGGTTGATTATGAAGGGAAATATAGAACAATGGAAAAATTATGTTTACCTTTGGTTTTTTCTACACAAAAACTATTTTACTATTTGATCAATAATGAGGTCCATGTGATAATTAGATAAGATTCGTTAAAGTTCTCTATGAGTAAAACACATGCCACCAACCATATCACAAAATTAGTGATGCAACTTACAGAGTTTAATCTCAATTTTATGTCTTAAAATTTGATAAAAGGTCAAGTTATATCCAACCAATTGGCTTCCACTCCATTACCTTATCCTTTTCCAATTATTGATGCTTTCTGTGATTATCTCAAGGCATATAATATATCTTCAAATCCATGGATAATGTTTTTCAATGGATTAAGATGTATAAAAAGAATGGGTCATGGTATTATATTTGACACCCCTAAGGGGAAATATATACCTTTCTCTTATAGATTAGATTTTTCTTGCACTAACAACATAATAGAATTTGAAGCCTTGATAATTAGATTATCAATAGCATAAAATCTTCATATCAAGGACATTTAGGTCTTTGGTAATTCTTAGTTGATAGTTAATAAAGTCACTAGTCATTACCAAACTAAAGAAGAACATCTTATACCATATAAAGAAATGGTGGACAAACTAAAAAACATTTGATACATTTTCTATTAACAATGTCCCTTGTATAGATAATTGCCATGTAGATGCAATGGTTAGTGTGATAAAATAGATGAACTTTGATATCAATGATAATTACATAAAATTTACCATATGCCAGTTATGAGAACCTTCCATTTATTGTAAGAAAATTAATGTTTTAACCATTCCTTTTATTACTTGTAATTCTAAGAACACAAAATGGTATAGTGATATTAATAATTTACTTTACCAAACTTATACACTATACCATTTTATGCAGAATGATAAATGTAAATTACAACTTGAAGCACTTAATTATGTCATTATTTGGAATGATTTATTAAAATAGGGTTTCAATGGATACCTTATTTGATGTTTAAACATAGATGAGACACATACTGCATTATTAAAAATGCATGATAGTGAGTGTTGTAGACATTTTAGTGGCAAGGCCATGCCCCAAAAACTCTTATGTCAAGGTTATTATTGTCCTATCATGGAACAAAAATGTATTGAACATGATAGAGTGTGTTTATAACCCCATAAATATAATAATTTTAACCATGCACCATATCACAAGTTATAGATAATTATCTCACCATGACCATTCTCCTTATGGGTATTTGATTTGATTGGAAAGATATATCCAATGTCCACTGGTGGACATAAGTTCATAATCATAACAACATAATATCTTACCAAATGGGTGGAGGTAATTACCCTTGAATTTAATATAGTAGATGACATATGCAAGTTTTTTATGACCAATATTATTTCCCATTTTGGCATACCTTCAGTTATTATTTCTAAAAATGGATACTCATTTAAAAATAAGATAGTCAAATGCTTTTGAAATAAATAGAAAATAAAACATACATTTTGTACACCTTACTATCCACAGAGAAATGGATACATAAAGGCAATAAATAAAACTTTTGTCAAAATACTTAGCAAAACAATTGAATGATATAATTTAGATTAGCAACAATAGATGGTGTATGTTTTATGGGAATATCATACTAGTGTTTGTACCCCTACTCAGGCTATACCTTATTCTTTTGTTTGTGGCATAGAGGCAGTGTTACTAATTGAACTTTAGATACTTTCCCTCTATCTCTCTCTCTCAAAGATATTATAAAAGATAATGAATATCATGAAAAGAGATTACATCAATTAGAAAAGTTGACTAAAAAATGTAAGAAGTTGTTAAACACTTATGGTTTTATCAAGATCATGTTAAGCACACATATAAAAAAGGTTTGAACACATGAACTTTTTGTGGGTTACCCCATATTAAAATAAAATCAAAAGAACACCAATGTAAAAAATACAAGGGGAAGTTCAAATCAATTTGGTTGGGACCATTTATCATTACAAAAAAATTGGGAAAAGTTATGTACATCCTAGCCACATTTGAAGGAAAACCTCTCAAAATTATAATTAACATCTTGAACTTGCATAAATATCTCACTTGAGATATTACAAAAATACCAAAAATACTAAAAAACCTAAAAAATCCGAAATATTTTTAGCATTTAAATATCGTATTATCTCCTTAACATATATGTTGTCAGTTCCATGTTGGTAGATGTCATATTAGTATTTCTTATATATATTTGTTTCACATATTTTTTGAGTGTGATTCAAGGATACATAGATACATGAACTATGCACTTTTGGATGTTGGTTTTCCCTCTAATCATGTCACCAAGAAGTTGGGGGCATCCACATCTTTGATCATGAAACATATAGGTTATAACATTTTATGGTCACTTTATCATATTTGAGCTCATCTATGTAATTACACATGCCTTTATCTATGCTTATATATTTTATAGTGTAAGTGATATTCTAGGTAATTAACATATTTTGCTAACACATATATTCAAGGACTAGTATGATATGTTTATTATAGTTTATTATGATTTCATTTATGCACTTCCTTGAGTGTTTTGATTTACTATTGTCTTTTTTGTTTGAGCATTTGAATATGCTCCATTAATTGTAGGCCTTGTGTCTTTATTTGCCTCTTTAACATTTGAATATGTCATTTCTTACTTTGTGGAAATTTGACTACATCACATCCTTTCATTTTTGAAAAATTTGAACATGCTCATTGTCTATTGTCTCCTTAGATAATTGTCTCTTAATTTTTATTTTGAGTGATTTTGTGTGTGTGATTTATGTATTTTTGAGCTTATACTATTATTAGCTATAAATTGGCATTTTCTACATCATGCATCTTAGGACTTGGTGTGATCACATTATTCATGCTTCAATGATATATCTACCTAAAAATGTTCCCTCTATATGTTACATGGTACTTTCATAGTTTACATGGTTATCTTATCCTTTTGAGGCAAGGTAAGTACTAGTTTATAATTACCTCACCTCAAAAGGGGGGGCATATCAGTGGGGGCATGCCATAGAGGCATGATTTCCACATTACTTCATAGATTAAGATTATAGTGGGGGTCATGTTTTGGAAACATGTTCTCCACACTTATTCAATATTCAACATACCCAAATTATAGTGGATGCATTTTTTGGAAACATGTCCTACAAATTGGCACTTACATTAGTTATTATATTTAAATTACAATAGGGTCATGTTTTGGAAAGATGGTCTCCACAGTTACACTAGTTATCAAATCTAGATTGTAGTGGGGGCATGTTTTGGAAACATGTTATCCACACTTACAGTAGTTTTTAGATTTAGATTAAAATGGAGGCATTTTATGGAAACATGTTATATAAATTGGTACTTATATCCATTTTTATATTTATCCATATATAGTGGGGGCATGTTTTACAAACATTTTCTTCACACCTACACAATTTTAGATTAGCTAAATTGCAAAATTATATTATTCAAATATACATTTGTGGAAAAAATCTATACATTGGTACCATTGGTATACATGGTTTCATCATGAGACATATCTAAGGTGCATATGATATTCAATATGCACCTAATATTGTAAAATAAAATTAGTTTTAGATTTCAAACACTTTTAGGGACTATCATCACCCAGCAGGTTAAAATCTTACAAATTATATCAAGCTAATCTACTATAATAGTTAGTTCATTTTTGGTATGGTTGAGGTGATTAAATCACTAAATATTTCCAATTTTATAGGTTTGACTTGATTTAAATCATCCATCCTCACTAATTTTATAGTGTGATTTTACTTAGTTCACTCACACTCACTAGGTTATGAGTATGATCGGGTTACATGATTGAGCTAATCTCAACTTCCAAATGGTAACTCATCATTTATCCAAGGTTGGGGGAATGTTCCCTCCAATATCTTCCTCTATCTCTTTAGATATATCAAATTTATAGATTTATGTCTTAATCTTAGTTTTAGTGATTCATAATGTTATATTTTTCAAATCAAATTTCTAAATAGTAAGATGGTTGCACTGATACACATGTACTCTTACACCTTACTCTCTTTCAATTTATATCATTTAAATTCTTTCAATTTTATATTATATGCACTAATTATATAATATAATATTCTCTTATTTGTAGGTCAATCACCAATAAATCATTCAAATTAGACTTAAGTAAAGGAAAGGTGTGTTATATACACCCAAGTATACATTATTTTTCCTTTAAACTAGCAATTTCATTACTAGATTAAAAGGGGGACAAATTTAGACACTATTTTTTAATTATATAGCATCTCAATCTTGTACACTTGGAAAATACATATCATGGATGTAACTTTAACTTTTAGACCTTTTCCACTACCAAAAGACTCACATATACTATCTCTCTATGCTGATTTCTTATTTCTTAGTTTGACCAATGTTATTATGATGAAAAAAATACTTCTATCTTACTCATAATGATGTAAACCTTCTTATATTCCATATTTTCAAGTTCTAGACCTACACCTATTTTACAACTATCCATACATTTACGTCTTAGTTAGACACCTATTTAGATGCAAGTGTCCAATACCCTAAAGTCATCTAATTTCCAAATGAAGCATATCCTAAAGGTTGGCCTAAGTGATTTAATATGAGTTATTCTCTAAAAGGATTGGTATAAACACAAGATCAACTCTCATTCATACCTAGAAACTCACAAGCCAACTTACCAAAAGCATTATATCAACCACTCAAGTGAGAAAAGCTCCCTATTTTATCCTATTTCCATATCAGTTATAGATACAACACATTTATGAGTCTGAATTACTAAAGGAGTAGCCCAAGATTTGTATTTTCCAAGTTACAATTTGAGTCACTATTGTATTTATTTATCCCACTTTGAATAATTCACATATAAGCTGACATGTAGGGGATAACTACATAAGTTTGAGGCCCTCTTCAAAGTATTGACTATGTAAGCAATACTCATTGATTGAGGGGTCTTTGGGGCAACTTGACACTATATGCCTACTAACCCATTTTTACCACAACTAATATGAAGATGAAAAATTAGAGTTTTGCTATTTGACAAGGAGTAATAGTCCATGACCCAAATGTGAATACACTAGAGTGAAGGTGACATAAAACCCAAAAGCATCTAGGTGGTTGCCTCTTTTTTCACTAGGTATTTCATACTAGACACTTGCCTCTGAGTTAAATATTAACATTGATTGAACTGTCCCATGTTGATGTAAGTTTCTATGGCTATAGAGGTTAAATTTCTAGAATCAGGTTGTTCCAAAATCTAGATCTAGTCCACTTTTTGCTTGTTCAAGATCCATATCTATATTAGTATCAAAACCAACTAAGTATCTTATTATCATTATTATTTCAAGATCTAGCATAACTATACTTTCTATCCTTAGCATCTTAGTATAATAAATTTATTATAGGTTTCATTTGAGTTTCATGAATAATTGGCTTACTTTTGAGATAGTTTACCATCCTTGTGCCCTAGGCTATCCATTACCCCTTTAATCCTAGATTATTTACAAATAGAATTTATGGTTAAACATAGATCATGTAGAAGGAATGGCAAATCATGCAATTATCTATGTTGCATACACTAGACTCAGTTCAAAATTATACTTACACTAGTTTTTGCATAAGAATGAATCTTATAGCCATATGTAGTGGTTGATTTAGAATTTTTATACCAATAACTAATATATTTAAGTTATGTGGGACTGAATTTAAAAAAAAAATGACTTCTAGATTCATCTCTACCTCGATATCAGATTGGGGGTAAGCATAACTTGGTTCCTCATAACACTATTATTTACTTAAGTTTAGTACATGGAATCCACATCATGGGCTCATATTCACATGCATAACTAGAATTCTGGTTTAAATTTCTATCTAAGAAGAGAATAATATTAGGTCTTACATTACTCTCCACGTGGGTCCATCACATCAAATCCATAACACCTCCATTTGTAAGCAAGCACATGCTACATAGGTAAGTATAGGAACACATTCTTCTTTTTACTCTAGTACTTTAATTTTATTACATTACTAGAATAAAATGGGGTAAATGTAGACACCCAAATTTTATCAAATAAATATAAGTATTATGTATTTTGAGGTTTTAATATATGGAAGCTCCTAATGATGAATTGATTTCCCATTCACACATATTGTCCTAATCCCATGACATTTTATATCACTCTTTTCATTGATTTTCTATGGTATCCAATGAGGCCAATAAATGACACTCATACTACATATTATTAGGATAAAAATCCCTTCTATCTTTTCCATGATCATATCCTTACCCATGCCTTTATACATATTTTCCATCCATGTTACATATTATCGTTATCATGATATAAGTTAAAATGATTCATAGATAAAATAAAATAGTTAAATGGTTTTTATGTGGATTTTATAATAAGTATGTTTGAGTTACCTTCAACCATTAGATGAGAAGGATCTCTAAATTTTATAATAGCTTACAACAACTAGAAGATTGTTCTCACAACATGTAGAATAATATGTACCTACAAAAAATAGAAGACTATGTACTTGTAACAAATACTATAAGTACACATCATTGACTATGAAAACTAGTGGATAACTAAGAGTTACAAAGATAGTTTTAAGTAAGTAACATTCCTATAATATAGGAGGAAGTTAAGCTCTAGTATAAACTAGACATGGTCCACTCGCATGAATATGGTAGACTGATTTCTCATTTGTTAGTATTAGTTTTATTTACATGTGTATTTATTATTTCATGTTGTACATTTGTGATATATGTTATCTGATTTGTTATTTATCATTCATTATGTATATTTAATCATCTAGTGTGGGAGGCTTCCAAAATAGTTCTGATTTCCATTTCATATAATTTCCCTTTCATAAAAGTGAGATTTCAATTCTTGTTATTTCCCTTTCATACAAGTGTGATTTCAATTCATGTCATTTCCCTTTTGTAAGTGTATTACAATTATGTAATTATTAGAACCAAAACCTTCAATAGAGACTAGTGCTACACATAGAGTGTCAACATCTTACCAGAGTATATGGACCATGGGTTGATAGAACAACATTCTCAATGAACCAAGTGGTTACCCCTATGGAATAGATCTGTCAAGTTGTACATAATGATTGGATCATGTCATGTTAAATTGGGAGTTGATTTTGATTGTTAGTCTTAATTATTTATGTTAGTCATTAGATTCATAGGGATCCATGGTCTTACCATTATTTTTATGCTTTAATTTTCTTATCTTTTGACAATAAATAGTGCACATTGCTACTATTTAATCCCATGTTATTGTCTCATTCACATTTCAAATACTCTTTTAGGTGTAAATTTCCTTTGGTTCTCTTTTCATGACCATTTTACCCTTGTTTGAGTTGGATGACACATGAATTAGCTTTTAAAATTAAAAATTAGGAGTATTCTATTTAAATGTTTCCCTAAGTAATTTTACATCTATCACTTATTATTTTGCGACTATCATAATAAATAAAATCACACTACAAAAAACTCAATATTTGCATTTATCTAAAGTTTATACATACTACATCGAGACCACAGAATTTGATAAAAAATAGGGCCTAGGCATAGATCATTCAGATACACATTGTGCTTGATATAGTTATGCACATTCCCTAAATGGAGAATTACATTGACATGAGGTCCCTATAATTGGGGTTATGTAGGTAGTGATCAATATAACAAGGTTTTGAGGATAATTCAACCATTCCCACTTCCCCATTTTTATACCTTTTACATTTGATCTATATTTGCTTTGTATGTATGAATATGTTAGGGTTTTTGAAGAGGAGAAGATAAACACATATTAAATATAACTATCATAGATCAATACCAATTTGAATTACATGTACAAGATCCAAATAAAATGTAATTTTTAGTTTTATCATAGGAGAAGCTTGGAAAAGAGTGCCATAATTATAAAATAACACCCCACTACTTTATAGATCCCCACTATTGTCCCAAGTTAAAATGACAATCAAATAATTATATCTAATAGTGCCACAATCACACTCAGGGTAAAAAATAATCAAATACAACTTCATGAGCCCTGAACATATAAGTTGCTCATCTATTTTTATGTTTTAATTCAAAACCATATTTGCTTAATTTCATTTTGTTACACATCAAATGTATGGTTTAATGCTTATTTAATTCCTCATTTCATGTTACTTAACTATTCTATTTGGTTAGGTTAAAACTCCATTAATCATAAAATCAATAAAATATATACACATGTTTCAAAGTTCAAAATTTAAAAGTTGTTAAAATAATGACACTTGTTTATTCACATTTTCAAAGTTCAAAATTTTAATGTTTCAAAAATCATGATACTGGTTCATTTACAACTTCAAAGTTCAAAGTGACAAAGTTCAAAGTTTTAAAAGGCATGATACTTATTCATGCACATTTTCAAATATCGAAGTTCAAATTTTCAAAATCAAAATATTAATTTTAATTTAGTGAGCAATGCATTCATGATGGGGTTATGAATATTCTTTATTATCTTTCTGTCATGAAAAAAAGAATCTAGATCCATATGAAGTGGTGTGATTTGATCTATGCAGGTAATGTGCATTTAGGTTTAACAATGCTCGATCACCTTGGCATTACTTTTAGTGAACCCATTGTGTGGTTCCATATTTTTTTATGTGTGGTCACATTTGAGTTGAGTGACAGTCAATGTGTAGATGATTCTTTTTGATTATTTAGTACCTTAGTCTTTTACTCTTAGAAAACTTAGATCTTGGTCATTTCTCTAAGTTCTACACATGCCTTAATTTTGTAATATTCACATCTTATTTATCTTGTGCCCCTTGGCCTATCTCTTAGTTTAAATAATCTTATATTGATGACATAGACATTATATCTTGTCTAAAATGCTTAAAATGTACTTATCTTACACCTATGTAAGTTTTGAGCCTGTACCTATTTTTTTACTCGCTTGACACTAACGTCTAGGATAGATAGTAGAATCAACATTACTATTCTACCTTGATGTTAGTGTTTAGTGCCCTAAAGTCATCTAATTATCAAATGAAATTTATTACATTAGTTAGCCTACATGATTTAATGCAAGTTATTATTACAAAGGGATTGATATAAATACAAGATCAAAACTCATTCAATCCTCACCTATGAAACCTAACAATCAGAATAAAGAGCATTTAAAGAGAATTTAATTAAGTAAAGATTCCATATTTATTATTATTTATAAACCATTCATAAAGACTACACATATTCAATACTGAAGTACTAAAGGAGTAGCCCAAGAGCCCGATTTTCCAAGTTACACGCTAGGTCACTATTGTAGTTATTTTACACACATTACATGATTCACATATAAGCTAGCATGTAGAGGATAACTACTTCAATCTAAGGCCCTCTTTAGAGTATTAGATATATAGGCAATGCTCTTTGATAATAGGGTTATTAAGGTTAGCTAGACATTATATGCCCACTAACCCATTTTTCCCCAAGGTCACATTGAAGATGGAAAGCTAGGATTTTACCATTTCACAAGAAGCGATAGTCTATGACCCATATATGAATGCACCAAAGTGAAGTCAAAGGGAAACCTAGAAGAATCTAGGTAGTCACATCCTATGTCATAAGATATTCCATATAATACACTATCATCAAACTTATATAGTAGTGTCGATGTAATTGTTTAGGGCTAACACAACTATCCAATTAGCTAAAGGCACCAAAACCAGAATTTGATAATTATTCTAGAACTATCTTGCTACTAATTTCAACTTATTCTAGATCTAGAACTGAATTAACATAAAAAAGAGCTAAGTACTATTATTTTTCATTTATATATCTATCATAGTTATACTTTCCATATTTATACTGTTTTAGCTTAATAAATTTAGTGTATGCTTATTTTAAGTTTAACATTTAATTGGCCTTCTATAAATCTAATTATCGCCCTTGTGCCATTTCATTTATATTTTATTAAACCTAAGATTAAATTGAAATACATACCCATAACATTTAATTTTAGGGTTAAAATTTTGGTGAATCCAATCTATGTGAATGCAAATTGTTTTGATTCCTAAGGTTTTAAACTAGATAGGGTTTCACATTATTGTATTTTTTAATTTCTTTCTTTTATTATTTTTGCATGCAACCTAGGCATAAACCTAGATTGGGGGTTGTGCCTATTAAACATATTAAGATTCCCCTCAAACCATCTAAGATGTCTCAAACCAATGAGGGATCTCATACCTTGGACAATGTACAAATTTTTTTAGGGTTATCATAAAAAAAGATCCTAATAATGAAAATTAAGAAGCAAATGAAAATGAATAAGTAGACCATGATCAAGTGCATGCAATTGCATTTTTTTGTGACCATATTCAACAAAATACTAAAGATATTGATAATATTTAAAAAACTATACTTGAATCCAAAAATTTCAAAAACTTTGGTGGACACATATCTCACCTTAAACACATTAAAACTACACACATCTGATGGGGGCATGAATTATGTGTTTAAACCTTTATTCTCTAAAACTACTATTGATACATCTATTATGAAATTACCTATTATGATAACATAAATAATGATTTAAATGCCTAATACTACTCAAAACATGTTTGTATCCCCTTTGGTGACTACTCAAATTGATAATCTAACTCTCACTGGGCCTACAGGTCAATCATTCCTTCAAGTTATAAAAACCTTAGAAGACAAGATTATAAACATTGAACAATTTTGCTTTAAATCCCTTCATTCTATAGATTCAAAATATGTGTTGAATAAACCTCTTGCACTTTAAATCTCTTTTCACCCTTTTCCAACTAAATTTATTTCACCTAAGTTCACATTTTATGATGGCAAGGGTGATCCTGAACAACATCTTTGAACCTTCTATACGACATGCATTAACTATACTTCTAATGATAAAATTTTGACCAAATTATTCTTAATAAGTCTTAAATACTATAATTTGAGGTGGTTTTATGATCTACCTCTCCAATCCATAAAAACATTCAAACCTCTTGCAAACCAAGTTCTAGCACATTTTTCCATTAACATCTCTGAAAAGGTTTCCTATGCCCAAATTGCCAAAAGCAAACAAGGAACCAATGAAACTATTAATGAATATGTCTTGAGATATAAGCCATTGCTAGATAAAATGACCAATCTTATGGTAGACAAAGAGTTACAAGATATTTTCAAGAAAATTAATCTTTATTCCTTTACATGAGACCATTATATTTAAGAAGTTTTAATCTTTATATGACTCATGACATGTTGTACAGGACAATGAAATGAAGTTTATAACTTTTAATAAACTCAAGTATGTAAAAAACACACCATTTTCATCTACATCTAGTACAAAATTTACAATCAAACCAAGTTATAAAGTAAAGCCTCTTGAGCCTAAAAAATAAACAACCACCAAAATTAACATAGGTACACAACAACCTAATTATCTTTTCATATCTAATGCACCAAGGAGATAATTTACACATTTAACCAAGTCCCTAGATTCATTGCTCATATGGTTAATAGAGTGTTAGCTTATATCTCTCCCTCATCTTATTGATGTTGATATGAGTCAAACTCTACCCAAAGGATATGATGTGAATGTTTATTACAATTATCATCAAATACCTAGACATTCTATGACTAGGTCTTTATCTTGAAGAAAAAGATATAAGATATTATCGATGAGTAAAAGATTTAATTTAATTATCCTTTAAAAGAATCAGGTTCACAACTTAGTGATCACTATAAATAGAAAATATTTAAAAATATTTTACCAAGACATTCTAAAAAGGAAATAGAAATCCAAAAGGAATATAATGCACATCCTCCTCCATCACATTATAGACACTGACTATATGGGATTATTATTACTTACACACAACATATACCTTCTATGATTCTGAGACCTTCTATTTCATCTAATGACAATGAAAATAAGGATGATGACTTTGATGTTCATTCTCTTTTAATTTGAGAATACCTTGATATGCACCCCATACATAGTGTTATGATTGATAATGATGCAAGAAAAAATGTTTTCACCATGACATTACTTATTCACTTGGGTTACACTCATCATGATTTACACCCCACTACTAGATTAGTTAGAGCTTTTGATGGGACCTCCCAAAAGGTTCTTGGAGAGATTGACCTACTATTACATGTTGGTCTTGCACATGTGGTCACTACCTTTTTAGTTATCCCTTCCACATGCATCTTTGATGTATTATTGGGAAAAACTTAGATTACATTCTTCAAGGAATACGTTTTAAAATGAATAGTTTTGTCAGATACATTCATACAAATTAGGTACGTATAGTTTCCATAATTTCATATGTGCATCTTCTTGAACTCAAGAAACTTATACCCTAACAACTAGATATCAAGCCTACTAAGACCAATCCACCATAAAAGGGTAAGTAATAGGCAATACCCTTTACTAGGTGGTTGGCACTTGAGAGACCATTACATCAAAGACATATAGTTAATTCCATGGAATCCTAATCCTCTTGTACACACTGTGATCATATATCTAGAGTACCTAAAAATGCATATATTACTCTTATGCCACAGAAATAAACAAACACTCAATAATGGGTTTCAAAAACCCATACTCTAGTTATTCTTATTGTTTCATGACCATAGAGTCACATTTTACATACATAGAGCACCATAAATACCATAGTGATAGATATTACACCTATATATGCTCCTTAGCCATGTACACAGGGTATTACACCAAATTTATAATGGGGAAATATCTATGAACATCAGTTGGATGGTATCATAGGGTGATCTTTCTTAACTTCCTAAAATACCAAAAAAATCAAAAACATTTGAAAAACTAAAAACACTATTGACACTTACATATTGATGGATGATATACTCAGTTAATCTTACATACACATATGTGTCACACTTCTATATGGGGTGTGATACGAGTATACACAGATACATGATATACTCTTATTTTAGATGTTTGGATTTTACTCTACTCATGTCATATGGACATTGGGGGCATTTGCTTCATTGATCTTGATACAAATAGTTTATATGATGTGATGATTACTCTACACTATCATGTTTGAGCTTATATATGTACTTAAACATACCTATTATCCATGATTATTTATTAAATGGTACTTCATATACTATATAATTGACATACTTTTATAACACATTAGATCCATGGGCCACTATGACATGTTTATTTCAGTTGCTTATGTTTTATTTTATGCACTTCCTTAGGTCTCTTGTCTTACTTGTTTGAGCATTTAAACATGCTCCTTTACTTGTGTCCCCTGTGTCTATGTATTATTTTTTTGACATTTACATTATGTCATTATTTTTTATATGGACATTTGAATATGCCATTCTTGATTTCATGGACATTTTACAAAGTCATGTCCCTTTGATTATGAGGCATTTAAACATGCCCCTTATTTATGGTCTCTTTGGACCATCACTTGTTGATTTGATTTTGATTGCTCTTGTGTGTGTGTGTGTGTGTGTGTGTGTGTGTGTGTGTGTGTGTGTGTGTGTGTGTGTGTGTGTGTGTGTGTGTGTGTGTGTGTGTGTGTGTGTGTGTGTGCGTGCTTGTTTTCTTATTAAGCTTATATTTTTACTATTTAGATGTTGCCATGATACTTATCATGATTCTTATGCCTCCATGTGATCACATTTTTTTTATGTGATTCTATTATATATTTACATAGACATGTTTCATTTTATATTTTACATGGTTACATTCACATATTTTACAATTATTTTACACTTTTAAGGTGAGGTAACTCCTAGATATTTTTTTCCCTCACCTAAAAGGGGGGAATGTTAATGGGGGAATGCTTTGAAAACATGTTCTCCACATTTAACATAGTTCTCAAATTTAGTGGGGGCATGATTGGGAAGCATGTTCTCCACATTTGACATAGTTCTCAGATTTAGTGGGGGTATGCTTAAGAAACATGTTCTCCACACATTCAATATTTGGTACTTATATTAGTTTATAAATTTAGTGGGGGCATTCCATATGGACATAAATTACACACATTCAAAATTATTAGATTTAGTAGGGGCATACTTTGGAAGCATGTTATCCACACTCATTCATTATATGGTACTTATATCAGTTCATAGATTTAGTGGGGGCATGTTTTGGAAGCATGTTCTCCACACCTATTCAATATTCAACATCTCTAGTTTATAATGGGGGAATGTTTTAGAAATATGTCCTCCACATTGGTACTTATATAATTTTTCATATTTCTTCATATATAGTGGGGCATGATTTGGAAGTATATCCTCCACACATAGTTATTTGAATTAGCCAAAACACATAGTTATATGATTTAGATTCACAGTTGTGGAAGAATTCTATACATTGATACCATTTTTATACACAATTTCAACATGAGACATATATAAGGTGCATATGCTATGTAATATGTATCTAATATTTTAAAATCCAAATCAATTTTAGATTCTAAAACCATTGCATGTACTAATACCCCACAGACTTTTAGAGACCATATTGAGCCAATCTACTACAGTAGTTGGTTCACCTTTTGGTGTGATTGAGGTTATAAAATCACTCAATATTTCTAATTTTTTAGGTTGGATTTTTCCATATAACCTCACTAAATTATAAGTGTCATTAGGTTACACAATTGATCTAATCTCAATTACCAGGTGGAAACTAATTTTTCTCTAAAGTTGGGGGCATGTGCTTTCATATATCTATCTCCATCTCCTTGGATATATGAACTTTAAATTTTTTTATCTATATTTATCTTAATTTCCATTTTAGAGCCTTATAATGATACATATTTTACAAAATAACACACAAATAAATAAGGTAGTTACACTGACACACATGTGTACTCTTAAACCTTGCTCTTTGAATTTTAATCTATTTCAAGTACTTTTAACCTAGATTAAATGCACTAATTTTACACTATAACATGCTCTAATTTTTAGGTCAATCACCAAAAAACCACTCAAATTCAACTTAATCAAAGATAAGGTGTGCATATACACTCAGGTATTTATTCCTTTCCTTTAAACTATCAATTTCATTACTAGATTAATGGGGAAAATGCATATGATGTTTTGTGATTATGTAGCAACTTAGTCTGGTAGACTTAGAAAAATTAGATCTTGGATATTACTCTTATTTATACACATGCCTTACTTTGAAAAGATTTGCATATAATCTATCTTATACCCATTGGCCTATCTCTTTGTCTAAATAATTTTATATTGATGAT
This sequence comes from Torreya grandis, assembly GCA_037957365.1. NCBI lineage: Eukaryota > Viridiplantae > Streptophyta > Pinopsida > Cupressales > Taxaceae > Torreya > Torreya grandis. Next base: position 992,929 of record JARHVA010001754.1, on the reverse strand, counting down.
ACAAACATTCTATCTTATCCCGAATCTTTAAAATGTACTTGTTTTACACCTCTAAAAGTTCTAACCCTATACCTATTTTTATACTCCTTTAACACTAATGTTTGGGATAGATACTAGTGTCGACATTACCTTCCTACCTTGATGTAAGTGTCTAGTGTTGTAAAGTCATCCAATTTATAAATGAAACATATTCTAATGGTCAGCCCAAGTGTTTTAATGTGATTTATTAGTCCAAAGGGATTAATATAAATACAAGATCAACCCTCATTCATTCCTCACCTATGAAACCTAAAAATAAAACTAAAGAGCATTCAATTGATCAAAACTTCCTTGTTTATTCCTATTTCTAAACCAATCATAGGGAATGTACATTTATAGGTCTAAAGTACTAAAAGAGTAGCCCAAAAGCTTGATTTTACAACTTGTAAGCTAGGTCTTTATTGTACTTACTTTACACACATCACATGATTCACATACAAGCCAACATGTAGGGGAGATATACATCATTCAAAGGACCTCTTAAAATTATTGACTATATAGGTAACATCTTTTGATAGTGATGTCATTGGGGTCAGCTCAACACCATATGCCCACTAACCTATTTTCCCCTAAGGTTACATTAAAATATGAAAATTTAGGGTTTTGCCATTTCATAAGGAGTGACAATCTATGACCTAGATTTGAATGCACCAGAGAAAAGGTGAAACAAAAACCATAAGCATCTAAGTGGTCACATCTTGTTTCACTAGATATTTTATACATGACACTATCATCAGACTCAAACAATAATGTTGATTAACCATCTAGGGTTGATGCAACTATCTAAATAGCTGAAGGCACCAAATCCAAAATATAAAAAATGTCCCACAACTATCATCTTGACTATTTCATCTTATTCTAGATCTAGAACTGCATTAGCATCATAACAATCTAAGTACTTCTATTCTTTGTCATTTCTATAAATAACATAGTTGAAATTTATATTTTTAGACTATCTCAACATAATAAATTTAGTATATGTTTATATTTGAGTTTAACATTTAATTAGCCTACTATAGATTTGATTATCACCTTTGTGCCATTTCATTTATATATTATTAATCTAAGCTTAAAGTGAAATACATACCCAAAACATTTCATTTTAGGGTTAAACCCATTAGCCTTGGCATTGTTTTATCAAATTTGGGGAAGTAGGTGAATGCTAGACTTGAATTAGACAAACTAATATATAAAATCAAAATGTTATACTTATGCATTAAATGACACAAAATAGTTTCTAAATTACTAAACCTAGAAATATATTAAACATGAAAAGTATAAAATAAAATATAAACTTAACTGGAACTTAGATGTAAACTATTTCTAGATTTGAGATTAACAAAGAGGTTATGTTAGCTAAGTATAAACCTAAAACAATACTTGGTAGGGCTTCTAGATACAAGCATTGTAACTAGACAACAAAGTGTTATGTTGTTATCTCTAGGGAGCGTCAATGTCTGAAAGGTACTAGAGATCTAAAATATTTAGGGTAGGTTCACCTTTTCCTATGTATTTTGTAGTCATATACAATGTCACTTGAGTGCAATGAGTGTGACTTGAGACCACCCATCCCTACATTATCCCTAGACCTATCTTAGGGCCTATTTAAACCCTTATACATCTTTAATAAAAGTATTACATATCCCTAAACATCCCACAATCAATCTTATACCTTCCCTTGGGGATCTATGCCCCTAGTGCCTTAGTTTCTGCCACCTAGACTCTAATACAGTTCTTTGGATGCTAGCACATTACACTAGTAACCAAAGTACAACACTTATATCCCTTACCTAATATAAATCCCAATGGATATATTTTAAATTCTTAAGATACGTAGGGTTGACCTAGACCTATTTCACACTCTACATAAACACCAAATTAGTATAAATACATGAATTTCAGCCCTTTATCTAGTAGATGGAAGTTAGATGAAAATACTTATGAATAAACTTAGAAACAATTATGTAAATCAAGGTCATTAATCTCTATTCTAACCTACTATTGCATATAGCCATAAATATTATTCCTAAGCTCATATTACTTATATTTCTAATCTCAAACACACTAAAAACACTCAAGCCATAAATCATATTAGCATTTACTTGAACTTGTACGAAGCACTTAAGCAAGAGAACTATACTAAGATGGATCCCTTCTTGGAGTATTGGTATGTAGGAAACATGCCCACATATGGGTGTGGATCACATGTCCAACACATTGGACCCACTAACCCTTTTTTCTCATCAAGTTAATTCAATCCCTTACAAGCATGAAAACCTATGGTTTTTGGAGTAAAATAGAGATAGAATAAATAGTATTAATCACACAACTTTGAAATTTGGACTAGATCTAGAATAGGGCCTATTCTACAAAACCTAAAAATCACTTGTAAAGATTTTGAGTATGACAATGACACATTACCTTAGACATTATCACACTGCACTACTATCTAGGAAGAATTCTAACACCTAGATCCTATTTATGACACCTTGATTAGTTTTGGTGCCAATTTTTAACATCTAAATCATCTAACTCGATCAGTTTCCATCAAGTGTTTTTTTGTATCATTCCTTACTATTTTTGAAAACATCAAATTAGGTCAATTCTTACACAATCAATAGCTATATTTATTACATATTTCTACTCATTTACTATACTCAGACCCTTTAAAAACCTAGGGTTTAAAATTCATAACCCATTAAAATTTAAATCATTTGGTGAACCTACCTTACTTTGAATATTTTTTTTAAAACCCTAGTTTTATCTTAGAGTTTACCTTCTCCATTTTTGGGTAATACATTAGGGTTTATAAAATTTTGATTTTTTCTTGATTTTTTATACAACCTAATTAATTTGAATCAGTCCTCTAATAGGGTTTAATTAATTTAATACACTTTAAATTTTGTCTATAAAACCCTCAAAAACCCTAGATTTGCATACTAGGTCCATATACATCCAAATATTAGTCCTTAGGATTTTAAATAAAATTATAATTTTTCCATACATTAGGATAAATATTTTGCATATTTGAAATTATTTCTATGTTGGATTACATTCTACCTATTGCGTGCTTGTTTTTCATTATTTACATTCTCTTTTTTGGCAAGTTTAAAATGGCACCCAAGAAGCCTCTTGCCCCTCACCTAGTTGATGAATTTCTAAACTTTTCTCATAATTATAATAATGAATGGACAAATTTTAAAGATTGTACATTTACGAATGATAATGATTTCATTTATAATGATGATGATGATTATTGTTGTAATGATGTATATGATGATTACTATGAGCATGATAATGAAAGCATTGAAGATAAATTAGATGCATCTTCTTCTCTTTCTTCTCTCTCTTCTCATACGTCTCAAAATCAAATTAAAAATATAATACCAAAATAACCTAACCTCTTATTTGTAGTGCTTTGTTCCAATGTGATCCTATATTTTCAATCACTTTTGATACCTCTTTATTCAAATTAAAATAATATAAGTGCAATAAATGAAATCTACTTTTGTATGATTGAAAAAATATAGAAAAGAGAAATGCATATTCTTCACCCTTCTCAATTCAGTTTGAAAAATCATGTACAAATGATATTAACCTTTTACCGATGCACAAACTAAAGTGGATGAGATTATTTTATCACCTTCTTTTACATTTCAAGTTCAACACACTGATTTTTTGTAAAATGTTGATAATTCAAATATGTCTAACTCTTTTAATACATGTTATAATGTGATAAATGAAAACATGATTTCCACTTCTTCTACCCTTGACTCAAAAATCAAAAATAATAATCATACATGCATTCCAATCATAGCTAATGAAGACATGCATTGCATTGCACCTACACATGATGATATATCACATAGTAGTAAAAAGTTAAAATCTTATTCTAGTCTTTCTCTTAGTGAGCATGCAAATGATAATTATTCTACTCTTACCTCTGTAAGTGAATTAAACTCTAATTTTGATAAACTTTGGAATAATGATTATTACTGTGATTTTGGTGAAGAAGACATTGAATCTAGTCCTTCTAGTTCTCTCCCTACTTCACCCATCTATCATGTTCAAATTGATTGCTTATCAAATGTTAGTTAAAATGATAATATGCCTTTATATAAACATAAACAAACTTATATTTATGTTCATAATTTACATTCGAATGATAATAATGTATCTTCTAGTACATTAACATGTGACAATTATTTAAAAATTAAAAAATAAGAGATACTAATGCATAAATGTTAATGAACCTTACTAAAGTAGAACCTATGTGTCATCCTAACCTCCATGAGGGTGATAATCCATTTCCCTCTCATTGGGTCCAAGCTATTACCACTCTAAAGGTTTTGATAATCAAAACCAAAGGTCTCCGATGTAGTGTACCAATGGCTAAAATTAATAACAAGATTCACCAATTAAATTAACCCATTGATGATGTTAATATACCTTCATAAGAGGTAATCTCCTTGATGCATGTTGTGGGTGTTTTACAACACTAAGTACACCATCTCAATTTGGAAAGTAAATCATATTAATATTGGGTTGATTCTAATGCCATCCATGGAAATCCTATCCCATCTAGAATCTTCAATACAAAATTACTTAAATAGTTTCATATACCAATATTACCGAAGTTCAATGGACATAGAGACCCATACTTGTATCTTAAATCTTATAGGAAGGCTATGGCACATGTTACTAGAAGTTTGATTCTCCTAAATTTTTTTCCATAGAATCTAGAGGGTGAGGCATTAAATTGGTTTCATCATTCACTCCCCATTAGTTTAGAACATACATATGATGATCTGAAAGAAGTATTTATCATGTATTACATACATAATAAGGGACCTCGAGTCACATATGATAGATTCCCTTCACTACACCATGGTAAGTTAGAAATAGTAAGTGATTTTATTCTACAATTTAAATCATGCATGACATAATTGATTTACCAACATATATATTTATAGGTATAATACATATTTACTAGAGGTCTCATCTTAATTTTTAAGGATAAATTATTATATGAGACATCCAAATCATTCTGGCATCTATATGAAACAACTATGAAATTAAAGAGTCTCATTTGGATTAGTTGAGATAGATTCAAAGGTAGATTTAGATTTAGATCTCCCATAAACATAGTCATCCAATATGGTACAATAACCTAATCCACGTATGAGTAAGGAAAATGTGGAATAGAAAAAACCAATCAAGTTACTCAATAAAGGTAAATAATCACTTTACATAGCATATCCTATAATGGATAAAGCACATGACACCCATAATGGGGCCATAAAGTTTTCAAATAGATATAGGACTCATGATATACTATTTACATTACTAGATATAATAATGATCACCCTCCATCTTAATCAACATCATCTAACACATCATTTGCAGAGAGTAAGAAACAAACCATATTATAGCTATCATAGAATAAATAGACATTGGGATAATAACTATTATGCACTCATAGATCATATTGACCAATGTGTTTATAGAGGAATTATAACATTCACATTTAGGGCATAAAGATCTCCTTCTCCACACTCTCCTATATCACACTTTTCTATGATTGAGTTATCCCAAGACATTTATTTTAAGTAACCATTGCTTACTCATTGTACAAGCCATGTGGTTTCTAGGAAACCTATTAATGTGACTTATCAGACAACATAGATTCAACAAATATGGTAGATAGTTCATAGAGATTAGAACATAGTCTCAGTTTGACAATTGATTAAGATATTTGGTAACAATCATAGAGATCATAACATAGTTTTAGTTTGACTATTGATTAAGATAGTTGGAAATAACCATAGAGATCAAAGCTTAGATTTAGTTTGAATAATGATTACAATATTTGGAAATAATCATAAGGATCAGAGCATAGTCTTAGTCTACCCACTAATTAAGGTATTTAGTAACATTCATAGAGATTAGATCACAATTTTAGTTTGACCACTTATTAAAATATTTGGCAACAATCATAGAGATCAGAGCATAGTCTTAGTTTATCCACTGATTAATATATTTAGAACCAATCAAAAGGATTAGAACATAATTTTAGTTCAACCACAAAATAAGATATTTGGCTAAAATCATAGAGATTACAACATAGTTTCAGTTCGATCACTGATTTAGAAATAATCATAAAAATTAGAGCACAATATTAGTACCATAACTAATTAAGATATTTTCAAGACATAATGTACAATATAAAATAGTTTCAACATGAGATCTAATTAAGATATTTAATATAAAGTATATAAATATATTTACTAATAGTTCACCATGAGTAGTATTAGTTTCAAAGGCTATTTCTACACCTACACATCATGAACAATATGGTCACTTATCTATTCTTCCATCACGATTCAAATATTTCATACCACAATTCACATGCTAGTTGATTCAATTTCATAGAATCCTAGACCCACTCCATAATTAGTATTAGCTATAAATCACTTAGTACATCTAATTCATAGATCTTAGATACCTCCTCACACAACATACATGATCACTCTTTCTCTCTTTGATAAATGACACAATGATTGTGAGTCTCTTGCAAGACTCATTTATTGGAGAGTTGTCAATGATGTCATGGTAATGCCATATAAGTTTATAAATGAGTGTATGAAGTGCCTTGATAGTCTAAAGTGACAATGATAAAGTGTGTAATGTGCTTATCTTAGTATGCTTGAAGTAGGCTTGGTTGATCTTAAGAGTTTGACTATTTAGAGATGATTAGGGATGAATTTGAAGTACTGATTTTATGCAAGAGGTTCTATCAAAGGTTAAGGATGCATTGAGAGCTTGTGTTCATAAGTGGAATTCATCTAGTAGTCCATAGTTTTCATATAGATATTTTGGGTCCAATGGTAGAAAATCTAAGTACATATTTTGATGAGATCATAATTTCCTCATGTGGATGAGTCAGGTTGACTTGGTCATATGATTGTGACCACATTAGTCCCAAGTTACTATGGTCCAAGTTTCAAGTCATACAATGTAGTGAAACCAAAGATATGTGTGTGTAATTTTTGGTTCCCTTGTATTTTAACAGTGTTTTCTATGTTCAAACAAAGCTGAGTAAATAATTGGTGATGTCATATCTTGCACATATGAAAGTTTCAGGAGTAGATTGATATATGGATGAATTCCCCTATGAGATAAGATCTTATGCAATAAATCTTAGGTCATACAACTAATATCAATAAAATATATGTAAGTGCAAAGTTGGGCTCCCATATAGTTTGACAGTGTTTTCCCATAGCCAAATTTGCATGTGGCAAGAAAAGCTAAGTAGGAATTTTGATGTAGTCATATTTAACATGTGTGGAAGTTTAAAAATGAGTTGATCATATGATTTTATTAAATTTTATGCCTATTTTTTATGTGCTAATTTTTAGGTCATGCAATGAAGTGCATCAAAAAATATGCATGTGCAAAGTTGGCCTTCCAACTTGTTCTAGGCATAGTTGGCTCTGTGGTAGAAAAATCTAAGTGACTAGATTAATGGCATTATATCTTACACACACAAAGGATCCAAGATAATATTGATATATGGTTAGATTTTATTATGTGATTAGATCTTATGGTTCAAATATCAGATCATGCATCTAAGTGCAACAAAAGTTATTGAGGTTCAAAAGTGGCTTCTCAAATAGATTGCAATGGTTCCCATACTTGGTCAATTTTGCACAAGGTAAAGTTTGAGAAACTCTTGAGGAAATTTATGGAGTGAATTTTCTCCAATATGTTAGTGATGAAAATTTGAGAAGATTATATAATGAATCAACTCATGCAATGAATAATGGAGAGCTGAATATAGTATATATCTAAAAAAACATTGATATTATATTATTTTTGAACACTCTAAATTCTCTGATTAATAAACATTCAAGACATAATACAAATATATAAGAATACCATATTATACTCCTAGAAACCTAATACTCATAATATCTCCTAAATAATCTCACAATCTCTTATAATAGATCATAGGTATTATATTGTTATTACCAACAATATATACAATGAAAAATATAATAACAAATTAAATAGTACTTATAATTATGTAAGTTAATAACAATTATATTATTGTTACATAAAAATAATATATTATTTATTAACTTACATAATTATAATTACTATTTAATTTATGGTAAATACTTAACTAATTACTATTTACCTCTCTGTAAATACCTACTTTCACACAATGTGAAAACTAATCCCAACATCCCCCCATAATTTTTACATGGTAAAATATATCTCATTTTATAATTATAGCATGCCACCTCCATGTACTCATTATCTTCTCTACATATGTGTGCCATCGCACATCTATTCCTTCAAACTCATCTGCAATTGGTTTTCTAGGTTCACCAATAACCTTTCAAAATGGTTTTCACAAGTTCACTAATAACCTTATAGAATGGTTTTCTCAAGTTCACTAGTAACCTTACAAAATGGTTTTCTCAGGTTCACCACTAACCTTACATAATGGTTTTCATAGGTTTACTAATAGCCTTTCATCATGATTGATACAATGCTTTTTAAATCAACATTATCCAACATAAATATACAAAAGGGTTATATGGGAATATTATTCAAAAGTAAATAGTTACAACTATTCTTATTTTTCACACACGCTGAAAACAAATGTAACTACCACATTGAAATAACTAAAACTAACATACCACACAAAATGTCACCACATCATTGGTGTGGCCTTGTCTTTTATGACTAATGAGAGGTAACTAAAATACCTCCTTCTTTCATGTATCCTCTAATCTCTAGTTGGTGATACTACTTACTTAGAAAATTTGTCTTTGAGGTGCTCTGATGGTTCCAACAAGGTCTTTATTGGTTGCTTCCATAGAAATTAGAACCCCCTCATTTTTTGGATGTTGCATACAAGCAAAAATGTGTTTATAAGGCAATTTTTTTTTTTTTTTTTAAATAATTTTTGAATCTATAGGACTTTTGAAAAAACTACTAACACTCTCGACACATTTAAAAATTGAATTTAAACTTTGTGATAATAATGACTCAATTTTTTATGAATTTTTGACACTTAAATTTTTTTGACATAACCTATAAAACAATATTAACATGACTATTACTTTAATTTTATCATTTGACCCATTATATGGACTTTTGACATTATTTTATATTGACAAAATAATATGACTATAACAAATAACATGACTCACCATTACTAAGACTATACTATACCATGTTACTAAATAACAAAATACTAGGACATTAATGACCCTATTCTTGAGTATTTTTAAATAACAAAATGGAAAATTATATAAAATATAAGACCTATCTAAAATAAAATAAGTATCTTAGACTAAATTATGTTGTTAACAAATAATGAATCATGATTTAAAAATCAAACTAGATACTAATTGACACATACCTTAATTATTTAAATAATAAATACTATTAAAAAATAGACTAAACATTAGAAAGAGAAACTAAAATATCTTTACACAAAGACTTGAATAATAGACAACAATAGACTTCTAATTAGAGGGTCATGAAAAGCAACATGTATGGCAAGTAACATGCACATGTTAAGGCAGCTTGAGAGTTTGGCTTTAATGAATCCAAGCTTGATCAACTATGCATGAACTGGTTACCATATGCATGAATGAAATAGATGGATGGATTTTTATTTTTTATTGGATATGATAGAGAACTGGGCTGCATCAAAATCAAATGATATAATAGATAACTAGGCTACATATAGATCTGATCATACGTGTAGTCTACAAATGTTGTAGGTGAGTTGTTCATGAGAATGCTTGAGTAGGGAGGAAATACATTATGAGCACAAATCAAATTGATATATTTGATTATATATTTATATTAGAATGTATCATTCACATAAAAATATCCACACAAGTCTACAAAATAATAAAACTAATTCTTAAATAACTCTAAAAGGACCACTAGATATTATGACAAATATCCAAGAACCAATCCAGATTTTGTTCAATGAAATGGCTAGTTCATATTGTCGATAACTATGCTTTATATCTTAAGATATACATAATGATTCAGAATGTTGATAACAAATATGTTGGAATAATGAATAGAATCCAAATACACTAAAATACAATGAATACAATCTAATGTAAATAGTGAACACAAATCCTTTCTTAAATTCGCATCCATAGGAGGACTTCACAAGAATGCAGGCCATATGGATGTCTTAAAAATCTCATTATTTGTTCACTAATTTGAAGCTCTAGTCTAATCCATACCTACTTTGATACTAATGATGACAATTGGAGAAAATTATGCAATGAATCAACTCATGAAATGAATAATGGAGAGCCAAACATAGTAAATTTCTCAAAAAAACATTGATATTATATTATTTCTACACACTCTAAATTTTTTGATTAATAAACATTTGAGAAATAATACAAATATATAGGAATACCATTCTATGTTCATAGAAACCTACTACCTATAATATCTCCCAAATAATCTCATAATATCCTATAGTACCTCATAAGTATTATATTTTTATTACCAACAATATATTCAATGAATAATATAATAACAAATATATTATTGTTACATAATAATAATATATTATTTACTAACTTACATAGCTATAAGTACTATATACTTTATGGTAAATACACAACTAGTTATTATTTACCTCTCTGTAAATACCTATTTTCATACAATGTGAAAACTAATCCCAATAGTCAAGAAGTAGTGAGATGGTAAGAAGTGTTTGAGGTTTAACATTGAGTTAAGATAAAGGATAAAGATCTAATGGTTCACATTTAATCATGTGATTGAGATCGATGGCACGAGTAGAGTCAAATTAGTTAACCTGTTATAATTTTAACATCATTAAAGACTAAAATCCTTGCAATAAGATTGATGGTGCATGATTGATCTAAGATGAAAGGACATGAGATGATAGCATAGTTTCTGAGGTTTAACTATGACCGTTGGCATTTGAATATTTGAATTTTTTAAAGAGAAAAATTAGTGCTCTATATTTTGTCCATAACTTTTGATCCAAGATGATTTGAAAGTGCTATAAAAAGTAAAGTTCAAGAGGATTCCATGGTACATCTAGTGAACATAGTTAAAAGGTCTGAATGTATATATAATCAAAGATATTGAGATCCAAATTTAACTGTGTTTAACTATGTTTTGTAAGTAACTTGAGAAGGATATTTGTGCTTGTTTTGATGATGTTCAGATGTTTTATGATGTCATAGATATTGGAAATTATTGTGGACTCCTTATGGATGATTTTTATGGTCTATGGAGGTTTTAACAATTGATAATTTATATGAACAAAGGCTTAAAATTTGACTGTGTTTTTTCATGATGTTCCTTTACACTAGGTCAGTGTTTGAGTTGTTTGAGCACACACAAAAGTGAGCAGAGATCACTGTGATCATTTGAGGATGTTGAAGGGGACATAAAGAGTGGATCCATGTATTTGAAAGTGGTCTTATGTTCTTTTTTTACTTAATTAAGAGCTAAATGGGATAATAGGTCTCCATGAGACCTGTAAGGGCTAGAAGGGCCTAAGTGAAAGGTGTAGCTACTTAAGGGTGACCCATGGGTGTTATGGTTGACCTATGTAGATGGTATTGAGCTATGTCTTGATGAAATAAAATACTTAAGGGTTAAGGCATGCCTATTGGTTGACCAAGATGGTGATGGTTATGAATTATCTATAAATTATGAAACCAAATGTGATGGTTTCTAGACTTGTAAGAGATGTGTGTTTGAGAGAGTAGTGAGCATTGAAATGAAGAAGAGAGGAGAGATAATGTGCCCAGTGGATGGGTTGATGAGTAGAGTAGATTAAGGAGTATGTGTATGACCTGTAGGTCATATTTTTGATGTCATAATAATGATCTTATAGGTTGAGGATGAGTGAAGAGGTATAGGTTGATCCAAAAGGATGTTTTGGATGCTTTATGGATGAACAAAGGATAGATGATGTTTGTGTGAGCTTGGTGGTTGATCAGAGAGTCATATTAGAGTGTGGTATATGTGGATGACCCTATGGTCATGTTTTTTTTGTTGTGATAGAGCTATTAAAGATTTGGTGGCTGTATATGAACTGATTATAATTATCCAAAAGGTGGTTTTGGATGCATTATAAGTGTGTGAAGAAGGTTGTGTTATTAGAGGTATGTCATTAGGTGTTGAAGACATCAGTTTTAAGGTAGAGGTATTCATTTCAAAGGAGGGTATAAAGGACTTGATCTTCCTTAGGGGTAGTTACTCCTTGTGAAATAGGTGTTTCACTAAAGGCCTTTGCTCAAAAGGACTTGATCAAGGTTTTGGGTCAAAAAGACTTGACCATGAGGTGGTTAAAAGGACTTGATCATCTTATGGGTTGGTGCTCCTTATGGAACTTTTATTTCTCTAAATTATGGTCTAAAGGACTTGACCAGTCTTTGGTTTTTAATACCTTATACTACAATTAGTCCAAGTTTTTTTAGGCTTGAGAGTGCATTTTATTCCCCAAGAGGGTTTACCACATAGATGACGTGCTGATGTGTTGTATGTTCTTGTTCATGCTTTGGATAAATGTGCTTTCATGTTTATGTTGCTAGATCAATTTAATGTATGATGGAATGGTTTTAAAATTGAACATGCATTATTGTATATTGATTCAACCCATCTTTCTCAGTAGCTACTTCCAACATCATTGGTTAACATGTTTCTCCCTACTTGTACATAGTTCCCTTTATTATTTCTATTTGTATATAGTTTCATTTTCATGATTTATTGTACATAGATTATACTCAGAAAATAAAAAAATAATATAATATTTTCAAAATAAAAAAAAATTCAAATATTACTTAGAAAATACAAATTTTTAGATTGTATGCATTTCCATGTTACATTCCTTATATTTAACAGATACTACATATGTTATCTATGCTATTCTAGTCAGTTTTATCATACATACTTACTTCACTTGTTATTTTTGAGTGTTTATAGATTCTTATAAGACTCAAGTCCTCTACATAGATCTAGATTTTCTAATATCTACCCACTGGGGGAAAACATAGCTACAAAGATTCATCATTGATACATTTGCCCATTGGTGACATATTATACACATATTCTAGTTTACCAGGTTACATATTTATTTTATACATATTTGTACCACATGTTCGTGCATATTTTCATTTTTAGATTTCCTCATTTAAACTTGATTGTGTCTATTTTATTTTACATCTATTCGAGGTCATTTGAATATGCCATTATTATATGGCTCTACACCAATTAATTTCATTATATGTAAAATTTGGACATGTGCCCATGTCCTTGTGTGTGCCTTCTTAATTTTGTATGCACATATTTGAACATGTCCTTCCATGTGGCTCTAAGATAACTTTTCTTGATCTTTGTGTATGTAGAAATTTGAACATGTCTTTGTATCTATTAATTTCTAAGATTTAGTGACATGTGCCCATGTCCCTTGTAATGTGGCTCTTTGGCCTACTTTACATGCCTCATGTGTTTTGTATGTATTATTTCATGTATGCATCATGGCCATGATAATTTTATCTTTCTTGTTATAATTACACTCAATTTTTGATGCCATGAGTAACCTCATGCATCTCTTCTTCCTCCTTAGGTGTCTTGATGGACATCATGCCCCATCCCCTATGTAGTTTACATAGATTATTCTCAAATTTATTGTTCATACACATGCTTAAATTATAGTATCTATATGGATAACCTTTTGAATGTATATCTAATATATATCATACATTACCAACTTATGCTCAGATTATCTTACATTTTAATGTCATGTATACACATTATATTGGTCTATTACATAGATATCACATGTTTTCAACCTAACACACATCACACAAAGATTTTATTTTGAGGAAAGTTATTTCATAAGTATAATGTCATGTCCCCTTTTCAATTGACATGTTCAAAGTTGAAGATTAGCCTATTATATGACCTTCATAGGCTGATATGATGGATAGAGGGTCTTGATGGAGCTTGGCTTGGCTTCGACTTGCAAAATTGTTCCAGTTGGCTTTCATTTGGGCTCGATCAGACATGTATTAAGGGAGATATTAATATTTGATTGATTTAATTAAATATTAATTATTTAGCATATTTTAATTATGCAACCCTAATTCTAATTTAAGAAACCCTAATTCTAATTTAAGAAACCCTAATTAGGGCAAGCATACCTTTTTGAGGGTATAAGGGTTTCTCATGGGAGAGAGTTGAAAAAATTTATGAATGATTATGATTATTGATTTTTGCTAAGAATTCTTCTGAGAAGATTGAGCCAAGGGTTCCAAGATTCTATTTGCATTGGAGAACATCCACTCTTCAGTGTGTACGATTAAGAGGTTGTGAGATATTAGCTAATCTATTGCCAATTTGAGAGATAGCCTCATACAGAAGCTATCACAGGTATTTCAAGTATTTATTTTATTAGGTTTTTGATTCAGGGTTTGATTCAGATATTGCACTGATAAAGATCTCCTATATTAGAGCTATATATCTTGAGATCAGGGGTCTAGCAAATAGTGTGTGCTATATTGGTAGCCGTACGAAGTCTATACAGATCTATGCAAATCTGTACGCATCATCAGAAAGTGTAGAGACTGACATCGGTAGGCAGAGATTGACAACAACTGACATCGGCCGACATCTCACTGACATTAGCAAAATAACAACACCAGGAAACCAATGGTGACAGTATAACCGACGTCGATGATTGTGTTTTTGACACAGTAGGCCGAGACATACCAGATTCTAGTTTTATTCTCAGTTTGTGGAATACTCAAGTTATTAAGATAGTATTTGAATATTCATTTATATGCATGATAGAGGACATCTATTGTAATCATTTGAGAGAATAAATAAGATATTATACTATGATTTATTTATCTATTTGGAAATTATTTTTCAAAAATTGTAATTTGTTCTTATTTCATACAAAAATCAGAATACTCAAAAAAGTAATTCAGAGCTTTTGTCTTTCTACAGTCCTTATTGGTTGGGGATATTACAGTGGTATCAGAGCTTTTGTCTTTCTGTATTCCCTATCGGTAGGGGATATTACAGTGGTATTAGAGCTTTTCTCTTTCTATATTCCCTATTGGTAGGGGATATTACAGTGGTATCAGAACCAAATTTCTTGCCATCTTGAGGGTTTAACAATCTCATGCAGCCACAAGAGTTGGGACCACACAGGTATAACACACACAATAGAGCCTTGCTTAAAGGTACCCAAGTGTTAGAACATTAGCGAATCACCATGAGTGATAGGCATGAGGGTAGCCCACCTAGGGGCCATTGACATAATGATGAATAGGATACCAGAGAAGTCTATCGTGAGATGACATAGGCACTACAAGCACTTACTACTATGGTAAGGAGGATGAACCCACCTGATAGACAAAATGGGGAACAAGAAGATAACAGGAGTGCTACTGTTAATTAGAGACCACATCTAACCCATTCTAGGATAGTTGATAGACCACACATCCTACATTTGTTCAAGAGGAACCAGAGGCTCCAACAGAGGAGGAGGCAAGAGATTCCCTATTTGTAGATGTTCTCATGGCTACAAATTATGAGTGGGACTTATTAGCTCCTCAGGTTTTGAAGAAGATGTCCTTTGATCATTTTGTTAATCAGAGGAGAGAGCACTACAGATTGGTTAGATAGGATAGGAGGCCTAGAGGTCAACTCAGTGAGCTAAAGAAGGCTACTAGCAAGCTTTCTTTGACTACTTTTGATGGCAGCAACAAGATGACAGTGCAAGCTTGGGTTCATAAGGTTGACACATTCTTGGCATTGAGGCCAATGACAAAGATAGAGGCCATCAAATATGCCACTTTACACTTGGATGGAGTAGCACATGATTGGTGGTACCATGGTATGGTAACACTTCAGCATAACTAGGTGACAGAGTACCAGGACTTTATGGATAGATTGGTTGAGCAGTTTGATAGGAAAGATCTCAAGGTTTACTTTCAAGATCTGGCACAGTTGAGACAAATAGGTAACTTGGAGTCCTTCATTGGTGAGTTTTAGAGATTGGCAGTTATGGTGCCAAATATTTCAAAGCGTAGATTGGTAGTTCTCTTCATGGAGGGATTGACAGAACCATTGAGAGGTTGGATCAAAGCCTTTGATCCTCCTTCATTATAGGTAGCTATGAAGAAGGCATAAAGTATGGAGATGGCAGCCCCATCCAGTAAATCTAACTCAAGAGGTACTTCTTCATCTAGGGACCATAAGTGCTCCAACAGAGATAGAGAGGGATTAGATTTCAACAAAGAAAAATTAGGTGTTAAGAATGATTCAAAGGCCAACCCAGCAGCACCACCTTTGGATCAAGAGGATCTTAATGATCTATGCAGGAAAAAGCTTTGCTTCTACTGCAAAGGTCCATATGATGCCAATCACAATTGTCCTTTGAGGCCTAAGGGCAAGGCAAATCATGTGATGTGGGTGTATTATGAGGATTTAGAATCAAAAGATTTTGAATAACAAGATAGTTCTGAGGCAGAGGCTTCAGAACCTAAGGCATGGGTAGATTTAGAGCTTTACATATAGGAGGCACACCTATCCAGCATTCAGTCAGAAGATTCATTCAGACTCCATGGAGTTTTGGTAGGACAGAAGGTCATCACCCTTCTTGATATAGGGGCCACACATAATTTTATAGATGCTAGATTTGTGGAAAAGCATGGAATCACTACCAAAGATTTTGAGGGCATTAGAGTTAAGGTAGTTGATAGACACACTCTTAGGTGTGAGTGGGTGATTAGAGACCTCCCATTGTGCTTGAACAACTATGAGCTCAAGGTTGATTATTATGTGGTGAACATGGGGGATATAGACTTAGTCTTGGGTATGAAGTGGCTTCATTCATTTGAGGAAGTTACTCTTCATCTCAAGGACATGGAGATTCATTTTGATGTTGATGGGAAGACACATATTCTTAAGGCAATACAGGGCAACAGCTTCAAACATATGTTTTTTCATTGGATGGAGAGGCTCATACCACACGATATGGGAGAGTGCACTGTCGAGTGCACATTGGCACCAACACAGGAGAGACAGGTGGATGAGCTTTGTCTTGAGGTGAGTTCAGTCTAGAGGTTATCACATGTGGTAGGGACTCAGCTTTCTGTTACAGTTGGGTTATAGGTTGATGATGATATGAGTATGTCTAGCATTCATATTCTAGATTTAGATATTATTCAAGTAAGGAGTTTACTTGAGTTGTTGGTTGATTTTCATTTATGGATTGGATGTTGGGATTCTTATCTTAGTACTAGGGATGATGTGACACCATTAGATGGGAGTTGTGATGGACATGGCATGGAGTTTGTATTGATTGATAATGGTGGAGATCATGACTACATTTAGGATCTAGGTGGATTGATTGGTTTATCATTCAGCGATTGCTTGAGGGCAAGCAATTTTAGGAGGGGCAGATTGTCATGCCCCCTTTTTAGTTGACATGTTCAGAGTTAAGGATTAGCCTATTATATGACCTTCATAGGCTGATATGATGGATAGAGGGTCTTGATGGAGCTTGGCTTTGCTTCGACTTGCAAAATTGTTCCAGTTGGCTTTCATTTGGGCTGGATCGGACATGTATTGAGGGAGATATTAATATTTGATTAATTTAATTAAATATTAATTATTTAGCCTATTTTAATTGTGCAACCCTAATTCTAATTTAAGAAACCCTAATTCTAATTTAAGAAAACCTAATTAGGGCAAGCATACCTTTTTGAGGGTATAAGGGTTTCTCATGGGAGAGAGTTGAAAAAATTTATGAATGATTATGATTATTGATTTTTGTTAAGAATTCTTTTGAGAAGACTGAGCCAAGGGTTCCAGGATTCCATTTGCATTGGAGAACATCCACTCTTTAGTGTGTGTGATTCAAAAGTTGTGAGATATCAGCTGATCTATTGCCAATTTGAGAGATAGCCTCATACAGAAGCTATCACAAGTATTTCAGGTATATATTTTATTAGGTTGTTGATTCAGGGTTTTGATTCAGATATTGCACAAATAAAGATCTCTTGTATTAGAGCTATATATCTTGAGATCAGGGGTCTAGCAAATAGGGTGTGCTATATTGGTAGCCATATAAAGTCTATACAGATCCGTGTAAATCTATACGCATCATCAGAAAGTGCAGAGACTGACATCGATAGGCAGAGACTGACAGTGACCGACATCGGCTGACATCTCACCGATGTTGGTAGAATAACGACACCAAGAAACTGATGGTGGCAGTATAACTGACATCAGCAACTGTGTTTTTGACACAGTAGGCCGAGATGTACCAGATTCTAGTTTTATTCTTAGTTTGTGAAATACTTAGGTTATTAAGATAGTATTTGAATATTCTTTTATATGCATGATAAAGGACATCTATTGTAATCATCTGAGCAAATAAATAAGAGATTATACTGTGATTTATTTATCTATTTGGAAATTATTTTAAAAAAATCACAATTTGTTCTTATTTCATATAAAAATCAGAATACTCAAAAAAGCAATTCAGAGCTTTTGTCTTTCTACAGTCCCTATTGGTTGGGGATATTACAGTGGTATCAGAGCTTTTGTCTTTCTATATTCCCTATTGGTAGGGGATATTACATATAGCAACTCCCATCAAAAGAGGGGGAATTCATAGTGGTTTATCACAAATATTAGGCTATCCGAATGCATTTTTGGAGTTATAGGTTGTACCCAAGCTAAGAAGAGAATTATTCAAGTCCTCTACTCAAACCTAGTACAACATGGAAATGACCCTAGTTGTGGGTTACCTAATGTTGGGCCAAACCTATATATTTTTAAGGGGATAACTCCCATGATTTGATAATTTAGTGCTCTTTTTCTAAGACATGCATATTCCAAGGGAAAGGGAAAGAGAAGAAAACTAAAATAAAAAACTAGTCTATATGGTGATGCACCAAGTTGTTTAATGATCCACTCTTAGCTTGGAACTTTTATGACTACAGTGAATCCAATAGATATAAGATTTGATTAGATTCTATGACAAGGTTCCAAATGTGAGTGTTTTACATGAAATCTAGGTAAAAACTTGAAGCTTGAAGGGTAGTAAAGATAAGGTTTATGCAAGACACTATAAAACTTTTAACACTTGAAAGCAAATCTCCTTAAACAACAACCTATAAGGAACTACAAAAATGAAATCAAGGCACATGAAAAACATACATACGATGAAAGACAACACACATTATGCATATCAACTTCACTAAGATATACTTAACATTTACTCATAATATGAACTTGTCTTCTATTACTTCAAATAGTTATACATAATTATTTTGGTAGAGATTTTCTATACCTAACTAAGAGATGTATATCAAGGGCTCAAGGCCTACATTTTTAGAAGAAATGAAGGCATGAGAGAGGAAAAATTGCATAGAAGGGGTCATAAATGAGCCAAATGTGTCTTAAAGTAGTTATAACAACATTTCTTTCTTTTATGAGCATTGACATTCCCTCAATGAGGCCATATTAGAATACAAGTGGTTGTAACTCCCTCAAATGACCTTAATTATGATTTGACCCTCCTAAAAATAGCTCCACACTCCTCACTTCTATAGTTACTAGATGAATTAGGCCACCATAGTTACGTAACACCCTATACTTCTCCAAGGTAGGTTGATAAGGTCAAGGAAACTATGCCATTTTTACATCATAGCCATGAAATGTGCATTTAATGTTCTTCAAGGGTCTTTTACTTAGTGTGACACATTGCACTGACTCATTCAATTATTCTTCCAATGCTAAATTGACCCTCTTTGATGATCAATTAGGCCAATTAGGACTAACTACCTAAGTTTTGAAACTTAGCAGCCATTAATCCTATAGAAAAGCTTTTTAACCTATGTGTTAATGTGATCCATGCTTGAAAAAACATTTACAACCATGACATGGGATAAGAATCAATCTTGAATTTTAACATTGGTCATCGATCTTTGATCCAAGATTTTGATATTATGACACTTGGCACCCCTATGTGTCTTCTATGTATCTTACTGTTAGTCTCTATTCAATTAATGATCTTATGCCATGTCGTGGCCTTATGTGCAATCTAGACTTATTGACTTATTATCTTCATTCACATCATCGATCTCCATCTGCATGGTTGAAGATGTGTCATCCATCTATCTTGAATTATTAACCCCAGACTTTAACATAAATCATTAATTGGAATTTGTATGTAAAAATACACATTATCAATCTTGATCTAGGGGACTTTGACTTATTGATTTATTGATCACCTGCATGTCATTGATCCTTGATCCAAAAGAGTGAGGTTTTGACACTTAGAAACCATGAATTCCTTTGGAAGGATTATGGACTCCAATGGTTATATTTTTTGAATCCAAATGAGTAGTTCTTGTGGCTTTAATTTGACATCCCTTAGCACATCCCACACTATTAGATCATATTTGGAGGCTTATATCTTGGGACAAGAGACACACCAAGACACCAAAATTGTAGGGGGTATTCATGGCACAAAATACATCATCTTCATGGGATGCTAACTTAAACACTTCAAACACCATGACAATACTTGATTCAAGAACATAGGGAAAAAATACCTTCAAAGACTGCTCAAACAAGCACTAAGGGAAATTTACATGTAAAATAGGCCTTATAAGAAATATTAAAAATGTTTTAATTTCATAAATTAATTAAATAAAAATAATAACAAATCACTTAACCATATGGGTTAAATGGGGACACATGTTTACATAATAAATGATAAATATAATTTCTCATTATACTTCTATATTTTTAAGATAGCCTTTAGGATTTTTTAAATTTCAAAAAAAAACTCAATATTAAGTTTCTAATTTTTTTGGAGCTAATAAAAATCCACTAGTTGTACTTAAGGAATGTCTTGAGGAAGTTCCTCAAGCTGATAGAAAGTTGTGTTTCTCCATAATATTTTTATAAAAAGGTCATTTTACAACTAAACTTCATGCCCAACTAATGGCCAATGTCATGGAGTAAACTACACATCTTATTAATGAGTGCAAACACTTGGAAGTAGGTTCTTCTACTTACATACATCTGTCAATTAAAATTATAATTTTATTGAACATTTCCTTCTCATTTAAACAATTATTATCTAGTGAGACAATAGCCATTAGTGAAGGTTATTTGATAAATATTGAATTTACCATCATTAAGACTATATTCCAATTTGATAAACATTTCCTTCTCATTTAAAACAATTATTATCTAGTGAGACAAGATCCATCAGTGAAAGTTATTTGGTAAACACTAAAATTCTAAAATTTCAATACCCTGTGAAGTTATAGCATAAGAATATATTCCATATCATCATATAATAATATTTTCTACACAATAGTATATAATTATATTTTTCCTACCAATCTTAGAAGATAATGCTAAAATATAATGAATGTAGAAAGGCACATCCTTTGACTAACTCAAGTTTTCTATCCATTGTCTCAGTAAGGGAAATCCAAAAATATGTTTGAGTAATAATGTATTGAGGTATCTCATCAATTTAAAATAGCATAAAATTAGATATGTGTCAGCCAACGTATAATGAAACTCATGACATAATCATGATATAATGGTTAAATATAGGAAATAAATGTGAAATAGTTTGCATTCTTAGAAAGAAACACAACCACATTATGTATACATTTTATATATGTCCTATCTATACATGGAGATAAATGCATATTTTTAGTATATTGAAATCATAGAGGGGATTTCTGAGTCTATTTAAATCCTTGACTAAAATGGAATGTGGTTATGATTGAGTGGAATTAGTAGAGATAAAAATAATGGTGGCAGTGTTGTTCTTGGGATGAGTTAAAGAAAAGAACATAATAGAACTTGATATGGAAACAACATTAAATCTATTAGATGAAAAGGTTACTTCAGGAGGTTTGAACCCTAGACATGGTGATAGAGGAAGGTGATGCAGTCCCTTAAAATTTAATTCATATCAACCCAAATATGATGGTGTTTGCCTCCCACATTGATTAATTCACTATTTTCTTTTATCTGAATTGTAGAATTGAAAATCTTAGATTGATGGAAGGTCCATAACAGATAATGATTCTTGAATTTCAATGTATCCAAGTGCAAATTTGTATGATTTTTGTAGAATGAATTCATACCTAGTTAGGATTTATAATGAATCTCTACTTGAATTCATCTATACCTGCCTACAATTTTTAAGAATTATCTATTTGAATTCATTCATACCCAGTTGATATTTTTATGGTTATTTGTTTGAACTCATTCATACATAATTAGGACCTTTTTTGGATTCATTTTTTAAATTCTTTCATAAACATTTAGGATTATTAATTATTCTATGTTTGAATTCATTTATACCCAGTTGGGTTCGGAACATCCAAAAGGATTTTTTTCATGAAGGCAATGAAGAAGGTGAAGATCAACAACATGACACAGAAGAGGTAGTCATAGAGAGGGCTTGGCCAAGAGTAGAAGGAATAACTACAAGAAGATATGACAATGGTGGCAACTATTATATCTATGAATAATCATATGGTGTATGTAGTTATGTATGGATAAATAATATATGTCCTATATAGACATGGAGATAAATGCATATTTATAGTCTATTTAAAGCACAGAGGGGATTTATGAGTCTATTTAAATCCTTGACTAAAATGGAATGTAGTCTTGTTTGAGTTTAAATAGTTGAGATAAAAATAATGGTGGTGGTGTTACTCTTGGGATGATTTAAAGAAAAGAACAAAATAGAACTTGATCTGGAAATAACGTCAATATCGTTGGATGAAAAGATCAATGGCATGGTGTAGAAGAGGTAGCCACATAGAGGGATTGGTGTCTAAGATTGTAGGAGTAGAAGAATATATTATAGGAAGATAAAAAATAATGGAATAAATCCATATACCAACAATACCTTCTATGTATATTAATATGAAAAAAAAAATATACTTTTTATTAAAAGTGAAGAGATGGATAAAAGCAAGTAGGGTTATTTTAACTAAAGTGGGTTAGTTTAGAGGATTTAGTAAGTATTATATAATAGATAAAAAATAATATATTTTTTAAAATGATGTCAGGCCTAAGGGATGATGTCATACTTTAATTTATTTACATTGTTTTCATATGTCATATTTCATAATTTAAAAATTTATTTTGGAGGCCCATTTTTAATTAAAATTTCCCCTAATGTTTGAATTATGTCTAGATATTAGATTGAATAGACATGCCTTAAGGACTTACAACATGACTAATAAGCAAATTTCAAATATGAGTCATGACCCTAGGCAATAGGGTTGGCCAATTTCTAAATTTGGGGCTAGAAATTAATTAACATGTTTAGTGACACGACTAGTTTGAATAGCCTACTGGTCATGAAACCCATAAATTTGATCATAAATTACCCATTATAACTAAAAAAATGAAGTATTAATACAATATATATCTTGAAAACACTTTAAATCAATGAGACATACACAAGCAACATGAAAGAAATAAGAACATTATTGATGCCTCTATGTGTATCACAGGTGCTCTCTATGTTTAAAGAACACTTCTCATTTTAGAACTCAGGGAGTCCAAAGCATGAGTTATTGGTTGTGATAAATGGATTATCCTTGGTAAAGTAGAGTTAGAGCACACAAACTATTCCAAAACATTTGTATTATTTGGTGGTTGGGAGCTAGTTTGGTCCTTAATAATCTTTGTAAAGTATGCAACATCTATGCTAGTACTTGTGAATTATGATCAAACTCTAATATAAGACTATTCTAAAATGAGTATTTATAGTGATTGTAAGCTATAGTGATCTAGTAAAAAAAGAAGCGAAAAGAAGGGTAGGGTGGAAAGAAGGTATGTGATTGTTGATATTTATCTCAAACATCATGACAAGGTTCAAATTCTAGTTGAGCATGCATTCAACTAGTGTATAACATGAAATAACATATACTCCAATCCAATTACACACTAGGATAGTTTCTAAGGATAATATGAAAGAATACAAGTAGGAACTAGATTTAATTTCATAATAAAATAGCATAACAGATCCTCATGCACAGTAAAATGAAATGAAGTAAACTTAAGTACATTCAACTAATCTAGCATTTGCACAAATTAGAAACCTTGTATTATATATACATGTCCAAAATTATTAAAGACCATTAAAATCTAAGACTTAGAATAGATAATTGAGAAAGAATCTATGATGAGATTTCACACAAACAAATTGGGATAAACTTTACAACATTCCCTGCTTGTATTAAAGTACTCAACATTTACAATGTAGTTTCTAACTCTGAGAATTCTCCCTCCTCTTAAAAATGGTAATGATACCTTTTAGAGGAGGCTAAGATAGTATACCAGTCAGTCATGTTAGTTACAAATATGCAAAATTAAGGATAACTATCCATTTTTAGAAAGTTTCTAGAATACATTTCCCTTTTCCCAAGTGGACTGCCCATAGGCAAATATGCTAAAAAATTTGCACATGCCTTTATAAAAAGAATATTCAATTCTAAAATATTACAAATTTTCCAACAAAATATAATATTACTAGCTATCTAGTGGGGCCTAAGTTGAATAACTCCCATGTTGCTATTAAATAATCCTCATGGCCTTTTGGTGTTGTTCATCAACTAGCTTTAAATTAACAGCAAGTTCTAGGAGGCACTCATCTTCCTGGTCAGTCAAGTCTTCAAAACCCTTATCATTTCTTGTCATGACTTATTTTATTCTATTTTCCTTGACAATATTTCTTTTATAGTTAGGATCATATTCATGATCCTACTATTATCAGTCCTAGACTTACATTGGCTCCTACTCCTTAATTTTTACATGAACAAGGTGACTATATGCTTATATTCATACACTATAATGATGCCAAAGGATCTGATTTTTTTGGGTTTAGTAATCATGGTTCCAAGGAGTTATTTAATTCTAACCATTACCTCTTCGTCATCTCTTAGGATCCTCTCAAAGTTCCTTGACCATGTACTTAAACCTTGGATTTTGTCAATAATTAATCCATGATTATGTTTAAATGGGCCAGACTAATGATTTTGAAACTATAAATTTGATCCTCAACTAGTATCTTGATTAGCTCCTTCATTTTATCCTTTAAATTCTACCATTGGGTTATTAAACCTTTGGATACTACATCTTATTGGGCTAGTAGACTCTATCATTCCTTCATTATCTTCAAAGAGTCAATCATATCATAAAAATATGCCTCAAACATCTTAATAATTTTTGTAGGGACTAAAAAATAGCTCACATCTCAAGATTTTCCTTTTGTTTCTATTATTTCTCTATTTTTTGATACAAGCCTTTGATGCCCAATTTTAGTTGAGGTGAATGAGCATCAGTGAATCCAACTATATCCTCTTCATGGATTGGGTCTTCACTGGGTCCCTGACCTCCTATTTGAGTCAATCCAAAAAATGGTTCAACTCTCTAAAAAGTGAGCTCTTTATCCCCAACCATGACTTTCTTCATTATTACTCTTTCCAATCCTATATTTTAAAGGTTGAATTACACATTAAATGATGATTTTTTCATCTTTGGAAGTTCTAAAATATCTATTTGTGTGATTTTTGAGGCTTTAGGAGTGTTTTCTTGAATGCCACTTGACTCCCTAGAGTTTTTCATATTTATTTATTTCTCTTCCTCCATCATAAAAACTATCTATGGCTTGATCTTGTCATGAAAAATGATTTCAACTACCTTGGTTATGGTCCATGAATGATGTAAGGTTGTAATATTTTACATTTTTCCATATATGAACCATTTAGGGATGATTAACCCATGAATAATATTCTCATCACTAAATAAGTTAACTTCACTCCAAGGATGAGTAAAGGTTAACTTTGGTTTCTTCTTTCCAACGAGGACCAATGCTAACTCAAACTTCCTCTTTTGTAGGGGTGCAACTAGAACTATGTCCAAATAAATCTCCTTCCCTTTTTCCTTTTTTACTTCTTTGGATTGGGCTTGAAGTTCTTATACTTGTTCCTCTTATGCATTTGATCGATAGGCATAAGTAAGTGCTTTGAGTACATCTTCCACTATCTCTTCAAGACCTAGTGCAATCATGCCAATGTACATAATTGGGGACTTTGGTTTACTAGGTTGGGTTAAAGATGATGCTCCTTCACCATGTCTCTCTTCCAATCTCTCTTTCTTGGATAGTTTTATAACTTTCACTTGAGGTTATTATACTTTTTATTATGTTTATTCTGGAGGGGGCCTAGATAACAAGTGGTATTGCATAGGTCCCATCTACCATATTTCACTAGGTGGTTTTTCATCTCTATCCAACCTAGCCTCAAGCCTAATATTATGATTCTTTATCATGGTTAATACTTTGTGAAATTATAGGCCCTAATATATATTGCACCATGGACACTAGGTTGGTGTTCATAGGTCTTGTTTATTGTTTTTTCTTTCAAATGATTCATAACCCTATCATAAGGGTCCCATTGCCTTAACTCATCCAACTATAAATTGAATGAGTCTCTATGTTTGGAGATAGTGTCAACCTGCTCCCAACTCTAAAATATAGTCCTACTAATGGCCAAAGGAAAAGGGTGGAGGAGTCCCTTCCTTTTGCTCTTGCATACTCCATATATACCATGGAACAATTAATATGCTATTTCCTACTCTTCCAATTTAATAGGCACATGGACTAGTAATTTGAGTAGATGATTTAGGGTCCCTTATATTCTAATTACAGTGTAGTCTAGGCATAACTAGATATACCTAATTATCTCCACATACTTCTTGATTAGAGGGTTGATCTTGCTTATAGGGATCCTTGTAATGGATTCTAGTACAACTAGATATACATAATAATAAATTAATTGTATGTTGTTTCTATACTTGAATATATGAAATTTTGAATAGTGATGGGAAATAGTTGGTCTTCCCTAAAGTGACCAATTCTTCATGTTAGCGATTTTGGTGGTGGCTAGTAGGGCATCTAAAAAATAGGACATCATAAATAAGTGATTGTTGGTTTTCTTCTTTATGTCCAAGAATTGTTTTTTCAATAAAATTTTGATCATCTCACCTATTAGGGGAGTGATTCCCTTTTCCACCATGAAATATACATAAGCCACCTAGATTTTGTTGACATAGGTGGTGGAGGGGGACCTAGACAATCTATTCAAAAGTGTCATGATTATTCTAATTCCCTCCCTAAATTGGGTAATTGAGATTTTACCAATGGGGTCTATGACTACATGGGTCCTTGAGTATATCTATGGGCTAAAGATGGATTTCATGTCATTTTTGATTGACCATTCTCTAATTGTGGGAAAATATACCTAAGGTTTGGATATCTTGTAATAAATTTAAAATGCAAGAGGGAAAATATATGCTACTTTTTTGAAATTACATTTGTGCACTATCATGTCTTGATCAATCTTGTAATCCTTGAAAATAGGAGCAACGACATCAATATATTGCAATACCTCAGGTTTTGCCACCACATAGTGGAGATGAGTCATTTGGATGGAGAATAGGTCATTGTATCTCTAGTTGATTATGGCATTCTTATGCTCTTCCATTGTGATGGCTTACATCTCCTCAATAGTCTAGAAAATTTTGGACTAGTTAGGGAGGATACAAAATTATACTTAATCTCAGACATGGAGGGAAGGATCTTCAAGGACAAAAAATTTAATGTTTTTATCTCTAGTGTTTAATGATGCAACATCAAATTTTATGTCCTTGAGAATCATTCCCTCCATGTCTGAAGTTAAGTACAATTCTATGTCCTCCCTTTGTTGTTGTCTTCAAGTTATCATGACTGTGAAATTTGAAAATTGTTCACTAATGACCTAAAAATTATCTCTAGATTAGTTTTCACTTGCATAAAAGGAAATAGGGCTCTCTATGGCTTAATTGTGATTGATTTGGGCTCAAATTAGGGATTTTTGTGAAGGCTAGGGATTTTATATAGCTTTAATGGTGATGATTACTCTGAATTAGGTGAATTCATGCTTTGGATTTGATTTAGACCCTTTTCTTTATACCTTTGCCTTTTTGTGCCCATAAAATCTTTGATTTTGTCATTTTATGCTTGTGTGGCATATATATGGTAGCCATCTAGTAGTTTTCATAATATTTTCATTAGTTCTTTCAAATAACTAGCTGTTATCTTTTAAAATTTGCTTTGTCTTGCATTATCTAATCTCCATGCATGGATCAAGATGGGTCATTGATCATGATCTTGGGACTTTCATGTTATTGGTTATTATCTAGTTTGGGATTTAAAAATACACCACTTGGCATCCTTACAGACCTCTTAAACTTTTAACCCTATTAGCTATACATGGAATACACATTTTACATGAATCAAACCCATGAGCCTTAGGAGGTTCCATTGAATGGTTAATGTTGATTACACTCTATCCAATCAGCTTGATTTGATTAACTAAGAGTCATTGATCTTACAAAGGTGCATGAGATTTAATTAGTGTTAGGATATAAAAGGGAACATAGGCTAAAGACTTTAAGTTAAACTTTATTTCATGTTAATAAACATGATATAAACTTTAGGCTACATTTTTAAGCTAAGTCCTAGAACATAATATAAAGGGGTCCTCCCCCTTAAATTTTAAATAGGCCTAACACAAGGCTTTAACCTAGGTTTTTATCCTATCAATAAACATGATATAACCTTTAGATCACAAGTCCTAAGCCAAGTCTTATCATGATGGGCCTTTTTTGTCAAACTAAACTTACTAGGTTTAAAAGACCATGAGGATTATGTAGACTAAGGTTTGGGTCAATGTTTAAAAACAAGACTATATTTTAGCATGATGTTCAATCTTAGTCTATACAAATATAAACCTATTTACAAGGATCTTTAGTTTAAACATGGATTTAAATAACCAAATTAATCTATAGATGACCAATTTAGGTATAGAGAAACAAAAATTAGGTGCATTTTGCTTTTGAGTGAAATTAGATATTTGAGTTAAGTTTTGATGGTCTTGTAGATTTCAATGATGGCCTCATAGATGTATCTTGATATTTGTGTGAACATCAAAATTAAGTTATAATAACCTTTCATATGGGGTTAAAATTTGATGCCCTCACATATGTCAAATGATGGGCATGAGAGAATCAAATTTAGGTCATGAATGTAGTTAGTTTTATAGAATCTTGGGTTTAATATGTTCTATTGGATCATCCCCTACAAGTAAGTGCAAACCATAGATCATGATATGAGTGGATTCATGCCATTAGTTCCTACAATCATGAATAAGATTGAGTTAGCTTAGGGATGTGTATGAAAATTAGACTATGTTATAAGCCTAAGTATTTAAAGTATGATAGAACATGATCCTTTGAACATTATAGTGATAATCTAATGCCTTAGCCTAAGATTTTATTATATTAAAAAATATAATAAGATTTAGGATAAAAAACTTAGGTTAAGTCTACATTTTGATGCATGAGGCCCTTTTAACATTAAGGTTGAATGTGAGCATGCCATATGGAAATTCTATGGGGCTCCTAAGCTTTGACTCTAATGAACCTAGGAAGGACCCATAAACCATCAATCAAGATCCAAGTTCCCAAGATGGTGACACTTTTCACCCTCATGAGGCTTCCATAGGTCTTTGATATTATAACATTATGTCTACTTTGTCAAATCTATTTCATGTGAGCAGCTATGGACCATTAATATTTATCTAGATACTTACATGTGATAGGTTCCTATGATAAAAATGGATTAAGGTTGGGACTATATAAAATGGGATCAAATTACCATATGAGTCCTAAGCCTTTGAATAAAGGGGCCTTCTACATGATGAAAGGGACCTAACATAGGTTTTATCCTAAGGTTTTATTATATTAATAAATAAAACTAAAACCTTAGGGTAAAACATAGGCTAATTTCATGTTTAACAAAATGGATCCCCTTTAAGCTTTGATCATGGTGTCATGCCATCAGATCTTTGACCCCTGATTAAGCATGGACCATTGATCTTGATCTAGGTGATCATGTGGGATTGGTCTGATGGATCAAGGCTTTAGATTCATCAGGCCTCATTTTCTCCATCCAATTATTTGGTCTTGATGAAGTGAAAGTCATAAATTCTACAAAAAGGCAAGATACTTAGTTATGGATAGTTAATATGGGGATTTAAGTTAAGGTCTTAGTAATAAGTTCTAGTTCAAGTTAATAAACATGAATGAGGCCTTAGAAATAATACCTTCATCCAAGTTCATGATAGAAAAGAACAATGACATAAAGAGAGGCCAAGTTAATAAAATAAAAGGTCCCTTCAAATATAAAATCTAGACCCTATTTATAATGAAAGGGGAGTCAAAGCGGCTTAGGATATATAAAAAAGCCAAACCTATAATCTTAGACCAAGGTTGTCATGTTAAAAAATATGACCAAGCCTTAACATAAAATTTAGGTTTAAGTCCAAAACATGTTTAAAATGTTCCCACAAAATTTGTTCCCACCAAATTGGATCTGAACCAAGGGTCTAAGCTAGGGTTTTCTAAAGGAAGGTTTCAAAACATGAATTCAACTTTGAGTTCTTATAGACCAAAGGCTAGTAAAATCTTGAATAAGATTAATTTGCAAACTCCTAGTGTAGTCCATTACATTAGGTTCCCATGAAAATTGCAACTAAAACATGAAGATCCACTATCAAAAACATTAGGCAAGGTTAAATAGAAACCATGAACAAATAGGCCAACCTTATCAGGTGTGGATGATCTTCAAATTTAAATAATGGGAAAAACATGTCAAGTTTTTTATTTTTAAGGTTAAAAGTGTGTATAAGGGTCCATATTTTTTATAAATGGGGTATGTTGACCTTAAAAAACATATCAAACTAAATTAATGATAGAAACAAATGACAAACATAACAATGTGTAAGAGCACTTGGAGGTAAAGGCAGACCTATCTACTTATGTATAAAGATCATGAAATAGGACTAGTAGAAAAATTTGAGATACCTCCCATTGAAAAGGATAAGAAGGATCTCTTAATTAAACATATCAAGCTCAAAATCATTACTTTGATTACAACATGTGATGACATAAGGCCCTCTCCAAAGACTATCAAATTTGGAGTGCTTTCCTAGCTTTATATGATTTACATCCCATTTGAGGACTATATTACCTTATTGGAATGTTTTAGAGGAGTCTCTTTTATCAAATGACATATTCACCTAGTTATTATTGGACCACATGATGTGAATAGCACTATCCTTTTTCTCCTCAAACTATCTTAGTTCATTTAATCTTACTTGCATAACATCATCCTCTAGGAGCGCATGCTAGTGGGAAAGTTCTAATGCAGGTAGTTCAAGAGAGAGAGGAGGTTTAGATTATTTCCCATTGATAAGTTGGCATGGGGAGTGTCCAATAACCTTATTAGGTGTAAATATATCTTCCCATAGGGTAGTCCTCAATCTGGTATGCCACTCCCTTTGCCTATCTTCCATAGTCCTCTTGATAATCCTCAATAAGTTCTTGTTTGTGGACTGTGCTAGTCCATTTCCCTATGGGTAATAGCTATAGGATGCTTTGAGATAAATTACATATTAAATATCCCACTCACATACTTTTATACTATTAAAGGATAATGCATTGTCATAAATTATTGTAGAGGGTACACTAAATCTAGTTACAAGGCTATCATAAAAGTCTAAGATAGAACCTTCATTGGCTTCTTTAAGGGTAGCTACTTCAACCCACCTTGTGAAGTATTATGTATATATAATTATTAATTTATATCATTTATTTTAAGGGGGGTGTATCATCCCTATGAAATATAAGCCCCATGTCATGAAGGGATGTTCTACTTATATGGGCTATAAGGGAAGGGAAGCTAGTTTCTATTTGCTAATGAACATTGCACATTTTGGACACTCTCTTACGAAAGATTATGCATATATAAAAAATGTGGTCCAAAAGTACCCAAGCCTAATTATATTTGAGGTTTTGTTCATGGAATAAAATTTCCCACCATCTGGAACATCATGGAACTATTTAAGTAACTTATTTATTTGGCATGATTCCACACACCTTAAAAACATGCCTCTTATCCCTCCTAAAATCCACTTCATTTATCATAACATAAGGTATGATTTGAAATATGAAATGAATCATATTATATTTATCTATCCTCATGGGAGATTGTCCTAACTCAATAAAATTGATCATATCATGTGTCCAATCAAAAGGTATATTGCCTGTAGTTGCTTGTTGGTTGTCATGAATTACCAACCCTTGGTCTCTATCCTCCTTTACTTCTACTTTAAGGTTCTCACATAACCCTCTACCCTTTAAAATATTTTTAACTATAACCTTAAGCTCATACTCCATAAATTTTGTCACCCACCTAGCCCTTTTCTTATTGAGGTCTCTACTGAGTATAAACTCTTTAATGTTTGGGTGTGCTACCATTAGTATGATCTTTCTATTGGAGACTATGTGCTTAAATTTATTAAAAATTCTCACTACTAAAAGCACATGTTATCCACAAATATATACCTCTCCTCATACCCTTCTAAGGCCTAAATTAAGAATGCAATAGGCTATTCTAAACCTTGCTCATTTTTTTGCATCAACATGGTAGAGATTAAATCCAATGTAGAGAAGGCATACAAGTAAAATTATTTATTAAAATCTAGGTTAATGAGTGTAGGAATTATATATGGCCTCCTTTATGTCCTCAAATATTCTCTTACCTTATTTTATCCATGTAAAATCCTTGTGCTTCTTCAACATGTGAGTGAGAGGCTTAACCAGCTGTGTAAAGCCTAGGAAAACTTTCTTATAAAATTAATCTTCCCTAAGAAACTCTACAAGCCTTTTTTATGATTGGGTAGGGGTAAAGATAGGATGGACTCAACCCTTTTAGGATATATGGAAGGACCATCCTTGGACACTAAATGGCCCAATAACCTACCTCATAAACACCAAATATGCACTTTTAAGGATCCAATGATACATAAAATTCCCTACATCTTTCAAATATTAACTTCAAGTGAGTAATGTGATCAGCGAGGTCCTTTGAGAAAATAGTGATGTCATCTAGGTAGATGAGCACCATGTCATTGATTAAACCTTTAAAGGCAACACCCATTTCCCTTTGGAAATTTACCCTAGCATTGGACAATCCAAAGGGCATTTTAATATATGCATATGTGTACCACTTTGTGGTGAAATAAATCTTATGTATATCCTATTAATTGACCATGATATGATTATAACTAGAGTATCCATCAAGTAATGAGAACCTCTATGAGCCTACCACCTTTTAAAGAATCTAATCTATTGAGGGTAGTGGGTAATGGTATTTTAGGGACACCTTATTGAGGTCCCTAAAGTAAACACATAAACATATCTCCCCATTCTTCTTACTCACTAGAAAAAGTTTTACCACTCATGATTAATGTTTAATTGGGAATATTATCCTTGATTTAATTAGTTTAAATAGATCTCTTCTCATCAACTCTTCCACTTTTGGATTGACAGGTCTTTATTTCTAACTGACTAGTTTTGTATTGCTCTCTAGCTTAATGGTATGTTATGAATTTTCTTGGTTAAATCCATTCAAATATTTTTATTACCATGAAAATAAATCATATTATTCTTGTAATAAAGCAACAAAGGCAAATCTCTCTTCTACTATGTTGATCTTTCCTAACTTTAATAACTTGTCTTTGAAGATCTTTACCCTTTCATAATGTTCCTCCTTGACTGAGATGAATGATTTATCTCTTCTCACTTGGTCATCTTAATTGAAGATGATTTCCAATGTTACAAGCCCCTTAGGTAGATTTTTATAACTTAGCTGCACTATTTGATCAACATATTAGTGTTGGTACTTTTTTTGATTCTTGTGGCAGAATTCTGCATCTTGCATCAGAAAACACATAATTTGATCATCCTATCAAACACTTGTAAACTCACCTCATTATTAGGTATAAATATCCTACATATGACATTTATCTTGGATTGACTTTGGCTACCTTTGACTCCTTATATAATCTCATACTGAGATCCAATATCTGCAAGCCTATCTGCATGTTGGTTTGCCTCCCTTGGTATGGACTATATGTTGAATGCTAATAAGTCCTTTATGATATCCCATACATAGTGCTTGTAAGCTTTCAAATAATGGTTCCTAACTACACTTATGCCTCTCACTTTTTTCACAAGAAGATTAATATCACCCTTGACTTGAAGGAGTTTGACACCACTCCTTATTACTTCTTGTAAACTGTGTAAAAGGGCCTCATATTCAGCTGTGTTTGAAGTGAAACTAAATTAAAATATTGTAGTTAAATAGTACTTATGATTTGAGGGTGAAATCAACATGACTATAGATCTAATACCATTATTTGACCTTGATCCATCAAATAATAAATTACACAAACCATCTTCCTCTTGAGTGGTGTTATTTAGGCAAAGTATAACAACACCCTCATCATGCATATAATAAACCCCTAAATCTACCTCTTTAATATTTCTATAGGGATCAAATCCATGATTTTCAGCTACCCATTCATTCAAATAAAGGTATAAAATGAATTTAAGATGGTCATGAGGCTCTTTTTCACTAGCATTCTCATCCTCATCAAGTATGGTATAGTTGACTTTTGTAAGGTTAGGCATATATGACTCTAGATGGAACCTAGAGATGGGTTCTGACCTAATAGTGACCCGAGTCCCATACTAGTCCTAAAGACTATGTACGACTAGTGAGAGGACAAATAACCCCCAATTTTTATAGTAAAGTCCCTATGTAGGCATAAGTACAATATGGGCGTAGGTCTACAAACATTACATCTTAAGTGATGACATAATTTGGGCAAGCTACGAATATAATATTAAGGTATTTCAAAACACCTAACACCCTTATCATTAGGTACATATTTAATCTCAAGTTTTACTGCTATAGCTTTAGGCATGACTAAGGTTGAAGCTTTTGAATCTATCATACAATTATACACAGGTCAATCCCCTATGATGACTGAAAAATAGAATGGAGAGGGATTGACAACTTTATGGGGATGAACAATGATATGAAGTTGTTCTTGACTAGGAGCTTGATTAGTTGACTAGGATCTTGGATTTGACTAGGTTGATTACTATTGGCAAGAATAGTGTTCACCTTATCACTTGAGTTGTTTACATGAGAGATTTTGGAGAGCTCTTGTTAAAGGATCTCTTTCTACCCCATAATAGATAGAGAATCATATATTGACATAGTGACATTAGACCATTTTGTATAATCCAAAATATTGAAAGAAATACTAGTGTCTTTGAACTATACCTTGGGAGTAAAAGTGTCACTTGGCACTTGAATGACATGAAGAACAAAAGGATACCTCTACTATTTATCATGATGCTAAGGTATTTATTGAGTTTTATGGGCCTTAGTGGCTATGTTTGAGGTGAAAATATATTGATTGACTTTTGGGGGTGTTAAAGAAACCTTAGGCTACCCCAAATTATCTTCCACCATTCTATTCTTAGCCCTTGTATGGGCTAAAATTGGCTCATCTATCTTTTGTGTAGTCTATCACATGTTGGCTAATACATGTTCAAACACATGTTCTCCTTCTTGAAAATACATATAATTAGTATTAGCTAGTGCCTTACCCATGCTTCCTTTCTATTGAATTGGATCCTCTAATGGTGTTAAAGTAGGCATATCACTTTTATTGATTATAGTAATTTATGGTGGAGGTGGCATTATGTCATGATCTTGATATATAGGAGCATGTTGGTAACTAGGACCTTGATATATCTCTCCACTTTTAGCCATTAACATCTCATTAATCTTCCCTTTTGATTTACATTGACCCTCTTGTACAAGGTTATTTTGAGTAGGGACCAAGGATCTTGAGCTAGTTATAGATGTGGGGTTGTAATTGTTATAAGGTCTATCTTAAGTAATTTGGCCTTGGGCTTATTGATTTGGTGGATAAGGGGGTTTGTTATAGGATTGAGAAGGGTATTGGGCTTGGAAAGGACCTTGGTATGGCCTATATAAAATCTATTATTGCCTCTCTAGAGCCACTAACTTGTTATTTTGTGCCTTCAACAATCCCTCAATCTTTCCAAGTCTATCCACTTGGCTATCATTAGGTTGTGCTTGATTATTTGGAGTGGGAAAGGGAACAATGGTAGGTGGAGGTGGATGGATCTTAGGAAAGAGTGGAAAAAGTGTTCTTGGCATGAGTTTCCATGCTTGTATTAAATAATTTTATGCCCTTATGGTTATATCATATGCTTCAGGTAGAGTTATCCCACCCATAGATTGGATCATGACTACAATGTCTAAATTCAATGCTCTCAAGTAGTAAAGAAAATCATAATTAGGCATTGGCTTAATGACGACAGGGATTTTATCCCAAGTTTTTTGGAATTTATAGTTGAAATCAACCATATATTCTTAGGATTCCCTCTTGATTAAGGTGAGTTTCTCAACTAGTAACACATAACCACTTCTATATTCAAAATGCTTGCATAAACACTCATCAAACTCATCCAATGTATTATGAGGTAAGAGATAAACCCTTATACCATTGTCGGGATTTACCTTTTAAGGATGTGGCTAGTAGTCTCATGGCTACATTCTCCTAAGTAATGTTGTATACTGAGCAAAGGTTTACAACATAAACTATGTGTTCTATAAGAGTGGTATAATTTTCTCTTGTAAAGTATGGTAGACTCTTTAAAGAGATAGTAGGGATATCATCATGTTGCTGAAGGTTAAGAGGGATGTCACCATTGAAGGGTATAAAATCTTACAACCTATGCCTTGTCATTTATATTGGTGGACTCTTGGTGGACTGACTATGGGTCAAATTTTCAAAATTTGGAGAAGTGGGAGAGGTAGGGGGTGCTAGGTTGGGGTTTAAAATAGTACCCTTTTCCTCCTTGTAATATCCAATTGTAATTTAATGAATTGAACTTACTTACCTTTAGAGGTAGACTTTAGAGATTTGGTACATGAAATTGCTCTCTAATTTATTGATGACTACTCTAAGACTTCCAAGTATCCTCCCACATTACCAATATATCCCAAGTTGTTGTCCAAGTGCCTTAATTATAGTCCCACTAGGCATGCTAGAAACTATTGGAGTTCTAGGTTTTACCCAAGCTAAGAAGAAAATTGTTCATGTCCTCTACTCAAACTTAATCTAATATGGAAATGACCCTAGGCTATGGGTTACCTAGTTTTTGGACAAACCTATAGATTTTTTAAGGGGATAGCTCCCATGATTTGATAATTCAGTTCTCTTTCTCTAAGAATTATGACTATTCTAAAGGAAAGAGAAAGAGAAAGAGAAGAAAACTAAAATTAGAACCTAATCTATATGGTGATACATCGAGTTATTCAATGATCCACTCTCAACTTGGTACTTTCATGACTACTAGTGAATCCAATAGAGATAAGAGTTGATCAAATTCTATGAAAAGGTTCCAAACATGAGTGTTTTGTGTGAAGGCTAGGTAGAAACCTACATGTTGAAGAGTAAGAAAGACAAGGTCTATGCAAGACACTATAAGATTTTTGACACTTCAAGGGAAATATCCTTAAACAACACTTCATAAAACCTATAAGGAAATAAAAAAAATGAGAGAAAGGCATAAAAATACATACATATGATGAAATAAAACACACATTATGCATATCAACTTCAATAAGATACACTTAACATTCATTAAAAATATGGACTTATCTTATATTGCTTCAAAGAGTTATAAACAGTGATTTTGGTAGAGCTTTGCTATACCCATCCAAGGGATGAAAATCAAGTGTTCAATTCTTACATTTATAAGAATAAAGGAAGCTAGGAGATAGGAAAATTGGCATAAAAGGGGTCATTGATGAGCCAAATATGGTCTAGAACAGTTACAACAATATTTCCTTCCTTTATGAGTGTTAACATTCCCTTAATGAGGTCATCTTGGAATAGAGGTGGATATAAATCCCTAAATTAAACTAAATTATGATTTGGCCTACCTCAAAATAGCTCCACACTCCTCCCTTCAATAGTTACTAGATGAATTAGGCCACCATAGTCATGTAGCAACCCATACTTCTCCAAGGTAAGTTGATAAAGTCAAGGAAACTATCTTATTTCTCCATCATAGCCATGAAATGTGCATTCATAGTTCCTCAAGGGTTAGTTACGTAGAGTGAAACCTTATATTGACTCATTCATTTAGTCTTTCAACACCAAATTGACCCTCTTTGATGATTAATTAGGCTAATTAGGCCTAATTACCTAGTGTTGAAACTTGGCAACCATGAAACCTATATAAAAGCTTTTCAACCTATGTGTTAATGTGATTCATGATTGAAAAACATTTCTAACCATGACATGGGATAAAAAAATCATTATGAACTTGAAACTCCACTCTTTTATTCTGGTTGGCTTGCCTATGTGGCATCTCCTTGTCATGTTGTTTATTTAATTTTTAAAAAAAATCTGACCACTATCACTTCAAACATGTGTCTCCATTTCATGTTCCCTAGAAACTTGATCAAATTTTCTTCATCAATATCCTTGGGAGTCTTATAGCCTTGAATTTAAAAATTGGCCATTGACATTTTATTTAGGCTTCTGATAGTATGACACTTGGTAACCTTGCATGCCTTCTATGTACCCTACTATTAGTCTCCATTTAGTTAACACTCTTATGTCATATGATGGCCTTGTATGAAATCTAGGCTTATTGACTTATTAACTCAATTAAAACTATCAATCTCCATTTACATTATTGAATGCACATGATCTATCTATCTTGATTTATTAACCCCAACCTTCAACATAGATTGTCAATCAAAATTTGGATGAAAAAATATGCACCATCGGTCTTGATTTAAGGGACTTTAACTTATTTTTTTATTGATCACCTACATGTCATTGATCCTATTGATGTACCTAAATGTATCAATAGGTTCATATAGTGTTTAAAAAACCCTTCTCATTTTTGGATCCAGAGAATCCATTACTTGAGTTTTTGGTTGTGATCTTCTTGAGATCTGTGGTGGAGTAACAAATAGTCTAAATGATTTTTTCATAAAATGAAAATGTAAATGGTTGTTTAGAGCAATCATGGTCCTAAATATTTATAAATATGAAAGTAATATAAACTAAGTCCAATGAATTATGTCCAAAACCTAATGTCTAAACCCTAAGCTAACATGGATATTTACCATGACAAGCTAAACTAAACTAAATTGGTAAAACAGGAGAAAAAGGGAGGGTAAGATAGAAAGAAGGTGTTTCTGGTCTTCAACCTAGAGATTATGACAAAGTTTAGATTTCCCCTAGATATGCATTTAAACAATGTGCAACATGAAGTAGCATAAGCTCAAATCCTACCACACATTAGGCAAACATCTAAGGAAAGTATGAAAAGATGTAAATAAGAACAATATTAACTTTAATAATTTTACCCTTGCAAGTAAATAAAATTATCCTAGATGAAAGAAGAGAAAAAAAAAAGCAAATTAAACCTAAGAAATTTCAACTAATATATCACTATCAAAAATTAGAAACTCTGCATTTAAAGATACACATCTAGGATCCATAAAAAAAATTAAATCTGAATATCAAACCAGATAATTGAGGAAGCATCCATGATAGTAAACACATAGACAAATATTAAACAATCTTTGCAAAATTCCTTGCTTGTATTGCTTATTCTAAGTTTACAAAGTAATTTTGGCTTTAAGAACCCTACCCCCCCCTTTTTAGAATTGGCAATACCTACTTTATATAGATAGTTTATGAGATATGCTAGTCATTCCTTCTCAACATGAAACTGGAGAAGTGTCATAGATAAGTATCCTTTTACAAATGCATCAAGACTAATGCTATTATTTAACTAGGACTAACCTAACATAATTGTGTATTACATGTTGCCTATGCCTTTATATAATAGAATATTCCTTTGAAAGGATTTATAAGGTCTTTTTATTTAAAATAAAATACTATGTTAACTCAATTAACTTTGAGGCTATTTTACACTTTCATCCTCTCATTCATTGACTAGATTAAGTCCAAGACACATTTGTTATTTTTATGATCTTCATTAGTCTAGATAATTATAATTCAAGAATTTTTGGGTTCATAGGACCTTTCAATCCAATGTGCCATGTCTATGTGGTAATGCCCATGCCAAACTATCCATTTGATCTCAAAATGTGATAGTTGTTCCCTTTGGATACATGTCCTTACCTCATGCTCTCTCAAGCTAGATCAAGTTCACATCATTGATCTACTTTAGAGTCCTCTTTGTA
Organism: Torreya grandis; assembly: GCA_037957365.1. Classification (NCBI taxonomy): domain Eukaryota; kingdom Viridiplantae; phylum Streptophyta; class Pinopsida; order Cupressales; family Taxaceae; genus Torreya; species Torreya grandis. Next base: position 952,479 of record JARHVA010001754.1, on the reverse strand, counting down.
TTAACTTTCATTGTGAGTCATTGATCTTCATCTTCAAGATCATGACATTATGCCTTGTGCCAACATCTCATGAGATCCAAGCTCTTTTCAACATTTGGGAAATTCGCTCCACATAAAAGCCTCTCATTAGATCTCTAGCCCCATTAAACTATCAACTCTTTACTTGTACTATTGGATATTTGAAATATGCTCAAGCTTTAATTATAAGCCATTAACTTGACACTTGTCACTTCTTGGTTTGTCATGGGGCTTCATTGAATTGTCCACCTTTGCTTCATGCCATTAGATCTTCTTTGTTGATAAAAATTACTCCATTGGATTTTATCCATTTGAGAAAATGCTCTCCATTGGATTTTGCCTTTGAGCTCCAATATCTTTCCACTTGGTGAATCCTCACTTGTCTTGGGGATTTTTAATTTTGAACTTACACTCTTTATTAGATATCTAGGCTACCCTCGAGATGGTGACACTTGTCACTCTTGTGGAACTCTTAGAACCTTTGACATATCAACTTTGATCTCGTATCATTAGATCATCTCCAAGTGAGCAAATGCATACCATCAAATATTTTCCTTGACTTATTAACTTATGCTTCTTTCCTCTGGGTTACTGATCTCTTTTGAAGCCCTGAGATATTGCCACCTATCACCTTCAAGTTTATTTGTTTCTAAGGGCATAAAATTAAAGGCATAAGTGTTTGGAGACTTAAGACTTAACATAAAGAATATAGACTAAGGTTTTTTTCATGTCAATACACATGATTAAAACTTTAATATAAATTTTATGCTAAGTTTGAAACATAATAAAAAGGTCCCCTCGTTTAATTGATCTCATGAATCCTAAGACATAAAGGGCTTCGTATAAAAATTTTAGACTAAGGTTAGAGTTGTATTAATAAATATGACTAGAACCTAGACAAAAGTTTAAACAAAGTCTATAATAAAGTTCTTCCCATGCAAAATTGATCCCTCTTAAAATTAAATTTTAATTAAAAGGTCTAGGTTAAAAACATACTGGGCCCTGGATCTAGTCACTGTCCACCCAAATAAGATTTTTACATGATTTAGACATAGATTCAATTAGATAATTAAGGGCCAAAAAGATTCATCAAAGGGTTAATAAATCATTAAAGTATAAAATCTTGAACAATTTTTATCCAAAATGGACTCCATTAAACTTGTAACTTGAAACACAGAGATCTAATGTTAGCAAAATTACACAATATCAAACCAGAATCATGTGTAAATATGCCAATCTAACCATGGTGTGGATGATCTTCAAATAAAGATAATGTGTAAAACACTCTAATCATACTATGATAAGATGAATTTTCAATTTAAAGCAAAAATTTTCATAATTTGAAATAAGGGTCCTCATTTTTTAGAAATGGGGGTATGTTGACCTTAACAAATGGTGATTTTTGGATGAAACATAACAATATTGTAGAATTCAGAGGATCTAGTCTAGAGTAATAACTAGGATAATTATTCCACTTGATCATGCACCATTATTAAGATTAATTAATGATTAAAATAAACCTTAAAAATGTAGAATTAGGATCAAACATCAAAACTTATCCATGTTATGTGTGTTCTTTGATTCCACTTATTGGTTACCATGGGATTTAGGGAACAAATTCTAGATTTCATGATTTTAGCCATTAACACTGAATTATAACATATTTGGATGTTCATTAAGAACCATATTTTATATAGGGAAGGCTTAGGCATTACTATATTGATAGATAGGCATCCATATCCTAGATAGAGATACCTTTGGCTCCACTCAAGGCCTTTCTCCACTCGGTGGAGTTTACTAGAATCAACTTTGCTTAGAAAACTCTTCAATTTTGAAATAAGGTTCTCATTTTTTTTGTATTTTTCAAGTTATTTTGAATTTATAGCAAAGTTTGGGAACTAGGTTATCTATTTTTTGGGATTTGGTCAAGTTTTTAATCTTCAAATAATCATCCTTGGTTTCTAACTTTGTCCCAAGCAATAATGTTTATTGAGTGCAAACATGACAGTGTTTCAATAATTCAAACTTTCACCCAACATATACAATCCTTATTAAAATCAAATTTATATAATAAAAAGGCTTAAAATATCAAGAAAAAATTAGCCTATCCATTAGTGTTTTCTAGTTTCTCCAAACTATAACATCAATCTCACATTTCAAAATCCATGATCAACTAATGTTGATAAGTCATACCTACATTTCTAAACTATGAATTTCTTGAGAAATTAGGTGAAATTTGAGTTGAGGGCTATCCAAATGGACCTATTAAAATTAAATAACAAAGCACACAAGTAAACACACCAAATAAACAAACAATAAGCAAATAAATATTTACAAACACTACTTAAAAACAATGGATAGGAAAAGAAAGAAACATGAAATAAACTAAACTAAGCTCTATACTAACTCCATAAAGAACCTACCTCTAAGATAAAATGGAAATTTATTTATCCTACCATATAATCTTAAAGCATGATTTCTTCCATTTAGTGGAATCTTCTTATGGATAAGGGCACATGTATGCTTGTGTCTTCTATATGATGCAGTTTGTTTTCCCATTCCATTCTCAAGTGCATGGATTGAAGATATGGATCTAAGATCCAATCATCTTCTTTCCTAATTTTTCTTTCTCATATCAGGAATGCCATATCTACTTCATTGAAATATCAATGATGATTTGTATTATTCTCCTTCCATGGTTGTATTGTGAACTCAGCTAGTATGCTTGGATTGATGTCTTCATTAGGCTCCAACTCATCTTTAAAGGCCTCTTCATCATAATAAATTAAAAGAATATGAGATTCATTTATAATATTACCATTTAAATCAGGTTGATCACCTACTTCCAACTTTTTGAAGGTGTCATATGAAAATTATTGATCTAATACACTTGCTTCATCTTCATATTCTATGCAGAAGGTGTCTCTTCTATCCAATCGAGTCCCAACTCATCTTTCTTTAGGATCTCTAGAATGACATTTTCGTATTATAATACCTCAATTTATTTCAAAAAATCTTGGTATAAATATTTCCATTGGTTATCTTATTCAAGGATATCCTCAATTTTAGTAATGGCTTCATATGGATTGCCTCACAACTATCTTTTGAAAAGAGTTTATCTTGTATTTGATCTTGTTCATGGGGCTACTCATCTTGACTGACTATTCCTTCTTCTAGAGCATCTTTAGGTTCATTTATTATTTAAATGGAAAATCCAAAGCCTATATCATAAAGGATTTAAATGTCCTTGCAAATCCAAATGTGCTTGTAACATTATCTTGATTAAACAAAGGTTTAGATGTATCTTTTTCATTTTGATATGCTTCAAAGACATTACAATGACCAACTGGACCTATATCACAAAGATTAATTCCATGTATGTCCTCAAATGACCTATTATTATTTTTATCATTAAACCTATTTGTAGGTCTGTTGAACCTTTAAGAAGCATAGTTTCTATGAGAATTTTCCCCAAAATTGCCCACTTGCTTCTGTAATTCAAGAAAATTAGTGTTTAGCTTTTGAACCATCTTAAGTAAGGATTCATTCTCATTATTTGGTGCTTCTGAGTTATGGAATTAATTTTTATTACTAGTGGGAACTAAATCTCTTTGTCCATATGGATTAAATCCATTTTTAGCATTATTCAAGAACCCTAAATTTTGGCCAAGATGGGCATGGATTAAGGGAAATTTTTTCAAGACTAGTGTTTGTTTTAAGGTGGACACACTCTGATTGGTATTGGGAATGATATTTATCACTAGGAAATTGGGGTTGACATTTGGGATATCATATGCAAGCTGACCTTGAGGATGCCTTTGATAATTTATTATTACATCTTCAGCATAAGCCAATACTAAGGTGTTTATGACTCCAATAGACCTTTTAAGAAACATAAAAGTCATGGGATCCAAAGCATCCTTGTATATATCTAAAGCTAAATCCTCATAAAGTCTATAAGGAGCTATGGTTATATTAAACATATTCTATAATCTAACATTAAATGAACTTATGGTCTCATTAAAATATCTTTTAACAGTGGTGAATTACTAATAAAGAATGCATGTTCTAATGATTTTGCCAAATTGGTCAATGAAGTAATCATTATAGTTATTCCAATTGACAATGTAGTTCTTAGGTAGGTTAAGGAGCCTTTGATATGTAGAATCTTTGAAAGTAAATGGAAATAATATACATGCTACATCTTCATGAACTACATTTATAAGTCTCAAAGTAGCCTTAAATATTTTAACATGTTCTTCAACTATGACAACATTATTAGGACTAAAAAAAGGCAAATACCTTTCAAGATTTCTTGGTAAGTCATGTACCTGGCTAGGCACATTAATAGAAGATCCACCTAACTATGCCATACCTTGATGAGGATATTACTTGTGGAAATTACAAATTATAAAATATTTGAACCCTATTTGAAATATGATGTGTAAATCTTATCTTTACAAAGAATAATGATTAGACTTTCACATTTAAGCAAATTTTGCACAAATATGTATAAATAACCACAAAGAACATCAATATTAACTAAATTATCTCAAAGATATGTCCAAATATGTGAATATGAGTGATCCTTACACATTTAAGTTCAAATAAACTCATATTTTCAAAGGATCTATCAATCTTTGAACAAAACAACTATTACTAACCTTAAGCACCTTGGATTCACAAATCTTAAGCTATCCTTGCCATAATTTGTCATATAACTCCAAAGAATATCTATCTTTATCTAAATAAGCATAAATACTAGTATAAAACCATTAATATTAGTGATATTTCCACAAATATTCTAAAAGAAACATAAATATGCAAATAATACATCAATATTTGAACATAATTCACTAAAATTAGCAAAGATATTTCAAATTTACAAAGCTTTAGATTTAGTCCTCCTTCTAATTCCAATTTTTTACCCTATTGATGAACCTAAAATTATCAGTGGGTCCATATAGTGTTTAAGAAACACTTCTCATTTATGGATCCAACTAATCAATTGCATGAGTTGATATTTATGATCTTCTCAAAATCTGTGGTGGAGTAGTGACCAAGCTAAATGACTATTTCACAAAGTAACATATAAATGGTTATTGGGAGCAACCATGGTCCTAAATATTTGTAAACATGAAATTAATATGAACTAAGTCTAATGAATTATGTCCAAAACCTAAAGTCTAAACCCTAAGATAACATTTATATTTATAATGACAAGCTAAACTAAAGTGAATTGGTAAAAAAGGAGCAAAATGGAGGGTAAGGTATAAAGAAGGTGTTTTTGATCTTCAATCTAGAGATTATGACAAAGTTTAGATTCTCATAGACATGCATTTAACTAGTATACAAAATGAAGTAGCATAAGCTCAAATCCTACCACACATTAGGCAAACATCTAAGAAAAGTATGAAAGATGCAAATAAGAATAAGAATCACTTTAATAATTTTACCCCTCTAAGCAAATAACATTAGCTCAGATTCAAGAAGAGAAAAGAAAGTGAAGTAAACCTAAGAACTTTTAACTAATCTAGAATTAACATAAATTAAAAACTCTACATTTAAATATGCACATCTATGATCCATAAAAATAATTCAAATCTAAATATGAAACCAGATAACTAAGGAAGCAGCCATGATAGCAAACATAGATAAATATTAAATAAACTTTACAAAATTCCTTACTTGTACTACTTGATCCATGTTTAAAAAGTAATTTTGGCTCTGAGAACCCCCCGTTTTTTACAATTAGCAATACCTCCTTTATATAGATAGTTCATGAGATATGCCAATAATTCTTTCTCAACATGCAATTGGACAAGTGTAAACATGAAATTGGACAAGTGTCATAGACAAGTATCCTTTTACAACTACTTCAAGACCAATGATCTGGTTTAACTATGACTAACCTAACATAACTATGCATTACATGTTGCCCATGCCTTTATAGAATAGAATATTCCTTTGAAAGGATTTATAGGGTCTTTTGATTTAAAATAAAATACTATGTAAACTCAATTATCTTTGAGACTCTTTTGCCATTTCATCCTCTCATTCATTGACCAGATTAAGTCCAAGACACATTTGTTCATTTTTTTAATCTTTACTAGTCTGGGAAAATTATAATTCAAGCATTTTTGGGTTCATAAGACCTTGTAATATAATGTGTCATCTCTATGTGGTAATGCCTATGCTGAGCCTTCTATTTAATCTCAAAATGTGATTGTTGTTGCCTTCAGACACATGTCCTTACCTCATGCTCTCTCAGGCCAGATCAAGTTCACACCATTGATCTAATTTAGAGTCATCTTTGTATTAGCTTTCATTTTGAGCCATTGATTTTCATCTCTACGCTCATGAGATTATTCCTCATGGTAGCATATTGTGAGATCCAAGATCTTTTCATCATTTAGGTGCTATCACTTTATATGGAAGCCTCTCATTAGATATCTGGCCCCATTAAATTGTCAAATCTTCACTCACATAATTAGATCTTCAAAATATGATCAAGATTTCATTATGAGCCATGGGCTTGACACTTGTCACTTTATAGTTTGTTATGGGGCTTCATTGAACTATCCACCTTTGCTTTATCCCATTAGATCTTATTTGTTGATAAAACTCACTCCATCAGATCTTATCTATTCAAGTAAATGATCTCTATTGGATATTGCCTTTGAGATCCAAGATCCTGTCACTTGAATTTTTGCTTGTCTTAGGGCTCTTAAATTTTTAACTTATGCTTTCTGTTAGATCTCCAGGCTACCCCTAAGATGGTGACACTTATCACTATCATAGAGCTATTACAACTTTTGACATTTCAACATTAATCTCACAACATTAGATCATATCTAAGTGAGAAAACATGTACTGTCAGATCTTAACCTTGACTTATTGACTTATGCTCCTTTATCATGAGTCAATGATCTCTTTTGAAGCCTTAAGACCTCACCACCTATCACCCTTGGGTTTGTCGATTTATACAAGCATAAATAAGTGTTTGGAGACTTACGACTTAGCGTAAAACATACAAAATAAGGTTTTTGTCATGTCAATACACATGAATAAAACTTTAATGTAAATGTTAAGCTAAGTTTGAAACATAATAAATGAATCCCCTCATTTAATTGATCCTGTGAACCCTAAGACATAAAGGGCTTAGTATAAAGATTTTAGACTAAGCTCAGAGTTGTATGAATAAGACCTAGGATAAAGTTTAAATGAAGTATATAATAAAGTGATTCCCACTTAAAATTTATCCCACTTAAAATTAAATTTGAATTAAAAGTCCTAGGTTAAAAACATATTAGGCCCTAGATTTGGTTATTGTCCACCCAAATAGGATTTTTACATGAATTAGACATAAATTTAATTAAATAATCAAGGGCCAAAAAGATTAATAAAATGGTCAATGAATCATTAAAGTATATAACCCTACATAATGTTTATCTAAAAGGGACTCCATTAAACATGTAACTTGAAACATAGAGATCCAATGTTAGAGAATTTAGACAAGATCAAACTAGATTCATGTGTAAATATGCCAATCCAACCAAGGTGTGGATGATATTAAAATAAAGCTAATGTGAAAAACACTCTAATGGTACTCTGATTAGATGAATTTTAATTTAAAGTAAAAAATTTCATAATTTGAAACAAGGATCCCCATTTTTTATAAATGGGTATATGTTGACCTCAACAGATCCTTGATCCAATTGAGTGAGGTTTTGACACTTGAAATCCTTACATTATTTTTAAAGGCTTATGGAATCTAATGGTTATGTTGTTTGAATCCAAATGGATATTTCTTGTGGCTTTAATTTGACATCCCCTGGCATGTCCCACATTGTTAGATTATCTTTGGAGGCTTATATCTTAGGCCAAGAGAAACACTAAGACACCAAACTTACAAGGAGGTATTAATGACACAAAATAAATAATCTTCATGGGATGTCAAATTAAAAACTTTAGAAACCATGAAAATAATTGATTCAAGCTTAACATGGGTAAAAAAGACCTTCAAAGACTGCTCAAGCAAGTTTGAATTATGACTAGATAATAGATTGACTAGACATGCCTTAAGGACTTACAAAATGACTAACACATAAATTTCAAACATGAGTCATGACCCCAAGCTATAAGGTTGGAATTTTTTTAAGTCAAGGGTTAGAAATTAACCAACATGTACTTAGGGTATAATTTTCAGCATGTAAACACATGATTATATAGCTCAAAATTAGGAAAACACCATGGAAAATAGTTAGACATAGATTAGTTTTAGTTTGCATAGAAAAAACACAAAAGGACATTATCATTACACAAAGAATACTAGTATAGTGCACTACTATCCAAGGAATAATGCTACTATTTAGTAGCCTAAATATAGGAAAATCTAGATATGATAGAACACAATAGTTATAGCCCATATTTACATAGTTTAGGTCACATGTTGTTAGATTTGATCAATTTATGTTCAATTTCACTCAAAATCATACCAAGTTTACTTATATTGGGGGCATCATGGGTGTAATGATGAATCTCATTTCAGTTTTAGATATACATAGATATCAATTGCTAAAACTCAGTCTAGTATCCATATGCATAGATATCTAAATTAGGGGCATGTGTGAAACACATTATTTTCACATGATTAGTTTTACATCAGCTCATCTCAGTTAGAACAAAAAACTCCATGTCATTCTCTATGTTTTATACTTCAAACACCATTTTCACCAAGTTTCACACCAGATTGATGCCTTATTCCATCTATAATGGTTGGCATTTTTGCATAGTCCTTGAGCTACATTCCTAAGTGCTCAAGAGGCCCCTTTGTCAATTTACATTTTAGAGTTTTAAAGTGGCCCCAAAGCCATCCTACATAGTTTCAATTAAATCATATAGTTTAAATCACATATACATCTAATACACATGGGTAGGAAATAATGGAGTCATAGCCTACTTAAGTTAGTTAGCCACCTACATATGAGGGTTGGACAAGCCATCAATCGAATCCAAGTTATTCAAAGTGTATGATTCACCAATTAGGGGTGGGCAATGATGGAGTCAAAACTAGATTGAGTTATTGAGCCAATCACACATGGGGATTGGGCAAGCCATCAATGTTGGGGATCAACCAACAATAGATTACACTTATGAAAGCAATAAACGCAGAATTAAATTAGATAGACAAGTAACTAGAATGATAAATGGCAAGAACAAGAGATACAAGAAACCACCCTAAAAACTTGTATTAACAAACTCTTTACAAAAGGAATATAATTGAAGAAAACTTCTTTCTTCCACACCTCTCCTAGATGTATATATCTCTCACTAGGTCTCTATTCCTCAAGAGCTTTCTCTCTCTAAAGAACAATCAACTCCAACAAACCTAGATTGATTCAATTCTATACTGTTCTTCAGCATACCAATTCTACTACTACAACCATAAGCTAAGAAGATCTAATTCTACATATAGAATTAGGAGACTTGAGCATGCACTTACAACAAACAGTTAAGCCACTTGAACAAGGGCTCTAAAAATAATATTACTAATAATAGAGACGCGAGCTTAAGATTACAGCTTAAACTCATCATGAAAACACTTGCTTCTATCCTTGAAAATAGCATTCTAGATGCACAGGTAACCGATGCCGGTTCCTGCTGCTTGCCTGTGATCGACGTCGGTCCCTCCTGATCGACGCTGGTGATTGTGTAGACCTGAACCTGTTAAAGTGTGCTCCTTGGTGAAGCTTTTAGCTCCACACCCTAACAATCTCCCACTTGGAGATAAATAGCTACACCAGTACCTGTATAGCAATATCTTCTAGTTCCTCCATCTTCAACTCAATCATGAAGACCAACAAAAGTTGAATGAAGATTCAAATTATCCTTTGTAACTGGCTTGGTTAACATATCAGTAGGATTCCTATCTGTATGGATCTTCTCTAGCTTTAACTCACCATCTTCCAATACCTATCGTATGAAATGGTACCTTAGCTGTATGTGCTTTGTTCTTGAATGAAAGGCTGAATTCTTAGCCAAATGGATTGCACTCTGACTGTCACTATACAATCTGCAACTCTCATGCTCCCTACCAAGCTCATCCAAGAACCGTGTCATCCATATCATCTCTTTGCTAGCCTTTGTGGCTGTAATATACTCTGCTTCTGTAGTTGACAAGGCAACAACCTTCTGCATCTTAGATATCTAGCTAACCATTGTTCCACCTACAGTGAAAACATAACCTGTAGTGCTCCTCCTGCCATCTAAATCACCTACCATATCTGAATCTACATAACCATGTAGAGAAGTATCTGAACCTTTATAGCACAAGTGCCTACTATTGGTTCCTCTCAGATATCTAAGGATCCACTGAACTACTTTCTAATGTTCCTTACCTGGATTGGCCATATACTTACCACTCCCACTGCTTGGGCAATATCTGGTCTAGTACACACCATTGCATACATCAAACTCCCTACTATGGAAGAATATGGAACCTTACTCATGTACTCTACCTCATCATATGAATTAGGACATTGTTCTTTACTTAACTTAAAATGTCCATCCAAAGGTGTGTTTACCGGTTTAACATCTTGCATATTAAACTGTTTCAACACCTTGTCCACATAATCTTCTTGAGACAATATCAACCTGTGATTTTTCCTGTCTCTCTTAATGCTCATGCCAAGGATTTTCTTAGCTGCTCCCAAATCCTTCATAGCAAACATTTGAGCTAATTTCACCTTAAGCTCAGAGATATCCTACATGTGTGATCCTGCAACCAGCATATCATCTACATACAACAATAGAATAATATATCTACTATTATCAAATCTCTTGAAATACATGCAATGGTCAGATTGACACCTACTGTAGCCATGCTCAGTCATAAACCTATCAAATTTTAAGTACCATTGCCTAGGAGCTTGCTTGAGGCCATACAAGCTTTTCTTCAATCTGCACACAAACTTTCCCTTACCTTTGACCTCAAATCCTTTCGGTCATTCCATATAAATTTCCTCATCCAAATCTCCATGAAGAAACGCTATCTTAACATCTAACTGCTCAAGATGCAAATCCTCAAAAGCAACCAAAGACAATACAACCCTTATAGAAGTCATTTTAACAACAGGAGAAAAAATATCACCAAAGTCAATACCTGGCTTTTGTGCAAATCCTTTTACCACCAATCTGGCCTTATATCTCAACTGTCCATTCTCACCTTCTTTCAACCTGTAGGTCCATCTGTTCTTCAGTGTTCTCTTACCTGCTGGCAATTCAACCAAATTCCATGTTTGGTTCTCTCTTAAGGACTCCATCTCCTCAACCATGCCACGCTCCCACTAACTCTTGGACTCCACCTGTATTGCTTCTTCAAAACTCTCTAGTTCTCCACCATCAGTTAGCAATAAATAAAATAAAGAAGGAGAATATCTAATTGGAGGCTTGCTTACCCTTTCTGACCTCTTGATGGGTGTCTAAGACTCGTTCACAACACGCTGTCCACCCAAATTCTCTAATAGTGACCGACCTTGGTCACCTCCAGACCTGTTACTGGCCGACGTCAGTTTTGCCTGACCGACGTCAGTGCCTGTCCTGTCGACGTCAGTCTCTGTATGGCCGACACCGGTCTCTGTCCTGGTGATGCCGGTTCCTACCCTGCCGACGTTAGTCTCTGTGTTTTCCTGTAAGTGATTATTTCTTTTTCCTACGAGCTCATATTGGACCTTCACCTCATCCAATTCACCATTGGTCTACTCAGATTGATTCAGCTTCCTTAGCTGATCACAATACATCACTCTTTCATTGAAAATAACATCATGGCTCCTAATTACCTTGTTAGTTTCTAGATTCCACAATCTGTAACCAAAATCATCTGAGCCATAGCCAATAAATGTGCACCTCATAGACTTAGCATCAAGCTTCTTTCTATTTTCTTTATCTATGTGCACAAAGGCTTCACAACCAAAAACTTTGAGATATGAGAGATCTACCTTTTTACCTATCCATGCCTCTTCTGGAATTCCACCATCCACAGCTGTAGAGGGTCCTCTATTAATCAGGTACACTGTAGTGTCAATGACTTGTGCCCAAAACTATAAGGGCAAAGCGACATGCAATCTCATACATCTTGCATGCTCCATTATTATCCTGTTCATCCTTTTAGCAATTCCATTCTACTGAGGTGTCCTTGGAACCATCTTTTGCCTGCAGATTCCATGCATATAACAATAATCTCTGAACTTATAACTGTAGAACTCACCACCATTGTCAGGTCTCAGGCACTTCAATCTTTTACCTATTTCATTCTCAACCATGGCTTTCCAAATCTTAAAAGTCTCAAATACATCAGATTTTCTCCTAATACAATAGATCCATACCTTCCTTGTAGCATCATCTATGAAAGATACATAGTACTGTGATCCTCCAATGGAAGCAACTTGAGCCGGTCCCCACACATCTGTGTGAACAAGCTGCAACTTATGCCTCTTCTTAGTAGACCCAGTCTTGAAAAAACTAACCCTTTTCTATTTTCCAAATACACAGTGCTCACAAAACTCTAGATCTATGCCTTTTAAATCTGAAAGCATACCTTTGGACTTAAGAATTAACATCCCCTTCTCACTCATGTGGCCAAGCCTTGAGTGCCACAATTTAGCATCCACATCTGAAGTAGATAATGTAGAAGGAGATTTGTTAGTAACACAATTACACAAATAGAGAGTACCTTCTCTCTTACCTCTGGCCATAACAAGTGCACCCTTGGTCACCTTCCAAGATTCTGCTATGAGAGTTACTGTACAACCCTCATCCCCTAACTTTCCTATAGAAATGAAATTTCTCTTCAAGCTAGAAACATGCATCACATCTCTCAACACCCATGTGTTGCTATTCTGCATCTTCAGCTGCACTTTACCTTTGCCAATTATTTTACAGGGCTCATCATCCCCTAGATACACTATTCCAAAATCTCCATGGATATAGTCACTAAAATATTCCCTGTTAGGGGTAGCATGAAAAGATGCACCAGAATCTAACACCCAAGATTCTATATTATTATGCAGAGAGAAAATTAAAGCATCTTATGCAATACCTACAACCTTGGCTTCTTCCTTTCCTTCGTGTTGATTGTCCTCCTTAGGCTTTGACTAGCAATCTCTGTTTATGTGCCCAATCTTTCCACAATTCCAGCATTGTGGCTTCCTGCCATTCCTGGATTTGGATCTTCCTCTCACCTTAGACTTAGATCTTGATCTCCTCTTGCTCTTATCTTTCTGCCTCCCCCTGCTCTCAAAACTTAAAGCATTCCTAGATGTCTCTTCTGTGCTTTTCCTGCGTATTTACTCATTCAAGATAACACTAACAACATCCTCTACTTTCAAAATATTTGATTCAGATGCATTATTACTTACTACCATTACTAAGCCATGCCAGCTTTCAGGCAAAGAACATAATATTAAAAGAGCTTTTATTTCATCATCAAACACTATATTGACTGAACTTAATTGATTCATAATTCCATTGAAATCATTCAGATGAGTAGAAAAAGATCCACCTTCATTCATATGCAAATTAAATAACTGCTTCATAAGATATACCTTATTAGAAGCTGAGGGTTTTTCATACAAATTTGCTAACGTAGTCATCAACTCTACCGTAGACTTTGCCTGTGATAAATTAGATATCACAGTGGATGCTAGACTCAGTCTTATAGAGCCCAGAGCCTTTCTATCAAGAACTTCCCATTCTTCATCCTCCATGTCTTTGGGCTTCTTTGCAACCCCACCTAATGGTAAGTAGAGATCTTTCTGATACAGATAATCCTCTATCTGCATTCTCCAATGTTGGTAATTTTTGCCATTAAACTTTTCCATTCTCAGTTTACTTTCATCTGCCATTGCTTCTCCCACTCAAATAGAAATCCCTACAAAAACCCCTATGAGAACCTGTAATCAATACACACTACACAGATCTAAACCACCTGTTAGTGAACCTGAGCTCTGATACCACTTGTTGGGGATCAACCAACAATAGATTACACTTATGAAAGCAATAAACGTGGAATTAAATCAGATAGACAAGTAACTAGAATGATAAATGGCAAGAACAAGAGATACAAGAAACCACCCTGAAAACTTGTATTAACAAACTCTTTACAAAAGGAATACAATTGAAGAAAACTTCTTTCTTCCACACCTCTCCTAGATGTATATATCTCTCACTAGGTCTCTATTCCTCAAGAGCTTTCTCTCTCTCAAGAACAATCAACTCCAACAAACTTGGATTGATTCAATTCTATACTGTTCTTCAACATACCAATTCTACAACTACAACCATAAGCTAAGAAGATCTAATTCTACATATAGAATTAGGAGACTTGAGCATGCACTTATAACAAACAATTAAGCCACTTGAACAAGGGCTCTAAAAATAATATTACTAATAATAGAGACGTGAGCTTAAGACTACAACTTAAACTCATCATGTAAACACTCGCTTCTGTCCTCGAAAATAGCATTCTAGACGCACAGGTAACCGACGCTGGTTCCTGCTGCTTGCCTGTGACCGCCATCGGCTGACCCACTGCCGACGGTAGTGCCTCTGCAACTGCACCTGACCGACGTCAGTCGCTCTAGACTGATGCCAGTGACTGTGTAGACCCGAACCTATTAAAGTGTGCTCTTTGGTGAAGCTTTTAGCTCCACACCCTAAAAATCAACTCAATCTAAGCTATTTATTGATTTGATCATTAATTACACACATAGAGGATACCACTAAGTTATTACATTGATTCATGTAACGAATGAGGTGTATTCATTCCTTTCATCTCTCTCTTATCTCTTTACTCAAATTTGTCTTTGATTTTGATATTAATTAAGTATTAATTCATTCATGTTTCATTTTTAAGATACACAATGGAGCATGCTTCACACACTCAGACTTAGATTCATGGGATTTACCTCATAGACATGTCTAGGTACACATTTTTTTCCTTTATCCTAGTCATTTTGCTTTGCTACATTTCTAGAATAGAGGTAGGTGATGTAGTCATATAATATGTCACTTGAGTGCAATGATTGTGACTTGAGATCACCCCTTCTTAAATTATCACTAGACCTATGTTAGGGCCTCTTTCAACTCTTATAAAGATTTTTTGTGGGCATTACACATCCTTAAACATCCCAAAATCAGTCCCAAACCTTCCCCTAGGGATTTAAGCCCCTAGTGCCTTAGGTTCTACCACTTAGACACTAACATAATTTTTTGGATACTAGTGCACCGCATTAGTGACCAAGGTAAAATTTTAGTGTCTCTTGATTAATTTTAAAACCTAATAGATATATTTTCAATTCCTAATGCAATAATGTTGGCCTAGACATATTTCACACCCTACATAAACACCAAATTAGTATAAACACATGGATTTTTAGCCCTTTATCCATTAAATGGAAATCATATGCAAATATTCATGAACAAACTTAGAAACAATTATGAATATTAAGGTCAATAATCCCTATTCTTACCTACTACTACATATAGCCATATACAAAATTCATAAGCTTAGATTACTTAGATTTATAGTCTTAAGCACACTCAAAACACTGAATCCAACACTCATACTAGTACTCACTTGCATTTGCACCAAGCACTTAGGTGGAAGAACTACATGGGGATTGATTCCTTCTCAAAGTATTGGTATGTAGAAAATGTGCCCAGATAGGGGTGTGGATCACATATCCAACACATCAGACCCACTAACCCCTTTTTCTCATGGTGTTCATTCAAACCCTTACAAGTATGAAAACCTAAGATTTTTAGAGTAAAATAGATCTATAGTAAAAAGTATTTATCACATAATTTTGAAATTTTGACCAGAGATGAAACATGGCCTATTATACAAATCCCAAAAAAACATTTGTAGATAGTTTGAATGCGACACTAGTGCACTACCTTTGATACTAGTACACATCACTACTATCAAGAGAATCAAACTATTGTCCAGGAGGGATTCTAATACTTGGATATTATTTACAACACCCTAATCAAAATTTATACCAGTTTTCAACCTCTGGATCATTCATCTTAGTTAGTTTCTAGATAAATACTTATTTATATCATTCATTATTATTTTTATAAATATTAGATTAGGCTAATTATTTCACAAATTAGTAGTTATATTTATTGTATATTTATACCTTGCTTTACTATACTTATACCCTTTAAGAACCTAGGGTTTACATTCCATAGCCACTTAAATTTTAAATAAGTTTTGTAGATTATGTGATAACTTTCGATATGATGCAAAGACACATGTAACTAATTTTCACTTGCAGCCCTATCTCAATGAAATAAAAATATGAATACAACCACATAATAAAAATAGGTTAGTAGTTGAAGTTATGCTTTACCTTAATGCCCCTATGTTGAGCATTGCCCAAATATTAATCAACCTTCATGTAAATCTCCCATGTTATGGTGGTGTGTGTGAAATACTAGTGAAAAATGTTAAATATCGACACAATCCTAGTGTAATTAAGTGTTTCAGGCATGAATTATAACTAAAAAAGTGTATATAGACTTTATATTAGAGTTATTAGGTTTGTATATAATTATAATTGGGATAAATAAGGAATTTATTCTTAATGTGCAATTAGAATTTTGGTGTTTTTCAGTGTCGAAGCCTCATGTAGAAAATGGTTTTAAATGTTGATTTATATTGGTATTTTTGAAATTACTTTAGATGAATATTTCTAAACTTGTGGGATGACCCTTTCATTAATTTGAATTTTTTAAATTATTCATTATTTGGTAGGAGGACAATAGTGGTAGATCTAGACAAGAGAGTGATATATTATTATCCAATTAGGGTGTTAATTTTTGAGGATCACAAATAGCTGATATAGGTACCAATAATAATCTCTATATGAGATTGAACTAATTTTTGTAAGGAATCAGGACATTTTAAGGTCATTAGTCTGATTATAATAATGGGTCATCAATGCATAAAGTGAAGGAAAGTGGTCAAAAAGCCTTGGAATAAGTCATGAGATAAGTGTATAAAAAGGGTGGTAACAAGTGCACTATTTTATCTAAAATGTAAATTTACATCCATAATTTCCCCTTTTTATTCTATTAATACACTAAAGTTAAATACTATACTAAAAGGAAGATTGCGTACCTGAACTTACCTATGAAGTGCAGTATCAAATGTAGGCCACAATGTTGAATTATGATTCACATAAATCTAGAATGAGATGTGTATAAAGTTACTCCTTACTTAAGATGAACATAAATAAGTAAAAATAAACTTATATATTTAATAATAAGGAAAAAATATACCTAATTGGGTATGTAAACCCTTATGTTTTCATGGTGTAAAAAATGGTAACTATAGAGGATAGGATCCTTGGAGATTTTATTTGAATTGAAAAACTTGGATTGGAATATGCATGCCCTAACACTCATTTATATGAGAGTGCGATTGAGAACTCAAGATGTGCTTGAATCTATCATTGCATGCCTAAAATAATTAATTAGATTTGAAATCTTGTATGAATTCCATTAGATTATTTTGGTGCAAAAAGGGTGAGCCAACCACTACAGATGGAATAAAGATCATTTATGGTGTGAAAAGTTTGTATAATATGAGTTTGGTGTATAAAATGTGGAGAATTACATGCATTGGAATTTCATCTATGAAATGGTGAAAAATTGAGCAAGGAATAAGCCATATGCAATGCATATGCCTCTAGTATGATATATGGTGTATATGGATTCTGAGACAATAATATCTAAAATTTTGAGTAACAAATTGTGTACTAAATTATAACACATGCCACACGTGATGACCAAAAACTAAGTAAATCTAAGATAAAACCTAAGTATTTTATATGAACTCAAATTGTGTACTTTTTGCATATTACCCTGTATTGTGTGAGATTTTGAGAACTACTAAAATTTAATATTTTTTAGGTGCTGGGAAAATAACACCCTATTTTGGACAACAAAGGGGTTCAATCCTATCCAATTGGACCAATATTATCTAAAATGATTCTCTGAGTGATTTCTAGGTGTGTGTTGTGATTCTATATGTGAACTATGTAAAATTATGCATGTGCTTTGTATTGTAAGGGCTTAGTCTCTAAAATAAGCCACTATGTATGCACCCTCTTTTGAGGTGACTTGTATACATAATATTTTTAAACTTTATCATTTATTTACACTATATGTCTTTTAATAACTTATCAAGTTTCAAATCTCTCTAAGTGCACGCCTTAAAGGGTGCATCTAGAAAGGGGCAGGGAGAAAATTGGTGCTTCATAAGATTGATATGGATTTATATCATTATTAATATTAATCCACCTTATTTATAGTGTCTATACATTTAAATCCTATGAAACCTCATTAAAATCTTAAAATTATAAAATATGGATAAGTTTGAAATCTAATAAGACCCTCCAAAACTTAGAATTTGCATTATAGCTCCTAGAGGTTTGAAACCACTCTCAAACATCCTAAAAGTGTGTGTGTAATTTAAAATTTCTAAATGTCAAATTATAATTAAATTTTTATTATATATATACTTCTTTTTTAGTACCTTTCATGCCTTTATCCCCTAAGTAATCTCCCTTCTCAATAGCCTATAACTAAGAAAAAGGTCACTTTTTCCTACTAAGTTATCTTGGTCAACCCTATCACACATTTTAACTAATAAGTTAGTCCACCTAACCCTAAAATCTTACAGAGTTGGCCTAGATGACCTAATTCAATATTAGACAATAACTTTTAAAACTAGGTCATGTTGGCCGATCCTGTCAGTGAAATTTATAAAAAGGGTTAGGAAATATACATTTTGATAAATACAAGGTTAATTTCAATTAAATAGAGAGTAACATTCATTTTTAGATAATTACAACTCAAAATTTTGCTAAATCTACATTTGAAGGAGCTTTTGCTTAGGGTTTGCCTTAGATGGAAGATTACTTGTCTTGTGGGAAGTCTTGGTTGTAAAATAGGAAGCTTAGATCAAATTTATATATTGTGATCCTTATAAATCCAAAAAAATGTATTAAAAAACACCATTGTCCAAGGGAGATATTGAGACTCAACATGTTCACCCAAGGTAAGTATTCATATCTCTTGATATTTCATTTGATAGATAAATATTGTATAACTAATATCTGTTGAATGTATAACTCCTTGATTAGATTATTTATATGATTAAAATTAGTGTAGATATGGGGTATTATTTGCTTTACATCCTCCACTTTAGTAGGTGATCTAGGCCCCTATTTTCCTAATATTATCCCTTGATTATTTATTTGTGTTTAATCATCTCCATTTATGTCATAAGTTTTGGTGAGCACTAGATTAGTTTTATGTTATGTACTTAGGCCTAGTTGGGGTAATTACATAGTGTCATTTTACTAGAGGATTTAAAACCCTATCCATTTATTTTGTGGTAAGATATCCCTTAGTTAAGTTTAATAGATCCAATTTCATCATGTTCTTGAAATAAATAATATTGTAATGGATGTGGGTAATTACCTTATCTGATCTTGGATTTACTAGGTTAGATAAGTTTATATATATATATATATATATATACACACACACACACATATATATATACATATATATATATGTGTATATATATATATATGTGTGTGTGTGTATATATATATATATATAATACAATATAGTCCAAGTTTGGTGTACAAATATATATATATATATATATATATATATGTATGTATATATATATGTGTGTGTGTGTGTGTATATATATATATATATATATATATATATATATATATATATATATATATATATATAATACAATATAGTCCAAGTTTGGTGTACAAAACATAGAGAATGGCATGTACTATCATTCCTTCTATGAAAATTGTGTGCAAATGAGAAATAAAAGTGGTCCTATGTGACACATATGACCTTAATTTGATATATGAGCATATTCATTCTAAGACTAACTAATGATAAATTATTTTCTCAGTAAAAACTTATGTGATAATATAAAATAGATGACACATATGATGCCCTTAATATGAGGATAGATATGATACAAGTATGAGTATTCATCTAAAAAAAATTTATATACCTATTGTAAACTACCTTGTAACTATCTATGATCATGAAAAATTATGGAAATCATTATTTTCTAACTACTAGGATGATAATGCACTATTTTGGGCATGGTTTGTCTATGACCTTGTGTAGATGATATTTATGAATTATATAGAACCTTAATCTTATACACTTAGAAAATATAGACCTTGGTTGTTCCTTCAATTTTATACCTTTTCTATTTTTTTAAGTCTTACATCTACTATATCCCTATTCCCATTACCTATCTCTTTGTTAGACTAGTATCATTATAATGACCTAGGCCTTATATCTTGCTATAATCATTTAAAAATATCATTTGAGTGCCAAAAGTATTAATTGAAAGCACCCATCTATATCTTAGCCCTAGAACTATCTTAGGGCTTATTTAGAACCTTATCTAGCTTTTGTGTGGGCCACACACATATATGAACATCTCAAAATTAGTCTTAGACCATTCTTTAGACATCCAAGCCCCTAGTTCCTCAAGTTATATCACCTGGACAATAGTGCCATAACTAGACACTAGCACCACAATGCTAATGTCCTATTTGGGCACTATTGTCCTTTTCCCTCTTTTTAGCTATAATAGATATATTTTCAATTATTAAGACACCCAAGGTCATCTTAGACCTATTTCAAACCCTATATAAACACCATTTTAGTATACATACATGAATTTTAGCCTTTTATCCACTAGATGGGAATTAGATGCATATACACACAAATAAAATCATAACAAGTTATGCATAATTAGGGTTATTAATCCCTATTATACCATACTTATACATCCATCAATCTAAATCCCTCATAAGATTAGAATACATAAATTTACACTCTCAAGCCTCATTTAAATCTCTCAAATTATCATTCATACTAGCTTCACTTGAAATTGCACCAACACTTAGGTGGGGAGAACTACATCGAGCTTGATCCCTCTTAATAGTATTGGTATGTAGACAAATCTCATCACAATAGGGTGTTGAGGATGTCCAACCTACCCAACTAACACCACACATTTAATATTTATGTCAATCAAAATCCCTAATTACATGGAAGTCTAGGGGTTTTGCATACAAAATTAATCATAATAGGTCACAGATAATGAACATGGTTTATCCACACAAGAATAGGCTTGGAAAACTCAGACATAAGTGCTCCCAAAATCTTATAATAGTTCTTGAAAAAAGGAAACTAGCACCATAAGTGAAAATTAGTGCTACAAATCTATTGTCTAGGGTAGGTAATTATTGTCCAATAGGGTTTTTGAAACTTAGATCCTATTTGCAACACTTAGAACAACTTTGGTACTAGTTTTTAGTCTTTGAATCCTTTGTCTTAGGTAGTTTCTAGATAAGTATTCATTAGTCTCTTTCATTTCTATTATTATAAATATCAGTTTAGCTTAGTTCTTTGACAAATTTATGGTTGTATTTACTGCATATTTTATACCCTAACTTACTATACTCAAATTCTTTAACACCTAGGGATTACACTTCATAAACCCTAAAAATTTAAATCATTTTGTGAACCTGACTTACTCTAAATACCAACCAAACCCTAGCCCTAGATGTTATTAGGGTTTCTACCCTTATTTTTCTTATTTATCTTGTTTGTGTTAGGATTTTTAGATTTTATATATTCTATTTTAACATTAGTATTTCATTTTATTTTTTATATTCCATTTCAAAAAGTTATATCTCTTCCTTTAAGAAAAAGTGTTAGTCTTAGTGGTAGTCCTATTGATCATACTCAGATTCCTTCCATTTGAGCTTATACCATGGAGAAATGACTAGTTAGAACACCCATCATTGATCCTTCACACCTGATTATGTGACATCAATGATAATGGATATGAAGGTGAGAAATTTAATCAAAATCATAATGATACACAAGATGGGAATTAGGACACTTTCCCCCACTAAATAATGAAAATATTATAGTCAATAAAGATGAAAATTTATAGAGTTTTAGAGATAGAATTTGGGGAAAACCCCATGATCACACATATATTATTTATTCCATAATGGAAATAAATAAAAAATCAAATAATGATCTATCTTCTACTACTCCTATTTTTGTTTAATTTTTCCTCATTTCTTAGTTTTGAAAGAAAGAAACTATGTTATGGGTTTATAGAAGAATACCTATTAAATGTACACACATTGA
Organism: Torreya grandis; assembly: GCA_037957365.1. Classification (NCBI taxonomy): domain Eukaryota; kingdom Viridiplantae; phylum Streptophyta; class Pinopsida; order Cupressales; family Taxaceae; genus Torreya; species Torreya grandis. Next base: position 930,162 of record JARHVA010001754.1, on the reverse strand, counting down.
ATCTAGAAGATTGTGGATAAATAATATTTGGTTTGGGAGGAATGACCTAAAATTAATAAATAACTACCATAAAACTTGTTTTTTAGATGAGTAGATGGGTGGATTGCCTAGCGTGAGCTAGATCTTAGAAGTAAAAGCTTTCTAGCAGGCTGTCAATCCACCTGATTTAAACACTTAAGTTGAAATGATAAAATACATGTGATTTCAATAAATGATAGAAAAATTAAAATAAATAAACAAAAAATAACTAAAATTAATGCAAGAAATTTTATTAAGAAGATGACTAAACAATAAAGGAACTTAATGCTAAAACTAGTCATGTCAAAATTATAGTTTTGGTTTGAGTTTGTCTTATGACAAAGGCTAAGAAAAGGTGGTTTTGTTAGGGTTGGTAAATGGACAAGCTGGTAAATGGGTAAAAGGGTAAATGATGGTAAACAATCAAATGGATCAAGTTGGTATGAAGCCAAAGAGATAAGGAAGGTAAAGATGGAAAAGGTGTGAGTTGGTCAAAATAGGGATGATGGAAAAGGGGTAAAAGGGACAAATGGATAAGAATGGTAAATGGGTAAAATGGGTAGGAGAGAGAGGAGGTGGAGGAATAAGACCAAAGAGAAAACAAGGAAGAAATATAAGAAATGAAATAAATAACAAGGTTACGTCATGCTTATTAAAGATTAAAGATGGTTAATGAAGATGGCTTGCAATTTTGACAGAGCTTCATTGATTTCAAATTTTATCCTCAAAATGATGAGTGGCCTCCTTGAAAATTGATTCCAAACCTACAAGATGAGAATGTTCCTAACTAAAAACCAACCTAACTATGGGTGAAGGGGGAGGGTTATATTTATAGCATTAAATGTCAAGAAACATGCCAAAGGAATGGACTAGTGAAATGTGGTGCCATTTTCCAAGTGGGTTCATAAGTGGTCATGAAATACAAGGGGGTGAGATTACCACTTAGCTAATAGGTTTTTAATTTGGTTGGTTTGTCTCCCAACTTGCTAAAGAGTCCAAAATGAAGTGGGAATCATCCACATAGGCTAATATGGGTCTAGAATACTTTCTATCACTCTCTTACATCTTTTGGCTAACTTTCCCATGAATTTTGGCACCATTTTCCAAGTGGGGTAATGAGTGGTCATGAAAGACAAGGGGGTGAGATGATCACTTAGCTAATAGATCTCCCACTTGGTTATTTTGTCTCCCAACTTGCTAAAGAATCCAAAATAGATTGAGAATCATGTACATGGGCTTATATGGGTCTAAAATAATTTAAACCACTCACTTCCATCTTTTGGATAAGTACCCCATGAATTTTGGCACCATTATCCATGCATGAGTGTAAAAACACATGTTGAATGATGGTCCCATAGGGAAAAATGTGCCATAATTCAAAGGAGGGGCCCTTTGGTGCTTAATGATGTCATTAGGTACCTTGGAGGAGGGTCCCAGGTGGGTTATGATGTCCCACTTCATGCCACCTCACTTTCAATCCATGTCAATTACCATATCACCTTCCATGTCACTTGCCATGTCACTTACCATGTCATCATGAATAGTGATAGTGGGTCTCATAGTGAATAGTGATAGTGAATACTACTTTTAAATAGTACTTTTGAATAGTGATTTGGTTAGGTTAAGAGGGGTTGGTTAAGGGTTAATAAGGTTTAAGGGGTCTTTAGGGGGTCCTAAGGCATTCAATAATAAAAAACTATAAGTGTAAATTTTTCTTGTGTCTATATTTTGCCCCTTTTTGTTATGCATATTTGAATTAACAAGCTACAAAATAAAAAATTAATCACTTGGTAAAAGGTTAGGGTGCCTCATGTATGGGAGGATGTGTTCCCCCTCAAATTTATTTTCAATAAGGAAAAGTAGAATCAGGTGCAAGTTTGATAAGTACTTGGTAGGGAGGTACTAAGTGGTGCCATAAGGTAGTTGGGCATTCAAAATGTAAACATGCACACAAAATGTGATGAAGTGTGGTAGTCAAAATCACACACAAAGAAAATTTGCCATTAAGGGTTAAATTATAAGAGATAAGTGACTAATATACCACATGACCACAACTATAGTTGGGCACACTATTAGTATTTTAGACAAGGTTAGTGTTGTTCATAGGTATCCAAGCTAGGAAGTGTTCCCTTGAAAAACATAAATGGTTTGGTTATGTACTAGGTGGTGTAAATTCAAATGTTCAACATGGAAATATTTTTTGGTGTGGTCAAAAGGACCGAGGCAAGTTTGTCATAAAAATATACAATAATTTAGGTTAAAATGGCCAACATCAAGGTGGATAAAGGAGGGGATGGGTTGGTAGGGGATGGTTGAGCTGACTCCAAATGCATTAGGCCAAATGGATAACAAATACATATTTCTACGGACAAAATATCTAAAATAACATCAAGCCTAATGTAGTTCTTTAGTAGAGTTTAGATGGGTTTCCTTAATGTGATATACCATATGGTTAGGTTTGGGTTGATAATTTGGTAATAATGAGGTGTCATGGTGTAGATTGGTGAATATTCACTAATAATCTTACATGCATTAGGAGGAGAAAAAATGGATGGGAAAGGTAAGATAAATAAGTGGGTAAAAAAAAATCTTAAGCATTACAAGTGTCCTACGATGGAGCTAAGCCAAAGAAGAGGTGTCTTCATGAGGAGGTTACACCTTCTAAAATTATGTGAGCATATAAGCATAATGATGACATCTATTAATGCAAGATGAGTTTTAGGAGATAGACATATATCAGGATCTTCATAGTCTTGTTGGTGAAAGGTCATCACTACGAGTTGAGTTTTAAGGGTAGTATCAAAGTGATGACCTACAAATAATTGCTTTGATGGTCAAGTCAATTCTATAAGGTAAAAAATTAGTAACATGTTAAGTGATAGAGGATGGACTGTGCCTTACTCAAGAGATACATATCTAGTATGGGAAAAAGGTGTCCATGTCTATATTCTCTATCCCATTACCTTGGAACTAATGACTTTGGGTTCCAATCAAAAGAGGCACTGTCAGTAGGGAGCCACATGGCCTAGGTTATTGAGTATATAGTTAGATAAGATGGGGGAGTTTATATTATGGCAAGTATTTGGAAGTTTCCACCACCAACAATAGTGACATTTTTGAAGGCATTACCATTACAAAAACCCATGGTTGGAAGCCAATTTATGTCAACTAGGGTAAAGTTGACAATAACACAAAAGACTACCAGGACCACAAGGACCACAAGATGACAAAGCAAACAAAGACATTAGATGTGGATCAAATGATAAGGGTGATAAAAATACATCATGATGGTGCATAATTAATTTATCAAGATGACCAATCAGATCAAGGGTGATGTGTCCATATGAAAAGGTAAGTAGACATGACCATTTTGAGTGGGAAGATTATTCAAGGGAATCAATGATATCATAGAACCCTTCCCCTTGGTGAAATGGATAATCATGTTAGTGAGGAAGAATGGTTAGGTATTCTATTTAAATAATCATTCTAAGGATGAATGCATATCATTAAGGTATTTGGTTTTTTAGGTTATAAAGAGTGCAGAGAACTACACAAGGTTGAATATGGTGAATAATGGGAACAATGATAGAGATAATCAACAACCCTTGTGACTCAAAATAATCAATATGGTGAATGTGTGTATCTATTGGATATTGCAACATGTAATGGTGATAATGGAAGTAATGTTAGACTAATAACAATAGGAAAAACACCCATGACCTAAGATTGAGCCTAAATTCTTACCTCCTCAATAGTGAAGAAGGTGAAAATTTCACTGTACAAGATGTAGGGCTAGAGAACATGACCATCGGGTTGTCTATGGAGGGAACCCTCACTGTCTAAGGGGATATGCATTGAGGCAATAAGAGGTTTTACCTATACAATAAGAATAACCAAATTAGAGGGATGTAATGGCTATGATGATCGAGCAGGGTGAAAGACCCAGAGTGAAATATGATTCTCACCCTATGGGGGTGAATGTAAAAGAGAAGAATAGAGTATGCCCTTTAATGTTGTTGATATAGGGAATGTTATGGATGTTATTTCAAGGAGAAATCAAGTGGAAGGATGGTTTAACACAAATCTAGAGTCACCATATAATTGTCTTAATGCTTAGGTGGGAAAATAATGTACATATATCCCTCGGGTGAGGTGTGTATAGTTTGATAACTTTATATGTATCATGTGACTCCCCACACCCTAAAAAAATATTTCTTAGTTTATTGTAAACATGTAAAAAACATGTTGGATATCATTTTTTGAATTTTATTATTATTAGGGTTACGTGGATACTCATGAATGCTATGGTTATGGTTACGATTGTTATGGTTATGGTTATTGTAATATTCCTTAAGGTAAAGAAGATGAGGTAAGGCAATGAACAATAATAATGTTAAAGTGAAAAATATAATAAAGAGACAAATGTCATAATGAAAATATCAACTAAGCACATTAGGATGAGAAAAGGGCATGATGTTTCTTCTTTGACAAGGATAAAAAATAGACCTAAGTGGGATTGGCTTAATAAACATAAGCCTTATTAATGTGTCATATGAGAATGTTTTGAAGGCTAAAAAAGGTGTGTTGATCACACTCTATCAAGTACACTCAAAATGTGTAGAGGGTTTAAAGTTTGAAGAGGTGATGGATAGGGTGAAGGGGGTAGTTGGAAAAGGAGAACCCATGCTTAACTAATAAAAACATTAAAAGAAGAAATAGATGTCTTGAAGCAATTATCCTGACAAGATTTCATGCAATAAAGAAAGAGAGTAGAGGACATGAGGAAGAACACATGTATATGCACATATAAGTAATGCAACTAGTGACCACACTCTAATGAGTGAGAAGCTAGAGTGATAATGGGAAAAAATAAAGGATATCCAACAAGGGATGAGGTGAAGGTAGACCAGGAGATGGATGAAGAAATAAGTAGAGGAGATAATGAGGTCATAGATAAAAATGAAGATGGATAAGGATGGAGGTAACCAATCATGGATATGGAGGAGGAAAAAATAAGGTTGGTAAGAACAAGGAAAGTCATCAAGGGAGATGAGAAAAATGAAATGAAATGGAGAAAAGAGAATAAAAATAAAAGATAGAAGATGGGGGTTTGAGGAATGTACTAAAAATGATAGATTAGAGAATTGAAAAGGATGGAGAAAGAAGTGTAATAATCATGAAGGTTAAGGGGAGGATGAGAAATATGGTAGGCCATGACAAAATTGAAAAGAGGTCTAAACAAGACCAAAGAGAAAATAGTTTGGTGATGAGAATGAAAAACAAGGAAACACATAGAAGAAAAGGAAATAAGAGGAAAAAGGAGTGAAATAAGGACACAAAAAGGATGACAAGAGAGTGAAGAAGTAGGTGATGACATGACTAAGTAAGCATGGATGATGATAGGCAAGGAGAGGAATAATTAAGAAAAATAGATGACAGTGTTGGAGATGAGAATGGGATGTAAAATGGAAAAGGGGTTAAGAAAAATGATGGGAAGAAAATGATGGGTGGAAAAGAATTTGAAGATATAAGGTATGTGTTGATTAGCTTGTTAAAATAGATTAATAAGTTGAATGGGTGATTAAAAGAGATTTACAAGATGAAAATTGGTGAGGTGGTGAAGAAATAAGGTGGAACAATGAAAGGGAATGATATGAAAATAAGGGATGAAGATCATGGATGATAAGAAGGAAAAGAAAGAATTGAAGCAGGGATATAAAGCACAAACACTCACACAAATGCAAAAGATAAGTGAGTACCAAGATGGAAAGACTAAAAGGGGAATGAAAAGTGTAAAAGGCCAGAACTAATAAGAAGAAAAGGACAATTATGGAAGGCTTATCAAAGGATAAAGACATAGTTATAATCTAGTTGTGGAGGAAAAAAATGGAAAGGGTGGGAAGAGTGGCAAATTGACAGTGAGTGGTGGCACACATAAAGAAAGAGTGGGGGATACAACAAAAGAATAAAAGTAACATAAAGCATGTAGGATGTATAGAACGATGTGGAATTAGTGAGGAAAAGAGAGTGAGGAAGAGGGTCTGATAGGTTACCAAGGGCAAGGGGAAATGATGAAGATGATAAAATAAGATAAAGGGAAGAAAGGGTAAGGTTGTTAAGAAGTGGAAAGAGGAACAAAAAATGTGAAAAGTGGGTGGGGAAGCAAGCCATGAGGTGTGTATAAAAAAAGGTGATGGGGAGGCCAATAAAGTAGAGTAGGTGGTGGCTTTATGGGAGATAAGAGTGGCCAATGAGGAAGGCTATCAATCCTTATGTTAAAAGAGATTGACAAGATGAAAAAGTGGTTAAAAGAGATTGAAAAGTTGAAGGGAGGGAGATGGTGAAGAGATAGGTAGAGAAATGGAAGAAGAGATATTAGGTGAGAAGGGTAAATAAAATAAAGGATGTAGTTGAGCTAACCTCAGTAACTGAGCATTACCTACATAGTCCAAAAAGACATCAATCCAATGAAGTTCTCCCAGTAATGAGGGAATAACAAAGAGAAATTAGTAGATTATGTTAAAATATAAAGATGCTAGGAAGAATCCAAAGCTTCCTTGATATAGGATGCCCTAAGAAAGAGGGTGTTGTTAGCAATGGAAATTAATGAGAAGAAAAAGGGGAGCTTAATTAGTTGTTAGTGGTTGAAATACCCTTAGAAGTCAAGAAGCATATACATAGTCCATAGACATCAGGCCAATGTAGTTCAACAAGGGTTGGAGAATGGTGCTCAAATGGGTTACCCCAATTTGATAGACCACATGATCTAGATTTTTTGAAGGTTTGTAGAGAAAGGGTGTGCACCAAAGATGCATTGAGGTTATAGAGAAAGGTATTTCCAAAAAGTGGGTTGATTGATCATAAATAAGGATTTTAAAATTAATGTTGTTATGATGTTATTCATGGTCAAGGTTATGATGATTTTATGGATGATAGTGGTGGCTCATAAGTGGGTTAGATAACCATACTAGATGAAAAATCATGAGACATGGGTATAATATAATACATAACTCAATGATGAGAGAATAATAAATGAGGTATAATACCTATTTTTTGACAAGGACAAAATAAAACAAAACCTAAAGTTAGATTGGCTTAATGAACATAAGCCTTTCAAATGCTTCAAATTAGCATGTTTTGGTTGATAAAACAAGTTTCTTGATCACAAGGTGTCAAGTAAGCTCTAAATCCCTTAATTTATAGATAGTATAAAGGGAAGATGGGAGATAGGTGGTGTGAAGGAAAAAGGGCAATATGCATGGTAATCTTATGTGGGTAAGCCTACCCCTTCTATAGTTGACCTAAGAGTGATAATAGACAAGTCCATGTCATATGATAGATATAGACTAATTAATGCAAGAAGTCTACATGTGAAAACCAATTATGACTTCCATCTTATTATGTTATTTGAGATCTGATTGTAGCTTTCAAGATTATTTATAATTTGGTTTGATTGTGATAGTGGGTCTTTTACTTTATTTATGTATATGGGAAGCTGATCGATACAAGAAACTTCCAATAAATTGCTCTATTTTTGACAAATTTGACTTAGCCATCCTTTAAGGGAATGGTCTAAGTTTTGATTCTTTATTTAATGCCTTTTGATAGTTGTCATTTCAAGGAGCAATCTACCTTTAGTGTAAGCAATTTTTATTTTGTTTTTGGGTAGTTATCTTTCAAGAGAGTAGCCTACAATGCTTAAGATATTGACCTAAGTAATATTTTGGTATCTAAATTGTTTTTATATGTGATGTTTTTATACATGGACAAGTCTAATTAGGTTTAGAGGTTTACCTTTATGAGGGAAAAAATTTAACACAAGAGGGTTAAATGATAGGTGAAAGGAGGTGGTTTGAGAGACAATGACCATGGGATTCCATCTTGTTAGAGACAAAAAGTATCCATGAGAACCATGATATGGGTAGAGCCATGGTACCCATATTTAGTATTAGGATATGACTATGATGGTTAATCACATGGTTTTATGTTTTAATAAATTTTCCTTAGAAAGAGAGGAGGAAGATGGGTGAAGGTGAAAATCTAGTTAATCAAGAGATGATATTAAGTTAGACAAAAAGTGAGCTTGATCCTTATTTAATAGAAGAACAAACACAAATGTGAAGCATTGAGAGGCTCAAGTTCTAGTTTTCCTGAAGAGAAGACAAACAATAAGCTCCTAATCCATACTTATGGGTTATGATGTAAGGTCTAAGCCAATTGAAAGAAAAATTACCTCATTTACTTTTCTCCATGTTGGTCACATGTTGGTTTTCCTTGAGGATAAGGTGTCTGATATTGAAGTCTCATAATTTTAGGTGTTTATTATAAGCATGCTTGATACATTCTTGATAGATATGGAGGTGGTTAAGTGTTTTGAGGTGATGTTCATTAAGTAGCTCAAGCTGAGATAAATAATGTTGTTGATAATCTTCTTTAGAAATAATATCTTGCAAAGATATGTGAAGAGAGGGAATTTAGACTTAAAGAGGCAAGAATGCCTTTGATTTTAAGACTAAATAAAAAGGGGTATCACCTATAGAGGTTCAAATTTTAGTGTGATAGGCTCATAAAGCAAATGGGATGTATAAGTTCCAATCTTGAACTAAAGCACTTATGACTTTGGTTGGCATTTTGTTAGAGGATTCAACCTATCCATTTACTTATGGATGGTAAGGTGAGAAAAAGCTTAAGTTGATGCCAAATGCATCACATAAAACTTGGACTTGCTTATTTTTGAAATATTTTCCATTATTGATAATGATATTATGAGGAACATTGAAGCGATGGATGATATAATGGTTGATAAAGTCGATAATATTCTCTATTTTGGTTTAGATAAGAAGAATAGCCTCCACCCACTTGGTGAAATATTCAATGTCTATGATGATGGAGCTATGTTATTAAAAATAATGGGGGTTTATTTCTATAATGAGATCGAGACCCCATTATGAGAAAGGTCAAAAGTACTTAGATAGTTGGAGGCCATTGGCTGGTGCATGATGTAAATTAATGTGCTATTAACATTTAACACACTTTTTTACATAATCACAATAATCCTGGTTGAGGGTGGGCCAATAGTAGCCAAGGCAAAGGATACATTTAGCAACTGTTAGACCACTTAAGTGTCCCCCATAGATCATATCATGCATTTCCTTGATGACATGGGAAGCTTCATGGCTACATAAGAAATGAATAAGGAGACCATCAAAACCATGTTTGTAAAGGATTCCCCCTAGTATGGTGTAATGAGAGGTACTCTGAACAAAGTTTCTTTAGGCATTCCTAGAGAGGTTGGGAGGAATGATGCATACATTGAGGTAGTTATAAGTTTGGTCATACCAAATGTCAGATGGGGATTCTTCCACATTACAGATGGTAGGGGGTCATATTGGTTATAAGAGGGTGTGGTAAAATGATTAATGGTGACAAATATTTTGGAATTAGAAGGCTGAGAAGGGATTTGGGAAGTAAGTCAAGTCATTGTATTGGTTAATTTGTTAGTAGATTAGGGAATGGATTAGACCAAGTAACATTCAAATGATGTTAAGAGTTTTTTAACCAAAAGTTTGTATTTTTGTAAGACATCATTCTTACATTTATAGGATCCATTGTAAGATCAAACTCTGATAAGAGCATAAGCCACTTGGCCATATGCTAATTTTGGTATGGCTTGGAATGCATGTACTTAAGTGGGTTAGTGTTGGTTATGGCATAGGTTTTATGGTTAAGAAGGTAGTGGTGGAATTTGGTGGAAACAAAATTTTAGGCCAAGAAAAGTTTTTTGGTATGGGTATATCAAGTCTCATATTCTACAAGCATACAACTAATGTAGTACATGACTTTTTCTCTATGTTGTTCATCTTAGTGAGCTAACATTGCCATTAGGGAATGGTTAGTGGTAGATATATATAGTTAAAAGGGGTGGTTATCCTTAGGAGGGGTGAGGAGAAGTTGTGACAATAGGTACTATTTAAGTGATTCAAAGACTTTTTGATAATCACTATTCCATTTGAAAGAGACATCCTTCTTTAAAAGGTGATGGAAAGGTTACCACCAATTTGAAAGCTAGGAAATGAATTGGCAAATGGATTGAAGTTTTCCTTGTAGGCTATAGAGTTTCTTAAATTTGGTAGGAGGAGGCATCTCCAATATTTATTTGACATTAGAAGGGTCTACTTCGATTTCTCAAAGGGAGATAATAAAGCCAATAAGATTTCTTGAAGGGACCCCAAAAATAATTTTCTTAGGGTTGAGTCTGACATGGAAATGGATTAGTCCTTTAAAGATAATGCTAAGAACTTTCAAATGATCTTTGTGAGATTTGGATTTTCCTAAGAGATTGTCAGCATAGTCCTCTATGATGGTGTGGATGAGGTCATAGAAGATATAGCTCATGGCTCACTAGTAGGTTACACTAGTATTCTTTAACCTAAAAGGCATGACTCTATAGAAAAAATTTCCCTAAAGGGTGGTAAAGGTAGTTTAATGATAATCTTCAAGAGAAATCAAGATCTGATTGTAACCTAATAACCCATATATGAGAGATAACATCTCATGGATAATTGTAAGATCAATAAGCTGGTCAATATTAGGTAGAGGAAATTCATCCTTGAGGCAAGCAAGGTTAAGGTTATGAAAGTCCACACAAATGTATAAATACCTAGTGGATTTGGTGATAGGTATGATATTCAAGCCCCATTAGGGGTAGTCAATGGGTTGAATGAAGTTTACAGATAGTAGGTGCTGAAGCTATTCTTTGATGAGAAGGGCTATGTAAGGATGCATGCATCAAAGTTTATGTTTAACAGGCTTGGCATCATAATAAATGACTATGTTAGGGGTAGCAATGGTGGGGTCAATCCCATGCATATCACTATAAGACCAAGTTAAGGCTATGTTTTGATCTTGGAGGAAAGAGAAGTCTTGAAGTTCTTTGGCATCCAGTGATTGGCTCAATTTGACAATGGGGGGGTTATCTAGAGTGCCCAAGTTGATATCCATAGCATATTTATTTAACATCATTGAGGTGTTAGGAGGAAGGGATTTATGGATTGAAGAGTCTAGGGTACTAAGGTAGGTGAGACTAGAATCATCATCTTGATGATGGATGGTTTTGATGGTAGGAGAATCATTTTCTACAATTTTGAGATGAATGAGAGGAAGAATTTTAGTTTGGCCATCATTTTGATAGGTCAGAGGGCCCAAACTAATAATATTTACTAAAAAAATTTAGGAGAAATGATGTCAAAATCCATAGACTTCAAAGGAGGTTGGGTTGGTGAGGAGGGGATGTCTTCATTGATGATGTCAATAGGTTTAGGTGAATTGGTGGGTTGTTTAGGTGATATAGACCCAAGGCAAAATAACTCATGAGGTTTTTGGGTTTTGATCGAAGGTAAATCATGAGGTATTTATTCATATCAACCAAAGACAAATCCATTCTAGGAATACCTGTGAAGGTATAATATAGTGAATGCTAGTTTGTTAAGGTAGGCATACCTATGAATGGTTAGATGGAAGAGGTAGTGGTAGGAGTAAGAAGTGGTTGATCAAGTCCCCCATAGATAAAGTTTATTTGATGGTTGGGGGGATCAAAATGGATGATTATTCCAATGTTAGGGTCATAAGAAGGGTCATATTTGAGGTTCCCATATTATTGAGGAGTAGGGAAAACATCCAATGCTAAAAGGTGATACTCCCCTAATAAGAATCATTAGAACATAGATCCCAAGGGATCCTCTATGGGGATCTATGAAGAATGGATGGATGAGATAGTTACCATTTCATTAATGGTTGGTGATTAGGGTGTAACTACTAAAGGTGCATTGTATGGGTATATTACATTATTAGGGTGATAGGTCATGTTTCATGTTGAGAAAGGATTTGGGTCTGCTTAGATATTGATGACCTAGCCCTCATGCTCAAACTTAATGCATTAATGGAGGGTAGAGGGAACACATTCCATGGAGTGAATCCAAGGTACTCCTAATAATATGTTATATTAAAATTTTCCTTCCACCACATAGAAGAGTTTAGGGAGTGTGAGAGGTCATGAATGGATATGAAGGATGACAATTCCTGAGGTAGTGGCCATAGTTTCATTAAAATATTAAAGGATCACTGTGGATTCTGACATGATATTATCCGTTAAGTTGAGTTGGTCATAAAAATAAGAGGATATGATGTTAATGTTAGCTCCCCCATCAATCATTACCCTTTTTACATGGGTTTAGTTGATGTAAGTGGTAATAAAGAGTGGGGGATCTGGGTCCTCAGGGTGGACGGAAGGTATTTATGAATTCTTAAAGGTGACAAGGTTGGAAGTTTAGAGGGTACTAAAAAATATAGATAGAGGTTGAGGGTCATTGAGTTGGACCTCAATGGATTGTAAGGCCTCTATGATTGCTTGGCAGTGATGGGGAGAAGTATAAACCAACTCATACAAGCTCATTTTTTTAGGTTCTAGTGAAGTTTCTTGAGGATAGCTTTCTTGATAGATATTGCATATAGGTTGGATTGTGAAGGGTTAGATTGGGGGGCACCTAAGATAGACACCTTGGGTTTGATTGAAGATATAAATGGTTGGGTGTGGTTTGATTTAGAGTTTGAATAGGGGTAAGTCCAAGGAGTGGACACTTTAGCCTTCCCTTTACCCTTCTCTTATGATCTGGTGACCACATTGATAGTATGAATAAAAGGAAAAGGTGAGGTAGTAAAGTGGTCAGACTCATCTTTATTCCTAAGTGAGAGTGGAGGAGTGGGTAAGTGTTGGGTAGGTATGATTATTGTTTGGGTTGTATGGGTGACATAGGAGGTTCATCTATTAATAGATTGTCCTCATTGTAAAGGTGGTAGATGAGAGTTTGAAGAGCTTTACAATTTTTAATATCAAGGACAAGTGTCTTGTGGTATAAATAAATCAAATTGTTATTAAACTAGATGGTTCATGATGTAAAGGGTCAAAGGGTTTGATGGGTGGTAAGCTTAAGAAATAGGTTTACAATAACCATTTAGAAAATGGTTAAATAAGATTTAGTTAAAAGTGGTAAAATTTTAGTAGTTTTTATTTTATATGTTGAGGTAGAAGGTTTTTTGGAAGTAGGTTTGGTGATAGGTGACTTAGCTAAGGTGGTACACTTAGTTGATGGTTTTGGTTTAGGAAATATGGTTGATAAGTTAGAGGTGGAAGACGATAAGGTAGGTAAATTAGGTATTGCTAGTGTAGTAAAAAAAGGTGAATCAAGAAGCAAGTGTGAAGGTGTAACCAACATAGGTGGTGGGGTTTTGGTAAAAATAATGGGCTTCATGCTCAATGTAGAAGGATGAGGACCCAAAATGGAGGGCAAGGTTGAGGGAGGTAAAATTTAGGGCTTTGAGCCTTTGGATAGTTTTACTTCTTTGTTTGACTTGGTTGTTGGTTTTGAATGGGGTTTGGTTACTTGGGTATTGATTAGCTTAGGTGGTTGAGGGTTGGTTAGTTTGGTAGAGGTTTTGGTTGGTTAGGTGGAGGTTTTGGTTGTTTGGTTATTTGAAGTGCTAGGTTGGTCCACCAAAGAAGGGTTTGGAGGTTTTGGTTTGGTAACATAAGGGATACCTAATTATCTCTAAAAGGCAACTTGATCTATGTCAAGGTTGAGGATAGATTCTAGTTTTTTCATTAGCTTTGAGAAAGGTTTGATTCCATAAATGATCGGTCTAAAAGATAATCTATTAGTTGGAGACATAGGGATGGTAACCTTGTCCTCTTCCTCAATCAAAGGATGCAAGGTTGGGATAGATGGATATTCTATGGGAGTAGTAGACACGGGTATTTCCTTCTCAAGAATGATTTTTGTGGGAGGGAAGAGTTGCATGGTATTTGGTGAGGAAGGTAAGATGGGTGTGTGGTCTGGTGTGTCAATCAAAGGGGAAGTTATTAATTCTACTTACTTAATGAATGAGGAAGGAGGAAGAGGTACTTCCTTGGTTTAGGTTTCTAGAAAGGTAAAAGGTAACTCTGTTACTTCAATAAGTAGAGAGGGATTGGTAGATTCATGAATGAGTTCTTTATTAGTGAATGTGTCAAGAACCATGTTAATAGTATGAGTATCAAGAGAGCACTCAATATTTTTAATCTCATTTTTGATAGGACTATAGTTTAGAAAAGGTTGCCTAAATATACCAAAGAATTGGTTGGGTGGTGCATTGCAATTGTCCAATGTGAGCTCCCCCTTATCAATGAAGGATTGGACAAGGTATTTGAAGGTATTTCACCTATTGATAGCATGTCTTATGACTCAGTGAAAGGCACAATGGTCATTTTTTTATACCAACCTAGTATGGGGTGAAAAGCATCAAACTATTAGGGTGGTTTAATTGGTGTAATTTTGATGATATTAGATTTTAATAACTTTTCAAAAATATAAGCAGAGGGTTCCCCAAGTGGAGTTAATTACTTTTGGTTTCTCCAAGTTTGGTTTTTTGGGTTTTGGTTTGAATAATTAGGGGAGTTGGAGGTCTTGTTCCTCAGGTTTTGTTGGTTGGTAGATGGTGGAGGTATGGCTTTGAGGATAATATCATTTATAGTTCCTTTATTCTCGGTGTTAGTATTTAGCTGGTTGCTTGACTTAGAGGAAGAAGCCTCATTGGTTTTATAGGTTGAGTTTTTTTGTTTTTGAGTTTAATCTTCCCTTCATCAATGGCTCAGTTCTCTAGCTTAAGAGTCATGGTAAAATATTCATCAAAGGTCTAAAAGCTCTGGACACATAATGTGGATGAGATATGTTTGGTACATGCCTAAGTAAAGATCTCTATAAGTTTAAGTTAAGATAAGGAAAATGAAAGTTGGTAAATTAGGTTCCCTAACGAGCCAAAAAATAGATAATAGGTTCATCCTCAAATTGCCAAATGGAGTAGAGGTTAGTGATATAAACTTTATTGGATATATTGATTGAAAAGTGATCTAAAAAGTTTTGGGCTAGTTGGGTGAAGGAGAAGATGGAATGTTTGGGTAAGACACTATACCAATCTAAGGTTGGGCCAACTAGAGACATTGGGAAAGTACAGAGAAGAAGGGAATCATCATAGGCAATGAGATAAAAATCATACCTAAATGCCTTAATGTGTTGTTGGGGATCCTCCTTGATTTGAAATTTAGAGAACTTGGGAAGTTCCCATTAGGGAGGATATGGCTTAATGTGTATACATGGATGGATGGGATCATTGCAAATTTGGTCATAGGATAAGGTATTATGAGTACCTGAGATAGATGAATCTAAGGTTTTCATCTTGTCCATGATCATCTTCATGAAGTCTACATGGGGTTTAACACCTGAGAGGTTGTAAGATACATATTGTGGTGGTGGTTGAAAAACATGTTGATAGTGGGTGGAAGGTTGAGAGGTTACCACATATTGGTATGTGGATGCCAATGGTTGGGTAGAAGATATTATTGGTATGTGGATGTCAATGGTTGGGTGGTTGGTTAGCAGGCATATGCCCTTGTGGGTTATGGAGATAACTAAAGGTTGTTTGTTGGGTAGGAGTGGTAGTTGGGTTAGTGGTCGATGGAAGGGTGGTAACCTTTATACTAATAAATGGTAACATGAAGGCTATGGATACCAAAAGGCTTTGAATTAGAGTAGTTTTTGATGGATTGGAGGTAAATAGAGGTAGATGGGTAGTGCTAGAGGTAGACACTCCTATTGTGGAGGAGTGATTGATAAGAGGTATAAGGGAAGTGATAATTTGGGTTAGTTGATTATAAATGGTAACCTTAAGGGGGTTATTGGTTTATGATAAGGCTTAGGTAACTAAAGTTTGAGTAGTACCCATGGTAGTGGAGGTACTCCCCATAAGGTGGAGAGGCATGTTATAAGGGGATCTTTAAGTGGGGTCAAAACTAGGATTTGGTAAGATGTAGTTCTAAGGTAATGTTGTAAGGATAGGTGAATATTAATTTAGGAAAGTGAAAAAATCCACATCTCCTAGGACTAAATAAATATGAATTATCGAAGAGTGAAGGGAGTCCATGGGTTTGAAAACATTTTCCATGGATGTAGAGGTGGAAGAGGTTGGTTGATTTGGTGGTGAATTTTGTTCCTTATGGTCCCTTTGTTGTTGGCGAGTAAAAACCATATGAGAAAATAGGAAAGGAATGATATGTTCTCACACCTCAAAAAAAGAGTAATCAAAGAAAATTCAAGGTAAATAATTCATTATCTAAGAGTGTGTTAAGTCCTAGGATTACTTTTAATCTCTCTTTTATCTTATGCCTTAAAAAAGTGTGAAGAGGAAATTGGATTGAATATGTCCTAGAAAGTAATCTATGTTTGGTTTCAAGTTACATTTAGGTACTCAAAAAGAAATCTATATTGGATTGAGTACATGGATTGGTACTTGGGGCTTTCCCCCCTCACATCACAATCTCATATCTAGTATGGGTGCTTAACTAATATACCAATTACCAAAGCTTATACTCAACCAAAGAACTGAGCTGTTATCCCTTTGGTGATTAAATCCAAACAAGATAACTGGGAAAGGGGAAGATGATTTGCTAGGTGATTAAATCCTAGTTGGGCCTTGTCTCAAGTGTGTTTTTATTTTTGACCATGTAATTGGTTTTGTTTATTTAATATTTGTGATGCCACGATCAATTTATTTTTCTCAATTAATCTAGGTGAACTAAGACAAGCAAGCAAATAATGTATGCAATTAATTTTAACCAAAAGGAAAATTTTGATTTCTTTTCAATAAAAACCAAGAAAACTAAAATGCATATAAATTTAACATGAAAATTCAATCCTAATCCTAGGATGAATGCTCTTTTCTTTCTTTTTAGTTTTTTAATTTCCTTTTCTTTCTTTTTTTAGAAATGCAAGGAAAATAAAATTTAAACTTTTCTTAAAAATGCAACTAAAACTTATATTTTGTAAAGAAAGAAAGGAAGCTTAATTTTATAAGAATTCAAATAAATTAATTTCACTAATGTAATTATAAATTTCTTAAAACATCTATGAACCCAAAAAAACTCAAGGGTCCCACCATGCATGCCAAAATATTTTTGTTCAATTTTTCCTCATTTCTTAGTTTTGGAAGAAAGAAACTATGTTACAAGTTTTTAGAAGAATACCTATTGAATGTTCATGCATTGAATATAAAAAATTATGGATAACTCCTTTTTGTTTTAGGATAAATTACCTACAAATAAGAAATCACTACCACAAAACTTTTTTGTTAGATGAGTAGATGGGTGGATTGCCTAGTGTGAGCTAGATCTTAGAAGTGAAAGCTTTATAGGAGGCTGTCAATCTACCTGATTTAAACACTTAAATTAAAATTATAAAGGAAATTTAATTGAATTAAATGACAAAAAATAACTAAAATTAATGCAAGAAAATTTGTTAAAAAGATGACTAAACAATAAATCATCTTAATGCTAAAACTAGTCAAGCCAAAATTATAGTTTTGGTTTGAGTTTGTCTTGTGACAAAGGCCAAGAAAACGTGGTTTGGTTGAGGTTGGTAAATTTACAAGTTGTTAATTGGGTAAATTATGGTAAGAAATCAAAGGGATAAAGGTCAAGATGGCAGGAAGACAAAGAGATAAGGAAGGTAAAGATGGCAAAGGTGTGATTTGGTCAAAAGGGTGATGATGGCAAAGGGGCAAATGGATAAGAATGGTAAATGGAAAAAAGGGGTAGGAGAGAAGGGAGGTGTAAGAAGAAGGCCAAGTGGAAATAAAGGAATAAATATAATAAATGAAATAAATAATAAGGTTACCTCATACTTATTAAATATTGAAGAAGGTTGATGAAGATGGTGTTGTTGATGAAGACAACTTGCAATTTTGATAGAGATTCATTGCTTTCAAATTTAATCCAACAATATGATGAGTGGCCTCCTTGAAAAACACTTCCAAAAATACAAGATGAAAATGTTCCTAACCAAAAATTAACTTAACCATGGGTGAAGGGGGAGGGTCATATTTATAGCATTTGATGTCAAGAAACATGCCAAAGGAGTGGAATAGTGAAATGTGGCACTATTTTCCAAGTGGGCTCATAAATAGTCATGAAAGACAAGGGGGTGAGATTCCCACTTAGCTAAATTTTTTCTCATTTGGTTTGTTTATCTCCAAACTTGATAAAGAGTCCAAAATGGAGTGAGAATAATGCACATGGGCTCATATGGGTCCAAAATACTTTCTACCACTCTCTTCCATCTTTTAGCTAAGTGCCCCATGAATTTTGGTTCCATTTTCCAAGTGGGATCATAATTGGTCATGAAAGACAAGGGGTAAGATTCCCACTTAGCTAATAGGTCTCCCACTTGGTTGGTTTTTCTTCCAACTTGCTAAAGAGTCCAAAATGGAGTGGGAATCATGCACATGGGCTCATATGGGTCCAAAATACTTTCCACCACTCACTTTAATATTTTGGATAAGTTCCCCATGAATTTTGGCACCATTATCCATGCATGAGCAAAAAACACATGTTGAATGATGGTCTCATAGGGAAAATTCACCATACTTCAAAGGAGGGGCCCTTTGGTGCTTAATAATGTCATTGGGTACCTTAGAAGAGGGTCCCAGGTGGGTTTAATGTCCCACTTCAAGCTACCTCAATTCTAATCCATGTAACTTACCATATCACCTTCCATGTCACTTTTCATGTCACTTGCCATGTTACTTGCCATGTCATCATAAATAGTGATAGTGGGTCCCACAATGAATAGTTATAGTGAATAGTACTTTTGAATAGTGATTTGGTTAGGTTAAAAGGGGTTGGTTAAGGGTTAAGAAAGTTTAGGGGGTCTTTAGGGGGTCCTAAGGCATTAAACTATCAAAAACTATAAGTATGTAATTTTCTCATGTCTATACCTCTTGATAATATTATTGTTACACCTACTTTGGGGGTAACTTAGCTTATAAAAAAACCTATTTTAACTTTAAAACCTTTAACAATAGAAACACCTCATATGGCTAGTACCTACTCTCCAGATATACAATCCCTTATGAATGAGATCTATGATCTACAAGCCAAGGTGTTACATCTTCAGTAGGGTGATACTTGGCCATCCTTGGCCATCCCATGCCTTAGATTCTCTTGTTCTTTTATATACACCTTTGGCAAAACACATAGTGATAACTCCTTTACTATCGAGATTTATGGCACCTAATATTAATTTATATGATGTTAAAGGTGACCTAGATCACCATCTATGATATTTTCATGTAGCATGTTTGGACTGTGTCCAATTATTGACTCCTTAATAATTTGTTCCCACACAATCTAAAAGACTCTACCTTATAGTGGTTCTATGGTCTTCAAAATTAGTCCATAACTACATTTAACCCATTGAAAGATATGTTTTTGGCACACTTTTCAATCAACATTAGTGATAAGGTTTCATATGCTCAAGTGGCTCAACTTAAGCAAAAATATAATGAGCCTATAGAAAAATATGTCTTGTGATCTAAAAATATATTAGCAAAGATGAATAACCCCATGGTAGATAGAGAGATCCAAGACATATTCAAACAAATTTTACTACTAGCATTGCATGAGGCTATATTATTCAAGTTTCCAACATTCATAGATTTATGCCACATAGTGAAAGAAAGGTAAGTCAAGCTTCTCTCTATGGGAAAACTAAAGTACAAAACTGGATCATATTCAACTAATAAGTGTTTTAATAAGCCTCCATACAAAGTGAAACCTAGTGAAAACAAGAATGATCAAAAGGCCATAATTAGTGCAGCTTCAGAGTCACCTCCTCACTTGGTTTTATCAACTCTTCCATGAAGAGTTTTCAAAAATCTTCTAGAATCACTGGCATGTGTTTTATAATAGCTCTTTAAATGCAATGTAATATCTATCCCTCCCATCAAAGAGGTTGATATGAATAATCATCTTCCAAAAACTATGATTCCAATGAATTCTATGACTATCGTAGGGCACTATGCCATACTAAAAATAAATGCATTAGTTTGAGACATAAGATACATGATTTGATAGAGGCCAATATCATTAATGTGGGCACACCTATAAAGGCAACTAAAGTTTAACAAATATAAGCTAAGGTATTGAAAATATTTTTGAATCCATTTATAAAACATAAAGCTAATGAGGTAGAAGGTACTTTAGGTGTTCACTACACATAGCAGGCACATATACCACCAACATACTATCATATTAATATAAAAGACACACACCCTTGTTGATGTACCTAAATGTATCAATAGGTTCATATAGTTTTTAAGAAACACTTCTCATTTATAGATTCATAGAAACATTGCATGAGTTATTGGTTGTGATAATCCTATTATCTCTAGTGGAATAGAGGTAGAATAGGTTGACTATTTCACAAATTTATATTAGTTGGTGGTTAGGAGCCACTATGGATCAATAGTTAATATTTGATTTTGAAGATGATCTATGCCATTTAAAGTGAATTATTATCAAAACTAAGTATAAATCTCATCCAAGATGAATATTTACAATGTAGCTAATCTAAGGTGAATTGATACATAGGAGAAAAAGGAAGGGTAAGGCAGAAAAGGGAGGTGTTGTTGATATTTATTTCAAACATTATGATAAAGTTCCAATTTCATCTTAACATGCATTTAACTAATGTGCAACATGAAGTAACATAAGCTCAAATCTTATCACACATCAGGAAAACAATAAGGAAGGTATGAAAAAATGCAAATAAAAACTAGGTTCACTTTAAGAATTTCATCCCTACAAAAAAATAACAACTTAGATGCAAGAGGAGTAAAGAAAGTAAAACAAACCTAAGAAATTTCAACTAATCTAGCATTATCACAAATTAGAAAATTTGAATTTAAAGATGCACACCCAAAATTCACAAGAGCCATTTAAATTAGAAGATAAGATTAAACAAATGAGAGAGAAGCCATGATAGCAATTCAAAAAATCAAGTGTGAACAAAATTTATGGAAATCCTTGCTTATATTAATTTTCTCAAAAGTTATAAACAATTTTTGGCTCTAAAAACTTTCCCTTTTATAATTGGTAATACATATTTATATAGACCATTCATGAGGTATGCTAGTCAATAATGTCAAATTAAATTTGTACATGTGTCTAAGACAACTATCCTTTTTGTTAAATTCTATAACAAATGTACTTTTTTAATATACTGACCTATATGTAGTGTAATTTACAAGCTATACATGCCTTTAAAAAAAGAATATTCCTTTTCCTAAATATACAATACTAGTTACAAAATAATATTCCTAATCCAACTAACTTTGGGACCTTGGTGTTGTTACATCCTTCTACCTTCCTTGCAAGATCTTCATTATATAATGTTTCTCATTAATTAGCTAGAGGTCAACAATGGGTCTCATGAACAACTCCTTTTCTTGATCTCTTAGGTTACCAAGATATTTATCAACTCTCTACAAAGCTTATTTGATGCTCCTAACATATCTTATCCTCTCTTTAGATGACAATAGAAGGCTCATGATCTTCTTATTATCAGCCCCTATCTTTTCTTGGCCTTGGTTCTTTACTTGCTGCACGAATTGAGAAGTTCTATGCTTGAACTCCTCATCAGTGATAAGGCCCACAGGACTAAGTGAGGTGGACTCTTTGATTAAGCTATATAATATGTGTATCATCTTATCTTCCTAATATTTGAGGTCCTTGGAAATGTCCTCCATCTTCATGGACCACTTACTGAGGGCTTTGATCTTATTCACTAATATAGCCATGGCCATGTTTAGATAGGCCAGGTTAAATATTTTGAATTTAGGGATTTGGTTCTTGGTTAAGGCTTTGATCAAATCTTTTACTTGATGACTGGCATCTTACCATTATCTAGTTTGTCTTGTAGCCATATAAATTTTCTTACTTATTTCCTCTTGTTTGGTTTTGACTAAATTTAAAGAATTGAATAAGTCAATCATGGTGTCCTCAAATAGCGTGAATCTATCTTTTTAGATTGACAAGATGATAGTATCTTCTAAATTATTTTATTATTGCATCATACCTTAGATGATAGCCTATAATTGATCAGATTATGCTTAAGCCAACTTCAATGAGTCTCATTTATAGATAGAAATTTCACCAAGCCTTTGTCCTTCCACTAGAGTCAAACTAGTGAATGGTTCCACTTTTTTAAAGGTGAATTTATCTCTAACAATCATGGCCTTTTTTTGTCACTCTTTCCAAGCTAGTGGTCTCTAGATTAAATTAAATCCCCACTAATAATTGAGTCACTTTTGGAGCTATGGTTTCTATTTGTGCTCCACCTAATACTCCTAGGGAATCCATTCTTTTCTCCTCTTCCTTTTGTACAGCCACAATCCATGGCTTAAGCTCTTCATGCATAATGATGTTGGCAGACTTTGTTATTACCCAAAGATAGTGCAAAGTAGGGAATTTCTACAATTTGCCATAGTGGCCATGAATTTGTTTAAATACTTACTAGTGGTTTGTACTTTGGTTTTAGATTGAATTCTTCTTGTATAGATAATAATTCAACTCTCTTAGGTTTGATTATGATTAATATATGGCTGAATTAGGGCTTTAGTATATGCTAGGGATCTTTTAAATGTTTTCTTAATGCTTTGATGGTAGTATCTAGTTCAAATGGTGAGCTTTGTGTCATCCCTATGGCCTTTTCATGGCACTTTACTCATTAATATTTAAAAATGACTATTGTCTCCCTTGGACATGTGTTAGTATTTTATTAGTTGTGGGCCCTTTAAAATTTTTACTTACCTTACATCATTGGATTTATTTTCTTGAATCAATACAGTTCATTAATCTTAACTTGAGAACTTGAATTCTATTGGTTACTTTCTATGTTCCCCATGGTTATGACACTTGCCACTTATACATTCACTCTAAGCTTTGTTGAAATGTAAACATTGATCTCATACTATTGATCTTGTTTTCATAGATCAATCACACTCCATCGATCTTGATATACTAAATTATATTTCTTGCTCTATGAACTGTTGATTGAAATGTATACACTCATCCATGTACCATCAATATTTGAAAGATGCACAAGCTTTAATTTGTGGATCATGGAACTACCATGTGTCATCTCTACATTCATCCTCAGGGATTTTGAATTTTCAACCTTCATCATGTACCGTCAAATCTTGATTGGTCAGATCAATGCGCTCTATTAGATCTTGATCGAAAAGGTCAAACACCATTGGTTGTTGAGTTTTATTTGGCCATGAGTATGAAACTTGTCATCTTCTCACTATCTTGAGGCTCCATTAAAGATTTGAATTATTATGCACCATCAATCAAAATGTGTATGCTTAGCCACATACTATCAATCTTTAGGGACATGCTTGGACTTTAATTTTTGGTATGCAGTTATGCCACTTGTCATCTCCATAGTTGTCTATAGGATTCTTGAATTTTCAATGTTTTATATGAACCATCCAATCATCTTCACTTGAGAAAATTTATACCATTGATCCTATAGGTGAAAATGATATTTAAGTTAGGCTCTAAAAAATAAAGAACTTAGCATAAAGTTTTTAGACTATGGTTTTATTTCATGTTAATAAACAGAGGTAAGACCTTAAGATAAACATTTTAAGATAAGTTTTAAACATGATAAAGGAGACCCCATGAATAATAAAATAGATGTCATAAAGTCATGGGAAAAGGATTTTAGCTAAAGTCTCAAACATAACAAAAGGACCTGGAAGTTAGTTAAACCACATGGAAATAAAAGGGAACAAGGGGGGCTCAGGACATAAAGGGACCAAACATAAAATTTTTAGACTAAGGTTTGGTCATATGAATAAACATGGATAAACCTTGGAATAAAAATTAAACTAAGTCTATGGCATGATTAATCATTCTTACATTAATTATTCCCACCAAATTTGAATTTGATTCAAAACAACCTGAGATAAGGTAATTTGAATGAGGATTTTGGGATGCTTTCAATTTAATTTTCAATAGAATAAAGGCTAGTAAAAGGCCAAATTGATATAAAAATCATGAAACCTAAGCATTGCCCATTCCAAATGGACTCCATTGGAGCTACAACTTGAAACATAAAGATCCAATGTTAGCAATTTTAGGCATGATTAAATAAATATTATGAATAAATATGCCAACCAAATCAAGTGTGAATGATCTTCAAATGAAAATAACATGAAAACAAGATAATGGTTCTCTGATCAAGTTAATTTTCAATTTTAAGGTACAAATTTGCACAATTTGAAATAGGGGTCCTTATTTTTAAGAAATAGGGCTATGTTAACCTCAATAACCCCCTAAATTCATTAGTGTATATCATATTATAGTGCTAGCTAGACCTCTCATCACTTTCTCAGAGCAAGATATTATCGAAGATGATTTATATTTATATGCATTCTTTGTATGAGCCTACATTGATCATCATCGTATTTAGAGTATTATGGCTAAAAATAGATCAAGTATCAACATGTATACCATTACACTTATATAAAATTTAGGTTATTTATAGAAAGACATTTATGTAACTGATATAATTATTTATGGTTTTAATGGCCCTGTTTAGAGCTCCATTAGGAATATTATACTCCTATTATAGGTTAGGCCAACACATGTAGCCACTAGGTTCTTAGTCATACCTAGTGAAAACACATTTGACATGTTATTAGGTGGGCCATAGATACATCAAATTTAAGCCATTCCATCCATAGTACATAGATTTATCAAGTATATACATGATAATTATGTGGTTATAGTTGAGGGCCTTCCATTTGAGTATCATTTTCCTATCCCATAGGCAATTACATAATAGCCACTAGTTATAGTTTTGAGTATAGTTTCTATTAGTATACCACATATTTTAGTTGAGCCACTAGTACAAGTGAGGTTTACTTATATATTGTTACCACATATATGTACTCTCCTATGTAGAACCTTATTAGAGAGACCCCTATATCAGAGACATGTTATAGATTCTAGAGAACATCTCTATACCCATTTGATTTTGAGATTAGTGTTACTGAGTTCCCAGAGTTATAAATATAGAGAATCCATGTTAGCTATAACATATTCTACTAGATGGGTCCCTAAAAACCCTATAATTCAAAGGATAGTTTAGCCATTTTCACATATTCAGAGCATAGTTCATAAGCCAGTTTAGTCATCTTCTCAGATTCTTAGCCCTACTCTATAGGAAATGTCAACTATACATTACTCAACACAGTTAGTTCTTAGACCACATATACCTTTTCACACAACACACACAATAATTATTCCTTTGTTTGATACGTGATACCTTGATAGTGAGTCTATTACAAGAATCATCAGTTAATATGTTCCTCCCTACTTGTACATAGTTAATATCCATAAAATATAAAAATAATATAATATGTTCAAAACACAAAAACATTCAAATATTTTCTCAAAAAATACAAATTATAGATTATATGTATTTCCATGTTTACACTTCTTATAATTTCTAGGTAATACATATGCTATCTATCTTAGTATAGTAAATTTTATCATTAATACATGATTCACTTGTTTTTTTCAAGTGTTTGAAAATATTTATAAGACCCATGTCTATCACACATATCTATATTTGCTACTCTCTACCCACTAAGGGCACATACATAGGTTCCTTATTTCATATATTTGCTCATTTGGGGATATCGTATACACAATTTTGATTTCCAATTACTCATTTTAAAACTATTTATCATAGATTTATCATTGTTATATCTTTATATTGATCATCCTACACTACTTAGATTTTTTACTGACTGCTACTACTTTAGACTTGGTTTATGTACATCCTTGATCATATAGAGATTTGTATCACATGTTCATGCATACTTTCATTTCTAGATTTATTATTTTAGAATTTATTGTGTTTTTATACTTACTTCTACATCTATTTAAGGGATTTTGAATATGCCATTGTTATATGGCTCTATGCTAATTCATTTCATTATATATATGATTTAGACATGTGCCCATGCCCTTGTGTGTAAATTCATGATTATGTATGTATAAATTTGAGCATGTCCTTCTATTGATATAGGTTTTTTTCACACCATAAATAATAAGGTAGCCTCTAAAATTTTAGGATCTCTATGGAGGTAAACTCCACTCTAGGTCACAAGTTCTAGGTATGCAGTCTTAACAACCTATTGATAAAATAGATGGTAGGGTACGTAGGCTATTGACATGGTTTTTTGGATGGAGGTGTGGTATATTAAAAGGAAGTGATAATATATATGAGTTAGATGGGTGGATGGATTATAATAAAAGGTGGGTAAATCATAAAACAAACTCAAAAGGAGTGAAGGGTAAGGTAGAAAAGAGACCTATGTGATTTTCAAGAATTACTTCCCTAGCCGGTTATTAAGTGGAAAAGTTGATTTCAAAACCTATGAAAGTTGCTAAAATCTATTGCACACACATAGTCATACATGGATAGGAAGTCTAAGAAGATATTTATATAGGAAACTCATGGGCCTTAGTTAAAGGTTACTCTTTTAGGGTAGTTGTTGCACACCCTTAATCAAGAGACTATGACTCAGGCTTAGTGAGGTATCGAAGGTAGCTAGTGTACACTCTAAGAATATTAAATCAAAACAAACCACTCATATACATTTAAATTATGAATAAAATCAACTTAACTATCCTAACCAATGTAATTTACCAATCATTGAATAGTTATTGAACATCTAAGATTGATATACTAATCAAGATAATCAAGAACCCATTCATAAATTTTGCATAGTAAGGATTATTGAATCATACAACCAAAGAAATAAAATCAAATTATATAAACATTGGAAATAAAATATGTAAACATATGAGTGGACAACCAAAATTGTTTTGCTCCTATATATTCAAAATTCTCTAAAAAATCCAAACTATGGATTACAATTGTTTAAATAGAGTTAGGGAAGGGGTAACCTCATCCTCCAAGTTCATACAGAAGTTATTATATGTGACAATTAAAACTCAAGTTATAACTATGGTTAAAATCATACAAGATTTTACTTACAGTTTTTAATTAGTCTAAGTTAACCTTTATAAAACCATGCAACGTGAACATGTGTATAAAGAAAAAAGTTAATTTTTACAATTATATCTTTAAACTATATATATATATATATATATATATATATATATATATATATATATATATATATATATATATATATATATATATATATGCCATTCAAAAAATATCCATGCATAAAATCTAGCCTTTCAAGGCAATGTTGTCTTAATAGTAGTATAGACTTTGGTTGGTGTAGTGGCCAATGTGGTAGAAGTAGAGACTACAGATGTCATCATGACACTAGAATTAGTAACTTGAGATTTTTTCCACTTTGCTTCAATATCTTTATAACACTTGTCTATGATGTCATGTTACTATTGAATGATATCTAAATCTAGAAAAGGTGGTATGTGGACTCTATTGAATTGACTGAGGAGCTTCACATGTTCTACCTTCATCACTTGGAAGTTTTTCTTGAAATTATCCACTTCAATGACCTTCTAGGTGAAGCTCAATTTAAATTCTACATCCTCTAATGCTAGGCCTTAAAAAATTTGTTTGAAGTTATTAATGGCCTCCTATATGAGTTGATCAAAATTGATCTTGTTGATCAATTTTATTTTAGTGTGCTTCACCTTAGATAACTTTATAACCTTCAAAATTTGAAGAACCTAGGTCTCATGATCTTGATAGTTGGGGAGTAAAGCCCCAAATGATGTTAACCATTCCCTTGCTTCCTCTATTCTCATGACCACCAAATTAAGGTCATTAGATACCTATAATGGTGTCATGAGGTCTAAATATTTATGAGCATTATTGTCTATGTATGCAACCAACACCTTCAATTTATTTCTATAATTATTCAAATAATTGAATAATTCATTAATTTTATTAACATGTAGGGATAATGCAACCTGCATAAAGTCTAGAACTTCTAAAGAATTATAGTATTTAGAGGCTGCATATTAGCCTTCTACCTATGTGCTTGCTAATATGTGGATAATTTTGGCCTATTATTCTACTTTAACCTTAACATCTATCTCTTATATATCCACTTATGTACCTTCATGAATGGATACCATGGCCTCCTTATGTGCTTTAACTAGGTATTTGAAGTGTTCAATATAAGGGGATTGCCTCGAATGATTATTTTATCTTTTGGTGAGGGAGAAGACCTATTATCTCTCCTAAAAAATTATCTCCTACCCTTTGTCATCCTCTATCTTCCTCTTATTCACCCTCTATATGGTCCCAGATGGTTTGTCAAATAGAGTGGTGATGGAGGGGAGCTCAATGATTTTAAATCTAGGCAACTAAGAGGTCTTCTCAAATCCATGGCCCAAGGAGGAATGTTTAATTATAAATTTATTTCTCCTATGGTTATGGCTAAAACCTCTTCCTTAGCCTCCTTCATGACTTGATACTTCTTGGATGCCTTGACATGGGTGTTAGGTAGAAAGGTTTAGATAATTTTAGACCAATCCAGTCTTCCAAATTGAGGGAGTGGATGGACTATGATTATTTTAGGTTTGGCCTTCTTACCTTTGTATGAACTTGCCACTATGGTTTCTTTAGATGGAGTGGTAGAAAACATGGGAAGGGTGATTTGAATGGATTAGACACAGAGTTGTGAGGTGGCTATGGATGTCTCCACCTTCCTAGATGCCTTTTTATTTTTTAGTGATCTCATAGTGGTAGTTCCAAAAGGGATTCTATAGGCATCCATAATGGAAGTGAATGGAATGGAGGTGGACAATGGATCAATAAAAGTGGTAGCAATAATGGTATAATAAAAATCCTTCTCAAACTTTGGGTTGAACTAGGGGAACTATATGAAAGAGGTTAGGGAAAATGGATCAAGGGTGGAAGTAGGGACTTTCACCTTGGGGGTCTTTAATATAAAAGAGAGATAAACAAAACCAAACATGGGAATATAAATATAAGACAAAGGAGAAACCTCAATAGACTAGGTACTTAGGGAATGAGTTGCCTCCATAGATAGTTGTTTACCCTTATTAGCTTCTAGGCACAATTCCTTAGCTTTTTCTAGCTCTGTGTCTTCATCAAAGTCATCTTCTTCTTTTAAGTCCATAATCTCTCCCTCTATCACCTTTGAGTATTGGGGTCTTATAGGTAAGCATTGATATAATTCAACTATGGGAATTCTTGTAGGAGTCCTAGGCTTCCTTGTATAGACAATAGTGTTTTTTTGGCTATGTGAAGGATTCTTATTGGCCAAAAGTAGCTGATTCTTTTATTACTACCCATATAGATGTGATATATTATGCCTAAGGAATAGCTATTAATATTTGAACTATGCTAGTAGTTATCTCTTATTATGCTTTCCTTTCCTCACTAGAGTCTAAATTAATGGGGTCTCTTACCTATGCTCCCCTAGGGTTAACTACTTAGGTTCCTTATTCATAACCTTGAGATTCTAAGGGATTCCTTGAGATGAGGATCGTGCTTGGTCCTTTGACCACTCTATGGATTGATCCTTCTAGATGTATGAATGTGTCCACCCTTGAAAGAGTGACTTTATACTATCCAATTCCCTCACAAATATAGATAACTCTTGTTAGATAATCCTCAAACAATACTCCTTCAATCCATAAATCTTTTCCATCTCTAAAACATCTTCATTATCTTTTGCATTAAGAAATAAAAATTCATAAGAGTAAGGTTAGTGTCTATAAGGGATATTTAATCCTTGTATATTATTTTAGATGAGTCTATGGGGATCCCAATCATTATTTGGGAGTGTAGGGAAATGATAAATTTTCTTCTCTCACCAACTCCTCTAAAATGATTTCTCATGGTGTAAACAATTCAACCAATGACTATGTGGCAGCCAAATAATTAGGCTTTCTTCACTCTTGATAGATCCTCCTCTACACTCCATCATAACTAAAAAGCAATTTCTTGCTCTGCCACCTTATCAAGAACATATTTTTGAAGGCATAGGTGATGAACCTTATTTCCCCAGATCATGATGATAGTGAAGTCTAGGTATAAGAATTATTCACCCCTCTCAGAAAGTATTTTCATAATGTTATCTCTTATCCTAGGCATAGGCAAACTATGGATGGCATGACAAACTTGAGGATATACATCCAAAATAATATTCACCATATTTTTTGTATAAGCATATATGTACATGAACTATAAATGGTTATAAATATTATTTTTGATACAATCAGTGGCTAGGCTTCATATCTCATAAATAACTTTGTAAATGGTCTCCATGATAACATCTTATAAATAGGACATCATGTAAAAATGGCCTACATGAGTAGGCCAATTATCTTTGTGGATGACCTATTTACTTAAATGAAAATTGAAAATCTCTGCTAATATGAATGTAACATCAATGGCCATCATCATGTGCAATAATGACACCCAATCCAAATTAATAAGGTGAATGTTTGGTATATTATAAATTCTATTCAATAGTGCCATACCAATGTGCACTTCCATTATGAATTGATTAATGGGAGTTGGCCCCTTAGGTTTCTTACCTTTGAAGGTAATGGTCTAATTGGAGAGTAACCATGAAGATAACACCTTATCCATTGAGTTCTCTACATTACACTACACTAATCTATGCTTCCTAAAGTATGCATCAAGTATGGGCAAGGACAAATATCTCTAGAAGTCAACTCCTAAAATGCAATCCATGATTGTAGGATTTACAATATGGTGGAAGAAAACATCTTGTGTGACTTTGCCTATGAAGAATAAGTCATGTAATAGGTCAATGCATGGCATCACCTCAAGCTTAGTGGTAGTAAAACGTAATCCTTGTCATTTTAGGGCCAACAAATCCTTGATGAATAGTTGATTAGAGAGAGACATATTATTGTCTAATGAAAGTATATCCATAGAGTCAATAATGTCTCATAATTTTAAATAATTTATGTACCTATTATCAAATATGGTAGCATCAAAAATTGTATCCATGAACTCAATGGTATCCTTAATTGAGAAGGGTGATGGTGGAACTACTCTTTTGAACTATCTAGATGAAGACACCATTATTTATTATGTACTTTATGTTATTTATAATATACTTTTATGTGCTTTGCATGTTGTATGATCAATTCATGCTTTCACTAGTCATTATTCTTCACCTAGTATTTTCATAGGTAGTAGCTATGGCTCTTTGTCATGTAGGAGAGTAATAAACTTTAGATGTAAGTTTGTTTATGAGTAATGAAGGATTTAATGGTTGCACATTGTGTATATAGTTTTAACATTGATTACTAGTTCATGTGATATAAATGTTCAATATTCAACTATTTTGTATCTTATGAATAGTTCAAATTTCATTAGTTCAAGTTGGTAGGGGGGACTATAACATACCATTATAAAGTATTTTGGCATTATTGAACTAAGTATAGTAGGTTATTTTGTCACTTTCATTAGTTGGGTATTTGGTTTTGTGTTGGGATTGGTCTTTACAAAAGACCTACAACAAGAAGCCCAAAGAATTAATTTCCATTGGATAAATTGTCTGCAACATATGTATATAAAGCTCTTTAGGATCTATCAAACAAAATGTCTGTGGTAAAAATTTTGAAAATAAAAAGTCTGCCAGATAAAGTGTCTATGGAGAAAAAGTCTATAACATAAAGCTTGATAAAAATATAAGTTATTTTTAGAGAAATTATTTTAGATAAAATGTCTACAAAAATAACCTTAAAGACCTATTTGTTTATAATAAATGTTTTAAAGACCAATTTCTCATTGAATAATAATCCTAAATAAACCAAAGTGTAGGAAAAAATAAGTGATGATGAATAAATACCAAAGAATTATTTGAATAAAATACCTAAAACGAAAAAACCCCAAACCCAAACCTATCAGATAAAATGTCCTATTTCAAAGAAATTCTAATTATATTCTTTGAAATAAAGATAAAAGAAACTTGAGAAGGGTATGGTAGAAAAACTTGATATGTTGTACACGTGTTTGATCTAGATGAGTTTAGATATTGTTCTTTGTCTTGAGATGAATAACTTGAAGATAAGAAAACACTTAGAGAAATGGTTTGATTAGTTATATAGTAGGATGGATTGCCTAGCAAGCTAGATCCAAGAAGCATGAGCTTCCTTGGAGGTTGTCAATCCACACTTTTAAACGATCAAGTTTTAAAAGATAAAGTGCTTGAATAAATAATAAAATATATTGAGATTAAGTATAAGAAGTGTTTGATAAAAGAATAGTCAAAATTTATTAATTATAGTAATAACTAGGTCAATAATAATGCTAATTAGGTTGGGTATGGTTCATAAAATAGTGGAGGGTTCTATGATCAAGTAGAGGGATCAGACATGAGTGGCATTAGCTATATAATAGGCTTCCATGGTAATGCTACATGGTCAGTCGATAGTGGCATAGGGTTAGGTGGCTATAGTTACAAGTGAGAGGGACCATGCTAGAGTTACATTAACCTTGGTTACCTAAGAGAGAGATTCCCTGAGATAGGTTGAAGGAGGATTTGTAACACCTATAGGACCATCGAGCACTATCCCCATGGTACAATATATAGCCACAGTAGAGGAACTCTATTAATATGGATTGATAGTCTTCAAGTGATATCTAAATGAGCCTCAATGGGGTGAGTACAGGATAGGTATGGTAGGTGGTGATAAGATGGTGACACCAAGTCAGTGGGATATTTCTACAAAAGGATAAGTAGGTACTATGAGAGGATAAGCACCAAGAGGTAGTGGTACTCTAGGAGATAGTGGTGCCCTAAGGGCATAGTTTAATATGAGACATTAAATATATTGATGTATATGATTTTGATACTATCTTATGAGCTAATATGGTGAGGTGTATATTTATTTTTAGAGATAGATGTATATTTTTTAATACATGATGATGTTTATGGTTGATTATAGACTCTCAATATATATATATGATCTTTGTCTATTGCTTATGGTTCATAGTTTGTGATGCTCATGTTGATTATTGATTATGGTTATGCTCATTATAATATGGATATGGATGTTGATATAGACTCACCTAGCTAGGAATATGATGAGATGCCTTTTTGTTTATATTCATGATGATATTGATATTATAATCATTTATATGATGAATGGATAATGCTATGATGATGCTCACATAGATTATTGTTTATGTTTTTTTATTGTTTATGATGATGATGTTGTTTATGGATTATTAGGATGAGGTTTATGATAGTTATGACTATTTTTATTGATGATGTTATTTATGGATGGTTTTTTCTATGATGGTGAAATGATGATATTGTTGTGGTGAAAGTAGTTTATTTTTGTTTATTCATGAATGTTATGATGTTGATGGTAATCAATATGCACATGGACATGGTTTATGCTAATGATGTTTATTCTTTTTTATGATATGATGATGATGGTGATAGGATGTGGTTATGATTATGGTTATTTTGTTTAAGGTGAAGCAAATAAAGTAAGTTAAATATCAAAACTAGATGTGAAAAAGGGTAGATAAATGTCTAAGTGAATATATCAACTAGTATGAGAGGATAAAAAGAGGGCATGATGATTATTCTTTGGCAAGGAATACAACAAAACTAAAGTTTGATTGGATTAATAAACATAAGCCCATTTAATGCTTTGCATTAGCATTCATTAGCTAGTTAAAAAGGTGTCTTGATCACATTATGTCAAGTAAGATAAAAATACCTTGCTTATATTGTATAAAGGGGGAATGGATAAAAATAGAACCTTCTTGTGAGACTAGCATGCCTCTTTAGGAGGTTATCAAAGAGTCAACATAAACAAGTCTATGTCACATAAGATATATACTAATTGATGTGGGAAGTCTACTCACAAGAGTCAATTATGGATTTCAAAATTATTGGTCTTATGAGAGTCGATTGTGGCTTTCAAATATTATTTTTATTTTTATGATACTTAATAATGGGTATTTTGCTTATTTTAATGTTTCTTGGGAGGATTGGGGAAGATGATCGATGTGGGAAACTTCCAATATATTGCTATGCTTTGACAAATTATTTATTTAGCCATCCTTCAAGGGAGTGGTCTAAGTTTGTGTGCTTTATTTAATTATTTTGATAGTTATCCTTCAAGGGAGTATTCTACCTTATTTTGATCAATGTTTTATATGTTTTCAATAGCTGTTCTTTAAGGGAGTAATTTGTAAATTCTATAATGACCCATGATTATTTTTGGTTATGATAGTGTTTTTTTGATTTTGAGTGACATAAACTTGATTATATAGTCTTAAAGATTCTCTTTTATGAAGGTAATATCTAAAATCATAAGAAGATTGATTAGGTGTAAATATCTTTAGGTAATAATGATCATGGGAATCCATCATGTAAAAGGGGTAGAAAGTACCATTAGAATCATGCCATGGGTAGAGTCATGGTACCCACTATTCAATATTAGACCATGATTGTGATGAATAATCACATGATTAAATTTTAATCAATTGTACCTAAAATAAGGAGATGAATATGGTTTAAAAGCAAGAGATGAGCTTAAGTTAGATAAAAAGGTGAATTTGATCATTTTTAACAAAAGAAATAATGTAGATGTGAAGCATTAAAGGGTTCAGGTTCTGGGTTTCCCTCAAGAGAGGATAACTAGTAAGATCTTGATCTATACTTGTGCATTATGATATAAGGTCCAAGCTAATTAAAATCAAATTTTCCCCACTTGTTATTCTTCATATTGGTGATATGTTGGTTTTCCTTTAGGATGAGGTTTCTAATATTGAATTTGTGCACTTTAAGGTGTTTGTTATAAGCTTATTTGATTTGTTATTGATAGACATGAAGATGGGTAAGAGTAAATAACTGATTCTCCTCAAGTAACTCAAGCTAGTTTAAACATTCTTGATGATAATTGCTTTCAGAGACAAGATCTTACATGGTTATGTGAAGATAAGGAATTGGGACTTTGAGAGGTAAGATGACCTATTCTCTAAAAACTAGAGAGAATGAGGTAGCACCCATAGAGGTTTTGAATTCTAGTATCATAGGCCCATAAGGCAAAGGGGATGTGTAAATACCAATCCTAACTAGATGCATTAACCATTTTAGTTAACATATTATTGAGAGTTTTGTTAGAGGCCTCTACCTATCCATTTGATTGAGGATGATAGGGTGAAGAGAAACTCAACCTAATACTAAATTCATCACAAAGACCTTAGACTTGTTTGTTTTTAAAATATTTTCCATTATTGGTGATGATTTTGTGAGGAACACCAAAATGATAGATGATGTGATGGTTGATAAAGTAGACAATCTTTTTGGCTTTGGTTGAGACAAGAGGAATAGCCTCTACCCATTTGGTAAAATATTTGGTGGTAGTGATGATAGAATGATGTCACTATGAAGAATGGGGGTTAATTTTACCAATGATATCCAAACCCCATTATGAAAAGGGCTAGAAATATATGGAGACACGAAGACTATGGCTAGGTGCGTGATGTTAATAGCATGTTGTTGACATTTAACACACTTTTTCACATAATCACAACAATTTGGTTAAGGGTATGCCAATAATAGACAAAGTGAAGGATGCATTTAGTGATGGATAGGCCACTAAAGTGTACCCCATAAGTCCTATCATGTGTTTCCTTGATAACATGAGAGGCTTCAAGACTATGCAGGTAGAAAAAGAGGAGACCATCAAAGCCACATGTATAAATAATTCCCCATTGAATGGTATAATGGGATATACTTTAGATAAAAAATATTTGATCATTATTGGAAAGATTGGAAGGAATGATGGCAAGGTTGAGATAGTCAAAGTTTTATTGATACTAGAGGTCAGGTTGAGTCCCCTCCATATTGAAGATGGTGAGAGAGTCTGGTTTGACATAAGAAGGTTTGGTAACTCAATGGATGATGATAAATATCTTAGATTCAGAGGGTGAAAAAAGGATCTAAAAGTTGAGGGAAGTCATGGTGTTGGAAAATTTATTCATAGATCATGGGGTGGCTAAGATATGGTAATGTTTAAATGATGTCAAGAGTTTACCAATTAGTTGTTTATACTATTACAAAAATTCATTCTTATATTGGTAAGAGCCATTGATTTAATTAACCAATATTTGAGAGTAACCAAAGATGTTAATCATTTTGAATCCTAAGGCTAATGTAGTTTGAAGGCCTATCACTAGGGATTCATACTTAGACATATTATTGGTACATTCAAAATCTAGTTTGAAAGATAAATTAAGAGGTTCATTGTGAAGGTGGATAAGGACAATACTGACTCCCCCAACATGTTGACACTTTGATCCATCAAATAGCATGGTCACTTGATAGGTGAATTTTTCTTGGGAGAGGGTCACAATGGAATCATCTAGAAACTCAAAAGGAGAAGGTTGATCATCTACTAATGGTACATTAACCAATAAGTCGGTAATGGCTTGCCCTTTAATTGACTTCTACTAAAGGAAATCAAGGTCAAAATTAGCTTAAAACATGAGCCACTTAGCCATACATTGGTTTTTGTATGGCTTAAAGTGCATGTACTTGAGTGGGTTAGTGTTGGTTATGACATATGTATTATGATTAAGAAGGTAATGAAAAAGTTTGGTGGCCACAAAGACTAATGCTAGGAAAAGTTTCTTGGTATGGGTATACTGAGTCTCATACTTTACAAACATGTAGCTAATGTAGTAGATGGATTTCTCTTTGTGTTGTTCATCCTAATGAGAGATCATTTCCCCTAAGGAGTGGTAAATGGTAGATATATAAAGGTAGAAAGCTTGATCTTCCTTGGGGGAGTAATGATAGGTAGAGACAAAATGTACCTTTTAAGTGAATCAAAGGCATTTTGATAGACATTATTCCACTTTAAAGATACATACTTATTTATAAGATGATGGAAGGGTTGGCATTGATTTGAGAGATTGGAGATAAAGTGACAAATGGATTGGAGCTTCCCTTATAGGTTGTAGAGTTTCTTGAAGTGGGTAGGAGGCAAACCAAGGATTTCTTTGATTTTGGTTGGATCAACTTCAATTCCTAGAAGGGATATAATAAAGCTAAGGAGTTTTCCTGACAAGACCCCAAAATACACTTCTTAGGGTTAAGAAAGACATGGTAATGAATGAGTCACTCAAAGATAATCTTGAGAATGGCCAGATAATATTTATGATATTTGGGTTTCCCAAGAAGGTCATCGACATATTCTTTAATGATTTAATGGATTAGTTCATGGAAAATGTGGGTCATAGCATATTGATAGGTTACATAAATGTTTTTTAGTCTAAAAGGCATGACCCTATAGCATAAAGTCCCCCATGGGATGATTAAGGTAGTTTTGTGATGATCTTCGGGGGTAATTAGGATTTGATTGTAGCTCAAGAATCCATCTATGAGAGATAACATCTCATGGTCAGCTATAAGATCAACTAGTTGGTCAATTCTCGATAGAGAAAAGTCATATTTTGGGAAAACAAGGTTGAGGTCATGAAAGTACACATAATTTCATAGTCCCCCTATGGCTTTAGTGATAGGCATGATGTTTGAGACCCATTAGGGTTAGTCAATGGGTTCAATGAAGTTGACATATAAGATATGTTGAAACTCTTCTTTGATGAGAAGGGCTATGTGAGGGTGCATTCATTAAAGTTTTTGCCTAATAGGTTTATCATCATGGTTGGTGACTATGTTGTGGGTAGTGATGGAGGGATTGATTCCTAGCATGTTGTTGTAAGACCAAGCAAATGTTATGCTATGGTCTTAAAAGAATGAGGGGATGTCCTTGAGCTCCTCAAAATTTAGTGATTGGGTAATTTTGACAATGTGAGGGTTATTTAGAGTGCCCAAGTTGATATCCATGGTGGATTCATTCAACATGGTCAAAGTCTTAGGAGGTAGGGTTTTATGGATAGAAAAATCTAGGGTACCAAGATAGGTTAGAATAGAATCATCATCTTGACACTGGATGGTATTAATGGTAGAAGAGACATCTCTTATCATCTTAGGATGGGTCATAGGGATGGTGATGGTCACCCTATCCTTTTTATAATTTTAGAGTTTGACGTTGATCATATTGATGAAAAAATGTTAGGGGGATTATATCAAAATCTTTAGTTTTTGATAGTGGAGTGGAAGGTGGGGATGAGATTTCCTCATTAATGATGATAACAAGAGGTGGGTTGGTTTGCTATTTAGGTGGCATAAAATTTAGGCCATGATTTTTATGAGGTTTTTGGGTTTTCATTGACAGCAACTCATGTGGCCTATATTTATATTGACCTAGGCCAAATCCCTTCCAAGTACACCTATAGAGGTATGTTTTAGAAAAAATTGGTTTATCTAGATAAGAGAAGCTAGATGTGAATGGTCAAGGTGAAAAGGAGGTGGCAAAAGTACCAAGGGATTTATCAAGTCCCCCAAAGATGAAATTGGTTTGGTGAGTGGAGGGGCCAAAAGTAATAATGGTTCTAATATTAGGATTATAACCATGTTGGTGGTCATGTTTCCCATACTGTTGGGGAGTAGGTAAAGTGTCAAGGGTGAGAAGGTGATACTCACCTAATGAAAGATATTGAAAGGTTGATTTCAAAGGGTTTATTATGAGAATTTGGTTGGAAGGTTAAAAAAAACTAGTGGATGTTTCATTAGTAGAAGGAGATGGGGTTTCATCTTTTACTGATGAGGGCTAGTTGGATGGGGGAAGGAGAACATCATTGGGTTGGTACATCATGTTGCATGATGTGAAAAGGCTTGGGTCAGTTTTTATAGTAATAACTTGACCTTCATGTTTAAATTTGATGCACTAATATAAAGTGGATGGCACATAACCCATAGAATGAATCCAAAGGCATTTCAACAACATGTTGTACTAGAATTTTCCTTTCACTACATAGAAGAGCTTAGGAAGGGTGTGAGGTCCTAGGTGAATGTGAAGGATGATAGTTCCTAAAGTCATATCCATGGTATCATTTAATGATTGAAGAACTGCCAATGTTTTTGACATGATTTTCTCAATTAAATTGAGTTGGTTGTAGGCATAAGAGGAGATGATGTTGATACTAGCTCCCCCATCAATCATAACCCTCTTGATGTGGTTTTGGTTGATATAGGTGGTAATAAAGAGGGGAGGATCTAGGTCATTTAGATGGATAGAAGGTATTTATAAATATTTGAAGGTAACAAGGTTGGAAATGTGTAGAGCTCTAGCAAAATTTGCTAAATTTTGAGGGTCTTTTAGCTTAACCTCTATAGATTACAATGCTTCTATCATTACTTGGTGATGATGCAGTGAGGTGTTGATTAGTTCATATAAACTCATCTTCATTAGGGTTTGGTGAAGCTATTTTAGAACTACTCATTGGATTGATTTAGATGTATTGGGGTGAGAGGGTCCCAAGATATATACTTTGGGTTTTGAAGGTGAAGGTGCTTGGCTAGGTGGTAGAAGATGGATATATCCATAAAATAGACACCTTTGCCTTTCCATTATCCTTTTGTTGAGCCTATGATCATGTGACTACATAGATGGTATGGATTGGGGGAGGAGTCAGGCTAGGTGATTGGTTCAGGTCCTCTTCACTCTAAGGTGAGAGTGGAGGGGTAGGTAGGTGTTAGTTAATGATTTGTGGATCTTGATTTAGTGGTGGGCTCAGAGGAAGCTCATCAGATAATAAGTCATCCTCATGATACAACTTATGGACAAAGACTTAGAGGGCCTTGTAATTATTTGTATCATGCACTAGTGTCCTATGATATGAACATATTAGTTTATCATTATACCAATATGGTTTAGGACTTTATGGGTTGAATGGTCTGATAGGCAATAAGGTTAAGTAAAATGTTTGTAATAAAATCTAAAGGATGGCAGAGTAGGATTCTAGTAAAGGTGGAAAGGGCATGGGAGTCTTAGGTTTGGTGATTAGAGTAGGAGCCATTTTAGAATGACATTTGTTGGTGGGAGTCTTGGGTAAAGGATTTTTCTTGGTGAATGCTTTAGGCATGGATAGCTTGGAAGTAGAAGGTATTGGGGTAGATATCTGAGGGATATGTATTTTGGTATAGGAGGTATGGTGAAAATGGGTGAAGATGAAATTAGGAGTGATGATGTAACCAAGAGTGGTGATTAGGTTTGAGATTTACTTGGGGTGTTTGGATTCCTTACTAAAGTAGAGGGGTGAGGTCCTAGAATAGAAGGTAAAGTGGAGAGGGGAGGTAAAGTTTTGGTTTATGGGTGTTTTAGTGAATTTCAACTTATATTTCAAAAAGGAAAGAAGAAGAAACTAAATACATGCATTGTTGAAAAACTTTTTTAATTGTACATGCATCGAATTAGATGATTGTGAAGAACTCCTCTTTGGCTTGGGAGGATGATCTACAAATAAGATAGAAATAAAACAAATGGATGGTTAGATAGATAGTTAGGTGGATTTCCTATAACTAGCTAGATCCCAGAAGCAAGAGCTTCCTTGGGGGCTATCAATCCACACATTTTAAATAATTATGTTTATAAATATAATATAAATTGATTACAATAATAATCAAAAGTTATTAAAATTGAACACAAGAAATGATTGCTAAAGAAATAGACTAGAAATGACTGATATGGTAATAAATCAATACTAGTGCTAAATGGCTCAGGCCTATTTCAAAAAATCAGGTAGGGGTCTATGAATAGGTAAGGAAATAAAAAACTAAATTTGGTTGGGCGTAGGAGGGTGAAAATAACTTGCTATTATTTTGTACCATAGTGATCATCAGTGGTTGGGTTGACCATCAATAGTTAAGGTGACTATCAACATTAAGGGTGGCCATTAATGGTTAGACATATCATTGATAGTTGGGATAACCATTGGTGGTTATTGTGTGTATGTTTGGAATGGTAAATAAATGGTTGATATGATCCCAAATTTGGATTTTGAGAGATGGGTTGGTGTTGGGATGATTGTAAAATTTAAATAAAATAAATGAATATTAAAAAACAAATACTTATCTTTCCAAAGGTTGATCTAGTGATTGATTGAGATGGTTGGCCTATTGGTAGATTTTGACATCATTTTAACATAGTAATGGTACTTGATGCTTTGATAGAGTGGTAGTGGAAAATTATCTCTCTAATGTGTTAAATAGATCACTAATGATGATTGACCCACAAAAGAAAATTCTAGATGCACAAGCTCTTGATAATAATTGTATATGGATTTCACCTCCTTACTCCTCTCTTCTTATAAGCAAGGAAGGAGAGATGTAATAAGATGTTAATTGGGTCTTCTAATTTTAACTAGCACATAAAATGGCTCACACATAAATTTAGATGAGCTATTTTTAAAAAAGTAAGGTGGGTGGGTGCACCCCGACCATCAATGATTGAGGGTTAAATTAAATAATGGGTAAAGGGTAGGTTAAGTCATTTGATCAAACTGACCATGGTTAGGCTTGGTTAGGGGTCGAAGGGTCACATCAGTCCCAAGGGGGTCCTAAGGTGGCCTATGGAAAATTTGACATTCAAAATCATGATGTGTGGATTTTTAGTGTCTATATTTTTGCCCTTTTTGTTATGCAACTTTAAATCAACAAGCTAAAAAATAAAAATAGATTGTTAATCAAAGGTCTAGTTGCCTTGAGTATAGGAAGAGGTATTCCATATCAAATCAAGAGTTGATGAGGTAAAATAGAATAGGTTATAGGTTTGATAAGGTGGATGAAGGTGATGATGAAGGTGGACATCATGAAGGTGGGTGATAGGTTGGGAATTGAAGTGTAAATAGGCTCATAAAGTGTGATAAAATGTGTGATAGCTAAGATCACACATTAACTAGGTTACCATAGTTAGTAAAAATAAAGGTTAGTGTTAGAAGGACAAGTGACAAGTAGACTATATGACCATATTTAGGTGTGGTGGTTGGGTATAATCATAAACACAAGTCTCCTATGATATGTCTATGTTTCTATGGGTATCCAAGGAAAGAATTTCTCCTAATGAAAACATAAACTGGTCAAGTACTATAGTTATTCAAGGTAATAAGTGATCTTGAGAAGACGATAGTGGGTTAAGTAAGTACAAGGTGGTGAAAGTTTAAAAGTTGGTCAACATGGAAATATTATCACTAAGATCGAAAGGACTAGAAAAAGTCATCAAAAAATGCATGTTAGTTGGGATGAAATGGACCAATGGTGAGGTGATGAGGTGGTCAGGTTGGGTGGAGAAGGTAGTCTCCATGGGTGGGTTATTAATGAGTTGTGCACTAAAAAATTTGATTGGAGAGACAAATTGGTAAAATAGGAAGACCTTGACCATTGATGGTTAGGGGGCCAAAGTGTGACCATCGATGGCCAAGGTGAATACCCTAAAAGTTTGATGGTTAAGTGTAAAAAGTGAATGACATTTCACCAATAGTAACTTATTCAACTTAAGCTCTAGAATTTTGGTGTTTATGGAGAAAATAATATTGATGAGTATTATGGAGGAGTTGACCATTACCTAAGGTGGAGAGTGGACTAGCAAAGATGTAGGGTGGGTAGGAAGATGAATGAGGATGGGTAGGTCTATAATTTACTCCTTGATGGTGGTCATGGAATGATGTAGGAGATGCCATAATTTTGATAGAGTAGTTGAGTTTGTTATAGAATTAGGTTTTTGTTTGAGGGTGGTTGAATCAATTTTTTTACTAGGTGGGTTTTAGGTTTTGTTCCCTAGGTAAGGTTTGATTATTTTTATGAAAATGAGTAGGTGAATTAGGATTGGGGATTTAGCCTAGGTAAGATATAGTTTGGGGTAGAAATGGGTGAAATTTTATAGGGAATATGTGAGTTTATTTTAGTTGGTTTAAGGTAGGTTAGGGTTGGGGATTTTTCATTAAAGATCACACACAGTGCCCATCGATAGTCACCTTGACCATCGACAATTAACAAGTATTGATAATAAAGGTGCTTGACTATTGATGATTATTATGACCATTTATGGTCATGTAAGTTTTATAGTGTTGAGGAAATGTGTGTAAAGGTTAAAAGTGAAGTTTAAAGGTTAATGGTCAAGTTTGTTAGGGTTTTCAAAATGTTTTATAAAAGGCTTGGGTTAAAGGTCTTAGGTGAAAGTGATGAGATAAAGTCAATAGTGAAATAGGAGAGGGATAGGTGTAGAAAAAGGGTATGGGCCATAAGTGGTTAAGTATAGATAAATAAGTTATGTGATAATGAATGTTTGTAGGCCTAAGAGTAGATACAAATTAATGATCAAGTGCCATGCATCTTCATGGAGATCCACCAGGGGATGACCCTAGCTAACTGGGTATATATGGAGGAGGTCAAGCTAGGAGTGATGAGGCACTACCAACACATGCCACATGATGAATCCATGATCATAATGCTAAATTGAGATATGGGATCTTGCTATGAACACCTTCTTACTACTGACCAGTGAGATCATGATCCTACTAGAGGATGTGCATTGTATTACATGGTTACCCCTATAAGGTAATCTAATATACCATATAGAGTGGGAAGAGCATGAGGATCACTTTGATCTACTTTATGGTGATGACCATGATTGAGTTAGATGGCATGATGGGGGATTAAACTATAACACACTATACGAGAGGGTGCCAAGCAAGTAGAGATTGATGATTATGCTTATGATTGCCATTTTGTGCTTTGCCCTTCCTAACTTGATTAGTGGGAGATTTTAGTACTTGATACTAGGGGTGCTAGTTGAGTTGCTATTAGGGTGGACTATATTTGGCTAGGTACCTATTTTATTAGTGTAGATATATAGGGATATATGGGGATTTAGGGCCTATAAGAGGTATGACATTAGTTTTGGTTTTGTTCTACACTACTAAGCCTATGAGAACATCTAGGTGGTGAGGCCGATGAGACTGCCATGGATGGGATATAGCATGATTGAGTTCCCAATTAGATTCATAAAGTGGAGAGGTGACTTCATCACTTTAATTATAGGGGAGGTGCACATGATGTAGATTGGTTTAGGGGTACACTAGGTGCAATAGTGATTGGAAACATTGTCTAGAGACCCTATGTCTAGTTTTTAGTATGTCCTAGATACATGAGGTAGACACTATCTCTATAGAGTTAAAGATGGATATTTGGTAGGTAGGATGGTGAGGTGGATATTATCCCCTTTACAAGGGTGGATAGACTTTTTTGGCTTGGTTTAAGGTATTCCAAGTGCATTCCCTAGATACAAGAGTGAGGACTCAAAGATTTTATTACCTGAGCCACATCTAGTACCAAATTTTCTTGGTCATGAGTAGCTACCAACTAGGTCATAGATAGATGATGTTGGCTTTGTAGATGGGTACATGGTATGGTACCAAAATTTATATGTGATTATAGATTTTGGTGATGGTGACAGTGGTAGGTGTAGACACCGCAAACGTGTCTGCACCTTGGTTCTCCCCCTTGGTCCTTTCTCCCTCCTAGTCTTCCTTGGTCCCTAACCCACCTAGGTCTTATTAATTAAAAATTAACATCTTTTAATTAATTGAGGCCCCCTTTTCCACCCTACCCTTGCCTCCTTGGATCCTCCCTTGAATCCCTCCACCTTCCCCTTAGCATTTATTGTCCAAAATCCCCCCATTATAGCCCCCCTCGTCCATTTTGGCAACC
Source organism: Torreya grandis (assembly GCA_037957365.1). NCBI lineage: Eukaryota > Viridiplantae > Streptophyta > Pinopsida > Cupressales > Taxaceae > Torreya > Torreya grandis. Next base: position 885,546 of record JARHVA010001754.1, on the reverse strand, counting down.
TTGCGACCGTTCTGCCCATGACCCCTCGCTCGGCGGTGTGCAAGAATGGGCAGAGGCTATTTTTAGCCTCTGTGCCCATCCTGCGACCGCCGACGTCGGCGACCCTTCGGCCGACATCGGCAAAACTGCCGGCATCGGCAGCCTTCATTATCCCGTCCTGTATCCGTTGTAACCCCTGGACTCCTGAGCTTGCAAACAGAACTCTCCTGGCGTTTGGCATTCGTCTAGTCTTCGTTTTGAACCTCGTGCAACAACAGCAGCAGGTGCAAAGGCCCTTCATCAGAATTCTCTTCTTGCAGAATCCCCTCTGGCTTCAATAACAGCTCCTTCAACTCTTCATTCAGCAGGGAGGGAGGTAAGCAAATCTGTTAATTGATTCTTTGTTTTAAGCTTTCAGTTATCTATTGTTATCTGCTTCCCTTCTACCCTTCCCCCTTGAGAGGCTGCAAGGCCTTCTCAGGCCCTGTCCTCTGCCCATCCTCCTCTCCCATTATCCCACTCTTCATCCCAGTTCCAGACAACTCCCCATTCCCCTTTTGTCCACAAAAGACCCTGTATAGGGCAAGACCATTCCATAGTCCATTCTGACCCGTCCCCAGACTCTGTCTCGACATCCTCAGCATCCCGGCCCTGTCCACAGTCCAGAACACATCTCAGACCCGACCACAGGCCATTACCCCGACCGACGCCGGTCACTTCCCATACCGACGTCGGCAGAATAACCGACGACGACAGACCTCCTAACCGACGCCGGCAGAACTTCCGACATCGGCGACTGTCATCAACCCGACTGCTTATTTCAGGTAACCATTTGGTTTTTTCTTTCATTTCTAAGCTATTCATCATTTCTGTATTCTGGCATCTTATACTTTCTCAGTCTTTTATCTGTTTTTCATCTGTGGGTTGACCTCCCTTTGAGGAAGTTTTTACACTTCCAGGAACAAGCTTGTGCTTGGCAACCCACCGTCTATTTATCTAACATCCCCTTGTCCAAGTTTTCCATTCTTTTGCAGGTGTCATTCCTCCACAGCCAAAGAGGAGTGCTCACAAGCGTCTGGATCACGGTGCGCAGTCGACATCCAGGTATTCCTAACCTCGTCCATTTTCTCTAGTTTCTTTATTCAACATTTCGAATGTAGAAAGCGAATTAGCCCAAGAAACATTCTGGCACGCCCGGTGGGACTCTAGGTTCCTCCTGGGTTCCTTTTCTCTTCTATTCATTTAGGAGCATTAGGTTCTTACCTTTTCTCCTCCTTTTCTTCTCAATGGCACTATAAGCAAGAATTAAAACGAATCCTTCTTTTTCTTCCTTGTGCATTTTAGACTAGTCTAAACGTCATATTCTTGACCCTTTCTCAAAACATTGTCTTCATAACAATATCACATTTCGACTTTGGGCATTAAAACACTTTGCATTCATCTCTGCTTGTGCTTGCATCTTCGTAGTCCACATCTAGTAACTTAAACGCATATTGAATAAATCTAGACACTTGATGTTACACTACCGACTCACATGCACAAAACAAACATATAACTTACCTGAGACAAGGCCCGACTGGGATTTCATCCCCCAGCGGATACCTTACCCGTCCCGGTGACCCTACTTGGATTTCATCACCAAGGGGGAAGCCCACTCCGTTCTCTGGCGGAGGATAAACTCTAGGCGAGGTATATCTTGGCTAAGCGAGACCAGCTAACCACTGGAATCGTGAAGTGAGGGGAGCTTGCTCCTTAGCACCAGGCCACGTACCAGACCCTAACACAGATCTTTGAGCACCTAAAACAACACCTGAAACTATCTTTAGATTGCCTTCTTCTAGGACCCTTTTTTCAGCCAATCTTTCCAAACATTCATCTAAGGCATAAGCCACAAATTTCTAAGGTTAATTCCTAGGATTTATCGCTCAGGCTTGTCTGTCTTTCTCTGTTTTCCTCTTCTCATCTATTTGTTTGAGTGTGTGAGGATGCTTTCTTCTTTGTTTTTCCAAGAACCTTTCGGCTCTCTGGAAAACACAGTGACCGACATCGGTTCTTCCACCGACGTCGGCGTCCCCTGTCACCGGCATCGGTTCTGATACCGACGTCGGCTTCATCTGTTACCGGCATCGGTTATCTGACCGACGTCGGCCTCATTTTCCTACCGACATCGGTTTTTAAACCGACGTCGGTCTCTGTCATTGTCCTTTTTTTTTTCTTCCAAAACACAGCAGCTTAAACCTGTCCATCTTCTGTCAAAGACACCATCCCGGTTTTCTGAAACTAAACAGCACAGTTTCTGAAACCTGAACCTTCCTTGCCTTGCATGGTTTTGACTCGTAGCCAAGCCAAAGCTCTTGTCAACCACGCTAGCCGTCAACCACTTCCATCAACCCCGTCCGTGACCAAGCCTACAATGGAGTTCAACTCGGAGACCGAAAGAACTCCTACCCGTCCAACCCCGCCTTTGACTCCTATTGTCCAGGAAGGGGACCAAGATTTCGAGCGATTCTTGGACCTCAATGTCAAGGCTTTGCAACATTATCTCGCGCATAGCCAAACGCGGGACTCCTTGGGCAATCCGATCTACGGAATGCCGACCTCTCTGGCCGCGACTACGGTTGTATCGACAACACCCGTAGTCCAACCTTCAGACACTCGACCCGTCGCTTCAACCACCGACCAGACTCAGACTTTGACCAATCCTACAGGTGTGGCCTCCCCTTCTATCATTGGGCCCACTTCCATCGGGGTTCTGGCCCCTTGTCAACCTCAACCCCCTCAATCGTTATCCTCTCCTTTTCAAAACCTTGTCGTTTCTATTCCGCCTGCCCTGGTCCCTATCAACACCAGGGTGGCTTCCTACCCCTTGGCCCCTGTTACCACTATCCCACCTCTCGTGGCAACATCGGGCTTACCTATGCCTTCCACTCAACCACCTCTAGCCCCTTCCTCTACGACTAGTTATCTCTATGTTGCCCCTTCACAAGGACAACCGACTACATCATATGCATCCCCTAACCTCTTCCAAGCGCCCTACAACTTAGGGGGCGCGCCACCCGTCAATCCGTCGGCAGACATCATTAAAATGTTGATGGACAAGATGACCCATCTTGAGACTTCTGTTTCCGGCTCACGCAACGCTCTCTCCTATGAGCAAATCTGCAACGAGCCCATCCATCCTTCTATCCCAATCAGACCATACCCTAGCCAATGGGAGCTTCTGAAGTTTTCTCGCTTCCAAAGCAAGGAAGATCCCCAGCAACACTTGCGGGCATTCAAACATGCCTGCTACCTCATCGGCCATGATGATGCGTTACTCTTACGCACGTTCCCTATGTCTCTCTCGGGCGCTGCACTTGACTGGTACAGCTCCCTTCCTAGCCATTCTGTCTTCTCATTCACGCAATTGGCCCAGCTCTTCCTCGATCATTTTTCCATTAACATCACTAAGAAGGTCTCCATCACGGACCTCTATTCTATCAGACAATTCGAGGACGAGTCCATAGCCGACTTTGTAGCTCGATGGAGAGGCCTTATCAACCAGCTCTCCTTCTCTTTACCCCAGGCCGAGCTTATCGAACTCTTCTCCCAAGCTTGCGCCAGACATATCTCTTCCACCCTGAGGGTTCAAACCTTCCACACTTTTGATGAAGCCTTCACGATGGCTCGCAAACTTGAGTTGCGTGCCATCGAGGAGAATAAAGTCAAGTTGCGGAGCAAGAATCCCAGCTCTAAAACCAATGACTCCTCTTCAGCCAAGCCATCGTCATCCAATTCTAAGCCCAAGGCTTCAGCTAACGCTGTAGTCGTTAGGCCTTCATCTTCCTCGCCCTCATCTAATCAGCCTGAGCCATCAACATCTCAGAGCGCCACCCGCCAGTTCCAGCAAAGATACGTGCAACGACGATATACTCCTATCGGAGAATCATACGCATCTGTGCTGGAAAAGCTTGTTAAGCAGGGGGCCCTCAATCTCCCTCAGGCTCGTCCTCCTCCACAATTCGATCCCTCTCACGCCATCCCCGTGTGGTATAGGGAGCATGACTTCTGCAGCTTCCACCGTGTTAAGGGACATGACACGGAGAACTGCAAAACATTTAAAAACATAATCCAAGATATGCTTGAAAAGGGGGACCTTATCTTAGACAATCCAAATGCGCCCCCTAATCAAGCTATTGACATCTTCAAGCAACCTTTTCCCAATCATCCGCCGACCCAAAACAACGTCCAGACCTTAATTGACGATAACCATGAACACAACATTCGGACCGTCAATGCGGTCTCTCCTTTCATCCCCAATCCATCTCAAGAGGCTAGTCCATCAATCAGTCCATCACATGTGGATGAACCTCTTTCTCCGGCTAGTTCTCCACCGACCTCTCTCATCCTGGAGGACGCCTCGACTCTACCAGTCCCACCAGTCTCGCCATCCTCCTTTCTACTACCTGTGGAGGACCAAACCCTTCCTACTCCTCAGCCGCAAGTAGAGGGCACCATCATCCCCGCCCTTTACCCGCTAGAGGAGCCTCGCTTTTCGGATTCTTCTCCACCCAGAGAAGATCCTGTCTCCCCTCCGTCTTCGTCTAAATCCATCATAACTTCGCCATTCAATACTACACCCATCTCGTCCTCAACCCCGCAACCCTCAACATCATCTTCTCAGCCATTTTCCCGGTTAGTGGAGAAGATCCAGCCTCTCCCTTCAAGGAAAGTGACGCCTCAGGTGCTGTGGGAACGTCTCAAAGCCCTTCAACATACCCGTGCCCTCTCATCACATGCTGCCAATCCTCCCCAGGCAGAATCTCTTCAAACTCGCGACAAAGGCCAGACACGCAGACCTCAACCAAACCAATCAAAACATGCATCTATCTCGTCCAAACCCATCAAATCACTTGACGTTCATCCTATCTCCGCCCTCACTCACCCGCAAGTGAAGGTGGATCTAGACCAGACCTCGACCAGCAACAGTCTTCTAACCAAGACAAAGAAGACTGCCAGACCTCCTAAGCGAACGCCTTCTTCCCCGTCACCATTGCCATCCATTCTGGGCCCCCATCCTTTGACCTTGGCCAGCATTCTTCCCACTCCGGCCTCCAATCGGAACTCGTTACCTCCTTTGCTTCCTCCGCCTACCTCCAGCTGTCCCTCTCCCAAAAAGCCTTTCTCAATCTGCAGACCAGAGTCACCTCCATCTGTCCCCGCACCATCAACCCATAAGGTGGTACGGAAACCTCTTCCAGCCTCACCCAAGCAAAAGTCACCAACCTCGCGTATATCAACTAACATGGACCCTTTAGTGGGCTCATATTCGGTGATATTACGCCGAATTCTCTAGACTTCTGACATAACTCTTCCGCCCATCAAGCCTTTCCAACCTCTCGGGTCCAAGCCCTCCTGGTTCGACGATACAAAAATTTGCTTATATCATCGTACGCCAGGACACGATACTGAGACCTGCTGTGCCCTCAAGGCCGTCATCCGCCACCATATGGAGAAGGACACTCTTCTCCTTGAGGACACTCTTGACCAGACCCCGACTCCTTCCTGTCCAAACACGTCAACATCTCACCAGCAAAACATGACCCCTTCTTCGCCTCCCATTTTTGAAATCAATGCCATCCGTATAACCACTAGGTCGCAGCAGGACAAGGCCAAAGCAAAAGCTGCCATTCCTTGGACCTATCCCTTTGTCAAACCACCTCTTGCGCCCAAGCCCAAAATCTCTATCCTTGGCGCGTCCCAACCTTCTTCATCTTCATCTTCTGGGCCGATTCAAGACTCCATGCTGAAGCAGCTTCATCAGACACCAGTGAAGATGTCCCTCTATGACCTTATCCAAACCTCGCCTCAACACCGTCAAGCCCTCATCCAAGCCTTGCAAGCAGCAGAGGTCCAACCCGAAGACCCCCAGCCGCTTGCTGCCCTTGTCCATTCTTTATCTCCTATCAACTCCATCACATTTAGCGATTCTGAGATTCCCACATCCAACACGGAAGATCAGGACGCCGCCCTCTTCATCACTGCCTATGTCAATCGGACACGCATCAAACGCGTTATGATCGACGGCGGCGCCAGCATCAACATCATTTCTACCCATGCCTTCGACCAGCTATCTCTTCCCAAGAATTGCGTCTCCAAAACTGACGCTATCTTACGTTCTTTCAATGACACCACCGCCACGACCATTGGCACAGTCATCCTCCACATTCGCGTCGGTCCACGCATAGTCCCAGAGCTCTTCTACATCATCGAAGGAGAGTTTCAATACAACATCCTGCTGGGCCGACCATGGATCCGTGCCATGGCCTGTATTCCTTCCACCCTGCATCGTTGTGTGAAGTTTGAACATGACGGGCAAGTCCATACCATTCCCGCTGACCCCTCACCTTTCAAGACTTGCAACACGACTTATCGTCCCAACGATGTCCTCATTCCCATCAAACCTTCAACTCCGGCATCGCCTCCATCTGCAGAAGCTTCGACCAGTTCGCAATCGGCGGTCGCCCTCACCTCTCCTCTTCAAGCGCCAACCAAAGACCCCATGGAAGACGTCTTCCAACGATTATCACTTGGGAAATATCGCTTGCTGACCCTTGACATGCTCCAAACTCCGCAAGAGTATGGACGCCTTCACCTCAGTCCCAATTACGACCATCGGATCGGGATGGTCGTACCTTATGGTCCTCCTCACTTCCAAACCAACTTTGTCTATGGGGGGCTCAATCAAGCTCCTACCAACGGCAATTCCCTTTCGTCACCCCGACCCTTCACCTCAGACTTCTCGTTTCTTGGCAACCCTGCCTTTGCACACACTTACCTTTACAGGTGTGCATGGAAGGGTTTTGGTTTTGGACGTTATGAGCAGGGCTCCCATCAGCCTATCGAGACACTCAGTGATCACGATGCCAAGAAACACTATGGCCTGGGATATCATGACCCCACTCAGGCTCCTTCCAACCTTTGTCCCAAACCAACCACTGACCAATCTCTTCCAGACTCGCCCATTCCTCCTTCGTCACCTACGGAGTCGGTGGTTTCCATCCCTCCTAGTTTTTTTTTTCCATAAACACCATCCGCCTGGAACCCCTGACTTATCAGCTCAATGGGGTGCCCAGGTCTCTCCCTCTCATCTTTCCTAGCATGGTAGAGGATGAGTCGGCAACCATTCACACTGTCCACTGCGTTGACGATGACGCCATCCTTTCCTATATGGGTGCCGATGACTCTTTCATCCAGCGTTCCCTCCCTTCTGAGACCCAGGTTATGTTAAATGAATCCACCATTGACATCAACCTCCCTTCTTCTTCTGATGTTCCTCACGTCTTAAAGATTGGCCAATCTCTAGACGCTCAGGAGCAGCTTGACTATGCCCAATTCCTTTCCGACCATAGCAAGGCCTTCGCCTGGACTTACAGCGACATGCCTGGCATCGACCCCACCATCACTACCCACAACATTGTCACCAAACCAGAGGCTAAGCCTGTTAGGCAAAAGCTTCGAAAGATGCATCCTCGCGTTGCGCTCCTCGTCAAAGAAGAGCTTCAGCGCCTTCTCTCTGCCTCCTTCATCCGACCCATCGATTATCCGCAGTGGGTCTCTAACATCATCCCAGTTACTAAAGCAACTGGGGGGATTCAGATCTGCACGGACTATCGCGACCTTAACCTAGCCTGTCCCAAAGACGATTTTCCTCTTCCTAACATTGACCAACTTGTTGATCTCACGGCCGGCCATGAGATGCTCTCTCTCATGGACGGATTTTCAGGATACAATCAAATCCTGATCGCACCAGAAGACTAGCACAAGACTACCTTTATCACCCCATGGAGGACTTTCTGCTATCGAGTCATGCCTTTCGGCCTGAAAAATGCTGGTGCCACTTATCAGCGCGCCATGACCTACATTTTCCACGATCTCCTCCACAAAATCATGGAGGACTATGTGGATGACCTTCTCGGCAAGTCCAAGCTCCGCCGCGACCACTTGACCATTCTCACAATCATCTTCTCTCGTCTTCTTCAATACAATGTCCGCCTTAACCCCAAGAAGTGTGTCTTTGGGGTCCTCTCAGGCAAGCTTCTCGGCTTCATCGTTTCCTTCCGTGGTATCGAGATAGATCCCGCTAAAATTCGCGCTATCCTCGAAATGCCACCCCCGACCAATCTCAAGCAGCTTTGCAGTCTCCAAGGGAAGCTCCAGTCCATTCGTCGTTTCATCTCGCAGCTTTCAGACCGCTGCCAACCTTTTCATCATCTCCTTAAGAAGGACGTCTCCTTTAAGTGGGATAAGGACTGTCAAGAGGCCTTTGATGCCCTCAAAAGCTATCTGATCTCTCCACCAGTCCTCATTCCACCTAAAGACGACCAACCCTTCTACCTTTATATCTCCGCCACCAACCATTCGTTAGGTGCCATGATCGCGCACCGGGACGAGCATCATCGTGAGCAGGCGGTTTACTACATCAGCCGAACACTGGTCGACTATGAAACTCGGTATACTCATACTGAGAAACTATGTTTGGCATTAGTCTTTTCCGCCACCAAGCTCCGTCACTATCTTCTCAACCACAAGACATTTGTCATCACTCACACCGACCCGCTCAAATACATGCACTCCAAGCCATATCAAAATCAACGTATGGCTCGGTGGCTTATGCTGCTCGCTGAGTTTGACTTTGTCTTCATCCAACAGAAATCTATCAAGGGGCAAACCATTGCTGATCAACTGGCAGATGCCCCTCTTCCCGACAATCAACCTTCACAATTTGAGTTCCCTGACGAGTCTATCGCCACACTTTCCACCGATGACACCGTCTATCAAATGACCATGTTCTTTGACGGCTCCAAATGTCAACTCAGTGGGGGTGCGGGGGTCATCCTTATCCCACTCGAAGGGGAACCCATGCCTCTATCTTTTAAGCTTGACTTTGATTGTACCAATAATATGGCTGAATACGAGGCCTTAGTTTTGGGACTTCAAACTGCCCTTTCCCTCCACATCAAGTCTATCAACATCTTCGGCGACTCGCAGCTCGTCGTTAATCAGGTTAACGGTTCATATCTCTGTAAAAATGAAGTTTTACAGAGGTATAAGAATCGTGCTGACACTCTTTTGGCATCTTTCGACCATTACCTCTTGCAGACTGTTCCACGCTCTACGAACAAGTTTGCCGACACCATGGCCTCTCTTGCTTCGCATATCCCGTCTTCATCATCATCATCTCGTCTTTTTGTCACAGTGCATCGCGTACCTTTGCCTTCATACATCTCTCCTCACATCGACCATATCAACACTATCAATTCTAGCCCACAAGATGACTGGTATAAGCAACTTGTGGACTACTTATCTCTTTTTATCACTCCTCCCAACCTCTCTAGCAATGCGCGGCGAGCTTTCATCAAGCGCACAGCTCGCTATACCATGCTAGGGGGTCTTCTCTATAAGCGAGGCTTCGACGGCCTCCTCCTTCGCTGTCTAACCTCTGCTGAAGCCTCTCATGCCATAAAACAAGTCCACGACGGGATTTGTGGCGGACACTTCAGTGGAAACACGGTTTCCAAGCGCATCTTTCGCCTGGGTTATTATTGGCCCACCCTTCATCAAGACTGTAGCGACTATGTCCGGCGTTGCATCAAGTGTCAGCAACACTCTAACCTGCTTCATCTCCCCAGCCACACCTTGCAAGTCGCTCAGGATTTTTGGCCTTTCTCTCAGTGGGGCTTGGATCTCATCGGTGAGATCAACCCTCACTCGTCTCTTCGTCATCAGTCCATCATCACTGCCACTGAGTATTTCACCAAGTGGGTGGAAGCCATTCCTCTTGTCTCCACAAAAGCTAACAAAATTGCCGACTTCATTAGTAGCCACATCATCTGTCGCTTCGGTGTCCCTCACAAAATCATCATCGACAATGGCAAATCCTTCAAAAACAAGACTATCCAAAAACTATGCGACTCATTTGGCATCAAACTCAGCTTTTCTTCGCCTTACTACCCACAAGCAAATGGGCAGGCCGAGGCTTCCAACAAAATTCTGACCAAAAATCTCATGAAGGTGGTCGACAATATAGGAAGGGATTGGCACGTTCATATCCCCTTCACTTTGTGGGCCTACCGCACTAGCATCCGAACCTCTACGGGTGCTACTCCCTTTTCTCTTGTGTACGGAATAGAGGCTGTCTTACCTCTCGAAGTACAGATCCCGTCTCTCCGCATCTCTCTGCATGACATTCTCTCCAATGATGACTTTCGTCAAGATCGCTTAGCTCAACTTGAGTTACTCGACGAGCGCCGCCTTGCTGCCCTCAATCATCTCCATGTCTACCAAAGTCACATAAAGCGGGCCTACGACAAAAATCTGCGAGAATGAGATTTCAACATCGGAGACCTCGTCCTCAAAGAGAATCAACATGTGACCAATATGGAGCGAAGTAAACGAGGCAAATTCACCCCCAATTGGCTTGGACCTTTTATCATCACACACAAGTATGGATCAGGGACTTATCGTCTGTCCTCCCTCGATGGACGGCCAGAACCTGAGCCTCTTAATGCGTTGCATCTTTGACCATTCTTCTGTTAGTCGAGTACTTGTCCACTTGACACATAACTTGAGCTCGTCCCTTGAGCAATCCTCGTCCTCTGGCTCCTTATTCCTTTCGACCCTATTCCCCTTTAACAAGTCCTCTACAACCCTTTTAGGATGCAGTGATGCTTTGTCCTAATAAAAAGGGGCGTCCTTGAGCTTCTACAGTCTTGTCCGTGACTCTCATTCCTATCAATAAATCCAAATCAAGATGTCAAAACATATCCATGGTCACTAAATCAAGTCAAGTCAATCCAAAAAGACAGACTAATCCCTCGAAGGACAGCTGTGCTATCATTGCTGTAGTTAATAGACTGATCCCTCGAAGGACAGCTATTCAAACATTATATAAAGCAAAGATATAGACCACTCCCTCGAAGGATGGCTATAATTAAATCTTACTACCAACAACAACCTATCTTAGAAGCTTCCCACGTCGATCAGCTTCGCAACATGACCACTAAATCAAAAGACATCTCTATGTAGGCTTCCCGCATCGATCAGCCTGCGCAAAAAAAAAAAAAAAAAAAAAAAAAAAAAAAACGGGTCATGGACTTGGCTTGTAGTTGTCTCAGGGTCTCCTCTAAAAAGGGGCAAGGTTATTCCTGCTCTTAAACTGGGTTACCCTATCCTCCTCCCATCACCTGCTCAAGGGACTTCGAGCTCACTTTAATGTCAAAGTGATTCGCTTACCGTTCTGACACAACACTGGTCCACGACGTAATGCATGAACGGGGCTTTTTGTTCTAATAACCCCTATCTATACTTCCTGTTGGTCCTTGTCAATGAAAGAGCAATTTGCCTTCCATCTTTTCTTTACACTTTGGTCACATTTAACCCCATCAATTGGCGACTCAACTCAAACCAAGCCATTTTTCATCATTTTTCAGACATCATCCTCGTCTATTCCACATAGTTTCCACGGACATCAATACACATGGAAACTACCGACCAGACCCAATTTATGTTAAGCATAAACCAATACTTGCTGAAACATAAATAGACTTCCATTCATCTTTAGCATGCATCCATCACGACTATGGAAACTTGTTAAGGGATGAAAGACTCTCGACTCTTGTGACATTTGCAGCATCATCTTGACACTTGACCACATCCAATCATCGATCACTCTGTCTCCTAGTTCGAACTACATTGGTCTGAGGCCCTAGGACAAGGGCTATGTAGGCAGCACTCAGATACCACATCTTCTGAGGTTAGCTCGACCACCCCCGTTTGTTCATCTCTATGATGGACAAACCTTCTCTTCTTCGACTCTTATCACGCCCAACTTCGTCAACCTTGACCAAGACCAATCATTTTCTTTGACCAAGACCAATCATTTCCTTTGACCATGACCACTCATTCGACTTTGACCAAGACCAATCAATCCCTCTAACCCTCCCTCCCTTTTAGGGAGAACTACATCGGCCTGAGGCCCTATCATCGGGGCTATGTAGGCAGCACTCAGTTGACATGGGGTCTTCTGGGGTTAGCTCGGCCGCATCCTTTCGTCCCTCCATCCTCTTGACCAATGACCATTGGCGACCATCCCTATCTCCTTCTTCTTTGACCTTTTTCCAAGACAATGTTACCTTGGTTGTTTTTGCGTGTATGCTATTCCACGGCTGGTTAGCAGAATTGTTCGCAGACTATTTTTGACCCTTCACAAGTGTAGGATCACGCGCCAGTTGATCCCTACTACTTGTGGCCTTTTTCGTGTTTCTGGGAGCACTTCCTGAGCCCTGGATACCTGGGACACGACAACCATTTGGAGCTTCCACTTAGATTGAGTGACCCGATCAGCAGACGACTAAATGCTGGGGCCCGGTTACTTCAATTTTGGCACTCCTTGACCCTTGACCATGCGACAATTTGACCTGACCCTCTCGTGAAGTGGACTACGCGCAATCATGACTATGGCAGCATTTTCACTCACTCTTTTCTATCCATTTCTTGGTCAAATCGACACTCGATCTTCGGTTCCCTTCTCTCGACTATCGCTTTGAGGGGGGAACACCTCATCCTTTCTCTGGGGCAACCAACTCCTATTTTTGTCTTGCAGTTCGTCTAGAACAACCAACAAGACAAAAAGGGGCAAATGTAGACACCGCAAACGTGTCTGCACCTTGGTTCTCCCCCTTGGTCCTTTCTCCCTCCTAGTCTTCCTTGGTCCCTAACCCACCTAGGTCTTATTAATTAAAAATTAACATCTTTTAATTAATTGAGGCCCCCTTTTCCACCCTACCCTTGCCTCCTTGGATCCTCCCTTGAATCCCTCCACCTTCCCCTTAGCATTTATTGTCCAAAATCCCCCCATTATAGCCCCCCTCATCCATTTTGGCAACCTTGCGACCATTCTGCCCATGACCCCTCGCTCGGCAGTGTGCAAGAATGGGCAGAGGCTATTTTTAGCCTCTGTGCCCATCCTGCGACCGCCGACGTCGGCGACCCTTCGGCCGACGTCGGCGAAACTACCGGCGTCGGCAGCCTTCATTATCCCGTCCTGTATCCGTTGCAACCCCTGGACTCCTGAGCTCGCAAACAGAACTCTCCTGGCGTTTGGCATTCGTCTGGTCTTCGTTTTGAACCTTGTGCAACAACAGCAGCAGGTGCAAAGGCCCTTCATCAGAATTCTCTTCTTGCAGAATCCCCTCTGGCTTCAATAACAGCTCCTTCAACTCTTCATTCAGCAGGGAGGGAGGTAAGCAAATCTGTTAATTGATTCTTTGTTTTAAGCTTTCAGTTATCTATTGTTATCTGCTTCCCTTCTACCCTTCCCCCTTGAGAGGCTGCAAGGCCTTCTCAGGCCCTGTCCTCTGCCCATCCTCCTCTCCCATTGTCCCACTCTTCATCCCAGTTCCAGACAACTCCCCATTCCCCTTTTGTCCACAAAAGACCCTGTATAGGGCAAGACCATTCCATAGTCCATTCTGACCCGTCCCCAGACTCTGTCTCGACATCCTCAGCATCCCGGCCCTGTCCACAGTCCAGAACACATCTCAGACCCGACCACAGGCCATTACCCCGACCGACGCCGGTCACTTCCCATACCGACGTCGGCAGAATAACCGACGATGGCAAACCTCCTAACTGACGTCGGCAGAACTTCCGACATCGGCGACTGTCATCAACCCGACTGCTTATTTCAGGTAACCATTTGGTTTTTTCTTTCATTTCTAAGCTATTCATCATTTCTGTATTCTGGCATCTTATACTTTCTCAGTCTTTTATCTGTTTTTCATCTGTGGGTTGACCTCCCTTTGAGGAAGTTTTTACACTTCCAGGAACAAGCTTGTGCTTGGCAACCCACCGTCTATTTATCTAACATCCCCTTGTCCAAGTTTTCCATTCTTTTGCAGGTGTCATTCCTCCACAGCCAAAGAGGAGTGCTCACAAGCGTCTGGATCATGGTGCGCAGTCGACATCCAGGTATTCCTAACCTCGTCCATTTTCTCTAGTTTCTTTATTCAACATTTCGAATGTAGAAAGCGAATTAGCCCAAGAAACAGTAGGAGACCAATAGATGTGGACCTAGTTGGCAAAGGGGGATAGAGGGTAAACATATAGGGGGTTGGCCCCAATAGATAGGTAGAAGCAATGTTATCCATGGTATAGGCATAGGTGGTAGCACTATAGGGGTAGTGGATACACTACAAGGTTAATGAGCTACTATGATAGGTAAGAGGGACCAAGTTAGAGCTACACTAACCCAAGTCACCCATGAGTGAGATGCTCTAAGACAGTATAGAGGAGTAGTAGTAACACCAGTAGGTCTAGTAGGGACCATTGATATGTAGAGGTACATATCCACTATCTAAAATTTATCATACTATAAGGCTATAGTCTTCACTCACTACCCAATAGAGCCCTAATGGGGTAAGTATAGAGCTAGTTTGGTAGATGGTGTTGATGTGGTGACACCAGGTCAGTGGGATGCATCTATAGCTATATAGATTGATGCATATAGGGGACATGTAGGTACCATAAGGGGGAAAGCACTAGGATCTAGTGGTGTTCTAAGAAATAATGGTGCCTCAAGGCCATAGCCATGATATAGTTTAGATATAATATTTTATATTTTATATCATTTTAATTTCAGTCTGTGAGCTGATGCGATGCGATGTACATTTTGAGAGAGACATGGATGTCTATTTGTACACACTATGATATTATTTGACTCATGAGTTATATATATGATATTTATTTATTACTAATGATCATGGTCTATGAATTTCTTTAATGTTAATGCTTAATATTAATGAGTATATGCTTCAATATTTAGATTTAGACATGTGTTGAAAAATGGTTGATTGTTTTATTGATCATGGGTGTTATGATGTTATTATGCTTGTTATGGTTATGATTATGGTTATGTATTTGATTATGACACATGTCCATATGCTTGTTGTTAATTTGTTTTAAGGTAAAACACATAAGGTAAGTTAATTAACAACACTAGATTGGAGAACAAAGAATATAATCAAGAGACAAGTGTCATAATGAAAATATCATCTAGTTATGAGAGGATAAAAAGAGGGCCTGATGCTTCTTATTTGACAAGGACTAAAACAAAACTAAAGTTGGATTGGCTTAAAGAACATAAGACCCTTGAATGCTTTGCATTAGCATTCATTAGGTGGTTAAAAATGTGTCATGCTCACATAATGTCAAGTGAGCTCAAAATCCCTTGTTTATAGTGTATAAAAGGGGGGATGGATGAAAATGGAACATTTATGTGAGACTATCATGTCTCTTCTTTAGGTGTCCAAAGAGTTAGTATAAATAAGTATATGTTATAAAAAATATAGACTGATTGATGTAGGAAGTCTACTTTTAAAAATTGATTACAACTTCCACCTTATTTTGTTATGTGAGAGCTGATTGCAAATTTAAAAATTAGTTTACTTTTATTGAAATTTTGATAATGGGTCTTTTTATTTGTTGCTTTAGATGGGAAGTTGATCGATGTCATAAGTTTCCAAGAAATTATCATGCATTTGAAAAATGCTTTACTCAGCCATCCTTCGAGGGAGTGGTCTAAGTTTGTGTGCTTTGTTTAACATTTTTGATAGTTGTCCTTCAAGGGAGTAGTCCACCTTATGTTGAATAATTTCAAATATGTTTTCAATAGCTTTCCTTCAAAGGATCAATTTGCGTATGCTAGGAATGACCCATGATTACTATTAGTATGGCTTTTTATTGTTTATTACTTTGTTTGATTTTTGCCTAATATAGACATGCTTATATAGGATTAAGGGTTCACCATTATGAAGGTAAAACTAAAATCATAATAATGTGGAGTAGGTTTAAAGAGGTTTAGGTGACAATGATCATGGGAATACATCTTAATGAAGGAGTAGAAAGTACCATGAGAATCATGCCATGGTACCCATTGTTCAAGATTAGGTTATGACTATGATAGATAATCACATGATTTAGTTTTAATTAGTTTCCCCTAAAATAGGGAGATGGATGTGGTTGAAATAAAGGGATGATCTTAAGTTAAAACAAAAGGTGAACTTGATCCTTCTTTAACAAAAGAACAAGCATAGATGCGAAGCATTTATGGGTTTAGGTTATGGGTGGCCTTTAAGAGAGGACAACCAGTAAACTCCTGATCCATACTCATGTGTTATGATATAGGGTCCAAGCCAATTGAAATCAAACTTGCCTTTCTTTATTTTCTCTATATTGGTGACATGTTTATTTTCTTTTAGGATGAGGTCTCTGATGTTGAATTCTTACACTTTAAGGTGTTTGTTATAGGGATGATTGATGTGATTTTGATAGACATGAAGATGGGTAAGGGATGATAAATGATGCTCATCAAGTGGCTTAATTTGGGCTAAGTAGTGATAATGATAATCATCCTTAGAAATAAGATCTTATAAACATATGCAAAGATAAAGTATTTAGACTTTGAGAGGCAAGATAACCTCTAATCCAAACATAAGAGAAAAATGGGTAGCACTTGTAGGAGTTTGAAAGATAGTATGATATGCCCATGAGGCCAAGGAGATGTAAAAATGCCAATCCTGACCAAATGTATTAACCATATTAGTTAGCACATTGTTAAGAGTTTTGTTAGAGGCCTCAACCTGTCCATTTATTTGAGGGAGATAGGGTAAGGATAAAATTAACTTAATGTCAAATGCATCACATAAACCTTGTACTTGTTTATTCTTAAAAGATTTACCATTATTAGTGATAATCTTGTGAGGAACACCAAAGTGGCAAATGATGTGATGGTTGATAAATTCAATAATATTTCTACTTTGGTCAAGACTAGAGGAATAGCCTCTACCTATTTAGTAAAATACTCAATCATAGTGATGATAGAATGGTGTCATTATGAATAATGGGGATTAATTTCACCAATAAGGTCTAGATCCCATTATGAGAAAGGCCATAATTTGGTATAAATACAAAGACCATGGCTAAGTGCATGATGTAGATTGACATGTTGTTGACACTTAACACACTT
Source organism: Torreya grandis (assembly GCA_037957365.1). Classification (NCBI taxonomy): domain Eukaryota; kingdom Viridiplantae; phylum Streptophyta; class Pinopsida; order Cupressales; family Taxaceae; genus Torreya; species Torreya grandis. The sequence continues at coordinate 868,502 of JARHVA010001754.1, read as the reverse complement.
TTTCACATAATCACAATAGTCTTGGTTAAGGGTAGGCTAGTAATAGTTGAGGTGAAGGATGTGCTTAGCTATAGTGAGGCTACTAAAGTGTCCCCCATAGATACCATTGTATGTTTCCTTGATAGTGTGAGAGGCTTCATGACTACGTAGGTAAAGAAAGAGGAGGTCATCAAACCCATGATTGTAAATAATTCCCCCTATAATGGTATATCATGAAGTACTCTATATAAATTCTCTTTGAGCATTCCTAGAAATTCTAGAAGAATGATGATAAGTTGAGGTAGTTGATTTGATTGACCACAAGTTAGGAGTCACCAAAGATGTTGATCATTTTGAATCCTAGGGCTAATTTAGTTTGAAGGCTGATGATTAGGGCTTTGTACTTAGCCATATTATTGGTATATTCAAAATCAAGTTTGAAGGACAAAGGAATAAGTTCACCATCAAAGGGAATAAGTATGATACCATCTCCCCCACCATGTTAACAATTTGATCCATCAAAGAACATGGTGAATTGATAGGTGAAGTCTATTTGAGAGAGGGTCATGATGGACTCATCAGGGAACTCAAGAGGAGGAAGTTGGTTTTTTGCTAATGGTGCTTCAGCCAGTTGGTCAACAATTAATTTCCCCCTAATTGACTTTTACTAAAGGAACTCAAGGTCAAACTCTACTAAAATCATGAGCCATTTGGCCATGCACTAGTTTTGGTATGGCTTGGAGTACATGTACTTGAGTGGGTTGATATTGGTTATGATATAAGCTTTATGGTTAAAGAGGTAGTGGAAAAGTTTGTTGACCATAAAGACTAAATCTAAGTAAATATTCTTAGTGTGGGTATACTAGGTCTTGTACTCTATAAACATGCAACTAATTTATTAGATGTCTTGCTCTCTATGTTGTTCATCCCAATGAGTAAGCATTATGCCTAAGGAATGATCAATGGTAGATATATCAAGTTATAAAGGTTGGTCATCCTTAGGAGGGGTGAGGACATGTGGAGACAAAAGGTAATTTTTGAGTGAATTAAAGGCCTTTTGATAGTCACTATTCCATTTTAAAGATACATCCTTCTTCAGAAGGTGATGGAAGGGTTGGCATCAATATGAAATATGGTGGATAAAGCAAAAAATGGATTAGAGTTTCCCCTAAAAAATATGAAGTATATTAAGGTTGACTAGAGTAATCATGTCAAAGATGGATTTGATTTATTTGGGTCAACTTTAATTCCCCTAAGAGACATGATAAAGCCAAGGAGCTTTCCTAACAAGACCCCAAAAATGCACTTTTTGGGGTTGAGGTAGACATGGTAATGGATGAAGTAATAAAAGATAATCTTGAGAAATGGTCTTTTCAAATCTTTGATTTCCAAAGAAGGTCATCCACATAGTCCTCTACAATCTTGTAGATAAGATCATGGAAGATGCAAGTCATAACATGTTGGTAAGTTACACCAATGTTATTTAATTTGAAAGGCATGACATGATAGTAAAAGGTTCCCAATAGGGTGGTAAATGCAGTCTTGTGCTAATCTTTGGGGGATATTAAGATCTAATTATAACTCAAGAATCCATCCATGAGAGATAACATCTTATGATTAGCTATAAGATTAACTAACTGGTCAATGCTCAGTAGAGGAAAGTCATATTTAGGGCAAGCAAGGTTGAGGTCACAAAAGTCCATATAAATATGTAGTCCTCTTATGGTTTTGGTGATAGGTACAACATTCGAGACCCATTAGGGATAGTTAATGGGTTTAATGAAATTGATAGATATAAGACACTAAAGCTCTTCTTTGATGAGACGGGATATATGAAGGTGCATGCATCAAAGTTTTCATTTGAGGGGTTTTGGCATCACGATGGGTGACTATGTTGTGGGTGGCAATTACAAGATCATTTTTAGGCATATTGCTATAAGACCAAGTAAATTCTATACTATAGTCTTGGAGGAAGGAGAAAAAGTCTCAAATTTCCTTAGAATTTAGTGATTGGCCAATTTTGATAATGTGGGGGTTATCTAGAGTGCTTAAGTTGATATCCATGATGGATTTGTTCAACATGGTCAAAGTATCAAGAATAATGGATTTGTGGATGGAAGAATTTGGGGCACCAAGGTAGGTGAGAATAGAATCATCATCCTAGCACTAAATAGTGTTAATGATAGGAGAATCATCTCCTATCATCTCAAGATGGATCAAAGGGATGGTTACAGTTGCCCCCTCCTTTTGATAAGTCAAGGGTCCAAGGCTAATCATGTTGATGAAAAAAGTTATGTGGGATGATGTCATCATCCTCACACATAGGTAGAGGAGAGGTTGATGAGGAAGGGGTGTATTCCTCAATAATGGTGGTGGTAGGTGGTTTGGTTCTCTTCTCGATAGGTAGGATGAAACTAAGGCCATGTTTCTTATGAGGCTTTTTGGTCTCAACGTAAATAAACTCATGTGGTCCATGATCATATCATCTAAGACCAAATCTTTTCCAAGTACACCTTTAGAGGTATGTTTTGGTGAAACTCAATTTTTCTAGGCAGGAGAAGCTATAAGTGAATGTTTGAGGCAAAGGGGAGGTAGTGTGACAAGTGGTTTGTCAAGTCACCCATACATGAAATGGGTTTGATAGTGTGAAGGTATAAAGGGAATAATGGCTCTGATGTTAGGGTCATACCTGATTTGGTGGTCAAGTTTCCCATACTCTTGGGGAGTAAGTAAAATGTCAAGGGCAAAGAAGTGATATTACCCCAATGAAAGACATTGAAATGTAGATTCCAAGTGGTTTGAGGTGGTTTTATAATAAGAAAGGATGGATGAGCTAGCTTATGCCTCATTGGTATAAAGAGGTAGGACTTCCTTGTTTATGGTGGGGGTCTTGTCCCTGGTTAAGGAGGGTGTGCTAGATGGGGGTAAGAGGACATCATTGGGTCAGTAGGTCATGTTGCATGTTGAGAACGGACTTGGGTCAACTTGGATGGTGATGACTTGGCCTTCATGGTCAAATTTAATATAACAATGAAGGGTAGAGGGGATGAAACCCATAGAGAAAATCCAAAGTCATCCTAGAAAAACCTTATATTAGAATTTGCCTTCCACTACATAGAAGAATTTAGGGAGCGTGTGGGGTCCTAAATGGATATGAAGGACAACTATTTCCAAGGTAGTGGTCATGGTGTCATTAAAAGATCAAAGGATGGCTAAGGTTTCAGGTTGATTTGGTTAATAGTGTGGGAGGAGATGATATTAATACTAGCTCTCTCATCAATCATGACCCATTTGATGTGGGTTTTATTGATGTAAGAAGTAATAAAAAGAGGGGGATTTGGGTCATCAATATGGATATAAGGTATTTTTGAATCCTTGAAGATGACAAGGTTAGAAATTTGGAGAGCACCAATAAAGGCTACCAAAGGTTGAGGGTCTTTACATTGTACCTCTACTAATTGCAATGCCTTTATCATTGTTTGGTGATGATGAGGTGAAGTAGTAATCAACTCATATAATCTCATCTTTGCTAACATCTTGTAAAGCTATTTGAGTACCACTTTCTTGATGGATTCAGAGGGGTTGGATTGGGAGGCACCTAAGATAGATACTTTGGGTTTAGATGAAGGTGAAGATATTTGGGTAGGGTTTGGTAGGGAGGTGGAAGATGGATATGTCCATCGAATGGACACTTTGGACTTCCCTTTATCCTTTTATTTTTTTCTCATGACCAAGTGGATGGTATGGATAGAGGGAAAAGTTAGGGTAGGATATGGGTTTGGTTGCTTATCACTCTAAGGTGAGAGTGGGGGAGTAGGTAGGTTTTAACTAGTGGTTATTTTTGGTTGGATTATTATTAGGCTTGTGGGATGTTCATCTATTAATATATCATCCTCATCATAGAGATGATGGATAATGGTTTGGAGAGCTTTGTAGTTATCTATGTCATGGCCTAGTGTCCTACGATAGGATCACACCTAGTGGTCATTATACCAGATGGGTTTTAAGTCAAAAGGGTTTAATGGATTGATAGGGGTAATGTCAAGCAAGAATCTTGCAATAACCTTTGGAAATTAATTAAGTAGCATTTAGCTAAGGGCAGAGAGGTTTTAAAGGTTTTGGTCTTGGTTGGTAAGGTGGAAGTCCTTTTGGGAGTGGGTCTGGTGATGGAAGGTTTGGGTAAGGTGGTACATTTAGTTGGTTGTTTTCATTTTGATAAGCCAAAGTTTAATAGAGTGGAGGTAAGAGGTTTAAGGTAGGTAACATGGTCATTAATGGTTTGATGAAAATAGGTGTGTCAAAAAGCAAGTGTGCTAGTGTAACTAGTAGGGGTAGTTGGGTTTTGATTGGGACAACCAAATTCATAATCAAAGTAAAGGGATAAGATCCCAAGATAGAGGAAAAGGTTGAGGGAGGTAGGAGTTTGGCCCTTTGACCCTTTGGTGGCTTCACTTCCTTGGTTAATTTTGTTTTGTGGTTGGTTGTTGGGTTTGGTGAGGTAAGCTCTACTTTCAAAGATGGGTGCTTAAGGCTCTATGTAGGGAAGGTGCCAATGTTTTTTAATGGTTTGATAAATTTGGTAGGAGAAGGTGATTTGGTTGTTTTGAGTTTAGGTGGCTTAGATGGCTGAGGAATTACTAGGTTGGTAGAGGTTTTTATCAGTTTGGGTGGTAAAATAGGGGTTTAGATAATAGGAGTGGTGGGTTGGTTTTCTAAAGGTGTGGTTTTAGGTTCCTACTTGGTGATATAAGGTAGCTATAATAGCTTCCAAAAGTGGCTTGATCCATGTTAGGGTTGGAGATAAATTCTGATTTCTTCACTAACCTAGAGAATGGTTTATATACTATTTTTGTCCCTTGGATAGTGGATTTGAAAGATAGGCTCATAAGTTGAGATAGAGGGATGGTAACCTCATCCTTTTATTTAAGCAAAGGAGGCAAGGTTTGAATGGGTGACTCCTCTATGGGAGGTGTAGACATGGGGGCTTCCCCTTCAAGAATGATCTCTAAAGGGGTAGTAAATTATTTGATTATTGATGGAGAGGGTAAAATGAGTGCTTGTTTAAATATGTTAGTGGAAGGAGGGGTTGATGGTTCCACTACCTCAATAAGAAGAGGAAGAGAAAGGGGTGCTTCCTCATTTTTTGCCTCTAAAAGAGGAGAAGGTAACTACACTACCTCAATAAGTGGAAAGGGTGAAGAATGGGTGGATTAGGTGGTAGGTTCTTCAACAATGAGTGTGTCAAGAACCATGTTAATAGTATGGGCATTATGAGAACACTCAACCATGTTACTCTCATTTTTGGTAGGTGAATGATTAGGGAAAGGTTTCCTAAATATGTTAAGGGCCTGGTTTCGAGGTGTCTTGGGGTTATCCAACATAATCTCACCCTTGTTAATGAGATATTAGACAATGCTCTTGAAGGTATTACACCTACTAATGTCATGCTCTACTACCTGATGATATGCACATAGATCATTCTAATTTTACCAACTAGGTGTGGGATAAGAATAATCAAATTGTTGAGGTGGTTTGATAAGAGGAATGTGTATGATTTTGGCCTTTAATAACTTCTCAAAGATTGAAGCATAAAATTCTCCCAAGAGGGTGAATTACTTTTGGTTGTTCTAATTTTGGTTCCTTGCATTTTGCTTTGAAGAACCAGAAGAACTTGGTTTGTTAATGGATGATGGAGAAGTGGATTTAAGGATAACCACATTCATAGTTCCCTTTCTTTTGGCCCCAGTGTTGGTTTGGTTGCTTGGTTTAGAGGAAGAAGCCTCATTGGTTTTGTAGGTAGAATTTTTATTTTTTAGTTTTAGCTTTCCTTCATCGATGGATCTATAAAAGAATCATCAAAGGTTTCAAAACTCTAAACACACAATGTGGAAAATTTGTGCTTTTTACATGCTCAAGTAAAGAGTTTGATCAATTTAGGATGGGGAAAGGAAAAGAAAAGTTGGTTTATTAGGCTCCTCTAATGAGCTACAAATTTAGAAATGGATTCTTCATCAAATTATTGGATGGAGTAGAGGTTAGTAATGAAAACCTTCTTAGAGATATTTATAGAAAAGTGATCCAAGAAAGTTTGAGCTATTTGGGTAAAGGAGAAGAGGGAATGTTTGGTTAAGTTACTATCCCAATCCAATGTTAGTCCTAAAAAAGACATAGGAAAAGTATAGAGAAGGAGGTCATCATCATAGGAAATCAAATAACATGAGTGCCTAAATTTCTTAAGGTGATTTTAGGGATATTCCTTACTCTAAAACTTGGAGAAATTGAGAAGTTCCCACTAGGGAGGATAGGGTTGGATAGGGATAAATGGGTGAACGTTTTTGTTATAGATTTGATCATATGATAAGATGTTGTGAGATCCAAAAATGGATGATTCTAAGGTCATCATCTTATCCATGAGCAACTTCATGAGGTATATTTGGGGTTGTGCACCCAAAAGGTTGTAAGGTGCATACTATTATGGAAATTGGGTGACTTATTGATAACTGGTAGGAGGTTGAGGAGCCATCACATATTGGTATGTGGAGGCCAGTGGTTGGGTGGATGCTATGTAAGGGTAAATGAATGTGGGTATTTGGGTAGTAGGTAGAGGTACATGCCCTTGTGGGTTAGGGATATAACCTATGTTTGGTGTAATGAGAATATTTTGGGTAGGAGTGGTGGTTAGGTTGGTGATCAAAGGAAGGGTAGTGACCTTTATGCTAATTGGGGGTAAGGTAGTAGGTATGGGCACCATAATATTTTGAAGTGGGGTAATAGTTAGCATATTAGAGGTAGCTGGTGAAAGGTTGATAATGCTAGTGGTAAACACTCCCATGGTGAAGGGAGTATAGGTGGCTAGCAGTTGGGTTGATCCTAAAGTAGAGGAGTTGTTGGTGGTGGTGGAAAGTGTAAGGGTGTTTATAGGTTAGGTAGGTTAGTTTTCCAAAGTAGTATTAAATGGATTATTAGTGGATGAGAAATCTTGGGTAGTTAATGGTTGGGTGGTGATTATGGAAATATAAGCATTTCCCATGAGGTGGGATGGTATGCCATAAGGTGGGTCTATATGTGGAACCAAAGTAGGGATACGGTGAGACATGGTGTTAAGGTAATGTTAAAGGGCCACTAAGTTTTTATCCAAGAAAGTAGCAAATTCTACATCTCCTTAGGGAAATTATTGAGGGAAAATAGGACTTCTTGAAGGGTGAGGAGAGTATGCTAGTTTCGAGACATAGTCCATGGATGAGGAGGTAGAAGAGGTCAATTGGTTTGGTGATGGGTTTTGTTCTACTAGGTTCTTTCATTGCTGATGAGTTAGAAATATCCAAGGTAAGGGAGAGAGAATGCACAAAAAAATCAACACTCAAATAGAGAGAAGATAAGGAATGATTAAGAAAAGTAATCACACTCTAAAAAGTATGTTAAATCATAAAGGTTATTTTTAATCTCTATTTTGGCTTATACCTTAAGCTTTCAAGAATTTGTGTGACAAAAGTTTGGCTTATAGAATAGGTACTAGAGAGAAAATATATAGATGGTTTCAAGTTGTTTGGGCACTCAAAAGGAATCTATATTGGGAATCAATACATGGATTGTTATTGGGGCCTATCCCCTCACTTCACACACTATAGTGATAAGGGTATTGGGTGCTTAGCTAATATATAATATATTTTAGAGTTTATACTCAACTAGAGAGTTGAGTTGGTTCACCCATTGGTAATGACCTCCAATTAGAATCATTAGGAAAGGGTAAGGTGACTGCTAGGTGATGAAATCCTAGTCAAGTATTGTATCAAGTTTGTTTGATTTTTAATTGATGAAGGTGGTTTGGTTTAGTGTGTGCAATAAAGGTGATGCTATGATTGAATTACTTTGATTTAATTTAGACTATGTGAGCTAAACCCATAAGTAATCGATGTATGCACTTAATTTTAAGCTCAAAAGAAAATTTTTATTTCATTTATGAACACAAAATAGAGAGAAGAATATATATATGTAAACAAAATAAACCCAAGTACAGACACAAGGGTCCTATTGGGCAAGACAAAATGTTTTAGTGAATTTTAGCTTATATTTCATAAAGGGAAGAAGAAGAAACTAAATATGAGTATGGATAAAAAAATTATTTGATGGCATGTGCATTGAATCAGATGATTATGAATAAATCTTGTTTTGATTAGGAAGATGACCTATAAATAAGATAACACTAAAGTAAATTATTGGTTAGATAGATAGCTAGGTGGATTGCCTAGCACTAACTAGATCTCAGAAGCAAGAGCTTGTTCATGGGATATCAATACACACTTTTTAAACAATTAAGTTTATAAAAAAATATAAAGTACCTGTATAAATAATCAAAAGCTACTAAATAGAAGAAATTCTTGCTAAAAAAAGAGACTAGAAATGACTAATATAGCAATAATCAAGTCAACACTAGTGTTAAATGGCTTGGGTTTGTTTCAAAAAATTAGGTAGGGGTCTATGAATAGGCCAAGACATAAAAAACTAGATTTAGTTGGGGGTAAGAGGGTGAAAATAACTTGCTATTATTTTCTTCCATAGTGACCATTGACAATTGGGGTGATCATTGATAGTTAAGGTGACCGTCAATAGTCAAGGTAACCATCTATAGTTGGTTAGACTATCAACAGTTAGGACAACCACTAAAAATTACTATGTGTAGGTATGGATTGGTAAATAGTTATCTAGTGGGATCCCAAATTTGAATTTTAAGAGATGGGTTGGTGCTGGCTAATTGTGAAATGTAAATAAAGTAAATGAATATCAAAAAACAAATACTTATCTTGCTAGAGGTTGATATGGTGATTTATTTAGATGGTTGGATTATTAGTAGATTATGGTGTGATTATGATAGATTAATAATAATTGACATTTTGGTGGAATGATGGTGTAAATTGGCTCTCTAATGTGATGGCTGGATTGATGGATCATTGATGATGATTGCCCTACCAAAGGAAACTCTAGATGCACAAGTTCTTGATAACAATTATAGATGGATTTCACCTCCCTACTCCTCTCTTCTTATAGGTAAGGAAGGAGAGGTGCAATAATACATTAACTAGGCCTTCTAATTTTAACTCACATATGTAATGGCTCACACGTGGATTTAGATTAGATATTTTTAGAAAAGCAAAGTGGGTGGTGTACCCTAACCATCAATGGTCATCCTGATTGTTGATGGTTGAGATCTAAGGTAAAGAGTGGTTAAAAGGGAAGGTTTAATCATTTGGTCAAACTGACCATGGTTAGGCTTGGTTAGGGGTTAAAGGGTCACATTAGTCCCCAGGGGGTCCTAAAGTGGTATAGGGGAATTTTGACATTTAGAATCATGATGTGTGGATTTTTTATGTCTATAGTGGGATCTTGGGTAGTTTTGATTTCTTGGTTGATTTGGTTAGGGGTTTGTTATGTAGGCTTGGTGGGTTTAAATCCACCTTTATCGATGGGTGAGTTCGGTTTTGAGTAGGGAACATACCAAGATTTATGGTAGGATTAATTAGAATGATGAGGGGTGACTTGGTTACTTTAGGTAGGGTAGATCAAGATGATTTAGAAATGGTTTAGTTGGTAGAGGCATCTAATGGTTTGGTTGTGATGGTGGTGGGTTTGCCAGTAGAGATTTGGTAATGGTATGATTGGGGGGTTTTGCCTAATTTGGTAAGGAAGTCTGATATGGTGCCAAAATGTGGTACAATCCATGTCAAGTTGGGATAGGTATCCCAAGTTTTGGACCAGTTGAGAAAAAAGGTTTGCATACATGTTTGATCCCCTTAGTATTGGTTTTAAAAGATAAGCCCATGGGTGGAGAAATGGGAATGGGTATCTCATCCTTCATCTCAATCAAAGGTTCTAAAGCTTGGGAAGGTAGTTCCTTAATGGGAGGAGTAGGTATAATGATCTCTTCCTTAAGGATTTTTTTTTAAAGGGAAAGTGGACTATTATAGAATAGAATAAAAAGGTGTGGTGGGAATGATTGTTTCCTTTGGTATGTCCTCCAAATGGGTTGATTATTTCATAGTCCCAATAAATGAAGGAAAGTAAAAAGTTATCTCCTTTGTTTTGGTTTTCAAAGGAGATGTTGGTGACTCCACTACCTCAATAAGTGGAGGGGATGGTAGGGTAGGTTGGGTAGTGGTCTCCTTAGCAATAAGTTTACTAAGTACCATTTTAACAATGTGCAATTTATGGGAGGATTCTACTTTGTTTTCATTACTAGTGAATGAAGCATGGTTGGGAAATGGTTGTCTAAAGATGCCAAGTGATTGGTTTGGGGGTACATTAGGGTTATCCATTACAAGCTCCCCCTTGTTAATGAGATTTTGGATAACACTCTTAAAGGTGTTGTATCTACTAACATCATGTCAACACCAAGTTGTAAGGCACATAATGTTAAGGTGTGGAGCTAAAAGCTTCACCAAAGGAGTGTTTTGTAGAAGTTGTAGGTTTACACAGTCACTGGCATCAGTCAGGAGTAGTTCAAGAGATGCCAGCATCAGTAGGGATCGGCTGATGTCAGTCACAGGCAAATAGGCAAGAATCGATGTCGATTACTTGTGCGTCCAGAAAGCTATTTTTGTGGATAGAACCGAGTGTTTGCATGTTAGAATTAAGTCATAGTCTTAAGTATGTGTCTCTATTATTAGTAAGACTATTTTAGAGCCCTTGTTTAAGAGGCATAACTATTGGTTGTAAATGCATGCTCATGTTTCCTAATTATTATATAATAGGATAAATCTTCTTAGCTTATTGTAATGTATGAGTAAATGTTGAACAATACAAAATTGTATATGTTGATTAACAGGTTTACACAGTCACCGACATCGATTAGGAGAGATCAACATTGATCAGGAGTAGTTCAGGAGATGTCGGCGTCGACAAGGATCAGCCAATGTCGGTCACAGGCAAATAGGCAAGAACTGATGTCGATTACCTGTGCGTCTAGAAAGCTATTTCCATGGACAAAACTGAGTGTTTACATGATGGGATTAAGTCATAGTCTTAAATCCGCATCTCTATTATTAGTAAGATTGTTTTAGAGCCCTTGTTTAAGAGGCATAACTATTGGTTGTAAATGCATGCTCCTGTTTCCTAATTATTATATAATAGAATAGATCTTCTTAGCTTATTGTAATGTAGAATGTTGAAGAGTACAGAATTATATATGTGAATCAATCTAGGTTGTTGGAGTTGATTGTAATTGAGAGAGAGAGCTCTTGAGGGAAAGAGATCTAGAGAGAGATCTGTACATCTAAGAGAGGTGTGGAAGAAAAGAAGTTTCTTCAATTGTATTCCTTCTATAAAGAGTTTAACACAAGTTTTTAGGGTGGTTTCTTGTATCTCTTATTCTTTGCTATTATCTCATTCTATTTAATTATCATTCTAATTTAATTCCACATTTAATTGCTTTCATAAGTGTAATCAACATTTTTGGTTGATCCCCAACAAGTGGTATCAGAGCTTAGGTTCACTTATAGGTGTTTCAGATCTGGTTAGTGTGTATTGATTACAAGTTACTCACAGGAGTTTTTGCAGGGATTTCTGTTTGAGTGGGAGAAGCAATGGCAGAAGAAAGTAAACTGAGAATGGAGAAGTTCAATGGCAAAAATTATCAACATTGGAGAATGCAGATAGAGGATTATTTGTATCAGAAAGATCTATACTTACCGTTAGGTGGGATTGCAAAGAAGCCCACAAACATGGATGATGAAGAATGGGAAGTTCTTGATAGAAAGGCTCTGGGGTCTATAAGACTGAGTCTGGCATCTATTGTGATATCTAATTTATCACAGGCAAAGTCTACGGTAGAGTTAATAACTACTTTAGCAAATTTGTATGAAAAACCCTCAGCTTCTAATAAGGTATATCTTATGAAGCAGTTATTTAATTTGCATATGTAGGAAGGTGGATCTATGTCTAATCATCTGAATAATTTCATGGAATTGTAAATCAATTAAGTTCAGTCAATATTTTGTTTGATGATGAAATTAAAGCTCTTTTAATATTACGTTTTTTGCCTAAAAGCTGGCATAGCTTAGTAATGGCAGTTAGTAATACTGCATCTACTTCAAATATTTTTAGTGTAATCTTGAATGAAGAAATTCATAGGAAAAGCATAGAGGAAACATCAGGGAACGCTTTAAGTTTTGAGAGCAGGGGAAGGAAAAAAGAGAAGAGCAAGAAAGGGAGATCAAGGTCTAAGTCAAAGGTGAGAGGTAGATCCAAATCCAGAAATGGCAGGAAGCCATAATGCTGGAATTGTGGAAAGATTGGGCACATAAGCAGAGATTACTGGTCAAAGCCTAAGGAGGACAATCAGCACGAAGGAAAAGAAGAAGCAAAGGTTGTAGGTATTGTACAAGATGCTTTAATATTCTCTTTGCATAATAATATAGAATCTTGGATGTTAGATTCTGGTGCATCTTTTCATGCTACCCCCAATAGAGAATATTTTAGTGACTATATCCATGGAGATTTTGGAATAGTGTATTTAGGGGATGATGAGCCTTGTAAAATTATTGGCAAAGGAAAAGTGCAGCTGAAAATGCAGAATGACAACACATGGGTGTTGAGAGATGTTATGCATGTTCCTAGCTTGAAGAGGAATTTGATTTTTGCAGGAAAGTTAGGGGATGAGGGTTGTACAGTAACTCTCACAGCTGAATCTTGGAAGGTGACCAAGGGTGCACTTGTAATGGCCAGAGGTAAGAGAGTAGGTACTCTCTATTTATGTAATTGTGTTACTAACAATTCTCCTTCTGTATTATCTACTTCAGATGTGGATGTAAAATTGTGGCACTCAAGGCTTGGCCACATGAGTGAGAAGGGAATGTCAATTCTTAAGTCAAAAGGTAAGCTTTCAAATTTGAAAAGCATAGATCTGGATTTTTGTGAGCACTGTGTTTTTGGAAAACAGAAGAGAGTGAGTTTTCTCAAGACTGGGTCAACAAAGAAGAAGCATAAGTTGTAGCTTGTTCACACAGACGTGTGGGGACCGGCTCAAGTTGCTTCTATTGGAGGATCATAGTACTATGTTTCATTCATAGATGATGCTACAAGAAAGGTATGGGTCTATTGTATTAAGAAGAAATCTGATGTATTTGAGACTTTTAAGATTTGGAAAGCTATGGTTGAGAATGAAACAGGTAGGGGATTGAAGTGCTTGAGATCTGACAATGGTGGTGAGTTTTGCAGCTATAAGTTTAACTGGTATTATTAAATGCATGGAATCCACAGGCAAAGGATGATTCCAAGGACACCTCAGCAAAATGGACTTGTTGAAAGGATGAACAGAACAATAATGCAACATGTAAGGTGTATGAGATTGCATGCTGGTTTGCCCTTAGAGTTTTGGGCAGAAGTTGTTGACACTGTAGTGTACTTGATTAATAGAGGACCCTCTATAGCTCTGGATGGTGGAATTCTAGAAGAGGCATGGATAGGTAAAAAGGTAGATCTCTCATTTCTCAAAGTTTTTGGTTGTGAAGCCTTTGTGCACGTTGATAAGGAAATAGAAAGAAGCTGGATGCTAAGTCTATGAGGTGCACATTTATTGGCTATGACTCTGATGATTTCAGATTCAGGTTTTGGAATCTAGGAACTAACAAAATAATTAAGAGCCGTGATGTTATTTTTAATGAAAAAGTGATGTCTAGTGATCAGCTGAAGAAGCTGAATCAATCTAGGTAGAGCAATGGAGAATTGGATGAGGTGACGGTCCAAAATGAGCTTGTAGGAAAATATAATCACAAATAGGAAAACACAGAGACTGATGTTAGCCAAGCAGGAACCGACATCAATAGAACAAAAACCAATGTCAGTCATACAGTGATTTACATCAGCCGGGAAGGAATCGATGTCGGTTAGGGAGAACTGACGTCGGCCAGTTACAGGCCTAGAAATGACTGAGGTCAGTCACTGTCAAAGAATTTGGATGGACAGCATGTTGTGAATGAGTCTCAGACACCCATCAGGAGGTCAGAAAGGCTAAGTAAACTTCCAATTCGATATTCCCCTTCATTATTCTATTTATTGCTAACTGATGGTGGAGAACCAAAGAGTTTTGAAGAAGCAATATAGGTGGAATCCAAGAATCAGTGGGAGCGTGGCATGGTTGAGGAAATGGAGTCCTTGAAAGAGAACCAAACATGGGATTTGGTTGAGTTGCCAGCTGGTAAGAAGACACTGAAGAATAGATGGACCTACAGATTTAAGGAAGGTGAGAATGGACAGATGAGATATAAGGCCAGGTTGGTAGTGAAAGGATTTACACAAAAGCCAGGTATTGATTTTGGTGAGATTTTTTCTCCTATTGTTAAAATGACTTCTATACAGACTGTATTGTCTTTAGTTGCTATTGAGGATTTGCATCTTGAGCAGCTTGATGTTAAGACATCGTTTCTTCATGGAGATTTGGATGAGGAAATATATATGTAACAGCTAGAAGGATTTGAGGTCAAAGGTAAGGAGAAGTTAGTGTGCATATTGAAGAAAAGCTTGTATGGCCTCAAGCAAGCTCCTAGACAGTGGTATTTGAGATTTGACAGGTTTAGGACTGAGCATGGCTATAGTAGGTGTCAATCTAACCATTGTGTGTATTTTAAGAGATTGAATAATGGTAGATATATTATTTTGTTGTTATATGTAGATGATATGCTGGTTGCAGGATCACACATGTAGGATATCTCTAAGCTTAAGGTGAAATTAGCTCAAACATTTGCCATGAAGGATTTGGGAGCAGCAAAGAAAATCCTTGGCATGAGTATTAAGAGAGACAGGAAAAATCATAGGTTGATTTTGTCTCAAGAGGATTATGTGAACAAGGTGTTGAAATGGTTCAATATGTAGGATGCAAAACTGGTAAGCACACCTATGGCTGGACATTTTAAGTTGAGTAAAGAACAATGTCCTAATTCACATGATGAGGTAGAGTACATGAGTAGAGTTCCATATTCTTCCACAGTAAGGAGTTTAATGTATGCAATGGTGTGTACTAGACCAGATATTGCCCAAGCAATGGGAGTTGTAATTAAGTATATGGCCAATCCAGGAAAGGAACACTGGAAAGCAGTACAGTGGATCCTTAGATATCTGAGAGGAACCAGTAGTAGGCATTTGTGCTATGGAAGTTTAGATACTTCTCTACATGGTTATGTAGATTCAGATATGGTAGGTGATTTGGATGGCAGAAGGAGCACCAGAGGGTATGTTTTCACTGTTGGTGGAATGGCGGTTAGCTAGATATCAAAGTTGTAAAAGGTTGTTGCCTTGTCAACTACAGAAGCAGAGTATATTGCAGTCACAGAGGCTAGAAAAGAGATGATATGGATGACATGGTTCATGGAAGAGCTAAGAAAGGAGTAAGAGAGTTGCAGATTATACAGTGATAGTCAAAGTGCAATTCATTTGGCTAAGAATTCAGCCTTTCATTCAAGAACAAAGCATATACAGCTTAAGTACCACTTCATAAAATAGGTATTGGAGGATGGTGAGTTGAAGCTGGAAAAGATCCATATAGATAAGAACCCTATGGATATGTTAACCAAGCTAGTTACAAAGGAGAAGTTGAATCTTCATTTAACTTTTGTTGGTCTTCATGATTGAGTTAAAGATGGAGGAGCTAGAAGATGTTGCTGTACAGGTACTGGTGTAGCTATTTATCTCCAAGTGGGAGATTGTTAAGGTGTGGAGCTAAAAGCTTCACCAAAGGAGTGTTTTGCAGAAGTTGCAAGTTTACACAGTCACCAGTGTCGATCAAGAGTGACTGACGTCGGTCAGGAGTAGTTCAGGAGATGCCGACATCGACAGGGATCGATCGACGTCGGTCACAGGCAAATAGGCAAGAACTGATGTCAGTTACCTGTGTGTCTAGAAATCTATTTCTGTGGACAGATCTGAGTGTTTGTATGATGGGATTAAGTCATAGTCTTAAGTCTGCATCTCTATTATTAGTAAGATTATTTTAGAGCCCTTGTTTAAGAGGCATAACTATTGGTTGTAAATGCATGCTCATGTTTCCTAATTATTATATAATAGAATAGATCTTCTTAGCTTATTGTAATGTAGAATGTTGAACAATAGAGAATTGTATATGTGAATCAATCTAGGTTGTTGGAGTTGATTTTAATTGAGAGAGAGAGCTCTTGAGGGAATGACATCTAGAGAGAGATCTGTACATCTGAGAGAGGTGTGGAAGAAAAGAAGTTTATTCAATTGTATCCCTTCTATAAAGAGTTTAATACAAGTTTTGAGGGTGGTTTCTTGTATCTCTTGTTCTTTGCTATTATCTCATTCTATTTACTTATCATTCTGATTTAATTTCGCATTTAATTGCTTTCATAAGTGTAATCAACATTGTTGGTTGATCCCCAACACATAATTCATTATATTTATACCAAGAAGGTGCAAGATGAGAAGAGTTAAAGTGTTGTAGAGGTTTGATCAGAAGAAGTTGGATAATTTTTTATTTTAATAGTTTCTTCAAGACCAAGGTGTATGACTCGCCTAGTAGAGTGAATTGTCTTTGATTATTATAGTTTAGATTCCTGGCATTTTGATTAGAGGAATTGGAAGAATTAGATTGGTTAATAGTGAGCGAAATATTAATTTTAAGGATAATCACATTTGTGGTTCCCTTATTTTTGAGTTGGGTGTTGTTTTTAATGTTGGGTTTAGAGGATGAGGTCTCACTTGATTTGAAGGTGGAGGTCTTTTTTTTAACTTTAGTTTTCCTTCATCAATGGCTCTATTTTCTAGTTTATGTGCCATAGTGAAAGCATCATCAAAGGTCCTAAATATTTAAATTGGTAAAGTAGAGGAAATGTGTTTGGCACAAGCCTCAAAAAAGATTTCAATCAACTCATATTGGGGTAGAGAGGAGAGTTGGTTTATGATACTTTTCCAATGGACCATGAAGTCAATAGTAGACTCATAATCAAATTGTCAAATGGAGTAGAGATCAGTGATGGAGACTTTCTTAGAGATGTTTATAGAAAAGTGATATAAGAAAATCTGATCTAATTTGGCAAAAGAAAAGAGGGAGTGTTTTGTAAGAGTATTACACCAATCTAGTGTTGGACCTAATAGAGACATGGGGAAGGTACAAAAAAGAAGAGCATCATCATAGGTAATCATATAAAATGAATGCCTAAATGCTCTTAGGTGCTATTGACGGTCCTCCTTACTGAAAACTTTGATAGTTCCCATTGAGGAGGATATGGTTGAATGGGGATAGATGGATGAATTGGTTCTTTAAAAATTTGGTCATATGACAAAATATTGTGGGTTCTAGAAATGGATGACTCCAAAGTATTCATTTTCTCCATTAACATTTTGACAAGGTTGGTTTGAGGCTGTGTAGTCTTTTAGTTGTAAGGTAGGCTATGTTGAGTCTGGGTAGGTGCAACATATGGGTAGCTAGTGGGGGGTTGAGAAGCTACCACATACTGGTACATGGTCATGGGTGGTTTAGATGATGACACATATGAATACATGGATATAAGTAGTTGGGTGGAAGGTAGAGGTACATAACCTTGTGGATTAGGGATGTAGCTTAGGTTCTATGCAATGGGAACTTATTGAGACATTAACACAATTTGGGTAGAAGGCATAGTTGGGTTAGTAGGTAGAGGGTAGGTGGTCACTTTAGTACTAATTGGTAGAAGGGTAGAAGGTATGGTAACTACCAAGTTTTGAAATAGAGTAGAGGTAGGTAGGTTGGAAGTGAGAGGAATGGTGGTGGCACTAGTAGAGGGTAATACTAGGGTAAGGGAAGTAACAATGCCTAAAGTTTGGGTTATTCCTATGCTAAGAGGGTTATTAGTGGGGGAAGAAGGTGTTTAGGTTTTGTTTGGTTGATTGGGTTGGTTTTAAATGGTGGTATCAGTGGGGTTAGTGGTAGAGGATGATGCTTGGGTGATTAAAGGTTGGACAGAGATGGTGGTAACATAAGTGTCACCCATTAGGTGGGATATCATGCTACAAGGTGGGTCAATAGGTGGAACTAAAGTAGGGGTACTATGATAGATGGTGTTGAGGTAATTTTGAAGAGATATAGGGTTATTATCTAAGAAGGTGGAAAAATCTACATATCCTTAGGCAACCATTCAAGGGATGATAAGATTACCAAAAGGGTGGGGGGAACCATCTACATCTAAGACATAGTACATGGATGAAGAGGAAGATGAAGATAGATGATTAGGAGGTAGATCTTGGTTTACTTGGTTCCTTAGTTTTTTCCTACTTAAAACCATACAAAGAGGGGATAGGAGAATATACAATCAATCTCATAACTCAAATAGAGAGAAGACAAGAAAAAGTCAAGAAAAGAAACACACACTAAAGCACGTTAATCCTAAGATTTCTTTTAGTCTCTCTTTTAGATTATGCCTTAAGCTTTAAGAACTATGTGATCTAAATTGGCTTGTAGAGAAGGTAATAGAAAATAAGTCTATGGTTGGTTTCAAATTGTGTTTAGGTTCTCAAAGGGATCTATGTTGGAAATTAGAACATGGTTTGATATTAGGGCCTACCCCCTCACTTCACACATTGCAGTGATAAGGGTATCAAGTGCTTAGGCAAGATATATTGATTACTAGATATTATACTCCACTAGAGAGATGAGTTGGTTCTCCCATTAGTGATGAAATTCAAGTATGATAACTGAGAAAGGTGATCACTAGGTAATAAAATCTCATTTAGGCCTTATGTCAATGTTTGATTCTTATTTATATGTGAGTGGTTTGGTCTTGTGTGTGTGATTTGAATTAATTTAATTTAATTTAAACTATGTGAGCTAAGCTTGTTAGTAACCAATGTATGAAATTAATTTTAAGCCCAAAATAAAATTTTAATTTTGCTATATGAACAGAGAGATAAGAAGAAGAAACACCTAGATATAACTATGAAACTCAAAAAAGGCTCAAGGGTCCCATTAGGTGTGCCAAAATGTTTCAGACAAATTTTGATTATATTATTTAGAAGAAATATAAAATAAAATAGAGAAGGGTATGGTATTAAAGCCTAATATATTATGCATGCATTTGATCTAGATGAGTTTAGATACTCCTCTTTGGCTTGAGAGGAATGACCTATAGATAATAAAGCACTCAAATTAATGATTTGATTAGTTATATAGTAGGGTGGATTGCCTAGCAAGCTAGATCTAAGAAACATGAGCTTCTTTGGAGGCTATCAATCCACACTTTTAAACAATCAAGTTTTGAAAAACAAAGTACTTGCATAAATAATAAAAGATATTGAAATTATGTACAAGAAATACTTGATAAAATAATTGATGAAATTGATTAATTATAACAATAAGCAGGTCAATACTAATGCCAAATAACTTGGATATGGTTCAAAAAATAGGGAAGGGTTATATGATTAGGTAGAGGGTCTAAAAATTGGATTTGGTTGAGGTCTAGTAGGGGAAATAACTTGTTATTTATTTTGTCACATAGTGACCATCGACGATTGGGGTGATCATTAGCAATTAGGATAGATTGTCAGTGATTGGAGTGACCATCGATGGTTACCATGGGTTGGGTATAGGTTGAGAAAAGGTTATTTGGATAGGGTTACAGGATGGGATTTTAAGAGATGAGTTTAGGCTAGATTGATTTCAAAATAAAATCAAAATAACTGAATGATTGAAAATAGATACTTAGCTTGCTGGTTGTTGATTTGATGAATGGTTGAGGTGGTGGAGCTAGGATAAATTTTGGAAAAGTAATGGTATTTGATTTTTGGCTGATGGGTGGTATCACTTTGGATCTTTATTACACTTATTGGTTTTTTGGATCATTAGAATAACACCTAAAAAAATAAGTCTGATGCAAAAAGTTATGGCTCTAGATGTTGATCACTTGATTCTAGATCTAGACTCACACTCTCCTCCTCTATCTTTATGGGAAGGAAGGAGAGGTGAAACAATACATTAATAAGAGGTCTACCTTTTTGTCTAAATTTATTTCTTGCATGTATTTGATCACACACTATTTAGATAATCTAATTATAAAAAATCAAGTTGAGTTAAAGTGGATGTTTGATTGTTCAAGCAGTGCAAACCTGACTGTCAGTGGTCAGGTCTAACCATTGATGATTAAGGTGACTATTGGTAGTCAAGGGTCTAAGGCTAAAGTTGGTAAAATTTCTAGTGGGCTAGTTTAGCTAGTCAGCTTACTAACTTGGG
The DNA here is from genome assembly GCA_037957365.1 of Torreya grandis. Taxonomy (NCBI): domain Eukaryota; kingdom Viridiplantae; phylum Streptophyta; class Pinopsida; order Cupressales; family Taxaceae; genus Torreya; species Torreya grandis. Next base: position 848,317 of record JARHVA010001754.1, on the reverse strand, counting down.
GTTGTAGTCAAATGGTTGGGGGATGATCCCTACGAGGTCTAAGGCAGTCTAGGGGTATTTTGACATCTATAACTATTGTGTATAATTTTCTAGTATCTACATGTCTAAATAAAAATTCCAAAAATAAAAATTCTAATGAATAAGTGTTCGAATTAATTTCTCTAAATAGACTAAGTCCCAAAAACTTACATAGTTTGAAAAATCTTGAAAACTCATTAATAGAGTTATCTCATAAAATATGTAAAATACCATGCTACAATATGCTAAATCATTCTAAGTATAAACACTAAGAAGTAGTTTTGCTTAATAATTTTCCATAGAACATAGAATAAAATATCAATGACATGGCCAAAATCTAAAAAAATTGGGTCCTAATCTCTTCAAAGAAAAAGGGGGGGTGTTGGGTATAATAAATGGTGACTTATAAGGGGAGTACTACTGAGTATTCGAGAACCCAAAGATTTGGTTATTAACCTCAAATAAAACATGAACCATGTCATAGAAGAAATACTAAAATTAGAAATATGAAAGAGACTCCAAAGCAAATTCACACAACATACTTGCCTTCTTACCCTTGGTCCTATGTGTGCTAAACATGAAGTTCATTTGACCTTTATGATGATTTTTTCAAAGGCTTAATGGATTTGTAGGTTTCATTCTAGTTTTCATCAAAACTCATTTAAAACAAGTGAAGCTTAGGTATTTCTCTACTACTAGCTAGGTGTCTATAGACCTAATAGAGATACCTTTGATTCCTTCTCTTCCTTTTCCTCATGATGCATGGTGCATTGACCTTATTTCATCATGTGAACCTTTTTGATTTTTTTAGATTTTTTTTGGATTCAATTTTTTTATTTTTTATATATGGAAAGAGGAGAGTTGGAACCCTAATGAGATTTTATAGTTATAAAAAAATCATTACCAAAACGTCCCTGCCAACTACATCCATACCAAGAATTTTCACTTTCAACAAGTATTTAATGATAAGTGCACTTGATCTAATGGGATAAGAAAAATTTATAAATTCATGTGAATTTATTTGAGAGCAAGTTCTACATACCTGGTAAAAGTATTCAATCTTGACATAATCCAAAATGGCTCATGATCACCTACCTTCATCTTAAATACTCAAAACACATAAGTATATCAATTTATGAATAAGTCCCATGTTGTATTTATTTTAAAATTTCCCCTTTTTTATAGGTATATTTAAGTATAAGCCTAGTTGGTTTGGATTTAACTTCGTTACATCAAAGAAAGCATAATTTAGATTGCCATAGGAATAATAAAATAACTAATCTAGAAAGCAATAAAACTAATTTAATAAAATAGGAAATCTAATACTAGGAAAGTAGGAAATCTAATCTAAAAAAGCATGAAATATACCCTAATAAATCAAGAAAACTACCCTAATCCTACCTCTACCATATTCCTTCATTAGTCAGAGGTACCTTCAGATGACACAACCAAGAAGTAGTGCTTTAGAAACTATCCATTGACTGGATATGTAATTTCATTACCTTGCAAATCCTTTAAATGAAATGTATTATTTCCTAATATCTCTAAAACTTGATATGGTCCAATCCATAATGGGGAAAATTTGTCATTATGTCTTTTATTGTCATGGGATTGATCCCAAATGAGCACTAGATCCAATATCCTAAATGCTTTGACCTTTGCTCTTTTATTAAACCATTGCTTGACTACATGTTGATGTTTGCTAAATATATATAAGGCTTCATTCCTTGAATCTTCCATTTCTATTATGTCCAACAATTGAGACACTATTTGATTATTTGGTTCCATGTAATCTTACATGAACTAATAAGTTGGTAGCTTCAACATGATTGGTAACATTGGTCTACATCCATACACCAATAGATAAGATGAAGCTTTAAAGACCTGATTGTATCTTCTTGGGTCTACCCAAAAACATATTTCAATAGATTGTGCTAGTCCCTAGGCTTGTCCCTAGCTAATTTTTTAATTACATCTATTAGGTTTTTATTAATTGATTTTACCATTCCATTTCTCTGGGGGTAATGGTTAGAGGATGACCTCATAGTAATATGATTGTCATGTGCTCACTTAGTAAATTCTATTGATAAAATGTTATCCCACTGTCACAAACTAGATAAATGGGGGTACCAAATCTAGTGATAATGTGTTCCTCTAAGAAGTGAATCACATCTTGTGCTCTATAATTATTTATGGCTATGGCTTCAGTCCATCTAGTGCAATAATCTATAACAGTAAATATAAACTTATGTCCCACTGAGGAATTTGGGTTATTGACACCAATGAAGTCTAAACCCCACTAGAAAAATGGCCTTCCTTCAATAATAGGTTGAAAGGGAATTACTGCATGTAATTCCCTCTTGACTAAAGATTGTCATTCATGAAATGTTCTTACATGAGCATGGGCATCCTTGAAAACTATTGGACAATAATAGCATATTCATAAGATCTTATGGGCTATTGTAATCCCAGAAGGATGACCACTACCTATTTTATGATGTAAATTATCCTTAATATTTTTAGCTTCCTCTAAAGACACACCTGAGATGAATACCTTCATAATTTATTCTATAGAGAACTCCTTTTTTGATCATGTAATGAGTAGCTTTGAGCCTCAATGCTCTTCTTTGTTCTTTGTTGAATTTTAGGGAACAAGTATTGTAAGCAAATATTGTATTATATCAATGTACCATTCTCCTTTAGATACCTAAGCTTGACTCACCTCTTCAATATTGATACATAGATTAGGTTCAGTCATGAGTTTAATGATGCCTTGACCCTGAATGATTTTCATAGGATTGATTTCTATGTCAAACTCTTGAAACTTTGCCATCCACTTGCCTTGATGTTCTCCTAATTCATTCTACGATAAGGTGATTTTGACCATAGGATCAAACACAATGGAAATGGTCTTATTCCTTAAGATTTAGTGTTAGAAAATTTTTATTGCTTTGATAAGAGCAAAGATTTTTTTATGAATCATGAAGTACATAATTTATGCATCTTTCCAATTTGTAATCATAAACATATTTGGATGCTTAGTATCATATTTCTTCTATGTTATAACAATAATGATTATATATTCTAAGGAAAATGAATACATGTATAAATATTTCATGAAATATGGACTAATTAGCACTGGAGCTTGAGATATTGCATCTTTAATGTCTTAGAAAGACTTTTAGGCTTCAGTTGTCTATTCTATTTTGGCATCCTTCTTGAGAATTACATTTAGAGGCCTAATAATCTTTTTAAATCCTAAGATAAACTTCTTTACAAAGTTAATCTTCCCAAAGAATGATTTGATATCTTTCTTATTGTTTGGTGGTGAAATCTTTGAAATTCCTTGAATTATATTTGGATAAATGATGATCCTATCCTTGGTGATGATGTGACTCAATAGCTTATCTGCAGTCACTCCAAATATGCTCTTATTCAAGTTTAGTGAAATACCAAACCTTCTACATCTTTAAAATATGAAATAGAGATGGCCTATGTGGTCATTCCTATTCTTTGAAAACATATTAAGATCATCCATTTAGATGATTATGCATTTTATTTTTAACCCCTTGTATGCATGATCCATGGCACATTAAAAGGTAGCTCTAGAATTTATCAAGAAATGACATCCTTTTATATGTATAATCTCCCCACTTTGTAGTGAACATTGTCTTCATCATATCCTTGGATTGTACTAATACCTAATTATAACCTAAAAATCCATCCAAGAAGGACATCATCTCAGAACCACTTACTATCTATATCACTTCATCAAAAGAAGTCGGGGGATAGTTGTCCTTTTCATAATCTTTGTGCAAGTTCCTAAAATCAACACATAATCTGATCTCACCATTATTTTTTATTGAAACCAAATTGGCCACCTAGGTAGAATGTTTGATTGGGAAGATATCCTTGTACTTAGTAACTTCTCCACTTATCTCTGAATGAGAGGATCCAAAATAGGATTAACCAGTGTCTACCTCTATTTGAATGGTTGATAATCTAGTTTCATAAGAATTGTATGAGTTATGACCTAAGGGTCATAAACCTTTAAATATTTATAACTCCAAGTAATGATATCTCTATGTTAAGTGATTAAATCCTTCACTCTTTGTCATTATTCTAGGGCAAAGCTGAGATTAGTGTTGATGTAGCATGGGATATGTTCATCTCCTAGATTTCCCCTTTTGAAGTTAGATTCATTGACATTAGGTTACCTACGCTACTGATCTTGAGGGTCTATGTCAAATGGTCTTTCCAAGGAGACTAACCCAGTTGGAATATGATTATATTTGAGCTAGAGGATACCTCTCTTGTCTGATTCCTATTGATAGAGATGATTAACTTCCTTATCATTGATGATTTGGGACTCAAAATCCCCTAAATTAGTTAAAAGCTAAATAATCTATTGGTCATCATCAAATACTTGAATTTTTTATATTATCAAGAACTAAGGGACAAGGCACTAATTCAATAGAAAATATTTTTACCTTAGATTATTTAGAGAGGTTCTAAATTAGTAGTAATAGTAGCTAGTGAATTTGTGGCTTGATTTTGATCTTTAGGAATCACTTTTATGTTGAAAGCATAAAAACTCTCAATTAGGTTCCATGATCTATGTTTATACCTTTTAAAAGTGGAAATTGGCACTGATATTCATTTCTCACCTGGTTGATCACTATCTCTAAATCACTAAATACTAATACCTACTTCACATTATTAATACCTACTTCACATTATTCTTAAGTAGAAACTAAAATCCTAGGATTATAGCTTTATACTCAGTCCTATTATTAGTACAAGGGAATTTTAATCTATCTACTACCAAGGGTTTCTTTCCTTGTGGATCAATTAGTTTAACTTCTACTCCCAATCCTTGTTTCACTCTAGCACTATCAAAATGTAAATTCCCTAGCTAGTTGAAATTATCAGACTATAGTTCTTATTCTTTATATTACATAGTGAAAATATAAATATCAAGTCTGGGAGATTCGTATTTCACCTCTTCATTCTTGACATTGTATTTTGTAATGGGATATTTCATCCTTGACTCCTTGTCAATCCTAATTTGATTTGTAATGTATCTCCATGGTAACTAGATATGAGAGAAGTCTATAGAAAGATATCCATTAAGTGTTTTGGACTAGTCCCTACTCAAAAAAAAATTGTAACCTTTAGGTATGTCTACTATGAGGATGTTTATGTTCATTTGGACTCATAGTTTAGATGCTACTTGAATAAATACATCTTTTAATTCCCTAACCACTGATACCACTATTTTATCCAATTGTGAAACTATTTTTTTTAAAGGTCTTCGAGTCAAACCAAGATTTTGACATATAGAAGTAGGCATAATTTTTTCTAAATATTTAGAATCAACTAAACAATTATGGATGTTCCTACCAAATTCTCTTATAGTTAGCAAAAAGGGTGGAAATTCTAGTTTGCTCTTATAAATGACATTGGTGTCAACAACTTTTGCTTATGCATAAAAACTTTAGTTCTTTCCACAGAAGTCTTCCCAGTAATAAATAGACTTACACAATAGCTCCCTTTATTCAATGATTTGAGGTAACTCATGAAGAGTTATATTTTATTTTATCTTTATATCTTCAACAATGTTGTATCCTTGTTTATTTGGTTCCTCCTTATTCTGAGGCTAATCACTTCCTTTTGGAAGAGTTGGGTTATTTTTAGATTTAAGATTAGGTGGAATTATTGTACTATTTGGAAGAGTATAAGTTGTAAAAGGCTACTTATTCTCAAATTATACCCACCATTTAGAATATTTGGAAAGCATAGACTTCATCTGTGTAATCCTCTAGTATGTTGTCATCTTCACTTGCAAAGGGAAACTCATGAGTCTCAAAGAAAATGGTAGTGATTCAAGGACTAGGGTCCTTATGGGATTATAGTGGATTATGCATCTAGTCTTATCTTACCATCTCCCTTTTAAATATTTAAAATTCTAAAAAAAATATAATGCAGTCGAGATCACCATGCTGAGAAATATTATGAATTTTGTACTAATTAGGTAGGGTCATTTCTACCATGTTGATCTCTAAAACTTTGATAGGATAATCCATATTGTTTGTAGGCATATTTAATGATTTTTTATACCTGTGAAATCCATGATTATGACTACCATTAAGGGCATTAACATTACCCATCTTCCTTTGCATACTGAGGAAGTCATTGCTTAGCTTTTGGACCATCTCTTGAATAGCCTCTAGATCTACCTTTATAGAGTCAATGCCTTGTAGAACAACAAGAGATGTGGAAAATTATTGATTATATTGGTAACCATTTCCTTGTGCATGATTTTTAAATAAGCCATGGTTTAGCTATGTTATTGGTGTCAATGGAGGTACTGTGCACAACTAATTCTGATTGAATGCTAAGATTTTATGCTTCACATGTGAGATTAGATTTAATGATGGGAAGCCATTATGGATGTTAGGTATACTAGGTATATGAGTATTGAGCTATCTATCAATGTTGATGGCCTCTTCATATGCCAATGCCAATTCCAATGTATTGGTAGTAGGTGTCATTCTTAGGAACACCACAATAATAGGATCCATTGTTTTCTTGTACATCTCTAATGCTAATGATTCTTATATCTTATACCTTGGGCTTAACTAGTTATACATCTTTTGAAATTTTACATTGAAGGCATAAATATGCTCATTAGGGTCTCTCTTCATGTTGTGAAGTTTGGGTATATTATACTAGGGTTAGTGGCCTATCCAAATTATGAAAGAAAAGTTGATTGACATGCATCCCAAGAAGTGATGAAATTTTCTATTAGATTCAAATACTAATCATAAACAATATCTATTAAATTAAAATGGAATAACCTACATGCAACATCTTCATTAATAACATTCATTAATCTCAAATCAGCCTTAAAATACTTAATATATTCCTCTATTGTCCTTAATCCTGAAGGAGAAAAGGATGGTAGGTAATTTTTAGGATTTCTAAGTAAATCATGCACGTCTCCTAGGATGACAATAGTAGATCCAACTAACTAGGGTGGTTAAGCCATTGGATGATGAATAGGTAAAACATTCCTTACTGGAGAAGGAGTCTAGGAATTAGATCTAGTCACTCTCTTGGGTGACTCTTATGCAACTCTATGTATAAAATAACCTCTTTTATTAGAGGTTTAGGCCTTCTTTTTAGCACCAATTATCTATTGATGTAGGTTTTATGCACACCACATATAATGAGGTAGCCTCTAACATTCTAGGATCTCTATGGAGGTGAACTCTACTCTAGGGCACAAGTTATAGGTATGTGATCTTAACAACCTATTGATAGAATAACTAGTAGGGTATGCAAACTATTAACAACGTTTTTTAGATGGAGGTGTGGTATATTAAAAGGAAGTGAGAATCTATATGATTTGGATGGGTGCTTGGTTAATAATATAAGATGGGTAGGTTAAAAAACAAACTCAAAAGGAGAGAAGGGTAAGGCAGAAAAGAGAGATCTATGGTTTTTAATAATTGATTCCTTGGCTAGTCCCTAAGTGGACAAGTTGCTTTCAAAACCTAATCTTGTTGCTAGTATCTATTGCACAAATATAGTCAAACATGGCTAAGAAGTCTAAGGGGATACTTATATAAGAAACTCATAGGCCTCAGTCAAAGGTTTCTCCTTTTAGGGTAGATGTTACACACACACTTAATTAGGAGATTATGACTTTAGATTAGTGAGTTGAGGTAGATTCTACACACTCTCAAAATACTACAACAAAATAAATAACTAATACACACTTAGAATTATGAATCAAATCAACTTAGATATCCTAAAAAATGTAATTTATCAATAATTCAATAGTTGTTTCACATCTCAGATTGATATAATAATCAAGATAATCAAGAACCCAATTATATATTTTACACACTAAATATTATTAAATCATATAACCAAAGAAATAAAATCCAATTACACAAACACATGAGTGGACAACCAAAATTTATTTTCTCCTATATATTCAAAATTCTCTAATAAATCTAAACTGTGGATTATAATTGTTTAAATAGACTTGGGGAGGGGTAACCTCATCCTCCAAGTTCTTGAAAAAGTAATTACATGTGATAAGAACTTAATTTATAACTATGATCAAAACTATATAAGAGTTTATTTATAGTTTTCAATTAGTCTAAGTTAGCCTTTATAAAACAATAAAACATGAGCATGTGTACAAATAAAAAAGGTAACTTTTATAATTATAGCTTCAAACTAAAAATCTAGCCTTTCAAGGTTTTATTTTCTAAATAGCCACATGTAATTTGGTCAGTATAGTGGCCAAGGTGGTAGAAGCAAAGACTACAGATGTCATCATGGCACTAGAAGTAACAACTTAAGATTGCTTTTTCTTTGCTTTAATCTGTTTGTAACACTTATTTGTGGGATCATGCTACTGTTAAATGATATCTAAATTTAATAGAGGTTGTTTCTGGACTCTATTTACTTGGTCAAGGAGATTTGCATGTTCCCCCTTGGTTACTTGGAAGTTGTTCTTGAAAATCTCCACTTTGGTGACCTTGTTTTAGGTGAAACTCAATTCAGATTCTATGTCCTCTAATGTTAGGCCTTGTAAACCTTGTTTGAAGTTATCAATGGCTTTGTGTATGAGCTAATCAAAATTGATCTTGCTAATCAATTTTCCTATAGTTTCTTTTACCTTAGATAACTTTAGATCATTCAAAATTTGAAGAACATGGGTCTCATGCTCTTGATATTGGGGAGTAAAGCCCCAACTGATGTTAGCCATTCCCTTGCTTCCTCTATTTTTATAACCACCAAGTTGAGGGAATTGTATGCCTCCAATGATGTCATGAGGTCTGAATAGATATAAGCCTTATTTCCCATGTATGAAACTAAAATATTTAATTTATTATTGTCATTCTTCAAATAATTGAATAATTCATTAGTTTTATTACACATGTGGGGTTAATTTAGCCTATATAAAATCTAGAGCTTCTAAAGAATTATAGAATTTAGAGGCTATATCTTGTACTTCTACCTTTATGCTTACTGGTATGTGGAAAATTTTGGAATTTTATTTCAACCATGTTACCTTGGCCTCTAGCTCTTATCTAGCCATTTATGTACCTTCATGAATGGCTACCGTGGTCTCCTTGTGTGCTTTAACTAGGTTTTTGAAGTTTTCAATATAAGGGGGTTACCCTAGATGTTTGTTTTATATTTTGGTGAGGGATAAAACCTATTATCTCTCCTCAAGAATTAGTTCCCAACCTTTGTCAACCTCTAGCTTCCTCTTCTTCACCCTCTGTATGCTCCTACATGGTTTGTTAAATAGAGTGGTGATGGAAGGGAGCTCAATAATTTTAAAGCTAGGTAATTCAGAGGTCTTACTTCTCAAATACATGCCAAGGGAGGAATGTTCAACTATGATACATCTATTTATCCTAAGGTTGTGGCTATAACCTCTTCTTCAACCTCCACCATGGATTTTGGCTTCTTGGATGCTTTAACAAGGGTGTCAGGCAGGGAGGGCTAGATGATTTTAGACCAATCCACTCCTCCAAACTGAGCAAGTGGATAGACTATGACTATCTGAGGTTTGGCCCTCTTACCTTTGCTTAAACTTTCCACTATGGTTTATTTAGATGGAGTGGTAGATGAATTATAAAGGGTGATCTAAGTGTATTGGACACAAAGTTATGAGGTAGCCATGACTATTTCCACCTTCTTGGATGCCTTCTTTTTTCGTGATCAGGTTTGCAACATAAAATTAGGAAATTATCCAATTCCTTATGAAATAATTATCCTATCTAATGTGTATAATAAACCTAGAAAGAATGGTAAAAAACTAAGGAAATGTGATGATTTTTAGTTGGATGATCAAAAATAACAAATTTCTACTTTAGATGTCATGATCTAAATATTGATAACATATAATTGTGGCAATGGTGTGAGAAAATTATCAAAACAAGGTAATGAAGGCCAAATAGTCAGGTATATAGGTCAAAATGGGTGAAAATTGAAAATAGAGTTGTTAATAACCATTAAAAACCCTCATAGGTGTCTAATCAGTAGAATCTACTAAGTTGTAACTAGGTTATGAGTTTTTAAGGAAATAAGGTGCTAGGTAGTAATTTTACCCACATAATTTATGACCTAGTTGTAAAAGGGTGTAAAAAGGGATAAACAAGTGGTTTTCTCTTTCAAAGGATAACAATGGATGTGGTAGCACTAATGGTAGAAGAAACATCCTTCTCAATCTTTGACTTGAGCAAGGGGTATTGTATGAAAGAGGTTAGGGTAAGTGGATCAAGGGTGGAAGTAGGGACTTCCACCTTGGTGGTATTTAACATAGAAAACATAGAAATAGAACCAAACATGGAAATAAAAACAAAAAATAAAGGAGAAACCTCAATAGACTAGGTACTTAGGGAATGAGTTGCCTTCACAACTGGTTCTTTACCTTTATTAACTTATAGGCTTAATTCCTTATATTTCTCTAGATCTGTGTCTTCATCAGAGTCTTCTTCTTCTTCCAAATCCATATTCTCTCCCTCTATCACCTCTGAGTGTTGGGGTCCTATATGAAAGCCTTGAGATAATTCAACTATGGAACTATTTGTAGGAGTCCTAGGCTTCCTTGTATAGACAATAGGGTCTTTGATTGTGTGGAGGAGTCTTGTTGGCCTAGAGTAGCTACTTATTTTGTTACTACTTCTACAGATATGGTAGATTATGCATGGGGAATAACTATTGGTATTTTGAACTATGTTGGCATTTAGATCTTATTATGCTTTACCTTTCTCATCATAGTCTAAATTAATGGGCTCTCTTACCTATGCTCCCTTGGGGTTAGGTTCAAATACCCCAAGTTTCTTCTTCACAACCTTAAGCTTTTGAAGGAGTCCTTATGATGAAGATCCTACTTGGTCCTTTGACCACTCTATGGATTGACCCTTCCAAAATTTTGAATGTGTCTACCCTTAGGAGTGACTTTTTACTATCTAGTTCCATCAGAGAGATGGTCAGCTTTTGTTGTATCATCCTCAAATAATCCTCCTTCAATCTAATAATCTTTTCCCTCTCCAAAAATTCATCTTTTACATTGAGAAATAAAAAGTCATAAGAGTAAGGTTGGTGGCTATAAGGGATATTAAATCCCTATATATGCTTTTAAATGAGTCTATGGGGATCCCAATCCCTATGTGGAAGCATAGGGAAATGAAAAATTTTCCTCTTTTTTCCAACCTCTCCAAAATGCTTTCTCATGGTGTAAACCATTTGGCTAATGACTATGTGGTGGCCAAATAATGATGATTTATTCACTCTTGATAGATCCTCCTCTATGATCTACCATAATTAAAAAGTAATTTTGTGCTCTACTACCTTATCAAGAACATATTTTGGAAGGTACAAGAGATGAACCTTGTGTCCCTAGATTATGATGATAATAAATTCTGGATATAAGAAGTAATCACCCCTATCAAAAAGTATTTTTAGAATGTTATCTCCTATCCTAGGCATAGGCAAACCATGGATGGCTTGCCAAACTTGAGGATAGACATCATTAACAATATTCACCATTTATATAAGCATATATGTACATGAACTAGAAATGGTTGTAAATCCTACTTTTGATACAATCAGTGGCTGGACTCCATAGATCATCAATAACTTTGTAGATGGTCCCCATGACAACATCTAATAAATAAGACATAATGTAAAAATGGCTTGTAGGAGTAGGCCATTTGCCCTTATGGATGACCTTCTCCATTAAATGAAAATTGATGATCTCTCCCAATGTAAATCCAACATCACTAATCATCATCATGTGCATTGATGGTGCCTAATCTAAATTGAAAAAGTGAATGTTTGGCATATCATAGAGTCTATTCAAAAGCACTATACCAATGTGCATTCACATCCTAAATTTATTAATGGGAGTAGGCCCCTTCAATTTCTTCCCTTTGAATGTAATGGCTTGGTTGGGGAGAAACCATAAAGATAACACCTTCTCCATTGAGTTCTTTGCATTCCACTATACCAATCTATGCTTTTCAAAGTATGCATCAAGTATGGGAAAAGACAAATATCTCTAGAAGTCAGCTCCAAAAATACAATCCATGATTGTCGGATTACCAATATGGTGGAGGAAAACATCTTGCATGACCTTGACTACAAAGAACAAGCCATATGAAAGGTTGATGCATGGTATCACCTAAGGATTAATGGTAAAAATATACAATCCTTATTCTTTTAGGGCCATCAAATCCTTGATGAAAAATTTATTAGAGAAAGACATATTGTCATCCAATGAAAATATATTCATAGAGTTAATAATGTCCCATAATTCCAAATAATTTATGTACCTATTGTCAAATATGGTAGCATTAAAGATTATATCTATGAACTCAGTGGAATCCTTAATTGAGTAGGGTGATGGTGGAACTATTCCTATAAACTATCTAGATGAAGACACCACTATTTTTACATACTATATATTATTTATAGTCTCTTTCTATGTGATTTATGTGTTTTATAATCAATTTGTGGTTTCAATAGTCACTATTATTCATGTATTATTCTCACAAGTAGTAGCTAGGGATATTTTTCATGTAGAAGAGTATTAAACTTTAGATGCAAGTTTGTTTTTAAAAAATTAAGGCATTAATGGTTGCATGTCATGTATATAGCTTTAGCATTGATTACCAGTTTGTGTGATATAAATTTTCAATGTTCACCTATTTTGTATCTTTTGCATAGTTCAAATTTTTTTAGTTCAAGTTGCTAAGGGGGAGGATTTAGCATACTATTATAAAGTATTGTAGTATTATTAGACTAAGTATAGTAGGTTCTTTTGTCACTTTTGGTAGTCAGGTATTTAGGTTTTGTGTTGGGACCGATCTTTACAAAAGACCCACAAAAAAATCCTGAAGACCTAATTCCCATTGGATAAAATTCCCATAACATATGTATATAAATATCTTTAGGATCTATTGGAAAAGAATTTTGAGGAAAAATTTTTGAAAATAAAAAGTCCACCAAACAAAATGTCCATGATGAAAAAGTCTACAACCTTGATAAAAAGATAAGTTTTTTTTAGAGAAATTATTTTAGACAAAATGTCCACAACAATAACCTCAAAGACCTATCTATTTAGAAAAAAGTTCCAAAGACCAAATTCTTGCTGAATAATAATCTCGAATAAAACAAAGTATAGGAAAAAACAAGTGCCAGCAAACAAATATAGAAGAAGTTTCTAGAAAAAATGCCTGAAATAAAAAAAACTCAAAAGCTAAACCTATTAAACAAAATGTCTAAAAAAAAAGTCCAAAAATAAAATCCCTGGTGAATAAGTCTCTGAATGAATTTATCTAAATAGACTAAGTCCTAAAAAATTGCATAGTTCAAAAACTTTTAAAAAGGAATTAATGGAGTTGGCTCATAAAATATGCAAAATACCATGCTATAATATGCTAAATTCTTCTAAGTATAAATACTAAGAGGCAATTTTTCTCAAGAATTTGCCCTAGCACATAGAAGAAAATCTTAATGACATGGCCAAAATCTAAAAAAGTGGGTCCTAATATCTTCAATAAGAAAAAATGGGGGTGTTGGGTGCAATACCTTACATGTGGATCCATGTCAACTTGCTTTCCCTTTATATATGTAGAATTTTAACATGTCCTTGTATGTATTGCTTTCTCAAATTTAATAACATATGCCCATGTCCCTTGTATTATGGCCCTTTTGCCTACTTTGCATGCCTTATGTGTGTTGTATGTAAGCTTTTATGTATTCATCATGGCCATGACATTTGTATCTTGATTATTAGATACTATGGTTTTAGATGTCATGAGGGACCTCATGCATCTCCTTTTCCTACCTGGGTCCCGTGATGGACATCATGCCCCATCTCCCTAGGGAGTTACTCAGTTATTACTTAGATTTTATATTCATACATGTGCTCACATTATTATATCTATCTTGACATCCTTGTGAATAATAGATCTTATATACATTGTACAATACCAACTTATGGTCAAATTATCTTATATTTGATGTCATATATACACATTATATTAGTTTATTACACATATATCTTATATGACCAGGCTAACACAAATCATGTAAAGACTTTTATTTTGAGGATAGTTTTTGCATAGGTTCAACAACTCCCATCAAAAAAGGGGGAATTCATAGAGGTTTTTCATAGAGATTAGGCCATATAAATGTACTCAAAGTATAATTTATAGCATATAGGCACAAAATATAGAGCTCAATTTTAAAAAAACATAGTGGAAAATAGTTAGACAAATATTAGAGTCAGTTTGGTAGAAAAATAACAAAGTTAGACACTAGCACCAAAAGTGAACACTAATGCCATAGTGTTAATATCCAAGGTATGATTCTATTATTTAGTAGCCACATAAGTAGAAAAACCTAGATTTTATAGAAAGGATAGCAGTTATAGTGTAGGTTACATAGATTCAATTACAAATTATTAGTTTTTGCTCAGTTTTAGTCAAATTTTCACATAATCATACCACTTTTTTTAGATTTGGGGTATCATGCATGACATGTGCACTCCTATTTTAGTTTCATATACTCATATATAGATTATTTCAACTCAATCTAGAATCCATATGCTTAGATATCAGGGGGCATGTGCATTACACATTATATCCATATGCTCACTTACGCACTAGTTGATTAGATGGAATGAAAAGTTCCATGTCATTTTATATATTATACACACCATACACCATGTTCCAAGTTATGCACCAAATTTATGCCTTACTTCATCTACAGTGGTTGGCATTACTACATAGTCCCTAAGATATTTACCAAAGTGCATAAGAGGCCCCTAGGTTGATTTCCATTCCAAAGTTCTTGAGTGGCCACATATGTATTGTATACAATTTTAATTAAAATCATACAACTTCAATTACATTAAATAATTCATTTATATATTCATCTACTACACATAGGTAGGAAATGATGGAGTCATAGTCTACTTGAGCTCTTAAGCCACCTAAATAAGAGGATTGGATAAGCCATCAATCTAATCCAAGCTATTCATAGGTCATGATCCGTTGAGTAGTGGTGGGTAATGATGGACTCAAAATTGGATTGAGTTTTTGAGCCACCCACACATTAGGATTGAGCAATCCGTCAACTTAATTCAAGTCATTCATCAATTTGATCACTATTTATATTCACACACAAAAGATATTACTATGTTTATGCATTGGTTCACATACCTAATAAGATTTATTAAATCCTTTCCTCTCTCTTATCTATTTAATTAGTTTTTTCTTTGCTTTGATATCTCTTAAGTATTTATCTATTCAAATTTTATGTACAAGATACACAGTAGGGCATGCTTCACATACTCATATCCAAATTCATCAACTTTGCCTCATAGGTAAGTCCAAATACACTTCTTTTTTCTTTATCCTAGTCATTTCACTTTGATGCATTTCTAGAATAAAGGGTGGATAAATGTAATCATATAAAAATATCACTTGAGTGCCAAGAGTATTACTTGAGACCACCCATCCCTAGCTTATCCCTATACCTATATTAGGGCCTATTTAGACACTTATACAACTTTTGTGTAGGCCACACACATCTCTAGATATCCCAAAATTAGTACCAAGCCCTTTCTTAGACATCCAAGCCCCTAGTGCCTCAAGTTATACCACCTGGACACTAGCACCATAACTAGACATTAACACCATAGCACTAATGTCTTATTTGGGTGTTATTGTCCTTTTCTCTTTTTTATCTCCAATGAACATATTTTCAATTCCTAAGACACCTAAGGTTGGACTAGACCTATTTCAAACACTAAAAAAGCACTAGATTAGTATACATACATGAATTTTATTTTTTTATCCACTAGATGGAAATTAGATGAAAATACACATAAATAAACTCAAAATAAGTTGTGCACAATCAAGGTTATTAATCCCTATTCTACCTTACTTCTATATATATAACCATCTGTAACCCTCATAAGCTAATAATAAATAGATTTCCAATCTCAAGCCTCACTCAAAGAGCTAAAACCAACATTTGTATTAGCTTCACATACACTTACACCAAAACTTAGGTGGGGAAAACTACATTGATATTGATCCTTCCTGAAAGTATTGATATGTAGGCAACTCTCATCATAGAAGGGTATTGAGGATGTCCAATCTACCCAACTAACATAACACATTTAATACTTATGCTAATAAAATTTTCTAATTAGATGGAGGTTTAGGATTTTTACATACAAAATTAGTCACAACAAGTCACAGATAGTGAACCAAGGTTTTTCCACACATGAATAGGTTTAGTAAACTCAGAGATAGGTACTCCCAAAAGCTTAGAATAGTTCTTTCATAGAGGATACTAACACCATAAGTGGACATTAACACCATAACAATACTATCTAGGTTATGTCACTATTGTCTAAGAAGTTTTTTGACACCTTGATCCTATGTGAAACACTTAGACCAACTCCTATACCCATTTTTAGCCTCTAGATCCTTCATCTTAGGTAGTTTCCAGCTAAGTATTCATTTATCTCCTACATTACCATTATCAAAAATATCATTTTACCTCAGTTCTTTGATGAACTAGTGGTTGTATTTATTGCATATTTTATACCCCAATTTACTATATTTAGACCCTTTTACAACCTAAGACTTGCACTCTATAAATCCTAAAAATTTAAATCACTTACCCATAATGTTGTAACCTACTTATCTTCCACCTCTGCAAGTTCTAGACTTGTACCTATTTTTTTAGCTACTTGGAAACTTACATCCTAGTTAGATTCCTATATCGATGTGTCTTATCCCAATGTAAATATCTAGTGCCTTAAAGTGATCTAATTTATAAATTAAATGTATTGTAAAGGTTTGTCTAAGTGATTTAATGTGAGATTCTCCAAGAGGATTTGGTATAAATATAAGATCAATCCCTATTCATTCCTCACCTAGCATTCATACCAAATAGTATTCAATCAAGCACTCAAGTGAAAAAAACTTCCCTATTTTCTCTTATTTCCATATTAGTCATAGGGAAAACACAACTATAGGTCTGAAGTACTGAAGGATCAACCCAATAGCTATATTTTTTAAGTTACAAGTTAGGTCACTATTGTAGTTACTTATCACACATTGCATGATTCATACACAAGCTAACATGTATGGGATAACTACATAAGTCTAAGGCCCTCTTCAAAGTATTGTCTATGTAGGAAATTCTCATTGATATAGGGGTATTTGGGGTGGCTTGATATCATGTGCTCACTAACCCATTTTTCCTATAACTAATATGAAGATGAAGAACTAGGGTTTTACTATTTGACAAGGAGAAAAAATATGTGACCTAGATATAAGTGAACCAAAGTGAAGGAAACATATAACTCAAAATAATCCTAGTGGTTGAATCCAATTTCAATAGGTATTCTATACTAGACACCTGTGTCTAATCTAGATAGTAATGTTGATGCAACCATCCTAGGATGATGCATGTGTCCAAGGACATAAAGGCACCTAATCTAGAATTTGTTGATTGTTCTAGAATATGATTCTAATTTTCTTCTTGACTATTATAGATCTAGATCTATATTGGCATCAAAACTAGCTAAGTATCTTGTTTTTCATTATCATTACAATATCTAACATAATTGTTTTCATAATTTTAGCATATCTCAGTATAATAAATTTAGTACATGTTCTATCTGAGTTTTATAATTAATTGGTCTGCTATAGATCTATTTATCACCCTTGTGCTTATTTATTTATATATTGGTAACCCTATCTATCTAGTTAGGATCCATATCTAATTTATGTCTAAAAATTTGGTGAACATGACCTTTGATCTCAAAACATTAACTACCTTGGGATTTTTTAATTTTTAGGAAAAGTTTGATTTTAGATTTTTTCCCAAAAAGAAAACTATATTTTTCTCTGCCTAAAACTCATTTTTATTATGGATATATATTTTAATTATTTCATGTTGTAATACCTCATGGTGGTTATTACTTGTTATGTTTCATGCATCATTAAATCAATTCAATCTATAAAGGGTTCAAAATCTAGATTCCTACACACCTCATTTTGTTCTAATGTTTACAAGGAGATCTTACCTATTACTACAAATCACCGAAGTAAATGCATGAAATAACCATTCTACCCATTCTATGTTTCTACCAACTCCAAGGATATTACCACCAAGACTTTACTCTTGGACTTACTACATCGTTCATCTCATTACAAGGATGTCCTTTTGGATGCCTTGTATATGACCATACTACCATGTAATGTTGAGCCACCATATGTAACTTATGTTTTAAGCTCCATAAAATGGACTAAATATATCATTTAAAAAGGAGGATTTATTACCTTATCATATTATAAATAATTTTTTTAACAATTTATATTGAAGTGTGTTATTGACCAAATTTGAATTTTAGTTAAATTGGGTCAACCCATACATTTTAAGAATTTTTATAAGGTTTAAATATGTCTCATGGGGTCTTATGTTGTTCTATATTCTCACCTATCCTTGCTCTAGCCTTGATCTAAGCATACCTTCCTTGTACTTGCCTAGTCAACTAAAGTCAACCCTAGTCAACTTTGGTCAAACATGGTCAAAGGCTAAAATTATCTTTAAAATCTCCCAATATGGTCATTTAGGTGTTATAATGTGTTTTTAGGTCATAAATTAGTCCTTTACCATGTCTCATATGCAAAAAGTGTCATTTTATCATATTTCTAGCTCATTAAGTGACTTGTACAAATGGATTATGGAAGAAAATTTATCACAAAGGGATATTTCAACATGGACGAGGTTAAGATATGTTAGGGGTTATTCATATTTAGTTAAATAAGTAGTTTCATGTAGAAAGAGGAAATTTCCCTTAAAAATAGGCCCTTAATGGCACTTGTACAAACTTGGGAAGTCCACCTTCAACTAAAACATGGGAATGTGTCTCTTTAGTTCTCTAAGACTTTTAACACACTTGATGTGCAGATATTTCATCATATAAATCAGTTTTTGATTCATTTTATTCTTTCTTGCCTTTAAAATCCAATAAGGGTCAATTTTGCATGATTGGTACAAGCTGCACATATGAATTTAGGAGGAGTGATCTTGGGGGTTGAAAGAGGTATGAGTTAGCTTCAAATCCATGGAAATAGTTTTTAGTTTCATAGTTCCTCCTTCATATACTATCACTAAGAATCTAGGTAGTTTCTAATGTTTCTTCATCCAAAAGGGTTCACTGTTTGAGCTTATTTAAGAATATTTTGCTTTGATTTGACATGTTTCTTTTTTTAAGGTGTTTCTCAAGGTTGTCAAAGACCTATCCATAGTTTTTTCATTGTATTTTGGCTTTGGAGGTCTCAAAGGTTCAAGAAGCCTCTTCTAGGCTTGTGTATGTTTGAAAATTATTTTATTTTACACCTACAAGCCCTGATGATGTCATGATGATGTTGGGAGAGATGTACTTGTGGTCAAATTACTTTACCATGTCTCATATGAATCAACATGATTAAGAGAGCCTTTCCTAGGCTTATTTTAATCTTATATCACCCTCACTACCTTACACTCAGAAGTATACACCTATAGGTGTCATTTATAGAGTTTTAAAGGTGTTGTATAGATGGATGATTGATAGGGTTGAATTTCCCTGAGGTTTATGAAATAATTTTATACCTTGGGGATCATGTTTATGACCTTTGGTAGCCTATTAATGGTTCAAGAATCATCCCAAAGCAAATTCTAAGTTTTCAAGGCCTCTGTCCTTAAAGGAACCAAATAAAGGTCAAGGAGGTTTTATAGATGTCCTATAATTTATTTGATAAGGTAATTGTATCACATAAGTATGATAATATTGTAGTCCCATTATATGAATAACACTATTCAAATCCTGGATAAAGGAAGACCAATGGAAACTAGTATTTGAGAGGTCTAAAAGTACTCCTGAAACCACTAAATTATAATAGTGAATTTTACATGTTTGAGCCTTAAATGAATATTGGTATTAAGAGGAATAAATGCATGATCTTATGATTGGATGATAAAATTGTGAGTAAGAGAAACTAGGGAGCATGAGTGTCATCTAATTTAGGTTGATATACAATACTTTAGACCTTCAATCTCATACCCTGTCTGTACATAGGGCAAAATCAACACCTACAATCAACATAAGCTCAATCTTGAAAAGGTGGATTTTTAATTGTAATACATGAATGTTTTGAGATTTTTGGTGTTTTAAATGATTAAAATATTCTTAATTTTTTTCAAGGAATAGGTGATGACATTCATGGCTTATGCATAGCTACAAAGACACCTATAGACAGGGTCTCAAAGAAGAACAACATAGTCAATTGGATGGTAAGATAATGAGTAGGTCTAGGCTACAAAGTGATTATTTAAGCTCAAATTAGTTTTAAATAGATACAAAACAATGTAAATGATCATGTAATATTATATAAATGTCTTCAAGCATTACATTAAGACAAACTAGACAAGGACATCTATAGGCATGAACCTTTCAAATAAGAAACACAGTCATGTCAGAAATATGCTTATGATTCTACAACATGAAGGGTGCATCAAAGGGCATAAGAGTAATGGAAATATTTTATAATTAATGGATCAAATATTTTAAATGGAGTGTTTTAAAACTATCTTTTGGCCTCAAATCAAGAAATAGACACCTACATGTGTGACTATGGAGGTCAATATAGTCATAATCAAAGATTGGAAGGTCAGTCTTAGAGTGTAAGAATGTGAAGAACATAAAAATTTGGAGATATTATTAAATATTATAAAGTATTAATGTTTATTAAAACAACTAAATGAATATATCATTATGCATCTTGAGAAAATAAGGAGTTTAAACCACACTTACACAATCCACAGTCTAATACTCTGCACAGTCTGCCTTAGAAAAGTCTGCTTAGGAAATTTGTAGTATTAAATGGTAAAATATTTGATTAAGAGGATAAAATTTAGTATGGATCATATTTATGGCATTCATAACACACTCCAATAGTTTTTTTTGAGGATTAATTAGGGAAATATGCCTCTATTCTGTCTCATAGATAGGGCACTTTCTCCTACACCAAACTAGTAATTTTCAGGAAAAGAGATGAAATGTTGGAATAAAACAATAAAATACCCTTCAAGATGATTTTTGAGCTAGGAAACATGTAATAAAACATGTGAAACCTTATATAATCTCTGAGGTCAAATAAGGTGGTCTGGGCAAATAGGTTTGCAACCAGACCTAGTGGATAGGGTACAAGTCTAACTCCAATTAGGGAGCCATTTATATTCATATCATTTGGAAAACATTATAATACTTTATATAATGTTCATTAGGATATAAATGATGTGTTAAAAATATTTAATTTCATGGAAAGTGTCAACAAGGGTCATTTTGCTTAAAAGTGCAGATAGACCTATTGAACAAGGTTTAGGCCTAGTATCAAAAGGGGGGTCTTTTCATTTCTTGAAATTAATGAGATATTATGATGATTGAAACATTATTTTGGGATGTGTATGGAATTTTTTAATCTTAAATATATATGGTAGGTCTCAAGGAAGCCATTTTTGGCTTGAAGTGCACTCATAGCTTGTAGAATGCATAGGAATGACACAAGTGAACATCTTAAGATGCTTATAAATTTCATAATAATTTTCATGGTGGAATAAGGTGCTTGGAGGTGTTAGGGAGAGTACCTAATATTTTATCAAATTAATTATTTTAAAGCTTCAATGTGTCAACTCTATGAATAATGCCTAAGACTTGAAAAGACTAGAAACCCTCACAAAACCCTCCTAAAGGACCCAATGGAGAAAATAAGGAAATTGGAGCATCCAAATGGGATAAAGTGACTATGAAACTTAATTTTAGATATATAATACTCTCTAGGCCCTTGTTCCATGTGACTAAGTTGTACTGCACGTATACAAATGAGGTATAATAGAGCTTTTTTGACAAATTTGTGTGTTTTATAGGTGTAGAAGAGTTTCAACATATAAAATTAATTTTGGGAGATAGTATGGGAATTTTATTAATTACCCATGATAATTTATTAATCTATATAATCTCCCAAGTGTGCCTACTATCTCCTTCATCTTAGCCAGTCTAGTGGACAAATAGTGAACACTCAGTGAAAAATGGTGAAACTCTAATTGGGAAGCCTTTTAAGGTTTGATTCATGAATATAATGACTTGTAAACTCTTTAAAAGTGTCATTCATCCTTTTTCATGGATAATATTATATAATTTTAAGGATTTTTAATGCCAAGTGTGAGAGGTACATGGGAAGGAGTTATTTGTGACTGCCAGGGATGATTGCTCATGGCCAGAAGAAGATAAATGACTAGGGACTAATACAATGCATTTGGAGGATTTTTAGTAACCCTTACCCTTAATATAAATAATTATAACTAAACCTATTTATTGATGAGGTGTTTTTATGAAGGCAAATCATGAGGGTAGTTCCATGTGCAAGCAAAAAAGAATCTACACCACATATGGAGAATCTTGATGACTTGGGAGACATTTGTCCATATTTTCCT
Source organism: Torreya grandis (assembly GCA_037957365.1). Classification (NCBI taxonomy): domain Eukaryota; kingdom Viridiplantae; phylum Streptophyta; class Pinopsida; order Cupressales; family Taxaceae; genus Torreya; species Torreya grandis. The sequence continues at coordinate 825,694 of JARHVA010001754.1, read as the reverse complement.
TTTAATACCTATCTCACTCTTGATTATATGACTATTTTAACTCCTTATCCTCAATTTACAAGTGTTTTAGTGACTCTTGAGCTTCCCTTTCTCTCTCTTCTCTAATAATTGCTATAAATAATAGCCTTTTTGGTTGTTATACGGATCTCTCCATTTGGGTACAGTGAATCCGTACCAAATTTTTGACTTGAACTAATAAATAATGTTGTTTTACCTCATTAAAGATTTAACTAAGTGTATGTTATAGTTTTTGGTCTTGTGCAAGTGTATTTTGCTTACCTTCACATGTTACTCTTCCTAGTGCCTTGTGTGGATTGAAATCTCTCTTTTATAGGTTAGCAAGAAGTGTCTGATATGGATTTCAGGTCTAGTGAGTATCTTATTCATTAGAGTTTTTATAAGACCTATTTTCTAAGTCCTTCTAGCCTAGACTCTCTCTAAGAACCATGCTTGAAACATTGATGTAGAAGAGAAGTGTTTAATTGAATGAAGTTTATATGTGGGATTATCTTTGGTTTCAAGTGCATTTTAAGTGGTGTGAGTAGACTATCTATTTTGTGTATCATCTTCCCAATATTATACTTGTTTTTTTATCCTTCTCCCTTTTTACCCCGCAAAAGTTAGTAGTAGGTTTGATCTATAGTGGTACATCAAGGGAAGTAGCCCTAATATAGAGATCCATCTCAAACTTGGGTCACCCAAAGCCTTGAGGTGGTTCCGTTGTGCCACTTTAATGAAGAGAGACTTATCATCTCCTCAAGGGGTGAAAGTCCAAGTGACAAAATGTGCTTCTATTAAAAATGGTAAAATGAGTTTTTGTGGACAATATTTTAAGACTCAATATTTGTAATATGTCCTTTCTCACCTTAATTGATATTGGAACTTCAAATTTAGAACCATCTAATATGAGCATCAAGGGATTTGACAACATTTCATGAAAAGTATTGGGATAAATAACATTGGATATTATCATGGGTCCCTGTAGACTACCTACTTTATGCCAAGTTATGCCAAATGATTTGAACTATAATATTCTTTTGGGATGGCCTTGGATACATGATATATATGTGGTTTCATCTAATTTTAATTCATGATTAAAACTTAGTCATGAAGGATTCATATACATGTGTCCCATGGATACTAATCCCTTCAAGTATTGTGCAATGGTCTAAAAAATAGATAATCATCAACCACAATCTTATAATCCTCATTTTGGTTATCAATATCTACTAAAATATGGGTAAAAAAAATATAAGGGTTGTAAAAATGAGTGAGTTATAAAACAACCTATTTTTATTAAAAATATCACAAATCAACAAGGCTTGGGTTCTTAAAAATAAAATATAAATAAAACATAGTTTACTCTAACCACATCTTGTTTTCAAAAATCCAAATTGGAATGCGTACATGCTTTTAAAATGGAACTCAAATTGGTCAACTCTCATCTAATTGATGAGAATGTCTCCCCAAATTTTTTGACATTGGATGAGTTTTTAAATGATGAGTCATTACTAAAGCACTTGAGGGCATATGAGGATCTCCCTTCCTTATATCATAATATTAGGTTTCCTCATGCCATCTTTTCTCATGCTTATTTTGGTGAGAGTGATGATACCCAAATTTAACATGATATACATAATACTATTCCTACTACACCATTTATCATAGAGAGATCTACTTTACTAAATAAAGAAATAGTAACTTATAACTATGAAACAAATAAAGAATCTCACTTGATCTTATTTGTTGTAATGATACATGATGATGAAGGAAAATCTTATTGACAGGTCCTTCAATATTTTCTTAAAATATTTGTTTGGGATTTTTTAGATATACCTGGGATTGACCCATTAGTGGTAATACATAATATATTATTGTACCTAGATGCAAAACATATTAAACAAAATATTCACAAGATGCATCCTAAAGTGGCATTAGTGGTAAAAGATGAAATTTAAAAGCTCTTAAAAATAGGATTTATAATAGCTATTGCACATTCTTATGGGGTGTCTAATATTGTATCTATTAAAATCCCTAATGGTGACATTTTATGTTTTACTAATTACCATGATTTGAAAAAGACTTGTTCAAAAGATGATTTTTCATTACCTAATATCAACATGATTATCAATTACATAGCTACATATGAGACATTTTCATTTATGGATGAGTTTTGTGGATATAACCAAATAAAAATAACCCCATAGATTAAGAAAAGATAAGATTTACTATCACATGGGCTTATTTTGTTATACAATTATGCCTTTTGGATTAATAAATGTCGAAGCCACATATCAAAGTGCCACAACTCATATATTTCATGATTTTATTCATAAAACTATTTAGGATTATGTTGATGATTTAATTTCAAAATCTAAACATTATCAATACCATGCTAATAATTCATACCAAATATTTGGATGCTTGATAAAATTTAATGTGTGATTAAATTCTAAAATATGTGCTTTCAGAGTATCTACGAGAAATATCCTTAGGTACATTATTTCTTAGCGAGGCATTGAGGTCAACCCAAAAAGTTAAAATATATTATTGAAATGCCACCACCAAATAATTAAAATAACTATGATGTTTACAAGGTAGAATTTAGGCCATTTGATTCTTCATTACTTAATTGGATGATAAAACAATTCCTTTCTCATGTTTTCTAAAAAAGGACACCAAATTAATTTAGAATGATGTTTGTCAACAATTTTTTGATAAAATAAAAGAATAATTATAAAACCCACTAATGCTCACGCTTCCTGTGCATGATAGACCATTACTTATTTATATCTTAGTCACTCATGAGTCCTTTGGAGCCCTATTAATATAATATAATGATGATCATAGAGACTGTGTACTTTATTACATAAGTTGTGAGTTGGCTAATTGTGAATGTAAATATGTAGAAATGGAAAATTTATGTTTAGCCTTAGTTTTTGGTACCCAAAATCTATGAGATTATCTGATAAATAATGAGGTTTAGGTTATGGTTAAATAATATCCATTAAAGTTTCTCATGAATAAAACACACCTAATCAATTGCATTGTAAAATGGGTGATGAAAATTATAGAATTTGATCTTAAATTTGTATCCTAAAGTTAAATAAAAGGTCAATCCATAGCTGAACTACTAGATATGGCCCCTTTACCATATCTTTTCCACTTATCAAATATTTCTGTGATGAGTTCAAAGAATATAATGTATCCTCCAATCTATGGATGATGTTTTTAGATGGATCTCAATGTAGAGCAGGGGTAGGTTTTGGTATCATATTTTACACCCTTGAGGGTTAATACATTCCTTTCTCTTACATATTATTCTTTTCTTTCACTAACAATTATCATGACCATTTTCTCTCTCTTAAACAAGCATGACATAACCATCTCATAAAAACCAACCAAAAATAAGAACATATTCAAATTAATCATAACATAAATATATAATTCATGTAACTACCATAATTCCATAATTGGTGTAAGTTATAAATTATTGGTCCAAAGATAACCAAATGATTAAATAAATTGCTTTCTAGCTCATGCCCATTTTTACAATGTTATTCATGTAGTTGATGTAGTCGGGCTCCAAGTGGTGGCTATGGGTCTACTTTATTTATTCCCATCAAATTTCATGTATGAGCCACATGTAATTATGGGACCCTAGGTCCAATGTTAATCACTAATTCCTCCTAAATTATGCACCTTAGAATGCTTCCACTTGGTAACTCCTTAAACACTTAAGTCATCGATGCATTAGCCATTAGCCAAATGGCTTAATATTCTTCAGGTTTTGAGCTTTGAGAAGATATCATGTGATAGAATCTTAGGCCCTTAGGACCTTAGAGGTATTAGGAAATTAGCTCGAAGGCTTATTCTTTCTAAGATTTTGAGCTTTGAAAAACTACCATGTGGTATCCTCTCAGGTCCTTAGGACCTTAGAGGCATTATGTGATAAGCTTAATAGCTCAATTCACCTAGGGTTACAAGTTATATAAAGCTATCACATGGTAGCCTTTTGGGACCCAAAAGGTATTAGAACATTAACCATCCTGTAAAATCTTTGAATCACTAGAATGATGCCATGTGGCATCATCTAACTAGCTTTTAAAAAGTCAATAAATTGACTAAGGTAAAAATTGAAAGAAAATCCCAAAGCAACAACTGATTAAGTTCAAAATTCAAGAGAATGATTTAGTTGGTATGATCTTAAAAATAAGGAAAACCATCTAAAAATTATAAATATGGTAAGGCAAAATATGATTAACAATCTGAAACAAAAATGACTTCAACATTTGGTCTAAAGTAGATTGGTTAAGTTACAAGCCCAAGAAAAAACAAAAAAATGTTTAATATGAGTTCAAGCAAGAAATGTAAAATGCTTATGCTAATGTATTATCACCATTAACACATCTAGAGCTACACTCTTATAACCCATAAAGTTGTACTTAGTGTATATATATATATATATATATATATATATATATATATATATATGAACTATTATTTAACATTCATTCACTCAACCAAAGTTAAAATAAATAACTTTAATCAATCATAATAACCAACTTAGAATAATAATGGTTACATAATTCTAATATTGAATGCAATATAATATATCAAAATATCAAGAAAAGTAAATACATTAGGACTAAGCCACAACTAGTCTCACTAATATATAAACTATTTTTCATCATATACAAATGAAATAAAATTACATTTAATTTATACCTTTAGCTTTAATATAATAAATAGATACCAATCCCATTAGATCTCAATATGAACCAACTCATGTATCATTGAAACTCTAGCATAGTCTTCAGGTAAGTAGTACTGTTGTGGGGAGGGAGAGCATCATTTGAACACTTTTCCATACTAACCACAGACCAATGATCCCCTACACAATACCCTATTTGGAAGTGACCCTCCCTTCATGGATATGTAGATAGAATGGTGTGATAATCCAAAGAATAAGCAAGTACCCAAGTGTGTATGATTTATAAAATTGTGTAGTGTATCATATAAAACCCATTCTATTTTAAAATATCATATTGACATGAAAATCATACATACCAAAGATAATGTCTCACTATACATTAATTAACCACAAGATTCATACTAAGTACATTCTCCTAGAAATCATATCACATCACATGCTAAACATATGAGTAAGCTAAGTGTTGACCATTTTTTGCCCAACAGGCCAAAAATTGGTTCCCTTCTTCCCCTACTATTCTAGGCCATTTCATTTCAGGTTGCACGAGTTCATTGAGCTTCAATTTAATGTTTAAGTTCATCAGCAAAGTTCAATGATGCGGTTCAACGGCTTTTGGTTCAAACAGCTTTAGGTCCAACGTGTCGGTTCAATCACTCAGTTCATCAAATGGTTCAATGAGGAGGTTCGATGCTCAGTTCAAAGATCTTGGCATGTAGTGTTGAACCATTGAACCATTGAACCATTATTTGGTTCAATGGTGAGGTTCAATGGAGAAACAGTTCAATGACAAAGCTAAATAATGATAGGCACGCAAACATCAAATTTCACAGTAGAGGAATCATTAAAGGGAAGGAATAAGTAGAAGCAGCCATGTGTCAACTTTTGCATGATTCTCAAAGGACCCTAAAAGTACGTGTCCTCACCCATCTCAACAGAGTGTGACAAGTGTCTACATTTGAGGCTTTGGGTTTCTTTTAAGCTTCAAAGATAAGCCTCTCTCGAAGTGCAACAAAAGTTACCAAGTGTTAATGTCTGTGGGCTTCTCCTTTTGCTTTGTTATTCAAAGAAAAGACTGTTGTGGGCCTGAATGAGTTACTAGGAGCTATGCAGAGCATGCCAAGTGTCAGCATCTACAAGAACCAAAAAAGGGTCCTAAAAGTTTTTCTAAGGCAGCTAAAGGCTCTACAGAAGTAGCCACATGTCACCTTCTATAGAAATCTCAAAATTCTCTGCATGACCCTCAAGGGACTATCAAAGGTGAGAAGATGCCACCACATGTCCTCGCCCACCTCAACAGAGTGTGACAAGTGTCTGTATTCAAAGCCTCAAGTCTCTCTTAAGCTTTAACAGTAGGTTTCTCTCAAAATTAAGTGAAAGTGGCCATGTGTCAACTTCTGCCTGACTCTCAAAGGACCCTATAAGTTAAGCAGATGCTGTCACATCCCATTATCAACTTGACAGAAGCCACCATGTGTCAACATTCACATTTCAAAGTGTCTCCTAAGTTTCAAATCAATGGAATATGACACATGTCAAAAGTAGATGGCTCTCAACTAAGAGCCAAAGAAGTAGCAGAAGGAGCTAGAGGAGGCAAAGTAGCAAAGTGAAAAAGTATACAAAGCAATCTAAGTGGCACAAAAAAGTGTTGATTTAAGGAGTTATTCTAGTGGTTGACATAGTACCTACCATGTGATCATCAAGAGGCATGAATAGTGAACAACGTGACCTATTTTCTTCAATATGCATTGATGAGCAGGCAAACAGTGTAGCTCATAATTTCAAATCATGACAGGGGTCGACATAGTATTATCTTCAGATGGCTTCCTCATCACAATGCTCAGAAGGCACATGGGTCACTTGTAAAAGGGAACCAAAATGGCCTCTTTCTTCCTCTATAAATTGTAAACTTCTCATTTTGAGAAGGAATCCACTCTCAGCCTTAAGGCAAAACTCTGCCCAAAAATCTCTTGGGCTTTGTAAGGTAGAGCTACCAGTTTTTTACCTTCAATCAAGACTTAACATTTTTACCTCCATCTGGATTTTCACTCATGCATATGTCTATGTTTTCTTTTGTGATAAGTCATTGTCTTTGATGTTTTTCATATAATGACTCTAGCATGTCTAGTGCATTGTGATTTTCTCTTTTGCAAGTTTGCCAAAAGTGTCTATAGAGGAGTGTAGGTGCATGTGAATAGGCTGTCAAGGTGTGTCTCAAAACACCTTTGATATTTCCTTCCTCCCTATATCTCCACAGACCCCTGACTCACTGAAACAAAAGAGTTTCCCACATCAAATGAAGTGTATGGGCACTGCTTCTTGGTGAAAAGTGTATGTTCAGGTCTGAGTGGATCAAACTTTTCTAGTGTATCACCTTTTCATTTTTTTAGGCTTAGGTTCTATTTTCAGCATCTCTCTCTCCCTTTTCATCCCCCCCTTTTTCATTTTAGTTGTTAGCAGTAGGAGAAACTAGGGCCTAAAAGATACATCAGAGGAAACTAGCCCTCATCTAGAAACTCTCCCCTCCAGCTTCACTAGTCCCACAGGCGAGAGGGGAGTTTCCATTGTTGCATGTGGAAAGGTAGGAGCTCGACTTCCCACCTCGGGTGCAATCCACTGCGTCAACACTAAGTATACTTTTATTCCATCCACACATGAATGAATCATACATTATTATTTAACCCAAATAATAATTAATTTCTATAGTTCATAACACCCAAGTATGTTTCTTATTCATATTAAATTGTAGATTTTCCACTACCATAATAAGCTCCAAACAACTACACATCATAGTATCCCATAATATCATAGTCTAGTGTTCTAAATGTAACTACTAGTTTTCCCATAATTATACATACTAAGTAATCATAAATACATGGAATCATAATCTCTTATTCAATAAAGCATATATATAACAAAAAAGTCACAAATACATAAAATTCTAACATAAAATTCATTTACACTCTTATTATTGTATGCACGTATACATGGTATCCTTCTAACTATTACAAAACATATTGTTCAAATAATAACCAACGCAAATATTTAATCATTTAATTGTAAGTGTGAGTTTAGACATACAACTATAATATGTACCATTCAGACATATACATTTAAGTTGAATATTTCTATGATATCCCATACTATCATATCTCATTGTGCATGAGCACCCTACTCAAACATAATCAATCAATCTTACACTATAATATTAAACAAACAAGTATAGTATTATACCACCTGGGTATACCTTAGAATTACTGTACAATAATAATAAGATGAAAACCTAATCTCTAGGTACACATCATGATGCACTAACATATACTATGTTAGTCCAATTACTTTTGCTTTTAAATACTTTGAGAATATGTATTGTACAAAAGTTTTTAATACTAATATCGTACACACACAAAAATAGTTATTTAACACAAGTCAAGGTTCTACAAGATTTTTCAAATAAAACTTCTATGAAACTTTAAGATATAAATTAAGTATTATAGCCAAATAGACCTTTCTAGAAGCAATATTTGTTATCGATAATCACAATTATCTTTTACATAGAATAAAATAACTTCTAGTTTAAAACCATCATATAAGGCATTTAAAAGTTCTTTTTATGTGTCTCAGCTCAACATAATCTAGGTTCATGCATTTAATATTATAACATTTCACTAAATTCTTTTCAAACCAGGTATATAGATCATTTCATATCAGAGTAAGAGTTAATAATAACTGGTTAATATTGTACTTTTTTTAATTTTCTCATAAGGATCCTATGATAATCATGATTATCAATTAAAAATCAACTCCAGCTAGAACTAGAATATGAAAATTTGAGGAAAAAATATAATTTTCACCAAACATTCAATCTTGCATTTAAGAAGATACTATGCTACACCTATAAATAGGTCAATGTTTATGTTTAAATAATAAAAAATTACTACATGGTGATTTAATATTATACACATCATTTTAATATTAAACACACCACTTTCAAATTATAATCTCATTTTAAATATCTTGGCATTTACTTATATAGCCTGACATCTCAATATGAAGACTTGGCTAATTAATTTATAGGCTGGGCATTTCAGTATTATGATACTCAACTCTTTAATATTATATACACAATGATTATAATTTTTAACCCAACTTTATTTTACAAAAAACTCAATGCTTATATAAACTCAATTTTCTTTCTTTATACACTCAACATATTATCTAAAATACAATACTATCATGAGTGACTCCACTTAACATTAATGATTTGGCATCTCCCTTAGAGACCTGACTTTTATATAGATGGTTGCCATTTAATTTTAGAAATCATCATTCTAATAAATATATTTCAACACTTTAAAATGTATATACAACATTCAAGTTAAATACACTACGATTACAAATTAAGACTTAGTGCTTCATTAAAAATACTTTGCAATTCATAATATATACATAACATATTTCATCATTTTCAATGGATATATTTATAGACACCTAAAATTGGCCACCTATGGCTTCATATCTAAATTTAGAGAAATTATTACTAACCATTAAAAATCTAACCTAATAATTTATAAGAGTCTCAAATTTGGCTTCATAACCATGTAAATAAATCAATTTGACCCATAAATCAATTAAATGGACCAAATACATATATCAATTAATTAAAAATCATTCAAAAATGTTCAAAAGCCTAACAAGGGTTAATTAATACCAAATATTAATCAAAGCCTAATTGAATTCATCCATGATAAATTAAATCAATTATAACAAAAGAAAATTCAAATATCAAGAGCATCTTAAAAGCTAATCATTACCTTTTGTGAGTTGTCACTTTTGGCAAATATCTTTTTGGATACCCATGCCTATTTATTGAAAATCATAAGTACTTGACAACTCATAACTCTACTAGAGTTAATTTTAAGTTAACCAAAGTAAGGATTTAACCCATTCTTAGTTCATTTCAAAATCTATGAAATTAAGTCTAGACCTCTTCATTTAAAAAGCTTTTTTGGTGAAAAGTTACCATGCACAAATCATTAAGAAAGCTTGAACATAGTAAAGTTATAATGTTAGATTAAATCCATGAATCAAATACCTAATATTATAATTCCAAAATCAATCCAATCCAAATAAAATCTAACCATGGTGCTAAGAGGAGATGGAGATAGCCAATCCCCATTGATGAAGACTTTTTGAGCATAATTCGAGGAAGCCAATGAAGAGATTTCTTGGAGCAATCAAGAAAGGTAAGGAAAGTTCTCTTTTCTTTGCATTTTAGTTGGGTTTTCATTATATTTGTTTAATAATACCCCCCATGATCTAGGCCTAGAGATATTATCTTGTTTATTGTGTTTATTTCATTGATTTTGAAACTAACACGATACTAACCTCCTATTTTAATTCAAATTCTTTGATCATAAATGAAATGTCTGGCAGGACACAATTGCACACCACAAATATTTGAATAAAAATGGATGTTAAAATATATCTTATTTTTAAATCTATTTAGTATTTTTTATGAATTTTTGATATGTTTTTCTTATTTATTTCATCTTAATTATCTCAAAATTTAATTAAAATATAATTTATATTTTATAAGTTATGACTCTTTTAACGACTATCACTTTTTGTTTTCTATTTTTTTTGGTAAAAATGGCTAGTACAGAGCTAATAAATTTTTTAATTGAATATTTTCATAAAGGTGTGAATTGGACCTATAAATAACCTCCAAAAATTTCATGATAAACTAATATATACTTTAAAAGTTATGATCAAAATATTGACTATAGGGTTTTATGTTTTGTGTGTTTGATTTTTTTTTTCTTTGCTTTCTAACTTGTTTTCATGTTTACATAAGTTTAATATTAATTTTTGTGTTTTATTGAGATAACAAGTATTTGTGAGCATAATGTTTTTTACCTTTGGGTTCATAGGTGAAACAAAAACTCAAGACCTTCTTTTTTAAAGTTCATTTGATCACAACTAAAAGTGCTTCTAAGTAGGGGGGTCATTTAAATTTGGTGTTTATAAGGAATTATGCTAATCAAACATTTGGACTTAAGGTGATTATAATTAATATATCTATGTATTTTCTTAGTTTGTGTTTGTGTAAGTTATTTTGAAATTTTTAATATGTCAAGGGGTCATAAACATTAATCCAAACATTTCAATTGGTGCTTAACGAAGAACCTAATCAAGTATAAACTTGTTTCAAACTTGCTCACATTGTCTTTAGGGTATATAAAAATAACATAGTTCATTTTTTATGCCTTAGATGCATTTTCAAGTTTTTACAAGTTTCAATCAAAGCCAAGGTGCCAAAATTCATAACATAATTTGTTTTGGTGCCTTAAAATGAACCTAACATCATATTAGTTTACATGCTTTTGAGAAAGTTCATTTTTTCATATAAGTTGTTTATTGATTGTTTGTTTAGTGAAAAAGATAACACGTGTATGCTCTCCCCCATCCCTTATAAGGAACTCATGAGATCAAAAGTGCCTTTTCATTGCATTTTAGTGCCTAGTACAAGGCATATAAATAACGTCACCTAAGATCTCCCCAAACTTGCATATTATTGGGTGATCTAAAAGTGACGATAAAGTATTTCTACTTGTCATTTATTTTCTTGTATCTTTACTCATGAGGGGGAATTCATCACCTCCCATAAGTTATTTATAGAAGATTTAATTAGGGGCTTCATCTCTTGACATCATCTTTAACCCCTATCCATAAGGGGTATACAAATTGGGATCACCCTACTGAGATGATGGTTTGAGTAGTTAAACCATCTCTATTAGTAAGAGGCTAAGCCTAGGACGTATGATCAATATGGAAATTGCACTATACTAAGTAAGTGGTAGATGTAGTGGTTATGAAAAATACATGACCTTTTCATAACAAGCCAATTGATATGGAATCAATTAATGTGTTGCTTCTCTTGTGTGCATACATGAAAGTGTGTACACATGGGATCAATCTAGATGATCGAAAACAAATTAGTTTTAGTCAACTCCACTTTGTCATACCTTGATAGGATATAGGATGATTATACTTAGTTATATTTTAGTTATTTATTCCTTATTTCTTGGTGTTTTGAGGCTAAAACTTATATGTTTGTTTATACCATATAAAAAACAATTTTGTTTATATGTCACTCCTTTGTTTGAGGAGGTGTTATGTTGGCTATTTTACACCACACTTATGCCTTGAAATTTTTTCTAAACTTGTTCATGTGTGTGTCACTTGATTGAAATGGTTACCATTATGATGACCAAATCATTATCAAGTATTTGCCTTAAGAAGTATTTAAAACATAACCATTGATCACATATTTTGGGATTTATAACATTGTTATGTTGCTAAAGTTATTTCAAACAACTTGTATTATCTTGTATCCAAACTAATCATTATCATTATCAAACCATGTCATGTCTGCCATTTAGATTTTATTTAGAATAGTCATGCCATTTGATCTTGTCTAAACTTATTTGGTCATCAAAATCCTAGGCATCAAACATTGAGGTTTCAATTAACTTTTACAAGTTCATATCCAAACATTGATTGATTTATGTTTAGGTCTCACCACACAGGGGTTGATACATAGATCTTTCTCTTTTGAGTTTCATAACATAGGTTCATTTCTTACCAAAATTTGATAGCTATTATTTATTTTTTTGGAGACTAGTCTCATCATTATTTATGCCTTTATTTAGGAGAGCATAACCTTTCTCTAGCTAACTTTTTCCTTATGTCTTATACCAATTGATCATGTTTATGTTTGATTCCATGTGTTAGGTTTATATCAACGTTATTTCAAACTTGTTAGATTAAATCACATCACATCATATTTGTTTAAAGACTATATTTTGATACCATTTATTCAAAGGTCCTATCATAACCTATTTGAGCCTAAGTTTTGACTCTAAGTTTCAACAAAAGACCTAACAACTCTTTTCCCTTTCCTAGTTTAGACCTTGTTTAGAACACTTTAGTCTAGAATTTTAACATACTAGTTTTTATTTAAACACTTGACCTTTTGTCTGTATGACATTTGATGTTATAATATTTTATGCCAAATCTTAACACAAACCATTTTGAAGATACTGATCCACTTTTAGACCATTTTAGATATATAACTTCACTACCTAGACCAAATTTGAACCATTTATCCTTTGAACATTATTTTTAGAGTTTGTATAACTCTCACATTTTTTTGTTAAAAAGCATTGTCATAAACATGGAAATGTTTAGATACACTTATGGTGGAGTCATGTAAAATCTAAGTTATGATGGAATGAATACACAAGATAAATTTTATGGCTTTGTTGAAGACCCTTATGAAGAAAATATGGTTTTTGAGGTGGATTCATAGCCTCCTTACCATAATCAATCTAGAGAACAAATTCAAGAACCCACTTATGATCCAAATTAATTTACTAACTGATATGATATGGTTTATGAGGAAGACTTATATGCTTTGGCTTATGTGAGCAATCAAGATCAAAGATGCCATATATTCTTTTAGGACCCAATATTTTGGCTTGTATGAGCTATCAAGATCCATAATGCCCTTTCATTATCCAATCATTGACTACCATTAACCCTTTTTCTAATTAAACAATCTATCAAGCTCCACAATGTCTAAGGAATACCATTTCTATACCAAGACCTCATCTTTTGGCTTATACGAGCAGTCAAACTTCATAATGCATTATTGCTACTATTTTAGGACTTCATCTTTTGGCTTATGAAAGAAAGAAACCTCTATAGTACCCTATCATTATCCAACCAACCCAATCATAACCTCAACCAACCCAATCAAGTCCCAACTAATCTAATCATAACCCAATTGAGCCAATTAATACTTCGATCAAGCCAATCAGCACCCCTCTAACCAAGCCAATCATTCAAAGATCAAAATATACTCAAAACTAGTATTTTATAATTGATTCTAAACCAAGGCCAAAAGAGCCAACCAATCCATAATGTTTTTTTTGAATCCACCATTTTTGATAAATTGCCTTTCAATCCTATACCTATTATTGAGGATTCTCACTCTGACAAGCCAATTTTTACTGATTCACTTCTTACTGATTATATCTACCTTCGGAAAAATCATTACCTTAACCATATGCCTATTTTTCAAGATCCTAGCTTTAACAAGCTAGTCTCTAAAAACTTGTCTCTTGACCTTTTCCCCATCCTCTCTATGGAGCCTGTTATGCCATCACATGCCATTACTTGTCTAATACTAAATAGTCAACAAAACATCATTGTAACATCATCCATATCATATGAAGAATTAAAATTGGAGTTAGGTTATATTATTGAACCAACATCAAATTTAGCATTAGAAGCAAACTCAATAGCCTTGACTTAAAATTCAAAGTCCATTAAGTCAGAATGAGATTCAAAATCAAAATATGTTTACAAATATTGTAATATTGGTTATGTAAGCATTGCAAATCAATTTGAATAAATTTATGATCCTTCTATAAATATTGAGGATGATTACTTCAGTATTAACACAAGTTCTCATAGTATATTTTATGAGGAATGTGTTACCTCACCCCATTCCATTACCATTTCACATGCCATTACCACCAACCAACATCGACATATTATTAACATTCTATCTCCCATAAGTGTTGATTGAGACCAATAGAATCACACCTTTTTTGAACTACATCCATGGTGACATATTAGTTGAATAACATTAGGGAGGCTAAGACCAAATTCATGTAAAAGAAGAATAATCTCTTACTGAAACCTTTTCAAAGGTGCTAAGGGACAATCAAAGTTTAAACTCAATATATTTTAGTGAAACATTTTTGAAGGCACTAGAAGAAAATCAAAGTCAAAAGTTAACATTCCTTAGTGAAACCTTCTTGAAGGTGATACAAGACAATCAAGACAACATCATTGGTAGAAAACTCTTTGAGGCATCAATATCTGAGCACAAATGTTAATCACTACTTGATGAAGAAAACATACAAGATCAAATCAGCATATCTTCCAATCTATAGCCTAATCAAATAGTATCTACTCTTAGGCCTAAATAATAGAAGAATCTAGTGGTCATATTATAATCATATTCAGAAGCCTTCAACCCTACCATATCTAAATTTATGTTGATTATAGAATCAACAACATTATGTGTGCCTAAAAATCATGATCTTCATTTATTACCCAACCATTATCTATTCTATTATCATCCACCATTCCATTTCAAAAAAAAACCTATCATCTAACATTTATCCCTATTTTCCATCCATGGCCACACTTTTCTTTTTAGAGGATACAAAGATATCTTGTCTCGATGCTTGAAGAAAATAGAATCAATTACCAAAAAATATCATAATAACATCATTGGCATCTAAATCTTTAGCCTTTTCTTCATAGAGTAACCATTCAAATGAGGTGTGGGCTAGAAATTAACATGATTGATTATTTTTTTATATCATTTGTTGATTAGGATGTGTATTTACACATCAATAAGAATAATAGTATTATATGCCATCAACCACACCTAGGCTAAATAAATCCAACCCTACAACCAATCATTATACAAACACAAACATGTACCATACCATTTCAATTTACCATTCCTTTTTATATTATCACATCCCTAGCTAGTCACCTTACCACTTAGGGGCAACCCTCTCAACATTCTTCTTTATCATCCTATAATTATCAGAGCCTATCACTATCCTTCACTTATCCATCCTACCATTCCATTTTACTAAAACATGTTTTGATCCATCCTATTCTAGCCCATTTGACCTTAGTTCATCCATTGGTTTCATGTTTTTAGCACCAGAATCAAATTAGTTTTAATAGTTATTTCAAGTATTTCAAATAGAGGTAGTATTTTGGAGTAGTGTGATAGAAGTTTTGGTAGTTGTATCCTTTATTTCTTATTCCCATCTTATCATATTTATTTATGTGAGCCTAATTATATCCACCTGTAGGGGAAAATTAGTGTTCACCAATCTTGCTACTAATTATAACCTCCTATGAGAAAATAAGTATTATTGATCTAATCAGTTGTATCCTAGTTATAACCACCCATGGGAAAACTAGGGGAAATATTTGTTTATTGTGCCTTGACATACCAACTAGCCATTATTATGTCGTTATGTGCCATCATACCAACTATGCCTATGTTTTTTGAATTGGCTACTATACTAGTCATATTCCTCCATTGAAAAGTGGAACTACTATGACCTAGGGCCATTTTGGGACTATGTGGGTCATGTTTAATTCACATTGAGGTCAGATCAGTCCCCCTTTCCCATCATGATCTCACCATTTTGTGAGCATTAATTCAAGTTTTCCACACTCATCATTTTGAGCTTGGAACATTTAATGTCTCATAATTCCTAATAGAGTTATGATGCTCAAAATCCCAAAATTGTTCATAAAATTTTCAAAATCCAAAAACACTTGTCCTATCTAAGCTTAGTTAGTTATCCTCGATCCTACCTAATGGGGAAAATCTATTATAGGATGCACTTTTTTTTTAGGCTTTCTATTTGTTTTTTTATTTTCCTATTTGTTTATTTTTTCACTTGCATGTTTGTTTGCTTTCAAAACATTGCCTTGACTCAATTTTTATGCGTTCATTGAGTGATTCCTTGCACATTATTCTTGAGTCCATCCATATTTAAATATTAACATTATCATCATGGTTTTTATCATTGGTGCATTTTTTTAAATTATTTATTAGATTAAGAGTCAGTCCTTGTGCATATTTTAGCTAAGTTCTCATGGTATTTTAATTCATGAGGCATACCAACACATGCTATAGAAAAAATTAGCTCAAAAACTCATATAAGAAATGAAGCCATAAAATTATCTACTTGATACCTTATCAAATCCTTCCACCCATATTGATCAAATCAACCCAATGACCATTCTAGTTGTATCAATGCTGGTAAGGATGTGCATCTCCTCATTGGCAAGTATAACTAAATCATTTTTATTGATCAATCTTATTCTTCTATCCATATCTTTCATCACTTTTCATCCTCATATAATTGGTTGTTTGTGGCTTCTTTAGTCATTTGATGATCACATCTAAGTTTGTACCCACTCATCTTTAATCTGTGCAATAGGTTCTAGCTTTGAGTCATTCTTGATAATTCACCCTATTTGAGACACAACCATATCAAACATCATCTTTATACAATTTAGGTCATCTTAATGATTATAACCACATATGTGTAAATCATTATTTCAAAATTTATCCATGATTATAACCACCTTTTATAAAATCATTACCTTTTTAAATCAATGGATGTAAGCCTTTTTTCATTTGGATTAAACTCGCCCATGGGTTAATTCCACCTTTCTTCTTGCTTCTTTTTAAGGGATTGTCCATCAACCAATTTTATGGTCACTCCCTCATGGGGGAATCATCTTAGGCTTCCCAAACATTGTTGGGAGCTTTTTTATTCAACCATCATCTTCTTTTTGGCATATAGGCCTTTTATCATTCTTTAAGAAGACATTATTGTGACTATGGTTTAAAACATCTTCCCAAACATGGGTAAACTATAGACACCTAAAATTGGCCACTGATGACTTCATATCTAACTTTAGAACAATTATTATCAACCATTGAACATATAACCTAAGAATTTTTAAGAGTCTTAAATTTGGCTTTATAACTATGAAAACAAATTAATTTTACCTATAAATTAATTAAATAGACCAAATACACACATCAATTAATTCAAAATCATTCAAAATCTTAACAAGGATTAATTAACACCAAATCCTAAGAAAATCATAATCAAATCCTAATTAAAATTATCCATGAGAAATCAAATAAATTATAAAAAAGGAAAATTGAAATATCAAGATCATCTTAAAAGCTAATTATTACCTTTTGTGAGTTTTCACTTTTGCAAAATATTTTTTTGGAGACCCATGCCTATTTATTGAAAATAATGAGTGATTGACAACTCATAACTCTACTGGATTTAATTTTAAGCTAACCAAGGTGAGGATTTAACCCATTCCAAGTTGATTTCAAAATCTATAAAATCAAGCTTAGACCTCTTCATTTAAAAATCTTTTTTGGTGCAGAGTTACCATGCATAAATCATTAATAGAAATTGAACATGGTAAAATTATAATGTTGGATTAAATCCATAAATCAAAGGCATAATATTATAATTCTAAAATCAAGCCAAGGCAAACTAAATCCAACCAAGTGCTAAGAGGAGATGGAGATAGCTGAGTCCCATTGATGAAGACCTTTTGAGCACAATTCGAGCAAGCCAACGAAGAGATCTCTTGGAGTAATCAAGGAAGTTAAGGAAAGTTCTATTTTCTTTACATTTTTTTTTGGATTTTCATTTGATTTATTCAATAAGCTCCCCCCATGATCTAGGCCTATAGATGTTAGCTTGTTTATTGTATTTATTTCATTGATTTTAGAAATAACATGATACCAACCTCCTCTCTTGAGTCAAATTCTTTGATAATCTTTCTAGGCCTCCTACACATTGTAGGTATCTTTTTTATTTAACCATTATCTTATTTTTTGCATACATTTATTTTCTCATTCTTTGAGAAGAAATTGTTGTGCCTATGGTTTTCAACATCTTCCTGAATAGGGGCAAACTATAGACACCTAAAATTGGCCACCAATGGCTTTATATCTAAATTTATAAAAATTATTACCAACCATTGAACATTTAACCCAAGAATTTCCAAGATTGTCAAATTTGGCTTCATAACCATGCAAATAAATCAATTTGACCCATAAATCAATTAAATGGACCAAATACACACATCAATTAATTCAAAATCATTCAAAAATGTTTAAAAGCCTAGCAAGGGTTAATTAACACCAAATCCTAAGCAAATCCTAATCAAAACCTAATTGAATTAATCCATGAGGAATTAAATCAATTATAAAAAAGAAAAATTCAAATATCAAGAGCATCTTAAAAGCTAATCATTACCTTTTATGAGTTGTCACTTTTGGAAAATATTTTTTAGAGACCCATGCCTATTTATTGAAAATCATGAGTGCCTGGAAACTCATAACTCTACTAGAGTTTCTTTGAAGATAACCAAGGTAAGGATTTAACCCATTTCAAGTTGATTTCAAAATCTATACAAGTAAGTGTAGACCTCTTCATTTAACAATCTTTTTTGGTGAAGAGTTACCATACACAAATCATTAAGAGAGCTTAAACATAGTAAAGTTATAATGTTGGATTAAATCCATGAATAAAATGCGTAATATTATAATTCCAAAATCACTAGTTTTCATTTTAATTGGATTTTCATTAGATTTGTTCACTAAGCTCCTCCCATGATCTAGGCCTAGAGATGTTAGCTTGTTTAGTGTATTTATTTCATTGATTTTGGAACTAACACAATACTAACCTATTCTTTTGAGTCAAATTATTTGATCACAATATTCACAATGATTTCCAATTTTTATATTGGCATCTCAATATACTAACATTTTTAATAAAGAACTTGGCATCTTATTAGGGCACTTGGCATCTTAACAGGGAACTTGGCATTACAATTATGACTCAGTACTTCAATTTATGACTCTAAACATATCAATTTATGTTTGAAACATTTTTAATTATTTATACTTTTCATTTTGCTAAAATACTTAGTGCTAATTTTTTTTTAATAAATTGATAATTTTATTAAGGTTTGGTGTTTCAATTAAAGACTGATGATAATGTACAGAACTCAATGATTTCATCTAGTGCCCTAGCGTTTTCATTTATAACTTTTATTACTTTATTTATAAAATCAAAATTATCAATTTATACTCAATATTTTAGTTTAATAACTCAAAATTATGGCATTTAACCAAAGTGACTCAACAATTCATATTAATAAGGAAATGCTTTACTCTTTATTCATAGTATTTTATTTCATATACTCAGTGTCTCAATTCAAAGACCTAGAATTTCAATATAAAATGCAGTCCTCAATAGACTCAATAGTATATTAATTTTTTGGTGTTTTTATTTAAGTATACTCAGCCAATAAGTGCTACCTATAATAAAACTTAGGTTTCTTTATCCTTAGTGTTTACTTCATAAAATAATGTGTTTAACCTATACATGTAAAGGCTACCACTACGTAGCCCCTAGATACTTTCGATGTAAATAAAAGTATAAAGGATGTTGATGATCCTACTAATTGTTAGAATTTTATTTATATAAATTGGTGTTTCAATTAAAAGATTGGCATTTTCAATATTAGATTCAACCAACTTATTTAAGATGTGTTCAACATCTATGATACATCATAATGAAAATTAAGATGCAAACAAAATTTAAAATAAACTCAACATATTATAAAATTTAGTTCTAAAATATATGTTAAAACCAATGATAGAATCTATAAAAATTACTAGGTTCCTTTTCTTTACATAATTTGCACATAGGAAAATAAATTACAGAACTTACTTAGTAAAAAATTGCTTGTGAAGATACCTGAATTAGGAATATGCCTCTTTTCTCCAAATTTTACTAGATCTTCTATCTTCTAAATTTTCCTCTTTTCCTCCTTCCTATGTGTGTATCTTTTTTTTTAAATTTTCATTAAGCTTTATTAATCATTATGCTGCACCATTCACTTTACAGGCATTTTCTCTTTTAGTTTGCCATCTATGCATAACATTATTTTATTTTCCTTAATTTTTATTTTCATTAAATTAATTTTCTCAATTAATATTAAATCTCTAAATTTATTCAATAATAAACATTATGCCACTTAACTCAAGTTATCTAAAATAATAAACTAATTTGATCAAATTAAAATAAAGATATATAAATTTATCTTTTAATGTAATCTCTTACATGCTTTATAAAGACTAAATTTAGATTTGTATAATTCAAGGTTGAAAATCTAAGGTAAATCAATTTCCAAAAAAGGAATTATAACAAAAAAATTGTTTACTTAAAAATTGGATATTTAGTCAATAATAACTAACATCTATATAACAATTAATATCTATTTTGCTGATTTTATCAAAAATCAAGACAATTAATTTAAAAGAATATAATGCATATTAAAAACTAAATTTACATGTTAAAGTAATCACATAAAATATTTATTTAATTACGCACTAGCATTTAAAATATATGATTCTTTTTAAGTCTAATGTGCATGTATGTAGGGTCACTAGAAATTTCTCTATCATTACCCAGTCATTCCATATAACCCATCCTCTCCAATGATGTTATCCCTAATCAAGCTTTGAGGGTAGGACCTATCCTGTATCCACCTCATAAAAAGTAGGTAGTTAGTTTGAGTTATCATCTAATCAACCAATGATGAAAAACTAACAAATACATATCCATAATGTATAGAATAATTAAAATACAATTATTACATTATGTATACTAATCAACAATATCACTACCCCATATCAGTATATGTCATAAAGTTCAAATAAAAGCAATAATAATTTAGATAATAACCATACTAATCCATAGATTTAAAGGTTATAAATCATAGGGTGAAATCAAGATGTGACATCCTTCCCCCATAAAAGTTCTATCTAAAAAATAGAGTATAAAAACATAAAAACATAGTATCAAGTATCAAATCATGCTAACAAATGCAAAATTTTACCTAAATAACTCATCATAGTTCTCTAATTTAACACTATTATTAGAGTATTGGTCCCAAAATACCCTACTCGATGATATTTTTTATTATGCAAACAATTTTTACAAATGTCACTTATGCTGATTGGTTCTATCATGACCACCCTCAGGATCTAGAACCATAAGACAAACCCATAAATAACTTAGTAATAGTCTTACTAATTTTTAAAAAATAGATGAGATCTTCATAATAGTCAAAACAAATGACTAAGGAGAGTTCTACAAAACCTTTTAGCCCTTATCCACATCTCTCTAACCTAGAGAGTGTACTTCTCATACTGGATAAAATTATTTAGAAAACTTAGAAAGAATAATATGTATAAGTTAATACTATTATTACTCTACATAACTTTGGATAAGTATAACATGTCAATACTATCACTAGTCAACCAAAGCTCTTAACAAGTATGATGATGAATAATAATTGTTAATAATGTATATAAAATCATGGAATATCTATCCACATGGAATACCCATCCATAATATACATGTGTATGGACGTACAATTGAATTTGATAAGTTTTGCCTATCAAATGCTAAATTCAACAAGTTTATCTCTCAGATCTAACTCAATACCAATTATTTGAGTTAATGGGAGACTATGTAGGATACCATCTTATCACTTAGAACTCATGTTTCTAATTCACCACTCTTCTCTCAGGTCTTCACAACCTAATGATCTCCATAAAATGCACAAGGTTCAATGAAACACAAACCTATACTAATAGATCATAGAAAGTAATACTATATGTTAAATGATTCTATATGTACTAATATACATATAATAAAAATCATACAATTATTCCATAATTAAATTAAGTTGATACTAATGAAACATAACTAGTATCATATTCTACAACTTAACCTATACAGTTATATTCATAGTAAAGAAGATATAATATCATAATTAACACAGCATACAAAGGCTAAAGATCATACCATCTTTACAACCTTATAAGTGAGACAATGTCTCCTTGCTTGCACAACTAGCACACAACAAGTTAAAAAGTTTATCTCAATCCTTTAGACTACCAAGATGTTATGCATATATTATACCTTAATTGCTCCCAATAAAAGGTACACATATTACCCTTCAAAAATACATGCTTCAAAAAAAAATATCAGTCTAAACAAAGGTATATAATAATTATAATCACTAGAATTTATATAAATTCAATGTTAGCCACTCCTTTTGGTCTATTACATAAGTTTAGATTAAATAGTGACTCTAAAAATTCACAAGTAGAAAGTTAGAGATCTATCATCTCAAAATAGAACTCCTAAATACCTTCACCAGGTAAAGGAAAACATCACAACTCAATATTTCCAAACACTTCCTACTTACCAAATTTATAAGTATGTTATCTAAATATATTTTTATAACAAAAAAAAGTACTAACCACAAATATGTATAAATTCATCAAATCCCACAACTTATCTCTTGACAAGAATTATAAGTTATACTCCCACAAATTCAAGGAGATATAGATTAAAGTTATAATTTAGAAATAAGTTTTCACTTAATTAAACACTAAATCAACATCCTAAGAATTCAAATCTTCTCAGTACCTTTAAAATGATGTAAGGGGAGAATGAGAGAATAAAAAATCACCTCTAAGATAACTAAGAGAGATGATAATTCTTCTTAAGTCTATATAAATATAAGGATGTTAATCTACATAACAAACTCCTAACATAAAATAATTATCAACCAAGACATCTGCATTCAACTACAATAAAATTCCTACCACACCAGGTGGTGACAAACTAGCATGGTTTTATAGGATCTATCACTCCTAGGATTTGTGCAAGTAAGACACAAATCTAATGCATAAATACTTAAGTGAAAATCACTTCATGTTTTTTTTAAATGCTCATAATATACAAACACAAATCATGAAGGTAATTCATTTACCAATAAATATTTAATCTTTATCAAGGTGTTCAATCTAAAGACCAAAAATATGGTAGGAAACTTTTGTTCACAACTCAGGAACTATGTTATGCACTTACCTACCCAAACACCTTATAAAACCATAACCAATGTGACACTTGATAAACCAACTCTTTAGAAACTCTTAAATGGGTAAAAATTCTCTAAGGGTACACACTCAATGTACCATACGTACATTCATAATCCTCCTTTTTGATAAATAGAAAGATAAAAAATGTTAACGGATTTATTAGGTCCTAGAGTTTGAGCCACAACTCTGATACCACATGTTACAACCCCTCAAGTTGTACTTAGAATAATGTAGTATTTTTTTAAAAACTATTACTTAACATTCATTCCACTCAACCAAAGTTAAATTAAATAACTTTAACCAATCATAATAACCAACTTAGAACAATAACAGTTTCAAAATTCCAATATTGAATGCAATATAATATATCACATTATCAAGGAAAGTAATTACATTAAGACTCATTAACAACTGGGCTCACTAATACAATAAATACTATTTATCATATACAAATAAAATATAATTACATTTCCTTTACACATTTAACCTTAATATAATAAATAGATACCAAGCCCATTGGATCTTGAGTCAAACCAAATCATATATCACTGAATATCTATCATAATCTCCAAGTAAGTAGTACTACTATGGGGAGGGAGAGCATCATCTAGGTACTTTTTCACACCAACCATAGACCAATTATCCTCTATATAATCTCCTATCTAGGAGTGGCCCTCCTTTCATGGATAGGTAGATAAAATGGTGTGAGAATCTAAATAATAAGTAAGTACCCAAGCATATATGATTTCTAAAACTCAACATGCAATGTATCATTGAAAACCCATTCTATTATAAGATATTACACTAACATGCATATCAAAGATAGTGTGTTACTTTACATTAATTAACCACAATATTGATAATAAGTACATTCTCCTAAAAATCATATCACATCACATGTTAAACATAGAAGTAAGATACATATACTTTTATTCCATCTGCACATGAGTGAATCATACATTATTATTTAACTTAAATAGGAAGTAATGCCTACAGTTCATACCACATGATTATGTTTCTCATTCATATTAAACTATAGATTTCCCACTACCACAATAAGATCCAAATAATTACACCTCATGATATCCCATAATATCATAGTCTAGTGTGATAAACATAACTACTAGTTTTCTCATTATCAGACTATTGTCACTTGGATTTTCACCCTTTGAGGAGATTTCTTAGATCTCCTCATCTAGGTGGCACAATTTAAACACTTCTAGGTTATGGGTAGCCAAAGAATGAGGTGAATCTCTAGATATGAATAGCTCCCTTGATGTACTACTTGTAGACCACTACTACACCTATGCTTATAAGGAAAAGGGAGAGAAAACTAAAAGTAAACTATCCTCAGGAAGTTGATACACCAAATTGATTGATGACTACCAACCAACTGCATGTCACACATGAGACTAAGAGACTAAATAGGAATACACTTCTCTAATCTAAATCTTCTCTTATTATTATTTCATTATGAGGTTGTGATGAAATTTTAGGCTATGAGGACTAGACAAGAGGCCTAAAATGTCACTATTTGAATAGACTAAATCACTCAACCTTAACACTTCATAGAACACTTCACATGACTTGCAAGAAGAAGCTTTCAAGCTACAAATAGGTATGATAATAAGACAACAATGCTAAAGAAATAATAGTCAGCAAGATCAATCATTCAAGTGAACACACTATGAACAGTCATAGAAGAGGTAAAATCAATAGTCTTTATTGATCTTATGGTATGTAAATGAGTAGGGATTCACCATACTCAAGTGGAGAATTAATTAAAAAGGCCAAAATGGCCAATTCTTATAAAAATTGAGAGAAATAAGATAAGAGATAAGTCTAAAGGTCACAAGGACACTTTTCAAGATGAGAAAATGAGTTACATGTGTATGAGGAGGGAATGTGAAACTAATTATGTAAAGATAGGAAGCAAAAGTGTCACCCCAAGTCATGAAAATCTTGAAATGTGGCGTAGGAGTTCTCATTCTACATAAAGAAATTACCTTCATCATTCACCCTTATTTTAACATCCTAAAATTGATTAGGGATAGGTCTAATTATTGGAATAATAGTTAAGGGTTGCATACATACTTCTCCATGCATTGGTTGCATTCTTAATCACCTAAAATCTTTTAGAAGTAAGCCATCATTGATTATAGTCAAAGAAACTCCCCTTTTAGTCACCTCTTACACTTGGCCTCAATATTGGCTTTATTTTTCCATGAAAATATATTAAAGGAAGTGGATGACACTTGGAAAGACCCTCCATGGCTTTATATTTCTTAGGTAGACCTTAAAAAACTATCCATTAGAAGCTCTCACCCTTCTCACTTTCATGCTCACCATGCCAATTTTGAGTGGCTGAGATGAGAGTTTTGGTAGACACACTTAGGAGTTTTTACGAATTATTAAATGGACATGGAGCGTTATCTTAAATATCTAACTTCCTCCCAAAGTTGATTTCATCTCTTGAAACCTTCTACAACCTTCACAATGCATAAAATAATCAAGAAAAAAATTATTTACCTTTTTTGTACAGGTATGAAAAACCTAAAGTGGATGGGAAGGGTCATTGGGGATTCTCATATATATTTAAATAATTTTCATTCCCATTCCATCTTATCTAGATATCCCTCCAACCTTGTTTTCTCAATCGGGTCAGTAACCAAGGTTTGTGAGGGTTTTGAGTGATTTAGGCCCTTAAGATTTGTTCATGTAGATGAAATGTTAGAATTACAAACCAATTATACAAATTAAAAGTTAAATATCCTTTTCAACACCTCCAAATGTCTTGGATATCCATGTAAAGCTTCAGAGGAGATGTGAACACTCAAAGTTTCCCTATCAAGCTCTTTTCTCCATTTCCTATAGGTTTGGACTGTCTTTGAGCCAAAAGTGGCCCTCCTTATGATTTTTATAAAATTTGGAGGCTTTTATATATCTAAAATGTTCCATAAACATTCCTTATTCCATTAAAGTTTTCATCTCATGTTATAATTGAAGATGGCCTCTCATTTGGGTATTAGGCATGAACCTTGTCTAACAGGCATGTTTGCATACTTGAGGGGTCTAGACCTTCAGGATGGGATTATTACTTATATAAAAGTTTATTCATAATTAATTAGATGTATTATAACTTCATACACATCTTTACAATTCTAAATCAATCCCTATCTCACATCTATACCTTTCTTTCCCAGTATTACAAGGTTTATTCACAAAGGAAGTGCCCTTTGTCTAAGACAAAACAAAGGGAAACCCCTTATTTTATCAAAAAATGGTGGTTATTTGAGGATATTATACAAGATATTAAAATTATTTTTACCAATTTTTATTCCTTAGTTAGGTCATTTAACCTTATAACTTTTACAAATCCCAAAATAGACTATTAGGAAGGCAGACTGTGCATAGTGGTTTAAGGAATGGATTATGTGATGCATCATTTGAGCCATTTATTCACATATTTCCATGTCATGAGAGTGTAAAATTGTTTTCATTATCATTTTATGGGTTCTCATTATGATTACAAACCTTTATCACCCATGTTTGCACCTTGAACTAGGTTCTTACTCAATTAGGCATGAGTGATAAGCTGACCCTACTTGCTCAGGAAAAGTGAGACAATAAGAAATTATTGTGTTATTAAAACATTGTTTTCAAGTATCTTTACCTTAATTTAATATTTTTAAAATTCATTTCATCCATTCTCTAGTCCATCTCACACCTTGAGGTTGGATTGCTCTCAAGATCAGTTATAAGTAGCTGACTATGTTATGTTGCCTTTTAACCAAAGTATGATTCTTCTAGGTGTAGGATTTCTTAGTTTATGGTTGGTAAAACTATTTATAGACTTATTTATAATACCATATGGTCATAAACATCCATTTTAACTCATACACACCATTTTTTATTATGGCAACCTTTAAAATGTAGCTTCTTATCTCGCTGTTGTATTACAGTCAGCTATAGTTAACTATGTTATGGTAACATGGGATTACATGGGTGTTTTTTGACCTTAGAGACTATATCATATATCCTTAAAAACCCTTTGGACTACTTTAATCCAAATTTCAAAGTGATATGCTCATTTCTATAGGCTTATTATTTCCCAACCTCATTTTGAGAGCTCTATGAGCATCTACAAGTAGGCTATAAGTGCTAATAATAAGGTCTGAGAGTAACTTAGATTCATCATAAACTTCTCATAGTTTTATAGATTTTATAAACTCATTTTAAACCTCTTACCCAATCTCAAACACTCAAATGCATCTTTAAATCTTCCACCCTCTTGAGTTGTTACTCCAAAACACTCTTCTACCTTGAAACAAGTATGTAGTTAGTCTAAGTCATCACCTAATCAATAAATGATACAAAAATAATAGATACATATCCATAATGTAAATAATAATTAACAACTATTATATTATGTATATTAGTCAATAATATCACTGTCCCATATTAGTATATGTCATAAAACTCAAGTCAAAGCAATAATAATTTAGATAATAACCATACTAATCCATTGATCTAAAGGTTATAAATCATATGGTGAAATAAGGATGTGACATCCTTCCTCCTAAAATTTTTCATCATCCTAATCACACTTACTTAAGTAAAAGTTCTATCTAACAAACATAGTTTAACAACATAAAAATATAGTATCAAGTATCAAATCATGCTA
This sequence comes from Torreya grandis, assembly GCA_037957365.1. Classification (NCBI taxonomy): domain Eukaryota; kingdom Viridiplantae; phylum Streptophyta; class Pinopsida; order Cupressales; family Taxaceae; genus Torreya; species Torreya grandis. The sequence continues at coordinate 797,608 of JARHVA010001754.1, read as the reverse complement.
ATAAATGCAAAATTTTAAGTGAAAAACTCATCACAATTCTCTCATTTAACACTATTCTTAGCGTATTGGTCCCAAAATACCCTACTCAGTGACACTTTATATTATGCAAACAAGTTTTTCAAATATCACTTATGTTGATTGGTTTTATCATGACCACCCTCAGGGTCTAGAATCATAAGACAAACCCAAAAATAACTCAGTAATAGTCTAACTTTCAAAAAACATATGAGATATTCATAATAGTCAAAATAAATGACCAAGGAGAGTTCCACAAAACCTTCCATCCCCTATGCACATCTCTTTAACCTAGAGAGTGTACTTGTCATACTAAAGAAAAGTATTTAGAGAACCTGGAAAGAATAATGTGTATAGGTTAATACTATCACTACTTTGCATAGCTTTGGATAAGTATAACATGTTAATATTGTCACTACTCAACTAGAGCTCTTAACAAGTATGATGATGCATAATGATTGGTAATAATGTATATAAAATCATGGAATACCCATCCATAATATACATGTGTATGGCCATACAACTAAATTTGAAAAGTTCTACCTATCAAATCTTATATTTAACAAGTATGTCTATCAAATCCAACTTAGTACCAATAATCCAAGTCAATGTGAGGCTATGTAGGATACCATCCTATCACTTATAACTCACATTTTTAATTCAACACTCTTCCCTCAGGTCTTCATGACTTGATGATCTTCACAAAGTGCATAAAGTTCAATGAAACACAAACCTATACTAATAGATCATAGAAATAAATACTATAAGCTAAATGATTCTATATGTACTAATATACATACATGATAAATCATACAATTATTTGATAATTACATTAAGTTAATACTAATAAAATATAACTAGTATCATATTCTACAACTTAACCTATATTGTTATATTCATAATAAAGAGGAAATATCATCATAATTAACATAACATATAAAGGCTAAGAATCATACCATCCTTACAACCTTATAAGTGAGACAATGTCTCTTTACTTACACAAATAACACACAACAAGTTAAAAAGTTTATCTCAATCCTTTTAGACTACCAAGATATTTTGCACATCTTATACTTTAATTGCTCCTAATAAAAGGTACACATATTACTCTTCAAAACTACATACTTCAAGAAGAGAATAACATCAGTCTAAATAAAGGTATATAATAATTATAATCACAAGAATTTATATAAATTAAATGTTAACCACTCCTCATGGTCAAGTACACAAGTTTAGATTAAATAGTGACTCTAAAAATTCACAAGTGGAAAGGTGGAGATCTATCATCTCAAAATAAAATTCCTACATACCTTCACCAGGTAAAAGAAAACACCAAAACTCAATATTCACAAACACTTCCTACTTACCAAATCTGTAAGTATGGTATCTCGATCTATTTCCATAACTAAAAAATAAATAAAATACTAACCACAAAGATGTATCAATTCATCAAATCCCACAACTTATCTCTTGAAAAGTAGTATAAGTTATACTTCCACAACTTCAAGGAGATATAGATTAAAACAATAATTTAGAAACATTTTTTTCTTAAGTAAACACTAAATCAACATATTGAGAAATCAAATCTTCTCAGTAGCTTTAAAATGATGTAAGAGGAGAGTGAGAGAATAAAAACTCACCTCTAAGCTAACTAAGAGAGATGATACTTATTCTCAAGTCTATAAGAATATAAGGATGCTAATCCACATAAAAAACTCATAACACAAAGGAATTATCAACCAAGATGTCTACATTCAACCACAAGAAAATTCCTACTACACCAGGTGGTGACAAACTAGTGTGGTTTTATAGGATTTATCATTCCTAGGATTTGTGTAAGTAAGACACAAATCTAATGCATAAACACTTAAGTGAGAATTACTTCATGTTTTTTTAAAAAATACTCATAATATAAAAAAACAAATGGTGAAGGTAATTCTATTACCAAGAAATATTTAATCTTAATTGAGGTGTTCAATATAAAGATTGAAAATATGGTAGGAAACTTTTGTTCACAACTCAGGAACTATGTTATACACTTACCTACCCAAATGCCTTATAAAACCATAACCAATGTGACACTTGATAAACCAACCTTTCAGCAACTCTTAAGGGGGTACAAATGCTCTAAGGGTACACACTCAATGTACCCTACATACATTTACAATCCTCCTTTATGATAAATAGAAAGATATAAAAATGATAATGGACTCATTAGGTCCTATATTTCTAGCCACAACTCTACTACCACATGTTACAACCCCTCAAGTTGTACTTAGAATAATGTAATATTTAAAAAAAAAAACTATTACTTAACATTCATTCCACTCAACCACAGTTAAATTAAATAACTTTAACCAATCATAATAACCAAATTAGAATAATAATAGTTCCAAAATTCCAATATTGAATGCAATATAATATATCACAATATCAAGGAAAATAAATACATTAGGACTCAACCACAACTAGTCTCACTAATATAGTAACTATTGTTCAACATATACAAATGAAATACAATTACATTTTGTTTAGACCTTCAGCCTTAATATAATAAATATATACCAAGCCCACTAGAGCTCGAGTCAAACCAACTCATGTATCACTGAAGTTTTAGCATAGTCTCTAGGTAAGTAGTACTATGGGGAGGGAGAGTATCATCTGAGTGCTTTTTCATACCAACCACAAACCAACAATCCTCTACACAATCCCCTATCTATGAGTGGCCCTTATTTCATGGATAGATAGATGGAATGGTGTGGGAATATAAAGAATAAACAAGTACCCAAGTGTGTATTATTTCTAAAACTAAACATGCAATGTATCATAGAAAACCCATTCTATTATAAGATATTATACTGACATGCAAATCATACATACCAAAGATAATGTCTCACTATACATTAATTAAACATAATATTCATACTAAGTACATTCTCCTAAAAACCATATCACATCACATGTTAAACATAGGAATAAACTAAGTATAATTTTATTCCATCCACACATGAATGAATCATACATTATTATTTAACTTAAATAATAAGTAATGCATATAGTTCATACCAACCGAGTATGTTTCTCATTCTTATTAAACTACATATTTCCCACTACCACAACAAGATCCAAATAACTACACCTCATGATATTCCATAATATCATAGTCTAGTGTTCTAAACATAAAAACTAGTTTTTCCATAATTAGACATACTAAGTAATCATAAATACATGGAATCATAAGCTCTTATTCAATCAATCACATATATAACAAAGCATGTCATAAAAATATTATAATGTTTTACTAAATTATCTAGGTTCATGCATTTAATATTCAATATTATAATCTAGGTTCATGCATTTAATATTCAATATTATAATGTTTTACTAAATTATTTTCAAACTAGGTATATAGAACATTTTGGATCAGAGTAAAAGTTAATAACAACCAATTAATATCTTACTCTTTTTACTTTCCTCATAAGGATCCTATGATAATCATGATAATTAATTAAAAAGAAACTCTAACTAGTTACAAAATACAAAAATCCAAAGAAAAAATATAAGTTTCACCAAACATTTGATCTTTTATTTAAGAAGATACTACGCTACACCTATAAATAGGACTCAATGTTTATGTTTAGATCATCAACATTTACAACACAATGCTTTAATATTAAACACAATGCTTCTAGATTATAGTCTCATTTCAAATAGCTTGGCATTCACTTATACAACCTAGCATCTCAATATGAAGACTTCAATAATTAATTTATAGGTTGGGTGTTTTAGTATTATGATACTCAACTCTTTTATATTATATACATAGTGATTATAGTTTTCAACTGAGCTTTATTTTATCAAAAAATTAATGCTTATATAAACTCAGTGTTATTTATTTATACACTCAACATATTATCTAAAAGACAACGTTATCATGAGTGACTTAGCTTAACCATTAATGATTTGACATATGCCTTAAAGATATGGTTTTTATATAAATGGCTATCATTCCATTTTAAAACTCAACATTCTAATAAATATATTTTATAGATTTAAAATATATATAAAACATTCAAATTAAATACTCTATGATTACAAATTAAGACTTAACAGTTCATTAAAAATACTCTGGAATTCATAATATATACATAATAGATTTGATTATTTTCAATGGATATATTCACAGTGATTTCCAATTTTTATATTGGCATCTCAATATATTAGACTTTTTAATAAAGAACTTGGCATCTTTATAAGTGATTTGGCATCTTAGTAGGGGACTTGGTGTCTTAGCAAGGAACTTGGCATTGCAGTTATGACTCATTATTTCAATTTATGACTCTAAGAATATCAATTTATGTCTGCATAATTTTTAATTCTTTATACTTGGCATTCTATTAAAATACTCAGTGCTTTGTTTTTTTAATAAATTGATAATTTTATTAAGGTTTGGTGTTTCAATTAAAGACTGATGATAATGTACAGAACTTAGTGGTTTCATCTAATGCCCTAGCATTTTCATTTATAACTTTTATTAATTTATTTATAAACTCACCATTATTGCTTTATACTTAAAATTTTAGTTTAATAACTCAACATTATGGCATTTAACCAAAGTGACTCAATGATTCATATAAATAAGGCAACGTTTTACTATTTATTCATAGTATTTTATTTCATATGCTTAGTGTCCCAATTTAGAGACCTAACATTTCAATATAAAATGCAGTCCTCAATAGATTCAATATTATATTAATTTCTTGGTATTTTTATTTAAGTATATTCAGACAATAAGTGTTGCCTATAATAAAACTTAGTTTGCTTTATCCTCAATGTTTGCTTCATAAAATAATGTGTTTAACCTATACATGCAAATGCCTCCACTAAGATATCCTTAGATACTTATGATATAAAGAAAAGTATAAAGGAAATTGATGCTCCTACTGATTGTTTGACCTTCATTTATATAAATTTGCATTTCAATTAAAAGACTGACATTTTCAATATTAGATTCAACCAACTTATTTAATATGTGGTCAACATCTATGACAGGTCGTAATGAAAATTAAGATGTAAACCAAATTTAAAATAAACTCAACATATTTTGAAATGTAGTTCTACAATATATGACGTAACCAATGAAAATATCCATACAAATTACTAGGTTCCTTTTCTTTACATAATTTACATACAATAAAATAAATTACAAAATGTACCTTATAAAAATTTGCTTGTGAAGATACCTGAATGAGGAATATGCCTCTTTTCTCAAAATTTTCTTGCCTCTTCTATCTTCTAAATTTGCCTCTTTTCCTCCTTCCCATGTGTGTATCTTTTTTTAAAAATTTATTAGGCTTTATTTATAAATCTCTTTTCCCCTCATTATGCTATACCATTCACTTTTCATGCATTTTCTATTCTAGTTTGCCATCTATGCATAGCATTATTTTATTTTTATTATTTTTTATTTTTATTAATTTAACTTTATCAATTAATATTAAATCTCTTAATTTTTTCAAAAATAAACATTATGCCACTTAACTCAAGTTATCTAAAATAATATACTAATTTGACCAAATTAAATAAAGATATCTAAGTTTATCTTTTAATGCAATCTCTTACATGCTTTATAAAGACTAAATTTAGATTTGTATAATTCAAGGTCAAAACTCTAAGGTAACTCAATTTCCAAAAAAATAATTATAACAAAGATAATTATTTACTTAACTACTAGATATTTAATCAATAATAACTAATATCTATATAGCAATAATATCTATTTTGCTGATTTTATCAAAAATCAAGACAATTAATTTAAAAGAATCTAATGAATATTAGAAACTAAATTTATATGTTAAATTAATCACATAAAATATTTCTTTAATTATGCACTAAGATTTAAAACATATAAATTTTTTAAATATAATATGCATATGTGTAAGGTCACTAGTAATTTCTCTGTCATTACCCAGTCATCCCATTTAGCCCATCTTCTCTGATGATGCTCTCCCTCATCAATATTTGAGGGTAGGAACTATCATACATCCAACTCACCACAAGTAGGTGGTTAGTCTGATTCATCATCTAATCAACCTATGATGCAAAACTAACAAATACATATCCATAATGTATAGAATAATTAAAATACAACTGTTACATTATGTATACTAATCAATAATATCATTGTTTCATACCAGTATATGTCATAAAGCTCAAATCAAAGAAATAATAATATAGATAATAACCATACTAATCTATGTATTTAAAGGTTATATGTCATAGGATGAAATTGGTATGTGACATACACCTACCTTCCTCGAAAGTCTTAAACTTACATCTAAGGGACCTGTATTCACATAATAGATTAACTTGATATTAAACCAATGTTCTCATTGGTTTAGTAAAATAGTGTAAAACATTAAGGTACACTCAATCTATCCAATCATCTGCTAATAATCCATTCAATCTTATGAGATGACTAGTCTATTCTTTATAATATTATTCTTGTAGTACTAACACAAAGATCCAATTTTTTATTCAGGATAAGGGATCAAAAAATAGACTTAATAGGGTGTAGAAATACATAACTCAATGTTTAATCTACATGACCCTCTTCTTTCATTATAAGTTGGTCTTATTATGGGTAATGTTCTCAATGGATAACTATTCAACTATTAAAATCAATGAACCTTCCACAAAACATGATCTCAACCCAAAATAACATCGATACTTAGTTTATTCCTACTATATTGGTATTCCTAGTAATAATATAATAGCTATTTATTTGAGTTCAAATCATATTTAGATAAGTTTAACCATTATTTAACATCACATTTGTATCATAAAGAGAGACATAATGATCATATGATAAGTTTATCAAAACAAAGATTTAGGTAAGAGAATCCATCTATCAATATGTATTAAAAGGCCAAAAAAACTTAGGAATCTATCTTTACATAACAAATACTTCCCAAGGATATAAATACAAAATATATACCATTTGGTTATATCTCAATTAATACAAAAGGTTAAATATAAAGATAATAGAAGTATTTACTTGCAACTAGGTCATTACACAAAAGACTATCTTTCATAAGAATATTACAATCAAGTTGGTTGCTATTATCATTTATCAATACAAGAAGTATTATTAATATTATACATAAATAAGAGACATAACTCTAGGTTTAATTTAATAATATAATAATTATCATTCTTTATCAATGGTCTTTTTTACTCCAAGTAACTATAGGTTGTTTGAAAGAAGGCTCACCACCCAACCTTTTGTCATCAACAATCTACTATTCTAAACACCCTTGAGATCAGGACTCCAAGATCTAAGCATGTTTGCATAACTTGGCATTGAAAAGGGTGGATATCTAAGTAAGGATATTATAATCAAAATAATGAATATGTACCCACCTACAATCCTATTCCCATTTTTTACCCAAGGACATTCCTAGTCCCAAATCCAATTTAAATAAGCATTCAATGAACATTCACATGAATCTAAGCATTTATAACTCTAGAAAATGAACATGCAAGATTTAATAGCATAAGAAAGGCTTTTTATATTGGGTAACAAGAGGATACCTCACTAAATGATTTCAACCAATAGTCACAGTAAGGTTAAACAATCTACCACCATGCCTTAGCTTAAGAGGGCTTAACAATCTACCACTATGAATTTCATGGGAGGGTCAAGAATTCTACCACCATGCCCAACATAAGAGGCTTGACATTCTACCACCATGAAGATGCTACTCACATACAACCACCTCATTATGTCACAATAATGTTATACATTTAAATAAGAATTTTAAACATTCAATTTAAGTAAGGAGGAACATAACCTCTCCAAGGCCCTTAACTGGGAAAAGAACTACATGGTAGTCAATGCACAACCATGACAATACAATAAAAAATGAAGAATAAAAAAAGTGGTCTTATTTTCCTTAAGGCCAAAAAAAAAAAACAAAGAACATAACTATTTTTATTCAAGGAATAAGTTGTATAACAAGTAAATAGAAAGCCCACCCAAGTGCTTTAAGACCTCCTGAGTGTTATCCTTCAATTGTCTAAGAATCATCTCTCTAACCATATCTTATAATTATTTCTCTCTTCCTTTTATTATTTTTCTAATTAGTATATCCTCCTCCCAAAATGGCCAAAATTCTCCCACATAAAGTTATCAACTTATACAAATATACTTATTAGACTCAACCAACCACCCTCTGATTGCTAGCTCATTCCTTAGTATAGTTCAAGGTAGCTCTATAGGTTCATGTGGTTGTTCCTTAGACTCTCCCACCTTTTCCCTCTTGATTATAGACTCAACAAATCCATTGAATATATATTATCTAGCCACTAGATATTCTATATGTTGGCTACCAAATCTCAAGGCAAGGAGCCAACAACTTTCACCAACTAAAATTAAAATCTAGCTACCTAAACAACTTGCTAAGTTAGAAAGAGGTGATGATGATATCATAGTCAATTGACTAAGTAAGATATGTTTTAGAAAGGTCTAAGTTAAGGATGTTTAGTGATATAACTATGCATGGTATAGTCCTTTTCCTTCATTGGTCCTTTCCCTATTCCTACACACTCGATGCACATTTTAAATTCCTCTAATATAATAAATGAAGATATTGAATTTAATTAATCAAGTATGTTGGAACATAACTAGATACTAAGAGGGGGGTGAATTAGTATATCAATTAAAATTAGTCTTAATACAGATTAAAATATATATGTAAATCAAATCAAATATCAATATATTATACACACATAAATACATATGACACCAAATGTATATGTGGAAAACCTAATGGGGAAAACCATGGTGAGAATATCTTCTATAATCTACCATTTTTATCCAAACTCACATTTAAAACCTCACTGGTTACACATTAAATGACACCAACCCTAAGGAGACACCAATCCCCTAATTTAAGAGTACCAAATCTAAAGAGGCACCTACTCCCTAATTTGAGCATCAACTTAATCTATCTGATGGTACAAACCAATCAAAACCATAATGGAGATATAACTCTAATTTATAAAACATATTCATACATGAATCCAAATCTCTATTCTCTACTACAAGTTTGATCTGCAATTAATCATACTCATCACAAAATATCTTTGTAAATTTATTCTCTTATCTACCCCTCTGGTTCTATGTCTACATATGTCTTTATTTGACACACTTCATCTCACTCTTACTCTACTCCTATTTGTGTCTCTATATTTTCTAATTGACACAATTCAATGGTTTCACACCACATTTTCCTTTGTCCTAGATATCATATTTATAAATAATTGATCAAATGTTTCACGTATTCTATGTGTTCACACTCAGACTATAACACATCATGCTAATTATGGACTTTAGTTCATTATGACTTGAACTATAAGTTTCTCACATCTCGATTCCATGCATCACCATCATAATTTCTTGGTCTCATTAGTATCTATAACATTCAATAGACTCTAATTTTGATGCACATGCTCATTAATATAGATTTGATTAGTTAGATCAGTCAATCTCATTAAATATGTCATGATATAAAGATTAAATACAAGTTCTTGCATGTTCATGTAACTAACCATTAGACTAGACATAACTTTAAATATTTGTCATTAATCTTTTGCTTGACACCATGATCTAATGGTCTATATTTAAATAGCTAAACTTTAAAACACATCTATACAATAGTATTGATCCTAGATTTTATGTGATGTTTGATCTTAAAAGATGCACATTGTTTATCTCTATCTAGATGTTAAATTTCAATATCTTATCCCATCTCACTACTTCATATATCTTTGGATCACTTTTGATCTATCAATCTTCTTAGAATTGTTTGGTTTTTAACTCACCACTGTGTTAATAAACATTGAGCACTTTTTTTTATTTATGACTACTCACTCTATTGGATCTTATTTATATGACCACCCACTCACTGTCAGTTCTTTTGACAATCATGATCATTAACTTTGACAAGTTTATGCTTATTGGGTATTTGTCTAACAAGTTTTATGAATGTGGCACTTATCAATTGCATGTTTACCTAGATCTCCTTTTGATAATTTGACTTCATTATACTTCATTAGATCATCTTCATACGATAAAGTGATAGCCATTGATCAAGTTGGGACATAACATAAAGTCTAAGACTTAGGAAATATCAAGTCCATTGACCACTGCTCAAGCTAGTAATTATTAGGTTGAGGGGCTAATTTCATAATGACAATAAAGGATTAAGTTATAACTTAAGCTATTGAGTCTAGGCTATATCCAATCAACATCAAAATATAAAATGTTTGTTGACACCATGATATAAAACCTTTGGGCTTAATTAGGAAACCCTATTTAGTTTGAAATCAAATATAATTAAATTTTGAGCTTATTCCTTCTCATTTGAACTTGTAGACCACATATTTAAGATGCTCTTGAAAAACCCATAACAGATCTTCTATCTGTTTCATTTACAAATGTCTATAAATGATATTTGTAAAAACATGAAAACTTTACAAGACCTTATGCAGATTTTGACTAAGTATGGAGACCATTTCAACATGCTTGTAAGCCTAACTTTACAGTTGCATAACTCTTGTTGCACTTAGTCACATGACCTATAAATTCGCACATATATTCCTCTTACATAGGATATTAGATCCATACATCCATTTGGTCCTAAAGCCTTCATATGTGCAAGATATAGAAATATAAAATTCCCTACTTATCTTTATCTTGCAACCTGCATATTTTACTAAGTATTGAAAAACATTGTCAAAATGGCTTAGAGCCCAACTTTGATCAAGTATATCTTTTATCACACTACAACACATGGCCTAGGATTCAACACATAGAAACTAAGCACAAAAATGAACAAACCCATTTGATCATTTTGTTTTAGCACCTCCATATGTGTAAATGTTGACCTCATGAATATGCTTACTTGGTTATACTTAACCCTTTTGCAAATTTGGCTAAGTATAGAAACTTAGTGATTTTTGTCTAAGTAGCCAACTTTGTATTCTCATTCTCTTCAACTATACTTCATTGCATGTCTTCAAATCTAGTGCATAACAACTAGGGACTAGTGTGATCACAACCATGTGACTAGCTCCCCAATACTCATTCACACGTGGTAATGGCGATGTCATCAAAATGACTTCTCATTATTTCCTATCATACACCCAAAAATATCTAGATGATCAATATGAAGAACCAAATGAATTCCTTTATGCATACAAGCATTAAAATCATCCTTGACCTCTATTAGGATCATTTGAATATACTCTAATCACCATATTCAGTCTTAAACATCAATGAAATGCTCATAATGTTCCTTTTGACACCAATGATAATCATATTTCTAATAATCTCCCCCTTTGTCATTGATGGAAAACTAAATGCTCTAATTTTATACTATTCAAATCCTTCTCTAGCATTACCTGCATTAGCTTATGATAAGTATGAACTAAAGATCGTCATACTAAACTTATTCCCCCTTAGGTAATGACACATTTTCTTAATACTAAACTTGGACACTTTCCCTAATTTTTTTTTTACATTTGCACTTTTTATCTAATCTTTTGCAGATTGAATTTTGCTCTTCTCCCATAAAGAGCATTTGCACTTTTTCTCCCTCTTTGACATCAATGGAAAAGGGACTCTTTTTGGCTATTTGTCCAAATTTTTATCCCCCTTTATTAGATAAATCAATTTGTCCAATAATCTATAATCATCATCTCATTAGAAATTTTCAAAAGTATGCATACCTAAGTTCCCTTTTCTATCTTATTTTAGGGATTAACAAAGCTTTTATGAGACTCCCCCTAGACTCATGCCTTATCACTAAGATCTAGTGATGTGGTGTAGGAGCCACCACTCCCAAATTTTATCTTAGATATTCAAATTGTTCCTTGGGAAGAGCTTTGGTGAATATGTCTATATTTTGGTCCTTTGTTGGCACATATTCCATTGTAACCTCTTGATCTGTAACCCTCTTTCTTAATAAGTGATACTTGATTGATATGTGTTTGGTTATTGAATGAATCACTAGATTATTTGATATATTGATAGCACTTAAATTATCATAGAGAATAGATATAGGTGCCTTGTACTCTACCTTAATGTCTTTGAGTGTTTTCTTCATCCAAAAGATTTGAGTGCAACATGCCACTATTGCCACATACTCTGATTCTATTATAGAAAGAGTAACTGACTCTTACTTTTTGCTTAACCATGAAACAAGTCTATTTTTAAGGAAAAATGCATTACCACTAGTGCTTCTTTTATCATCAACACTTCCTATCCAATCATCATCTATATATGATGTCAAAGTGAAATATTCACTTGTAGGATACCATAGGCTATAGTAAATTGTGATCTTGATGCATCTAAGGATCCTTTTCATAGCATTGACATGTGATTCTTTGGGATTAAACTAAAATCTTGTAACCATGCACACTACTTACATGATATTTGGTATTGATGCTACTAGGTATAATAAGCTACCTATCATTGGTCTATACATAGTCTGATTTGCATCAAGGGACTCATCCTCTTTGTTCAACTTGCATCCAATTATCATGAGAGTACTAATTGGTTTGCTATCCTCCATTTCAAATTTCTTGAGCATTTCCTTTTCATACTTGGTTTGGGAAATGAATATCCTTTCATCAGATTTTGCTATTTGTAGACTCGAGAAGAAGAAAAGTTCCCCTAACATTGACAACTCAAACTCACTTTGCATTTGTGTAGCAAATTCTTTGAACATTTTATTATTACTACCACCAAAGATGATGTCATCTACATAAACACTAAAAATCAATACATGCTTACCTTCTGATTTGAAATACAGATTGTTATTTACACATATTTTATTGAAACCTTTTTATAGTTATTGATCCAATCTTGAATACCATGCTCTAGGTGCCTGATTTAGACCATACAATGCTTTCTTTAGTCTGCATACATAATATTCTTATTCTAATAACTAAAAACATTTAGGTTGTTCTATATAGACTTCCTCTGCTAGTTTCTCATTCAAGAAAGTTGACTTGACATCCATTTGATAGACTTAGAATTTATTGTAAACATAGAATGCTAGAAACATTCTTATAGATTATATTCTAGGAACTAGAGAAAATGTTTCCTCAAAATCTATGCCTTCAACTTGTGCATATCCTTTGTAAACGAATCTTGATTTATTCCTTATAATAGATCCATCCTCATTGAACTTGTTTCTACAGATCCATTTTGTACCAATCACATTCTTATTTAAAGGTCTTGGGACTAATTTACAAGTTTTTTTATTTTCAATTTGGCTAAGTTCTTTTTCCATGGATTTTAGCCAATTTTCATCCTTGTTGGCTTCAACATAGCTCCTAGGATTTATTTTAGACATTAGAGGAAAAATTACTTACTCCTTATTCATTATAAATATGAACTCCTTAATTCTTATTACCAATTATCTACTCTTTAAGATGATCCTTTTTAACAAATATTAGAGGTTTCTTTTCATTCTTTTCTTCAACCTCTTCACTATCTGCTTCTTCTTCAAAATTTGAGTCTTCAATACTGATTTCCTTATTAGGTTCAACATGTTTCAATCCTTATTCAACATTGACATTTATGCTCTATACTATCTTATATAGCCTTTTATTATAGCATACATTGGCTTTGATTTTAGTGGAACAACCAAGAAATGATCCTTGATCACATCTTGATTCAAATATTTCCAATTTATCCTCTTTTCTCTTGATGTAGCATTTGATTCCAAACACTCTGAAGTACTTAAAAGAGGTAATATTTCCATACCATAGCTCATATGGATTTTTGTCACTATTTACCCTCAACTAAAATATATCCAAGATATATATATAATTATTTAGACTACTTCTTTCCAGTATCCATGAGGTAACTTGGCCTCCTTTAGCATTGTTATGGCCATCTCCTTGACCATCGTATTCTTTCTCTCAACAATTTTATTCTATTATGGAGTCCATGTATTAGAGTAATTACTTTTGATCCCATTCTTCTCAAAATACTCTATGAAATCATTTCAGGTGAAATCTTCACCTTTATCAAATCTTAAGAATTTGATCTTTCATCCAATTTCATTTTCAACCATGGCTCTAAAGATCTTGGATATCTCAAAGGCTTGAGATTTGTCTTTAAAAAAGGTTACCCATGTTATTCTTGAGTAGTCATCTAAAAACAACATGAAGTATGTTTCTCCTTTTGATCTTCTTATCTTATTAGGAACACAAAGATTAGTATGAACTAATTTTAGAGGATCTATGGTTACATAATCCTTTGTTTGGAATTTGACACTTATCTGCTTGCCTAGTTGACATTCCTTACAAGTAGTGTCTACATGTTTAGTTATCTTGGGCATGTGTATGACACACTTATTTGAACTTACTTTGACTAATTTATCAAAGTTAACATGACCCATTCTTTTATGCCACAACCAGCTTCATCAACCATTCCTATCAAGTAGTTATTTCCATTCACTTCAACAAGATTGTAGATATTGTTTTTAGTCCTTTTCCCTTTTACAATTATTCTACCAGATCTCTTTATCTTGTAGACTTTTGCATCAAATGTGACCTTATATCCATTTTCACACATTTGGCTAACACTAAGTAGATTATGCTTCAATCCTTCAACATAAAGGACATCATGTGTAATCAGTTTACTATTTATGTTCAAAGTTCCTTTACCTTTGATTTTTACTACTGTGTTCTCCCAAGATGACAAATCCTTCCTTAAATTTCTCAATTTGGTGAACTTGTTCTTGTTACTATTCATATGTTTTGAGAAACCACTATCTATTACCCATAAATTTTGCTCTTGCCATGGAGTGTAGTTTGAGAAATCATGGACTGATTTTTCACTTTCCACACTTCATTGGGTTTCATATATGGCTTCTTTTTCTCTTTATCAAAGACTTATGAACCTTTGTTCACACTAGGAGGCATGACTTTCTTTACATTATATACTTTTGATCTTACAAATCTAGTTTTATAATGTTTAGCTATGTGACCAAATTTATTATAATTATAGTACATTACATTTTTATCTAACAAAGGAGCAAATGAGTTTTTACTTAGAATTTTTTTTATCCTTTTAGATACAATTATATGATCAATATACCTATGACAAAACTAATTAAAACTATAACAATGACCATAGAAAGATGATAAATACCTGGTCATAGTATTTCTTGGTGTAGTAGGAGGGGTTATTCTAAACTTTGGCTTCTTCATGTTTCCCACTTTTGTGTATCCATCTGCATCAGCTTTGTCTTCTTCTCTTCAAGCTTCTTTTTAGGTTCAAATTTATTCACATTAGTTGTGTTTGAGTCTATCTTTATGTACTTGAAACCTTTCTCTTTCTTTGCTCCTGACTCTCCTAATTTGAAGTTTTCATATAGGTTAGTAGATGTGCTAGTAGTGGAACTCTTTCCCTTTTCATAACTAAGACCTACTCTCTTTTTGGATGGATTTTGAGAGTTGATCAGTTCATCAAGAATGTTTGATCTTCCTATCAACTTTATAATTTTGTTTAGTTGACCTTTGGATTTTTCAATCTCTTTTCTCAAAGCCACTATCTCTACTTCTAGCTTCATATATTCATAAAATTTATATTTTAGTTTAAGTTTGACTACATCCTCTATTATCTAATCCTCTTAAACTTTTATTTTTAGACTCATTATCATCTGATCATATTCCTCAAGACTTTTGGACATTTTCTCAAATTCATTTTATCCATACTTCTTCTATTTTGATCTCTCTTTTCTTAGCTTGTCAATTTCCTCAAAAGCACATATGAGCTCACACTCTAGATCCACTTCTCCTTCTTCTATATCTAAGTCTTTAACTTCTTGATTCATAGAAGATAATCCTATTATCATGAATAAAACTTCATTTTCATTAGCCACAAAATCACTTCCATGACCATCATTAGAATTATTATTGTCATCTATTGAATTATTATCTTCTTTTATGTATAGATTTTTATTATTTTTGAATAAGTTCTTATTCTTGGGATAGTAGGGTTTCACCTTTTTAATACTCTATACTTACTCAAAGTTATCTTTTTTATTGTGAGGGAATTTAGCAACAAAATGTCCTACTTTACCATAATTAAAACATTTTAAGGGTAACTTACCTCTATACTTTCTAGATCCTCTCTTCAATATTTTAACAAAGTTGGCTTCTTCTTCATCAATATCTTTAGATATGGATGAGGATGCTCTTGATTTTACTTGCTTAGAAACTTTGAATGCAAATTATCTCTTGAATTTGTCTTCCTCTCCCATTCTCATCTCATAGGCAGTGAAGGTTCCATGCAACTCATCAACAATGAGTTTGTCCAGATCTCCTGATTCCTTTATTATAGAGATTATATAATCATATCTTGATGGTAAAGATCTTAAGACATTTTTGACAATCATTGATTCTTTCATTTCTTCACTAAGGCCTCTAATTTCATCTATTTCATCTACCCTGAGGAAGTAGTCTACAATCTTCTCTTCCTCATTCATTTTAAGGCTTTCAAACTTGCCTTTATAAGTTTGTAGCTTGTCCTAATTTACCTTGTCATCACCTTCATAGATGACCTTCAGCTTTTTTTAGATGTCTTATGCATTTTGATAATGAATAACTTTGACAAACTTTGAGTTTGACAATCCACAAAGAATAGCATTCTTTGCCTTGACATTACTCTCATATGCCTTCTTGGTAGCTTGATCAATATGAGTGTTATCAAGGGATGTATATCCATTTACCATAGACATACATACATCAAACCCTAATGAAGATAGATAAGCTTTTATTATTATGATCCAAAATGTATAATTTGATCAATCAAAGAGAGGTGCTTTGTTTGATGAATATCCTTCTTGACTAACCATTGTGTTCAATGTTATAAGATCTACTTGAGCTAATTAAACTTCTCCTAAGGAAATTGGGCTCTGATACCAATTATTGGAACATAATTAGATACTAAGAGGGGGATGGGTGAATCAATATATCAATTAAAACTAGTCTTAATGTAAATTAAAATATATGTGTAAATCAAATCAAATATGTAGAGATTATTCACATATAAATACACATGACACCAGATGTATACATAGAAAACCCAATGAGAAAAACCATGATGAGAATAGCTACTAGAATTACCATTCTAATATATCCTCACAGTTAAAACCTCATTGGTTATACATTGAAGGGCACCAACCCTAAGGAAACACAAATCCCCTAATTTAAAAGCACTAACTTTAAAGAAACACCCACTCCCTAATTTGAGCACCAACTCAGTCTATCTGATGGAACCAACCAATTAGAACCATAATGGAGCTAAAACTCAAATTTATAAAATAGATTCATACATGAATCTAAATCTCTATTCTCTATTATAGGTCTAATTTGCAACTACTCATACTCATTGCATAATATCTTTGTGCCTTTATTCCTCTTTGCTCTTCTCTACCCCTTTGGTTCTATGTTTAAATATGTATTTATTTGACACACTTCATCTCACTCTTAATTTTCTCCTATTTATGTCTCTATATTTTCTATTTGACACAATTCAATGGATTCACACCACCTTTACCTTTGTCCTAGATATCATATTTATAAACAATTGATCTAGGGTTTCACTTATTTTGTGTGTTCACACTCAAACTATAACACATCATGCCAATTATGGACTTTATTTCATTATGACTTAAACTATAAGTTTCCCACATCTTGATTCTATGCATCATCACTTTAATTTATTGGTCTCATTACTATCTACAACATTTCTTAGACTCTAGTTTTGATGCACATACTCTATAATATATATTTTATTAGCTAAATTGATAAATCTTGTTGATTATGTCATGATATAGGGCTTACATGTAAGTTCCTATAACTAACTGTTAGACTAGACATAACTCTAAATATTGATCATTAATCTTTTGATTAGTGTCATGATCTAATGGTCTATATTTAAATGACTCTACTTTAAAATACATCAATTTGATAATCTTGATCCTATCTTTTACATGTCATTCAATCTTCAAATATGCATTTTATTTATCTCTATCTAGACATTAAATGTCAAGCTCCTTATCCTATCTTACTTCTTATATCTTTGAATTGTTTTTGCTCTATCGATCTTCTTAGACTTGATTAGTCTTTAACTCACCACTATGTTGATAAACATCAAACAATTTGTTCCATCTGAGTCTACTCACTTCATTAGATATTCTTTATATGATCACCCACTCACCGTTAGTTATTATAACAAGCTTGATCACCAACTCTGACAAGTTTATGCTCATTGGGTCTCTATCTAATAAGAACCATAAATGTGACACATGTCACTTGCACATTTACCTAAAGCTCCTTTGAAAATTTGACTTTGCTACACTTTATTAGATCATTTTCATATGATTAAGTGATAGCTATTGATCAAGATGGGACATAATATAAATTTTAAGACTTAGGAAATATTAAATCCATTGATCATTATTTGAGCTGATAATTTGTAAGTTGAGGGGTTGATTTCACAATAACAATAAAGGCTTAAGTTATAACTTAAGCTATTAGGTCCAAGCTATATCTATTCAACATAAAAATATAAAAATTTTATTGATGCCATGATATAAACCCTTAAGGTTTAACTAATAAACCCTATTCATTTTGAGAGAAAAGATAATTCAATTATGAGTTCATTCCTTCTCATTTGAATCTCATTAAAAATAAACCTAGACTAAGTTTAATCCCTTAAATTTGAATTGTTGGAACAAATAGGTTAAACCTGGACTAGATCAACACCAATACCCATGATCGATATTGATACTATTAGGATAGACATCAATTTATACTCAATCCATCCTCATGCTGAGGGATCTTGAATTTGCACACTAGAATGCTAGATAAATGATCTTGGAATACTATGAAAGAATGTTACCCCTATCTCAGCTTATCCTCACTATGTTAAAGGTTAAGCACATCCTTGTCAAAAAGATATTTATCCACTTCACAAGAAACATTTTCCAGAGGTCAATATATTGTATGTTTGAGTGTATTGTGACTACTTTATTTTTTTTTGAAAATTTTCTTGCTACTCTAAGTCTATTTAGATAGCTAGTGATCAATCCCTAATCCATTTAAAATCTCCTAAACCCCTCCTTAGGCCCCATTTTAAAAATTTTATATCCACTGTTAGGATTGATGACAATTCCTCATATGATCGATATTGACTACAAAATTGATACCAATTCTAAGACAATTGAGATTGATCCCTATGTATTTATTTCTATCTGTAACCCAAAACTAGTTTAACAGTCCTATGTGATTCCAATTTGTTGTTTCTAAGTATTAAAATCATGAATTTTTATCTATAGATGAAATTGACTTAAATTATACATGACATGATTTCAATCCATGACTTACACTTAGTTCTTCTCCTATTATTTTCTGATAAAAGTGACATATCCTTGAGTTAGTACTTTATGCAATCATCTTTGCCCCAACTCTAAAAATAATTATTGAGTAACTAGAAGTAATTCAATAAAAATAAGACTTAGCTATAGCTTATTGGAATGAATTCTTTGATAATATCTATGTAGTAGATTGCTTTATTTCATTTCAATATCATATCTTATCACATGCTTTATTGTAATTCATATCATTATATTATCCACTTGATTACATTAAATAATGGACTGAAACCCCTATAAGGAAGTGTACCACTTTTTGGAATTGATCTTGTATCAAGTAGTCCACTCATCTATTTTATTAATCCAAGCTTATCCAAGTTTTTTTCTTATGTTTAGGTAGTCCTTCCTAGCCAAAAAAGAGTTCCTAATTCACTAGACCAATAGTGTGCATCCCCCATCATAGGTATTCCTCTTTAAACCCTATATCATTTCTATTTTTAGTAAGTTAATTTTATTAATAAAAAATGAACCAAAAAATACTAAAATATTATGACATGCCTAGTGGGACCCCTAAGGTCTCATTGTTGTTTTATTTTAATTATGAAATTATTCTTTTATTTTCTTGATTTTTTTCTTTCATTCAAAAAAATAAAAAATTCTTGATTTAATTTGTAAGGTTTAAAAATATCTACATTCATCCCTTTTCATGATTATATAATACACATATATTAATATAGGTGGATCAATATATCATAATAATCACACTTTCTCACACACAACCAAAACCACATAATCTTATAACAAGCATCAAAACATTTTCCTGCCTAAGGTAAACCCACTTGGATTTTATCACCAAGGGGAAAATTGACTTAGTGTACTTACTCAGTGTAAAATTTTTGGCAAAGAAGTATAAAGGATAAACACCTAACACCCTTATCACTATGGTGTGTGAAGTGAGGGGGTAAGCCCTAATATCAAGCCATATACTTCCTTTCAACATAGAATCAAGCCTCAATGTACCTTTGTGTATATAGTGGTTATTATCCTTAAACAAAACTCAAAACCATCTTTAGACTACCATTTATTAGTACCATCATTAACCCTTTTCCTTATCACATTCTAAATTTAGCTTCTTAAAAAGTAAAAATCTTTTAAGTATGTTTAGTAGTGTATGTATTTGATTTCACTTAAATGAGATAATAAAAAATAATATCATGTGCCTTTGAATTTCATTTCTTTATTTATTTATAATGCTACATGGTTTTAACATGACAATAGTCACTAAAACAAATTGAATATCCTACCTCATCCTCATCCATAGAGAACACACCAAGTACTCCCACCTCTCCTTAATCCATGAGGGAAGGCATTCCCCAATTATATACATAGGGAGATCTATAATTTCTTATCATATTGGATAGTAATATAATTTAACTTAATCATTATCTTAGTACTCGAGCCATATGTATTCTGATTTTGCCTCAAACCTAATCTTCCAAAATTGTTTTTGGCATATCCCTAGAGAGACTTGAAGGGATTATTATAGCTATGGTTTCCTATTTTAACAATAATTATCTAATGGGTTATGATACCAATGTATCACAATGCTTGAACAATCCACCCCCATTATTATCTAGTAACCCTTCTCTGACCATCACCCAAGCCCAAAATGTTACTATACCTCAACTAATGTTTACTCCACCACCCACTACTTCACCTTAAAACTTAATAATTTCAATCCCTAAAACTCTCACACCTATCCAAACTAGCATATTCTTGAATCCTCAAACCCAACCTTTACAATAGATTCCCCTAAGTCAACCTCTTTAATAGTATGTCCCATTGACTACTTGATGCATAGCTCCCTAAAAAAACCTTGGATCTACTTAACTTCACTCACCCCCATAAAAAATAACCTTACAAGTCCCATAATATATGGTCGTATCCTAACCTATTATGACCACTTCTATTGGTTATCCCTTTTAACAACCATTTTCCACTCCATTCCCTTCCTATCAACATTTGTAACAAAACATCTTAGCTAGTATTCCTTAATATAATACTTAGATTGACCTTATGAACATCGTTATGAATATGATGGAAAATATAGAAGTCTCTACCTTTGAGCAGAAAAAATGCTCATATATGAGCAAATTTGTAATGAGCCTGTAAACCCAACAATCCCCATCTGACCATATCCCTCATAATGGGAACTTCCATAAATTATGAAAATTCAAAACAAGTAAGATCTTTAGAAATACATTAGAGCATTTAGACATGCTTATTATCTCATAGCTCATGATGATTCTCTTATCCAAATAACATTTCCCATGTCATTAACTAGGCCAACCTTAGATTGGTACAACTCTATCCCTCAACATTCCTTTTTCTCTTTTAGGCAACTAGCCCAAATATTTTTTGAACACTTTTCCATTAACAATGAAAGGAAAGTAACCATAATCGACCTCTATGACATTAGAAAATTCAATGATGAATCAATTAAAAATTTTATAGCTAAATGGAAAATTCTTATAAATCAACTTAATTTCTCCCTTCCTCAACTAGAATTAATTGAATTATTTATGAGATCATGTACTAAGCATATGTCATCAAAATTACAAGTTCAATCTTTAATACTTTTGATGAAGCCTTTTCCATGGCTCATAGACTAAAAAATTGAGCTATAAAGGAAGGAAAGGTAAAATTATGCAATAATAACATCAAACCCAATCCCTTTAAAGGGACTAATAATGTCAAAACTAAAGGCATCATAAATGTTGTTGTCTTAAAATTAGTACCTCCACAGATAAAGAGCCAATCCAAACCTTCTACATTCTAAACATAACCATAAAACCTTTAACATGATTTCTTCCTTGGCAATACACACTCTTAGGGGAGTTGTATGATTCCATTTTAGATAAGGTCTTAAAATATTCTATTATCAAGTTTCCTCTAGTCAAACCCCTTGATGATTCTCACCCCAAGCCTAGTTGGTACAAATAAAATGACTTTTGTAATTATCATTATGTACCTGGTCATAATGTCAATACTTCAAAGGTTTAGTTCAAAACCTTATAAACTAAGGGGAATTATAATTAAATAATCCTTATGAGATGAAAGTGTCTACTAAGAGGTGGGGGTGAATTAGTAGTAAAAAATGCACATTCAATTCCATAAACTCATTCATCATACAACAACATGAACATGAAAGCTTATACATCAAAACATGAACAAGAGCATACATCACATGAACACATAATTTATGTGGGAAACCTTCTAAGGGGATACAACCCACTCTTAATCCTACAAAACAATAGACTATAGTCCTATAAGGATAATACAAACATGATACTTTAGACCAGCTCTAACTGATTAAGGAACATCCACCCTTCAATTTAGTCTAGTTCCAACTAGACCTTTAGATAGCTCCAACTAATAAGGAGACTACAACCCCCTAGGTGATTAATAACCCACTCAACCACCTCTAATCTAATTTCCACCACTGCTCTAATTTCTTCTATACTTGATGATGATCTTTTCTTTCTCTAACACTTGCAATCCCCTTCATAAACCATTCACTCAACCAAGTCACACTTTAGACTATTAGGTATAATGACTTGCTAGCTCATGAACTGATTATTCAAACAAGAATAATTATCTTCAACCTCTAAATTTCCTTAATTATCCATATTTTCTTCTTGACTGAGCTCATTCCTTTACTTGAATGCACATTGCTCTCATACCTACTCAAATAGGCTAATTTGACCTTGTATATATATCACTTCATCATCTAACCCATCTTGGTCAACCAAGATACATCACATACTTGTATTAAGCTTATAAAATATCCTCATACATGTCATAAATCCAAATCAAACACTCCATAGGTCATCCATACTTCAAAACAAGCTCAATCCTCCTTTAGATCTCAATTAGGCCTAATGCATTAGCCCTTACAGGTCATTCACCACATATGACATACAGAATATTTTATAAAATAAACACCTAAAAAAACACATGTATGGGTCCTAAATGACTTAAAAAACATCTCCAAATCCATTTTTCATCTTCACATAGCTCACATAGGTCCAAACCAACTCACATAAATTATTTACTCAACCTGGTCAAGCACCCCAAAAACTTAGTCAAAGAACTTTGAATACTAAAATCAAACTAGAGATAAAATATTAATACTTAATCCATATAATAAATCTATTAGACTTATATAATATCACCAAGATTTCATTAACCTCAAACTCTACTCATAACAACTCAAACTAGCCTCTTTAAATAGGCCACTCCAGACTGCCTACAATCTCTAAAAACCACTCATGTAGATGTTATTATCTATCACATGAAAGAACACTTTCATACCTTATAATATAAATTAATATATTATATGTTATCTCTATGTCAACCTATAATAGTTATTTCTCATGTCCAACTAACTTCCATTTGTCTAATAGACTAATTCCTCAAATCACTATATCATAGTCATCATTGCTTAGATAAGTCACTTTGAAAGCACCTTCTTAAATGTGTAAAGTCATAAAAATCACATAAAAATCAATGTAACATAAGTTATAGGTAATAAATAAATACTCTAAACCATTGGATTCATCCCTACTCACTTGCACACCATCCCTAAATGGATTCTCACTCATACTAGCTTTTTGTCACTATTTTCACTACCTGGTAGATTAGTGATAGGGAAACTTTATTGACTTAGATAATTGGCACATAACACATAACTTAGCCAAATTACTCTATAGACATAAATAACAAGTCTTGACCTTTAAGCTCCAATGACTCTCATGCATTGACTCAGTCAACCCTACCTATAGTACTAACATCTTTAAAAAAAACATATTTCTATACCTTTTGCTCACTTCCCTAACACACCACTACCACTTGGAGATTCATAGAGGAGTCCTCTATACCTTTCAATATTAAAACTTGGTCAACCAATCCATTATGGGTCCTTTCTATCAATATCTTTCTAATCACTCCATTAAGAGGGTTTATAGAGGGTTTTGGCAAGTTTACATTCTTAACAAATGTTCATAAAGTTTTATCCCTCAATCCACTACAAAATACTTGGAAATGATTCTTAGATCCATGTGACACATCTCAAAAAAGGATTATATCCGCATACAAAGTATACATATGCCAATGAGTATCACAAACTTCTTCTTAGGCTAGGAAACCTCTATTTTGCATGCACAGAATACATCCTAACATACTAATTTTCTTTCTCTTCCTTCTAAGGGCCAAACACTTGGTCAACACCTTTTTTAAACCATGCCATACCACAAAACATGCTTACATGAGATTACTAACTAAAATCTCTTCATGACTGCTCATAAGGACCTCATTAGCCAACCTTACCTAATAGGCCTAGAACCACCAGACCAAATTGCCTCTTGAAGATACTTGGAAACTTATCCACTGAGCTCATAGAACCTTAGATACATTCAATCCACTCATTTCAAATACTAGAACCAATAACCAATAATACAAAATTCATATACCTCTTACCTTATCAGGAAACCTAGTAAATTCAAACACATAAAGCATAGGATGACTTGCACTCCACATGAAGATAAAAGACTTTTCCTACTAGCATCATATCAAGAACATGTAGAATGTTCTCTTTCCAAGCTCCATGATATCCACTCATGCCTCCATAGAACTAACTACTCTAACTACTCCCACTAGCAACCAAGACTGAATTCAGCACTAAGATCATGCATGTTAAACCAAGAGCACTCTCATACCACTTTGTCATCACCAATGACACTTAACATCAATGATAGCACATCATTGCCACTAATCTCCAAACATAATACCCCTCCTAATTAATCCATTGATATATTTAGATAACCATTAACTAACCATCCTTTTAAGTCTAATTATTTTCAAGTAAACTCAGGATGCACCTCAAATCATGAGACCCATGTGATAAGCATAATCCATGATCAAATTCTACCTAAAAACGTTGGTAGTGATTTCTAATCACCTTTTGAAATAACTAAAATCTTAGATCTCCTTATAGAAGATGTTTTCAAACCATTTGAATTGGTTATATCTATTCATAGTATCCACTCAAGTTTTTCATATCTCATTTTTTAGGATCTTCTCAAAGAAATATCACCTAAGCCTATTCAAGACAACCAACCAAAAGAAAAGGATGAGAAAGCTATCAAGGAGGAGTATTTTTTCTAAATATTGTAAGATAGGCAAGTTAATCCTTTAGTCACTTCTAAACCTTTATATAGCATATCCAATCCCTCTAACTTACTCCCTCTTGAGATGTTCACTAAATTATAACAACCAACTCCAAAACTAACTTCCCTTATAGCTCAGTCCAAGCCAAGTCTTGTAAAAAGAGAAACTAGTGGAAATATTTTAATAAATAAAAGCCTTGGTACATCACAATGTAAATACTTATAACATCCACCAATAAGAATTGAGCTCCCTAAAGATAATATCCCTACTACTTCTAACCAAATTCAAAAATGGAAAATGGTTTTGCCACCAATTTGAACATGAGCATCCATATGAGGACCTCATCCATCTATGAGACCAAAATACACCATTATGGAATCCTCTTATAAGAAGCATACACTAGTAGAAAAATATCTCCCCATAATAACAATGTCAATACATAATCCCTTAAATCCTTATTACCCTTAGAATCTCAGTATAAAGTCTTATTCCAATCATAAAATACCCTCTATTGGGAATATTCAAACAATAAATGCAAGGAATCAAGACATAAAACTAAATGCATCCCCCATTCCAATAACTTAGAAGGTTAAAAAACATAACTAAGATCCATTATGGGGTCCTTATTCCAAGATTATTGATCAACTCCTTTAGACCTCCTTTATCGTACTACCACTTATAAAACCTAATAATCCCCATAGTCAAAAACTAGCATGGTATAGGGAAAAAAGGAAATGTGTTTACCATAAAATAATGGGACATGATACCAAAATTTGTAGCATGATTAAAGATATAGTACATAAATTATTAGAATATGATGATTTTTTACTAGAATAATTTGGTCATGATTATCCTCATAATCAAACTACTAGATTCATGACCACCCTAGTTACTAGTACATTACCAAGAGGGTTATAATGATCTTTAAGGGAAGATAAAACCATTATGAAACTCAGTATCATACCTTTCTAAACCCTATAGACTCAGATGATTCTAGAAACATAACATACCCACCATTATTTCAAATAGATGTAATAGACATAGCCATTCAATCCCAAAAATAAGTTCATAAAACCCAAAATGCTAACAAATCCAAGGTCACTATTATAAAATCTCTTAATTACACTACACACAATCCTATAATGCCTGTAGTAAAACATAAAGTTTCTATTTTAGAAAGAGCATAGAATTAAAACTCCTTAGAGTTGATACAAATATCAATTCTAAAATAACTCCACCAACTTCCCATAAAGATTCCTTCATATGAACTTATTTAAATTCTCTTCAACATCACAAATCCATGATAGAGGCCTTTCAATACACCTAATTACAATAAAATGAAACTTATCCTCTATCAAATTTCATTATATCCTTATAGAAGTCATCATCTATCATGTTTCATGATTACAAAATATCCCCATTACAACCTGATGACTAGGACCCACCATTATTTATCACTGCCCAAATTAATCAAACATGAATATATTATAAGTTTGATTATCATTCATGTCAAAAGGGTGATCATTGATTTGAGGATGTTCAAAGTATATTATCATAGGTCAAGGATGATTGGATTGATTGTGTGCATGAGTGGAATTTATTTGGTTCTTCATATTGATCATCTAGACATTTTTGGTCTATGACAAGACAATTTGAGAAGGTATTTTACTAACATCACCATTACCACATGTGAATGAGTATGGGGGAACTAGTCATATGGTTATGATCACATTATTCCATAGTTATTATGTGTCAGATTTGAAGTCATGCACTAAAGTGAGGTTGGAGACATGGGCATGTAAAGTTGGCTACTTAGACAAAAATCACTAAGTTTATATACTTAGCCAAATTTGTAAAAGGGCTAAACAAACCAAGTAAACATATTGATGAGGTTAGAATTTTCACACATGGATGTTCAAGGAAAAATGATCAAATGGGTTTGTTCATTTTTATACCTAGATTATATATGTTAAATCATATGTCATACAATATAGCATGATAAAAGTTATGCTTGATCAAAGTTTGGCTCTTAGGTTTTTTGGGCTCTTAGATTTTTTGATAGTGTTTTAAAACATAGTCAAATTCATAGGTTGTAAGATAAATATAAGTAGGCACTTTGATAATTACATATCTTGTAAATATGAAGGCTTCATGACCAAATGGATATGTGGATCGAAACTCCTATGTAAAAAGAACATATGCACTAATTTGCGGGTCATGTGACTAAGCACATCAAGAGTTATGCAGGTATAAAGTTAGCCTTCTAGGCATGTTGATCTACACAACTTCATGTAAATTCATCATGATTTTACAAAGATCATTTATGAAAATTTTCAAAGGAAATAAATAGAAGATCTGTTATGGGTTTTTCATGAGCATCTTAGATATATGGTCTGTAGGTTCAAATGAAGAAGAGTGAGCTTATAATTGAATTATCTTTGCTCTTAGACATCATAAGGTTTATTAGTTAAACCCTAAGGGTTTATTTCATGGCATTCATAGGCTTATCTATTTTTATGTTGACTAGATATAGCTTGGATTTAGTAGCTTAAGTTATACCTTAAGCCTTTGTTATCATTGTAAAATTGAGCCATTCGACATAGCAATTACCAGCTTGAGTAATGATCAATGGACTTAATATTTCCTAAGTATTAGACTTTATATTTTTACCAACTTGATCAATGGCTATCATTTAATCATACATATAAGATTTAATGAAGCAAAGCAAAGTCAAATTATCAAAGGGACCTCTCAATAAATGTGCTAGTGATAAGTGTCACAATCATGAAGCCTACATAGTAAATTAATAGAGAGGTTTAAAGTTAAAAGGTTAATGAGAAATTTAGGATTTCTAAGTGTCCTAATAGAAATAACTAACAATAATGTGCAGAAGGCATGTGATGATTCCAAGTGTCACATTCTTGAGAGTTAAGCATAGATAAAGATTGAGATTATCATAAGATCTAACGATGAGTAAATGATCATGAAAATGAGATCTAATGGAGTGAATAGACATAATGGGATAAAGTTTTCATGGTTTACTAACACACTGGTGAGTTAAAGACTGATCAAGTCTGATAAGATTGATGGAGTGTAAGTGATCCAAAGATGTAGGAAATAAAGAGATGGGATAGAGAGCTTGATGTTTAACCATAGATAAAGATAAAGATAATGTTAATTTGAAGATCCAATGACATGTACAATCTTAGATCAAAAAGATTAATGGATGCATTTTAAAGGTTGGAACATTTAAGATTGAGAGCATATAAGGATCTAACAAAGAACATAAACCTATCAAAGATCAATCAAACAGATGCATTTTAAAGTTGAACCATTGAATAAAGACCATTAAATTGTGGAATGAAAGATAAGGTCAAAGGTAAAGATTTAAAGTTATGATCAAACTAATGGTAAAGCATTGGAACATGCAAGAAATAATAGTTAAGCTATAAATCATGACATAGATAATGATATTGATTGTTGTAACCAATCAAATATATGTAAATGTACAGGTGCATCAAAACTAGAGTCCATCAAATGATATAAATAGTAATGAAACCAGCAATCATGGCACTGGTGCATGAGTTCTAGACATGGGAAACTTACAATTCAAGAGATAATAAACTAAGTTCAAACTATAGTGTAATGTGTTTATAAAAAAGTGTAAACATAATGAAGATATGGAAACCTAGATCAATTATTTATATATATGACATCTAGTACATAGGTAAATGCTACTAGAGTAATTGTTATTGCTATTGAGTAGAGTCAAATAGAGAAAGAGAGGCAAAAAGTAAAAATTTAATGAAGTGTGTCAAATAGAGATATATGTAGAGACACATAAGCAAAGAGGAAGAGTGAAAGAGAAGAGATATTAAGTACAAATCATGAATAGTTGTAAATCAAAACTATAATAGAGAAAAAAAGATCGGATTTATTTATGAATCTATGCTATAATTTGGAGTTGTAGCTCCATAGTAGATCTGAATGGTTGGTGCCATCAGATAAGCTGAGTTGGTGCTCAATTAGGAAGTGAGTGCTTTCTTAGATTTGAAGTTCTTAAATTACGGGATTGGTGTCTCTTTAAGGTTGGTGCCATTTAATGTGTAACTAGTGAGGTTTTGACTATGAGGCTGGACTAGAATAGTAGATTCTAGCAGCTATTCTCACTATGGTTTTTCCCAATGGGTTTTCCATGTATACATCTAGTGTCATGTGTATTTTTATGTGTGTGATATCTACATATATCTTTTAATCTATTGTAAAATTATTTAAAGGACTAGTTTTAGTTGATATATTGATTTACCCCCTCTTAGTATCTAGTTGTGTTCTAAAAACTAGTATCAGAGCCTTGGTTCCTTAGAAGAAGCTTTATCAATTTAGGTAGATCTTGGAATAGTGAACACAAATGACTAGTCAAGAATTATCTTCATCAAATAAGTCACCTCGCTTTGATGGATCAAACTAACATTTTAGAGTATAAGAATAGAAGCATATTTATCCTCATCAGGGTTTGATGTATAAATGTTTGTGGTAAATGGATATACAACCCCTACTATAAATCCTACTGATCATGATGCCAAAAAAGCATATGAGAGTAATGCTAAGGCTAATAATGTTATTCTATGTGGATTGCCTAATTTTAGAGTTTGTCAAAGTGATGCATTTTCAAAATACACAAGATATTTGGAACAAACTGAAGAGCATCTATAAATGAGATGACAAGGTAAATTAGGGAAAGCTACAAACTTACAAAGGAAAGTTTGAAAGCCTTAAAATTAATGAGGAAGAGAAA
Source organism: Torreya grandis (assembly GCA_037957365.1). Taxonomy (NCBI): domain Eukaryota; kingdom Viridiplantae; phylum Streptophyta; class Pinopsida; order Cupressales; family Taxaceae; genus Torreya; species Torreya grandis. Next base: position 767,107 of record JARHVA010001754.1, on the reverse strand, counting down.
TTGTAAAATATCTCCTTAGAGTGGATGAAATAGTCAATGCAATCAGGGGCCTTGGAGAAGAGATGAAAGAATTAGTTATAGTAAAAAAAGGTCTTAAGATATCTACCATCAAGTTATGACTCTAAAATCTCCTCAATAGAGGAAGCAAGATATCTAGAAAAACTCATTTTTGATGAGTTTCATGTAACCTTCACTGCCTATGATATGAGAATGGGATAAGCATACAATTTCAAGAGAGAAGATACATTCAAAGTAGCCAAGCAAATAAAATCAAAATTACCTACATCTAGATATGAAGAGACTGATGAATAAGAAGCCAAATTTTTCAAAAGATTAAAGAAAGGATCTAGAAAATATAGAGATAAGTTACCCTTTAAATTATTTAACTATGATAAAGTCAAACATTTTGCTACTAAATTCCCTTATAATAAAAAGGATAATTGTAAGCAAGTAAAGAGTAATAAAAGGTGAAACCCTAATATCCCAAGAAGAATAACTTATTCAAAAATAAGAAATGTCTATACACAAAATAAGATAGTGATTCAATGAATGGTAGTGATAGTTCTGATGATGATCATGACTGTGCCTTTATGTCTAAAGAAAAGGAAGTCCTATTCATGATAATAGGATTAGCTTTTATGGATCAAGAATAAGTTGAAGATTCAAATGAAGAAGAAGAATAAGGAGAAGTGGATCTAGAGTGTGAACTCATCTGTGCTTTATAGGAAATTAACAAGCTAAGAAAAGAGAGCTCAAAATAAAATAATCTTGGATAAAAGGAAATTGAGAAAATGTCCAAAATTCTTGATAAATGTACTCAAATAATAGCTAGCCTAAAGACACAAGTTAAAGAGGCCAAACTAATAAAATATGTATTCAAACTTCAACTACAATCTAAATTTGATGAGTGCATGAAGTTAGAAGTAGAGATAGTGGCTTTGAAAAAAGATCTTGAGAAAGCTAAAGGACAACTATATAAAAGTCTAAAGTTGATAGGAGGATCAAACATTCTTGATGAATTGATCAAGTCATGAAATCCCTTAAAAGAGAGATCAAGTCTTGGTTATGAAAAGGGAAAAATTTTCACAACTAGTACATCTACTAACCTATATGAAAAATTCAAAGTAGAAAGATAATTAGGAGCAAAGATAGAGAAAGCTTACAAGGACACAAAGATAGACACAAGCACTACTAATATGAATAAATATAAAGGAGAAAATAAGCCTAAAGAAAAAAAGAAGATAAAGGTAGCTGATGTAGATGGATACATAAAAATGTGAGACCTGAAGAAGCTAGAGTTTAGAAGAGCTCCTCATGTTGTACCAAGAAATGTTATGACTAGGTATTCCTCATCTTTCTATCATTATTGTTATACTTGTAATTAGTTTGGTAATAAGGCTATTGATTGTAGAGATGTATCTAAAATGAGAAAAAAAATTGTAAGTAGAAACTCATTTTCTCCTTTATTAGATACAAATGTAATATGTTATAATTGTAATAACTTTGGTCACATAGCTAGACAATGTAGGACTAGCTTTGTAAGATCAAAAGTACACACTATAAATAAAGGCATGCCTCTTAGTGTGAATAAAGGTTCAAAATTTTGTGAAAAGAAGCCTAATAAACCTAAGGATGTGTGGAGAGTGAAAAATAAATCTATTATTACTCAAATTGTACTCCATACTAAGGAGCAAAATTTGTGGGTAATTGACAATGGTTGCTCAAAACATATGACTAGTGATAAGAGAAAGTTTATCAAATTGAAAAAATGTAAGGAAGGATCTGTCAACTTGGGAGATAAAACAATAGTAAAAATTAAAGATAAAGGAAATTTGAACATAAATGGAAAACTATCTACACATGATGTCCTTTATGTTAAAGGATTGAAGCATAATCTGCTAAGTGTTAGCCAAATGTGTGACAATGGATGTAAGGTCACATTTTATGTATAAGGCTACAATTTAAAGAGATATAGAATACTAGTTTCATAATGGAAAAACACTAAAATCAATATCCATAATCTTGTTGAAGTAAGTGATAATAGTTTCCTGATAAGAAAGATTGATGAGAGTTGGTTATGGCATAAAATAATGTGTCATGTCAACTTTGATAACCTAGTCAAATTGAGATCAAATAAGTGTGTTAGACACATGCTCAAGATAACCAAACCTACAGACACTACTTGCAAGGAATGTTAACTAGGGAAGCAGACAAGGGTCAAATTTCAAACAAAGGAGTATGCAACTACAAAGCCTCTATAATTAGTTCATATTGATCTTTGTGGTTCTACTAAGACAAGAAGATCTAAAGGAGAAAGATACTTCATGTTATTTTTATATGATTACTCAAAACTGACATGGGTAACCTTATTAAAGGATAAGTCTTAGGCATTTGAAAGATTCAATATATTTAGAGCCATGGTAGATAATGAGATTGGATGAAAAATCAAATGCTTAAGATTTGATAAAGGTGGAGAATTCACCTCAAATGCATTCATAGAATATTATGAGAATCATGGGATCAAAAGACATTACTCTTCAACAAGGACTCCATAGCAAAATGGAGTTATTGAGAGAAAGAATAAGATAGTCAAGGAGATGTCCAGAATAATGTTAAAAGAGGCCATGTTACCTAATGGATATTGAAGAGAAGCAATCCAAAAAATAGTATACATCTTGGACAGTGTTTAACTTAGGGTAAATATTGACAAAACTCCCTATGAGCTATGGTATGGAAAGCCTACCTCTATTAAGTACTTTAAAGTGTTTGGAAGTAATTGCTACATCAAGAGAAAAAAGGACATATTGGAAAGCTTTGAATAAATATATGATGAAGGAATATTTACTAATTATTCCACTCAAATTAAATCCTATGTATGTTACCATAAAAGGCTACACAAGATTGTAGAAAGTGTTAAAGTCAAGGTTGAAGAAGGATTGAAACATGTTGAACCTGACAAAGAAATCAATATTGAAGAATTATATCTTGAAGAAGAAGTAGATAATGAAGAGGTTAAGTAAATTAATGAAAAGGTACCTCCAAGATTTATTCAAAAGGATCATCCTAAAGAGTAGATAATTGGCAATAAAAATGAAGGAGTTCAGACAAGGAGAAAAGTTTTAATGAACATGGAGCAAGTAAGTTTTGCTCTAATGTTTTAAATTGAGACAAGAGCTATGTTGAAGGTAACAATGATGAGAATTATCTAAAATCCATGGAAGAAGAACTGAACCAAATTAAAAATAACAAAACTTAGCAATTAGTTCCAAGACCTTCAAACAAGAATGTGATAAGTACAAAATGGGTCTTTAAAAACAAGCTCAATGAGGATGGATCTATCATAAGAAACAAGTCAAGATTCATGTGTAAAGGATATGCACAAGTTGAAGGTATATATTTTGAGGAAACATTTTCTCCAGTTCCTATATTGGAAGTTATAAGAATGTTTCTAGCATTCTTTGTTTACAAGAAATTCAAACTCTATCAAATGGATGTTAAGTCTAATTTCTTGAATGGGAACCTAGAAAAGGAAGTCTACATAGAACAACCTAAAGGTTTTCAATTGTTAGAATAATAAGATTATGTATGTAGACTGAATAAATATCTGTATGGTCTAAAATAGGCACCTAGAGCATGGTAGTCAAGATTGGACTAGTACCTACAACAACAAGGTTTTAATAAAGGATGTGTAGCTAACAATCTATTCTTCAAATAAGAAGGTGAGCATATGTTGATTGTTGTTGTTTATGTAGCTGACACCATCTTTAGTGGTAGCAATAAAAAAATTTGCAAATAATTTCCTACACAGATGCAAAGTGAGTTCTAGATTTATATTCTAGGAGAACTTTCTTTCTTCCTTGGTCTACAAATTGTAGACACCTAAATCTGGCCACTGATAACCTCCAACCAAGATTTTGACTAATTTCCACCCAAAATACATAATTTGGCCTAAAAACAATAAAACACACTAAATGATGTGAAACTAACATATTCAAGTGGTGATTTTGGCTAGGGTATCCCCAAATGGGGTAATATAATTTATGGTCCAACTAACTTTGATTAGATCATTTTGAGTCAAAATGCCAATTTTACACCTAGGTGATTTGGATTGATCTTTCCTATCAAATCCATTACACAAGATGCATGCCTTCATTATTTATTTTTTGTAACATCCTAAATGGGAATATGGTTCCAATGCATCTAACAGTGACTTCCAATTCTAATCTAGTCAAATTTTGGACCAATAACAAGGCATTCTAGTTAATTTGAGTAATTTTTGCACAAAGTGCTTAATCGTGCTTAAGAGATAATTAATCCAAATCAAGATATAATTAATAATTCCATGGAAACTTGTTGAAAAATTATTTTTGGAAATGAATATTGAATATTTGCTTCATTAGGTGACCTCATTTCTTGGGAAGATATCCCTAGGCCATAAATGTCATAATATCAAGATTTATTCCCTCCATGCCTCATCAATGCCTTCCATGCCTCTTAATTTCCCATTCTTCCAATGTCATGATGAGGATAATCATAAAATTAATTCCAAAAATTTAATTAATCCTTAACCACACATATTAATCTCAAGATGGATGATTTAGGTTGGTTCTAGACATTCTAAAAAATCTATAAATAGAGAGGCCATGAACATCATTTCTAAGCTATTTTGGTGCAAAGTTATAATGAAAAAATATCTTTAAAAATCCATTGAAATTAGTGTTACCATGCCAAATTAATTCTAATCCAAGCCAAGCCATAAGCTAAAGGTGCCAAGGAGAGATGGAGGTAGACAAGCTTCTATTGCCAAGGACTTCATTAGCACAAGTCAATAAAGCCACTACAACAAGAATTTTGGAGCATCCAAGGGAGGTAAAATAAGGTTTATTTTGCATTTTAGTTGTTTGTTTTATTCATGTTTTTTAACTAAGATCTCCCTAGTGTCTATGCCTAGAGATGTTATGCTAGTTAATGTGTTTCTTTCATTTTGTTTTCATTTTTAAACTAACACCATACTAACCATCCTCTCTTGAGTCAAATTCCTAGATCCACACAAATAACACAAATTGATAAAGTGATATTGATATCCCAAACTGATTATGCAAAGGAAATTCTCAAGAAGTTTGGAATGGAAGATAAAAAACTAATTATTAATCTAATGATTAATGGTTGTAAGTTGAGAAAAGAGGATGAGTCCCTTAATGCAAAACAAATTATATATAGATTAATGATAGGTAACTTGTTATACCTAAATGCATCAAGACCAGATATCATGCAAGTAGTGTGAATGGTTATAAGATTTTAGGTTGCTCCCAAAGAATCGCATGTTAATATAGTGAAAAGGATATTTAGATACATCAAGATCACAAAGGATATTTAGATCCTCCTAAAAGTGAAGATTTCAATTTGAAAACTTATATAGAAGTTGATTGGGCAGGGAGTGTGGATGATGGAAGAAGCACTAGTGATGAATCATTTTTCCTTGGAAATAGACTTGTTTCATGGCTGAGCAGAAATCAAGAGTCAATAATTCTTTCTACAGTATAAGTAGAGTATGTATTAGTAGTGGCATGTTACACTCAAGTCTTATGGATGAAGAAAACACTAAAAGACATCAAGGTAGAGTACAAGTCACCTATCTCTATTCTTTGTGATAATTTAGGTGCTATTAATATATCAAAGAATCTAGTGATGCATTCTAGAACCAAATATATATCAATCAAGTTTCACTTCTTAATAGAGAGGGTTGTAGATCAAGAGGTCACAATGGAGTATGTGCCAAGTTAGGATCAAATTAAAAACATAGTCACCAAACCTGTTCCCAAGAAATAATTTGATTATTTGAGATAGAATTCGAGAATGGTGGCTCCTACATCACATTACTATATCCTAGTGATATGGAATGAGTCTAGGGGGAGTCTCATAGAAGCTTTGTTAATCCTTAGAAGAAGAGAAAAAAGGAAACTTGGGTATGCATACTTTTGCAAAGTTATAATGAGTTGATTATTGAAGATTCTGGAAAAACTCTTTTATCTAATAAATGGGGAGAAAATTTTGGATAAATAGTCAAAAATATTCCCTTTGTCATTGATGTCAAAGGGGGAGAAAAAGATCAAATGCTCTTTGTAAAAGTCTGGAGAAAAAATGCAAATGTCAAATAAGAAGCAGAGCAAGTGTCCAAGTTGAGTTTTAGGCAAATGTGCAATTATCTAAGGTGGAAAATTTTTGGTATGAATAGCTTCAGTTCATACTCAATGGAAGACAATATAAGTAATGCTAGAGAAGGAGCAGAATATTAGAAGATCAGAGCATTTAGTTTGCCATCAATGACAAAGGGTGAGATTATTAGAAATATGATTATCATTGATGTCAAAAGAGAGATCATTGATTTGAGGATGTTAAAAGGATCTTATCAGAGGTTAAGGATGATTGGATTATTTGTGTGCATGAGTGAAATTCACCTAGTTCTTCAATTGATCATCTAGACTTTTTTGGTTTATGACAAGAAAATCTAAGAAGGCATTTTGATGACATTACCAGTTCCATGTGTAAATGAGTATGGGGGAGCTAGTCACATATTTTTGATCAAATGAGTCCCTATTTATTATACACCAGATTTAAAGTCATGCATTGAAGTGAGGTTGAAGATATGGGTATTCAAAGTTGGCTAATTAGACAAAAATCACTAAGTTTCTATACTTAGCCAAATTTGTAAAAGGGATATATAGAGCCAAGTAAGCATATTGATGAGGTCAGCATTTGCACACATGGATATGTAAGGATAAAATGATCAAATGTATTTCTTTATTTTTGTGCTTATATTATATGGGCTAAATTATAGGTCATGTGATGTTGCACAATAAAAGTTATGCTTGATCAAAGTTGGGCTCCTAGGCATTTTGACAGTGTTTTCCAACACTTAGTCAAATTTGTAGGTTGCAAGATAAAGCTAAGGAGGAACTTTAATGATGCCATATATTACACATATGAATACTTTAGAAAAAATTGGATATATGGATAGAATTCCCTATGTAAGAGGATCTTATGTGCTAAATTGCAGGTTATGTGACTAAGCACATTAAGAGTTATGCATGTGCAAAGTTAGCCTTCTAGGCATGTTGAAATAGTCCCCATACTTAGACAAATTTGAACAAGTTCATACAAAAAATTCATGATTTTACAAAGATAATTTATGGAAATTTTCAAATGAAACAGATAGATCTATTATGGGTTTTTCATGAGCACCTCAGATACATGGTCTGCAGGTTTAGATGAAGAGGAGTGAGCTCATAATTGAATTATCTTTACTCTCAAACATAATAGGGTTTCTTAGTTAAACCCTAAGGGTTTAAGTCATGGGATTCATAGGATTTTATATTTTTATTTTGACTAGATATAGCTTGGACCTAGTAGCTTAAATTATAGCTTAAACCTTTGTCATTATTGTAAAAATGACCCCTTCAACCTAGCAATTACCAGCTTGAGAAGTGATCAATAGAATTAATATTTCCTAAGTCTTAAAATTTATATTTGTCCTAGCTTGATCAATGACTATCACTTAATTATACACAAAAGATCTAATGAAGTGAAGTAAACTCAAATTGTCAAAGGGACCTCTGAGTAAATGTGATAGTGACAAGTATCATAATCATAAATCCTTCATAGTAAATCAATAGAGGTTTAAATTGAAAAGGTCAATGAGTAATGTGGGATTTCCAAGTGTCTCAATAGTGGGAAGTGATAGTAATGTATAGAAGTTATACACTAATTATAAGTGTCACATTATTGAGAGCTAAGCAGAGATAAAGATCGATCTTGTTAAAAGATTTGATGATGAGCAGATGATCATGCAAAGGAGATCCAACAGAGTGATTGGACATAATGGGATAATGTGTTTGAGGTTTATAAACATAGTGGTGAGTTAAATATTGATCAAGTTTTAGAATATTTATGGATTGTAAGTGATCCAAATATGTAGGAAGTTGTGATATGGGATAAATATCTTGATGTTTAACCATAAACAAAGATAAAGATCATGTTATTCTGAAGATCTAATGACACATAGAAGCTTAGATCAAAAATATAAATGGACATGTTTTAAAGTTTAGAATGTTAAATATCAAGAGTGTACAAGGATCCAATGGAGAGCATGAACCTATTAGAGATAAATCAAATGGATGTGTTTTAAAGTTGAGCCATTTGAATAAAGACCATCAGATCATGGCACAAGGATAAGATCAAAGGTCAAGATCTAAAGTTCTGATTAGACTAATGGTGAAGCATTAAAACATGTAAGAACTTATGGTTAAGCTATAAATCATGACAAAGATAATGAGATTGATCATTTTAACTGATCAAATCTATGTAAATGTATATATGCATCAAAACTAGAGTTCAAAAAATGTTATAGATAGTAATGAGACTCGGAATCATGATGGTGGTGCATGAGTTATAATTGTGAGAAACTTATAATTCAAGAGATAATGAATTGAGTCTAGAACAGAGTGTGATGTGTTTGTAAAAAAGTGTGAACACAATGAATATATGGAACCCTAGATCAATTGTTTATATATATGACATCTATGACATAGGTAAATGTTGTTGGAGTAATTGCTATTGCTATTGATCAGAGTTGAATAGAGATAGGCATAAGGCAAAATTTTAATAAAGTGTATTAAATAGAGATATATAGAGAGAGACACAAAATTAGAGAGGTAGAGTGAAAGAGAAGAGAGATGAAGTGTAGAGCCTAAATAGTCATAGATCAGACCTATAATATAGAACAGAAGGATTGGATTGTTTTATGAATCTATGCTATAATTTGGAGTAGTAGCTCCACAATAAATCTGATTAGTTGGTGCTATCAGACAAGATAAGTTGGTGTTCAGTTAGGAAGTGGGTACTTCCTTAGAGTTGAAGCTCTTAAATCAAGGTATTGGTGCCTCCTTAGGGTTGGTGCCCTTTATTGTGTAACTAGTGAGGTTTTTATTGTGAGGATAGATTAGAATAGTAGACTCTAGAAACTCTTCTCACTATGGTTTTTCCCAATGGGTTTTCCATGTATACATGTGGTGTCATGTGTATTTATGTGTATTATCTCTACTTATTTGATTTGATCTACATATATCTTTTAATATGTTTTAAAAGTATTTAAATGACATGTTTTAGTTGATAAACTGATTCACCCCCTCTCAGTATCTAGTTGTGTTCTAATATAATCAAAAGGGTTATGATTGATAATGGAATAAGTATAAATATTATTTCTTCACATGATTTTAGGCAAATTTAGTTACCTAAATCTATTGTATCCTAATATCTAGATATCTTATGAGTATTTAATGATAATGTTTCCTCCATATTAGGTACAATCATCCTCCCCATCCAATTAGGTATATGTATGCTCCAAAGTTATTTTACATGATAGAGGGTGAATTTTAATATAACATCTTACTAGGAAATATGTGGATACATGATATGCATTGTATTCCCTCCACTTTGCATTGATGTCTTAAATTTGAACATGAAAGTAATATCCATGTTGTCCCAGAAGACCCACATCCATTCAAGACATACAGTTGGACTTATCAACTTAATGATACCTTTATCCCCCTAAATAACTTGAGTCAATTCTTTTTAGGAGAAACATCTGCTAGCTCCTCTATACCTTCATCTTATATTCTTGATGTAAACTCTTTTAACTCAACATTCCAATAGATATTTATAGGGGATTATTGGTTATTAACTCTTAGTACCTTATCAATCCCTCATGCATATAGACATCCTAACAAAAAATGTACTTACCAACCCAACCTAAGAGACATTAACCCCTTTGGACCTCCTCACCTACAAACACACTTAACTTATAGAGGAATCAACCAATTCCCTTTATATGATGAAATTCAAATGTGAACCAAATCATTAATGTCTAACTTCTCCTTTCTTGACAAACCATGCTTTGCACAAACCTATCTATGATGATGTGCTTGGAAAGGCTTTAGCCTAGGATGTTATGAATAAGGACCTCATGAGGTTATGATAAATGACCTTAGAAACTACATGAGAAACATGGCCTTAGTTTCAATAAAACTCCTATAGCCAATAATGATAGTGCTTTAATGTCCCATATTCCTATGGATGTGGATGAAAAAACTCCCCTATCCCTTTTGATTCCACTATGGAAACCTATGACACCATTTCTATCCTGCCTAACTTTTTTTTTAAATTATCATCATTCATTTGGAACCGCTAATTTATCAAAGTAATAAAAATACTGAACACCTTCCCCTAGATTTTCTTGAGTTAATAGATGATGATTCCTCCTTGGTCCATGTAATGTATTGTTGGGATGATAAATCTATTTTAACATATTAATGGGTAGGAGATTCATACCTAAATAATATCATGCCATCTGAGTCTCTTAGTCTTTTAAATGAGATTATAACTGATATTAACATTGGGATAATTGAGGTCCCATGAAATATCTAGGAGAGCCAATCCTTAGATTCTCAAAAACACCAAGATTTCATGGCATTCCTTGCTAATAATATCCAATATTTTACTTGGTCCTATAGTGATATGCCAAGAATAATCCATCTATAGTCATCCATAACATCATTACCATTCCTGAAGTTAAACCAATAAATTAAAAAATTCATAAAATGCATCATCACATAGCACTTCTTGTCAAGGAATAATTACAGTAGTTGTTATTTGTTAACTTTATCCAACCCATGAATTATATTCAATGGGTATCTAATATAGTACCTACCATAAAGCCCATGAAGGGTTACACATTTATATTTCATGATCTCAACCTTGCTTATCCAAAAGATGATTTTACCAACTCGTGGATCTCATAACAAGGTATAAAATGTTGTCACTCATGGATGGATTTTTTTGGTTATAATCAGATCCTTATCTCTCCATAAGATTGTCATAAAATCTATTTTATTACTCCATGGGGGACTTTTTATTATATGGTTATGCCTTTTGGTTTAAAGTATGCTATAATAACTTATCAACATGACATGACCTATATTTTCCATGATTTAATTCACAAAATCATTGAAGATTATGTGGATGATCTCTTGAGTAAATCCAGGTATCATAAATATCACCTATTCATCCTTCATAATTTTTTTTCCCATTTGATCAAATATTAGGTTCATCTTAACCCCCAAAAGTGTGTCTTTGGTGTTCTATCAGGTAATCTTTTAGGTTTTATCATTTTCCTTAGGGGAATTTAGGTTGATCCTAATAAAATTAAAGTGATTATCAATATGCCACCTCTTTCTAACCTTAAGTAACTTCATAGTTTACAGGTGAAACTGCAGTCCATTACTTGCTTTATTTCATAATTATCAAACTAATGTCAGCCTTTCCATCACCTTTTTAAGAAAGATGCCTATTTTGTGTGGGGTTCAAATTGTCAAGTATCCATTGATATTCTTAAGAATTATCTCTTATATCCTCCTGTACTTATTCTACCAATAGAGGATAAAACTTTTTACTTGTATATCTTAGCTACAAACCATGCTTTAGGTGCCATGCTTACCCATCGAGACAAGCAACATAGAGAACAAGTAGTTTATTAAATAAGTCACACTTTGGCTGAGTACGAGACTCATTACATGCATATTAAAAGACTATGTTTGGCCTTAGAATTCATAGATTCTAAGCTTCACCATTATTTTCTTAATCACTAAACTTATTTGACTACCAATACTGATCCTCTTAAAATCATGTATTAGAAACCCTATCAGAATCAATGAATGGCAAGATGGCTTATGCTTATCATTGAGTTTGATCTTGAGTTACATAACCAAAAGTCAATCAAGGGGTAGATAATCATTGATAAATTAGCTAAGACACCCCTTACTAATAATCCCCCATCTAATTATGAATTTATTGATGAATTTATAGCCTCTACTTCCCAAGGAGATCTTTAATATCAGATGCCATTATTCTTTGTTGGATATAAATGTAAGCATGGAGGGGGAATAGGAATTATTCTAATACCACTTAAAGTAATTCTTATACCCCTATCTTTCAAGCTTGATTTTGGCTATAGTAATAATATGGTAGAATATGAAGCCCTAATTATAGGTCTCCAAATAACTTTGGCTCTAGATGTTAAGTCACTTCATATTTTTTGGGACTCTCAAATAGTAGTAAATAAAATAATTGACATACATCAATGAAAAAATAACATTCTCCATAGGTATAAGATGTTATTAGAGTATTTTTTATCCACCCTTAAATATTATGTCATCTAAACCACTCCTCGATTGACCAACAAGTTTTTTGATACCATAGCTTCCTTAGCATCCTTTATCTCATCCTCCTCCTAAGAGTCTAAATTATTTATCCTTATTCACTAGGTCATTGAACCTTCTTATAAAAAAACTAATATTCCTTATATCCATTATATAGAGTAAAAACATTTTAATTTTAATGGAATATGTGGCAATCATTTCAATGGTTTAATTATTTCCAAAAAAATTATGTGATTAAGTTATTATTGGCCCACTATGAATCGAAACTATTGTGAGTATGTCAAGAAATGTGTGAAGTTACAACAACACGCCAACTTATTATTAGAGGTTTGTCAATGATGTCTCCAACGTGACAAAGGATGTTGATGAGGGTTCATGTATGCTAGGATGATAATGACAAAGTGTGCTTCAATGGGATTTAGTGTTCCTACATGGTTCTTTAGTGTTTGACTTGGATAAACAATTTATGGATGATATTAATGGTATGGACATGTTTCAGAGACCCATGGGATATTATGAGTGCTTAAAATGCTTATGAAAGTGAAATGAATTCATTAGAATAATCATATGAATGTCTAAGCTCAAATAGTCATCTTGACAAATAAATCTAAGTAAGAAATTTAATGATGTCATATTTCACACATGTTAAGGTTTCAAGAGTATCTTGATATATGGATAGATTCACTTATGTGAGGAGATCATATGATTCAAATTTTAGATCATGAAGTTGAATGTAGAAAAAGTTATAAAAGTGAAAAGTTGGCCTTTCAAATAGAGTTCACTAAGTTTCTATAGCCAAATTTTCAAGAGTAGATCTAATGGTGAGATTTAATTAGATCACAAATCTAATAGTGAACATTTAATCTAAACAGATAAGGATCTAATCAAGTGTGTTATCTTATCAGTAGTGATCCAATGGTGTGTATTTAGTCAATATGTCAAAGAATCTAAGATTACACATGATGGTAACAAGTGTCACATTCTCATAAGCTTTATTAGAAGATAAAAAGTATGTGGGTGATCATATATATGGAGATAAATGGTGTAGATCAAGTCAAATAGTCAATGTGCTTAAAAGGCATGCAGAGCTACCAAGTGGCATGATCATGGGAGTGAAAATATAAGATTAATGATGAGAATTATAAGGTAAAGACCAGGCTAATTCTAAGGAGATTGACATATCATGTTTGATCTATATTCTAGGATAAACGAGATTAAGACACATGGTTTATTTATTTGCATTACACAGTGACTATTGGCATTTGAATTAGCAAAGGGAAAAACTAGTGTGTAGTATTTGTGATATATAATTTGATCTAAGATGAATTTCATGATGGTGTAAAAATAAAAATTGTAAATTAATTAAAGGAACATCCAAAGACACTAGTTATAAGGTTTTAATTTTTTTATAATCAAATATATTGAGCTTCAAAGTTGACTATATGTTTGACCATGTTTTGCAAGTGACATGAGAATGATAATTAAGTTGTTCTTGATACTATTTTGATATTTCAAGATTAAAAAGATATTGGAGAGTGTTTTAAACTACATTAAGACTATTTTTATGTATTTTTAAGGTTTTAAAAATCCATATTTAGTGTGAAAATTTTCTTAGAAGTTGACTATGTTTGTTGAATGCACTGGCAGATTGAGTGACCACTTTACAGAAGTGCATTGGAAGAGTTTTGAGTAAAATTAAAGAAGAAAATGATTATGGATATGTTATATAAGTCTCTAAGTCTTATGATAAGTCCTTTTTAGTCATAATTTTCCCATAATCAGATATGGATAGTGAAAATAGTATAATTATATTTTCATTGTATGTGACCAGTCTGAGTGGTCATTATGAGAGAGTTGAATTGAGTGCTTAGAGCTTATGTTGAAGTGTATAAAAAACATGGAGGTGTATCAAAGGTAATAAAGGGTTCATAAATGTGATATAATCATATTTATATGTGAAATTTTTGAGTTTTATCTTCAAAATTTTGAGACTGTGTTTTGTATATGAAGACCTAAAGAGCAAGGAGACCTAATTGGTAGGTTTGAGTGTTGAGTTGGTGTTCTAGGTGGCATGGACCCATAATGGAGTGAGAAAGAGGATATTAGAGATATTTTTGATGTTTTTTAATCATTTTTAAAGGATTAAGGTAGTCCAAGTAGTCTCACATGTAACGTGTGAGTATGAAGGCCAAATTGTTTTAGGTCTCACCAAGACCTAATGGTGGTTTGGGGCTAATGAGGTAATGACTGACCTATGAAGAGTTTGTTTATTACATGTAACATGTATGAGGACATATTTAAAATTTATAAAAAATATTTAAATCATATTGGTTGACTAATATGGGTTAAAGGAAGAGAGTGGTAAAATTACAAGGTCTAATTAGACTAATTGTGCTAGTTGTGTTTATGCAAATTAAAGTGAAGATGAGAACCTTTGAAAGAGAAGATACAGGTTAGTTAGGACCATAAAAGTGTGATAAATATTATACATGTTTATATAATCAATTTTATGTATGAATGAACATAGTTCATTGGACCTAATGAGCCTATAAAAGGCAATTTGAGCAAGTTAGCCCTAGAGGCAACTTGAGAGAGATTAGGGATGAAGAGTGTAGACAAAGGTGATCATTATCAGTTGAAGAGTAGAAATAAGTTTTAAAGGTGATATATTTAGGTAGCTAAGTGGGTACTTGGTTTCTTATGGGGTTGGTTCCTTATTTCAAGTTAAATCTTGCTAAAGGTCTAGTTGTTATGGGTGCTCAACTAGATAAGGGTAGTATCTTCTTGTGGGATTGGTGTCTCACTAAAATAAGGGAAGGGTGTTCCTTGATAAATCAGTGTTGGTCTAGATGTTGGATCTTATTTTTTATTACTATAGTCTATTTTTTAGGGTTCATTAGGTTTTATCCTTCAATATTTTTCCCACATATATGATGTGTTCATGTGATGTATGCTCTTATGTATGCTTTGGATGTATATGCTTTCATGTTTATGTCATTTGATCAAGATGATGTATGATTAATATTTAAGATTTGGGAATTTAATTGGAATATCTTGCATCACTAATTCACCCCCTCCACCTCTCACTGATTATACCTCTAATAATTCATATTAGATCAGGACATTTTGTGCAAGTTTAACCACTTGAATGTGATCCAAGGTACAATATGGGTAAAAAGATCAACATGTTTGATGAAGAATTTTGATATGATAGTGAGGAAGAATAATTTGATCTATAAGATGATATCATGAGTGTACTTGGTGAAATGAAGGAGAAAAATAAGAGGAATCATAAAATGAGGAATATGATCAAAGGTCTTGAAGCACAAGTCACATCCCTTGAGGGGAGTTTATCAAGTAAATCCATGACAAAGGAAAAGGAAAATCAATAACTGATCAATTATATGGAATAAAAAACATGTAGATTGAAAGATGACATGGACAAAAGGGCTAAAGAGGATAAGAAGACCATCAAAGATCTCAAAATTTAATTAGAGGCTACAAATTCAAGCATGAGGGCTAAAAAAGATGAATGTGTTAAATTGAAGGTTAATATTGTTTCCCTAAAAAATGAGCATGAAAAAGTCATAATAAAGATAGGAAAGATTAAAGAAGAAAAAATAAATTATAACAAGGCAAAGAAGATGGTAGCATGAAAGATAATAAGTCAAATCAGGTCAAAGATAAAATGAATAAACCAATCAAATAACCAAATGCTTCAAGGTATGCCAAATATTTTATGGGCCATTATTTTGTTTGTCATATTATTGGTAATAGGGAAAAGGACTATGTAATAATAAGCAATAATTAAAATGGAGATCACTTCCATATTCAAATAAAAGGTATGGAAGATATTACTTGCTATAGTTGTAAAAAATTTGGTCACATTACTAGAATCTGAAAGCAAAGACCATCAAGTCAAGATAAGTTCAATTAGGCTCCTAGAGTGCAAGAAATAAGACAAGCTAGATAGATCAATTCAATGAATATTCATCCTAGAATCATTGTTATGCATGCAATTAGTTTGGCCACATTGCTAGAGAATGCAAGAGGAGAAGAAATTAGTTAAATAAAGATCACAATCATCATCAAGCAAAAGGTATGAATGATCTTATTTCTTTCAAATGTTATAGAGTTTGTCACATTGCTAGGTATTACAAGAACATGTTTAATGTTTTATCAAATAAAAATAAGGTATATGGAGCTCCTACTATGTAAGGAAGAGGTAAAAAATGGTTATGGAAACCTAAACCTATTAGGATGGATCAAACTGAAACCAAATATGGTTTTTTTTCCATGATAGACATGAAATAAAGTCAAGAGTTTCTATTGTTTGCATTAGTTGAAAATTTTGAAGCAAAGAATGAAGTCAAGGATCCATTCAAAGTCAATTTGGTGATGATGTGGGACTGAAATTCAAATGAGAGTATGGAGATATGGGAGTCTCCTAAATTTTGGGAATTTTAGTCTCACTATGTCAAAGGGGTCTCTCTCTCTAAGCTTCAAGGAGACACTTTATAGAAAGAGGAATCATGGTGGATTCTAGTTAAATTTTGGTTGATGTTGTAGGATAAGAAAGATATTTTGAAAATGTGCATGGATAAGGAGGAGCAATGAGTTTTTATGTAACTTCTCCAAAGTGTTGTGATGGAATGATTTAAAATATATATTTAGGGATAGTGATCCTAAAGTCAAAGTTTTCATCAATATTTGATGAATTGTCTAATTGGTCAATATCGTGAAGAATGAAGGTGTATATGCAAGGTCTGCAAATAGGGAATGCAAGTTTCCAAGTGTCTGATCAAGGATGATGAGTTTTCAAGATGTCATTGTTGCGTAAGAAATGTGTGTTGATCTTTATAAGAGTGCTTAATGTATGTTTAGGGTTTTTGGTCCTGAAGATAAGATCTTATCAATTTTTGTTTCTTAAAGTGATTGATCAAATGTTGAAAGACTGAAGACAAGGTTGATAGGGAGTATGAGGAGAATGTGTTGTCACATTTTTGATATCATATATAAGGTCTCAGAGTTCTATACATGTCAATTTAAGTATGCCATAGAGTTAGGGGGAACTAACTTAGATAGTTTGAAAAGCTTGAAGATCTATGCATAATGTAAAGGGGAAAATATGTGAGATGTTCCTATCATGGTAGAGATATGAAGAAGTCTTCTATAGATGTGAACTCAAGCATGTTGAATTGAGAGAAAAGGTATGGAGTTAATTATGTTGATTCATCATTATTAGAAATGGTCTAAAGATGGTAAAAGAGTGCCTAAGCTTAGGTGACTTAGGGGGAATCCATATTAATGTTTACAAGGCAAGTTTATGTAGTTTTAGATGTTCATGTATGTTTTATCTTCATAGAAGTTGTGTATGATAAAATAAGAGTGTAATCATGGATCATGTTTGAGAAGCTCAAGGTAAGAATAGGTATGAATAATGTTAGGTGGAGTATATATCATCTCTTATAGGTGGTAGTTTCCTATTATTGTTCCTTAAAGTCTTTTTAGGCCTGTAGGATTAGGATTTGAACCCACTTTGTCATTGTGTCAAAGGGGGAGAAAGTGCTTGAAAAAAGAGACAGTGTTTATGCATAAGCTTTGTATTAGTGTTGACATCAATGAAAAATTGGGATATTTTTAAAGGTTTTTTAATGATGTCTTTAAGGTGACCAAGGATGTTGATGAGGTGCCATGTGTGCTTGGATGACAATGACAAAGTGTGCTTCAATAAGATTTAGTGTCCCTACATGGTTCTTTAGTGTTTGAATTGGATAGGCAATTTATGGATGATATTGATGGTATGGACATGTTTTAGAGACCCCATGATATTTTATGAGTGATTAGAATGCTTATGAAAGTAAGTGAATTCATCAAATAGTCATATGAATGTCTAAGCTCAAGTAGTCATCTTGATAGATAAAGATGAGTAAGCAGTTTGATGATGTCATATTTCACACATGTAAAGGTTTAAAGAAAAAATTGATATATGGATAGTGTTTCTCTAAAATTAGTCTATTTCAAGTCTAAAGAAAAATAGAGAAAAATGATAGGGATAAGTGATTATAATGAACTTAGATTTGTTTGTGTGTCGTATCCAAACATTGTGGGCACTCCTCTTTGGCTGGGGAAGACTACCTACAAGTAAAAAAGCACTACCACAAAATATTTATTAGTAGATAATTGAGTGGGATACCAAGTTACATGCTTAGTATAGGAAGTGTGAAACTTCCTTAGAGATGATAGTCCACTTTTGAGAGATAAAAGAGTAATAAATAACTAAAAGAGAGGTAAAGAGAGAGGGAAAGAGAGATAATGTTATCATTATTCACAACTTGAGTGTATCAAAAAGTAATAAAGTGGAGGTGGCATATTATATTTGTTTTTTAGAAGTTTTTTGGGTAGGTTTTGGAAAGGTTAGGGAATCCACAGTCACAAACATTGATAAGGAAATAATCGATACCAATTATGCTATCAAGGTCGATGGGTAAAGGCGATCGATGTCAGTTAGGCTATCGAGGTCGATAGGGGAAATAATTGCCTAAGAGCTTAAAGAAGCACTTTTTTGGGTCTAAGAAATGGTTTTGGTCAGGTCTAGGAGGTTGGAGAGAGTTGTGATAGAGGGAGTATGGTTTAGATGGATCTAGTCAGAGGTTTGGTGTGTCAGGTCAAGGGGAAACAAGAAGGAAAATTTTATAACTCCCTCACAAAGGTTTGGTCAAGAATGTATAAGCAATGAATAGTAGATATAAATTGATATTAAAGTAATTTATTAAAAGACCTATAGAATAAGTGATGTACTTAGCTATAGTGGTGACTGAATGATAAGTGCTAGATTGATGGCTCTTATTAGGTAGTCTAAACTGATACCTTAAATAGAGAGAATAAGTGGGTGTTGTTGGTCCTCAAGACCTTGGTTCTTGATTTGGATTGACTTACATAAAATAAAAATAAGATAGGATGTTGAAAGTTGAATTTCAAGATCTTGGATGCAAATAAGAATGAGGTTTTTTTTATTTATATTGACCTAAACATAAGTTTGGAATTTGGCTTATATAATCGACGTCAGTGATCCCGCTTACATTGGCCATGGGTTGACTGATGTTGACAACCTTAAAATAGATAAAACTACTATTTTTGACTAGTTTTCTATTGCTCCTCATGCCAAGTGTGGTACCCATTACAAAATGGTAAAAACAAGAGGCTAAGATAGACATAGTTTTTTAGGAATTTAGTTTTGAGGTGAGAATAAGTCTTGGGTAGTTAGGATAAGGGGACTAAGTCTTAAGGTGACTCATCAAGTGAGAATCAGTCTTAGGATGAGGTGGTCGAGTAAAGTGGAAAAATGGGTTTTTAAATAAATTAATTAAGTATTTTAAATTAATTAAATACATGAAGGGTAAATGTATGGGTTAGGGAGACTAATTGTTATTATTGAAAAATGGGCTAAAGGGGGGTTTCAACATAGGGAGTTATGCATATGTGTGTGATGTAATTTTAGTGTCTAAATTTGCCCCTTTTTGTATTGTAATTTACACTGACAAGTTACAAGATAAAAATAGGAGTTAGATGATCCAAGTATTGGATGAGGTATCCCCCCTCAAAATAGGAAGCATCAAAGGAGAAATTAGAATTAGGTACTAATTTGATAAGAAGTGAATTGAATGAGTGAAGGAGAATGTGGTATCACTACATGCACATATACTACTATGAGCTATAGTTGATAAAGTCAAGAATAGGTAAGGTTGAGGAGGACTTGGATAGAAATAACCTAAGCACAACTTGTAAGTGATAGTTAAGAAGGTCAAAACAATCAAATTTATAGCTCTAATGGTCTATGTGTGCTAGGTATCCAAGGTAGGAAGTGCCCTTGGGAAACATAAAAGGTTGAAAGTGATAGGATGAGATTTTTTTCCATCTAAAACACCTAATATACATACATGTGTATAATACCCTACTATAATGAAATAACATAAGAAGTCAAGACAAGCACTGCAAAGTTGGTGTAGAAAGGGTCAATGAGCAAGGAGATATTCATGATCTCTAAGCAAAGTCATCATGGGTGGAGATTTAAGTGATCTCCAAGGTTATTTGTCATAGTTGGGGAGATATAGGAGGTACTTAAGCCTACTAAAAGATGTTCTACCTGCCTTCCCTTAATATAAGAGGGATGATATAGAGGCACCCTTACTTTTACCTTAGGAGATAGATGGGATAGATTTTAAGGATTTGCTAGTAGGGTCGAGCATAGTTGACCCAAGATGTATAGTGGCATATATAACTTGGTGGGTAGGTGTAAATCTCATGGTGGAGGTTAAGAGGCCACTACCGGATTTATAGGGTTTGGAGAGAGAGAGAGATACAATCATGTAGACATAAGATGCAGTTCTATAGGCTAGAGATGTAGTGTAGACATAGGTACTAGTCTTATAAAGATAGATGGAGACATTACAGGGCTATGTGGGGGCACTACAGGGCTAGGTTAGGGCACTACAAGGCCAAGTCAGGGTATTACAGGGCTAGGTTACTACATTGATAGTGAAGAGGGATAGTTTGAGAGTAGTAGGTTAGGTTACTCCTCCTCCACAAGAACTAGTACAGGTCAATATGAGCCTCATTCATGACTTATAGTATTGAATCATTTTGTGTGTTAGAGAAGTATCGTGTTCACTTTATGTTAAGTGAATTCGAATTCCTTTGAAAGAGTATGAGGGAAAAAGGGGTAAAATGAGGGAAAATGTTTGGGTAGCATAACATTTAAAGTGGGAATGATATGCCCCTATTGTGGGTGACCTGAGAGCTAATATAGGCAAGTCCATGACTTAAATCTTTTTTGGTGTGTCAGCTGATCAATGTGGGAAGCCTACAATAGGGTTTTGTATATGTAGAGGTCATATAAAGTTGATCACTATGAGAATATTTTCATTTGTATTTGACCTTTGGGAACAAAGCTTGGCCTAGCCATCCTTCAAGGGAGTGGTCTAAGCATTTATTTTTTATTTTTAAATAGATGTCCTTCAAGGGAGTAGTCTATGTTGAGAAACATGACCTTATAAATTAGAATCTATCTACATATCCCACTTTGTTTTTTGCTCTTAGCCATGGACAAGTCTATAGAGGCTTAACAGTTTTCCACTTTGAGGGAAAAACCATAGCACTCTGTAAGTTAACTAAGTGTGTAGGAGTAAGGGTGAAGAGAAAGGGAAATGAAGGAGTAACTCTAGTTAAGGGATGATCTAAAATTAAACATGTGGTGAAGTGATGCTTATCTAATAAAAGAATGGTCATAGGTGTAAGGCATTTAAAGGCTTAGGTTTTGGCCTTCCTTTGAGAGAAGAGAAGTGATAAGTTCCTGAGCCATACTTGTGAGTTATGATATAGGGTCCAAGCCAATAAGGATCAAATTTACCCCATTTGATTTTCTCCATGTTTGTCACATGTTGATTTTATTTTAAGATGAGATCTCTAATATGGAAATCTCACTCTTTAAGGATTTTTTTATAATTGTGTTTGATATGATCTTGATATATTTGGAGGTGGTTGAGGGCTATTAGATGGCACTCATCAAGAAATTTGAGTTGAGCTAAACATTCTTGGAAAAATTCATTGTTAGTAAGTATGCCTTTTAGAGAAATGCAAAGAGAATAAATCTAAACCTCAAGGGGCAAAACAACCTTTGCCCCATATACCAAAGAAAAAGTAGTATCACCCATAGGGGTTTGAATGCTAGTACGGTAAGCCCATAAAGAAAAGGGAATGTGTGTGTGTCAATATTTGCCCATATAGTTAAATACCTTCATCAAAATTTTGGTCAATGTTTTTTTAGAAGCTTCTACCTATCCATTTTCTTGTGGATAATATGATGATGAAAAGCTTAATTTAATTCTAAATGTCTCATAAAGACTTTAGATAGTCTTATTTTTGAAATATTTTCCATTATCTATTATAATTTTATGAGGGACACCAAAATGATAGATGATATGATGGTTGATAAAGTCAACAATTTTGTCAGCCTTAGTGGAAATGAGAGGAATGGCCTTGACCCACTTGGTGAAGTATTTAGTAGTAGTAATGATATAAATATGATGAAGAGATGAATGAGGGTTGATATCCTCAGTTAGATCTAAGACCTATTGGGAGAAGGAACAAAAGTCTTTGGTGACTTGTAATGCATGACTCAGAATGTGAAGGAGGTTAGTATGTTGTTGACATTTGACACAATGTTGAATGTAATCAACACAATCTTGATGGAGTGTGAGCCAATACTAGCCAAGTCAAAGGATACACTTGGCAACTGCATGACCATTAAAATTTCCACCACAAATCCCATCATAGACCTCCTTAATAGTGAATGGAATCTCAGTAATAGTGAGGCATCTAAGAAGGAAACCATCAAAACCCCACTTGTAGTTAAGTCCCCCTAGCATAGTGTAATGAGTGGCACATTTTATGAAGGTGAATATCCCATTATTGAAGAGATCAAAATGGATAATAGAGAAGGAAAGGTAATCCATGAGTTTCTTGTACCATAAGTCATGTGGGTTGAATGTTACATTTTTTGATAAAGAGGATGTTAGTTGATACACAGGAGGGTAATGTTAAGCAATACATGGTTAAATATATTTTTGAGGAAGAGGATGAAGAGGGTATGTATGAGGCAAGTGAATCCATTGTGTTAGAAAACTTATTTATAGATTGAGGAATAGTTTGTAAGAGATAAGAGTCAAATAATCCCAAGAGTGTATCTACATGATGTTTATATCACTGTAGAATCTTGTTTTTGAATAGATAGGAACCATTAACTTGGTTAACCACTAACTAAGAATCATTGAAAATGGTTATGGATTTGATACCTAGGAAGAGAACCATTTAAAGTCCTAAGACCAAAGACTCATATTCAGCCATGTTGTTAGTATATTCAAAATCTAGTTTAAATGATAAAGGCATAGGCTCACCATCTAGAGGAATAAGAATGACTCCCATACCCACACCATATTGAAATTTAGATCCATTAAATAACATCATCATTTGATAGGGGATGTCATCAATGGAGAGCATTGTGATGGATTCATCAGGAAATTCAAGGTTTAAAGGTTAGTTATCAGGTATAGGTGTGACAATTAACTAGTCAGTGATTGTTTGCTCCTTAATAGCCTTTTGTTGAATGAATTATAAGTCAAATTAAAAAAGAATCATGAGCCATTGAGATACATGTTGGTTGTGATATGGCTTCAAATACATGTATTTGAGGGGATCAATATGGGTGACTACATAGTTTTTGTGATTTAGGAGATAATGGTAAATCTTAGAGGTAGAAAATACCAGTGCGAGGTAAAGTTTTTTAGTATGGGTATATCAAGTCTCATAATAAATAAGTGTGAATATTATGTATTAAACCACATATTTTTGATGTTGGTCATCTCGATGTGCAATCATAACACCTAGAGAATGGTCTATTGTAAAGTTGTATACATAAAAAGGCTGATTTTCCTTAGGAGGAATAAGAGCTAGTGGGGAAAGGAGATATTATTTGAGTGAATCAAAATATTCCTATAAATCTATATTATAATGGAAGGAAGCATCCTTTTTGAGGAGATGGTGAAAGGGTTGGCAATGATATGACAACTAGGAGATGAGGTAGTGAATTGACTAAAGTTTGCCTTGTAGGCTACGAAGTTGTTTGATATTAGTAGGTGGAGGCATCTCTAGGATTGCTATAACCTTAATAGGTTCAACCTCAATACCATGGAGACAAACAATAAAACCTAATAACTTACTGGAAAGAACACCAAAGACACATTTCTTTGGGTTTACTCAAACATTATATTGGTAGAGATGAGAAAATATGGTTGTGAGAATCAACAAGTGATCTTGGTGGAGTTTATACTTTCCAAGTAAGTCATCTATGTAATCTTTCATAATTTTGTGTAAGATATCATGGAATATGTAAGTCATAACACGTTGATAAGTGTCACCATCATTCTTTACACCAAAAGGCATGACCCAATAATAGAAAGTTCTCCAAGGGGTAATGAAGGTTATCTTGTGTTGATCTTCAGGAGCAATGAGGATTTGATTATATATAGAGAACTCATCCATTATGTTGGGTGAATATTTTGTCACTAGATAACTAACAGTAAAATGGTTACATCAACCATAGCATAAGGATGTTTATGTGGCAAAATGGGTGTGGAGACCACAGCCAGAATGAGAGAAATCTCTGTTCTTAGTAAGGGGAGGTTTCCTATAATTTATTATATACTATAGCATATATATAAACTAAAAATACACACAAGGCTAAAATCATACCATCCATCTCTCCTTTTTTAGAGATAATGTTCACAAGATAGAGGAGAATTCTGGTGTAATTACTGAAACGCACTTCTCTTCTTTTAGAAGTGATATTCAGCCAACAACAAGATTCTTCCTAGGTAGTAACATAAACCACAAGAAACTAATGAAAGCACAAAGTCTTTCATTGTCTCTCCTACTGATTAGGATAAAGTAACATAATAGGATTAAATGCAGCTCAAAGTTTGCACCTAAAACTACAACAAAGTAAAGGATAACAAAGGATAAAGAGAGCTCAAAGTCTCTCTAGTATCTTTTACACAAAACACAGACTGAAGACAATTATGGTAGCACAAAGTCTCCCACAGTCAGCTTTAGGACATCTTTCAACTTACTTCCACTTGTTCTACTTGTTTGATTAAATGAACAAGACTATATTTAGGAAACAAACATAATAATAATTTCCTAGATGACACAAGCTTATTTCAACACAAAGTTTGAAAGGTCACTTGCTTTCTCATTCATGTAACAAAATATGATTAACAGTCTAAGCTCAAAGTCTTAGGATTGCCTTTCAATTTGGGTAGAACTTCACTTCTGATAATAGAGATATCTCTCTTATACAAAATGAGAGATTACAATATATAACATTACAAGAAAGACTTGGGTGCTTGTTTTCATGAAATCGACCCATGCTGAATTGAATGCATTAAATATCTATGAAAGGGCCATGCTAGAATAGGGCATCAACCTTGACTTTAGCATTCTAAATTATTTCAATTGTCCCTTCCTTAGCATGGGTTGTTTGGTATTCTTTATGACGCTTACAAGGCTATCCATTCGCCTTTTCTCAATGTAGAAAAATAGGCCATGCCTTGAATGTTTGTGTTCTCTAATGTCTACCTGGTGGACTATTCCACCTACTAGAAATAACTCTCCTAAAAATATTTCTAGATTTCCTATAGTTTTTCTCTCTTTCCTTGCCACGTTTTGTCTTTCCTTGGTGATCTAAGCTCTCGAGGCTATCTTCTCATTTTCTACTACTCTTTCAACTCCTTTCTGGGCTGGTCATTGTGCTTGTTCTTAGGTATTTAAAAATCAACAGCTATTCTATTACCCTAAAATTGACATCTACAGGGACATTATTGGTCACTTTGAACCTCTTTGAACCTTGAAATTTGAACTCTTTTGTTTCAGAGGTTCAATGGCTAAAAGGTTTAATGTTTTTTGAAGGGTTGCGTTCGCTTTCTTTTCTTCTTCAGTTGAACCATTTCTTTGATCTTCTTTCTAGAATATTCTACTTCCTTCATTTTCTCAAAGCTTTCATTTGAAATTATAAACTCATTGAACCGATTAAACCTTTAAACCTTTTGGGTTCAAGGTTCAATGGTTCAATGGTTCATTCTCTTTCTTTGAAGCCTTTTATTCTCTAAGTCCATCAAACTTATTGAACTGATTGAACCTTTGAACCTTTGGAACCATTTTGGTTCAAGGTTCAATGGTTCAACAATTCAATCTTATTTCATTGATTTCTTCGAAGCTTCGAACTCTCTGGATTTTCTAAGTCCATCTAAGTCATTTGAACCTTTGAACTCGTTGAACCTTTGAAATCTTTTTGGTTCAAGGTTCAATGGTTCAATAGTTCAATCTTCACTCTTTGATTCCTTCTTTTATTTAAGTCTTTTAGACTTATTGAACTCATTGAACCTTGAACCTTTGGACCATTTTGGTTCAAGGTTCATCGATTCAACCTTATCTCTTTGACTCCTTTTATTCTCTATGTCTGTTGAAGTCATTGAATTTTTGAACTCATTAAACCTTTGAACCTTGCAAATGTAGGGTTCAATGGTTTAATGGTTCAAAGTGGTTCATTCTAATTGTTTGAAGCCCACTGTTAAGTCTTTTGAATGAACCTTTGTGTTGAACTATCCTCAAAACACTAAGAAAAATCCTTAAGTGTTTTAAACTTCTTTCGAAGAAAGCCTACCTATTGAACCTGTGACTTCCTTAGCTGAAAAGGCTTGAATATTTAAAAAAAATTAACTACTCAAAACATTTTTGAGAAAGAAAAGAGAGAGTTTTGGTATTCAGGAACCAAATAGTTAGTATGTTGTCCACAAAAGAAAGTGATGGATTTTGGGAACAATAGCTAGCTCTAGTTGGGGAACTTACATCAATTGAAATTGAAGCAATCAAGGGGAGTAGAATCTAGAATCTTAGTGCCTTTATCTATGCCATTGTGCTACAGAGTCATGCTACCCAAAAAGAAAGGTGTCAAAAACCAATGGCACCAAAAATAAATAAAAAACACAAAACAAAGAAAGACTATACAAATGTATATATGTACAACTAGACTTATCTGATACTTCAAGGATTGAAATGCTTCAGATGTTGTCCACTATGAGGCAAAGTAAATGGCATTCTATCTTGATATTTTAGTAAGAAACTATTTTCACCATTTAAATGATGAATGGAAAATGGGCCTCTACATAAGGAATCAAATTTTTCATGCATTCCTTTTAGTTCTCTCCTCTTGTCCGACAACAAGACTTGATCTCCAATTTGAAAGTCATGGATCCTTGCTTTCTGGTCAAAGAGTTTATTTACCAGACTTTGATGTGTAGTAATTCGGTCCACCACCATAGTTCATTGCTCATTAAGCTCAGTCAAGCACATGATCCTTTTGTTGATGGAACTTTCAAAATTTGAATCTTCCACTGCCTTTGCTAACTTTAACACTAGTAATTCCACGGTGATTGGTATCTCTACATTGAGATCATACAGGAGTTGAAATGGGGACATACCAATTGCCCTCTTAGGTGTAATTTTGTCTACCCATAAAGCATCAAATAATGCTTTATGCCAAGTTCCTTAATTTTCATCTACCAGCTTCCTGATAATGGTCACTAGGTTCTTATTACTTTATTTTGCTTGACTATTTCCTTATAGTCAAAAGAGTAAGAGAGAATAATCTCATAATAGTAGCAGAACTAGGTGATCTTATGAGAAGATAAATAAGTTGCATTATCTATTACAATCTTGGTTGGGACCCTAAACCTAGAAATAATGTTTTCTTTAAGAAAATTACACACCACCTCTGACGTAGCATGCTTGACTATAATTGCTTCCACCCACTTGGTAAAGTAGTCTATGGCTATGAGGACATAATCATGTCAAATGCTTGAAGATGGATTTGCAGTGCCAATAAAATCAATTCTCCATTACTGAAATGGCTCTTCTATCACCACAGGATTGAGAGGTAACATAGCCAACTTGGGTTTGCTAATGAACTATTAACATAGCTCACATCTACGCACCCAAGTGTATGAATCTCTAAAATAGAGTAGGCCAATAGTACCTAGCTCATAGAATCTTATGGGCAGTTACAAGTACAAAAAAATGTCCTCCATAAGCCAAATTGTGGAAAGACTCCAAAAGTTTATTCTACGAAACTTTATCCATGCAACAAAGGAACACCCCATCAAGGTTCCTCTTATACAGACCATTGTCCCACAGGACAAAATTAGCAGCTTTCAACTTAACAGTCCTCTTTTCTTCACGAGATAGGTGAGCAAGACACTCACCATAGGTAAGGAAATGAGCAATATTTGAATACCACTCATTCGTAGTGGTGACAAAAGGAATTGTTGGCATGTATTCAAATTCTATTTCTTCATGCTCTACTTATTCTAGTATGTTATCAGCAATTAATTGGTAGAGGCTCCTTCCCTATAAAAGCTTTATAGGTTTGATAACAAGATCAAACTCCTAGATTTTGGCAATCTAATTTCCCTTTTTGGTTCCAAACTCCTGCTGAGTTAGTATGGACTTGACTATTGTATCAAAAAATAAAGTAACAGTGTGTGATTTCAAGATATAAAAATGGAAGTGTTTTACCACCTTTACCACAGCATAGGCATGCTTCTCCATGATTGAATACTTCAGCTCATGAGCTCTAAGAGGACAACTCATGAAAGATATGGGAGATTCCACACCTTCTTTGTTCTACTAAACTAAGATGGTTGAAAGCATATGTTCAGAAGCATAGCTATACATCATGAAGTTTTTAGTGTAATCAGGACAAACCAGGATGGGGGCATGGATAATAACTTCCTTGATGTCTTAAAATACTGACTCGTCTTCTTCAGTCCAGCTAAAAGTGGATTTACCCTTCATCATATTGACAATGTGGTGAGTCTTCTCTGCAAATTTAGGAATGAACCTTCATAAAAAATTCACCTTTCCAAAGAAAGAGTGAACTGCAGTCTTACTGGTAGGAAGAGCAAGCTCTTGAATGGATTTGACCTTTTTTGGGTCGATCTTTATGCCTTCTCAAGATACAGTGTGATCGAAAAATTTCCCTTCAGTAACTCTAAAAATTAATTTCTTGGTATACCATTTACTCTAGCACTTATTTTAAATGATGCACATGATTAGGATGATGCTTAGAAAAGACTATCAAATCATCAAGGTATACCATAATGAACTTACCCATTTCATTTCTAAAAGCAAGATCCATTGCTCTTTGGAAGGTGGCGCTAGCATTGATCAAACCAAAAGGCATTTTGTGATATGCAAAAGTGCCCCAAGGTGTTGTGAAAATAGTCTTATGTTGGTCTGATTCACCAAATTCCACTTTATTATATCTTGAAAAACCATCTAGCATTGATAAAATCTTAGTGCTAGTCACTGTTTGCAACAGTTGATCTATGATGGGTAGGGAATAGTTGTCTTTTAAGGATACATTTTCAGATTTCTAAAATCAACACACAGGTAAATTTCTATATTCTTATTTGTTGCAGGGACTATATTCACAACCTAGGTGGAATGATGGATTGGAAAAATAATTTTTACATTCAACATTTTTTGTATCTTAAAAAAGATAGTGCCTAATATCTTGGGGTTGTACTACCTTTGATTTTGCTTGTGAGGCAATGACCCAATTTTGAGAGGAATTTCATGCTTGATTTCTTCAGGTCTGAGAGATTTCATATCATCATATGAATATGCCAAAACATCAATGTAATGGTGAAGCAGAGTGATAATTTTGAGTTTTTCATCAGGGATACAACAATTTCCAATGTTGACCATTTTTGGATTGTCTTCTGTACTCAAATTGATTTGATCAAAATTCTTAGAGGATTTTGAATCCATTTTTTGTTCCTTGATAAAACTGTCATGCTTGTCAAAATGTTTCTCAAGAGAAACTAATCCTTTGGGAATTTTATTCCCTTTGATCTGAAAGAACTCTTCATCAGCTTTTGAATTTGTTTCTGGAGCTGATTCCTACAATAGAGATTTACTGCCTTTAAATTGAATCTTTTCAAAGCTATCCATCTGTTCCAAAAAAGTAATGATTTGGTTATCACTATTAAACACCTATCAATGGTCAGCATTATCAGGTACACTTGGTCGAAAGACCAACTTTATAGTGTACCTATCTTCTTTGAAATCTTGGTGAGGGACCAAAAGAATTACAGAGACGGCCAATGCATCTACACGACTATTAAATTCTATGGGCACAATAGAAATACTAAAGGAATCAAAGATTTCAATTTAGTCCCACACTAGATTGCAATAATATCACAATATTTCATTATTGGTTTGATACAGGTTCTTCACATGACAAACCACCAGCTCAGCATCCTCTTTGGCATAAAATGTTTTAACACCTTTCTCTTGAGTAGCCTTTAACCCAAACAGTAGCGATTCATATTCAACAGTGTTGTTGGTGTTGCTGAACTACAAATTATATGCATAGGGAAAATATCTCTGTGAGGAGATATTAAAACAACTCTAGTTCCAGAACTGGTAAAAGAGTTGATACCATCAAATTCTAGAATCCAAATATCATCAGAATTTGATCTTCTTTCGGATTTTTCTTCATCAGGAAGAGAAGATAATTTTTCATGTGTACTACACCCTACCAATTTTTCTAATGTTTCATCTAAATTTTTTAGATTGTCACCTATATAATTTTCATCTACTGAAATAGAAATGTCTTCAATAGTCAAAAAGCAATTACCCATGCTTGAAGACTCAAATAGAATTTGAGCTTCAAGGGCTGATGTTTGGGTGATAATGTACTTCAATTCCTTCTCAAGAAGTAGCCTTTACATGATGCCCTTGATGGGAATCCTCGCCTCAAATAGGTTTATGCTCAATTCTCCACCAACATCCTTACGAAAATTTTACCCAAGAATAATGCCATAGGAGGCTAGGACATCAGCCACCAAGATTGTCATTTTGATTCTCTTATCTGGGAAGGCCACAAATGCAAATTGAGCATCTTTAATTTGTCCTAGCAGAGGTAATTATTTGTTTTACATGGAGAAACATCTTCCAAAGGTATTAGTTAGTGTGAGACCAAGAGAGTCTACCACCTTGGTGGCCATGACATTGTTAGATGTGACAGAATCAATTATGCAATTGTTCAGCTGATGACTGTTTATCAATAGAGAGACGTAAAATGGCTCTATCTTCTTAGGGGTGGATCGAGGAGTAATCAAAATATTATTTTAGGTAGGTGTGTTCTTTGGGAGATCACAATTTGCTTTCAAAATTTCTTGTCCTATAGGGATGGTTTTATTCTTGACACATTGAACTAACCTATCCAACTGCTCAGGGTTAGATTGCAAGAATTCAAACTCAGACATTTAAATTTCAGTCTTCTTAACATAGTCAATTATATCAAATGACTAAAATGAATTAAAAATAGAGGAAGGTAGTTCATCAATCTAGTTTTTTAATAGGTGTAAGACTGGTCTATGAATTTGAAGTAGAAGGTGAAGGAATATTTAAGGTACTTACTTTTTTAGTGATCACCAGGTCCTTTGACTGGAAAGGCAGTGAAGTTCCTTAATAATTAAAATTGTTGGTCAAGATTATTCCCCTATTTTTCCTTTATCTTCTTATTGAGCTGACTGGTTCTAGGACCTAGTAAATATAGCATATGATCCATCAAATTCTTCACCTTTACTTCTAAGTTCATCCTGGTAATTCAAGAAATCAATGTTGGAGTCACCAGCTGATTCTTCTTGTCTTTCTTCAAAGAGATCAACATCATCTTCTTGGTTTAACTCAGGTTATAAAGAAAAATTAGATTCAATTTCAAGGTAACCAACTATTGAGTTAGCTGGTGCTGCTTCAATGGCAAGCTTCCCTAGTGGGGGAGGAAGGTGATTTGGTTGCCCTTGATTTTTGGCAGCATTGCCCTAATACGACTGGTTAGAAAACATCCTCCTTGGTATATCCTGATAAGAAAGAAGAGCAAACATCCCTTGCACCACTTACTTTTTGAGAGCTAGCAATTCATTTACTAGCTTTTGCACTATAAGATCAGTGGTGCATGTGGAAGAATATTTAGAAGATGAAGAAAAATTATTTATATTATGATCTCTTCTTATCTTTCATACCAAGATAAGGTCATCTTCAACCTCAGTCGCCAAAATTTGAGCTACAACAAGGTCTATGTGACTATCCTGCCTCAACAAGAAACTCACTTCAGGAAGCTAAGAATTGATGAAGAAGCATTTGAGATTATCAAGTGTTGGCTGAGCAATTATGGGAATCCTATTCCTCAGCTTATCAAATTTAGCAATGAAGTCTGTCATGGGTTCATGAGGCTCCTTCTTCATTTGTGTAAGCTGGGCTAACAGGGAGTGAGTATCTTCTACAAGTTTGAACTTGGCCTCAAATTTGGCTTTGAGAGTATTCCAATCAGTTACTATTTGTGCTTGCAGATGATAAAACCAGTCTATAGTAGTGCCTTACAATGTTTCTACAAATAGTCTAACTGTAATGTCTTCATATTCAACACTTATTACACCACAAGATATGCAAAAAGCTGTTATATGTTCATTAGGATGAACCTTCCCATCACCATAGAACTTGGGGAAATTCTTCCTTGAACTATGGGGTAGCTCATGTAGAGGTGGGGTCAGATTTAGGGGACCAAAAGTATTACCCCAGGGGCCTTGGACTGTCATGATATGGCTATTGAAAGGAGGGATAACAAATCTCTGTGGGATATATATAGACAAAGCTTTGCTAGCAAAGGAAAGAGAAGCTTTGCCTAGTATTGGGGACTTGATGTTTGTAGGAGGAAAACTCCTAGTTCACTAAAGGTGAGTTTGTGGAGGGGAAATATCAAAATTATTTTACTGCACAAGCTCAAATATAGGGTCAACAATACCTTGATCTCTCTGTCTTTGCATGTACAGTGGGTCTACCAAAGTGTAAAATGGAAATGGAAAAGAACTGAAACTACTTCAATTTGAAGCTTGAGGCTTCAAACTACTTGTTCTTCCCCAGCGAAGTCACCAAAAATTGTTGGGTGAATATTTTGTCACCAGCTGGCTGACGGCAAAATGGTTACATCAACCACAACATAAGGAGATTTATGTGGCAAAATGGGTGTGGTGACCACAGCCAGAATGAGATAAATCTCTCCTCTTAGCAAGGGGAGGTTCCCTATAATTTATTATATATTATAGCATATATATAAACTAAAAATACACACAAGGGTGAAATCATACTATCCATCTCTCCTTTTTCAAAGATGATGTTCACAAGATAAAGGAGAATTATGGTGTAATTAATGAAAGGCACTTCTCTTCTTTTATAAGTGATATTCAACCAACAGTAGGATTCTTTCTAGGTAGTAATAGAAACCACAAGAAACCAATGAAAGCACAAAGTCTTTCATTGTCTCTCCTACTAATTAAGACAAAGTAACATAGTAGGATTAAATGCATCTTAAAGTCTGCACCTAATACTACAATAGAGTAAAGGATAACGAAGGATAAAGAGAGATCAAAGTCTCTCTAGTATCCTTTACACAAAACACATACTAAAGACAATTATGGTAGCATAAAGTCTCCCACAGTTAGCTTTAAGACATCTTCCAACTTACTTCCACTTATTCTACTTGTTTGATTAAATGAACAAGACTGTATTTAGGAAACAAACATAAGAACAATTTCCTAGATGACACAAGCTTATTTCAACACAAAGTTTGAAAGGTCACTTACTTTCTCATTCATTTAACAAAATATGATTAATAGTCTAAGCTCAAAGTCTCAGGATTGCCTTTCAATTTGGGTAGAACTTCACTTTTGATAATAGAGAGATATCTCTTATACAAAATGAGAGATTACAATATATAGCATTACAAGAAAGACTTGGATGTTTGTTTTCATGAAATCGACCCATACTAAATTGAATGCATTAAATATCTGTGAAAGGGCCATGCTAGAATAGGGAATCAACCTTGACTTTGGCATTCTAAATTATCACAATTTTCCTTTCCTCAGCATGGGTTTTTTGGTCTTTTTTATGACATTTACAAGGCTATCCATTCACCTTTACTCAATGTAAGAAAATAGGCCACACCTTAAATGTTTGTGTTCTCTAATGTCTACTTGGTGGACTATTCCACCTACTAAATATAACTCTCCTACATATATTTCTAGATTTCTTATAGTTGTTCTCTTTTTTCTTACCACATTTTGTCTTTCCTTGGTGATCTGAGCTCTCAGGGCTATCTTCTAATTTTTTGCTTCTCTTTTGGCTCCTTTTTGGGCTGGTCACTGAGCTTGTTGTCAAGTCTTTTGAAAATTAGTGGCTATTCTATTACCTTGAAATTGATGTCTATGGGTACATCATTGGTTACTTTGAACCTCTTTGAACCTTGAACCTTGAACTCTTTTGGTTCAAAGGTTCAATGTTTTGTGAAGGGCCACATTTGCTTTCTTTTCTTCTTTGGTCAAACCATTTTTTTGATCTTCTTTCTGGAATCTTCCACTTCCTTCATTTGCTCAAAGCTTCCATTCAAAATTATGAACTCATTAAACCCATTGAGCCTTTGAACTTTTGAACCTTTTAGGTTCAAGGTTCAATGGTTCATTCTCTTTCTTTGAAGCCTTTTATTCTCTAAGTCCATCAAACTTATTGAACTCATTGAACCTTTGGAACCATTTTGGTTTAAGGTTCAATGATTCAATATTATTTCATCGATTTCATTTAAGCTTCGAACTCTCTAAATTTTCTAAGTCATTTGAACCTTTGAACTCATTGAACCTTTGAACTCATTTTGGTTCAAGGTTCAATGGTTAAACAGTTCAATCTTCGCTCTTTGATTCATTCTTTTCTTTAAGTATTTCAGACTTATTGAACTAGTTGAACCTTGAACCTTTGGACCATTTTGGCTCAAGGTTCATCAGTTTAACCTTATCTCTTCGACTCCTTTTATTCTCTATATCAACCGAAGTCATTGAATTTTTGAACTCATTGAACCTTTGAACCTTGTAGAGGTGGGGTTTAATGGTTCAAAGTGGTTCATTATAATTGTTTGAAGCCCACCGTTAAGTCTTTTAAATGAACCTTTGCATTGAACCATCTTCAAAATACTAAGGAAAAGCCTTAAGTATTTTTAACTTCCTTCAAAGAAAGCCTACCTATTGAACCTACAACTTCCTTAGGTGAAAAGGCTTGAATATTTGAAATACTTAACTACTCAAAACATTTTTGAGAAAGAAAAGAGAGAGTTTTGGTATGTAGGACCTAAATAGTCGATATGTTATCCTCAAAATCAAGTGACAGATTTTGGGAACAACACATAAGAGATAGAATCTCATGGCCAGATATTAAATCAACAAGTTGGTTGATACTTGGTAATGGGAAGTCATGTTTTGGATAAGTGAGTTTTAAGTCATGATAATTGGTGAAAATTTAGATTTCATCAGTCACTTTTATGATAGGAACAATATTATAAATCTATTGTGGGTAGTTAATGGGTTGGATAAAGTTAACATAAAGGAGGCATTGGAGCTTTTCTTTGATAAGGAGAGTAATATGAGGATGCATCTTGTGAAGCTTTTACTTAATAGGTTTAGCATCTCAATTGGTGACAATGCTATGGGTGATGATAGAGGGGTCAATACCAAGCATGTCATTATAAGACCAAGTAAAGGCTTTGATATGTTTATTAAGAAATGTGGCATAATCAGCTTGCTCAGAGGAATCCAAAGATTGACCAATGTTGAGGACATGAGGGTTATCGATAGAGGGCAAATTTATGTCAATGGTTGATTCATTTAACATAGATTATGTTTTGAATGAGAATGATTATTAGATATAAGAATCATTTTCACCCATGTATGTGAGAATTACATCATCATCTTGACATTGGATAGTGTTAATAGTGTTAGGAACCCCTCCAAGGAAGCACAATTGATTACTTTTCTTATAAGCAATTAAACACAAAATTATACCAGAATGATTAAGTAACTAGAAACTTGAAACAACAAAGAATTTGAGAGACAATACACAATCTTGTATTAAATACTCTTAGAAGAAAATACAATAAAGAAGATGCCACTTCTTCTTCCACCTCAAAGGCTTGCCACATCTCAAGGACTTCTTCCCTCTCTCTCTTTCTTAACCACAACCAACTCAACAACCTGAGTTGTTATCCCCTCCTTGAATGCTTCAGCTAATCTCCTTGACCTTACACCTTGTAGATCTCCTTGACCTTGCTTCCTTGCTTCAATTCTTTTACTTGCCTTCTTGATTACAATACATGCCTCATGGGTCTTTAAATAAGATCCCATGCATACAAAAAATAGACCTCTAATTACAATAATTAGACACGTAGCTCGAGACTATAATTAGCCCTTAACATGCAAACACTTAGTTCAACGAACTAACTATTCATGCAACGAATAGTTCTGGAACTGCCACAGGTGACCGACGTCGGTCCCTGTCTGCCTGGTGCTGACCAACATCGGCTGACTCCCTGTCAATGCTAGTTGCCTTCTACATTCATCATGACTGACATCGATTATACTACCAATGCCGGTGTCTCTGGAACTTCAGCAACCTCCTCCTCATCTGCATAGTTGAAGCTTTTAGCTCCACAACCTAACAATCTCCCACTTAGAGATAAATAGCTGCAACTGTACCTATACTTGTACACCATCTAGTTTGTTCCCTTAGCTCTATATCCCTCTTCAAAAATTACTCTTGAAGACCAACCACCACAAAACTTGTGATGTTATACCTGTCATCCAAGTCCCCTGCCACATCTAAACTTTCTGACAACTCCCACTGGAGACAAAATCAACCTGTGATCTTCCATGTCTCTTATGCCAAAAGAATTTTTCTACTTCCAAATTCTTCATGACATACCTCTGAACTAACTTTACCCTTAGCTCAACAACTCCTTGTATAGTAACCCTGCAACAAGCAACACAATACATTAACAGGATAATGTAGCTAATATTATCCAACCTGGTAAAGAAAAATACAATGGTCAAACCTCCATTGTCCTGCAGCCTACTCAAGACCATATACCCTAGCCTTCTATCTCACGTGTCCATCCACTCTCTTCTCTAACTTGGGAATCTATCCCTCATCCAGTGCTTTCTTCTAGCTAACAACTCCACCAACAAACCCCTGTTTGGTTCTTCTCCAAGGACTCACACTCCTCATCCATGTCAAGCTCCCACTATTTCTGGATTCTACCTGCATTGCCTCTTCATATCTTCCTGGTTCTTGACCATCAGTAAGAAATAAATAAAATAAAGAAGGTGAACAACAAATATGAGGTTCACATACCCTTTCTAACCTCCATATGGGCATTTGAGACTCCTTGATAGCTTGTTGTCCGTCCAACATCCATTTCAGTGACTGATCTCATCCATCTCCCAGTCTGCACCTGACTGATGTCAGTTCCCTGCATTGACCCTGACTGCCGATGGCATTTCCTTGGTCGACACCAGTGTCCCCTCTACCAATGTCGGTTCCTGTCTGACCGACGTCAGACTTCTCCTGCCTGACTCTACCGACCCTACTGGTCTGCACATGACTGATGTCGGTATCTACCTGACTGACATCGGTTCCATGTGACTGATGTTGGTACCTGTGTGTTCTTATAAGTGATGACTTCTTTATCTGTGAGCTCATCTTGGATCAAAACCCTGTCCATACTACCCTGCTTAGAATTATTTAACCCCTATGATTGATCTCTATCCCTTATCTCCTCCATAGACACCAAGGCTTCCCTGTTCTTGTCAAAAGCATCAAATTTCCTTTTCCTATAATGAACTCAATCTATGCCTTCTGAATCTGAACTCATACCTTTTGAATCAAGAACGTCCATTCCCTTCTTATTCATGTGACCAAGCCTATTAAGCCACATCTTTGAATCTACAGTTGAAATAGATAAACCAAAAGTAGAATCAGTAATACAAGTAGATAGATAAAGAGTACCTACTTTCTTACCTCTTACTAAAACAAGTGTACCCTTGGTAACCTTCCAAGAATCCACTGTGAGTTTTAGCGTGCATCCCTCATCACCCAACCTTCCTACATAAACCAAACTCTGCTTCAGAACTGGGACATGCATAACCTCCTTCAGCACCCATGTGTTATCCATCTACAATTTCAGCTGCACTTTCCCTTTGCCAACTATTTGACAAGGCATACCATCCCCTAAATAAAGCACTCCAAAGTCTCCCTGGACATACTCATGAAACAAATCTCTGTTTGGGGATGCATGGAAAGAAGAACTAGAATCTAAAACCCATGATTCTATCTGACTATCCAAAGAAAGTATGAGAGCATCCTGTACCACAATACCTACATCCTTTGCTTCTTCATCACCTTCATGTTGATTTTTTTTATCCCTCAACTAACACTCTTTCTTTGTGTGTCCTTTCTTTCCACAAAACCAGCAGGTGATACTTCCATTTTTGGATTCGGATCTCCTTCCCATCTTTGACCTTGATTTCCCTTGCTCAACCTTCTCTCTTTGCCTTCCCTTGCTTTCTATACTTAGAGCATTCCCTGATGATTCACCTATGCTTTTCCTGCATATTCTTTCATTCAAGATTACACTCACAACATCAACTTTTAAGTTTTTAGAAGCAGACGCAAAATTACTTACTGCCATAACCAAACTATCCCAACTTTTAGGTAAAGAGCATAAAATTAAGAGAGCCTTTACTTCATCATCAAAAATAATATTGACTAAAGCTAACTGGTTTACCAAACCATGGAAATCACTAAGATGAGTATGTACCGATCCACCTTCCTGCATTTGCAAAGTAAATAACTGCTTCATAAGAAATACCTTATTTGAAGCCGAGGGCTTTTCATATAAATTTGCCAAAGATTTTATCAACTCTTCCATTGTCTTACACTGTGATAAGTTGAAAATCATAGATGATGCAAGGCTCAACCTTATAGATCCCAGAGCCTTTTGATCAAGAACATTCCATTCTTCATCCTTCATATCTGTGGGCTTGCATGCAACCCCACCCAATGGTAAGTACAAATCCTTCTGATATAGATAATATTCTATCTGCATCCTCTAATATTGATAATTCTTGCTGTTAAACTTCTCCATTCATAGCTTACTTTCTTCTACCATTACTGAACTCCCACTCAATTAGAAACCCCTGAGAATGACCTGTAATCAAATAATAACCTGCTCCCTACAATCTAAGCTCTGATACCAACTATTAGGAAACCCTCCAAGGAAGCACAATTGATTACTTTTCTTATAAGCAATTAAACACAAAATTATATTAGAATGATTAAGTAACTAGAAACTTGAAATAGCAAAGAATTTGAGAGACAATACATAATCTTGTATTAAATACTCTTAGAAGAAAATACAATAAATAAAATGCCACTTCTTCTTCCACCTCAAAGGCTTGCCACACCTCAAGGACTTCTTCCCTCTCTCTCTTGCTCAACCACAACCAACTCAACAACCTGAGTTGTTATCCCCTCCTTGAATGCTTCAGTTGGTCTCCTTGACCTTACACCTTGTAGATCTCCTTGACCTTGCTTCCTTACTTCAATGCTTTTACTTGCCTTCTTGATTACAATACATGCCTCATGGGTCTTTAAATAGGATCCCATGCATACAAAAAATAGACCTCTAATTACAATAATTAGACACACAGCTTGAGACTATAATTAGCCCTTAACATGTAAACACTCGATTCAACGAACTAACTATTTGTGCAATGAACAGTTCTGGAACTGCCACAGGCAATTGATGTCGGTCCCTATCTACTTGGTGCTGACCGACGTCGGCTGACTCCCTACCGATGTTGGTTTCCTTCTGCATTCATCATGACTAACGTCAGTTATAGTGCCAACACTAGTGTCTCTGGAACTTCAACAACCTCCTCCTCATCTGCATAGTTGAAGCTTTTAGCTCCACAACCTAACAAATAGTGGGAGAGTCTTCATCAATTATTTCAAGATAAACTAGAGGAAGGGACCTTGTTTCCTTACCTTGGTGATAGGTGAGAGGCCCCAAATGGATGGCAATTATTGAAAAAAAAACTAGGAGGTATAGATACCTTTGATTTTGTGGGTGATGGTGGAAAAGAAGGTGGAGAAGAAGAGACTAGTTCTTTAATAATTGGTACATGGGAAGTTTTATTGAGTTTAGTTTGGTCATCATATCCCACTCCATGCCTCTTTTTGAAATTTTTAATGGTTGTGCTAGTAGGATATTTAATAGGCATATGGACATCTTACTCATAATGACCTAAACCAAATCCTTTCTAAGAACACTTATAGAGATAGATATGTACAAAACTAGGGTTTCTTAGGAAAGAGAAGTCATAGGTAAATGGTTGTGGTGAAGAAGATGGATTGTTGATAGTGAGATCTTGCTCAATTCCCCCATATGTGAAATTAGTTCAAAGGTTAGGGGGCCCATAAGGGATGACCATCCCAATGTGGGAATCATAATTTGGGTGCATGTGAAGCTTTCCATACTCTTGTGGAGTATAGAACATGTTAAGCATCAGCAAACAATATTCATCGAGTGATAAATGTTGAAAGGTCTCGTCCATGGGATCCTTGTCAAGAATTTGTGTTACTGATATTTGTATAACTGAGGGAGTGGAGCTTGTGGAAGATTTAGAAGTATAATGAAGAGAAGATGATGTTTTAAATGGAATGAAAACATCATTGGGACTATAAGTCATGTTTCATGTTTTAAACAAAGGTGGGTCAGTGGGTATAACATGCACTTGTCCATCATATTCAAACTTGACACAATGATGTAAAGTTGAGGGTACACATGCCATAACATGTATCTAAGGTCATCCAAGCAACATGTTATATTGGAAGTCTCTTTCTACAACATCTAAGAGATTAGTAATTATGTGGGGACCTACATGGATATGTAAGACATCAATTCCCACTGTAGTAATTGTGGTATCATTAAAGGAGTAGAGTATCGCATTAGTTTGAGACATGTAATTCTTAAGAAGAGCTAGCTGTTTATAAGCATGGGTGGAAATAATATTAATACTAGCTCCCCCATTGATAATGAATCTCTTGACATGATTTTGATCAATATATGTGGTAATAAAAAGGGTAGAATCCTGATCTTTAGGGTGTTAAAGTGGAATTTTTGAATTACTAAAGGAAGTCAAGGAGATGGAAGTAAGGGAGCTGACCAAAGATACAAGAGGTTGGGGATCATCAAGTTATACTTAAATTACTTGCAAGTCACTAATCAAAGCTTGATGGTGTTTGGATGAGTTTTGGATTAACTCATACAAAGACATTTTCATAGGAGTTTAGTGAGGTTGTTTCACCATCAAGCTTTGAATAACGTCTGAAGATGTTAGTTTTGGGACCCCTAATATGGAAATATTAGGGTTGGGAGGAGGAGTGTCTTTGGTGAAGGGATAAGCCCAAGGATCAATGACCTTTTTCTTACCTTTATCCTTTTGGTTTTATGATCATGTGGCCACATTAACTATGTTGATCTAAAATGTAGGTGAAGGAGGTGGAAAAGGTGGTATGACCACATATTTGGGTTTGAATTTAGGTGGAACAGTAGAATGCATTGTGGATGTTAGAGGTGGAATAATACGAAGGTTAGTGGGAGTATCAACAAAGAGAGTGTTGACATCAAAGTTTTGTTGAATGACTACTATGAGGGCTTTACAACTCTCAATATCATGTCAAGGTGAATGATGATATAAAGACACTTGTGTATCATTAAACCAAGATGGCTTCATTTCAAGAGGACTATAAGGCTTAATAGGAGGAAGGGTTATTATGGAATATTATAATAACTAACATAAGAAAAAGCTTTGAGATCCTATAAGTGGGCTTGCACTTGTGCTAATAGGAGTGGAGACCTTCTTTTGTTTAGGAGTTATAGAGGTGATTTTACATGGTGCCTTGTTTGGTGGTGGTGGAGTTACATGTTTTGCTAACACTTTCTTGGTGTTATATGTGAAAGGCCTACTAGGTCACAAAGGTAGGAGTGGAGGTAACTTAACCTTTTATTTTTCTTGGGTCAGCAATAATCCAGCTAAAGTAGAGGGGTGTGGTCCCAAAATTGATAGTAAAGTTGAGGTTCAAAGAGGGGATTGGCAAGATCAAAGAAGCTTAACATTTTTCTATAGTTTAGGCCATGAAATTATAACTTGTGGTTGAGGAGTTAAATTTAATTTCACTTGTGGATGAATTAAATTAGAAATGAGACATATGCCTAAGGGCCTAATCTACTTTAATGTGGCAGATGCCTATGAGGGTGAGGGTTCTAACATATATGGATGAACTTCTAGTGATTTTGGTGAAGAAGCTCTAACTTTATCAAAGACCTTAGGGTAAAGGGTAGTGAGAGGGTTTGAAATTAAGGTTGATACTCATTGTGTTGGATAAGGATTTTTAAGCCAGTCCCAAAATGCTACGTGATCTAATTTCGTGGAGTCAAGAAATTCTAGATTTTTAACCAACCATGAGAAGGGTTTAGATGAAGTTGGTGTAGGCCTTACGATTATGTATTTATAAGACTAAGGTGTTTAGGAGAGAGGGAAATTATATATCTCTATAACTTTGGACCAAAGATGAGAAAGAACCACAACGGGGTCTTCTTCGACAGAGACAGGAGAAGAGGCATGGTCTTCTATGGGTGGAGGAGAGGTAGGTGAAGAGGGTTCCTCAAGGGGGTAAAGCATAGGTATAATTTCTCCCTCAACATGTGGGTGAGGAATAGGTAAAGTATGATCCTCTATAGGTAAAAGAAGGGGCAAGAGTGGTACAATTAGAGTAGGTATAATAGGTCCCTCATCTAATGTGGGAGTAGATAATACTGACTCTTTAAGGTATAAAGGTGGTGTTAATGGGTAATACTCTCTATTAGTGGAGGAGAGGTAGGCAAAGAAGGTTCCTTAAGGGGGTATAACATAGGAATGATGTTCCATTCAACATGTGGTTACAAAATAGGTAAGGCATGGTCTTCCATAAGAAAAAAAATAAGTAATATTGGTGCAAAGGGAACTAGCAATATTGGTTCCTCTCATGGAAAAAGAAGTGGTAAAGGGGGATCTTCCTCATGTGGGAGTGGAATGGGTGATATGGGATATTCTACCTAGGGAGGAAGAATAGGAAAAATAAATGCCATTGACTATGGGGGAGGAGTTTACAAAATAAGTGCCTCTTATTGAGGGGAAGGTTAAACTAGAGGTAAAGGAAAGACCATATTAACCATATGGATAGGAAAAGGATGTTTGAACACATCCATACTTTGATTAAGGGGTGCATTAGGATTGTCCAAGATGAAATCACCTCTATCAAGCATGTCTTAAACAATGTTATTGAATGTCTTACAGTTATTAGAATTGTGACCTTTAACTTGATGGTATCTACAAAACTCATCTTCCTTTGACCAAGTTGGGATAGGATGGGAGGGGTCAAACTATATAGGAGGTTTGATTTGAGTAAGGGTTATGACACCTTGTTTTTATAGTTTCTTTAAAATGGATGTATATGACTCCCCAATAGGAGTGTATTTTCTTTGTTCATACCATTATTGGAATTGATTGGTGTTTCTACTCATTTTTTTGCTTTTACATTCAGAAGAAGAAGAAACTAAAGATTAATGGTCAGGGGTTAGATGATACCTAGATTAAGTTGTGCACTGTATCTAGACATTGTAGGAGCTCCTCTTTGGCTATGGAGGATGACACCTGTAGATAAGAATAAGACTTGAACAAAGAAAAAGTTAGATAGAGATATGGTGGACTACCAAGCAAAGTTCGGTCCCAGAAGTGTAGAAACTTCCTTATGGGATGACAGTCCACTTTTTGATAAAAAAGAGTGTTAGATAAATAAATAATAATGACTTAAAGAAAGATAAATAGATAACACGTACCTGATTCCTACAATTTATCCATCATAGTCACCGATGCCAGTTAGTCTACCATCATCAATTGGTCAATGTTACCGATGTCAGATTAGGCTACTAACATCGGTAGGGGCAATGGGCCTTGGACAGGATTCTAGAGATATGTCTATGGTTGATAAATGGTTCTAGGAGAGTTTAAAGGTCT
The DNA here is from genome assembly GCA_037957365.1 of Torreya grandis. Classification (NCBI taxonomy): domain Eukaryota; kingdom Viridiplantae; phylum Streptophyta; class Pinopsida; order Cupressales; family Taxaceae; genus Torreya; species Torreya grandis. Next base: position 723,159 of record JARHVA010001754.1, on the reverse strand, counting down.
ATGTGTAAGGTTGGAGGGAGATGAATAAGGTTTGCAGAAGGGCAAAGGTAGAGGATAGGTTGTTAGAAAGGGTAAGGGTAAGAGGATGGCTTTTCAGCCTCTCCAGGAAGACAGTTGAGTCGAGGTTTGGTTGATTGTATTTAGAAATAGTAAATAGACATTAATTACTACTATATTCTAAACACTAAAATAAGATAGAAGGATACTTAGCTCTACTTGGTAGAGAACCAGATGTGTTAAGGTGCTTATCCCTATTGTTCCTGATGTTGAGATGTCTGTGTAATGTTCCAATCCAATCTGGAGTGAGTTTTATAGAGTTTTTATAGCCTGAAGAGTGATAGTTGAATTTTGAAGTTTTTGTTCTTAGAGTGTGCCTGTTGATTGTCCAAGAGTCTAGGTGAGAGAGACAAGAGCTAGAGAGAAGAGATGCAGAGAGGATTCATGATTAGCACAACCTGTAACTCAACATTAGAACTCTAGTTTAAGTAAACTTATGTTGGTGATACTGCCAGCGTCGACCGATGGTTAATCAACATGTCGATGGCTAGATAATGGGTAAAAAGGGCTATTTTTAGCCCTTTGCCTATCTCCTCCATTTTCCGAAGTTTAGTTTCCATTGGTGAATAGTCCATGAATAGTGAGTTAAATAGGCACGAGAGTTAGTTAGGAGAGTTGGAATAGGCCATAGGTAACTCATAAGGTGAGTCATGGGGTAGAAAATGGACTTAGTCATGAGGGTGATCCAAGGTGAGTGTCCTGAGGGTGAGGTATCCTAAGGTGAGGTATGTCTAGGGTGATGTCATTAATTTAAAATAAGTAATTTATTTTAAATTAATAATGTGTGCAAGTGACCAAGGGGAGTCGACACAATTTTGGTGTCTACATTTGCCCCTTTTTGTCTTGTTGGTTATTCTGACAAACTGCAAGACAAAAATAGGAGTAAGTTACCCCAGGTATGGGATGAGGTCTTTTTCTTGTCTTGTTGGTTGTTCTAATGAACTACAAGACAAAAATAAGTGTAGGTTGCCCCAAATATGGGATGAGGTATTTTTCTTATCTTGTTGGTTGTTCTGACGAACTGCAAGACAAAAATAAGTGTAGGTTGCCCCAAATATGGGATGAGGTATTCCCCCTCAAAGCGGGAGTCAAGGGAAGGTAACCTGATATCAGGTGTTGATTTGATAGATAATGGATGGATATGGTGAAGTTAGAGTGTGAACGCTGTAATAATTGAGATTACACGTATACCACTTCATGGGATAGTTAGGTCAAATTATCACGGTCAAGGTCGAGGAGTGCTAAAATTGAAGTAACCGAGCCCCTAACATTTAGTCGTAGCTGATTGGGTTAAATGATCATAACTATAGCTCCAAGGGTCATCATGTTCCAAGTATCTCGGGCTCAGGAAGTGTTCCTAAAAAACACAAGAATGTCACAAGTAGTGGGGATCAACTTGGTGCGATCTGATACTTGTGAGGGTCATAATGTGAGGTGCGTATTATTTGCTAACTATTTGTGAGGTAGCATATATGCAATCAAAACAACCAAGGCAAAGTTGTCTCAAAAGTGGTTATGGTTTGAGGAGATAGTCATGATCTCCAAGGTTGTTGGTTGAGTCAAATTGAGATGTAAGTGATCTCAAGTGTTGTTTGTTGTGGTCAGAGAGATATATGTGAGTGATCTCCAATGTGCCCCATGAGAAGTCAAAGATGACTTTTACAGTGTCAAGACTGATTATTTGGTCATGATTTTAGGTTGATTTAGATAGTTGGTCCATTAGATGGATGGACGAAGGAATGGCCGAGCTAACCTCAAAAGATCCCATGTCAACTGAGTGCTACCTACATAGCCCCTGTTTGAAGGGCCTCAGGCCAATGTAGTTCTCCCTAAAAGGGAGGAAGGGTCAAAGAGGTTGATTGTTGGTTTGGTCATGTTAGTGTTGTTAGCATTTCCCATGTGTGTGATGGTTCATGCTTGAAATGATGAGTGTATGATGATGTTTCAGCCTTTTCCATATTATGTGATGGTGTATTCTGTAACATTGGTTATGTGGTTTTTCATCCCTAGCAATTTTCCATATTAGTGATGGTGCATGCTAAAAATGAAATGAGTATATTTATACCATAGCCTTTTCCATATTGTGTGATGGTGTATGCTGTAACATAAATTGTGTTTGGTCGATAGTTTCCATGTGTATTGTTTTCCATAGAAACTTATGTGAATGATGATGTCATGTTAGAAAATGTTTGGGTTTGGTTTGGTTGGGTTTGGTTGTATTTGACCAAAGTGTGTAAGAAGTGAAAGGTGCATTGCTCTTTCATTGATAAGGACCATAATGATAGCATAAATAAGGTTTTTGTAAACAAAAGCCTCGTTCATGCAGTACGTTGTTAACCATTGATTTATGTTAGAGAAGTATTTGAATCTCTTGACATTAAGTGAGCTCAAAATCCCTTGAGTATGTTGGGGTGATAGGTATGATTAGGTGATATGTCAAGATAGGGTAACACTTTTTGGTAGGGATAACTTTGCCCCTTTTATAGGTGACCCTGAGAATGACTATAGGCAAGTTTGTCAGTCTTTTTTTTTTTTTTAGTAGACTGATCAATGCGGGAAGTCTACTTAGGGATGTTGTTTTGTTTTATGGTCATGTTGTGCTATGTATGTAGCAAAATTTAGGCATAGCCATCCTTCAAGGGAGTGGTCTATATTCTAATTTGTATGGTTAAATGTCTTTGAATAGCTGTCCTTCAAGGGAGCAGTCTATCAATTACAATAATGATGTAGATATCCTTTGAGGGAGTAGTCTACATTTATAGTTTATGACCTTTGAATAGGCATCCCAATTTGATGTTTTGTTTGTGGACTGAAATTTTAGTAATGGACAAGACTATAGAGGTTTAGGGGTTTCCCTTTTATTAGGACAAAGCATTCATGCTTGACAAAAGGGTTGACTAATGTTTGTAGGAAAGAGGGTTGAAAGGAATAGGAATGGAAATGATGGGGGTTACTCAAGGGATGAGCTCAAATTAAACATCAAGTGAATGATTACTTGATTAACATTATAATGGTCATAGATGTAAGGCATTAAGAGGCTCAAGTTTTGGTCAGCCTTTGAAAGAAGATAGACGATAAGTGCCTGATCCATACGTTATTATGTAAGGTCTAAGTCAATTAGGAGCAAACTTGCCTTGTTTGCTTCTTTCCATATTGGTCACATGTTGGTTGATGCTTGGTTGATTGATATTTGGTCGATGTTTGGTTTGTTGATGTTTGGTCAATATGTTGTGATAGTTAGTATAAAGTCAAATTCCCCCGGTTGCTTTTGTAACAGGGACAATGTTTGACACCCATTGTGGATAATCAATGAGTTGGATAAATGAAATGGAGAGAAGACATTGAAGCTCTTCTTTGACAAGGAGTGTGATGTGAGGATGCATCTTGTGAAGATTTTACTTGATAGGATTAGTTTGAGAGGGCAGGTTCCTGATCTTCTAGGTTGTAGTCTAGAATCTCAGAATTATGGACGGTGATGGAGGCGATAGTGGGTAATGTTTTGACAAAAGTAGCCAGTGGTTGGGGGTCTTCAGTTTGGACCTCCACTATTTGTAAAGCTTTGATTAAATTTTGGTGATGTTATGGAGAGCTTTGAATGAGGTCATACAAAGATGTCTTCACAGGGGTTTGGTGAAGTTGTTTCACTTTGGAGTCGCAAATTGGGTTTGAGGATGTTTGTTGAGATGTGCCCAAGATTGAAATCTTGGGTTGTGGTGGTTGAGAGGGCTTGATGAAAGGATATGTCCAAGGGAGAGAAACCTTCTCTTTTCCTTTATCCTTCATGGTTTTTTTCTTTGTGGCCACATTAATGACATTGATTTCAAACAAAGGGGGCGAAGGTGGTAGAGGGACCATAGTCTGATGATGGGATCCCAATTTAGGTGAGGATGTTTGGGAGACATGGGATGGTGTTGATGGTTTGGTTAAAGGGTGGTCAAGAGGATCCTTAATGAAAAGGGTGTCCTTTTTTGGGTGTTGATGAATGACAACCTTAAGAGTGTAGCAACGTTCAGTGTCATGCCTAGGTGTGCGATGATACGCACAAAATTTAGTGTCATCAAACCAAGATCATTTTGATCCAAGAGTGGATGAGTTTGAAGGTGAAGAGGTATGGGAGGCATGTGATGATGTTATTAGTTTTTTAAAGGGGTCCTTAATGAGAAGGGTATCTTTTTTCAAGTGTTGATGAATGACAACCTTAAGAGCATAGCAATGCTCAGTGTCATGTCCAAGTGTGCGATGATATGCATAGATTTTAGTGTTGTCAAACCAAGATGGTTTTGGTTTGATGGTTGGTATGGTTTAATGGGCGGAAGAGTGATGCTAGAAGACTACAACAATCGATGTAATAGTGAAGCATAGGACCCCACTAATGGGTATGCACTCTTTGTTGTAGTAGGAGTTGACAATTTCTATTTACGAGTTGTTGGAGGAGTTTTTCGTACCATCTTTTTGTTTGGTGGTGTGGCCACTTGCGTAGATGGCACTTTCATGGTGAGATGTGTTGTATGTTTTAGAGGAAGTATGTTTTTGTCAGGTAAAGGTAGTAATGGAGGTGATTTGTTTTTGTTAGGTGTTGGAGTAGGAAGCACTCCTATTAAGGTGGAAGGGTGTGGGCCCAAAATAGAGGGCAATGGTGATGGTGGGGGAGAAGTTCTCTGACGCAGTTTAGTAGCCTTCTTTAGTTTGGTGCAAGGAATACTATTTAGGGGGGCGAGGTTCAAGTCTACCTTCACTTGTGGGTGAGTGAGGTTAGGTATAGGGCAAATGCCGAGTGATTTAATAGGTTTTGGCATGGTGGATGCTTGTGAGGGTTTGGGTGATTGTGAGAGCAGATATGTGTCAGACTCAGCAATCACAGGTGAAAGGTGAGAAAGAACCAATCTTTCTCACCTTATTCAGACAACACCCAGAAAGAAGAGATCCAGAGAGGATTCATGATTTATGATTTGAAATTAATGATTTTGTGATTAGGCATCCTGTAACTTAGCATTAGAATTTGGTTTAAGTAAACTAACGTCAGCATTCCTGCCAGCGTCGGCTGATAGTTGACCAATGTCAGTGGCTAGAAAATGAGTAAAAGGGTTATTTTTAGCCCTTTGCTTGTTTCTCCATGCGTCGAGTGTATTTGCCATTGGAGAATGGTCAAATGATGGGGTTATTATGCATGAGTGTTGGTTAGGAGGTTGGAATGGGTCTTAGGTGGTTATGATTTGGATGACTTAGTCTTGGGGTAAGTCATAGGGTAGGAAATGGTCTTAGGGGTGAGGTGTCCTAGGTGAGTTGTCTAGGTGATGTCATTAATTTAAAATAAGTATTTTATTTTAAATTAATAATGTGTGTAAGGGACCAAGGGGAGTCGACACAATTTTGGTGTCTACACTTGGTTAGATTTTGGGAAGTCAAAGAATTAGGTTGGTTTGCAGTTGTGGAAGAAGCTGACTTAATGACTACCACATTGGTAGAGCCTTTAGATTTTTGGTTATAAGGAGAATTTTTAGAAGAGGAGGAGTCATTTGATTTGGATTTGGAGTTCTTACTATGAAACTTGACTCTTCCTTCATCTATAGCATGAATCTCAAGTTTTCATGTCATTGTAAAGGCCTCATCAAATGTGCAAAAAGTTTGTACTCAGAGTGTGGATGAGATGTGCTTAGAACATGCCCTTGGAAAGAGATCGACAAGCTCAGGTTGGGGTAAGGAGAAGGAAATTTAATTGATCAAGCCTCTCTAATGAGCGATAAAATCTATAATAAACTCATCATCAAATTGTCTAATAGAATAAAGGTTTGTAATAGAAACCTTTTTAAAAATGTTAATAAAGAAATTGTCTAGGAATATTTGTGCAAGTTGGGTAAATGAGAAGAGGGAGTGTTAAGGTATAGAGCTATACCAATCTAAGGTAGCACCTAAAAGAGACATAGGGAAAGTGTGAAGTAGTAATGCATCATCATGCCCTATTAAATAACAAGCATGTCTAAATGCTCACAAATGTTGTTATGGGTCCTCTTTACTCTAGAAATGAGTAAATTTAGGGAATTCCCATTGGCTTGGATAAGGGAGAATAGGCATATAAGGATGGATGGGTTCATTTCATATCTAATCATAAGACAATACATTTTTTTAACTAGAAATGGATGTCTCTAGATTAGACATCTTGTCCATTAGCATCTTAATGAGGTCTAGAAGGGGATTAGTTGGTGGGATACCTCCTAAGTTATAGGGAACCCGATAGGAAGTAGAGGGAGTATATGACATAGCTTGTTGTAGTTATGTTGGTTCAACATAAGGATAATGAGTCATAGGCTGGTAGGTAGAAAGAAAAAGGGGCTTGTCCCATTGGGTTAGAGACTATGTTTTGGTTGGATGTTGTTATTATAGATTGAGTTATTGACATGGTTAAAATGGATGAAGGGTGAGTCATAACTTAGGTAATTATAGGCATGAGATTAGATGGAATAGGTACTAATAAATTCTAAAATGGGGTGTGACTTGATTGAATTGCTTGTGGTTGTGAAAGTAAGGAAGTCACACCAGGGTTTAGGTGGGATTGGCCAGTAGGTGATGTTAAACTTTGGACATTGTTTATGGTTGGCTTACTTGTTGAGGAGTGGTTTGAGTAACTATGGGGAAAATAGTTGAGGTGGTTGAAACTAAATTTGTCTCCATTAGAGAGGTTGGCATACCATAGATTGGGTCACCCAAAGAATTATAGGTTGGGGTCATAGCAAGGTAATGCTGAAGGGATACCACATTGTGATCAAGAAATTTAGCAAAATATTGATCTCCTTCATGTACAATGGGAATTTGGTTGGGGATGGGAGTATGCTCTGTATCTAAAGTATGCTTTATGATAGACTCAACAATAAGAGGGGAAGGTGGAAGTGGTTGCCAACTTGCATAATTGGCAAGAATTTTGTCTTGAGCTCATGTCAATACCATGCAAGAGGAAGTATAAATAGTCTTACTACTCTGTATTAGTGACAGAATAAATAAAAACTAGGTTTGAGTGTAGGTAAGTGGGTTGTTTTAACTTGATGTTTTGAGCAACTCAAAATTACATAGTCATCGATATCGATCACTTGATCGATGTCGGTAGTAAAATTTTGCTAACATCAGTGGGATTAACCAATGTCAATACTAAAGTATGTTGATGTCAGTATAGTTAACTGATGTCAGTTAACATGATATCTTAGGAGATGGAAAATCCAAAGTTTTAAAAACCTTGAAGTTGAAACTAGGTAAAATAGTGGATGTAAGAGGTCTGTTTAAGAAGGAAGAACACTCATAAAACTTGAGATAATAGGTTATACAAACTAAGTATTAGAAATAGTGTTGATTTTGTTGATCAATATGAAAATGTCCTTACCAACTCCAAAATATAGAAGGCAATAGAAAAGCAAAAAAAGAACATACAACCACAAACTATTAACTCCTAGAGATTAATTTTAGTCTTGTGTTGGCCTATGCCTTAATCAAATAGTGAGAAGAAAATCTAGTTGTTAAAGGTACTAGAAAGAAATCTAGAGCTATTTTTAAGTTAGTTTTAGTGTTGAAGAGGAAATCTATGTTAGACTAGGTATATGGCTTGTTATAGGATCTTACTCCCTGCACTTCATGAACTTGAATCCAAGCTAGGCTGCTTAGCCAAAATATACCTTCTATCTAGAGTTTATACTCTACTAGAGAATGGAGTGGGTTCTCCTTTTGGTGGTGAAATCCATGTAGGATAGCCAAGTAGGGTAAAGTGATGCACCAGGTGATGAAATCTTGATGGGGATTTTTTTTGGTGAGTTTAGATGTTAGTTTTTTTGTGAGTGTGATTTAGTTGTGTAAAATAGGTGAACTACAATTCATTCATAATGCTTGTAATTAACTAGGTGAGCTAATATGCAACAAGCAAACAATGAAATGTAATAAATTTTAAATTCAAATCTAAAATGTTTAGATTCAAATGAAGACAAAGATGAAATAAGAGTAGAGAATGAAATTCACTATCCTAATGTGTATGCAAGAGGAAGTAAAGAAGAGATTCTTTCAACTTGTAAGAAAAATGATGAATTAATTTTAAAGGGAAAGAGAAAAGAAGAAAATTTTAGTTTATTGTTTAAATAAAAAATAAAATGTTGAATTTTTGGTTTTAAGAGAGAAGAGAATAGAAAAGTGCAAGAAATGAAGTTTTCACTATAATGAACCTATATGAATGCTTAAAAAAAGTAATGAACTCAAGGAAAACTCTAGGGTCCCAATGAGCATGCCATAAATGTTTTGCTAAAAGTTTTCTATGTCAAGTTTGAAGAAAAATAGAGAAGAATTATAGGGATAAGTGATTAGAATGAACTTGAATTGGTTTGCGTTCCATATCTAGATGTTGTGAGCACTCCTCTTTGGCCGGGGAGGACTACCTATAAATAAGAAAGCTCTACCACAAATGTTTGTTAGTAGATAAATGAGTGGCCTGCCAAGCTACGCACTTGTTTTAAGAAGTGTGAAACTTTCTTAGAGATGATAGTCCACTTTTGAGAGATAAAAGAGTAATAAATAACTAAAAGAGAGGTAAAGAGAGAGTGAAAGAGAGATAATGTTACCATTATTCACAACCTGAGTGTAAAAAAAAGTAACAAAGTATAGGTGGTATATTCTCTTTACTTTTTAGAAGTTGTTTGGGTAGGTTTTGGAAATGTTAGGGAATCCATAGTCACCAATATCGGTGTAGAAATGACTGATATCAATTATGTTGCTAAAGTCAATGGGTGAAGGTGACTGATGTCAATTAGGCTATCGAGGTTGGTAGGGGAAATAATTGACTAAGAGCTTCAAGAATCACTTTTTTAAGTCTGAGAAATGATTTTGGTCAGGTCTAGGAGGTTGGAGAGACTTGTGAGAGAGAGAGAGAGAGTATGGTTTAGATGGATCTAGTCAGAGGTTTAATGTGTCAATTCAAGGGGGAAAAATTAGGGAAGCTTTATAACTCCCTCATAGAGGTTCGGTCAGGAAGGTATAAGTAATGAAAAATAGATATAAAGTGATAGCAAAGTAAATTCTCAAAATACTTATAGAATAAGTGATGTCCTTAGGTGTAGTGGTGACTGAATGATAAGTGACAGATGGTGGCTCTTATAGGTAGTCTGAACTGATGCCCTAAATAGAGAGAAAAAGTGGGTACTATTGGTACTCAAGATCTTGGCTCCTAATCTAGATTGACTTACATAAGATAACAGTAAGCTAGGATGTCAAAATTTGAATGTCGAGAGCTTGAATGCAAATAAGAATGAGTTTTCTTGATTTATACTAACCTAAAATTAAGGTTATAATTTGTCTTATATAACTGACATCAGTGATCCCACTAACATCGACCATGGGTTGATCGATGCCAATAATCTTAGAATAGGTAAAACTACTATTTTTGGCTAGTTTTCTATTGTTCCTCACGCCAAGTGTGGCACCCATTACAAAATGGTAAAAATAAGAGGATAAGATAGATGTAGTTGGTTAGGAATTTAGTTTTTAGGTGAGAATAAGTCTTGTGTAATTAGGATAAGGGGACTAAGTCTTGAGGTGACTCATCAGGTGAGAATCAGTCTTAGGATGAGGTGGCCTGATAAGGTGGCAAAAGGGGTTTTTAATTAACTTAATTAAGTATTTTAAATTAATTAAATATGCGAGGGGTAAAATTATGGGATAGGGAGGCTAATTTTTTATTATTTAAAATGGGCTAAAGGGAGGTTTCAACATAGGGAGTTACACATGTGTGTGGGATGTAATTTTGGTGTCTACAGATAGATTCACCTATGTGAGGAGATAATATGGTTTAAATTTTTGATCATGAGGTTGAGTGTAAATTTTTTTAATAGTGAAAAGTTGGCCTCTCAAATAGAATTCACTAATTTTTTATACTTAGTTAAATTTGTAAGAGGAGATCTAACGTTGAACATTTAACCTGAATAAATAAGGATCTAACAAAGTGCATGATCTTATCAGTAGTGATCCAATGGTACGCATTTAGTCAATATATCAAATAATCTAAGGCTTTATATGCTAATGAAAATTATCATAATATCAAAATATTTTAAATAATATAAATGTCACATGGGTGCTCTTATAGATGGATATCGAAAGTGTAGATCAAGTTAGATAGTCAATATACTAAGAAGGCACACAGATCTACCAAGTGGCATGATCATGGGAATGAAGAAATAAGATCAATGGTGAGATTGTAAGGTAAATACTAGGATACTTACAAGGAGATATACAAATCCTATTTGATATAGCTACCATGAGAAAGGAGATGAAGGCACGTGGTCGATGTATTTGCATTACATAGTGCAGTTGGCATTTGAATTAACAAAGGAAAAAACTAGTTTGTAGTATTTAAACTATATCTTTTAATCTTAGATGAATTTCATGATGGTTCAAAATGAAAAAATATAAAGGAATCAAAGGTACATCTAAAGACACTAGTTATAAGGTTTTATTTTTTGGAGAGTCAAATATATTGGGCTTCAAAGTTGACTATGTGTTTGACCATGTTCTGCAAGTGACCCGAGAAGGATAATTGAGTCATTATTGATAATATGTTGATGTTTAAAGATGGAATAACTATTTGAGAGTGTTTTAGACTCCATGAAGACTATTTATATGGATTTTTAAGGTTTTTCAAATATATATTTAGTGTTAACAATTTCTTAGAAGTTGATTATGTTTGTTGAATGCACTAATAGATTTAGTGACCACTTTATAGAAGTGTGTTGGAAGAGTTTTGAGTATAATTGAAGAAGAAAATGAGTATGGAGATATTATATAGGTATATAAGGAATATTATAAGGAATTTGTTTTCATAAGTTTCCCCTGATTAGATATGGAGAGTTAAAAAAGTGTGACTATATTTTGACTATATGTGACAAATCTGAGTGGTCATTTTGAGAGAGTTGAATTGATTACTTAGAACCTATGTTGAAGTGTATAAATCACATGGAGGTGTATTTGAGCTCATAAATGGTTCATACATGTGATATAATCATATGTCTATGTGAAATATTTGAGTTTTAACTTCATAAGTTTGAGACTATGTTTTTTATATATGAAGACCTAAAGAACAAAGATACCTAATTGGTAGGTTTGAGTGTTGAGTTGGTGTTCCACATGGAATGGACCCATGAGGGAGTGACCAAAGGGGTATTGGAGCTAGTTTTGATTTTTTTGAATAATTTTTAAGTTATGAAGGTATTCCAAGTAGTCTCACATGTAATGTGTGAGTATGAAGGCCTAATTATTTTAGGTCTCACCAACACCTAATGGTGGTTTGAGGCTAATGAAGTAATGATCAACCTATAAAGAGTGGGGTTATTAAATGTAACATGTATGAGGAAATATTTAAAAGGTATAAAAAATATGTAAATCATCTTGGATAACCAAGATGGGTCAAAGGAAGACACTGGTTTAAGTACAAGGTCTAATTGGATTAATTGTGCTAGTTATGTATGTGTGGATTCAAGCAAAGAAGAGAACATTTGAAATAGAAGGTACAGGTTAGTAAGGACCATCATAATGTGATTAAGATCAAAAATTTTTATCTATTCAAGTTTATTTAAGAGTAAATATAGGTCATTAGACCTAATGAGCCTAGAAGAGGCAGTTTGAGCAAGTTATCCCTAGAGGTAGCTTGAGAGAGATTATAGATGAAGAGTGTAGATAAAGGTGATCATCATCAGTTTATGATTAAAAACAAGTGTTAAAGGTGATATATTTAGGTATTTAAGTGGGTAATTAGTTACCTATGTGGTTTGTTCTTCCTTGTAAGATAAATATTGCTAAAGGTCTAGTTATTATGGGTGCCCAACGAGACAGGGGTAGTAACTCCTTATGGGATTGGTGTCTCACTAAACTAAGGGATGAGTGTTCCTTGATAAATCAGTGTTGGTCTAAATTTTGAATCTTATTTTATAGTACTATAGTCCATATTTTAGAGTTTAGTGGGTTTTATGCCCCAAGAGAGTTTCCCACATATATGATGTGTTCATGTGATGTATGTTCTTATGTATGCTTTGGATGTATATGCTTTCGTGTTTATGTTTCTTGATTAAGTTGATGTATGTTGAATTTTAAGAGTTAGGAATTAAATTTGATTATATTTCATCACTAATTCACCCCCACTCCCTCTTAGTCATTGTACCTTTAACACTTATCCCATGTCCCTAGTCATGTGTTACATGTATCTAGAGACTTTTAGCCTTTCTCATAATGTGATTTAAACATTATAGGGTAGATTAATCCTAAATATTACTAGAAACATAGTTTTATCATTACTAATATTTAATATTTCACTAAATAGGTGGAATCCATCCCCTTATTTTGATCAAGGAAGATAAGATCATTGATTTCATTAATCATCACATCATATGGCATTTTTGTGTCCTACATAAAATCATTACAGATAATGGAAAATATTTTAAAAATAAACAAGTCCAAAATTTATGTGATTCCTTTGGTATTAAGATAAGTTTTTTATCACCTTATTATCTGCAAGACAATGTAAAAGCTAAAGCATCAAATAAAACCCTTATCAAGATGTTAACCAAAATAGTCAATGAGGCTAGAAAGGATTAGCATCTTCACATACTTTTTGATTTATGTGCTTATCAAACTAGTATTAGAAAACCTACGAGGGCCACCCCTTTTTCTTTGGTCTATGGTACCAAAGTAGTTCTCCCCTTAGAAGTATAAATTCCTTCCCTTCATATCTCTCTTAAGGATATCATTTTTGAAGAGGATTACCATCAAGAATGACTAACACAACTTGAAATTTTAGATGAGCATCGAGCCAAATCCATTGATTACCTTCATATATATCAAGAATGGATAAAATGTGCATATAATAAACATTTAAAAGAATGATAATTTAATATCAGTGACCTTGTCCTTAAATAAAATCAACTTGTCACAAATATGGAAAAAGTATATGAGGAAAGTTTGATCCAAATTGGTTTGGACCCATTATTATCACTCATAAATATGGATCTAGATCATATCATTTAGATTACCTTGACAAAAAACTAGAGCATGAACCTCTTAATGCTTTGCATCTGCATCCTTTCTATTATTAATGATCTTATTGCAAACACTAGTCAACATAAGTTCTCTTAAACTCTTATCCCCTATCTATAAACATACCCAATAATGATAGAGAATCATGTGGATTTATGATAGTATCTTATTTTATCCTTAAATATGGACACTCTAGATATGTTTATAACACTTTCTCATGGATTATCTCCACTCAAAATAGAGTAGAGTTCCAAATTATTATTTCCTAAAGTCCTTCACCTTAAAAGTTGGTTTGAAAGGAATAACACATGGTATTGTCTTATGAAAACATATTATATTGCCTTAAATATAATATAGGGAAAAAAATTTAATTTGGGATACAAATCAATAAAATCTCAAAATGACAAACTGATCCCTTGAAGGATAGTTTTTATCAAAATCAAGAAAAAAGCAAAGTTTTAGACTAATCCCTCAAAGGACATCTACTAATACATATATATCTAAACATTTAGACCACTCACTTTAAGGATGTATATGTGCTTATGATTTAGGAAACTTCACACATTGATCAGTTTCCTATTAAAATTAGACCATTTAAAAATCTATAAAATCAAAATTATATCCCATGAAAGCTTCCTACATTGATCACCTTTCATAAATTTGTAGACTTCTTGAATTGATCAGTCTACACATATATGCATAGATTATCTTAAGGTTAAACAACATGAAAACATAAAACAACATGTGTATTCCTATAGAATTAATTTTTTCCCCCATTCTTTGCAAACATAGAATCCTCTTTTCAAAGCAAAGATTTATGAATTTAGTTGATAGGAGATTATTAAGGATTTTAATTAACATTAGATAAAAGGGCATATATTATAAAGAAACAAGAGACATATATTTGTAGGGTCCAATACAATTATGAGTCATGCATCCTTGGCCCATTAATACAAAATCTATTTTATCATAAATTTCAAACATTTAAATTCATGTAAAATAATAGTATAATCTAAAAATCCATAATCAACCATGATATAAAATACCATCCATGTAATATTATTAGTATAATAAAAATTTAAAAATCCATATAAACACCATCCATGTAATATAAAGTTCATAATACATCATAAATTATCACATGTATTAAAATCCATGATCTGTCATAAATAAAACACATACACATAAATCTATGATCAAGATAAATGCAACATCACATGATCTAAAAACCATAATCTATGTAAGTACCATATAATAAATATAACCCATGATATAAATAAACTAAAATTCCATCTAAACATAAATACAAATAATTCAAATCCATAGATCATGTAATAATGTGTGTAAACATTAACGTCTTAAGTTGCACCCTAGCTGAGTAAGGAGATTGTTCAAGTCCTCTTGATAAAACCTAATCCAATGTGGGAATGACCCTAAGATGTGGGTCACTTAATCTTGGGTTAGAAATTTGGAGAAGGTTGACTTCCTTTTGGGTCTATCACCTATGCTAAATCTAAACTAGTTTCTTGCTGGGAAAAGGGGAGAGAGATTAACAATAATCCATGAAAGCATATAAAAAGGAGGTGATACACCAAATGTTTTGATCCTTAAAATTTGCACAAGACATAATATAAGATGCATTCAAGACTGATAAACATCACTTCATTCACTCTTTGATCAACTTACACATAAATATTTCATAGAAAGGTATGGACTAGCTATTGACTTGGCATGGGAGGGCAGTCGTCCACTTCCAAACTAACCAATAGACTATATATGCACTTAGAATGACCTATGAGAACTACCAAAATACTAATTGAAGGTGAGAAAACTCATATAGAGGTAAGGAAAACATACATTCACTTAACCACGTCAATGAATTCGTGAGACACACTTCAACTCAACTTAAAAATGAAGGAATTCGGTCTTTATTGAATCAAATAAGTGTTACAGTATAAATATTGGTAGAGTCTAGTCATGCCAAAGAGATGGATGATTTTCAAGGCTTAGAAGCTTGTATTTATAGTTGAATGGGATGAGAGAGATGGTAATCATGTGTATAAGGATGGAGAAGGGAGCATAATGACCATGAATATTCATTCTAGTGTTGATGCCATTAGAAAAAATCATAATGTCTATGACTACTTCTGAAAAGTAGCCATTACAATTGTATCAATCCCTTTCAATCTATTTTTTTCCTATATTGATGCTCCTTATAGTTATAATAATGATATCATGTCATTTGAAATTTAAATTCCAGCATCAAAGTAGTTACAATAGTTAGTCAATCTATTACAATCTTGTTCTAGTGTTAATTTCTCCCTAATAGTTCATCTTTCCATGTAAAAAGGGTCATAATTAGATTTAAGACCACATTGATAATATATTATCCACACTATAGGTTTTGGTGATGAACCTTTGAAATTGATGCATTTGCCTATATGGCATCCCCTTGAAATATTTTCTTTAGTTTGACTTAGATCTTATTTGGCTTTGACTTTTGATATTGGCCCTTGATCTTGATCTGGGTTTCTAATAATGTACCACCTGACATCTCTTCATTCATTCTCAAGATCTTAATATCAACTATTTAACTCATTAACCTCATGCACATCATAGATCTACTTTGGTATAAATTAATGTGAGCCATAGATATTCTTCTAGTTTAATGTGGTTGAGACACTTGTCATCCATGTATTTGCCTTCAAGATTCACTGACTCTTTGGCCTCTCACTCACCATCAATATTCTTTTATATAATGGATCATACACCATCAATATATCTAGGCCCATTGGTCTTATAAATCAATGTGCACCATTATATATTTACTCAGGTACTCAAGATATTACCACTTTTTAGCTACACATTCATGCTAACCTTTTGACTTGATGCTCACCATTGATCTTTTATGTATGATCAAACACATGTCGTTAGATCTTTAGGACCCAATAGATTTGTCAGTGACCATGCACCATTGGATTTTATCTTAGCTTTTTATATTTAGACACTTGTTATTTGCATGTTCATCCTTAGAAATTTTTAATTTAAATGGATATTTTCCATAGATTTAACTTGACGTCCCCACACATGACTTACTCTATAAGTCTAAATTTGAAGCATTATATCTTGAGATAGCAAGGTCATCAAGACATGAATTTTATAGAGAATGTTCAAGGCATGAAAGACATCATTTCCATGTAATAATTTGGCTTCAGGGACTTCTTGAGCATACTTATAAAACACACAATCAAACTAGTCTATTCAGGTTTTTTGATGTGTAATGATGGTTTAGTTCTTCTAGACTTGTGCTTGAAATATTGATTGATCTTTCAAATCTCTAATGAGTCTTTAAGGCCTTTAAAAACTTGTTCCATGATCCTAATTGTATTGATCATCATGAGAACCTACTTCCTCAAAATTTGGCAAACTACACTTTTGAGTTTACTTAAAGTGTTTCAAAAGATTTGTAAGATATATGTGACTTTGGACCACTCATTCTATTCAAAACTCTACTCATCTCATCCATTTAGGTAGAATTTTTGTATGTAGGCCAAAATTGAACAACATCTTTAGTAATTCATAGGGAAGCATGCTTACTATGATTGAGAACCTAGACTAGTTTGCATGACTCTTGGACTCATAAATAATGATAGGTTTGATTCATGCTTTTAAACTACCCTTTTGACTAAAGGAAGACAATAATTCCACCAAAAAAAGAAGGGAAACATATAAAATATGGAAACTAACTAAACAAATCAAAATCAAACAAACTAATGCACTAGGACAACACTTAGAGGAAAGACAAAACAAACTATGTACAAAGAACTCAACCTTTAGTAGTAATATTTCAAGTGTATCCAATTAACTGGGATAGGAAGATCCTTACCATCTATCCTTTCAAGTTGGAAGACAATGTGGGATTTGTAGCTAGAGACTATTTATGGACTACTCCAAAGAGAGTCAAAATTTGTATGTCTTCTTAGCTTGGCTCTATCCTCATCCTACTTGGGGACCAAATCTCCTTCTTTGAAACTTCATGAAGAAGCTCCTTTGTCAAAGGCTCTTTTCACTTTTGCTTGGTGTATTTCCATGGATATCATGGATTGATGTCTTGTCTCTTCCAACTACATCAGCTCATCATATCTGATCTTCATAGGTTCATTCTCAATAAAATCAAGTTGATGCATTAGTTCTAAGATAGGAAATTCAAGAGAAATAGGCATTCTTTCTTCTTTACCATCTACCAACTTGTAGGGAGAGTTGGATATTGACCTTTTGTAGTGACTTATCATCCTATAGAGCTGAATTCAATTTTAGATGCCATGACCTCTAATTATCTTCAATTATTCTTCTTATGATATTCAACAAGTTCTTATTAGTGGACTCAACAAGACCATTTCCTTAGGGATAATAGTTTGATGAAGTGCTAAGATAAATCCCATGTTGAATATTCCATATACTAATCCTAGTCCCCATAAAGGCCATAACATTTCCATAAATGATGGTTGAAGGGGATATAAACCTAGTAAGCAGGCCTTCATAGAAATCTAGAACATTAGTCTCATTTGCTTCCTTCAATGCCACTACTTATGTCCATCTAGTGAAGTAATATATAGTAGTTAGTATCCATTTATGACCTAAGATTTAAGGGGGGTTAATGATACTAATAAATTCCAATCCCCATTGGATAAATGGCTGATCCACTATAATTGGTTAGAGAGGTAAGGCAACAAGTGTCACCTTTTTTACAAATATAACACATTGTCTACATTTCCTAATCCATGCATGATTATCACCAAATAAGTTTGGACAATAATACCCTCTTCTCATGATCTTGTGGGTTGTGGTCCTTTTTGAATATTTCCTTCCACCATGTCCTTCATGGAACTCTTCAAGTAGCCTTTCCTTTTGATGTTATTCAATGCATGTTAACAACATGCCATTAATATTTTTCTTGAACAAAACACCATCAACAAGAAGAAATGGAATGGATTGCACTCTAAAATATATTATTTTTAAAGGAATTAGGTGAGAGGGATAAATACCATCTTGGATATATGTTACCAAATCATAATACCAACTAGAAGTTGAGGTATGATTAGCTATAACTTCTTCATTAGTTGACACCATAAACACCTCATTGGCTTCTTATAAATCTTGGGATAGATGTTCATAAAGTCCTTTACCTCTAATCAACATTGTGACTTTTATCTCCACATCATACTCCATTACCTTTTCTATCCAGCCAACTATTTTCTCACTTATGTATTTGTTCAAGAGAAACTCCTTGACTCTTGGATGTGTAACCATTAGGTGTATCTTATTGTTAGACAATAAGTATCTAAATTTCTTAAGAGACCTTATGACTGAAAGTACATGTTTTTAAGCAAAAGAGTACCTTGTTTCATATTCTTCCATACCTTAACTTAAGAAGGCTATTGGTTTATATAAGACCTCATGGTTATACTACATAAGAATGCATGAAATAGTGTCAATGTTAGCATAAGTGTATATAATGAAGTCTTTTTTAAAAATATGGGTTCATGACCATAGGAGAACTAGTCATGGCTTTCTTAATTTCCTCAAAACTCCTTACTCCTTCCTTATAATAGATGAAGCTCTGATTCTTCTTTAGCATGGTTTTAAGTGGCTTAGCTAAAGTGGAAAAATTGATATGTATCTTCTGATAAAATTGATCTCCCCTAAGAAAATTTACAAAGATTTTTTATTCTTAGGCAAGAAAAGTGTAAGAATTGAAGCTATACTTTTAGGATATATGTTTAAAAAATGCTTTGAAACTATATGTCCAAGAAGCTTACCTTCATAAACTAATAAATCACATTTTTTAGGATTTAGGGATTCCCTAAATTGTCTACATATTTCAAACACTTGCTCAAGGTGGACCATGTGCTTTCTTTCATTATTTGAAAACACTATTATATCATCCAAATAGACCAACACAAACTTGTTAATAAGTATCTAGAATTCCGTATCCATGGCTCTCTAAAAAGTTACTCTAGAATTGGATAGACCAAAGGGCATCTTTATATATGCAAATGTCCTCCACTTTGAGGTGAAGGTTGTCTTGAATTAGTCTTCTTTCTTGACCAAAATCTGGTTATAATTGTGAACTAGGAATTTGACTAAGAAGATGAGATTAGTATGGTGTTAGTGAATGAAACTAAATAAAAAACACACTAAGATAACATATTCATGCCTAGTTACTAGGGTGAGCTTAGAAACAAAAAAAATGACAAACACAACTAAAAATTAAGGAAAAACAACAAGAATTCCTTCATCTTACTTAGATGATCCAAATGACTTTGTAGTAGTGGCTTGCTCAGTTTTGTGCTCATAAAGTCCTTGGCAATGGAGTCTTGGCTACCTCCATCTCTCCTTGGAACCTTTAGCTTGTGGCTTGGCTTGGCTTGGAATCAATTTGGCATGGTAACACTAGTTTTATGAAGCTTTTAGAACTAATCTTGCATTATAACTTTGCATAAATTAAGAATTTTAAAGATATTTGAGCATAATAACTTTTCACCAAAATAGCTTAGAAATGATATTCATGGCCTCTCTATTTATAGATTTTATAAAATGGCTAGAATTAACTTGGACCATCCATCTTAGGATTGAGATGTGTAGCTAAGGATTAATCTAATTATGCAATTAAAATTGATAATAGGCTCATCAATATTTGGGATAGAGGAGCAATTAAGAGGCATGGAGGGCTTTGATGAGGCATGAGAGGCATTAATCCTGATATTTGTGGCATTTATGACCTAGGGATGTCTTCCCAAGAAATGAGGTCACTTGATGATGCAAATATTCAATATTCATTTCCAAAACAAAGTATTTAATAAGTTTTCATGGAATTCTTAATTAGGCCTTGATTTGGATTAATTAGCTCTTAAGCATGTTTAAGCACTTTATGCACAAATTACCCAAATTGATTAGAATGCCTTGTTATTGGTCCAAAATTTGATTGGATTAGAATTAGAAGGCAATGTTAGATGCATTAGATCCATTATCCCATTTAGGATGTTACTGATAATAAATAACAAAGTCATACATCTTGTGTAAAATATTTGATAGGAAAGAGCAAATCAGAGCACCTAGGTGCAAAATTGGCATTTTTACTCAGAATGATATGATCAAAGTTAGCTAGCCCATAAATTTCATTGCCCCATTTAATGATACCATAGCCAAAATAAGCACTTGACTATATCAGGTTTAAATATTTTAATGTGTTTTAGTGTTTTTAGGCCAAATTGTGTATTTTGGGTGGAAATTAGCCAAAATCCTGATTGGATGTTATTGGTGGCTAGATTTATGTGTCTATAGTAACCACTATAACCATCCAATAAGGAGAACATTTTTTAACCTACAACCAATTTTAAAATATTCTCCATAGATGGTAGTGGATAGTGGTCTTTAAGGGAAGCCTTATTCAAGTCATGGAAGTCAACATAAAGTCTAATTTCCACCCAAATTGTGTGTTTGATTGGAAATATAATAACTAACTCAATGAGATTATGAAGCTCATCTCTCATCAAAGGCTCAATCTTAGGATTAATAGGACTTTGTCTTTATCTTACTGGCTTAGTTTCATCTTCTAACTCAATGGTGTGTTGAGCTATACTTGGGTCAAATCCATTAATATCACTATATTACCATGTAAATACATCAACAAAACTTTCACATAACTCAATGAAAGCTTTATTTTTTGAATAAGTGCATACCTTGCCCAAATTTAGGTTCTTATCAGGTACATATTCCACATTGGCATAGTGTTATTCTTTTGTTGACAGAGATGAACTTTATTTCCTTAGCTCATCATCACCATTGAATATTATTTCAAGTGTGACCAATCCCTTGGGTAACATATTTGTTTTTAGTTTCTCAATTTGATCACCATACTGCTACAAGTAATTTGATTGATTCTTTGATGAAAACTTAGCCTCTTCTTACAAGAACCTAACAATATAATTATCATATTCAAACACTTGCCAATTATCACTATTATTTGAAATAGAAAGCCTTAAAACCACCTTAATTTTGGACTATACCTTTTCACTTCTTACATTAGTTGGGATACTAAATTGTGCCCTAATGGCAACCAACTTATCTGCATGCTTGTTCTCATCCCTTGGTATTGCCTAAATGTTGAAGGCCTAGAAATATTCAAGTAAATCCCAAACCATATTCTTATAAGACTTAAGAAATGGATTTTTTCATACATTAATACCTCTCACTTGGTGAACTAGAAGTTCACAATCATCAAAGACTTGTAGCATGTTGACTTTCATCTTCCTAGCCCATTGTAAACCATGAATTAGTGCCTCATATTTTGTAGTGTTGTTTGAAATAAAAAATTAAAAATTAAAAGATGTGAAATACCTTTACTTTTATATAGAAATAAAAATCGCTCTAACCCTAACACCAAAGTATAATTACCAAATACCATCACTAGACTCATCGTCCTTCATCAAGGCTAGAATTGGTGCATCTTTCTCATGCAATAAATAAACACCATGTCCTTCTTAAAAAATTAGATTTTAAGGATCATATTAATATGAGATAGGGTCCCAATCATAAAGTAATAAATATATAATCCCAAATAAAGTTGATTCAATTTCCTCTACACTATCTTCTATCACCTTATCTGAGATGAGGCAATTGGTGTTCACAACACTTGGCATATATAGTTCTAAATGAAAATATGAAATAGGTTCATAATTTATGGTTATATTAGTTCCATACCTGAACTTTAACATAAAATATGTATAATCAGTTGATAAATATCCTCCAATATTTTACGTAAAGTCCCTTGACAAAAACATGGCAAAGTAAGGAGGCAAGTCCACCACAACTACATCCTGCTGAATGGTAACATTGGGACAAGAATGTAGTGTCAAACTTAGATATTTAATGATGTATAATATCTTTTTTAGTGACCCATTTAGTTTCAATACTCCTTTAGTATTTGGTTCATAGACAAGACCAAGATTGTCTACAATTTTCTTAGGTATGACAGTGCTATTAGTTATAGTATCCACCATAAAATTATGAACTAAATAGTCACCAACTATTAGAAAGAGGTATAAGGGAGGAGTTTTTCTTGAATTTACCTAAAATTTGTCTTATTTTTCCATTTTTTTATAGGTTATACTTGATGCTTCATTTGCTAGTCTAAGTTAGTTAAGACAACTCCTTATTTCTTAACTAGTTCTGGAGACACCTTAAGAGCTAAAAGCTCTTGGATGAGTATATCCTTTTATAATGGGATAGAAATGAAATACCACATGATAATGATAAAATTTGATTTATTCATCTGATCCAATATATTTATTCATTTGATGCATCTCCACTAACCTTTGGTTACACCTTTTGAACCACTAGTTGTTCACATACCAGAGGTATTTGAAGGAACTTCCTAATCTCTGCATTCTAATTTTTTTGTGTTATAGGGGAAAAAAAGTTGATCTTTGGTACTCCTATAAATAATATTAGGAGTACTTAAAGCATTATTCATATCTTGAGCATCATTAATGTCTCTTATTTTATCTCTAGTTATAGTTGTAACTTGACCACTTGGTCTGTTAGTCTCATCACCATGATTAGAAGTAACATAATCATCCATTTACCAATTTACATTAATGGCATCAGGTTGCCATTGAAATTTTTGATCCTCTCATTAGGGCACCAAATTTTTCTCTTGATACTAACCACCTTAAATAAAAAACTCTTCTTTTGTCATTTGTGGCATAGGAATGTTATATGATACCAAGGCTTGGTCTTGAGCATCATTAAGGTTAGAGGGATGCTAAATTGAGTCATGCATTAATTAATTTTGAGGTGTTGTGGGAAAAACATATTTTGATGTAAAAGGTGATTTGGGATCAAGAGATGTATATGGCTTAGATGGAACTATGGCTCTTTTTGATCGGTAGGGTGGTCTATTTTCTCTAAATCCTTGATAAGGAGGATTTTGATCTCTGAAGGATTGATAAATAGTCTAGTTTTGTTATTGATATGACCTATTAATCTGATACTTTTACCTCTTGAGTTGTAATATTTCATTCCCAAAATATTGAATCAAACCTTTTAGCTCACCAAGCTCATTGGCTTGACTAAAAGGGCTATAACTTAAGCTTGAGGAGGTGGAATAAGGACTAATGATGGAAATTGAGGAACTTGAGGGTGTGGGATAGATTGAAACTCTATGAATATAGGAATTGGAGGCCTTAGATCAAGCTTACCATCTTATATCCATCTATTTTTTCTCTTATTAAAACTTCTTAAGCATATGATAAGTTATTACCACCCATATACTATATCATCACACTAATATTAGAATTGAGGGATCTTAAATAATACAAGAAAACATATTATAGGGATGGTCTAATCACTACATGAATCCTAGTCCATGTCTTTTGGAATCTAAGTTTAAAATCAAACATGTACTCATGAGGAACACTCTTTATGTTAGTTGTTCAACTAAAGATAGGTGGTTAGATTTGTCCTCAAATTATCTAACTAAGGTTGCACCTAACTAATCCTAAGTAGTAATGGAATTCAATGGAATATTTATATACCACTACAATGCTTTTCTTTTGAAGGAAAAAAAAGTAGTCTAATAGCCACATTATCTTGGACAACATTATGAACAAAATAAAGGTTGACAACATCCTTGATGTGCTCAATAGTAGTTATCTGACCTTTTCTTGAGAAGAATGGGATAATATTAAGGGTATACATAGGAATGTTATTAAAATGGGCCAAATTTAGTGGACTACCTCTATTGAATGGGATGAATACTTGATTCTTGGTGGCCATTTGGGTAGTGGGGATTATACTACTTAAAATAATAGGATGACTAGGAGATGAATATTGATTTTAGGGATAAGGTCTTGTCTTATTAAAACTTGATTTTTTATCTAAAATAGAAGGTAACTCAATAAACTCAAGGGGAATACCTTTACTAGTTGACCTTGTAGTAACCTTTAGCATGATAATGTTATCTCGACAGTGCTATGAACTCTATAAATTCAAAGAAATTTTTCTCTTGATGATGATGGATCTCTTTTAATACTATAGATACTTCTCCTTAGCTCCAAAGTTTAGTTATGTTGAGGAGAATGGGTCCCATCAGGCATTCTATAACTATTAGCATCCTAGGTTGTACCCTAGTTGAGCAAGGAGATTGTTTAGGTCCTCTTGATTAAACCTAGTCCAACATGGGAATTACCCTAGGCTATGGGTCACCTAATATTGGGTCAGACCTCTAGTGAAGGATAGATTCATTTTAGGTCTATCACTTATGATAAATCTAAAATGGATTCTTGCTAGAAAAAGGGAGAAAGATTAACAATAATCTATGAAAGCATATAAAAAATATGTGATGCACCAAATGTTTTGATCCTTATACTTTGAAAAAGACACATTATAGGATGCATTCAAGACTAATAAACATCAATTCATTCACTCTTTGATAAAATTCTACATAATTATTTGATAGAAAGACATGGACTAGCTATTAACCTAGCATGGGAGGGTAGTTGTACACTTCCAAACTAACCATTAGAGTATATATATAGTTGGAATGACCTATGAGAACTACCAAAATACTACATGAAGGTGAGAAACCTCAGACATAGGAAAAGATAACATACATTCAATTAACCACATTAATGAATTCATGAGATACACTTCAACTCAACTTAAAAATATAGGTATTTAGGCTTTATTACATTAAATAGGTGTTACAATACAAATCTTGGCAGACTCTTGTCATGCCAAAGAGAAGGATCCTTTTCAAGGCTTAGAAGCTTGTATTCATAATAGAATTGGATAAGAGAGATGGGTATCGTGCATAAAAGGATGGAGAAGGGAGCATAATGACCAATATTTCTAATCATTCTAGTGTTGATGCCATTATAAAAGATCATAATGTCTAAGACTACTTCTGTAGAGTGGCTATTACAACCATATCAATCCCTTTTAATCTATTTCTAGCCTAAATTCATTCTCCTTATGGTTACAATGATGAGATCAAGTCATTTAAAAGCTGAATTCTAGCATCGAAGTAGTTACAATAGCTAGACCAATCTATTGTGTTCTTGTTCTAGCTATTTTATAGAATTTTAAATTATATTACAAGGAAGGAAGAAGAAATAAACTATATATAGGTATGGTTGAAAAACCTATTTTGTTATGCATGTGTTGAATTAGATGATTTTAGAGAGATCTTCTTTGGCTTGGGAGTAATGACCTATAAATAAAACAACACTAAAGTAAATAATTTGTTAGATAGACAGATGGGTGGATTTCCTAGTGATAGTTAGATCCTAGAAGTAAGAGCTTCCTTGGGGGCTATCAATCCACACATTTTAAACAATTAAGTTTATAAAATATAAGATAAAGTACTTGCTCAATAATCAAAAGGTACTAAAATTGAATACAAAAAATTATTGATAAATAAATAGACTAAAATGACTAATATAACAATAAGTAGGTCAATACTCATGCTAAATAGGTTGGGTGTGGTTTAAAAAATAGTTTGGGGCTCTATGAATAGGCAAATGAAAATAAAGTTGGATTTGGTTAAGGGTAGGTAGGTGAAAATAGCTTGCTCTTATTTTCTACCATAGTGATCATCGAAAATTAGTGTGACCATCAATGGTTGAAGTGACCATCAATGATTGAGGTAATTGTTGGTAGTTAGGTAGACCATCAGTAGTTAGGATGACTATTAGTGGTTATCATGTATTAGGTTTGGGTGATAAAAAGGTCAGATTAATGGGTCACATAAGGTAATTCTAGGAGATTGGTCTATGTTGGGCTGATTGCAAAATGGAAACAAAGTAATTGATAGATTAAAAATAAATACTTAGTTTTTTGGAGGCTGATTTGTTGAATGGTTGAGGTGGTTAGCTCATTGATGGAGTCTATAATTATTTTGGTAGAGTAATAATACTTGGCTATCGATTGAGGGGGAAGTATCAAGTTGACTCTCTATCATGATGGCTAGATTATTAGATTGCTAGAAGAATACCTACAAAAGAACTTTGGATACAAAAGCTCTTGATTGTTATGGGTATCCCTTTTCACCTCTTACTCCTCTTTTCTTATAGAAAGGAAGGAGAGGTACAATAATATGTTAACAAGAGATATAACTTGTTATCTAATTTTAACTTTGACATGCATGGGCTTGCACACAAATTAGACAAGCTAATTATAAAAAATCAAGGTGGAGTAAAGGGTCAGTTAAGTTGGTTTAGATGTGGAACCTAACCATTAGTGGTCAAGGTGACCATCGATGGTTAGGGTGATTATCAGTGGTTGAGGGTCAAGGTCAAGTTGAGTTAAAGAGGTGGGTTTAGTCAATAAGTCAATTTGACTTGGGTTAGGTCTGGTTTGAGGTTGAGAGGCCAAATGTTGGGCCTAAAGGAGTCTTGAGGTGGTTTAAGAGAATTGAAACATTCAGAACCATCATGTGCATATTTTTGATGTCTACATTTTACCCCTTTTTGTTATGCAATTTGTATCAACAAGCTATAAAATAAAAATGGATTATTGGTTGAAGGTTCATTTTCCTTGAGTATGGGAGGAGGTGTTCGCCCTCAAATTGAGAAATGATGAGGTAAAATAGAATCACATTCAAGTTTGATAAGTGGTAAAGGTGATGATAAAACATGGGTGATAGGTTGGCTATTAATTCATAAACATGCACACATAGTGTGAAAAAAGTATGATAGCCAAGATTATGTATTGACTAGGTTATCATAGTTGGTAAAAATTAAGGTCAATGTTATAAGGACAAGTGAACCACATGACCACATTTAGTCATGGAGGTTGGGAACACTCATAAATGCAAGTATCCTAAGTAAAGCCTTTGTTTTCATGGGTATCCAAGGTAGGAAGTGATCTTGGGGAAAACACAAATTATTTAGGTGAAGTCACAAGTATCTGAGGTAGGAAGTGCTCTTGATAAGACACAAGTTGGTCAGGTGTGTACAAGGTAGTATAAGTTCAAAAAAATGTAAACATGGAAATTAATTTCATTATGGTCAAAAGGACTAGGAAAGATCATCACAAAACATGCATGAGTTGAGCCAAAATGGACCAATGGTGATGTGATGAGGTGATTGGTATAGGAGGTGAACGTAACTCCATGGGTGGACACTTAGTGAGGTATGTGCCAAATTTTTTAAAAAGTTATTAGTGTGGGGGTGAAAACAAATATTAACTCCTAATTGTTAATGGTTAGGGTTCCTTGGGTAAATTTTTTATGGTCACTCTAACCATTAATAGTCAAGTTAATACCTTAAAAGTACACAAACAAAAACACTGAGTGAGTCAATTGAATTCATTTGCTTGTTTTGACTATTATAATGAGAGTTTGTCATTTTCTTGGTATTTTGTACAAGAGTGTTGATGGTGAATTTTAGTGGGTAGGTTTATAAGTTAGATTGACCAAGTGGATTATAGTGTTAGAGAGTGACTAAGCTAGGATGTAAGGTGGACAAATATGGGGTCAAATAGTGGGTCTCAGGATTCTTCCTTGATGATGGTCAAAGAATGAGGTAGGGGTTGTTAAAATTGGTAGATTAGTTTAATTTGGAATTTATAATTTAATTTGGTTGATTTGTTATTGGTTTTTTGGGTGGGATTGGGCTTGACCTAGGTATAGGGTTTTCTTGGTGTTTTGATAAAATTTATGGTTGAATTTAAAATTGTCTAGGGTGGGGTAGCTAGGGTAAGGTGGGGGTAGGATTAGGTAGAAATTGGTAGGTAAATTATGTTGCTTGGGTGGTTCTTTGGGTAGCTAGGTTTGAGGTAAGTTATATTAATGATCATGTAAAATGACCATTGATGGTCATCCTGACCATTGATGGTTGATGATTGTTAGTAGAATAGATGCCTGATCATTGACAATCATAGTGATCATTGGTGGTCAACTAAGTGGCAAAATGTTTTGATAAAAAGTCAAGTTAATTTGTTTAATATTTTTGAATGCTTGAATTTTATATAGTTTATTTAATGGGGTGTCAAGGGTAAAACCTTAGTCAAAAGTTTTAAGTTTATAGAGATGGATGAGGTCAAGGGTAGAGTTGTAAGATAAGGGGTAATGGTCAAATAGGTGATGACAAGGGTGTATGGTAATAGGTCATGGTTTTAAGGGTTAAGGGTAGATAAGATATGTTAAGAGGATAAGTTTTTAGGAAAAATAACATAGGAAACTAAGTTGTTTTCTATTGAAAATTTATAAGCATGGGAGTAGATTTAAATGTGAGATTGAGTGCCTTACATTTTTTTGGAGATCCATTAAGGGATGACCATAGTGGACTGGGGTCACATAGAAGATGTGGGACTTGAAGTGATGTTGTACTATCAACATGTGCCATGGGATATAGTGATGATCATGGCCCTCACTGAGAGATAAGATCTAACCACAAACACCTTCCTATTACTAATTGGTGAGATGATGATCTTATTATGAGATGTGCACAAGATCACTTGGATACACATATAGGGTGATCTGATATATCACATTGAATGAGAGGAGAGAGATGAATTCTTAAAGATATTATATGGAGATGATCATGAGTTTTTTAGATGACACATTGGAGGATTCAAATAGACTCCACTCTACCAGAGGGTGAAGGGCAAGATGATCACAATATCATGCTTTGCTATTCTAGATTAGAGTAGTAGGATGTTTCCTTATTTATTATTAGGGGTATTATTTGAGATGATACTAGGTCCCATAATTTTTGGTTGGGTACATGTGCTTTTAGTTTATATATATATGGAGTTATGGGGTTTTAGAGCTCATAAGAGCTATAGCATCAACATTAGGTTTTTGCTATAATATCGAGCATATGAGCATATTTAGGTGTTGCAACTGGTAGGGCTACCATGGGAGGGTTATGCCTAGATGGAGTTCATATTCAGCTTCATATGGTGGAGAGATGATTTTGAGCTATCTAGATTAGGAGGAGGGGTACATGGTATTGATTAGTTTAGGGGTGCCTTAGATGCCTTGGTCATAGGTGATGTTATCTAGAGGCCATACATTAAGTTTTTAGAGTGGGTTGGACATAGGAGATATACATTGTCCTTGTAAATTTATAGGTGGATTCTTGATAGGAGGGATGGAGAGGTAGAGCTCATCCCATTTGATAGGGTGCAAAGGTAGTTTGCCTTGGTGTAGGGTATCCTAGGCCCATTTCCTAGATATAGGTAGGAGGATGTAGAGATCCTACTACTTGAGCCAAAACTATTCTAGATATTACTTGATTAAGAGGAGTTTCTAGTACAACTAGAGATAGAGGATGTAGGTTTTGTGAATGGTTACCCTGCATGGTACTAGGCTATTTATATGGCAATAGATTTTAGTGGTGATAGTGATGGTAGGTAGTTAATAGATGTTGACCTAGCTGGGAGAGGTCGATAGAGAGAATAGGTATAGGGGGTTGCCCCATATGTATATGTAAGAATAGTGATAGATAAAACATAAGATCAAGTGGTAGCTTTATAAGGTTAGCTAGCTATAACATAGGGTCAGATAGCTATGGTTATAAATGAGAGGGACCAAGCTAGATCTCAACTAGTCTTGGTTACCTAGGAGAGGGATTCCTTGAGATAGGCTAGAGGAGGAGTCATAGCACCTACATGAGCACTAAGTACTATCCCCATGGAACAATATCTAGCCATAGTGGAAGAGCTACACCATTATGAGGCCATAGTCTTGGGACATTGTCTTGATAAGCCTGATTAGGGAGAGTAAAAAGCTAGTTTGGTAGGTGGTGCTATCATGCTGACACCAAGTCAGTGGGATACTTATTTAGGTGGATAGGTAGGTACCTTAGGAGGATAGGTACTAGGAATAAATGGTGCCCTAAGAGATAGTGATGCCCTAGGGGCATAGTTTATGATATGGTTATATGAGATTATATTTTGTTGTATATCATTTTGATACTGACCTACGAGCTGATATAGTGAAATGTATATTTTGAGAGAGATACATGTATATTATTGTATACATTATGATGTTATTAATGATAAACTCATGATTTATACATATGCTCCTTGTGTATTGATCATGGTTCATGGTTTTGTTTTGATGTTTATGATGTGATATTCATATTGATCATTGATGATGTTATATTGATTATGGTTGTGATGTGGATATGGTTAGGCTCACGTAGACACACCTATCTAGGCATGTGATGAGATTCCTTTTATTTATGCATGGTTATGATGATGTTTATACATGTGGTGAAAAAAGGTTTGTTTACTCATTTTTTTAATGGATGTCATGCTGTTGATATGATGTGATATGATTATGATTATGTTTATGGACATGGTTTATGTCAATGATGTCTATTTTTATTCATGATATATGTTGATATGATGTTATATGGTTATGATTATGGTAATTTTTCTTAAGGTAAAACACATAAAGTAAGTTGGATAATAACAATAGATGTAAGAAAAAGAAGATAATTAAGAGATAAATGTCTACGTGAATATATCAACCAATTATGAGAGGATACAAAGAGGGCATGATGCTTCTTATTTGATAAGGGATAAAAAAAACCAAAGTTAGACTAGCTTAAGGAACATAATCCCTTTGATAGATTCACATTAGCATCCATTAATTGGTTAAAAGGTGTCTTAATACATAATGTCAAGTGAGCTCAAAATCCCTTGCTTATAGTGTAAAAAGGGGAGATGGATGAACATAAAACCTTCTTGTGAGACTAGCATGCCTCTCCTATAGGTTAGCAAAGAGTCCATATAAACAAGCTTATGCCATATAAGGTGTAGACTAATCAATGCAAGAATCTTACTAATGAGAGTTGATTACAACTTTCAAAATTATTGCTTATGAGGGTCGATTGTGACTTTCAAAATTACTTTACTTTTGCTTGATAATGGGTCTTTTGCTTATTTTGTTTCATGGGAGGGTTGAGGAAGTTGATTGCTATAGGAAGCTTCCAATAAAATTTTACACTTTGACAAATGATTTACTCATCCATAATTTTAGGGAGTGGTCTAAGTTTGTGTGTTTTGTTTAATGCCTTTTGATAGTTGTCCTTCAAGGGAGAAGTCTACCTTACTTTTAGAAATTTTGATATGTTTTTGGAAACTATCCTTCAAGGGAGTAGTCTGTGAAATCTAGGGATGACCCATGATTATTTTTGGTTATTACTTTGCTTTTAACTTTTGATTTTACTTGACATAGACTTGATTATATAGGCTTAAGGGTTCACATTTATGAAGGCAAAACTAAAAGTACAAGAATGTTGTTTGGGTGTAAAGAAGTTTTAGGTGATAATGATCAGGGGATGTGTCTCATAAAAGGGGTGGAAAGTACCATGAGAATAATTTCATGGGTAGAGATGTGGTACCCATTATTCAATATTAGGCCATGATTGTGATAAATAATCACATGATTCAGTTTTAATCAGTTACCCATAAAATAGGGAGATAAATGTGGTTTAAAAGCATGGGATGAGCTTAAGTTAAACAAAAGGTGATTTTGATCCTTTTTAACCAATGAAAGGGCATCGATATGAAGCATTGAGGGGTTTAGGTTCTAGTTTTACCTCTAAAGAGGATAATCGATATGCTCTCAATCTGTACTTGTGGGTTGTGATATAAGGTCAAATCTAATCAAAAGAAAACTTGCCTCAATTTATTTTCTCCATATTGGTGACATGTTTATTTTTCTTTAGGATGAGGTCTTTGATGTTGAATTCTCATACTCTAAGGTGTTTGTTATAAGAATGTATAATGTGTTATTAATAGACATGACTATGGGTAAGGATAGTTAAACAACACTTGTCAAGTAACTTAAGCTAGGCTAAATGGTGTTAATGATAATCATCTTTAGAGATGATATCTTTTATGGATATGCAAAGTGAATTAATTTAGACTTCAAGGGGTAAGATATCATCAACTCCAAAAACTAGATAAAAAGGGGTAGCACCTATAGGGGTTTGGATGTTATTACGATATGCACATAAGGCAAAGGGGATGTGTAAATGCCAATTCTAACTAGATGCATTAACCATTTTAGTTAGCATGTAATTGAGAGTTTTTTTAGAGGTTTTCACCTATCCATTTACTTGAGGGTGATAGGGTGATGAGAAATTGAGATTGATGCCAAATGTGTCACAAAAACCTTGGACTTATTTGTTTTTAAAAGATTTTCCATTGTCAATGATGAGTTTATGAGGAATATTGAAATGGTAGATGATGTGATGATTGATGAAGTCAAAAATATTTTTCACTTTGGTTGAGACTAGAGGAATAGCCTCTCCCCATTTGGTAAAATACTTAGTTGTAGTGATGATAGAATGATGTTGCTATGAAGAATGGGGGTTAATATACCCCATTATGAGAAGGGCCAAAAATCCATGGACATACAAAGACTATATCTAGGTTCATGATGTAAATTTCCATGTTAATGACATTTAACACACTTTTTCACATAATCACAACAATCTTGGTTAAGGTTAGGCTAGTAATAGCTAAGGTGAAGGATGAATTTAGCTACAATGAGGCCATTAAAGTGTCCCCCATATATCCCATCATGCATTTCACTGATAGCATGATAGGCTTTATGACTACATAGGCAACAAAAGAGAAGACCATCAAATCCACATTTATAAATAATTCCCCCCATAATGGTATAACATGAAGTACTATGGATATATGCTCTTTGAGAATTTTTGGAAA
The DNA here is from genome assembly GCA_037957365.1 of Torreya grandis. Classification (NCBI taxonomy): domain Eukaryota; kingdom Viridiplantae; phylum Streptophyta; class Pinopsida; order Cupressales; family Taxaceae; genus Torreya; species Torreya grandis. Next base: position 690,303 of record JARHVA010001754.1, on the reverse strand, counting down.
GGCTAAAAGGAATGATAGCAAGGTTAAGATAGTTGAAGGTCTGCTAATACCAGAGGTCAGGTTAGGTCTTCTTCACATTAAATATGGTGGGAGAATTTTGTTTGACATAAGAGGGCTAGGTAAATCTATGGATAATGATAAATAGCTTAGAGTCAAAGGGTGTAAATAGGATCTAAGAGGTGAGGGAAGCTATGGTGTCAGCAAAATTATTCATAAATCAAGAGGTATATTGGATATGGTAGTGTTCAAATGATGTGAATAATTCATCAAATAATTATTTTTACTATTGTAAAACATCATTCTGACACTGGTAAGAGCTATTGATTTGATTGACCACTAGTTGAGAGTTGCCAAATATGTTGATCATTTTGACTTCTAAGGCTAACATAGTTTGAAGGCCTATGACTATGGATTCATACTTAGCCATATTGTTGGTACATTTGAAATATAGCTTGAAGGATAAAGGAAGAGGTTTTCCATGAAGGGGAATAATAATGATACTAGATCCCCTACCATGCTAACACTTTGATCCATAAAAGAACATGGTCACTTGATATGTGAAGTCTACCTAAGAGAGGAATGATAGACTCATCTAGAAACTCAAGAGGAGGAGGTTGGTTGTATGTTAAAGGTCCTTTGTCCAATTGGTCAACAATGACCTGATTTTTAACTAACTTCTACTAAAAAACTCAAGGTCAAACTTAGCTAAAAGCACGAGCCACTTGGCCATACATTGGTTTCTGTATGGCTTAGATTGCATATACTTGAGTGGATTGGTATTATTTATGACATAGGTTTTATAGTTAAGAAAGTAGTGGTGAAGTTTGGTGGCCATGAAGACTAGGAGTTAGAAAAGTTTCTTAATATAGGTGTATCAAGTCTTATACTCTACAAGCATGTGGTTGATGTAGTAGATGGCTTACTCTTTATGTTTTTCATCTTGATGATCAAGTATTTACCTTAGGGAGTGGTTGGTGGTGGAGATATAAAGGTATAAAGGTTGATCATATTTGAAATAGGTGAGGATAGGTGGAGACAAAAGGTACTTTTTGAGTGAATTAAAGGCCTTTTGATAGTCATCATTTTGCTTGAAAGAGACATTCTTCTTCAGGAGGTGATGGATGGGTTGGCATCAATTTGAGAGATAGGAGATAAAGTGATGAATGGATTAGATATTCCCATGAAAACTATAGATTTTATTGATGTTGATTACATGAAGCATGTTGAGGATGGCTTTGATTTTGGTAGGATCGACTTCAATTCCCTAAAGGGAGACAATGAAGCCAAGGAATTTTCTTGACAAGACATGAAAATGCACTTCTTGGGGTTAAGGTGGACATGGTAATGGATGAGTCACTTAAAGATAATTTTGAGAACAGTCAAATGATATTTATGGTATTTATATTTCCCAAGTAGGTCATCCATATAGTCCTCAACTATTTTATGGATAAGGTTGTGGAAAATGTAAGTCATGGCATGTTGGTAGGTTGCACTAGAATGATTTAGTCTAAAAGGCATGAATCTATAGTATAAGGTCCTTGATGGGGTGATAAAGGTAGTTTTGAGTTTATCTTTATAGGAAAATAAAATCTAATTGTAGCTCGAGAATCCATCTATGAGAGATAACATCTCATGGCTAACTATAAGATCAACTAGTTGGTTAATGCTTGGTAGAGGAAATTCATATTTTTAGAAAGCAAGGTTGAGGTCAAGAAAGTCCACACAAATACATAGTCCCCTTATGGCTTTGGTGATAGGCACAATGTTTAAGACCCATTAGGGATAATCGATGGGTTGAATGAAATTGATAGATAGGATATCATAGATATCTTTTTTGATGAGAAGGGTTATGCGAGGATGCATTCAACAAAGTTTTTGCTTAATAATATTATAATTATGGTTAGTGATGATGTTATGGGTAGCTATGGAGGGGTTAATTCATGCCATATTGTTGTAAGACCAAGAAAATGCTATGCTATGATCTTACAGGAAGGAGGGGAAGTCTTGAAACTCTTTAGAAATGAGTGATTAGATAATTTTAACAATGTAAGGGTTATCTAGAGTGTCCAAGTTGATATCTTTGGCTGATTCATGTAACATGGTATAAGTATCAAGAGGAAGAGATTTATGTATGGAATAATCTAGTACACCAAGATAGGTGAGAATGAAATCATCATCATGGCACTGAATGGTATTAATGGTAGGAGAGCCATCTCCTATCATCTTAAGATGGGTCATAAGGATGGTTATGATTTCCCATTCCTTTTGATCAGTTAAAGGTCCAAGGCTGATCATGTTGATATTAAAAAAAAATTAGGTGGGATGATGTCATCATCTTCACACTCAGGTGAAGGTGAAGTTGGTGAGGAATGGATATATTCCTCAACAATGGTGACACTAGGTGTTTTGGTTTTCTATGTGAGAGGAATGAATCCAAGGACATGTTTTTCATGAGGCTTTTTGGTCTTAATTGAAATCAACTCATGAATACTATGTTCATATAACCTAATACCAAATCCCTTCCAAGCACACTGGTGGATGTATGTTTTGGCAAACTCTAATTTATCTAGATAGGAGAAGCTAGAGGTAAATGGTTGAGGTTAAATAGAGGTGATAGAAACACCAATGGGTTTACTGAGTCCTCCATTTATGAAATGCATTTGATAGTTTGGAGGTTCAAAAGGGATAATGGTTTCTATATTGGGGTCATAACCAAGTTGGTGGTCAAGTTTCCCGTAGTCTTAGGGAGTAGGGTAAGCATCAATGGTTAGGAGGAAATATTTCCCAAGTGAAAGGTTTTGGAATCTAGATTCTAAATGATCTATGGTAGGGATTTGATTAGAAGGGATTGAGGAGCTATTATATGCTTCATTGGCCAAAGGAGATTGGCTTCATCCTTCATGGTTGAGGGCTTGTCTTTGGTTGATGATGGTGTGCTAGATGGATATATGAGGATGTCATTAGATCAATAGTTCATGTTTCATGATAAAAAGGGATTTGGGTCAGATTATATAGTGGCAACCTGACCTTCATGCTCAAATTTGATGTAATGATGAAGGATAGAGGGTACACAACCCATGGAGTAGATTAAAGGTCATCCTAACAAAAATTATACTAGAATTCACCTTCCACTACATAAAAGAGATTTGGGATCATGCAAAGTCCAAAATGAATGTGAAATTGATAGTTTTTAGAGTAGAGGACATGGTATCATTAAAGGATTAGAGGATGATCGAGGTTTTGTACATGACATTGTTTGGTAGTTTAAATTGATCATAGGCATGGGAAGAGGTGATGTTAATAATGGATCCTCCATCAATCATAATCCATTTGATGTGGTGTGGTTAATGTAGGTAATGATGAAAAGAGGGGAATCTAGGTCATTAAGATGGATAGAATGCATTTATAAATCCTTAAAGGTGACAAGGTTAGAAATTTAGAGAGCACTAATAAATGTTGTTAAAGGTTAAAGGTCTTCAAGTTGAACCTATATTGATTGTAATGTCTCTATCATTACTTGGTGATGATGAGTTGAGGTAGAAATCAATTTGTATAGGCTAATATTTTTTGAGGTTTAGTGAATTTGTTTGAGAACCACTATTCTAATTGATTTGAAGGAGTTGGATTGAGAAGAACCTAAGATAGAAACCTTGGGTTTGGCTAAAGGTTAAGGTGTTTGAATTTGAATTGGTTAGGAGGTGGAAGATGTGTATGTCTATGGGGTGGATACTTTGGCCTTCCCCTTATCCTTTTTTTGATTATATGATCATGTGACTATATGGATAGTATGGATAGAGGGAGGAGTTATGGTAGAATATTGGTTTGGTTATTTATCACTCTAAGGTGAGAGTGGGGGAGAAGGTAGGCATTGGATATTAGTTTTTTTATTAGACTAGTAGCGGGCTCATGGGGGATTCATGTGTTAATAGATCATCCTCATCATAGAGATGATGGATTATGGTTTGGAGAGATTCACACTTCTCTATGTCATGCCTGAGTGTCTTATGATAGGTGCATACTTGGAGGTCATTATACCAGATGGGTTTTAGATCAAGAGTGTCAAATGATTTAATAGGAGGTAAGGTTAAGCAATAAGTTTACAATAACCTTTATAAAATAGTCGAGTAAGACTCAACTAAAGGTGGTGAGGGTCTAGAGATTTTAGCCTTGGTTGGTGGGATGAAAGTCTTTTTAGAAATAGGATTGGTGGTGAAAGTCTTGGGTAAGTGGTTTTCTTAATGGGTGATTATGATTAAGGTGAGGAATTTGATAAGTAGAAGGTAGGAGATGACAAGGTAGCTAGGTTGGTTATTGATGGCTTAGGAAAGATGGGCATGTCAAAAAGTAAGAATTTTTGGTTATTTGGTATTTGGTTGCTTTGGATGATTTAGAAATGGTTGGGTTGGTAGAGGTTTTTATTGGTTTGGTTGATATGATAGCAGGTTGAATAATAGATGTGATGGGGTTTTCCATAAAATAGGTGGTTAGAGGTTCCTATTTGGTGATATAAGGGAGCCAAAATTATTGACAAAAGGTGGCTCAATAGGCGTTAAGTTTGGAGATAAACTCTAATCTTTGAACTAGTCTAGATAATAGTTTATAGACTAGTATTATTTCTTGGGTAGTGGACTCAAAAGATAAACCCATAGATTGGTAAAAGGGAATGGTCACCTCATCATCTTCTTAAATCAAAGGATCTAAGGTTTTGATGGGTGGTTAATGTATGGGAGGTGTAGGTGTCGTGGTTTCTTCCTTAGGAATGATCTCCAAAGGAGGGGTGAATTGCTTGGTAGTTGAGGGAGAAGGTAAAGTGGTGATGGTAGCTTACTCAAGTAGATCAATTGAAATATGGGTTGATGACTCCACTACCTCAACAAGTGGAGGAGGTTAATATGTTAATCCCATGGTTTTGGTTTCTAAAGTAAGAGAAGATAATTCCTATATCTCAATAAGTAGAGAGGGTAAAGAATAGGTAGATTGGGTGGTAGGTTCTTCAACAATGAGTGTGTTAAGAACAATATTGATGGTATGGGTGTCATGAGAAGACTCAACTTTATTGTTCTCATTTTTTTTAGGTACATGATTGGGAAAAGGCTGTACAAAAATGTCAAGGGCTTAGTTCAGAGGCGCATTTGGGTTTTCCAACACAAGCTCCCCCTTGTCAATGAGGGTTTGGTTGAAGGTATTACACCTACTAAAATCATATCCAAATACTTGATGGAAAGTAAATAGGTCATTATCATTGTACCATCTAGGTGTAGGATGAGAAGAATCAAATTGTTGAGGAGGTTTGATGGGAGGAATCTATATGACATTAGCTTTTAGCAACTTCTCCAAGACCAAAACATAAGATTCCTCAAGCAAAGTAAATTGCTTCTGATTGTTTCATTTTTCATTTCTCATGTTTTGCTTTAAGGAGTTAAAAGAGTTTGGTTGATTTAAAAATGGTGGAGTGGTGTTAAGTGAAACCAAATTAAAAATTACCTTGATTTTGGCATTGGTATTAGTTTGGTTACTTGGTTTAGAGGAAGAGACCTCATTGGTTTTGTAGGTAGATTTTTTATTTTTCAACATTAACTTTCCTTCATCGATTGCTCTATTTTATATCTTATGTGCTAGGGTAAAATCTTTGTCAAATGTTATAAAGCTTTGAACACATAATTTAATAGATATGTGCTTGGCACATACCTAAGAAAAAAGTTCTATTAGTTTGGGTTGGGGTAAAAAAAAGAAAGTTGATTTATTAAGCTTCTCCAATGGGCTACAAAATTAGCAATAGATTCATCATCAAATTGTTGGATAGAGTAAAGGTCAATGATGAAAATTTCTTAGAGATGTTTATTGAAAAGTGATCCAAGAAAGTTTGGGATAGCTAGGTGAAGGAGAAGAGATAATGTTTGGTTATGGAACTATACCAATCTAATGTTGGATCAGATAAAGACATGGGGAAGGTATGAAGGAGGAGGGCATCATCATTAGCAATCAAATAACATGCATGCCTAAATTCTTAGAGGTGATATTGGGTGTCCTCATTAGTTTGAAATTTATAAAACTTTGGAAGTTCTCACTAAGGAGGATATGGTTTGATAGGGATAGATGGGTGGATGGGCTCATTACTTATCTAGTCATATGATAAGATGTTATGAGCACTAGAAATGGAAGACTCTAAGGTACTCATTTTATCCATATCCATTTGGAGTTATGCACCTGAAAGGTTATAAGGTGCATATTGTTGTTGTGGTTAGGTGACATATTGATAATTAGTAGGAGGTTAAGGAGCTACCACATATTGATATGCAGACATAGGTGGTTGGGTAGATGCCATGTAGGGGTAGGTGGATGTAGGTGGTTGGGTAGTGGGTAGAGGTGCATGCCCTTGTGAGTAAAGAATGTAACCTAGGTTGGGTGTGATGGGTACTTGTTGGGAGGTTAAGGTCAGTTAGGTAAGAGCCATAGTTGAGTTTGTAACTAAAGGAAAGGTAGTGACCTTTATATTTATTGGTGGTAAGGTAGAAGATATAGATACCACAAGATTTTGAAGTGGAGTAGTGACTAATGGATTGGGGTTAGCCAAAGGAAGGTTGATAATGATAGTAGTAGATGATCCCATGGTGAGGGGAGTATAGGTAGTTAATGATAGGGTTTCTCCTAGGGTATAGGAGTTTTTGGTGGGGGTGGAAGGCATGAGGGTGCTGGTAGATTGGTTTTCCATAGTAGTATCAAAGTGATTATTGGTAGACAAAGTCAATGGTTGGGTGGTGACTGTGAAAATATAAGTTTTCCCCATAAGGTGGGAAGGCATGCCATAATGTGGGTCCATAGGTGGAACTAAAGTAGGGGTATGGTGAGGCATGGTTCCTGAGATAATGATGAAAGGCCATAGGGTTGTTATTATTAGTGTAGGTTTTTATTTTTCCTTATTTTTTAATTAGGGAAATTGTATTTCTTGTGCTTACATGGAGTTTTCCTACATTTGTGGGATAGGCTAGCTTATGTGGAGATGTGTGTCATAGATGTGTCATAGGTGTCATAAGTAACTCCCTTGATGGGAGTTACTTCTCTATTCTTAGCACCTTGTCATCACCTTTCATAGAGGAGTTACAGTCTATTCTTGGGGTGCCTTGGCCACCTTTTGTGGAGGAGTTATTTATGTGCTCTCCTATATGTATTCTTCACTTTGGCCATCTCATGTTAATCAAATTTTGGTTTTCTCTATTTTGTCTTGTGCAATTTAGCTTCTTGTATAATTTTAAATTGCTTTAGTATCTATGTGGTGTGCACTTGCTTCATCTCATGTGATCACGTCTCCATTGCATTTGCATTATCTAGATTCTAACAACAACTCCGATATGGTATCAGAGCCACTCCAGTAATCGTGTGTCTGGTTATGCTATTAGTTTATTCTGAAATTCTTACTTTGCTTCCTTAGTAGTTTTTTTAAAAGTCCATTGCATTTGAGAGCTTTGGTAGAGTTTCTTAAAAACTCATGCAAATCCATACAGAAACTTGTTTTAAAAAAATTGCTTCTGAGTTAAAATTTGCCAAGACATCTTGTCTAGATCTATTGTGGCTTTAGCAAAGGCAATAGAATTTCTTTTCTCTTGGTCATTCTTAGGAAAAGATAGATCTTTGCAACTGGTTTATGTTCTTGGGCACCATTTTTGTTTGGAGCAATAGAGGGAGGAGTAGCATCAGCAACAATATCCTTCTAGGCACAATCAGTCTAGGCACAGCTAGTCTAGGTGCAATATCCTTCTAGGTGCAGTCAGTCTAGGTGCAACCAGATCCTTCTATTGTTATCCTTCTACCATGCCAAGTCCTTCCTATAATGCCTTTAGCAACAGCAAGGTGCCATTAGTTGTACGATGTTCAGCAGGTCTGCAAATTTTTCTTTTGTCTTTTCTGTAAGCAAAATCTACACTGTGTTTTTTGGCACCCCTTCCTTGCTTGGAGTCCCATGTGGGCCCTTGGACACTTGGCATCCATCAAATTGTCCTTTGCCTTATTTTTTTAGTTAAAAATTGACTTGTATAAAAAAAAGTTCAGTCAATTTGACTGAATATTAAGTTTTTTAGACAGTTTGATAATTTGGGGGTTAACATTTAAAACTTGTATCTTCAACCTATGAAGACGAAGGGTGAGGCCTGGGTTGGCAGGAGGTCAATTCCCCCTCACACAAACCTCCTTTAGATTACTCATTCTATGCTAAATCCAATGAGTGGTTGGAAGGCCCCTTTCTCTATCAAAACAGGCATTTTTTTAATGTTTTAGTGCTTTTTTTTTGCAAAAACACTAGTTTACGGGAAAATTGAACCTTTAATATCTTGCAAATGGTAGCTTAGTTTTGGGTGCCATTTTTTGAAAAATATTTGTAATTCAATTCTCTATAGTGTAGGCTTGTTATTTTTCAAAAATTCACTAGTTTATAAAGTGCCTAAAATTTGGGTCTCTTGAGACGCATTTTTAGTTGAGTTTGACGTCCTATTTGCTTAAGTCTTGCACTGATTGCTCTAAGATGCATTCTCGGCTGAGCCCGATGTCTTTTGAGTGTGCACTTGCATATTTGGGGGGGCTCAATATTTTAGGGGGGTGTGGTTGCTTTTCACAACTTGTATATCTTTGCTTTCATTCTCCTTTATGCATAATCTCACAACTTGCAATCAACACAACTTCACCTAAATTCAGCTTAAATTGGATTATTTTCAATTTAAACCCCTAACACCCTTCAACTATCATGAATGGAAGGTTAAAATTTCAATCATTCTTAGAAGTAAAGGGTTGTATAGGATCACCATGGGTACTAAAGTAGAACCCAATACTGATGCTAAAAAGGTCAAGTGGTACAACCGTAGTGATGAAGCCTATGGATTATTAAGCTTTTCTATGTCTCTAAAACTTTTCTTCCATTTAGAAACCTCTAAGACTCCTAAAGACATATGGGACACCTTATAACTTTTATTTGGGAAGCTTGATGAGATGAGAGGACATGAGCTTGAAAATGAACTCATAAGTCTAAGTCTCAACAACTTTGACACCCTACAGGACTTCTTCACTAAGTTTAAGGCCCTTATATTGCAATTAAAAGAATGTGGGATAGAGAAGAAAGATGATCAACTCATCCTTTCTATTCTCACAAAGTTAGGTCCAAGCTATTCAGTCTTTGTCTCCACTTTCCATGCCACAAAAAGTGCCCTTGGCACTACGTGGAAAATGCCTTCTTTGGATTCATTCATTATGGACTTGACTAGGGAGCAAGATAAGCTAATTCAAATGGGCACAATGAAGTATACTCAACCCCAAGCTTTGATAGCTATAAATGGTAAGGATAAGACTTCAACAAAGGAGAAGAAGAAAAGGAACAAGGACTAGGAGAAGAAGAAAGAAAACAACAATCCTGCCAAAAACAACACTGAGTCTTCCTCCTCCAATGCTAAAACTAAGAAGGAGAAGGTTAAGTGTGCCTATTGTAAAAAGATAGGGCATGATGAATACAAATGCATGAAGAAACAAATAGATCACCTAACTCATCTTCTAGAGAAGCACAACAAAGGTGTTCATGAGTCCATTAAGCAGAATTCATCTACCCAAGATTCTACCAAGGCAAAAGGCAAGGGTAAGGAGAAAGAAAAGGGCAAGGCCCTTGTAGCTACTACAGCTTCTACAACATCATGGGTCATTGATTCAGGTGCTTCTCACCACATGGGCTCTTCATTAGTGGAGTTTTCATCTTTAGAGCCTTATAGCATGACTTCAATTAGTTTGGGTGATGACACATCAATTTCTATTGTAGGGAGAGGGTCAGTTGAAATGGAAGGAGGAACATTAAATAATGTTCTAAGTGTTCCTTCTCTTTCAACCAATCTCCTATCAGTGTACCAAATCACTCACATTGGTTGGGGCATGAGAGTTGAGTTTTCACCAGATTCAATGGCTATCAGGGAGTTGCATAGTGATACTACAGTGGCAGTGGATATGGCAGATCACCAAGCCAGGTTATACACCTTCTCACATTTTGCACTTGATTCTTCTCCAACAACATTGCTGACTCATTCAGATGGAGTTAGCAAATTATGGCATGAGCGGTTTGGCCACCTTAACTACCACTACCTTAAGCAACTTTGTAAACATGACATGGTCATTGGCTTGCCTCATGTCCAATTCTCTAAAGGACTTTGCGAGGGGTACTCCCTTGGGAAGCATCCCAAAGCAAAATTTGACAAAGGTAAAGCTTAGAGGGCTTCACAACCTTTGGAGTTAGTCCATAGTGATGTATCAGGACCCTTTCTTGAATCATCTTTCACAAGGGCCAAGTACATCCTCACTTTCACTGATGATTTCTCTAGGTACACTTGGATATATTTTCTCAAACAAAAGTCTGAAGTGCTTGAAATTTTTCTAGACTTCAAGGCTCTTATTGAAAAACAAAGTGATAAATCCATCAAGGTTCTTTGAACTGATAATGGAAGGGATTATATCAGCATTAGGTTTAAGTAGTTTTGCACCACAAAGGGGATTGATTTGCAGCACACAATCACTTACAGTCCTTCACAAAATGGGGTTGCAGAACACAAAAATAGGTTCTTGAAAGAGATGGGTAGCTATATGATTCACTCCAAATCCTTAGCACCACAGTACTGGGCCAAAGCCATTAATTATACTTGCTACATTCAAAACAGGGTTCCTCACAAAGCTTTAAAAGGGATAACACCCTTTGAAGCTTGGCATAAAAGGAAACCTAATGTTGAGCACCTTAGGGTTTTTAGATCCCCAGCCATGGCTTGCAATCCAAAGAAGAAACACAAAGCTATGGAATGTCAGTCCAAGCCTTGCATCTTTGTAGGATATTTGGATGGTATTAAGGGATATCGCCTTCTAGATCCAGTCACTCATGAGTTGTTTATTGAGAGAAGTGTCCATTTTTAGGAGAGTCCTAGAGACTCAACACTTGACACTTCTTCTCCCTCATCAAATTTAGATCAACCATAGTAGGTTCTTGAGCTAGAGACATCTTCTTCTTCTTTGAGTATAGATAGTGAGGATAGTGATGTAGTGTCATCCACCTCTAGTCAGTAAGAGGATGAGGAGTTAACACCTGACTTGCCCACTTCTGTGCCACTTTGGTCTAGATAAACACTTGAGAGCATTGGAACTTGGGCAAGAGATCCCACAAATGATATACGTACTAGGGAGGATTTTTATAGAGATCCACATGCCTTCTTTGCTTTAGTTTTAGATCCATAGACTTTTCGAGAGGCATCGGGGGTACCTGAGTGGGATAGTGCTATGGAAGAATAATATTTTTCCTTAATCAAAAATCACACTTGGGATTTGACTTCACTTCCTAAGGGAAGAAAGATGGTTTGATGTAGGTGGATATATCAGACCAAGTTTGTAGTAGATGGGTTGATTGATAAGTACAAGGCACTAGTCACCAAGGGTTTCTCACAAATGGCAGGCATTGACTATTTAGAGACCTTTGCACCCATTGCAAAGATGACTTCTATCTAACTCACCTTGGCTATTACCATAGAACATGCTTGGGATGTGCATTAGATGGATGTGAAGAGTGCCTTTCTTCATAGAGACCTAGAGGAGGAGATCTACATGGAGCAGCTGCCAAGATTTGTTCAGGATTCTTCCTTAGTATGCAGACTTAGGAAATATATCTATGGCCTCAAACAGGCCCCTTAGGCTTGGTATGCCAAGATGGATTCTTTCCTTCTCATATCGGGTTTCACTAGGTGCCATTTTGATCCCAATGTCCACTTCTTGTGGTAGGATGATTTGCTCCTAATTTTGGTTCTATATGTTGATGACCTTTTGGTCATTGGGAGTTCTTCATCATCTATTATAGCAGTGAAGGAATCTCTCTAGGATAGATTTGACATGACAAACTTGGGTTTGTTGCACTACTTCTTTGGCATCGAGATCTCATAGTTAGATTCAGGGATTTCTCTTACACAGCCTAAGTATGCTCTTGACTTATTGGCTTGGTTTCACATGGCTGATTGCAAGCCATCTCTAACTCCCTTTCTATCAGGAGTCAAGCTTGAGGCTGATTATTTTTCACCATTGGTTGATGCCACTTAGTATCAAAAACTTGTTGGTAGTCTCATCTACTTGACTCACACCAGGCTTGACATATCATATACAGTGGGACTTGTCTCTAGATTCATGTAGGAACCTCATGAGTTGCATTAAAAAGTAGCTAAAAGGATCTTGCATTACATACAAGGTTCACATAGATACAAGATTCATTACAGATTTGGCATAGAGGTTGACTTAGTTGGATATATAGATTTAGACTGTGCTGGTGATTCACAAACTCGTAAGTCCACTTTTGGTTATAGTTTCTCTCTAGGTTCTAGTCCTATCAGTTGGTTTAGCAAGAAGCAGAATGTTATTTCTATATCATCCATAGAGGTAGAGTATAGAGGAGTTGTTAATGTAGCTACTGAGGCTATTTGGCTTCAGGGGATACTTTCTGAGTTTGGCATTCCTATCAGGCAGCCCACCATCATTTATTGTGACAACTAGAGTACCATTTAGATTTGCAAGAATCTAGTTCAGTACCAGTGGACCAAGCACATAGAGATTCACATGAATTTCATTTGGGAGCTTATTCATAGCTAGGTCATTGACTTGATATTTTGCCAGTCTTCAGAGCAGGTTGCAGAAATCTTCACCAAACCTTTCACTGAGAGCAAGTTCATTCATCTATGAGATTCTTTTGGGGTGCAGTCCACATCTGCAGCAACATCATCTTTGTGAGGGCCCACTAGCCTCTTCTTTCTTTTATGTCTCTCTTTTAGGGGGAGTTTTTTTCCTATGGGTTTTCTATTTTTCTCTATCTTATGGGAGATTGAATTTGTACATGGGTACCTCATCAGGCCTAGTTGCTGGCACCCATTTTATATTTCCACACTGCCCACCTAAGCTATGTTTATGGGGGGGTATTAGTGTAGGTTTTTATTTTTCCCTATTTTTTAATTAGGGAAATTGCATTTCTTGTTCTTACATGGAGTTTTCCTACATTTGTGGGATAGGCTAGCTTATGTGGAGATGTTTGTCATAGATGTGTCATAGGTGTCATAAGAATGTCATAAGTAACTCCCTTGATGGGAGTTACTTCTCTATTCTTAGTACCTTGTCACCACCTTTCATGGAGGAGTTATAGTCTATTCTTGGGGTGCCTTGGCCACCTTTTTATGGAGGAGTTACTTACATGCTCTCCTATATGTATTCTTCACTTTGGCCATCTCATGTTAATTAGATTTTGGTTTTCTCCATTTTGTCTTGTGCAATTTAGCTTCTTGTATAATTCCAAATTGCTTTAGCATCTATGTGGTGTGCACTTGCTTCATCTCGTGTGATCACGTCTCCATTGCATTCACATTATCTAGATTCTGAAAACTCTGATAGTTATCTAAGAAAGTGGTAAAGTTTGTATCTCCTTAAGGAGATACCCAAGGGAAAGAAGGACATATTGAATGGTGAGGAAAGTCTTCTAATTTAGAGATGTACTCTATGGATGAAGAGGTAGAAGAGGTTGATTAGATTAGTGATGGGTTTTATTCTACTAGATTTTTTTTCTACTAGCGAGTTAGGACCATGCAAGATAAGGGAGAGAGAGTATAAGAAAAATCACACCACTAGGTGATAAAATCCTAGTCATGCCTTATGTCAAGTTGTTTAGATGTTTGATTGATGTAGGTGGTTTGGTTTGTGTGTGTGTGTGATAAAAGTGATACTATGATAAAATTACTTTATTTTAATTTAACTAAGTGAGCTAAACTTATAATCAACCAATGTATAAAGTTGATTTTAAACCCAAAAAAATTTTAATTTTGCTTATGAGAATAGAATAGAGAGAAGAGAATGTAGATACAATTAGAATAAACCCAAGGTAGAGGGTCAAGGTTCCCACTGGGCATGCCAAAATGTTTCAAAAAATTCCAGCTTATATTCCAAATAAGGAAGAAGAAAGAAACTAGATATAGGTATAGTTGAAAAACTTGTTTAGTTATGCGCACATTGAATTAGATGATTATAGAGAGCTCCTCTTTAGCTTGGGAGGAATGGCTTGCAAATAATACAACACTAAAGCAAATGGTTGGTTAGATAGATAGCTATGTGGATTGCCTAATTCTAGCTAGATCTTAGAAGAAAGAGCTTCCTCACGGGTTGTTAATCCACACATTTAAAAAAATTAAGTTTATAAAATAGAATATAAAGTACTTACATCAATAATCAAAAGGTAATGAAATTGAATATAAGAAATACTTGATAAAGAAATAGAATAAAATGAGTAATATAATAATAAGCAGGTCAATATTAATGCTAAATAGGTTAGGTGTGGTTCAAAAAATACGTTTGAGCTCTTTGAATAGGCAAACAAAAAGAAAGTTAGATTTAGTTGAGGATAGGTGGGTGAAATTAGCTTGCTATTATTTTTTACCACAGTGATCTTAAGAATTTGGTGTGATCATTAATAGTTGAGGTGATTGTGGATGGTTGAGGTAACTGTTGGTGGTTGGATAGACCATCTATGGTCAAGATGACCATTTATGGTTACTATGTATTGGGTTTAGGTGATAAAAAGGTCAAACTAATGGGGTCATAGAAGGCAATTATAGGATATTAGTTTATGTTGGGCTGATTTTGAAATGGAAACAAAGTAATTGACAAATTGAAAACAAATACTTAGCTTGTCAGTGGTTGATCTAGTGAATGGTTGAGGTGGTTATATCATTGATGGAGTCTAGCATGATTTTGGTAGAGTAATGATACTTGGTTATCAGTTGAGGGGTGACGGTAAGTTGTCTCTCTATCATTATGGCTAGATTTCTAGATTGATAGAACAATACCTTCAAAGAAACTCTAGATATGAATGTTCTTGTTAGTTGTGGGCATCCCTTTTCACCTCCTACTCCTCTCTTTTTATAAGAAGTAAGGAGAGGTGAAACAATATGCTAAATCCAACTTACCATCTAATTTTAACTTTAACATGCATGGATTTGCACATGAATTAGATAACCTAATTATAAAAAAGCAAGGTAGAGTAAAGGGTCAATTAAGTCGGTTTAGATGGTGGAACCTAACCATCAATGGTCAAGGTGATCTTCAATGATTAGGGTGACCGTCAGTGGTCGAGGGTCAAGGTTAAGTTGAGTTAAAGAGGTGGGTTTAGTCAGTAGGTCAATCTAACTTGGGTTAGGTCTAGTTTATGGTCAAGAGGCTAAAGGTTAGGCCCAAGGGGGTTTTGAGGTGGTCCAAGGGAATTGTAACATTCAAAACTATTATAAGCAAATTTTTAGTGTCTAAACTAGGATTGATTTCTCCCTACTAGTTCATATTGGCATGTAAAAAGGGTCATAATCAACTTCAAGACCATGTTGACAATGACTTATCCATATTATTACTTTTGGTGACTAAACTTTAAAATTGATGTGTCTACCTCTTAGCAATCCCTTTGAAATATTTTCTCTGGTTTAACTTCAATTGTATTTAACTTGAATTTTGATATTGGCCCTTGATCTTGATCTAGGTTTCTAATAATGTGCCACATGGTAGCTCTTTATTTTTCCTCAGGATCTTCCTATCAAATCTTCAACTCTTTGACCTTATGTGCATCATAGATTTGCTTTGGTATGAATAAATGTGAGCCATATATCTTCTACCAATTTAATGCAATTGAAACACTTATTACCCATGCATTTACCTTTGAGATTCATTAACTCTTTAACCTCTCGCTTATCATCGATCTTATTTTGTATGATGGATCCTGCATCATTCATTTGTTTGGGCCCACTAGCCTTGTTAGTTGATGTGCACCATTAAATATTTTATTAGGTACCTGATATCTTACCACTTGTTAGTTACACACTCATGTTAACCTTTTTGACTTGATTCTCATCATTAATCTTTGATATATAATCAAATGTATGTCATTAGATCTTTAGGACCCACTAGCTTTTTTAGTCACTGTGCACTATTAGATTTGATCTTAGCTTCCAATATTTGGGCAATTATCAGATATAAATTCATCTTTTAAAATTTTGAATTTAAACAACTATTTTCTATAGTTTTAATTTGAGGTCCCCATGCACATCTTACTCTGTAAGTCTAACTTTGAAGATTTATATCTTGAGATAGCAAGCTCATCAAGACATGAATTTTGAAAAGAATGTTTAAGGAATTAAATAAATCGTGTCTATGAAATATTTTGACTTGAGGGGATTCCTAAGCATACTTATAAAATACACAAGAAAACTAATTTGTTTATTTCTCTATGATGTGTGATGATGGTCTGGTTATTCTAGACTTGTGATTCAACTATTACTAGATCAATCAAAGATTTGATGAGTCTCTAAGGCCTATTCAAAATTATTCAATGATCCTAACTACATTAATCATCATGAGAACCTACTTCCTCAAAATTTTCAAAGATACACTTTAATTTTACTTAAAGTGTTTCAAAAGATTTTCAAGCTAATGTGATCTTTGACCATACATTCCATCCAGAACTCTACTTGGCTCATCCATTCAGATATAAGCTTTGTATGTAGGCAAAACTTATCTAATATTAATAAATACTCATGATATTTATATCCAAAAAATCAAATCCACATCATAAAAATGTCATAATATATAATATGTACAAAGCTAATATATATAGTTAGCAATAGATATGATTACTCAGTGAATTAGATCTAGCTTAGGTAGATATCCACTCTACCTCCTCCATTTTCATCTCTACCTCCTCCCTCCTCCCTTCTATCTCTCCCCTATGGTACACTCTCCATATTAGTTTTGGTAGTTTGTATCCATTATAGAGTTTAAACCTGTATGACTATGTGATTGGCATATCTCATAACCTTAAGCAACTACTCTATAATAATATGCTCATAATATAAGAGCCCTACCACCATGTCCTAATACCTATCCATTCTCATAGTACTTGAAGGCCCCATCCTCCTACCCTATGCCCCTCCCCCTATAGTGGATCCTAATATTTCTTCCCTCATAGCCCCTACTAGTACTCTAATCTTCTTATAATACTTTTGATACTTATCCTATACTTGACATGACACATCATAACACTATTATAATGCATTATATCAACCCTATATCTATGTCAGACTAGCCATTAGGTAATACTGTTCAAATACAACTCTAGATAGTTATGACTAGGCCACATCCCTCTCTATTATCACCACCTATATATTTATGTCCCCCTCCCCATCTCCTCCTATAGCCTTCACATCCACCATATATGCATCTCTCATCTCCTGTCTCTACTTCACCACCCTTTCCTATCCCCTTCCATTATAGTCTAACCACCATAAAAATTAAGCCTCTTTAATTATAGCATCATTTACACTTGTTTCCTTTGTCTCCTCCTCCATCAAAAGTTTTATATCTACAACCTATGGTTCAGGCAGCTACCTCTCTGAGTCATCCCTATCATATATCTATAGTGCCTCAAGCATATCTTTACTTAGCCCAAACTATGACCACACATGCCTAAAATTAAATAACTCTACTTGATCTATCCATCAACCTTATATCCACCTTCCTTGTTGCCCTACCATCAACTCCAGCTTCATCTTTAGCCATGATATAAAGATAACATATGGCCTCCATATCACCTCATCCTCCTCCAACTCCTCTAAAAACTATTTATAGTAGTTTAAGTCATGAACTCTCTCTTCTCCATGTGGATTGGCAAAGTCATACCTTCATCATAGAAAACTAACACTAAATGTAAATTTGTGCATTCCCATCTATGGTAGCCTTGGTGACTACACTACTCAAATGTGCTCTAATCCCAACACTATAAAACATAGGTGACATCTAGCCCAAAGTGCCCATGTGTCCTCCATACCCAAAAATCACTATATATCCATGATAGTAGTGTTAAACCCCAAGAAAATACTATCTAATGCTCCCACATGTTTGATATAGCACACCTATCAAGCTCCATGAGAATCTCCCTTTATTAGAATCAGGGAATTCATAGTAAGAGATGGCCAACATCATCATAGTGATCACTCATATCCCATTCCTATCATGATCATATATAAACTCAAAGATGAAACCTCCCATTATAAATATAATATCTACAACATCATCTCCATATAATTATGTCAATGTTATCACCTATCCTCTTTCATCCATTAGAGTGATCTCTGTTGCCTAAATTGGTAATCATTATATCCTATATATGTCCTCTAGAGTCAAGGTCATCTCTCCATTTGGTAGTTATAATGTCCCTATAGATGTATCACATCACTCTTGTAATGCCAAAAGTAGAATCTAGTCTCGATGTACTCAGTGATAGTGGTGTAGTCATCTTAATCCTACTTCCTTGATATGCTCCCAATATAGATCTCCCATAACCTATCAAAATCACTCTAGTAATGGTGTCACTCGATCTCACATACATGCCTACAATCCCATCAACCCCCAAGAATTATTTAATTTCTTATCCACTAATACCATCCTCTAAGTTTTCTTTACCCTCTATGAATTGGCATTGACCCTTAAGGGATCAACACCAATTGGTACCTGATCATCATTGGTTATCCAATCAATATTGATCCATATCTAATTGATGATCGATCATAAAATAATAGGTATCGATCAACTATGGATTGATGTTGACCCATGATAACCCTAGTGTAGCCTAAAATTTTATCTTATGGATTAAACTATGCAATTTAATCACTCAAACTTCAAACTACTAGGTAAAGTGATAAAGACATTAAAACCAAAATACCAATGGATGAATAAATAATTATATCCTATACTTAAAATTTTAAAGATAAATGCTCTACACCATGATTAAATAGATTAAAACAATAAGATTGTGATTTAGATTACCTTGACTTAGATTTTTGACATGGTGATGTTGTTTGATCAATGTATGTTGATGATGAATTAGATTGGCATGAATTCAACACTTGATTTATAGTTAGCTCTAATAGAGGATGGAGGTTATTTAAATAGATTTTGGAGGGATAAATCAATAGTGGATATTTAATCTTGGATGAAAGAGATCAAAGGTTGAGGATTAGAGGGAATTTAAAATTCTTTGGAAGCCTCTAAATTTAGAGGCTTCTAGAGAATAAGGGTGAGAAATAGAAAAGGTTCTAGATTTAGAGTGTTCTAGAATACTTATTAGGGTTAATGAGGATTATATTGGGGATTAAATGGGGATTAGGTGAGTGATTAGGTATTAGGGGTCTAGGAGAGCCTAGGAATAGGCTTAGTAGGTGGGTCATAAGAATTTAAAATTCCCAAATAATAGAATAAGTACGATTATGATAGGATAAGAGATGATTAGGGGAATCAATGAAGAATTGGGATAGAATAAAGTTAGTAATTTAAGAATAATAAAGGGGGATGTTAGACAAATAGCTAAAAGGGGTGACTTTAGGATGGGATAAATTAAAATAAATGAGATAAGTAAAAATAGTGTTGAGTAATAGGAATATTAGTAATAATAATATAAGTGCAAAAATTTAGATGCATGAATTTTTCCCCTCTTTGAAAGGACATTGTGAGTGGAGTGAAGTAGGAGTAATGGTCTTTCAAATAAAAACCATGTCATGGATGAATTTTAGTAGATGATGTTAGTGGATATGATGCCCCATTGAGGGGACATGTGGGGAAGAATGAGATGGATGGCCACTTTAATGAAGGAATGAGGGGTGGGATGTAATGAATAGATAAGGGGATCTATTGACAAGTATGAGATAAAAGATGAAAAATATGATTGACCTAAGCAATGAGCTAAAAATTGATGATTCCCCTAACAAAGACACATGCATTGGGAGTAGAGATGATGGGTGTCACAGTTGTCAACACATCTCAAATGGGAATCAACCATAACATAATGATGATAGGATTAAAAATACCAAAGGATTTAGACATATCCCAAGTAAGGATGCATGTAAGGGAGAGCTATAGGCTAGGATAAGATGATTATTTGCTAAGAATTGATGATGGGTGTAGCTCAAAGATAAATCAATCAATATGATATACGTGATGATATAAAAATAAAGATATGATTGAGTGACCAATGAGTAGTGATGATTCCCCTAGAAAATACACATACAAGGGAGCAAAAGAGGATATATTGGTTGAGCTATCCTTGGGCATTGAAAAGTGGCCAAATGTTGCCTACATAGTTTAAAAAGACCTCAAGCCGATGTAGTTCCGACTCAGGGATATAATATAAGTGATAGGGGAGATGATAATGATGATGGTGAGGATTGGTGATTAGAAGATGATATTATTTATTTGAGGATATGACTTAGATGATGAGGTGAGGATTAAGGATTGGATGTTAGTTGAATGGGTTATAAATATAAATGATGAGGTGTAGGTGATCAAACCATCACAAATGTCATAAAGATCATCATAGTCTAATCAATATAATAAATATATCACTTGGTAGTATTCCCCATGATATAAGTATGACCAAGAGGACATTATATCAAGGTACATGGGAAAATAGTGAACTTTGAATCCTCAAAGGCACTTAGGAATCCTCATAGAATCCTCATTCATTACTTAATAAACAAAAAGAAACATGATGCAAACAATACATAAGATATATATAAGATAAAATACATAAAAATAATTAAAACAATAGACATGCAACATACACAAGTATGTGCAGGCAATGCCCTAATGTATTTTATAGTGATGGGATGAGTTATGGGACTAAGTTGGTTATGATGATGATTGGGGACTTGGATTTAGATAAGATTATCATGAATAAGGTTAGGATGAAGTGCCACCCCTAGTTGAGGATAGAAAGATGGAGGATGAGAGAAGGTCTTTAAATGCTAATTTGGTCTTGAAATTAAAAAAAAAGTAGACAAGAAAGGTGATTTAGAAAAGTGATGACCAAGGATTACCATTAGATGAGGCCCTACAAGAGTTCTACCTAATAAGGACAATAAGAGATGATGGGATCAAATACCTTTCATAGTAGCTAAATAGTGATTGGATGGGTGCTAGGTATGAATAGGCAATGATAAAGATAGTGATGGAATCAAGTATCTTCTACACTAGCAAAGAGTTGATGTGATGAGTGTTATATATGAATAGGCATTGATAGGGAAATGATGGGTGCCATATTAAAATCTTTGACAAGGTTATGTGTGCCAATAATACTTAGGCCAAGTAATATGAAGGGATGGGTAACCATAAGGATGGGATTTCAAGATGAAATGTTATATCCAAGGATGATGGATGGGAAGATAGATAAATGACATAGAGATGGATATCAAATGGTATGGAGATGGATGAAGCCAAGGGATTAGGCATAAGACAACACACCATGGACTAGGATTTTTGGCTTTTTGAAATTTTATGATTTTTAGGGTTTTTGACATATTTCAACTTTTAGTGATTTTTGGGATATGTATTTACACCATAGAAATGGGGATACTATCAAAGGGAATACAAAACATAAAAACAAGGATAAGGATGGAGGGAATGATGGATGAGTACAACTAAAAGATGAGAATGATGTCAAAAAGTGGATGAGGACCAAGGAAGAAGGGACTAGGGATTGTCAATGACCACATCATAAGGGAACCAAATTTTTAGTTTCTTAAGTGTCCATTGGAGGATATGCTAGGATGGTTTGGGAATAGTTCTCAAAACACCATTCACTTCCTTATGAAGGTCAAGATGGGAAGGAATGTGATATGGTAGAATATTATGGGTAGGAATAATGGACTAGGGGATATGATGGATAATGATGATGTGGATGGCTTATATAGACAAATTTGACAAGGGATGGGAGGATTTTTCCCCCAAGTATTAAGGTATAATGTAGATAATTGATTATTTTACCATGACACCAAAAACTGATTTTCATCATGGTACTTACCCAAAGTTTCAAAATAATGGTTTTCACCATTAGATGAATGATTTTTTTTGACTTTTAACTTTTGAATTTTATTGGCCATCTCTAGTTATTAGAGAAGGGATAGATTCAAGACACATACATTTTGGTGATATTCAACCAACACCTATTTTGGGGATATACGATGCTCAGATCATGTCTTGGCAACCTTTATTTATTTTTGATTTAACATCCTCTGGACATTTGAACCTAGTGTTTTTGTGATCCCTACAAGGGATAATGTTTCCCAAAGGATTGGAGATATGGTAAGGATGGGAAGATGTCATGACTGTGATGATGGGATATGGGATGTGAAGGAGGGATATAATGATGAGATGGGGAGTTTAAATGGGGTTCAATAGTTACATAAACCATTGGATATGGTGAAGGGTATTATTTATATTGGTTTCATAAGATTAAGGGATCCAAGACCTTTTGAATTGTTGCTTAATTTATCCAAGTATTAAGAGGATGATTGGCCCTATGATTATTTTTTTGATGTTCTTTTGAATTGTTGATTGGATTTAAATTAGATTTCCCCCTGGTGCTTGATTTTGGACTTCACTAGAGGAGGTTGATTTTTGACTTGATATATGATTATTTTGACTTGGATATGCCCCTAATGCCAGATTTTGGGCTTCATTAAGGGAAGACATTTTTTTATTAGGCTAATGATTTGATTTTGATTGATAGGATAAAAAATGATTTGATCATGACTTATTATTGTTGGATGATGGTCTTGGATCTTTATAGTTAAGAGGGGAATCTGATGATGTATATCCCTATTCATTCCCATCATGCAATGGGATGTAAGGATTATGGAGGTAAGGTGGATGATTAATGGTGTGTGATGGATTGAGGGAATAATGGGAATCATAGTCCTTATAAAGGTCACTTAGAGCCCTAACCTCAATGTTGAAGAAATTATCTTAAATAATATCAAAATGATCACTAAGACACACATCTAAGGTGGGATCAGATCCACTTTGAAAATTAAATAAAGATTTCAAAAATTTGGTTATGACTTCATCATCCGTATTGGAATCCAAAAGTATGCCTAGTGATGTATTAGAGGTACCTAGATTAGAGGTATCTTCAAAAACATAGGCATTATTATCATCTACTACAATATCAATGAGGGATGACATTTTAGATGAGGAATCTAATTCAAACACTGGTGTTATACATGATCTTGAGGTAGATAAAACTTGTTCTAAATTTGATGCTGATTTTGATATACATGATGCAATGTAATGAGTAAAGGAGTGATTTTCCATGATTGTCCTGTCAATAAGGGGTTTTTAGTACAATATTTGAGAAGGAGATGAAGGAGGAGTAATGGAATGAGAAAAGAGAGGGCCATAGAAGGATTCATGAGATATAGGGGTGCTAGGCCCATGAGAGATAGAATTATGGTTGTGGAGGATTGGTAAATGATGGGGGGGATTATGGAAGAGGGATATGATGTCTTGACCTTGGCTTGGAATTCTTCTTATTGTTCACCTAGGGATTTAAATTCATCTTGTTCATCCTCAATTACTATATCACCACTATTGATGAGGTCTTGGACATAGTCTCATAAGTTTTGACATCATTTAATGGCATGCCCCTAGGTTTAATGATATACATAGTATCATTTTGATTTATACTAGGAGGGATTGGGCTTAGTGGGATCAAGATGTTATATAGGTGGATAAACCATCATGTTAGTAATGACAAGTTGGTTGAATAGGGATTCCAATGACATAGGAAGTGGAGTATAAGGACCCACTTCACTAAGTGACTTATATGTGGAAGCATTAGACTTATGATTAGATGATTGTTGACATGACTAGGTAGGTGAACTAGTAGTAGACAAGGTGTCCATGATAAGATTCATTTTAATAGTATAGGAAGAAGTAGATGAATGACAATGATTAGTGGATGGGGGATTAGGGTGAGAATTACATGGATGGGTTTGGAAAAAGGGTAAGGTGAATTGAATGGGGTCAATATCATCAATAAATTAGACACCCATCTCAAGGATCCATAAGAAAATAACATGTGGGTTTTCATTAAGATATTTATAAAATAAGAAAATTTGTGAATTTGAGAAGACATGGATAAAATGAGGACTAGTTGATGGTGGAAAGGAATGGGATGGGGATGAGGAGTAAGGAAGGAATTTCTTGGGAGATGTCATTAGGCTTTTGGGCTCAATGTTATTGGGAAGGTGGGCACCCATCTTTAGTATTCATAAGAGGAATTCATCTTTATTCTCTATGATCTATTGATTGATTAGGATGATTGCATCAAGGAATGTTAGTAGTTACTTTGATGGGATAGAGGGTTGGTGATGGGGAAGGATATGATATGTTGGTTTGGGATGAATGGGATCAAGGTTATAAGTTAGGTGAGTAGCATTTATAGATCTTACAAAAGGACATCATCCTTATTGGCCATGATGTATTAGTCTACATGAATTGGGTCCAAATCCATGAGGATAGATGAAGATAGATGTTGAAGGGAGTTGATGTGGGGGTAGACTAAGAATTAGATATGGCTTCTTGAACAAAGTGGAACCAAGGGTCAAAGCTAGTATGAGAGGTGATGATGGGGATGAGATAGACTAATTGATTAAAGACTAGGATTAGACTTTAGAGTAAGAGTAAAATAGGTGTTAAAAACCTATCAACAATGCCTAGTTATCAAGCTAGCAAAAATGATTGGGGGTTTGATGGGTACCTAGGTTTGAAAATTAGCAAGACTATGATTAGATGGGTTCTAGTTAGGAGTAGGCAAAGATGATTAGACTAAATTGATGATGATAGGTTTGATAGATTGATACTAATAAAGTGACAAGATGATAGCAGGATATCGAATTGGTATTATCTAACCATATGATGAGTTATAGTGGAATAGGATGGTAAGATGATAGAGATGGATAAGACTAGCTCAAAACCTTAGACTAATTTTTTTAGGATAGGATGGGACAAGATTATGTGATGAAGGATAATGGGATAAGGGCTAGTATAGATAAGTGATGATGAAGGTGATTAGAAATAAAGATGGGGTGGTTTAGGATCAGAGCATGACCTAAAGAGCCAACTAAGATAAGATAAGATTGAATTAGACTATATGGGTGATGAGGTGACTAGGATAATGCAAGGTCAAGATAAAATGTTGATTAGGACAAGATGTGGGCTTATGATTAGGATGTGTGATGGGGTATGACTAATGATGAGTGAGATGAGTATAAGACATGTTGAGAAGGATGTATAAGATAAAAAATTATGTACAAGATAAGATATAGGTTATGGGGATGTGGTCAATAATGAGTGGATAATGGTTAGACTAGGAGGAGGGGAAGACAAGGTTGGGATAAGATGTGCCTAGGATGGGATGAAGATAAGATGGGGGATGAGATAGGATAATACAAGGATAATATATACAATGGGATGATGATAAGGATGTGAAATATGTGATTATAACATGTAGGTGATGGGGGATAATCAAGGATGGGTGGATATGGCTAGATTAGGATGAGAGTAAGACAAAAGGATAATATGTATAAGATGATGTATAGTATGTACAAGATAATATATGAGTGATGGGGGTGTGATATAATAATGAGTGGTTCTAATGATAAAATCGGATAACAGGATGTATAAGATGGTAAGACAAAGCTATACAAGATGATGATTATAAATATGTAGGTAATGAGGGATGATCAATGATGAGTGGAGATGAGGTGACTATATGAAGGTGAGATCAAGATAATTGGTTGATGATGTGAACTTAGTTCAAGATTTAATATGTGATTGTGGTATGTAGGTGATAAGGGTATGACCAATAATGGGTGGATATGACTATACTAGGAGGATGTATAAAAGATGATGTGTGTATGTGTGTGTGTATAATGAGATGATGACAAGGATGTAGAAAATTTGATTGGATAAACAAGATGATGACTAAGATATGAGAGGGATGGGGTAATGACAAATTATGAGGATGTGTAATAGGATAGACTATGTATAAAAGGATGATGACAAAGATTAACAATTAGGGATGATTAGACTAGGATAGGATAAAGACAAGATGGGAGATAGGAAAATATAAGGATATACAAGATGATATGTACAAAATGATGATGGGATAAGGATTTACAAGAGGATGATGAGGTAAGGATATACAAAATGATACACAATAACCTAGATAGGTGTGGATAGGTTTAGGTGAAAGTTGACTCCACTAAGAAAACATGGGTTTATCACAACACACATCAAATTAAGCAAGCCACAAACCTATAATTAGTAAACTAATGAGGGTGTGTAACCTGATAATTGAACCATCCAACATCTTCATGGGTGAGGCTATAGGCCAGTGACCCATTGAAAAATATACTAAACCCTCTCAACCCTACTTACACATGATGGCTACTTTAGAGATGATACTAACTCTTGTAGTGATACACCTATTATGATCAAAGTCTCCTAATCTAGGTATAAAAAAGGGTTTATAGGTACATCCTTTATATATATGAAGGTATAGTGGGGCCTAAGTCCATATAGGATGCTATCTAACTACCTTGTATCTTATAGATTAACTACCCCTCACTACACCAAACACTTTATAGGGAATTCCACTTTGGTGCCTAATGATAGCTCTCCTGATATTTAGACTCCACTAAAACATAGAGTTTGGACTAGTGCATGGTGGTGAAATCTATGGTCACTAGCCTTATAAAAAAATAAAAAAAGAATGGAGGGTTTATAGGTGGTTTTTGATCCCCAAGAATCACTACAAAGATGTAAGGGGAAGAGCATGCACTGATCATAGCCCTCAGGATACAAATAAGAATCCAAAAAGATTAATTAACCGATTAAGATTAAGTATGATGTATTTAAAAGATAAAACAAAGATGAAAATGATATATATATATATATAAGACAAAGTGATAAAAAATGAAATATATAAGAAAAGATGATTTAAAAAAATGATTTTCAAAGTGTCAAATGGAGTATTTGACTAGTAGCCTACAAGCACATAATTTGTAGTTTTCAAGTAGCACTCAAAATGAGGTAACCTGCAAGACAAAGATTAGTAGTTTTGATAATCAATCTTGAGGGGTAACCTATATAAAAAAATGTTAGAACCAAAATATGACCTATAAAAAGATGATGTTAGTAAGATAAAATAACCCCTATAATAAATAATATGTTAGTCAAATATGCCTTAATAAAACACCCTAAAAAAGTGTGATTTGGTGCTATAATTTATTTGGGGTGAGTGGGACCTGATGCAAGGGTTTGGGGGTGGTATCCCCTAGTGAGGTCAAGGGGTATCACCCCTTACGAGTTCCATCAAAGGCAATTTGGTCCTTGTGGGAAGCCCATAATGACTCAAAATTCACCAAAAATGACTCTAAAAAATGCACTCAAAAAGGACAATATTGAATGCAAAATTAGTGCAAAATCATAACTGCATAAGGCAAAGTCATAATCAGAGAGTTTAAAACCACAAATCTAAGATAAAATCATAGATCATGAGTTTCAATATTTTATAAGTTAGTTAACCATGATTGTTAACCTAAAAATCATGACTTAAACTAAAAAAATCACTATTAATGAGAAATTGAGATTAGTAATTTTGTTATATACTACAAAACTACTACTTCAAATGACAATATTGCTACTGTGTTATGAACCCATGATATCTCCTCTTTACTTTGTTCGTATAGTAGTTGCTATGGATGCATATGCTTTGTAAGTTATCCTGTGAGTATTTTGTTTTATCCCATATTCATAAGTAGTATTTGTTTAGATTAGAATTCAAATATAAGTAAGTGTTGAGACCAATGAAGGCATCCACAAAATTATTGTATTGATCTTGCTCAAAGGAGGTTCCCCCCTCAAAGTGGCTTGCAATCAATTCAATATTTTTAAGTGTTCTGTCAAGATTTAATTCATGCTACTAATTCTTATTATTTTGTGCATTTTTATTAATTGTTGTAGGAGGATCCTCTCATCTGGTATCAGAGCGCATTCTAGGCCAATTTTTTCTTTAGAAAGTCTTAACTTTATTTTGTTGCATACTTCATTTCAATAATTTTTAAATAAAATATTAAATCTATTCTACTGCATAAATTAATTAAGTAATTTTTTATAATCTATTTTGGATCAAGATAAAAACTTGACTACATAACTATGGGAAGTGCTTAGGTGAAAGCCCTAAAACTCATTATGAGAATTACCATAAGAACCCCAAAATATCTAACTCATTAAGAGGACCTCCCAATGAAATGGGCAATAGCCTCATCTCAATTAAGTAGTTCCCATCCATAAGGAAAATAAAGACTTATCACTGAGAGATAAATCCATGTCTAGAAAAATTTTGGAGAGCAATACTCACTTAGATGGCATGGGTGGCTAGAGTGATATTTTAAAAACCTTTAGGCAACCATTGAAACTTGGGGCCCATTTCTATTAGTTTTATAATATTTCTAGCAAACTCAAAAAAATCAATTAAAAAATTATCCATAAATTGTTAGAGGATTTGTGGGTAGATATTTGATAAAAAATAGAATTTGTAAACCATTTATAGAGTATCAGTAGACTCTCAGAGGATTTACCACTACATAAAAAATAGAAAAGAGAAATTAATTTTTTTTTTGTTTTTTTTGTAATATCTCTCCATCTATAGCCTTGTTGATCCTCAAATTTTATCTAAAAACCTAAAATTCCATTTCTTACATTTTATTCCTTGAGGTCTCATTTCCCAATTCCACTCCTACTTCTTTCAAATCTCAATTTTCCTTTTTTTGGGTTTTGTCATAACTTCTATTTTTATCCATTTGCCTCAAAAAAATTCTAGTGTTAATCTCTTTCTACTTCTTTGTCCCTCTTTGACAAATTTCCCAGTTTATCAATTTTCACTCCTAAAATTACCTTCACCTTCATCAATCATATTCCCACTATGAATTTTTTTTATTAAAGCCCCCTTTTCCCCTTCCATTTTCACCCAAATTCAAAACTTTCCTTACTAAACATGTCATAACTCTAGTTTTCCTATCCATTGCAAAAAAAATTGTTATTTGGGTTATGGTAGTAACCTAAACAGGAGCAAAAAACATAGAGGATGAAATTTATGCCCTCAAGACTCACATAAAATATCTTGATGAAAAAAATCTTGGCCTCAGTCTTCAGCATACTACCATGAACAACAGATGACATCTAGAGTCTTCTTCAAAAATTGGGTTTTCTTCTTCCAGCATTTATCATGGGCTAAAGCTTAACTTTACTTGATTTAATGGTGTGAATCCAAATAGATGGATCTATCAAGTAGAATAATATTTTAGTCTACATAATACTTTTGATGCTAATAAGGTCTTGATCGCATCCTTTCACTTGAAACTTGAATCCCTTCAATGGTATCATTGGTATACCAAGGATCATGATGAACCCATATGGATCAATTTTTGTACCCTCATGTTGAAACTATTTGGCCCTACTACTTTTGATGACTTCACTATAACACTCACTAATCTTGCCAAATAGGAATTGTGAAAGAATATCAAACAAAATTTGAAAAATTGGCCAATCACATAGAGGGATTATCTGATGAATTATTCAAGAGTTAATTTGTCAATAGACTGAAGGATGTAATTCAATTTGAAGTCAAAATGTTTCAACCCAAAATGATGATGGAAGCCTTAGGGTTGGTTAAGTTGTCAGAGGATAAGATCACAACTCAGCAGTGATTCAAATCTAATTTTGCTCCATTTAAAAATATATCTCCATAATGATCTCATACAATGCCAACACCAATAACCACTCCTATCAAGTGTTTTAATATATTAGAGATCCAAGCCCATAGAGAAAAAGGATTATGTTATAATTGTGATGATAAATTCACTCGAGGACATCGATGTGTCAAGTAAAAGCTCTACCTATTGGATGTGGACTCTCCACCCAAAACTAAAGATTGAGAAGATGTTTAGGATAAAATAGATAATATAGAAGAAGCTTAGCCAATTATGGAACCTACTTCTTAGAAAGACCAACAAGAGATCTCTCTCCATTCCTTAGCTAGAGTCACTACCGTGAAAACCATGTGGGTTAGGGGTTACTTGTACTCATAACTTTATTAACCCTTGGATTACCAAATAGGCTAATTGTTTTATCCATCCTTGCTACAACTTTGAAGTCATGATTGTGAATGGGGGCACATTACCTTATAAAGGTAAGTGTCATAATGTGTGTATCTCTATTGGATATTATAACTTGTACTCCAATATGTTTACCTTACCCTTAGGTAGATGTGATGTTGTTCTGGGATCCCATTACTTATGTACACTTGGACTCATCTTATGAGATTTTGCTAAACTTTGGATGTAGTTTTTAGATAATGAGAAAAAACACACATTAAAAGGCTTACATCCAAGATCTCTTAGAACCATAAGTTCACATTGCATGAAAAATATTCTTAAGAAGAATCACATAGTGTCATTTCCCAACTCCATTCCATTCAAATGTAACCATCAATAGTCCCCACTACTATTTCTGATCTACAAAAAAATGTGTAGAGGTATGCATGTGTCTTTGTTGAACCAATGGGATTTCCACCTTCATGACCATAGGACCACCATATTCAACTCCTTTTTAGAAGCATTCCTCCTAACATCAAGTCTTATCACCATCCATTTTAGCAAAAGACCAAGATCAAAATACTAATTCAAAACTTATTGAAACAAGGTATTATTCACCTTAGTACCAACCCATATTCTTCTCCAATTATTCTTATCCAAAAAAAGATGGGTCATGGTGCCTCTACATTGATTTATGTGCACTTAATAACCTCATAATCAAGTATAAGTTCTTGATCCCTATTATTGATGAGCTTCTTGATGAGCTTCATGGCACTCATTTTTTCTCCAAGTTAGATCTCTACTCAAGATATCACCAGATCCAACTTCATGAGAATGATATCCCCAAGATAGCTTTTTGCATGCATGATGGCCACTATGAGTTTTTGGTTGTGCGCTTTGGCCTCACTAATGTTTCTTCAACATTCTAGGCATTAATGAATAAAATATTCTATCCCTACCTATAAAAATTCATTCTTATCTTTGATGATATCCTCATATATAGTAAAACATGGTCTAAGCATCTCCAACATTTAGAACTTGCACTAAAAATTCTCTCTAACCATCATCTTTATGCAAAAAAATCCAAATGTACTTTTAGCTAGGATGAAGTGGAGTATCTTTGGCATATTTTATTAGCC
This sequence comes from Torreya grandis, assembly GCA_037957365.1. Classification (NCBI taxonomy): domain Eukaryota; kingdom Viridiplantae; phylum Streptophyta; class Pinopsida; order Cupressales; family Taxaceae; genus Torreya; species Torreya grandis. Next base: position 659,111 of record JARHVA010001754.1, on the reverse strand, counting down.
CAAGGGGTTTAGGTAGATCCTAAAAAAATAGCTTCCATGACAAATTGGCCACATCCTCCCACACTCAAGAGCCTTTATGGTTTTTTGGAGCTAACTAGATAGTATCACAAGTTTGTCAAATATTATGGGAATATTGTAGCTCTATTGATAACTATGTTGAAAAAGGATGTTTTTAATTAGACACAAGATGTTGAGTGTGCATTTGAAGAATTGAAATAAGTTGTGTACTAAACTTGTTCTAGCTATGCCAAATTTTGCTAAGACCTTCACTATCGAGAGTGATGCTTATGGAAATGGACTTGGTGCTATTCTCCTCCAAGAAGGATGACCCATAACATTCACTAGAAAATCCATTTTTGGAAATAATTTAGTTCTCTCTACTTATGAGAAGGAAGTGATGGCCATTTTGCATGCAGTATAGAAGTGGTAACCATAACTAATAGGAAATAATTTTTGCATCAAAACTAAATACCAGGGTCTAAAATATTTTTTGTAACATTGGGTCTCTACCCCATCACAATAAAAATGGCTCAAAGAAATCATGGGTTATGACATGAGATCACTTACAAGAAGGGTAATGACAATATTGTGGTTGATGCTTTATCTTGTACATTTATAGACTAAACTTCCCTTTTAGTTATTTTCATGCCTATTATGAAATGGTTGGATACTATATAGTAGGGGTATGTTAATGAATCCTCATTATCTCAAATCATTCAATATTTGGATACTAACCTCTTGGTTGTACCACATTATTCTTAGGATGGTGCTTCTCTATAATACAAGGATCGTCTAGTGCTTTCCTAGAACATAGATCTTTAGTAGGTTGTATTCTATGAACTCCATACTTCCCTATCCATAGGGCACTTAGGTTTTCTAAAAATTATGAGTAATCATGATGAAACTTATTTTGGAAGGGAATGAAAAATACAATTTAATAGATGATGGTAGAATGTGATACTTGCCAATACAAAGAGGGTGAAACAACACTTATCCCTAGGTTGCTCGAACCCTTGCCCATCCCTACTAAGATTTGGACATATATTTCTATGTATTTTATTAAAGATATCCCTAAATATAGATGGAAAATGGTGATCTTGGTTGTGGTTGATTGCCTATCCAAATATATTCATTTTTGTGCCCTCAACCATTCCTATACTACCTCCATAATAGCACAAATTTTCTTGGACCATATTTTCCATCTTCATGGCATTCCTTCATCCATTATCTCTAATCATGATGAAACCTTCACCAACCATTTTTAGATATAACTATTTTGATACACTGACACCCAATTGAATATGAGTTTCGGGTATCATTCATAAATGGATGGCCAGAATAAAATTGTCAACAAATGCTTAGAAACTTTTCTTTATTTATTTATCTCAAAAAAATAACATCAATGGGAAAAGTGGCTCCCTCTCACTGAATGGTGGTACAATACCTCCTACCACACTTAAAAAAAAATGACTCCATATGAAGTAGTCTATGGTCAAGCACTACCAATGCTCCTTCTGTACACCCCCAATAGTTCATCAATTCAAGTGGTTGACATGATTCTTCAAACTTTGGATTAGATCCTTAGTACCATGTGAGATACTATTCATATGACCAAAAATCAAATGAAATAATAGGTGGATTAGTACCATTATAAGAACACTTTTCAAATAGGTGATATGGTTTTTCTTCACTTACATCCCTACAAGTAATCCTCCCTAAAACTCAAAAGGCATCATAAGCTAGCTCCTAAGTTATATGGGCCCTATAAGGTTCTTCAAAAGATTGGGTTGGTTTCTTATATATTGGAGCTCCCACATTATTCTTGAGTTCACCCAACATTTCATGTCTCTTATCTAAATTAAGTTATTATCACAAACATCAAAGTGCAAATTATTTTACTAGAACTTGATAATAAAGGATCCATTCTTCTTGAGCCCGAGGCAATCTTGGATAGGTACACATACCAAATTTTCTCCTGCTCCATCACTGAGGTTTTAATTCAGTGGCATGGAATACAACCAAAGGATGTAACATAGGAAACACTATTTTAGATTCAACACCAATTCCCACATCTACAACTTTGAGGACAAATCTTTTTGTAAGAGGGAGGGGATGTTATGAATCCATGATATCTCTTCTCTTTACTTTGTTTGTATAGTAGTTGATATGGATGCAATGCTTTGTAAGTCATCCCATGAGAATTTTATTTTATCCCACATTCATAGGAATTAGTAGTTGCTTAGATTAAAATTCATATATAAGTGTTGAGGCCAATGAAGGCATCCAGAAAATTATTGTATTGAGATTTCTCAAAGCAGGTTGCCACCTCAAAGTGGCCTACGATCAATTAAATCTTTTCAAGTGATCTATCAAGATTTAATTCATGCTATTAATTCCTATTATTTTATGGATTTTTATTAATTATTGTAGGAGGATCCTCTCATACTAAATATAAAATGAGAGTTATGGTTTTGTGTTAAACTAAAAAACCTATAAGGAAAAAGATGGTTATGCAAGTGTTAGATTATCTAAATGCCCAAAAATATCTTATTTACATGTGATTAAGGTAGATTAAAACTGATTATGATATATCAAGCTTTAAGATCAACACTTAAATTTTTATCAAAATGATTTAAATTTTTTGATTAAATAGATGAACATAAGATATCTTTAAGCATATTTAATCCTAAGCTTTCCCTATGAGATTCAAAGATGATAATCAAACAGACATAATGGAAAAAAAATTATAGAAAGATAAAGCTGCTAATATCTAGATAAAATCTCTAATGCATAGGATAAAGTTATGATTCCATAAAGTTCATAATTTATGGTTTGTAATAGGATGGAAAAGGCTTAAGGTTTGTGCTTGTATTTTCCTACAGATGATTCACCTACCTTGGCATTTTCCCTTTCTTATTGTACCCTACCAACCACACAACAAAATGTACAAAGATAAAATTTGGCACAATAAAAGGGGTTAGCAAAAAGATACAAAGTTTAAAAACCACACGTAGAAGGTGTTATAGGCTAGATTATGTGATGATTTAATTCCTTCAAATAGAAGATATCAAGGTAAAATCTTATAGGTTAGAGGGGAATTAATTATTAAGGATTTTATTAAAATATTTAAAACCACAACTCTCAACCATAATACCATAATTTATAGGATAAAATCACAACTTTCAAAGTTATGATTTTTCCTAAAGACTGAAACCTGTAAAACCTAAAACCCATTAGTGATTAGATAAAATTACTACTATATATGCAAAATCAAAACTCTCTATGCAAGGTCATGATTCATGAGTTGTGATTTTGTTAAAGGGATAAAACCTATCATGGTTAGATAAAACATTTATTTTTTAGGTAATACGGTTAAGGAAAAATTACAAATCTTGGGGACAAGATTGTGACTACACAGGACAAATCCATGAATACTAGTGCAATATCATAGATTCCACCTGTACATGGAAAATTTCAAAATTTTGGGATTTTTATTGATCTAATTGACATTTCAAGCTTAGAAAAACACAACTAACCATCAAAATTTTAAAATTAGGAGCAATACCATCCCACTTTAGTCTCCAAAATGTAGCCTAAAATTCAAGACTATGGATTAAACTATGTAATTTAATCACTCAAACTTCAAACTACTAGGTAGAGTGATAGAGCCATTAGAACCAAAATACAAATGGATGAATAAAACATTCAATCCTATACTTAAAATCCTAAACCTGAATTCTCTACATCATGATTAAACAAATTAAAATAAGAAGATTGGGATTTAGATTACCTTGATTCAGATTTTTAACATGGTGATGTTGCTTGATCAATGGATGTTGATGATGGATTAGATTGGCATGGATTCAAAACTTGGTTATTAGTTAGCTATAATGGAGGATGGAGGTTGTTTAAATAGATTTTGGAGGGAGAAATCAATGATGGAGATTTATTCTTAGATGAAGGAGATCAAGGGTTGAGGATTAAAAGGAATTTAAAATTCCTCAAAAGCCTCTAGATTTAGATTCTTCTAGAGAAGATGGGTGAGAAATAGAGAAGGTTATATATTTAGAGGGTTATATAATCATTCTTAGGTTTAATGATGATTATATGGGAATTACATGAGTGATTAGGGACTAAGAGTGTAAGAGAGCATAGGAATAGGCTTAATAGGTGGGTAGGTGGGCCATGGGAATTTAAAATTTCCCAAATAATTAAATAAGCAAAATTAGTATAGGATAAGAGATGATTAGGGGAATTAATGAAGAAGTGGGATAGAATAAGGTTAGTGATTGAATAATAATAAAGGGAGATGTTAGACAAATATTTAGAAGGGGTGATTTTAGGATAGGATAAATTAGAATAAATGAGATAAGTAGAATTAATGTCAACTAATATGAATATTAGTGAAAATAATATAAGAGAGAAAATTTATATGAATACACTTAGCATTGTAAAACCTAAATAAAACTAGCTAAAAGATTCAAAAAACATCAAAAAATTCAAAAAATCACAATTTTTTCCCCTACCTCATCATGTGATCATCATCACCATCGCCCACTCTTGCTATCTTCCATCATGTATAATTTGCTCAAATGTGTAGACAAGTGTAAATTTTTAGCTCTGGATCACATGTTTTTTATTTCAAAATGAGTGTTGAATTCATTTTATGACCTATTTATATCCCTTTAGGGTTGAAATCATTTATTTTGTGATCAACATTGATTCTCTCATAATCTATATCAATCCTTTGGATCGATGTTAATTTGGTTCATTTGGGCTTCCTTGTACTACTCAATTTTTTTTTGCCTCCTTATAGTCCTATTCTAAATTGATTTAAAGTTATCTTTTATTATAACTATCATATCCTTTGTTACCCAACATTACTAGTTTGTGGACATAGACCCCCTGATGGTCCTATAACCTTTGAGAGGTCTCCATTCATTTCAGTGTCTATCCCAATTTATCCTAAAAGTATACCTCATCTTGAGAACAAGTATCCCTAGGTAGTGCACACATACCAATCACACCATATGCTTTGGTCAACCCACCTTGACCTTTGCCATCTTGACTTCTTTTGATAGATCATGTATGTTCATAATTGTGGAAATTCATTACTTATTTGCCTTGGGGCATTCCTGTTCAGATATCCTATATCTTGTTAGTGTAACATTATACTTAATACTTATCCTTTCATCTTATATTATAATTTTCCACCCAAATTATCCATTACCACCACATTTTTAAATCCATATCCACCTCATAATCTTTCATTGACTCCTGGTTTGAGGGGGGATACCTCCTCACATAAACTTGGGGCATTAGTTTCTTCCTAATTTTTATCTCATAATAGGTTACTATTGGGCCCCTATTTAAATAATTATGGGATTCATACTAGCATGACATACACTTTATCATGAGGCAATGACTTGGAAAGATGATTTCTATTTTGGCATCTTGGTGTTAGTTGGAGGATTCAATGCATAACTTTTGCCATTTAGCAGGCAGCTAAGCATCTCCTAGAATCTTGGGGCATCTTCTAGGTTGGATGAGATGTGGAAAATACAATTAAAAGGGTGCAAGGTGATGGATCTATTAGGAATGATTACTTAGGCTCTAGCTAGGCACCTAGTGTGCACAAACCACCCTAACAAAGGTGTTCTTGTAGAGCTATAAACATAGCTTGATCCAATGGGTAAAAGAGATACAAATTGATGCAGTGAAGCTCTAGAAAATTGGTTCTACATGCATTATGATATCCACAATTAGTATTAGGAATAGTATGTACACCATTAAGGCTCCATTTTTATATACCCAATCTCACCTATGAGCCTCTAAGCCATTAAGAAGTTTGAGTTAACTATTTACTCTATTTTAAAGTATATGAACTCTATTATATTTGGACTTTGATTAATGACATGGAAGGGTTAAAGTAAAAAGTGGACTCTATCTCATCCATATTTTTGATTTATATTTAAATCTATAATGAATGTAATAATTATAATGTTGTAATTTTAATTCATGTATGGTAAGAATGTTGTTTTCAAGCTTTTGGTCTAGGTCATTAATGGTGCCCTAGTGTAAAATGACCATGATAGTATATATTGTATAATGACTAAGTATAGATAGATACCATGCCAAGCCTTGATATCCTTGATGGAATCACTAGTCTAAGTATGAATAATTAAAATAATAATAGTCCCTTAACCCTTATAGTGCTTATGTGATGTTAAACTTAGGATAATAAAGGATTACACCATTAAGACTATTGAACCACCCCAAAATAGGCTTTCAACTACAAACCACTAAAGGGTAGTTCATGAAAGGATTACACCTATAGATCTACTAATTCTTTTAATAATTAATCAAGTCCCATAATTGATTCCTTGAGCCATGGCACAACTAGCCTAATATGGGCCCTAGTTCTTTATTTATTGTGATTCAGGTAAGCGTATAAGGCTTGTGCTTATGTGAATTGATGTCAGTACATCAGAGTGTAAAAGGTTTCGTGATATAAGAATATCCCATGTTTTCACTTGGTTTTAATGAGTCCAAAACTGACTAAGATAACCTTACACCCCTTGACAAGGATGTTTTCTACAACATTTTGGTTTTGTTTTTGGGACTCATGTTGAATTTCATTATTGTAATGGTGTGGTATAATGATTCTCTAACTCTCTATAGAAAACATCAAACACTAGTTTAAATAGGTGAAAGATATATTTGTGATAAAACATCCAACTTATAGTGGATAGAAGCTAAGAAATTGGGTTCAACATAACTTTTATGATGCTTGATATGAGGTATTTTTTTGTGAATTACTTAAGCATGTGTACCAATGGTTGGATGCATATGCAACCCATAAAAGGAATATTTATGGAAATCAATATGAGTGGAAAAAAAGATTACCTAGATAGGTTTGAGACCCTAGAAACCACTTGGACTAGAGTAGTAGAGAAATGGTGGTAAGGAGCGATAAATAGTTACATGCTTGAGTTCATAATTTCAATATACTAGTGACCTAAGGAAGTAGAGTATCAATTTTTGCATGAACCTAGAGGCACATTTGTAAATGAATTTGGTATAAAGATTAAAAAGCTAATGGTGGATTATGGATTTGAAACTTTAGGGATGGAAGTATAAATTCCTTTCACATATGGGCAACACAAAGGGAGAAAGGGGATGTGTAAATAAATCACAATGGAATGAGATGAGAAAATTGACACCCAAGAGATTAGAAGATAGACCAATAATAAGAGATGATGTAGGTTGATGGAAGATCTAGAACATAGAAGTGTTGAGATAAGCCATATCAAGTGGGAAGGGTATGGGGAAGGATCTCTTAAAATAAAATAGTGTGAGGAAAAGAGATTTGATGAAGTGATTAATCAAGTTCAGTATTTGATAGGTGTGGAATCCATTGGGTTACTAAAATACTTGGTGACTGAAGATGTGCCTAATGTGCCTACCCTCGTTGAACCTGAAATTCATGTTCATGTGCTAGATCCCCCACTTGAAGAAAGCGTAAGAGTGACAATTTAACCTATTATGACATATATTTTAGACAATTTATATATTTGGAATATAATTTTTTTATTGAACAAATTATTCCATACAAAAAGGTGAGCAAAACTAGCTCTAGTCCATTAAGATCTAACTTACCACAATAGACCTATAGTGTAAACATCCTAGTTTATCCAATTTCAATGATTCAAAGTGGCTAACAACCCATAGAAAGTAGTTTAGTGCCACAAGTAGCATAGTTCCATTGACATCAATTACACCAATAGTAATAATGGGGCTGATGCCTAACCCAGTGGTTGGATGCATTAGAGGGCCTCCACCAAGATAGACACTAGGGGGAAAAGCACCCCATATGCTAGTTTCCCCCCATAAAAAAATTATTATGAAATGGCCATGGACTTGCTAGAGTATCATATCATATAAAATGCTATAGAGTATGTGCTGAAGTATGAACTATAGTGGTATGTTTGGGGCATAACCCAATTAGAGTGCAAGGCAAACTAGTTTATGACTACTCTAATTGATCATACCCAAACTTGGTATAATAAATTTGACCCTAACCAAACTATGGTATATTATGACACCTTGAAGGAGAAATTACTTAAGAAAATTGGCATACCAGAGTTTGAATAGTAGAGTATCACCATGCTAAAAGAGATAACCCAAGGACTCTCAAAAAGCATGTGCCTATATGATACAAAGTTCAAAACATTCCTTTCCAAGATACCATATGATATTCACCCCTCTCACATGCACAATGGTTAATTAGGGGGGTTTCTAGTACCATTTTGAAGAGAAAATTCTATAAATACATTTACAAACCCTCATGAAGTGCTTGAATCCATGCTCAAAATTGAGGCAATTAAAAGCATATATATTAGGATCAACCCATTTATGGAGGTGCAAATTGCATTTATGACTTCTCAACTCTAAAATATTATGAATAGTTCATCATAAGATGCTTGAAGTGGATTATGGTGTACTAAATATGAAGTAAAAGGACATAATAGGAATAACTTCCCATGAAGGAATGTGTGCACATTATTTCTAAGCTATGAATTTTAATGAGAGTAACATGTTGTTCATAATTACCCATTACTTTAATACACCATCTAAGTCAACACAACCATATATTATCAATTTTTGATGCCTATATCCATACCATAGCTAATTGTATGGTCATTGATGAAATGCATAAGAACATAAAAAAAAGTACAAGGCATGCCACTATAGTAGTTGAAGGGCAAACTAACCAAGGAAATGAAGGCTACTATTAGCACATAGAATTATATACCTCCTACAAATAGAGGGGATGTTTCCCCTATTAAAAAACTTACTCTTGGAGCATGTGAGCTGAAATTAAGTTAAAGTCATTGTGCCACACATGAAGAGGGCGCAAGAAGTTTGTCATACAAATAATATAGAGTATGATCAATAACTCCTTGTAAATGACACCACTGATGGATGGTCTGTATTGATGTCCTTATGGACATAGGCATTGAGGTCAATATCTTGACCAAGAATGACTTGGAAAAAATAGGGGGGCTAGCCTTAAGGCCTTCCCTCATGTAATTTTCATGGCCAATAAGACTAGTGCATAACCCATAAGAATTACAAAGAGCACAGTTTTAAATATCATGGGTGTTGAGTTTCATGCTGACTATGTAGTGATCAAGTTAGTAGAACAAGATAACTATCCAATGCTTCTAGGAAGGCCATGGTGTTATGTGAATAACGTATACATGCACTTCAAGAGGCACTACATGAAATTTGAAAATAGAAAAGAGAGGGTAATTATACCCCTTTAAAGTGACTAAGGAACCCTTATGTAGAGATTGTGGACCTCAAGGATGAGATCAACCACATAAATAACATCATGGTGCAAAGGGCCTAGACTCTCAACCCTAATGATCAAGGAGTGATCTCTTGAGAAGAGGGATAATCAACCTTAGATACCATTAACATTTCTTGTGATTGATGGGTCAAAGAAGAATATGAGACTACTGGTCAAAGGTGTTGTTTAGTATATGAAAAGGCACAAAAATTGGTAAAGATAGGTTGGGTCCATATTGATTGTGATTCTAAGAGATGGGTCCCTTATTCCAAGAAGAAGGAAAAGAGATTTTTTCTCCTAAGTAAAGGTAAAATTATGGCACTTCCAAGATATGAGGGGAACAATCTAGTTAAAGAGTATGTCCATGACCTCAAATCATGCATCCCAAAAGAGGTAGATAGAATGGGTGTAATAGTGTATAAATTTAGGAACACTGCTACTCATTGGTGGGTAGAAAAAAGACCTATCTTACCAACGTAGAAAGTTGTGAAAATATCCATATAAACTAAATCATGGAAGAGCAATGAGGACCTAGACATCTCTACATTTTTTGTTGACTTTAACCCTATAGTGTATGTGTACTTATGCAAATAAATATGGACTATCTATGGCAAGAACACCCCAATAATTTTTTGGGTGCATGTATTATATAAGACCTTGAAGACATGGGTGCAATCTTGGTATGTTGTCCATGAAACATGCTATGAGACAACCAATTGGGATGTGCTCAAGAAGTGGTTTGTTCACACCTTTTCCTTTTCTTCACAAAATCTTGAGCTTATTGAGCCACTATAGATAGTTCAAAGGTCAGTGTTTGAGGATACTAAAATATTAGAGGACCACCTGAAAGACATGTTCGGTGAAAAGGGGTTGGTGTTCCCAACATTTTTTGAAGAGAAAACCTTCAATAGTAACTCTATTGATGAAGATGATGAAACATGAAAGGTATGCAATTGGACAAACCTGATAGGTAAACAAAATTTAGTATGCTAAGTTGAAGATAATGCTCAAGAAGAAGAAGACCCTACCCAAATTTATATATAAATAATTAAAGTTAGTAGGCAAGTCAAGGATTTATATCATGATAAAAATGAGCCCTACTACGTATCATTAAAAATGATAAAAGTAGATATCAACTAAAAAGGGGAACCAAAGATTGTTATTCTGGGTGCATATTGGTCTGATGTCGAGCTAGCACATATTATAGACCTCCTAAAGGAATTCCAAGAATTATTCCCTAGTAACTATAAATACAAGAAAGGTACGCACCCATCCCTTGGAAATATGAGTATGAGGATAGTTGATGGAGTGAGACCTATTAAGAAGTGACCTTATTAGATGAACCTAAATCTTCATGCCAAGATCAAAATAGATATTGATGATATGCTAGCCACAAACATCATATACCATGTACAAGAATATAAATGGGTTATCCACATGGTTATCAGTATCAAGAAGGATGGGTGCATTTATATTTATGTCAACTATATATTATTGAATGCTACCTACATAACCAACCCCTTTCCAACTCCATTCACTGATAAAATTTTGGATGGCATCATAGGTTGTGAGATATACACTTTCACTAATGGGTTCTTAGGATACCATCAAGTCCAGATCAAGGAGGTGGGCAAGCCTAAAAATACCTTTGTGATATAATGTGGTTGGTTTACATTTAATGTGATTCCATTTAGACTCAAGAAGGCACCATCCATATTCTCTTGGTTGGTGATCACTACTTTTATAGACTTCATTCACAAGTTCCTCCAAGTGTATTTAGATGATTAGACTATGTATTGGTTGGTGAAGGACCATTATGACAACTTGTACCTAATATTTGAAAGGTGTTGATAGTTGTAGATTTATTTTAACCTTAGGAAGTGTGTATTTGTGACACCATTTGACATTTTTCTTGGGCACATCATTTGTAAAGATGGACTACTCATTAATCCAACAAATATCTCCATCGTCCTTCATCTCCAAACCCCATCAATGTAGAAAGATGTTCTATTTGGAATTTGATTAATGACATGGAAGGGTTAAAGTAAAACATGGATTCTAGTTTATACATCTTTATTATTAATATTTGAATGTGTAATTAATGTAATATTTATAATGTTTTAATTCTAATTCATGTATGGTAAGAATATTTTCAAGCTTTTAGTCCAAGTTGTTAATGGAATGTTGGTATTAAATGATGATGTCAATCTATCTTATATAATGACTAAGTATAGATAGATCCCAATCCAAGCCTTGATATCCTTGTTAGAAGTGCTAGCCTAGGTATGAATACTTGAAGTAATAACATTCCCTTAACCCTTTTAATGCTTGTATGATGATAAGCTTAGTAAATAAAGGCTTGTACCCTTAAGACTATAAAACCACCCCAAAATAGGCTTGTGCTTATAGACCACTAAAGGGTAGTCCATAAAAGGCTTGCACTTATGGATATACTTAAGCCTTTTATTAATTAATAAAGTCTCATAATTGATGCCTTGCACCATGTCAAAACTAGCCCAATATGGGCTCCGATTTAGTCTTTGTTATGCTTTGAGTGAGTGTATAAGGCTTGTACCTTATGTGAATTAATGCTAGTGAAATTGAGAGTAAAATGTTTGATCACTAAAAGAATATCCCATGTTTGTTCCTAGTTGTAATGAGTCTAGAACCAACTAAGCTAACCTTACACCCCTTAATAAGGACATTTTATACAACATTTTGGTTCCATTACCAAGACTTGTGTTGAATTTTATTATTAAAAAGGTGTGGTAAAATGATGCTCTGATTCTCTCTAGAAAACATCAAGATCTAGTTTCAATAGGTGGAAGATAGATTTGCATTGAAATGTCCAACTTGTAGAGGACAAAAGTTGAGAAAGCGGGTTCAACATAACCTATATAATACTCTATATGAGGTCTTTTGCTAAAACATTTCTGTGCATGTGTATCAGTGGTTGGCTACATATGAAACCTATAGAAGGAGGAGTTATGCATAACAATATGAGTGGATAAAGGAGTTTTTAGACAAGCTTGAGAACCTAAATGCCACTTAGACTAGAGTATTACATAAATGGTGGCAAAGACTGTTGAATAGTTACATGCTTGAGTTCATAGTTTCAACATACTCATGCCCTGAGGAAGTAGAGTATCAGCTTTTGCATGAACCTATTGTCATTTTTATGAAGAAATTTGACATAGATCTTAAAAATTTAATGGTGGATTATGGATTTAAAACTTTTGGAATGGAAGGCTAAAGTATTTCACATATGAGCAGTGCAAATAGGGAAAAAGGGATGTGTAAGTAAAGTACAATGTAAGGGTATGAGTAGATTAGCACCCAAGAGCTCAAAAGATAGACCTATAACAAGAGACAATGTAAGATGATAAGAAGATCTATAACTTGAAAGTATTGAGAGATCTTATAGCAAGTGGAAAGGGCATGGGGAAGGATATATTAAAATATAGCACTGCAAAGAGGAGAGATATGATGAAGTGATGGATCAAGCTCAGTATTTAATATATATGGAATCTACTAGGTTTCTACAAGACTTGGTGACTGAAAATACCTGATGTTCCTAACCCCTTTGAACCTATAGTGCATGCTCACATGCTAAATCCCCCACTTCAAGAAAATATAAGAGTGATACTTGACCCTATTTTCAACATAGATTTTAGATTATTTGTAGATTTGGAATGTAATTTTGTGATTAAACAAATTATTCCCTACAAAAAGGTGAGTGAAACTAGCTCTAAAACATTGGGCACTAGCTTGTCACAACAAAACTTGATCACAAACATCCCAGTTTAGTTAATGTTAGTGACACAAAATGGGAAACAATATATAAGAAGTGGTTTAGCGCCACAAGTAAGTGGTATAGTGTCATTGACATCAATGATGCTAGTAATAACAATAGGGTTGGTCCCTAACCAAGTGACTAGAGGCATTAGAGGGATACCATAAAGAAAAATTATAGGGAGACAAGTACCCTAGATATCAGCTTACCCCCCATAAAAAATTTATTACAAAATGGCTATTCACTTGTCAAAGTATCATGGCATGTAAAATGCTATTGAGCATGTGATGAAGTGTGAACTACATTGGCACACTCAGGGCATAACCCAATTGGAGTGTAAGGCAACCTAGTTCATGACCACTTTTCTTAGTCACACCCATACCTAGTATAGGAAATTTAACCGTAACTAGGCTATGGTAGATTATGACACCCTAAAGGAGACATTCCTCAAAGAATTTGACATACCAAAGTTTGAATAGTAGAGCATCACTGCACTAAAAGAGATAAGACAACAAATATTAAAAAGAGTGTACCTATATGATACAAGGTTAAAAACTCTCCTTTACAATCTCCCGTATGATATCTACCCCTCCCAACATACAAAATGGCTCATTGGGGGGCTGTTAGTGCCATTTCAAAGAGTAATTTCCATGAAGACATTTATAGACCCTCGTAAAGAGCTTGAAGCTACAATCAAAGATAATGTATTTAGAAGCATAGATGCTATGAATATCTCATTTATAGAGGCATAGATTATGTTTATGGCCTCCCAACTTAAAAATTTTACTACTAGTTCATCAGAAGATGCTTGAAGTGGATTATGGTGCATCAACTATGAAGTAGAAGAACATAATAAAATAACTGACCATGAAGGAATGTACGTACATTATTTCTAAGTTTTGAAGTCTAATGAAAGTCACATGATGTTCATAATTTCCCATTAATGTAACATAGCATCCAAGTCAACACAACCATCTATTATTGATTATGTGATGCCTACACCCATACCACAACTGATTATAGGGTCATTGATGAGATGCATGAGAACATGGAAAGAGGTATAAGGTAAGTCATTGCAATAGTCAAAGGGAAAGCTAACCAAAGAATGAAGGATATGATCAGCATCATGTAATATTTGGGATGAAACAAGGTACCGAAGGGTTAGGTGGAGGACATGGTAGTAAAAGGTTCCCACCTTGCTCATGTTATAAGTATGGTTCCATAGAATACTATTAACATGACTACCCTACATATCCCACATGTGGGCATTGTCAAGGATCTCATAAGGTTGAAGAATGCCTTAACCTATATAAAAATTTAAACTAATGTAAGCTTGGCATAGACAAAGGTACATGGATGATTAGGTACAAGCTAAAGATAAATAAATCAAACCTATGGGTGTAACTAATCCACAAAGAGATAATTAAAGTATAGATGACTACTCATAGTGGATACACCACTGAGCTACTAGTTGTGCCAACACCTTAGTTATGCATATAACATGGGGATAAGGTTTATATTAAGTGTGTAATGTATCCTAAACCCATAACTACACCTTACCCAGACCCCATATGCCAAAAAGATGTATTGTAGTAGGTCATGAGTGTAATCCAAAGCCTACAAGGGGAGATCTAGTTAGTGCAAGACATAGAAGTGTAGGCTACTACCTCTTAAAAGAATTAGGATGGCTAAGAGGTTGAGATATAATAACTAACATAAATACTACACCTCCTATAAGTAGAGGGGATGTTTTCCTTATTGAAGAACTTACTCTTAGAACATGCGATCTAAAATCTAGTTGAAGTTACCATGTCACACATGGAGAGGGCATGAGAATTTTATCATACATAGAATGTGGAGTAAGATCAAGAACTCCTTGTGAATGCCACTATTGATGTATGGTCTATATGTGAAGTCCTTATGGACATAGGCACTGAGGTCAATATCTTGACCAAGAATGTCTGGAAGAAAATAGGTAGGCTAGCATTGGGCCTTCCCTTCATGTACTTTTCATGGACAATAAGACCAAGGCATAGCCCATAATAATTATAAAAAACATAGTTGTAGATATCATGGGCATCAATTTTCATGTTGACTTCACAGTGTTTGAGTTAGAAGAACAAGAAAACTATCTATCACTTTTGGGAAGGCCATGGTGTTATGTAAAAAACACAGACATGAACTTTAAGAGGTGTTACATGAAATTTTAAAATGTCAAGGAGATGGTAGTTATACCCCTTTCAAGTTATGAAGGACCCCCTTATATATAGAGTGTGGACCTTAAAGATGCAATGAACCACATATATAACATCATGATATAAGGCATCGAGACTCTTAACCCCAATGATCAAGGAGTGTTATCTTGGGAAGATGGAAAATCAACCTCAAACACCATCGAAAGTACTTGTGACTGATGGATCAAAGAAGCATATGAGAACACTATTTGAAGGTTCCACTTAGTACATGAAAAGGTGCCAAAATTAGTAAAGATAGGCTAGGTCAGATTGATTGTGTTTCTAAGAGATAGGTCTCTTACTCCAAAAAGGGAAAGAGAGTTTTTCACCTAAGTAAAGGTAAAATTGTGGCACTCCCAAGATATGAGGAGAGTAATCTAGTGGAAGATTATGTCTATGAACTTGAATCATGCATCCCAAAAGAGGTAGATAAAATTGGTGCACTAGTGTATACATTGAGGAGAACTATCATTCATTGGTGGGTAGCTTAAAGGCCTAGCTTGACAATTTGGAAAGATTTGAAAAAAACCATCTACACTAAATATAGAGAAAATAATGAAGACCTAGACATCTATGCATACTTTGGCAGCTCTGACCCTATAGTTCATGTGCACTTGTACAAATAAACATAGACTGTCCATGGTGAGAACACCCCAAATAATATATGGGTGCATGTATTCTATAATACCTTGAAGACATGGGTGCACACTTGGTAAATTTTCCATGAGATTCACTATAAGATAACCGATTGGGGTGCACTCAAGGAGTGGTTTATTCCCACCTTATCCTTTTCTTTGAAAAATTTTAAACTTATCAAGCCACTATAGATAGTTCAAAGGTTAGTGTTTGAGGACACTAAAATATTGGAGGAGTTCCTAAAATACATGTTTGGTGAAAAGGGTTTGACTCTCTTGACATTATTTAAAGAGAAAACCCTCAGTAGTGACTCAAGTGATGAAGATGGTGAAACATAGAAGGTGTGAAACTTGACAAACCTGATAGGCAAATGAAATTTAATGCACCAAGTTAAAGATAACACTCAAGAATAATAAGACCCTACCCATCTTAGAATAGAAATAAGTAAGGGTAGTAGGAAAATCTAGGAATTTCAACAAGAAAAGAATAATCCCTACTACATACTAATTAAAATGATAAAAGTAGATATCAGCTTAGAAGGGGAACCAAAGATTACTACTCTGGGTGTATATTGGTTTGATGTAGAGCTGACACATATTATGGACATCCTAAAGTAATTCCAAGACTTATTCCCTAAGAAATATGGAGACATGAATGATACACACCCATCCCTTGAAAACATGAGCATCGAGTTAGTCAATGGTGTGAGACCTATTGAGAAGCAACCTTATAAGATGAACCCCAACATTCATGCCAAGGTCAAAATAAGGATTGATGGTATGCTAATCATAGGCATCATCTATGCTATGTAAAAATTTAAATGGGTTAGCTCAATGGTTATCAGTATCAAGAAGGATGGGTGCATCCAAATTTAAATAGATTATAGATTGTTAAATGTTGCCTACATAACTGACCCCCTTTTTATTCCATTTAATGACAAATTTTTGGATGGCATTGTGTGCTATGAGATATACACTTTCATTCATGGGTTCTCATGATACCATCAAGTTCAGATTGAGGAGGTGGACAAGCCCAAAAATACCTTTGTGATAAAATGGGGTAAATTCACATACAACATGATACCCTTTGGACTGAAGAATGCACCATTTTTATTCTCTTGAGTGGTGATCACTATTTTAAAGGACTTCATTCACAAGTTCCTCTAAGTGTACTTAGATGATTAGACTATATATGGGCTAATGAAGGATCATTATGATAACTTGCACTTAATGTTTGAAAGGTGATGAAAACTATATATTTATTTAAACCTCAAAAAGTGTGTCTTTGTGACACCATTTATCAATTTTCTTGGGTAGATCATTTGTAAGGATAAACTACTTGTTGATCTAGCAAAGATAACCATTATCCTTCATCTCTAGACCCCATCAATGTAAAAATATGTTTGCATCTTTCTTGGACACTATGACTACTATAGAAAGTTCATAAGTAACTATGAAAAGATTATGGCACTTCTAGAAGAGCTCTTGTGCAAGGATGGCCCATTCTATTAGGGCATAGTGTAATAAGATGCATTTGAGACACTAAAATTCAAACTAGAAAGTATGTCAATACTATAATTTCTTGACTAGATGACTCCATTCCATGTCCATGTTAATGCATCTAGTTCTACAATTGGCACCATTCTAGGATAACTAGGTGAAGTCAAAATGGATCATCCCATTTCATTTGTAATTAGAAAATTAACCAAGGTAGAATATAACTACACCACAATTGAGTACGAGGCACTTGCCATGGTCTATGCCTTGAATAAGTTTAGGTAATACTTTTGTTCAACCTCATTCATCTTATTTATTGATTACAAGGTGCTTAAGTACCTTGTGAACAAGCCCATTATCACAGGTGCATCTATAGATGGATAATTTTATTGCAAGAGTTCTAATTCTCTATTGTATTCAAACCTAGGAACCAAAACTCAGGCCCAGACAATCTATCTTACATTAAATCTAGCTATGTGGTAATGCCTATAGAAGATGATATACCTAACATATATCTTTACAAGGTTTAGCGCATCCCCAAAGACTTGGTAGAGATCATTATAATTTTGACATATGGGTCTGCACTCAAGACTATGACAACTAAAAAGAAGAAGTAGTTTACAATTTACATCTCCCTCTTTTAGATCATTGGTGGGGAACTATACAAGTTGATCCATGACAAGGTCCTACATTGATGTGTCTTATAACTTGAATGGGACTCAGTCTTGTGAGAGGTGCATAAGGGGATTACTGAAGACCATTATGCTAGAGATGTAATGACACATAAGGTATTTCAATTAGGCTTGTGGTGGCTCACCTTGTTCTAGGATGTGAAAGATTATGCTAATGTATGTGACATCTACCAGTACATAGGGAAACCCAACCATCGAGATGAGATGCCTTTCATTCCCATCCTTGCCTAGGTGCTATCTGAAAAATGAGCCATTAACTTTTTTGTGAGTATAACTCCCACTATGAGGAGCATGGGTTCATGATACATTCTGGGGGCCACTAACTATTTCACCAAGTGGGTTGAGGTAGTGCTAACCAAGATTACACAATCACCATAGCTGCAAGGTTTATATGGGAGAACATCATTAATTTTTATGGGTTCCCACTTAGTTTGACTAGTGATCAAGGTACACACTTCATTAATGGAACCATGAAGATCCTACTGATAGAATATATGGTGGTGTACCATAAGATAACACATTATCATCCCCAAGTAAATGGCACCACTGAGGCATTCAATAAGATATTGGGAATGTGCCTCATAAAGATATGTAAAGTTAGTCATAGGGATTGGGATGACCATGTGTAAGCAGTGTTTTGGGCATATCATACTACATAAAAGCACCTAAATAAGGATACACCATTCCAAATGGTGTTTGGCATAAAAGGCCATTCTACTTATGGATTTTCTATTACCTTCAATATGCATTGTGGATATTGGTTGATTAGATGACCAAGAGTTTTTGAGTGCATATCTAAAAGTCTTGGAGTGCTTGGATGAGACATGTGCCCAAGCAAGATGGAGTAAGCAAGTAGAGAATGCATGCCACAAGCTCTGGCATGCCAAGCACATCAATAATAAGGTACTTATTGAAGGAGAATTGGTCTGATATATGACTCAAAATATCTCAAGTACCTAGGCAAGCTACATATTAGGTAAATGGGACCTTATATCATCCATAACATATTGGAGACTAGTGCATGAAATATACACTTGTTGATAGGTGAAATTCTGCCTAAGAATTTTAACAACAATAGATTGAATCCCTATAATCAATAATATTATACTTGTATCATTAGACACAAACTTCTCAGTCATAAGTTGATTATATTATGCTGACTAGAATACAATTTGGTGTAAGCCAAATATTTGCTAATGTTTTGGGTTATTTATGTTAGGGGAATAACTGAGGCACTTTTAGGCCCATAGGAGAATTATTCTAGTGCCACATGTATAACTCTAGTCAAGTGAGTCAAGTAAGGATGATTTCTAAGTGCCTAAGGCCAAACACCTAAGTTTTTAGGTGTGGAGTTTTTTAGAATTAGAAGGATATGAATACAAGTTGATAAAATAAGGGTGCACAAGATGATAGTGAATAAGAAACTAAGAGAGAAGAAGGTGTTGGAGGACTAGCTTAAGAATTTGTATAGGGTAAGGGAAGGCCAAAGCAAGAACAAATGAAACACATATAAATATATGAAGAAATATAAGTACGCTTGGAAGGAATCACAATTAGAAGATAAGATCAAAGTGAGGAGGTTGAATCATGCACATGTGAAACACTATGCCCAAGTTACCATTAAAGGGTAAAGGTCTCACCAAGGTGAATAAATCATAGGAGTAATATTGTCAAGATAATTGGCACCCACCCAATGGTTAGAAGGAAGTGACCATTTGAATCACCCATCACTTCATCAAATACACTATAAGAAAAATTTAATGTGGTTATGATAGAGGCACAAATATCTATAATAAATGTGAATGTGGTAAAGAATTTTCATGTATTTTATGGGTTTAGTAGATTTCAATAAATCCATACATAGCCACCCCATTATTCACCTATAATTAATAAGGTAGCTAAAATTAAGGTATAAAGAAGTGAATGATAGACTTGAATAAGTTACAAACCTTGTGAAAATTGAACATAAATGTAGAGATAAACATAGAAGCTAAACTAGATCCAAACAAGAAAATGATACCAAAGTGAAATTTGACAACACCCATATCCATCAAATGAGAATGGTTGAAAAGAGAAAGATATTCTATTTCGATTGATATTAGAAAAGAGGCATTTAGAGAAAATTACAAGAGAACTAGGTAGTAGAAATTTTAAGTTTCACTAAGGCTACCATTTATGGTGAGCAAAGATTGAGAGCTGAAGTTGTAGTCATAGACCCCATTACTATGAAAGAGCATGAAGAAAGATTAAGGGCTTAAAGAAGATCAACTAAACATGATGGGTAAGAAGAGGATAATTTTAGGTCCACCATAGGCATAAAAGGATGTTAAGGAATAAATGGTAGAATAAATAACCACTATGAAGAAAAAGGTGTAGCTAATAGAAAGTGTTAAAATCATTGAGATTGACCCTAAGGTAAGAATAAATATTATGTATAGAGAAATTTAGCTTCCCATTAAGGTCATAGTGGGGGAAACATGGTTATCCTTCACACACATGTGTAGGTTGAAAGAGTAAAACCATCACACATCAATAATCATGTAGGCTCTCAACCAAGACTAAGTGGTTGACACAAGAATAAAGATGAAGGTAGGTATGATGTTGTTTGATGTCTCCATCTGAGACAAGTTAGCAACCACTAGCATGACCCAATTTTATGAGCTACCAATGTTTGGCAAGCTAGAGGAATTAGTAAAATTATTCTTCTCACACGTCCATGGTGATGAATTTCACTTCATAGGAAGGTGCATGTAGATATTGGTGTGCCTCATCAATAAGATCATAGGGCTCCTAGGCATAGGGATGGACATCTATCAGATCATGGAGTATTATGTAGAGGTAGAGAGGGTTACAAAACTCATAGGCTACTATAAGGTAGGGTTCACATTCCCAATCAAAGACACACAATATCCCAACACAAGGGTAACAATTCACCTCATGAGATCAAATCTATGCCCTAGCAGATGGTGGACTGATATAATCAAGATGTACTTGTGTATCACCAACCACATGGTATAGGGGGTTAAGTGCAATATTAAAAATTTATTATTTAGGAGATGGTGAAGAATGCATTAGGATACCACATGGTGTATGAGACCTTTAGATGGGGGTCCATTCTAATTTTGATTGTGATGGAGGAGATCAGCATGCTTGATGGCAATGATGATAATCTATGGGTGTTTCTACACATAAGGACTCCATGTCACTAAAATACCAAAACTTCACCTGCCTACCCAACTTCTCCTAGAAGTATAAGATAAGAGTACAAGGGTGGTATTATCGATACATAGAGGATTTTAGGATTGAATGGCACATCCTGTAGGATCTCCCCCAGCACATAATAGGCATAGAGACCTTCACTGTCATGCAACATTTCTATGTATTGAACTTGGCACTCATAGATGGGAACCTATCTAGTTAGCTCAAATTGCCTTATGTATTTTTTGATAAATATTTCATAGTGGTGCTAAGGAGGATTCATAAAGCATAATAAGTGGATACCCCAGTGAAGGCCATAGAGAAAGAAAGGAGAATATTGAGGCACTAATATGTGTGCCCAAGAGAAAAAACTATAAAGGATAAGGAAGATGACTCTGAACAAACAAACCTCCATCCCCTATAAAGGGAAATTATAATTAAGTGCATCTTTAATCTATTATATGAGATGAAGCCATGGAATAAGGGCACAAACCTTGGAAAATATGATGATCACCCGCTATTAATTGATGATGAAAGAAAGCCGATGTTGAAGATGTAGTAGAAGTATCCATAGAAGGATTAAGGAGAGACACTTATATAAATCTAGGAGAACATGAGGTTGAGGTTCACCTCTAACAAAAAATCAACACCTCTAGCTCTAAATAAATGTGTAACCTTTATGCTAGAGACTACTTCCTATGGTAAGAAGAAAAAAAATAAGAAGTCTGAGGGACCAATTATTCTCCCTACAATAACTCTGTAAAAAATAAAGGAATGGGCCCTTACACATGGAAAGGAGGACAAGATAGAAGAAGAAGGAAAAAATACCTACATTATGTAAGTCGAAGAAGATAAGGAGCCTAGCATCAAGGATGTTCAGAATACCCTCTAAGGTGGCACAACAACCATGATTAAAGAAGCAGAGAAGCTAATAAGATCTTAATCCAATGCAGAACCCTCTACAAAGCCTCCATGAATAGATGAAGAGAAGAGAAGGTTGTGGAAGAAGATGGGCCACAACAAGGAAGAAATTTAGATGGCACTAGCACTAGAGAAGAAGAGGAGGGCTTGGAAGGAAATGGGCCTAAGTCAAGAGGATATTGAGAAGGATAAGACAAAGGAATAAAAAGATGAGGAAGAGAAGTCCAAGAGAGATAAGAAGATAAAAAAGTTCCCACAATCACAAGACTAACATTTGAGAAGGCCAAGAAGGCACCTAGTACCCCTATTAAGAAAGTATATGAAGCTACATAATAGGCACACCCAAGTAGTGAAGGGGCACCTAGAGAAAAAGAAAATGATACTGACACCTTGGAAAAACTAAAAGAGACTAAAGAGAAACCCCTATAGGAACAAGGAAAAGCTAGCACCAAGGGAATAAACCTAGAGGTAAACATTAAGAAGACCTAGGAGGAAGAAGTGGACATAGGGTAAAATTCCAAGGAAGAACCCCTTAGATAATAAGAAGATGAATCCTCTAAGGAAAGCATCAAAGAAAGTGATGGCACTAGTGAAGAAGAGGAAGATAAAATATATCTAGCCATCATCGAGAAGGATGATGCAGAATTAAGAATTAGATAAAAGGTGAAGAAGGGGTGGATGGATGAAGACTTATATATGTTTGACTTCATGCCCCCTAAGGCTACCAAAGATAAGATGTATAAATAACTTATGTTTGTGTTTGATCTTTACATGGATGAGCCTCACTTTAAGGTGCCTTGAAAGGCTATAGTGGGCATCAAATAACTTAAAGAAGGGCATGAATCCCTCATCATTAACCCTCACACCATAAACCTAGACTAATCTTGGAATGCACTTATTCAAATGACCACTAAAGTTGCATGTAAAAATATCATTAATGATGGAAGGGAAAATAAATGGAATAAACTCTACAAAGATGTTAAAGATGAAGTGTAAGCCATGAAATTCAAGTTTTAGTAGCTATGTGAGCATATAGAGATAGCCAAACAATCCCTTCTATTTGACAAGGATACTTTTAACCTTTTTGAGGTTGATAATATATGTTTTAGTAGAGTATATGATCCCAAGGATGAAACTAGAGTTGGCACAATAATAAAAATAAGAAAATTCCTATGCCATTATTTAGAAGCAGATTAATACTAAGCTAAAAGAGGTGTAGGACATATTTTTGAAGATAAAAGAGGGCATAGATATTGTTGATGCCATCTTCTTTAGGTTTTATAACTAAGCATTAGCCATAGATGTGCACCTCAATCAGGCAAAGGAAGAATGGGAGAAGATGATGGTGAAGGTGTATTCTATGAGTAAGTCAAAACATGTACAAATAATGAGGAAGGTCAATGTGCTAATCAAATAGATAAAGAACCAAGAATAGAACCTAGAATCACTCTTTTGTGACTTGAAAACTAAGGCATGCAATCAAGGAGTAATCCTAGATGAGGTGTGAGAAAGGACAAGTCAAATCTAGAGGCCTTAAAAAAAGAGATGGAAAAGATAGACATGGTTGAACTTAGCATTGCCTCCATAAAAATAGATAGTTCCACTAAAGATACAAGCTTACTATCAAGGGTTTTGAATACATCAGTGCTGAGCTTAAAGAGAGTGCACTCAAGTTTTGCACATTGAAGACTTTGATAACCTAATCTAAGGATAGACTAGTAATTTTGTATAGGGTAATGTTGAGCCCCTATTTTAGTAAGCATGGGATTCATTATATCATGATAGGCACTTTGGTTGGAGGTAATCACTTTTCATGATGATTGATATTTTTGCATCTTAGCACTAGCTTGAGGATTCATTACATAACTTACGCTAGCTGGTAGGTAGGTAACCATTTCTTAGAATCTTGGGGCATCTTCTAGATTGGATGAGATGTAGAAACTAAAATGTGAAGGTCATAAGGTTATGGATCTAGAAGTAATTATTACATAGGTTTCATTTTAACACTTGGCATGCAAACTCCACCTTAGTAGAGGCATTCCTATAGAGCTATAGAAAGAGCTTCATCTAATGAGCAAAAAGGATGCAATTTGATGCAACAAAGCTCTAGATAATTAGTTGTGCATGTATTATGATAGTCATCATTAGTATTAATAATAACATCGACACCATTAAATATCCATTTGTATATGCCCAAGCTCGCTTATGAGCCTCTAGGCCATTAAGAAGTTTGAGTTAACCATTTACTCAATTTTAAAGTATATGAACTCTGTTCTATTTAGACTTAGATTAATGACATGGAAAGGTTAAATTAAAACATGGATTCTAGTTCAAATGTATTTTTTATTAATATTTGAATGTGTAATGAATGTAATAGTTATAATTTTGTAATTCTAATTCATGTATGGTAAGAATACTAGTTGCAAGCTTCTAGTCCAAGTCATTAATGGCATCAAAGTGTTAAATGATGATGTCAGTATATCTTGTATAATGACTAAGTGTAGATAGATCCCATGACAAGCCTTAATATCCTTGTTGAAATCACTATCCTAAGTATGAATACAAAGTAAGAATAGTCCCTTGACCCTTCTAGTGCCTGTATGATGCTAAGCTTAGTAAAACAAAGGCTTGCACCCTTAAGACTATAAAACCACCCTGAAATAAGCTTGAACCTAAAAACCACTAAAGGGTAGTCCATGAAAGGCTTGTGCTTATGAATATACTTAATCCTTTTAATAATTGATCAATTCCCATAATTGATGCCTCATACCATGGCATAACTAGCCAAATGTGGGCCCTGGTTCTTTCTTTATTGCACTTTAAATGAGTGCATAAGGCTTGTGCCTTATGTGAATTGATGCCAACACAACTGAGTGTAAAATTTTGACCATTACAGGAATATCTCATGTTTGCACCTAGTTTTAATGAGTATAAAACCAACTAAGATAACCTTATGCCCCTTGACAAGGACATTTTCTACAATAATTACACAAATTGCTCAACATAAAAGGGGAAAATGTAGACACTATGAATTTATACCATTATATTATGAATAAATGTGTCTTACCCTTACCCATCCTTTTTATGCTAGTTAATTTAGTTTTACCATTTTACATTGCATAATTCTCTTTTTAATTACATTTTTACCTAAGTAACTAGCTAATTGTCCCTAACTCTAGTAAATTATCCCTAACTTTATCATAGGTAAGTTGTTTTAACTCCTTAATAACTTGTCCATAACTGAACCTCATTAAAAAAAAACCTAAACCAAGTTTAATCCCATAAATTTGAGTTGTTGGAGTAAATAGGTTAAACTTGGACTAGATTGACACTAATCCCCATAATCATCATTGATCTTGTTAGGATTGATGTCAATTTATACTCAGTCCATCCTTAGGCTAAGGGATCCTAAATTTTCACATTGGAACATTGGAGAAATTACCCATGAGTATTAAAGAAGAATACTACCCCTATCTCAGTTTATCCTCACTCGGTTAAAGGTTAAGCACATCCCTATCAACAAGATATTTATCTACATCATAGGAAGTATTTTTTAGAGGTAAGTATGTTATCTATTTGAATGTATTTTGATTATTGTATTATCTATTTAAAATTTACTTACTGCTCTGAGTCTATTTAGATAGCCAGTGATCAATCCCTAAGCCATTTAGAATCTCTTAAACCCCTCTTTAGGCCCCATTTTGAAATTTTTATATCCACTATTAGGATATATGATGAATCCTCATATGATTGACATTGAATAAATAATTTATATCAATTCTAAGAACATCAACATTGATCCCTATGTTTTATTTCTATCTATAACTCGAGACTAGCTTAGTAGTCTTAAGTGATTCCAATTTGTTATTTCTAAGTATTAAAATAATGCATTATTGTCTATAGATGACATTGTCTAGCATTATACATGATGTGATTTAAATCCATGACTTACCCTTAGTTCTTCACCCATTATTTAATGATCAAAGTGACATCTCCTTTGAATTAGGACTTTGTGTGATCATCTTTACCCCAACTCCAGAATCAATTAATGAGTAACTAGAAGTAATTCAAGAATAAGAAGACTTAGCTATAGTGTATTGGAATGAATGCTTTGATAATATCTATGTAGTAGATTGATTTATTTCATTTTAGTATCATATCTTATCACATGCTTTATTGTAATTCATATAATTATATTATCCACTTGATTGCATAAAATAGTGGACTAACACCCCTCTAAAGAAGTGTATCGCTTCCTAGAATTGATCTTATATCAAGCAGTCCACTCATATATTTTATTAATCTAATCTTGTCCAAGTTGTCTCTTATGTGTAGGTAGTCCTTCCTAGCCAAAAAAGAGTTCCTAATTTATTGGATCAATGATGTACATCCCCCATCATAAATATTCTTCTTTAAACCATGTATGATTTTTAGTTTTAGTAAGTTAATTTTATTAATAAAAATGAACCAAAAATTACTAAAACACTTTTAATTATCTATCTCATCTATTACCCTCTAATTTTGTCTAATAACTCACTAATAATTCCTCTTATCACTATTTTGCCTAACATAGCCCATCTAACCCCCTCCTATTCAATTATCTAAGTCCCCTCTCCATATTTCATATCCCACATATATCCCACCTATTATTAATCCCCTCATTTCTTATCTTATTAACAACCCATTTGTTTAATAAATCTTCTCAAGCTCACTTTGGAATTTTAAATTCCTAAAAACCTATCTACCTATCTCTTAGGATCTCCTACATGCTTAGTGCCTAGTCTCAACCACCCATCTCCTTTTCTAGAGAGTTCACTCTAGAGAATTCTAAGGAATTTTAAATTCCTTAGAATCCCCTCCTTTCTCTCTAGAGTCTTATTCTCTAGGCCTTCCAATGAATTTTTAATTCATTAGAAGATCTCCTTCCCTTACCTATTTAAACCAAGCTCACCCTCTATTGAACCAACTAGAAATTTAAAGATCCTTCATGTTAATATATTAATCATAATCCATTAGTATTTTTTAGTATTTTTTAAAAAAATCATCCAATCCAAGTATTGAATCAATTCAATCATATGTTGTCAAAAATTTGAGTCTACAATGGTAATCTATAAGCACTTGATCATTTTCTTGTCTTTAATCTTGTTTGGAGCATTTAACTTTAGATTCATAATGTTGGTTTTTAGTGTTTATTTATGTGCATTATGATATATTGGATCTAAATTATGAAATACATTTATATTTTAAGTAGATATTGATATAAATTGCATAATCAAATCCATTACTAAAAATTTACATCTCACATTTGGTGATCATAGTAGGAGCCCCCCTTTGTGTTCATCTGTCTATGAAGTGTGATTGTGCAGCTTGTAGGAATGATAAGGCATGAATTTGGGATCCAAAATTTTAAAATCTTGTTCTCCAAGCAAATAGTGATTTTGACCTATAAATAAAGATTATGCGTTTGTGGTTTTGATCTCGATAATCATGATTCTAACTTAGACCATAGTTGTAGCTATTAGCCATTGAGGTTATCTGACCATTTTGTTGTAGTTTTGAAAAATAACTTCTAAATAGTCATGATTCTAATTTATATCTATAGTTTGAATAATATAGTTGAAATTTTGTTAAAATTTCTTATTAGTATTTGTGATTTTGAAAGCATCTATGATTTTAATATATTAAGTTGTTTTTTTGACCAATACTAATTTTAAAGAGTCTAGTCTACCACCTATTTTATATTCTTACTATACATAAATTTTCTACTATCTATTTGAACATATTTCAATCTATCTATAACCTTTATTTTTTAGGATTGAACTAAAAATTTTAAAATTAAGAAAATTCACAACCCCTAGTTACAATTTTTATTTGGCCTTAATTTAATATTATTTTAATCCTAAAAATCTATTATAAATATCCTAAATCTAATAAGATCATAATCTAATAAAATTATAAATCATTTAATATTTGTAAAGTCTATACATATTTTAAGTCTTGTATAAATTTCAATATCACTTCTATTGTTTACAAATTTCCTCCTAAAAATTGTGATTTTGCATGTTCTACTTGCGACTTTGATCTAATCATTGTAGTTGATCATGTGTTAACCGCTTGTAGTCAAGTGAAAAATCACTTTTTCAAAGTCATGATTTTGCAATATCACTTGTATATAGTTAAAAAATTGTAATATCATTGATTAATAGTCACAATTTTGTAACTTAATCACTAATAGTTTGCTTACTATTTCATATTATCGCTTGTCTCTATTTACGATTTTAACCTATCATAAATGAATTTGATTCTTTGTATGTAATTTTTCATAACATTGATTGTGTATTTGTGGTTTTTATTATTATAGCCATGATTTTAATTTTAAAAATGTCCTTTGTTTGCTTAAAAAATGTCCTTTTTGAGTTCCCTTTTTAGATCATTTTTAGTGGGTTTGAGTCATTTTAAGCATCTTGTAAGCCTCAAATTATGTTTGGAATCAAGTGCACATCCCTCATACCTTATAAGGGTAACTTCCCCTTGAACCTGTAAGGGTCACTTACCTTTAACCCCACAAGGGGAACTACCCCTTAAACCTATTGGGGGCTATTACCCCTAGACCCCCATATCCTAGCCCCTCATTCAAAGGGTTATAGTGTAAAAATCATGATTTTTTCAGTGTTTTTATTAAGGATTATTAGTTTAACATTATATTTGAATTTTTATAGGGGTAAAATCAGTGGAAATATTATCTTATTTAAAATTATTAACATCTTGTCTTGTAGGTCTTTATCTAAAATCTTGTTTTGTGGTTCATATTTTTTGTCTAATGTCTTGTCTTGTAGGTCACCCCTCAAGATTGCCAAATTAAAACTATCAATCACCTACTTTACAGGCCAACTATCAAATATTTTTATATTTTGAAAACCATCTTGTATATTATATATATATATCACACTTTATCAGTTAATCAAATTTTTATGTACTTGTTTGTACCTAAGGGCTACATTGGTGTATGCTCTCCTCCTTGCATCCTCAAAACAAGTATTAGAGGATCAAAAACCATTAATAAACCTTCCCATTTTTAATTTTTAGGGGGAAACATGATATGGAAGTGATACCCATGCACTTTTGATAGTCTTAGGGGAATTTTGACCATGGATTTTACCACCGTGCATAAATCCACACTTCATGTTTTGGTGGTGTATAAATAAGAGGGAAAATTATCATTAGGCTAAGCACGAGACCCCATATAGGATTTCATGAAGGTGAGGAGTTAATAATTTGACCCAAGCATCATAAAACACCCTATATAGAGTCAAGCCCCATGTACATAGTGTATATTGGGGATGCCCTTAGAGAGATCATATAACCTAGAATAGGACCTTCAATTGAAATAGGCAACTTGCTACTAGAATCAGTATTAACTCCCAAGTGATTATTAAGTACAAACAAGGTTGAGATGGTTTGGGAAATTATTTAATGTGTCACCAACCTACAACCTTACATGCAAATCCATTAGATGGTGCATTCATCGAGTTACACTCTTGAGTCAATCACTCATTCTAGGATTGTGGCTTGCTTGCTTTTGTTATGTATTATGAAGGCCTTTATTGTTTAAATCCCTTTAAAAAAAAACATAACCTTATCTTCTAGTCAAAAATAGACCCTAGGTAAATCATCATCATTATCCCTTGTCCTAGACCTTATCATATCCCCATCTCATCTTATTATAGTAATTGTTTTTCCTAATTATACAATACTCATACCTTGGTCTTCACCTTGACCATATCATCTTTAGGGTCCTATTCCAAACTAGTTTCTCACCTTGCGTTAATCACATAACTTGTTTTAACCTTGTCTAGCCTAATCACCTTGTCCATCATCATATTCTTTGTTTATACAACCATGGTCCAACCCATCTTTACCTTGTCATCTCATTATCAATATTAGTAATTATATCAAGTTTGTAGTCATACACTAGTCTTTATTTACATTGGAAAATAAATATTTCCACATCAAGGTCTTGATTTCAATATTGTTTTTATCTAATCAAGTTTGAATCATAGACATTATCCAATCCTATCAATCCTCTTATCTTATTGATCAAGTCATCTCAAGTCAATTTGAATCATATTGGCCATGAGCTAGTCTTAATCTAATCATTCCTAGTCAAAATCACATCTTTTAGGCTAGTATATCCCCCTATCAAACCTTAGATCTTGTTGTAGCTTGCCCAGTCAAATCCAAAAAAAATCATCAAAGTCTAGAACATGTCTTAATTTAGTCTACTTCATCTTATCTTACCTTATCGATCATCACATCATGTCAAACATATAGTCAAACTTGAGACTAAACTAAAGTAAGCCTTCATCCAAATTTTTTCCATAGATCCCATCTTCATCCATCAATATTTCAATTTAATCTCCTGTACCTAATGATTGGGGCTGAAAAACCACATCATTTATATTTTATCTCATCTTAAATAATGGAATCTAAAAAGGATTTAGTCTATAACCTAATTGAGAAATGACTCATAGACAATAAGGATGTACTCCTTTCTTACCTCCTTAAGATAAACACTCCATTTCCTATATAATTTGATCCTATCCACCCAACATTACCTCTAGTCTACAACATTCCCATCGATCAACTACTAGTCTTCATACTACCTAGTCTCATTTAAATCCTCTATCCACGAGTCATCGCCAATTTTCTACCCCTTCCTCTATTATAAAAGGAAATACTACCCTTGAAACACCTTATAATACTAGTATTACCACCCAATCACATCAAAAAAATCTAATCTAAAGTTCAATTCTTCATCACCCAAGTCAAAAAATCAAGAGAGGCCCTATACTCTTACTATATCCCTAAAATCCCATTACAAACAATTTTTTTCCATCGACATGATGGTTTATCTACCTATAATATATCTTCATCCTATCAAGCCTCATCCTTCTTGGTATAAATATAACCAATACTGTATACAACACTAAACCTAGGGTATATCATTAATTGATGTCCACCTATCTTCAATAAATCCTCTATCAATGATGAGTCTATTTACCAAAAACCTAGTCCTTCCTTTTCTCATGATCACTTATTCCATGGAACTATATTTTTTTAAGCCATTGTCTCCCCATCATCACATCAAAGAACCCACATTTAGATTTCACTTTTAAATAATTAGTATTCTACTAGAAGCATTACATCATGTACATTAGAGTTAGCATTAGAGTCAACATGAGTCTTATCTACATCATGATCATGGTTAACACCATCATCTAAATTAGATATTTTGTCAAAATCATCATATTTGACTGATGTTTTAGATCATAACCATGCCTAAAATTTTTAAGACACCTCTAATTTAGATATCAACCAATCACAAGACATATCTTTCATCCCAATAAATATGATGAAGTCACAATAGATTTTTACAAGCTTTATCTATCAAAGATATTCAAAATGGATCTAATCCTACATTAGATGCATATCTTATAAATATTATTATTATTCATTTTATTAATTTTGAGTATATTTTATCTGATGTCAAAATTGGGTCTCCTGGGAATATTTATGATGACTATACTACCCCACCACCATTCATTGAACTCATCATAACAGCTACCCCACCTTCATCCATCTTAGATCCTTTTCTTTTTTCTAATGATCATTTAATCACCTCCCTCCATAGGGATAAAAATGAACATAATTTTATGGATTCTTCCCCAAGTAACATAAGATGCACTAAAAATAAAAGGGACCAAGACAATATATTCAAAAAATCAAGCCTAAAGTCAATCCTAATCCATCAATAAATCAATAAAAATCAAATCATCAGCCTAGTCAAAAATTATCTTCCCCTAATTAAACCCTATTTGAGGAATCAAGGGAACACCAAAGTCAAAATAACCATCATCCATCAAGTCAAAGATAAGGCTCTTATGGTGAAGCCCAAAACTAGGCACCTGGGGGAGTCGAGATAAAACCAAGTCTAAAAATCAAAATAATGTCAAAATTAGTATTAAAATGGATGATAACCCTTCAAATAATTGGATAAAAAAATAATCACATAATATAAAAAATATTAGATATCTTAAAGTCTTTCATTATATATCACTAATCAAATATGGAACATATAACATGTCTAATGGTCTATACAATTGCTAGTCCCACTTCCCAATCACCTAACACACCTAATTATTGTGATCCTATCATCCATTCAAGTCCTATACATCACCATAAAATCCAAACCCTAAATCCATCCATTCAACACCTCACAAACCCATGTAATATTGTCTCTTGTAGGGTTAATGAAGACACCTAGTCTAGATGTTTAAATGGGTCTCAATCAAGAGTCAACAAAAATCACAAGGACATCAATACATCTAGTAGTTTCAATGGAATGTTACTAATAATGTGATTCTTTATAACATGTGTTAGCTAAATATCAAGAAAGTGTTGGCATTCTTGCATCTTGCACTCATATCTAATAAATCGAGATGTCCCTAAAAAAATCATTTATCCAATGATGAAAAATAGTCTTCTAGCACCTTGGGTAAGTAATATGATGAAAATCAATTTTTGATGTGATATTAAAATAAGCTATAGTCTACATTATACCTTAAAACTTGGGAGAAAAATATATCCCTTGTTAATCCCATCCATGTATTTCTTGTTTATCTTATCTCTCTATCCATTTCTCCAACCCATCATCTTCCACCAAATCACGAATCCTATTGTGTCCATACTTTATTATAGTCTTGACCTTCATAAAGGAGTAGAAGATGTATATGGAAATATTCTAAAATTATATTATCATATCCTTTAATGGATACTTAGGCAACTAGATATCTAGTTCCTTCATGATGTGGTCATTGGAAATCCCTAGTTTATTCTTCCTTGGCCTTCATCCCTTTTTTAACATCACCCTCATCATTTTGTCATCCCATCCAAAATTCCATCCATCCTCATCTTGGTTACTAGGATTAGTATTCTCTTTTATAGTATCCCCCTTTGTATAGTATACATAGATATTCTAAAAATCCTAAAATTGAAATATTCCACAAAAACCTAAAAATTATAAAGTCCACAAAATCCTGAAACCTCTATGTCATCTTGTCTTATGTCTTAAATATCCCAATTATCCTATCTATTGTCTTATCCATGTTATCCTAATCCAAGTCACTAGTCTACTCCAACTCCATACCTTTGTTCAAATATAAAACCTTAATCCAAATTATCATCTGATCAATCATTCCATTAACTCTCACTAGGATAATTAGATAAGACATAATGACATTGCTTGTGATAGTTGTGTGTGTTACTTGTCTATTCTTTATTGTTTGACTTGTTTTCATGTTTTTTATCATGTACATATATATATATATATATATATATATATATATATATATATATTTGTTTTTTTGTCTCTATTTTTATCCTTTTATTAATATTTTAATTAGTCTTATATTATATCTCTTTCATCAAGGGTGAAATGAATGATGATTCTATGATGGAGCTAAAAAATACTACAATAATGCTTTTGGGTTCCTTATGTAGAGTTCATCATTTGCCCATTTTATAATCATACACTTTGACACAACATATTCTTGGTCATATTTATATAATGAGCCATACATCCTAGTGTTATATTTACATTGAATTGTTAGGACTATGATGAGACTTGCTACAATAATGATGGCTTGATAATGGACTGCACTCATCATTTCTCCTATCCTCTATCACGTGTATAAATATTTAATCATGTTGATCACATCATCAAGTTGATAATCCCAATCCATTAGAATAATATCTAATCATTCCTCTAAACCATTTATCATCCCATCATTATCCTCTAGTTATTTATCTATCATCAACATCTAACATCTCATCTCCCATCATTTCTTCTAGTCCTTTATCCTCATGTCTAACATCTGAGTTGAATCCTCTATATAAAAACTAACATGTCTAACAATAATCACCATCTTAATATTCTAATCCATCATCATCACCCTCTAATATATTTTGAACTACATTAGTCTGAGGTTTTTTTAAACTATGTAGGCAATGCTCAATCACATGGTGTGCCTAAGGTTAGCTCGACCGCTCTCTCCTCTTTCCCCATAATTCATCACCACATATATCTTATCCCTCATCATAGTCAAGTATTTAATTATTAAAATTTTTGATCTATAATATAAATTATTAATAAATTAGTCTATTGATCAATCACCATCCTTGAAATCATCTCCATAATC
Organism: Torreya grandis; assembly: GCA_037957365.1. Taxonomy (NCBI): domain Eukaryota; kingdom Viridiplantae; phylum Streptophyta; class Pinopsida; order Cupressales; family Taxaceae; genus Torreya; species Torreya grandis. The sequence goes on along the minus strand of JARHVA010001754.1, from coordinate 624,529 downwards.
TTTTTATCAATCACCCACACCTGTCAATTGGGCCTGATAAATCATAACACCCATAATTTCTTCATCATTCATTCATTATCACTGATTGGTCAATTCATCATTTAATGTTTACAATTTCCTTTTTCAATTGGGGAATTATCATGGTCATAAACTTATTATTATCTCTTGTTACCTTTCATGTGTCCTTATAGGAGCATCATCAGTATTAATCACATTGTGGATCATTATTTTGATGCATTAAATTCTAATTATTCCCATTTATCATTTGGTCATTTGATCATATCAATTATCTCTCATCTCCTTCATCATATCACTTGAATTCATCTTTGAGCTATACTCATCATTAATCTTATCAAGTCATTATCTTAATTTAGCCTGATATTCTCCCATCATGTGTCCTTGATTGGGATATGTTGAAATTTCATGGCCTTTATCATCTTGGTCTACAACTCTCCCTATCATGTGTCTTTGCCTATGATATGTTGAAATCTCATGGAATTTTGTCTTATCATCATCATGTTAGGGTTTATTTACCCTTGGTATGTGTCAAAAATCATGACATAATAATTTCTACTCCTTGTGCATAGGTTTTTACTATGGTTATCATCACTTTATAGCTCATTACTCATGTCAATTTCATCTTCCTCATCATCAGTCCCATATCTAGCACCCCAACCCCTTATATCTTCACACATCCCACCCCTAATTTCCTTTTTTGAGTGGCCATATGACTCTATCCTCCATACATGTCCCCTTGAGGGGGAATCATGTGTCTACTAACAACATTTAATAACATTCATGAGTGTATTTATATTTTGAAAGACCATTACTCTTACTTCATTTAATCATAATGCCCTTTCAAAGAGGGGGAAAATGTATGCATCTAAATTTACTATCCTCATTTATTATCACTAATAATCTTATTAGTTGACTTTAATTTCCTCTATTAAATGTATCTTATCTATTCCCATCTAATTTCATCTAATAATCCACTAATTAATTATTTTTATCACTATTATGCCTAACATAGCCCATCTAACCCCTCTTATTCAATTATCTAAGTCCCCTCTCCATATTTCATATCTCATTATATCCCATCTAATATTAATCCCCTCATTTATTCTCTTATTAACATCCCATTTTATTAATAAATCTTCCCATACCCACTTGTGAATTTTAAATTCCTAAAAACTATCTATCTCCGAGGCTCTCCTACATGCCTAGTCTCTACCACCCTTATCTTTTTTTAGAGAGTTATCTCTCTAGATGATTCTAAGGAATTTTAAATTCCTTAAAATTCCCTCCTTTATCTCTAGATTTTTCTTCTCTAGAGGCTTCTAATGAATTTTTAATTCATTGGAAAATCTCCCTCCCTTGCCTATTTAAACCAAGATCACCCTCTATTAAACCAACTAGAAATTTCATGAGACTTTATGCCAATCTCTTAAACATAATACATTAGTATTTTGTCAAACAATCATCCAATCCAAGTCTTGAATCAAGGCAATCATATGCTATCAAAATTTTGAGTCTAAAAAGGTAATCTATAAGCATTTGATCATTTTCTTGTCTTGAATCTTGTTTTGAGAATTTGAATTTAGATTCATTATCTTGGGTTTTAATGTTTATTTGTGTGCATTATGATATATTGGATCTAAATTATAAATTATATTTATATTTTGAGTATATATTGATATAAATTGCATAATCAAATCCATTTCTCAAAATTTCCATCTCACATGCACAAATACACCATGGTGGAAAGGACACCAAGGTCTAAAACACAACTACTCACCAATGAGATAATGAACATCTTGGCTCCTATGGCCAACTCAACTACCCAAATTTCTAATTTCCTAACAAAAACCAACCCATAATGGTCCATAATAGAAAGATAAATAAAGGAGTTTGAGGCTCTTTAATCAAACAAGACTATTATATAAACTCCATTAATTATACCTATGATCTGAATGACAATTTTTTGGTCCTTTGCTTAGTGGTCATCCATCACTAAATAAATTCTATGTCCTTGACCCACGTTACCCACTATCTTCCCAAAAATTAGGGCCTTATACCTATTATCAATTGATTATAAAGGGGATAATTATATGCATGGTGATTAGGGTATCTACATGTAAAACACACACCTCTTCACTAATCTCACCCTGAGGGAGTTTTAATTGATATCTGATTGATTGATGTTATTCATCTTAATGGTATCATACATGTTATGTGTTGAGTTTGCATTGGTCTAGTCTGATGATGATCCTAAGGTCTATTATCACCTTGTCTCTAGAAGTATCTCTCAAACCAATATTTATTTTGGTCATAGCTAGAATGATTACTATCTTGATACTACTAATGGATATAGAGTTGAAATGAGTTGCTCTCCAACCTCCCTTAGCTTAAGGTTATGTACTTACAACTTTGAGTCATGTTAAGATTGAATCTTGCCTCAAAATTACTCTCAATCATCTTCAGTCTTTCCTTGAGAATCCTCAAATAAGTAGGCCTTTTTAACTACTAATACCAAGGTTTTGGGAGCTAAAATGCATACTATGCTAGCTAGCTCTAGAATCAGACCTCTAAGGAATCTATTCACTTAGATTATTTCATCTATATAACCTTACACATACCTAAACAAATCCAAAAAATGACACTCATACTATGCTACTATGCCACTCCCTATTAAAGGTCATGAAATTCATCTACCTTCTTTTGAACATAATAGGGGGATAGGTATGGGTATCTAAATTGTTCCTCAAATAAGTATCAAGTGAAGGAAGTTGGTGTCAAATGGAGCTTATGCTCCTCTCCCTCCCACCATGTCTTAGTTTCATATCTAAGAATGTGGGTTCTCAAAAAGGCCTTCCCATTGGTGTCATAGCCATATAATTTGAAACATCCATGCATACTAAATAACCAATCCTATACTAAAAATCCCTCTTGAGTACCATAAAAATAGGATGATGTAGTCTAATGAAGTCCTTAACTAAGTCTCTAGGTGCTAGCCTAAGATGATGGTCTACGTCTTATCTCTCTTGATGCTCAACTCAATAATGTAATTCACCTTCATCACCCTCTAAATGGTGATGAGAAGGACTTCAAGACCTTTATATCTCAACTGATCTTTATTCCCCTTGTGACTTCTATGGAGAGTGCCTCTCATCCACATGCTTTGCTAGTGGCAATCATTCCTATAAAACATCATGCATCTATTGCATATCCAAAAGGAGTTAGGGTCAGATATCATTCAAACCTGACTAATTTGGAGACTCATACTCATCAATATAATCATTATATTGACATGTTTAATTTTCTTTCCTCATTCTTCACATCAACAAGATAGCCATTAAAGTCCATGTAGAAACTATAAAGCCTTAAGCAAAACTAATTGCCTAGAGTTCTCGATGTTGTATCTCAAACTCTCATACCATAATTTCATGCCCATTTTTTATCTCTTAAATAGGCACAACACAACCATATTTCAAAATCAACCAAAAAAAATAATGGATTCAAATTCATCATAATAAAAATATATAATTCCTATAACTTCTATGATTTAATAATTGGTGTAAGCTACAAATTTATTGGCATAAATATTTATCATTTGAACAAATGCTTAAAGAATTCACTTTAAGCTCATGCCCACTATTAAAACATTATGTCATTGAGATGGCCATAAAATTTTGCCTAGGACATAACTAATGCAATCAAGCACTACATGGTGGTTGTGGGTTTTCTTCCCTTATTCCCACTATATTCCATGAATGATCCGTGTCATAATTATGAGACCTTTGATCTAATTTTAATCACTAAGCCCTCTTAAATTATACACCTTGAGATGATGCCACTTAAAATATCCTTAGACACCCTGGCCATAAATGCATTAGGCATTATCCTAATGGATTAATCTTCTGCAGGTTTAGAGCTCCGAAAAGGTACCATGTGGTATTCTCTCAGGCCCTCAAGACCTCAAAGGTATTAGGTTATTAGATAAAATGATTATTCCTCTTGAGGTTATAATTTTTAAGAATATACCACATGATATCCTTTTATTCCCTTAAGACCTCAAAGGCATTAGGCGATAAATCTAATGGTTCAATCCTCCTAGGGTTATGGGTTCAAAAAAGCTACCACATGGTAGCCTCTCAAGACCCTAGAGGTATTGGATCATTTACCATCTCATAAAATATCTGAGTGATTTAAATTATTCCATATGGAATCATTTGAAAAACTTTTTAAAAATTTCAAAATTGACTAAAGAAAAAATTGAAAGAAAATCTTAAAGTGACAAATGACTAAGGCCAAAATTCAAGTGAATGATTCAATAAGTAGGGTTTTACAACTAAGGTAAACTATATAGAAATAAAAAAATATGGTAAGGTAAAATAGAATTAACAATCCAAAACAAAAATGGCTTAAATATTTGGTCTAAAGTAGATGAGCTAAGTTACAAGCCCAAACAAGAATAGAAAATGTTTAAGATGTGTGTAAGTAGGCAAGTTAAAATGCTTCTGCTAATGGAAAAAATGTTTAAGATGTGTGTAATAAATAAAGTTAAAATTATTTTTATAATGTCTCACTACCACTAACAAATATAAAGATACATCTACCTTCTTTCAAAGGCCTAAACTTATGCCTAAGGGACCTGCATTTGCATAATCAATTAACTCAATACTAAACCAATGTTCTCATTGGTTTAGTTAACTAGTAGAAAATCTTCAAGCAAACTCAATCTAACCAATCACATCCTAAGAAGTTGTTCAAATATAGGATTTGACTTTTCTATTACTTATAATATTATTCTTTTAGTATTAACACATAGATCCAATTATTTATTTAGGTTGAGGGATCAAACACTAGACTTAATAGGGTATAGAAATACATAACTCAATGTTTGATCTTTAGGACCATCTTATTTAATTATAAGTTTGTATTGTTACAAAGAAGGTTCTAATTAGATATCTATTCAATTTATAAACTCAAGGAACCTTCCACAAGACATTATCTCCACCAGAATAACATCAATACTTAGTTTATTCCTACCATTTATATTATTAGTCCCAGTAATAATCTCATAACTATTTATTTGAGTTCCACTCATATTTAGATAAGTTTGAACATTAATTCACATAAAATTTATATCATAAAGAGAGACACAATGATTATATGACAATCTTGTCACAAAAAATATTTAAGCAAGAGAATCCAACTATTAATATGTATTAAAAATCCAAATGAACTCAGGAATATTTCCTTACATAATGAGTCCTTCCCAATGATCTACATATAAAAAATATACCCTTTAGTTAAATATTATTTAATCCAAGAGGATAAATAGAAAGATAAAATAAGTATTTACCCATAACTAAGTCATTATACAAAAGACTATTTCTTAAGAATATTACAAGCAAGCTGGTTGCCATTATCATTTATGAATACAAGTATCATTCATCTTATACAAAAATAAGAGGCACAACTCTAGGATTTATTTAATAATAGAATAATGATTATTATTCAATAATGGTCCTTGTTCACTCAAAGAAATCTTAGGTCATTTGAAGGAAGGCTCACCACCCAACCTTTTTTCATCGTCAAACTACTGCTCTAGATACCCCCGAACTTGAGACTATCAACTCTGAGTATGTTCACATCATTTGGAAAAGGCAAGGGTGGATATATAAGTAAGGTTACTATACTCAAAGGAATAACCATGCACCCACTTATAGTCTTATTCCTAATTTTTACATAAGGAGACTCCTAGTCCCAAATCCAATTTCAATAAGAATTCAATGAATATTTAAATAAAGCTAAGAATTTATAACTCTAGAAAATGAACATGCAATTTTTCATAACATAATCAAGGCCCACTATTTAATTAGATATCAAGAGTATACCTCACTCAAATTATTTCATCCAATAGTCATATAAGGTTCAAGTAATCTACCATGGTACCTTAGCTCGAGAGGGATTAACAATATACCACCATGATGTTCATGGAAAGGTCAAGCATTATATCACCATGTCCAACATAGGATGCTTGACATTATTCCACCATGAATATTCTACTCATGGAAAACCACCTCATTATGTCACAACAATGTTACACATTTGAACATGAACATGAAACATTCAAGTGAGTTAATGAGGAATGCAACCTCTCAGATGCCCTTGATTGGGCAAAGAATTACATGGTGGTTAATGCATAACCATGGAAATATAATAAAAAGGGAAAAATAAACCAAGTGGTCTTATTATCCTTAATGTGAAATAATAAAATAGAGAACATAACTATTTTTATTCAATGAATAAGTTATAAAACAAGTTAATATAACACCCACCTAGGTGCTTCAAGACCTCTTGAGCACTATCCTTCAATTGTCTAAGACTCATCTCTCTAACCATCTATTATACTTGTTTCTCTAATCCTTTTCTTTTTTTATACTTAGTATATCCTCCTAAAATGGCCAAAAGTACCCCAAATAAAGTGTTTGACTTATAAAAATAGACATCCTAGACTTTGTCAACCACCCTTTGCTTGTCATCCCATTCCTCATTATAGTGCATGTCTTCTCTACAATTTCCTATAGTTGATTTCTAGAATCTCCTACATCTTACCTCTTAATTATAGACTTATAAAATCCATTGGATATCTATTAGTTGGCCACTAGACATTATACATGTCAGCTTCCAAATCTTAATACAAGGAGACAACAAGTTTTACCAAACCAAACTTGAAAAATAACTACCTAAACAACACACAAAGTTAGAAAGAGGTGACGATGGTATCATAAACAACCAACTAACTAAGATGTGTTTTATAAAGTTCAAGGTAATTTTTTTTAGTGATATAATCATGATTAGCATAGTCCCTTTCCTTCATTGGCCCTTTCCTTGTTCCTACACACTTGATGCACACTTCAAATTCCTCTAATCTAATATTTAAAGCTACTAAATTTAATTGATTAGGCACTCTATAAATATAAACAATAGCCTATCATCTAAGGACTGCAAGCATTCACATAGATAGATTCATACCACCCTATATACATGTAATAACCAACATATAAGTTTATGAAAAATAATCCAACATTATTTAAGTTAACCTACTCATAGACACATTTAGATTCATAATCATGACATCTCATAAAGGAAACATAATAATTAATTTCATAAGTAATCAAGAATGATTGATAATAGGTCTTTCTCATGGTTCTCAACACATGACAAGTCTTCATGAAAACTTTGCACACCCCAATTGGATGTGAATAATAACATAATTCTTGACTCCAAGTTAGAGTAGCCAAAATCTTAGTCATTAAATGTCAAAGATGTGAATTATGAAAATTGGGGTCTTACAACAATATCAAAGAGTGTGAAGCATTGATAATTAGATTATTCATAGCACAAAAAATGTATATCAAAGATATTCAAGTTTTTGGTGACTCTTAAGTGGTTGTTAAACAATTTACCAATCATTACGAAACCAAAGAAGAGATTTTTTTACATATAAATAAATGGTGGATAACTTAAAATAACATTTGGCACATTTTCTATCGATAATTTTCCTCATAAAAATAATCATCATGTTGATGAAATGGCTAGCGTGACATCCTTAATGTCTTTGATATCAGTGATGATCATATACACTTTACCATACACCAATTATGAGATCCCTCCTTTCTTCTAATAAAATATAGGCCTTTGTTGTTCTTGATATTACTCATAGTTGTATAAACACATAATTTTATAGTGATATTTATTATTTCCTCTATATAGCTTATATACTAGACCAATTTACATGGAATGATAAATGAAAATTATAATGTAAAGCACTTCATTCTATTATTATTGGGAATGATTTATTCAAATAAGGTTTTGATGTATAGTTAATTCAATGTTTAAATAAGGATGAGGTTCACACCATACTTTTATAAGTCCATGAAAATGAGTGTGGTGGGCATTTTAGCATAAGGGCCATGTCATAAAAACTATTATACTAGGGTTATTATTCACTTATCATGAAATAGGAATGTATTAAATAATCCAAATTGTGATTACAATGACATAAGTATTGTTGTGGCCAACATGCCCCCTTTTCACAAAAATGGAGGACCCATCTTTAAAAACACAAAACCAGAGTTCCTAGACCTATTATCTCATTATGATTAACTATCCCTAAATCGAGTCTTTGAAATCCTCTGTAGCACTAGTTTTCCTAAGCATGTAGTATTTGTAGTGACCAATTAATCTAACTTGTGAACCTCAAAGTTATATGAAAGCAATAATTTCAAATCCCATTGATATTCCAAGGCTAAGATATGATTTATTGATTTAAATATTTAACACCCTAACTCTGTAGGCTTGCTCTCACTTGGAAATTCTTAGAGTCTCAGTCCTATTCTCAAAATATCAGATCTTAAAGTTATACATGACACTTCAAAACCTATCTAGTAGATAAGTGAGAATTTAATTGGTCACACTTATTTTCTCTCACTTTGTCATTTTTTTGTTTTCCTATAGGTTCTTCCATGTGTTGAAACCTTGAAGCTACACAACTTCAATATATTTGTTAAAATATTAGTTAGAAGTTTTGTAAGTGTAAGTATTTAAAAAAGTCATGAAGAATGATGTCTGATGCAATGAAGAAGTTCCACATGGGCTATTGTCAGATGCATCAATCTCCCAACCCTAACAAAAATGTCAAAATATGGGAGATCCCAATGTAATGATGAATCACCACGTAACCTATTGTTATATGTGTCAGACTCCCATATGTGAAAGAAATGTCAGAGCCTAAGAGATCCTAACATAATGAGGAAGTACAATACAACCTAGGTTTAGAAGATGTTAGCACTCTAGGCAATTGACCCACACTAAAGAAGAATGGTCAGTCTCCTAGACCTAATAGAGATGTTAGAGCTTGGGAGATCTTGGCCCAAATAATGAGTGCTATGTCAACTAGAGGTAGAATGATCAGCCTCCTATTCTTAACAAGGATGTTAGAGCCTAGGAGAGACTGACCAAATTAAAGGACACCACATACCCTAAAGGTCATAAGTGCTCAGATCCAACTAATGAGATTTCCCTATTGTTAGATGCATTAGTCCCCCAATCCTAATAGAGATGTTAGATATTGAGAAATCCCAACACAATGAGGAAACACCATGCAACCAATTATTAGTATAATCAATTCCATTAGTCTTATAGAGATGTTAGACCCTGAGAGAGCCTAATGTATCATAACATGACATCGGCATAACTAGGAATTTTAATAGGTGGGGTCCCAAGGTCTTGAGAAGGTTAAAATGAAGTACACATGGAGTTATAAGTACTAATTAGACGTCACCACATGTCCCCAAATAAAATCTCATCCATATTGAGGATATAATATCTAAGTTTTAGGTTATGCCTAGGTGTTAGCCATTGACATGAGGACCAATAGATAGATGACAAGTTGTATAAAATAGGAGTTACTTGGGAAGCTTTAAAGATGAGGTGGTCATGTACATACCACATTCCAAACACTAATGAATTGGGAAATTGGACCCTAATTAAATAATTTAAAACATTGCACCACCTTTAATATATATATATATATATATATATATATATATATATATATATATATATATATTATGTGATAGGTAATCATGAACTATGAATTTTACTCCAAATTGGGAAATCAATTGGAAGATTGAGTCACTAACTAAAATTTGAATCCATGACAAGTGAGCCACTAAATTCCATTAATGTAGGGGGATTAATATGGATTTAAATAATTATCCCAAGGAAATATCATTATTGATTATATTTATAGACTCTTGAAGTTAGACTCCATGCTTTTTCCTTTAACCTGGTGATTTCTATGCCTTTTACTTCACCTAGAGATCTTCTACTAAATTATATCTTACTGAAATGGTCATTTGATCTTCAAATCCAAAATTTGAGCTTGAATATAGAGATACTATATTCCTAAATGGCTTAACCCAATTCAAAAACTATAATGAAGTATTCAAAGCTATCGATGAGGTGCCCAAAGAATCAATTACTAATGATGATGATCTAGCTAAATTCAAAGACTCCTTGTGAGATTATGAGAAGTATGGCTTTCACAGGGTTTTAGCCAAGTTTGAGATGTTCCACTATGTTGACTCATTTAATATGATCCTCCTCACCACTAGGGGGTGTAAGATAGTTCCCATGATTATGTCTACTTGTCCAACTCCCAACACCAAATTGCCAACATCTCAAGAACTTTCAACAAATCCTATTACAATATCCCAAAGTTCACCCTTTCATTTGACTTGGTAGTGTCGTAGACCTATAATAACACATTTAAAATATATTATGTCTTAAGGGATTAAGATGAGAAACTATATGATAATTAGGTAAACAAAGAGGATGTCAATGCATAAATGATACACATCTTCAAGGAGGAGCTTCAAGCTGGTATGATTTCGTTGAACTAAATGTTTTAGGCCCTAGATTGCTTTCACATCAACATATTATGGGTGTACTTGATTCACATGTTTTTGGACCCTTATTTAGTCCACAAACTAGGAGGTATGGTCAATTTAAACATGGTCAAGTCCACAACAAATTCCCAAGTAGGTGGGAACTTCTACATGATGAGTTATCTCATAGATAAAGTATATGAGAACTTAATTTCAAGCCATCTACTTTTAATACATGGGTTCTTAGAGGTTCAGTGGTTCATATAATTTTATAAAAGCTATATGGCCACCATTATATAAATAATATATGAGATATCTATAAGTCTTTCTATTCGATGATGTACAACATGATCAATAAGGCCCTTATGCCTCATCTATCAAAGGAAATTAGAGACAAAAAATATGGCATTGGATACTATAGGTGTTTAATGGAGGATACCATCATTAGAGTCATAGGTATTTTTATGTAACCCCTCCACTTTCCTTATCATGTCTTGGATCACCTTGTAGAGTAAGACATTATTTACCAACTAATGGAGGGCATTTTCAGATGTTGTATTAGTCATTAGTAGAAGGATTACCTACTTATTTTGATCATCATTAGGAACCATTTAAATTTATCCTTCCATCCCCTATATAAAATGGCAATTGTTCAATATTCTTTAGCCTTGGGAAGAGTTGAGCCACAATATTGGGGCCCATTGGGCCTGATCCAAGCCCACTTACAGAGGTACTCTTCTCACTTTAACCTCAATTATAGCCACCATTTATAGGATGATGATGATCTATATTTGAATGTGGAATATGAAAAAGAGATGATCATGTGAATTAAGTGTCATAGTAAGGATAAGGGTAAGTGGGAATGAACTAAGGTTATTGTAAAGTGAAAATTTTCCATTGAGCCTCTACATTTGTATTTATACCCTATGCCCTTATGCTTCCTCCTCTTCCACTACTTTTATTGTTTACACCCTTCACTTCCTCCATACCCCTCCACCCCATCTTCTAATTATCACTACCATCTCTACCACCACACCAACACCTCCCAAATTTTAAGGAATGATCACATTATTTCATGTGTTAGAGATGATGATGCAAGGAAACCCAAATGTGTAGTGGGGTTTTGAATGCACCATAGGGAGTATGCAGAAGATCCTCACATAGAAATTTGTGAAAGAGGGGAATCCTATGGTATGGTATACCTAATAGGACTTTTTCTCTCTCATAAAAGTGAATATTCCCATAGGAGAATAAAATATAGAGAAGGACCCACTCCTAATTCTCTAAGAAACCCATGACATGTTAGAGAAATTTCTTAAAGACATGTAGAGCCACGTTTAATCTCAAGAGGCATAGGGAAAGAGCTCCTTCCATATCAAAATAATTGCATAGGTAAAGGATGACCTCATAAAACTTTTATTAACTTTGTAAAAAGTGGTAAGGACTATGGTAGAGACCTAGGTGCTCATCTAATGGACCTAGGCCTATTTGAAGAGGATCACTGAGATTGATGATAAATATATGAACCTGATGATTATGATTAATAAGGGCATGTTCCCAAGAGCCTAAAGTATGATGTGACCTCTAGAGGATGGTAGGAAGAAGATATTATCTTACTTAAATGAGGTCAATAACCTAGTGTTATTCCACTTAGACAACACTCTATTAGACATGAGTGAATTTGGGGTCCACGTGGGTCAATTTGACCAGGTTATGAAGACAAAAGTAACCAAGGTAAACAAAGATGGAGCATAGGTAGTTCTTGATCTCTTGATCTAATCAACATCAAGCTCAACCAAGTTTTTGAAGTCTAAGTGTCTATGAAGGCTCCCCTCTAGTTAATCTAAAGGCTCATGACCCAATCAAATATGATCTTCATAGAGCCTTTGATGAACCTCACCAATTTGTACTAAGAGTGTAACCTAGTGGTAGCCTAATTAGAGGCCAAAGAAGCAAATTCCAAGAAATTATGAGTTAGTTTGTCTTTTCCCCATCCATGTATTTGTTAAGATGTCCCTTATTGATATTTTTGAAGTAAGCAAAAGGGATTTTATCCCTTTTTTTGAATTATGTATTTTTAACTATTAGGAGTGGCTATCATGGCCTAGGATGGGATTCTCATGATACTTGAAGGTGAATCCCATCCTGATATGTGTGTGTGTGTGTGTGTGTGTGTGTGTGTGTGTGTGTGTGTGTGTGTGTGTGTGTGTGTGTGTGTGTGTGTGTGTGTGTATGTATATATATATGTATGTGTATATATATATGTATATATATATATACATATATATATGTATGTGTGTATATATATATATGTATATGTATATATATGTATATATATACATATATATATAATATATATATATATGTATATATATATATGTATATATATATATATATACATATATATATATATATATTATATATATATGTATATATATACATATATATACATATACATATATATATACACACATACATATATATATGTATATATATATATATACATATATATATATATATATATATGTATGTGTGTATATATATGTATATGTATATATATGTATATATATATATATATATATATGTATATATATATATATATATGTATATATATATATATACATATATATATAGAGAGAGATATATACATATACATGTGTGTGTGTGTGTGTGTGTAACTACATTATATTTTGAGGTTTACAATTTTTTAGCTCTAAAGTATTGTCACAATCAAGCCATAATTCCATCTATAGTTTCCTTCACCCTTTTGGATTGCATAAATTTGGCCATGATTGATACCTTTGTAATAGAGCTTGTTTTTAATAAATGAAATATTGGCCTTTGTGAAATTCATATTTTGGTTATCAAAGTATCCATGATTTTAGTTTTAAATGAATATTAGTGCCTATATAGTTATTTTAATGCTCTATCATTTACGAATGCAATGTTTATGATGTGTTTATTTGTTATGACTTCTTTGTGAACTCCTTCCATTTTTATTACAATATTGATAACTTGTGTGTTAGTTTGTAAGTTATCTGGGGACCATCAAAGTCAAAATAATCATCACCCATCAAGTCAAATATTAATATCTTCTAGTGAGGCCCAAATATAGGTACCCAAGTGAGTTGAGATAAACCAAGTATGAAAATCAAAACAATGTCAAAAGTATTATCAAGATGGTAAATAACCCTTCAAATAATTGAATCAAAAAATAATTTCATAATCCAAAAATCTTGGATCTCTTAAAGTATATTATCATATAACACTAATCAAATGTGGAACATCCAACATGTTTAATGGTGTGTATGAATGCTAGTACCACTTCCCAATCACCTAACACACCTACTTACTATGATCCTATCATCCATTCAAGTCCTATAAATCACCATCAAATCCAAACTCTAAATCCATCCATTTGACACCTTACAAATCCAAAAAATATTATCTCTTGTAGGGGTGACAAAGAAACCTAATCTAGATGTCTATATAGGTCTTAATCAAGAGTCAACAACATTCATAAGGACATCAATACATCCAATAGTGTAAATGACACATTAATAATAATGTGATTCTCTAAAACATGTGTTAGCTAAATATCAATAAAGTGTCAACATTCATGCATCTCACACTCATATCTAATAAATTGAGATGCCCCAAAAAAATCATCTATCCAATGATGAAAAATAGTCTTCTAGCACATTGGGTAAGTATCATGATGAGAATCAGTTTTTGATGTCATGGTAAAATAAGCCATTGTCTACATTATATCTTAACACTTGGGATCAAAATCCATCCCTTGTTAATCCCCTCCATGTCTTCCTTATCTATCCTATCTCTCTATCTATTACTCAAACCCATCATCTACCATAAAATCATGAATCCTATTATGTCCATCCTTTATTCTAGTCTTAACCTTTATAAGGGAGTGGAACATGTCTAGAGAAATATTCTAAAATTATCTTGGCATATCCTCTAATGGACATTGAGGAAACTAGATATTTGTTTCCTTCATGATGTGGTCATTGGTAATCCCTAGTCCATTCTTCCTTGGCTTTCATCCCCTTTTCAACATCACCCTAATTATTTTGTCATCCATCCAATATTCAATCTATCCTCATCTTGGTTAGTAGGATTGGTATTCTCTTTGATATTAACCCCCTTTGTATAGTGTACATACATATTCTAAATAATCCTAAAAATTAAAATATTCCAAAAAGCTCTAAAAATTATAAAGTACACAAAATCTCAAACCCTCTATGTCATCTTGTCCTATGTCCTAAATATCTCAGCCATCCTATCTATAATATTAGTCATCTATCCTAATCCAAGTCACTAGTCTACTCCAACTCCATACCATTATCCTTGTCTATATCATTATTCCAAATTCACATAGTCATGACCAACTTAGTCCAAATTATCACCTAATCAATCATTCCATTAACTCTTAATAGGATAATTAGATAAGACACAATAGCACTGCTTGTAGATACTTGTGAATGTTATTTGTTCTTTACTATTTTACTTGTTTACATGTCTTTTATCATGTATATAACTACAAATGTTTGTTTGAATTTCTCTATTTTTATTATTTTATTAATATTTTAATCAGTCTTGCATTATGTCTCTTTCATCAAGGGTGAAATGAATGAGGATGCTATGATGGATCCAAAAAAACTACAATAATGATTTTGGGTGCCCTATGTAGAGTTCATCGTTTGCCCTTTTTATAATCATACACTTTGGCACAACATATTTTTGGTCATACTTATATAATGAGGCATACTACCTTGTGCTATATTTACATCAGATTGCTAGGACTATGATGAGACTTGTTACAATAATGATGGCTTAATAATGGACTACACTCATCATTTCTCCTATCCTTTATCACGTGTCTAAATGTTTAATCATGTTGATCACATCATCAAGTTGATCATCCTAGTCCATTTAAATAATATCCAATCATTCCTCTAGACCATTTATCATCCCATCAATATCCTCTAGTTATTCATCTGTTAGTAACATCTAACATCTCATGTCCCATTATTTCTTCCTATCTTCTATCCTCATGTTTAACATCTAAGTTGTATCATATATATAAAAACTAAAATTTATAACAATAATCATCATCTTAATATTATAATCCATCATTATCATATTCTAATCTAGTTTGAACGACATTAGTCTAAGGTCTTTTCAGACTATGTAGGCAATGCTCGGTCACATGGTGTGCCTAAGGTTAGCTAGACCACTCTCTCTTCTTTGCCCATAGTTTGTCATCACATATATATCATCCCTTATCGTGCTCAAGTATTGTAGTAGTCAATTTTTTGAGATATAATATAAATCATTAATCAATCATTCTATTAATCAATCACCATACTTTCAATTATCTCCCTAATCTTTTCCTTAATCACCCACACTTGTAGATTGGACTTGAAAAATCACAACATCCATCTTTTTTTCCATCAATCATTCATTATCATTGATTGGTAAATTCATCATTTAAAGCTTACAATTTTCTCCTTTGAATAGGGCATGACCAAGGTCATAACCTACTTATTATCTCTCATTCCCTTACATGTGTCCTTGTTAGGGGAATTATCATTATTAATCACATTATGGATCATTGTTTTGATGAATTGCAATTTGATTATTCCCCTTTATCATTTGGTACTTTGATCATATCACTTCTTCTCTCTCATCTCCTTCATCATATCACTTGAATTTAGATTTGAGCTATACTTGTCATTAATCTTATAAATACTTTAACTTATTTTGTTCTGATGTTCTTCCATCATGTGTCCTTACTTGGTATATGTCGAAAGCTCATGGCCTTTATCATCTTGGTCTATAACTCTCCATGGCATGTGTCCTTTCCTAGGATACATCAAAATCTCATGGCATTTTATCTTATCATCATCATGTTAGGATTGATTTACCCTTGGGATGTGTTAAAAATCATGACACAATCATTTTTATACCATGTGCATAGTTTTTTACTAGGGTCATCATCACTTTGTATCTCATTATTGTTGGAAATATTGTCATTGATGTCAAAGGTCTAGCATTATTGGTGATAAAGGCCCCATTGTATTTAATGGTGTTTTTAATATTCATATCTTAGCTAATGTGTGTTAATATTTATTTAATATTAATGAATATTTTTTTGGTTGTATATAAGTCAAAAGAGGGCCCATGGAGAAGTCAAAGAGTCACAGGGTAAAGACAAAAGAGGAATGGGATGCATTTTATCATGAAGAGTCATCTTGAGGAATTCCAAGAGTCACCATGTGAAGACAAAAGAGGGTATGGCACATTTTTCCATAAAGGGACACTTTGAGGAATATGAAAATTCACCAAGATAAAGATAAAAGAGAAAAAGATGCATTTGATTATGAAGGGTCACCATATGACTTTTCAAATACAAGGATATGAAGGGTAATGCAAGTTTGTCACCATTTTACATGAGAATTTAAGGGTCACAAAGAGTGAATGCCAAAGGTCATTTGTAAATCTATAAATAAAAGATTGAGAAGCCATTTTTTATATGTAAGAGAGTACATGGTTTGTATTTGTTTTCAAAGAGAGAAAAGTAGAAGATATTATAGAGTTTTATAATTTGTTGAGTAAGCAACATTGAGAGATAGTTGTGTTTTATACACAAGAGGGGTTGGTGCTCTTGTGGGTTGGTGCTCACAAATCTTTACAAGGGGTTGGTGCTCTTATGGGTTTATGCTCACAAATAGTTGCTATGTTAGTGCTTGGCAAAGGGGTTGGTGCTTCTGCAATTTGGTGCTTGAAAACTTTGTAATTTGAGTTGGTGCTCATTTATATACTTGAGATTGTTCTCTGTGGTTTTTCTCACTTTGGGTTTCCACGTAAGAATCTGGTGTCTCTCTCTCTCTCTCTCTCTCTCTCTCTCTCTCTCTCTCTCTCTCTCTCTCTCTCTCGTGTGGTGCATATTATTATTTTAGTTTTATTGCATATCTTTAATGTGTGATTAAGTGGTTAAAAAAAGAAATCAAATTAAGTAAAATATAGATAATATACTGATTCACCCCCTCTTAGTATATTTTGTGCTTAAAAATTGGTATCAGAGTAGGTTCTTTTTAAAAAAAATTAAAGGTTGAAGCTAGATCATGAAAGCATGATGCTTATATCACATGAAGGTTTTTCTAAAAATAAAGCACCTTTGTTTGATGGGACAAATTATGCTTTTTGGAGAATAAGGATGAAGACTTATTTGATGGCCCTTGGATTTGACATTTATCAAGTAGTGGTGGAGGAATATAAAGAGCCATAGACACTTGTAACTACTTTGATAGAAAAGAAGGCAAGTGAAAATAATGCTAAATCTTTAAATACTATTTTATGTAGTTTATATGAATTAGAATTTGTTAAATTCTATGCAAAGTAAATATGCTCATGAAACTTGGGTAAAACTTGAGAATATTTTAAAAAGTGATGGAACGGTTCTGTAGACACCGAAATCATGTCGACTCCCCTGGTCATTCCCCATCTTATTTTTTTCGCCTATTTAACCCTTGTCGATCACTTGTTCCACCAACCTTGACCCTGGCAGCATGTAAAAATGAGCACAGAGCTAAAGCTAGACTCTGTCCTCATTATGCATCTACCGACGACGGTCTTTCCGGTCGATGTCGCCGACGTCGGTCACTTATCGGCCGACGTCGGCAATCTTGCTGACGTCGGTCACCTTACCGTTATCCGTTATCAATTACCATTCGGTTCCCGATCGGTTTCTCGAAATGGTTATCGAACCATCTCTCGAACCATCCCCTGACCTTCATCAGAATCAACCCGATCAATCATTCAATCTCCTCTCTGAACTTTGACATCCACAGACTCTTGCATTCTCGCGATCAATTGACTCCAGCATCCACCAACTCCAGCATTCGTTTCAATCCAGCATTGTACAGACAACTTCGACTATGGCTTTCATCACGGCTTCTGACAGGTAAGTATTTTCTGTGTTTATTTTTCATTTTCTTTCCGATTATTAGTTGTTAATTATTTCTGTTATCTCGAATCTTCAAACCACAGACCCAAGCCCTGAGTCTCTCCTTTACATTCCTGCCCACTATCCGAATCCATAACCCAGTCCAGACTCGGCTAAAACCCCCAGACTCTATCCAAAACCCGACCTTACTTTCCCTAGACCCTATCCTGACCTTATCCCGATTCCATCAGACCCTATCCCGACCCTGTCAAGACTCTGTCCCGACTCTCCTAGACTTTTTGCAACTCTGTCTAGAACCTGCCCCGACCGACGCCGGTCACTGCCCCGACCGATGACGGTATCTCAACCGACGTCGGCACCTTCCCTAATCGATGCCGGTACCACAGAGACCGACGCCGGTGACTGTGCAGAATAGTGCCACTTATCAGGTATGCTTTTTATTTTTTGTCATTTATTTCTATCATTTTATCTTTTATTATCTACTTTCGTCCAATATTCTAATTTTATCAGTGGGTTGATATCCTTCTAGGGAGTCTTCGTACTTTTGGGATCAGGCGTTCGCCTAACAGCCCACTATATCTTTGACTAACGTCTTTTCATGTTTTAGTCTCTTTTCAGGTGTCATTCCTCCATAGCCAAAGAGGAGAATCTTCCAACATCTGATTTTGGTGCGCACAACTTTATCAGGTACTTCTAGCCTTGACCATTTATTTTAGTTTCTTATTTCTTCTTTGAATGTAGAAAGCAATTTTGCATAGAAACATTCTAGCACGCCCGGTGGGACCCTAGGTCCTCCTTGGGTTCTTTCTCTCTTTCTTTCATTCATTTAGGCGCATTAGGTTCCTTTCTTTTCACCTCTTCTCGTCTCTTCTTAAACGACATCATAAGCAGGACTAAAACGAACATTTCTTTCTTGCACTTCTAGACTAGCTAAAACTCATATTCTTCGACTCTTTCTCCATTCATCTTCATACGAACAAACATTTCGACTTGGGCATTAAAACACTTTGCATTCATTTCTGTTTGCCTGCATCTCTTAGACCACACATAGTAATTAAATCACATATTGAATTAATCTAGATCACCTGATGTTACATGACCAAACCACCTACACAAAACAAACATTTTAACTTACCTGAGACAAGGCCCGACTGGGATTTCATCCCCCAGCAGATACCTTACCCATCCCGATGACCCTACTTGGATTTCATCACCAAGGGGGAAGCCCACTCCGTTCTCTGGCGGAGTATAAACTCTAGGCGAGGTATATCTTGGCTAAGCGAGACCAGCTAACCACTGAAATCGTGAAGTGAGGGGAGCTTGCTCCTTAGCACCAAGCCACGTACCAGACCCTAACACAGATTTCTTGAGCACCATAACAAAACCCGAAACCTTCCATAGACTGCTTCTTCTAGGACCCGACTCACAAAGCCAATCTTCCTCTACACACATTCTAAGGCATAAGCCACTATAATCCTAATAATTTACTTCTAGGGTTTTTAAGATCTGCTTGTGTCTTCATCTTTTTGGTTCTTATCTACTTGTTTGAGCTTGTAAGGACATTCTTCCTTGCCTTGAATGGTTCTGACTCATAGCCAAGCCAAGGCTCTAGTCGATCACGCGAGGCGTCATCCTCTTCCATCTACCTCACCTACAACCAGCCCTATAATGGAGTTCAACTCAGAAACTGAAAGAACTCCTACCAGACCATCTCCAACCCAAATGCCTATTATCCCAAAAGGGGACCAAGATTTTGCATGATTCTTGGACCTCAATACCACAGCCTTGCAATACTATCTCACGAATAGCCGAACGCAAGACTCCTCAGGCAATCAAATCTATGGAATGCCGACTTCTCTCCTCAAAACTGCGGCCGTATCAACGGCGTCCGTAGTCCAACCGTTAGATACCCAGGCTGTTACCTCAACCAATGACCAACCTTTTACCAACCATCCAAGTGTGGCTTCTCCTTCCATCGTTGGGCCCACTTTCACCAGGATTTTGGCCCCCAATCAATCTCAGTCCACTCAACCACTTTCTACCCCCTTTCAAAACCTGGTCATCTCCATTCTGCCTACCCTTACTCCTATCAACACTAGGGTGGCTACCCATCCATTAGCCCATGTTACCTCTAGCCAACCTCCCATGACCACATCAAACCTAGCCATGTCTTCCATCCAACCATCCTTAGTCACTTCTTCTATCCCTACGACTAGTCATTCGTACGTTGCGCCCTTATTGGTACAACTGACTATGTCGTATACCTCTTCCAGCCTCTTTCAAGCACCTTACAATCTAGGAGGTGCTCCACCCGCCAATCCGTCAATAGATATTATCAAGATGCTGATGGATAAAATGTCCAACCTAGAGACCTCCGTTACTGGCTCGCGCAACACTCTCTCGTACGAACAAATCTGCAATGAGCCCATCCATCCTTCTGTCCCCATCAGACCATATCCCAGCCAGTGGGAACTTCCTAAGTTTTCTCGTTTCCAGAGCAAGGAAGACCCACAACAACATTTATGGGCATTTAGACACGCCTGTTACCTTATCGCCCAAGATGATGCATTACTCTTACGCACGTTTCCCATGTCTCTCTCAGGTGCTGCACTTGACTGGTACAGCTCTCTTCCTAGCCATTCTATCTTCACGTTCACTCAGTTGGCCCAGCTCTTCCTCGATCATTTCTCCATCAATATCACCAAGAAGGTCTCCATCATAGACCTCTATTCTATCTGCCAGTTTGAGGATGAATCTATTGCTGATTTCATCACTCGGTGGAGGGGCCTTATCAATCAACTTTCATTTTCCTTACCTCAGCCTGAGCTTATTGAACTTTTCTCTCAAGCCTGCACTAAACATATTTCTTCTACCTTGAGGGTTCAAACCTTACGCACTTTTGACGAAGCCTTCACGATGGCTCATAAACTTGAGTTACGTGTTGTTGAGGAGAATAAAGTCAAGTTGCGAAGTAAGAATCCCAACTCCAAAACCAATGACCCCTCTTCTAAACCTTCCTCGTCCAATTCTAAATCTAAAGCTTCAGCAAATGCTGTGGTTGTTAGATCTTCTTCCTCTTCACCTTCAACTAATCAACCTGAACCATCCACGTCTATGAGCGCCACTCGTCAATTTCAGCAAAGATACATACAGCGACAGTTTACTCCACTTGGAGAATCATACGCGTCTGTGCTAGAAAAACTCATCAAACAAGGGGCCATCAATCTCCCTCAGATCCAACCTCCACCATAATTTGATCCCTCACGCGCCATCCCTGCGTGGTATAGGGAAAATGACTTCTGTAACTACCACCGTGTTAAAGGTCATGACACGGGCAACTGTAAAACCCTTAAAAACATAGTCCAAGACATGTTGGAAAAGGGTGACCTCATCCTCGACAATCCTAATGCCCCTCCTAATCAGGGTATCGATATCTTCAAACAACCATTTCCTAATCATCCACCAACCCAAAACAACGTCCAGACCTTGACTGACAATACCCATGAACATAATATTCGAACAGTCAATACGGTCTCGCCCCTCATTTCTAACCAACCTCAAGAGGTGAGTTCATCCATCAGTCCATCACATGTGGACGAACATCTTTCACCAGCTAGTTTTCCCTCAACTTCTCTCATTTTGGAGGACGCCTCAACCTTACCTGTTCAGCCAGTTTCACCATCTTCCTTCTTGCTGCCCATGGAGGACCCAACCTTTCCTACTCCTCTACCACAAGTGGAGGGCACTATCATCCCTTCTCTTTACCTACTTGAGGAGCTTCATTCTCCAGTTTCTTCTCCACCCAGGGAAGAACCTATCTCTCCTTCGTCTCCAACCAAACATGAACCTATCAAGACTTCACCATGCTTTGGGCCCGAGACTACTACACCCGTCTTACCTTCAGTCCCACAACCGTTGGCATCTTCTCAAGAGCCCAAACTTCATCCCGCATCTTCTCAGCCATTTTCCCGACTAGTGGAGAGACTCGAACTTCTCCCTTCTAGGAAATTGGAACATCAGGGATTGTGGGACCATCTCACAGCTCTTCAACAAGCCCAGGCCCTCTCATCTCATGCTACTAATCCTCCCATGGCAGAACCTCCTAAGACTATCAATAAAAATTCGATCTCCACTTCTAAATCATCTACATCTTCATCAACCTCATCAAAATCAAAACCCTCATCTACTCCACCTAAACCTATCAAATCGCTTGGCGTTCGCCCCGTCTCCAACCTCACTCATCCACAAGTGAAGGTAGACTTAAACCAGACTTCAACTAATAGTAGTCTTCAACCTAAATCACACAAGACTGCCAAACCACAGAGGCGAACGCCTCCTCTTCCGTCACCATTGCCCTCCATTTTGGGCCCACATCCTTCAACCCTAACCAGAGTCCTTCCCACTCCAACCTCTAACCAAAACCGATTGCCTCCTTTGCTTCCTTTACCGACCACTAGCCTACCCTCTCCCAAAAGGGCGATACCTCTCATGAAGAGTGTACCGTCTCAGCCTGTCATCGCACCATCAACCCAGAAGGTGGTACGAAAACCCCCTCCAACTTTGCCCAAGCAAAAGTCACCGACATCGCATACATCGATGAGCACGGATCCTTTAGTGGGTTCATACTCTTTAATCTTGCAATGACTTTTGCAAACTTCTAGCATAACTCTTCCACCCATCAAGCCTTTCCAACCTCTCGGGTCTAAACCCTCCTGGTTCGATGACATGAAGATTTGTTTATATCATCGTACACCAGGACACGACACCGAGACCTGCTGTGCCCTCAAGGCTGTCATTCACCATTATCTGGAGAAAGACACTCTTCTCTTTTAGGACACTTTCGACCGCCCCCCGACTCCTTCTCATAACCCTTCAACCTCTTCAAACCCATCCACATCTCATCAACCGATTACGACCCCTTCATCACTTTCACCTCCCATCTTTGAAATCAATGCCATTCACATCACTACTAGGTCACAGAAAGACAAGGTGAAAGAAAAAGCCACCATTCCTTGGACCTACCCTTTTGTCAATCCACCTCAACTGCCTAAGCCTAAGATTTCTATCCTTGGCGTGCCTCAACCCTCCTCTTCTTCTTCTTCTTCTGGACCAATCCACGACTCCATGTTGAAACAGCTTCACCAGACGCCTGTGAAGATGTCCCTCTATGATCTCATCCAAACCTCGCCCCAACATTGTCAGGCCCTCATCCAAGCCCTGCAGGCAGCGGAGGTCCAACCCGAGGACCCCCAACCACTTGTTGCCCTTGTCCACTCCTTAGCCCTTATCGCCTCCATCACATTCAGCGATTCTGAGATTCCTACATCCAACACAGAAGATCAGGATGCTGCCCTCTTCATCACTACCTATATCGATCGAACACGCATTAAACACGTTATGATCGATGGAGGCGCTAGCATCAACATCATCTCCACCCATGCCTTTGATCAATTGGCTCTTCCCAAGAATTGCATCTCCAAAACTGACACAATCTTGCGCTCTTTCAATGACACTACTACCACGACCATTGGCACAGTCATCCTTCATATTCGCGTTGCTCCACGCACAGTCCCAGAGCTCTTCTACATCATCGAAGGAGAGTTTTAATACAACATCTTGCTAAGCCGACCCTGGATCCACGCCATGGCCTGTGTCCCCTCCACCCTGCACCGTTATGTGAAATTTGAGCATGACGGACAAGTCCATACCATTCCTGCTGACCCTTCACCCTTCAAAACATGCAACACCACCTACCATCCAAATGATGTCCTCATTCCTATCAAGCCATCAATCCCGGCACCGCCTCCATCTGCGAAAGCTTCGACCAGTTCGCAACAGGCAATCACCCTTACACCTCCCCTTCAAGCGACGACCACAGACCCCATGGAAGACGTCTTCCAAAGACTTTCATTGGGAGAGTATCGCTTACTGGCTTTAGACATGTTCCAAACTCCACAAGAGTATGGACGCCTTCATCACAGCCCCAGCTACGACCATCGGATCGGGATGATCATACCTTATGGTCCCCCTCACCTCCGCACTAACCTCATCTATGGGGGGCTTAATCAAGGTCCTATTGATGGTAATCCTCTTTCTTCACCTCAACCTTTCACATCAGATTTCTCGTTCCTTGGCAACCCTGCCTTTGCACACACTTACCTTTATAGGTGTGCATGGAAGGGTTTTGGTTTCAGACGCTATGAGCAGGGCTCCCATCAGCCTATCCAACCACTCAATGATGACGATGCCAAGAAATGGTATGGTTTGGGATATCATGACCCCACTCAAGACCTCGTAGACCTTTGTCCTGAACCAATCCTTGACCAATCACCTCCACACTCGCCTGTTTCACCACCTTCACCTATGGAGTCAGTGGTTTCCATTCCTCCTAGTTTTTTTTTTCCATAAACACCATCCGCCTGGACCCCTTGACTTATCAGCTCAATGGGGTATCCAAATCTCTCCCTCTCATTCTTCCCAGCATGATCGAAGATGAGTCGGCAACCATTCACACTATTCACTGCGTTGACGATGATGCCATTCTTTCTTACATGGGCGCTGACGATTCTTTCATCCAGCGCTCCCTCCCTTCTAAGACCCAGGTTATGTTAAATGAATCAACCATTGACATCAACCTTCCTTCCTCTGATGTTCCTCATGTCTTAAAGATTGGCCAATCTTTAGACACTCAGGAGCAGCTTGACTATACCCATTTCCTCTCTGACCATAGCAAGGCCTTTGCCTGGACTTACAATGATATGCCTGGCATTGACCCCACCATCGTTACCCATAACATTGTCACCCAACTAGAGGCTAAGCCTGTCAGGCAAAAGCTTCGAAAGATGCATCCTCGCGTTGCTCTCCTTGTCAAAGAGGAGCTTCAGTGCCTTCTTTTTGTCTCCTTCATCCAGCCCATCGATTATCCACAGTGGGTCTCTAACATCGTCCCAGTCACCAAGGCAACTGGGGGGATTCGGATCTGCACAGACTATCGCGACCTCAACCTAGCCTATCCCAAAGATGACTTTCCTCTTCCTAACATTGACCAGCTTGTTGATCTTATGGCCGGCCATGAGATGTTATCTCTTATGGATGGGTTTTCAGGATACAATCAAATCTTGATTACTCCGAAAGATCAGCACAAAACTACCTGTATTACCCCATGGGGGACTTTCTGCTATCGAGTCATGCCTTTCGGCTTGAAGAATGCAGGCGCCACTTATCAGCGTGCCATGACCTACATTTTCCATGATCTCCTCCACAAAATCATGGAGGACTATGTGGATGACCTACTCGGCAAGTCCAAACTTCACCGTGACCATCTAACCATTCTCAAAATCATCTTTTCTCATCTTCTTCAATACAATGTTCATCTTAACCTCAAGAAATGTGTCTTTGGGGTCCTCTCTAGTAAGCTTCTCGGCTTCATGATTTCCTTCTGTGGCATCGAGATAGATCCCACCAAGATTCGCGCTATCCTCGAAATGCCTCCCCCGACCAATCTCAAGCAGCTTCGCAGTCTACAAGGCAAGCTCCAGTCCATTCATCATTTCATCTCGCAGCTTTCAGACCGCTGTCAACCTTTTCATCATCTCCTTAAGAAGGACGTCTCCTTTAAATGGGATGAGAACTGTCAAGGGGCTTTTGAAGCCTTAAAACGCTATCTGGTCTCTCCACTAGTTCTCATTCCACCTAAAGATGATCAACCCTTCTACCTTTATATCTTAGCCACTCACCATTCGTTAGGTGCCATGATCGCACACCGAGATGAGCATCACCATGAGCAAGCCATCTATTACATCAACCGAACACTGGTCGACTATGAAACTCAGTATACCCATATCAAGAAACTCTGTTTGGCATTAGTCTTTGCTGCTACTAAGCTTTGCCATTATCTTCTCAGTCACAAAACCTTTGTCATCACCCACACTGACCCTCTCAAGTATATGCACTCCAAGCCATATCAGAATCAACGTATGGCTCGGTGGCTCATGCTGCTTGCTGAGTTTGATCTCGAATTCATCCAGTAGAAATCTATCAAGGGGCAAACCATCGCTGATTAACTAGCAAATGCCCCTCTTCCTGATAATCTACCTTCACAGTGTGAGTTTCTTGATGAGTCTATCACTGCGCTTTCCTCCGATGACACCACCTATCAGATGACTATGTTCTTTGACGGTTCCAAATGTCAACTAGGTGGGGGTGCTGGGGTTATTCTCATCCCACTCGAAGGGGAGCCCATGCCTCTGTCTTTTAAACTCGACTTTGATTGTACCAATAATATGGCTGAATACGAGGCCTTAATTTTGGGACTTCAGACCGCCCTCTCTTTCAACATCAAGTCCATCAACATCTTCGGTGACTCGCAGCTCGTCGTCAATCAGGTCAATGGTTCATACCTCTGTAAAAATGAAATTTTGCAAAGGTACAAAAACCGTGCTGACTCTCTCCTTGCATCTTTCGACCATTTCCTCTTACAGACTGTTCCTCGATCCACGAATAAATTTGCTGACACCATGGCTTCTCTTGCTTCACATATCCCATCTTCCTCATCTATATCCAGACTTTTTGTCACGGTGCGTCGTGTGTCATTGCCTTCATATATCTCTTCTCACATTCATCATGTCAACACTATAGACCCTAGTCCACAAGATGCTTGGTATAAGCAACTTGTAGACTTCTTATCTTTCTCTGTCATTCCTCCCAACCTCTCTAGTAATGCACAACGAGCTTTTATCAAGCGTACTGCTCGCTATACCATGCTAGGGGGTCTTCTCTATAAATGAGGCTTCAACGGCCTCCTTCTTCGCTGTCTCACCTCCACTGAAGCATCTCAAGCCATTCAGCAAGTCCATGATGGGATTTGTGGCAGACATTTCAGTGAGAATTCGGTTGCCAAGCGCATCCTTCGTCTGGGCTATTATTGGCCTACCCTTCATCAAGACTGTAGCGATTATGTTTGGCATTGCATCAAGTGTCAGCAGCACTCTAACTTGCTTCATCTCCCCAGTCACGCCTTACAAATTGCTCAAGATTTCTGGCCTTTTTCTCAATGGGGTTTAGATCTCATTGGTGAAATTAATCCTCATTCGTCTCTTCGTCATCAATCTATCATCACAGCCACTGAGTATTTCACCAAGTGGGTGGAAGCCATTCCTCTCATCTCCACAAAAGCCGACAAGATCGTCGACTTCATCAACACCCACATCATCTGTCATTTCGATGTCCCTCATAAAATCATCACTGATAATGGCAAGTCCTTTAAAAACAAAACTATCCAAAAGCTATGCGACTCCTTCGGCATCAAACTCAGTTTCTCTTCGCCTTACTACCCATAAGCAAATGGGCAGGCCAAGGCTTCCAACAAAATTCTCACCAAAATTCTCATGAAAGTGGTCAGTGACACAGGCAGGGATTGGCACATTCACATTCCCTTCGCTTTGTGGGCCTACCGCACTAGCATCTGAACCTCTACGGGTGCTACCCCTTTTTCTCTTGTGTACAAAATAGAGGCTGTCTTACCTCTCGAAGTACAGATCTCGTCTCTACATGATATCCTTTCCAATGATGACTTTTGTCAAGATCGCTTAGCTCAACTTGAGTTACTTGACGAACGCCGTCTTGCTGCCCTTAATCATCTCCATGTCTATCAACATCGCATCAAATGCACCTATGACAAAAATCTGCGAGAATGAGATTTCAACATCGGAGACCTCATCCTCAAAGAGAATCAATACGTGACCAATATGGAGCGAAGTAAATGAGGCAAGTTTGCTCCTAATTGGCTCAGACCTTTTATTATCATGCACAAGTATGGATCAGGGACTTATTGTCTGTTTTCTCTTGATGGACGCCCAGAACCTGAGCCTCTTAATGCGTTGCATCTGTGACCGTTCTACTGTTAGTCAAGTATTCGTCCACTTGACACTTAACTTGAGCTCGTCCCTTGAGCAATCCCCATCCTCTTAGTCCTCCTTCCTTTCAACCCTATTCCTCTTAACAATTCCTATAACCCTTTTATGCTGTATGGATGCTTTGTCCTAATAAAAGGGAGCCCTTGACCTTCTATAATCTTGTCCATGACTCACATTTCTATCAAAACAAATCAAGATGTCATAATATCCATGGTCACTATATCAATATCAAATCAAATCAAAAAGCAGATTGCTCCCTCGAAGGACAGTTGTACTATCATTGCTATAATTAATAGACTGCTCCCTCGAAGGATAGCTATTCAAAATCCCTTTTATTAAACAAAAATCTAGACCACTCCCTCGAAGGATGGCTATCAAATAGCATTATTTTAGAAGCTTCCCGCATTGATCAGCTTCACAACCTGACCACCAAGCAAATGACATCTCTATGTGGACTTCCCGCATCGATCAGTTCACCGTCAAAAAAAAAAAAAAAAGAGTCATGGACTTGACTTATAGTTGTCTCAAGGTCTCCTATAAAAAGGAGCAAAGTTATCTCTGCTCTTAAAACGAGTTACCCTCTTTCCTCCTCCTATCACCTGCTCAAGGGATTTCGAGTTCACTTTAATGTCTAAGTGATTCGATTACCGCTCTAACATAACCACGGTCAACGACGTCACGCATGAATGGGGCTCTTGGTTCTCATCACCCCTATCTATGCTATCTTTTTGGTCCTTGTCAATGAAAGAGCAATATGATTTTCACTTCTTCTACACTTTGGTCACATTCACCTTCATCACTTGTCAATCGACTCAACTCAACTCTCTTTTCAGACCATCAACATGACCTAGCCTATTCACCCTAGTTTCTATGGACACCAATACACATGGAAACTATCAACCCGCCACAATTTATGTTCAGCATAAACCAATACTTGCTGAAGCATAAATAAACCTCAATTCATTTTTAGCATACATCCATCACGAATATGGAATATTGCTAGGGATGAAAAACCCCTCAACCAATGTTGCAGAATACACCATTTGGAAAAGGCTACAACATCTTTTTTTCTTCATCATTTCATCATAACCACGACCAATCTATCAACCATTTTAACCACCTGAATCTCTCTGATGGACAAACCTTATTTCCTTCTTTTAACCATAACCTTGTCCTTGACCACGACCCATTTTATCCCTTTGACCCTCCCTCCCTTCTAGGGAGAACTACATTGGCCTGAGGCCCTATCACCAGGGCTATGTAGGTAGCACTTAGTTGACATGGGGTCTTCTAGGGTTAGCTCGGCCACATCCTTTCGTCCATTCCTCCCCTCAACCACCAACCATTGGAGATCATACCTATCTCCTCCGACCTCGCCTACTTCCAAGACACTGTTGCCTTGGTTGTTTTTGCATGTATGCTACCTCATGACTGGTTAGCAGAATTGTGCGTAGACCTTTTTTGACCCTCATAAGTATAGGATCGCAAACTGGTTGATCCACACTACTTGTGACTTTTTCGTGTTTCTGGGAGCACTTCCTGAGCCTAAGATACCTGGAACATGACAACCATTTAGAGCTTCAGCTTAGATTGAGTGCCCTGATCAGCAGATGACTAAATGCTGGGGCCTGGTTACTTTAATTTTGGCACTCCTCGACCCTTGACCTACGACACTTTTGACCTGACCATCTCGTGTAGTGGTATGCGCACAATCACGACTTTTGCAGCATTCACCCTCACCCCTTTTTCATCCACTCCTTATCAAATCAGCACCCGATTCCTGGTTCCCTTCCCTCGACTCCTGCTTTAAGGGGGAATACCTTATCCATAATCAGGGCAACCTATCTTTTTCCTATTTTGTCTTGCAGTTCATTCGAACAACCAACAAGACGAAATCAACCTTATCCCTCACCTGGGGCAATCACTCCTATTTTTGTCTTGCAGTTCGTTTAGAATAACCAACAAGACAAAAAGGGGCAAATGTAGACACCGAAATTGTGTCGACTCCCCTGGTCATTCCCCATCTTATTCTTCTTCGCCTATTTAACCCTTGTCGATCACTTGTTCCACCAACCTTGACCCTGGCAGCATGTAAAAATGAGCACAGAGCTAAAGCTAGACTCTGTCCTCATTATGCATCTGCCGACGACGGTCTTTCCGGCCGATGTCACCGACGTCGGTCACTTATCAGCCGGTCACCTTACTGTTATCCATTATCAATTACCATTCAGTTCCTGATCAGTTTCCTGAAACGGTTATCGAACCGTCTCTCGAACCGTCCCCTGACCTTCATCAGAATCAACCCAATCAATCATTCAATCTCCTCTCCGAACTCTGACATCCACAGACTCTTGCATTCTCGTGATCAATTGACTCTAGCATCCACCAACTCCAGCGTTCGTTTCAATCTGGCATTGCACAGATAACTTCGACTATGGCTTTCATCACGGCTTCTGAGAGGTAAGTATTTTCTGTGTTTATTTTTCATTTTCTTTCTGATTATTAGTTGTTCATTATTTCTGTTATCTCGAATCTTCAAACCACAGACCCAAGCCCTGAGTCTCTCCTTTACATTCCTGCCCACTATCCGAATCCATAACCCAGTCCAGACTCGGCTAAAACCCCCAGACTCTGTCCAAAACCCGACCTTACTTTCCCCAGACCCTATCCTAACCTTATCCCGATTCCATCAGACCCTATCCCGACCCTGTCAAGACTCTGTCCCGACTCTCCCAGACTTTCTGCAACTCTGTCCAGAACCTGCCCCGACCAACGCCGGTCACTGCCCCGACCGACGACGGTATCTCAACCGACGTCGACACCTTCCCTAACCGACACCGGCACCACAGAGACCGATGCCAGCGACTGTACAGAACAGTGCCGCTTATCAGGTATGCTTTTTATTTTTTGTCATTTATTTCTATCATTTTATCTTTTATTATCTACTTTCGTCCAATATTCCACTTTTTATCAGTGGGTTGATATCTTTCTAGGGAGTCTTCGTACTTCTGGGATCGGGCGTTCGCCTGACAGCCCACTATATCTTTGACTAACGTCTTTTCGTGTTTTAGTCTCTTTTCAGGTGTCATTCCTCCACAGCCAAAGAGGAGAATCTTCCAACGTCTGATTTCGGTGCGCACAACTTTATCAGGTACTTCTAGCCTTGACCATTTATTTTAGTTTCTTATTTCTTCTTTGAATGTAGAAAGTAATTTTGCATAGAAACAGGTTCAACAAGCTAAGCTTCATACTTTCAGAATATAGTTTGAGAGTTTAAAGATAGAAGAGGAAGAAAATATAGAAAGTTATCTTTTGTGGTTTGATCAAATAGTTAATCAGATTCAAGGTATTGGAGAAAATTTAGAAGAATCAATTGTGGTTCAAAAAGTTTTGAGATCTCTACCATTGAGATATGATGCAAAATTTTTGGTAATTGAAGAGATGAAGAATTTAGCCAAGCTAAAGATGGATGAGCTACATGGTATCCTTACAGTATATGAGATGTAGACTAAATAAGAGAAACTCTCAAAGAGATCAGTTGCTTTCAAGACATCAATGAAATAAAAGGCCAAGATTCAAGAATCAAGTAACAGTACTAGCGATGATGAAGATGACAATGGAGCTCTATTCATTCACAAACCAAAAAAGGCCACAGGTAAATATCAAGGACAATTATGTTTTAAATGTTTTAATCGTGGAAAGATTAGACATTTTGTAGCTAAGTGCCTAGATAAGGGTAATGGTGATAATGAGGAAGGAAAGTCTACATAAAAGAATAATTTAAAAGGAAAATTCAAGAAAGAATTGGAAAAGAAGAGTCTGTATTTTAAAGATCCTAGCTCAGTTAAAGATAGTGGAGTTAGTGATTCAAAATAAGAAGAGATTTTATTCATGACCATACATGAAGATGCCTTCATAATCAAAAGTACAAATGATCAAGAAGAAGAATAGGATGAATTGAATGTGAATCTAGAAGGATAACTCATTTGTGCCTTAAAATATTTAAAATCTCTTGAGAAAAAGAATTGAAGATTAAAGCTCCATATCAAGAAAAATGAAAAGGAGTCAAATGAAATAATTGAAGATATACAAGCACACTTTGAAGAAGCCAAAAAGAATGAAAAGATATAACAACATAGTTACAAAAATTAAGTAAATAATGTGAAAGGTATATTATTGAAATTTCTTCTTTAGAAGCAGATCTTGAGAAAATAAATAAAACAATCAATAATAGAGTAGCCAATGATTCAAAATTTGAGAATAAAACTAATATGTTGAATAAGATATTAGAAAGTTAAAGATCAATGTCAGATAAGATAGGTATTAGATTTGAAAAATAGAAAGGGGAGACAACTAATTTCATAGACAAGTAAAAAGGAAAGAGCTATAGTGAAGCTCTTATAAAAGAGGAAATAAAAAGGGAAGAAGTTAAGAATATAAAGGACATCTCAAACAAAGAAGGCTGGAAAGAATAGAGCTACAAAAGGCAATCAGGTCATAGATACACAAAAATGTCCTATTTTTATGGTTACTATTTTTATTGTAATGGATATGGTCATAAGAAAATAGAATGTCAAAAAAGGGCTAAGAATTTCAAAAATAAAGAGAAGGAAAGTCATGTAGAGTCAAGTAGAAGTCACAACTCTTTTGCTTCTCTATCAAGATTTAATGAAGAGGCCATAACATGTTATAAGTGAAAAAACTTTGGACACATAACCTAGTATTTTAAAATCATGTTTGAGTCATTCAAGAAGGACCAAAGTTTTAAGGCTCCACTCATCAAGAAGAAAGTTTAGATAGGTTCATGGTAGAAGAAACAACGTAAAAAATCTATATTGGTACAGACAACTTTGCATGCAAGAAATGAAGAAAAGCCATGGTTCATTGATAGTGAATTTTTGAGGCACATGATAGGAGGCAAGATCAAGTTTATAACCTTGAAGAAGATCAATTGTGGCATAGTGAAATTCAGAGAGAATACTACTACCAAAATTACTAAAAAAGGTACACTAAGTTTGGATAATGGTAGAACTAAAATTGAAAATATTTTATATGCAGAAGGTATTAAGCATAATATTTTGAGTGTAAGTCAAATATGTGATTAGGGGCACACACTAAAGTTTTATGTAGAGGGTTGTGAAATTAGGATAAAAAAATTCAGATGTGTTGGTTGTAGATACTCAAAGAATAGGCAATAATTTGTATATGTTATCAAATATCAAAGGTCAAAGATGTTTGATTGATATTGAAGAAAGTTGGCTATGGAAAAAGAGAATGGGACACATAAATTTTGACAATATTGTCAATATCAATAAAAATTAAGTAGCCAAAAATATTTTAAAGATTACAAATCCATCTGACATGCTTTGTGAGCCTTGTTAGCATGGAAAGCATGCTAAAAGGTAGTTTAAAACAAAAGAGTACTTAACCACCTAGATGTTAGATCTTGTTCACACTGATCTATGTGAACCTATGAGAACTCAAAGTACTCAAGGTGAGAAATATTTCATATTGCTTATTGATGATTTTTCACGTATGACTTGGGTAATGTTTTCAAAGGAAAAATCAAAATCTTTCAGACATTTCGAAGCATTCAAAGTATTAGTTGAGAATGAAACCAGTTTAAAGATTAAGTGTCTAAGATCAAATCAAGGAGGAGAATTCATTTCAAATTAGTTTATTGAGTTTTGTGAAGACCATGGAATAAAGAGACATTATTCAGTAGCTATAACTCCACATCAAAATGGAGTAGTTGAACAGAGAAATAGAATAGTTTAGGGGATGGTGAGGACAATGCTAAATGAATTTAAGATACCAGATAAATATTGGAAAGAGGTAGTTGATAAAATAGTGCATATTCAAAACATAGAATTATTGAGATTTAATAGTGATAAGACTCTTTATGAGCTATAAAAAGACAAACTAGCAACAATTGATTATTTTAGAGTTTTGGCAGTAGATGCTTCATAAAGAGAACCAATGAAAAACTTGGTAAGTTTAAATTCAGAGGAGATGAAGGTATATTTCTTGGTTATTCTTTCAAAAGTAAAGCTTATAAATGTTAAAACAAAAGAACCAAGAAAATTGTTGAAAGTACAAGTGTCAGGATAGAAGAAGATGGAACACAAAGAATTAGTAATCTAGTAGGCATTCTTGAAATCATTAAAGAGAAAGATTTTGAAGAATCAGATGAAGATGAGAAGAAGGAGAAAAAAGACACAAAACCCCATACAAATATGTTCATATAAATCATAATGAAAGTGACATCATCAAGGATACAAATGAAGGAATTTCACACTAGAAAAATGATGGTAAGTGAATTTAAACAAGTTAATTTTTCTTTGTTATCCAAAAATTAGCCTAGAACTTTTTCAGAAGTTAGACATGATAAGCATTGGGTTAAGGAAATGGATGAAAAATTAAATCAGATAGAAAAGAATGATACTTGGGAATTAGTGCCTAGACCAAAAGATCATAATGTGATAGGAAAAGTATAGGTTTGTAGAAATAAGTTGAACAAAAATGGAGAAGTGACCAGGAATAAAGTAAGATTAGTATGCAAAGGATATGCTTAGATTGAAAGAATAGATTTTGAAAAAACTTTTGCACTAGTGGCAAGGCTAGAGGCTATTAGAATGTTTCTTGCATATACAGTGTTTAAAAATTTCAAAGTGTTTCAAATGGATGTCAAATCTACCTCCCTAAATGGGAATCTAGAAGAAGAGGTCTACATTGAGTAGCCTGAGGGATTTTGTCATGTCCCCTTTTTCATGGACATTGACAGACTTGATGATTAGCCTATTATGTGACCTTCGTAGGCTGATAAGATGGATAGAGGGTCATGATGGAGATTGGCTTGGCTTCGATTTGTAGAATTCCTACAGTTGGCTTTCATTCAGAGTATTTCAGAGACATTTGGCTTGAGCTCCTATTATTTAGGGATATTTTACATGTATTAGAGTGCCTTTATTTTGGTATGGTCATGTGCAGAATCACTCCCTGGTTCACCAGCTTCAAACGGTTTGAGGATCCGACATGTATTGAGGGAGATATTAATATTTGATTAATTTAATCAAATATTAATTAATTAGCCTATTTTTAATTAGAAACCCTAATTCTAATTTAAAAAACCCTAATTAGGGCAAACATATCTTTTTGAGGGTATAAGGGTTTCTCATGGAGGCCATTATTGATTATGCATTGATTATTAATTTTGATATTGAAGAATTCTTCTGTGAAGACTGAGCCAAGGGTTCTAGGATTCCATTGCAGTGGAGAACATCAACTCTTCATTGTGTGTGATTTAGAGGCTGTGAGATATCAGTTGATTTATTGCCAAATTAAGAGATAGCTTCATACAGAAGTTATCACAGAGGTTTATAAATTTGAGAGGTAACTTCATACAGAAGTTATCACAGAGCTTTCCAGGTATTTCTTTATTTAGTTTTTATTCAATAAATTATACAAATAGAGATTTTCTGTATTAAAACCATTTATCTTCAGATCAAGGGTTGAAAATAGATAGGTTGTGCTTTATTGGCAGTCGTATGAAGTCCGTATAAGTTCGTACAGATCCATGTAGATACCGACCTCGGCAGATAGAGATCCCCAGTGACTGACATCAGTCGACTAAAGACCGATGTCGGTAGAAAAGGACTGACAGAGACTAACGTTGGCAATATATCGACTGACACCAGTGACTGTGTGTTTGACACAGCAGGTTGAAACATCCAAATTTAAGCTCAATTTCTAGATTTGCAAAAGCCCAAGGTTTTAAGACAAAATATTTCATATTATTTTATTTGTATGACAGAGATTCAATTGTGTAATTGTCTAGAAGAACAAGTGATAAGATCTGTGATTTGCTATTGAGAGACTATATTATTGTTTATCTTTTGAATTTGTTCTACAAAATTGTATCTTTGTTTAAAGCTTTTGTGTTTCTATATTCCCTATTTGAAGGGGATATTATAGTGGTATTAGAGCTTTTGACAAAAAAAAGGAGCCCCTAAGTAAGAGACATTACAGTGGTATCAGAGCTAAATCTTGCCATCTTGAGGGGTTGACAATCTTATGCAGCCACAAGAGTTGGGACCACACAGGTATTTCACATGTAGTAGAGCTTTTCTTGAAGGCACTCAAGTTTTAGAATAATAGCTGAAAGACATGGGTGATGATATTGATAGGTCCCATATTCCTCACTATCCTAGAGATCAAGATGATGCAGAGGTTTTACTTACTCTTAGAGAACTACGAGAAGGGCAAAGGCAGAATAACAAAGTATTACAGTAGTTGGCAATAGCACTACTGAGATTGGGTACTCTGAGGAGACATTACCCACATCATGATGATGTCAGGAGTGATGCAAGATCACAAAGAGCCCTTAGGACTACTTCTCATACAGCTAACAGGCCTACTAGGCCTACCTTTGTGAGACAGGAGGCTAAGGAGGTGATAGCAGGTGAGGAGCATGAGGAGTCATTTACAGACACACTTATGTCAGTGACTAATGAGTGGGAGTTATTACCACATGTGGTTAGGGAGATGATTACTTTTGACCGATTCCTCACACAAAGGAAAGAACATTACCGAGGTTGATAGAATGGGAGACCAAGACCCCAGAATAATGATTTGAAGCATGCTACGAGCAGGCTCACACTAGCAATGTTTAACGGTAGTGGTAAGGTGATAGCATAGGCTTGGGTTAGTAAGCTTGATACATTTCTCACATTGCGACCGATGGCTAAGGAATATGCTATCAGATATGTGACACTACATCTTGAGGGAGTAGCTCACGATTGGTGGCACCACAGGATGGTGACACTCCATCATGATCGGATCACATCTTATCAAGAGTTTGTGGATAGGCTGGTAGAGCATTTTGACAGGAGGGATCCAGAGTCCTATTTTTGAGAGTTGGCATAGTTGTGCCAGAGTGGCAATCTAGAGTCTTACATTGGTGACTTCCAAAAGTTATTAGTTATGGTTCCTAACATTTCAGAGAGGTGACTTGTAGTACTCTTCATGGAGGGATTGACAGAACCATTGAGAGGTTGGATCAAAGGCTTTGATCCTCCTTCATTACAGGTAGCTATGAAGAAGGCACGTAGCATGGAGATGGCAGCCCCATCTAGTAAATTTAACTCTAGAGGTGCTTCTTCATCCAGGGACCATAAGTGCTCCAACGGAGATAGAGAGGGATTAGATTTTAACATAGATAAATCAGGTGTTAAAAATGATTCTAAGGCCAACCCAGTAGCACCACCGTTGGATAGAGAGGCTCTTAATGATCTATGCAGGAAGAAGCTTTTCTTCTACTGCAAAGGTCCATATGATATCCATCACGATTGCCCTTTAAGTCCTAAGGGCAAAGCAAATCATGTGATGTGGGCATATTATGAGGATGCGAAATCAGAAGATTTTGAATAGCAAGATAGTTCTAAGGAGGCAGAGGCTTTAGAGCTTAAGGCAGAGGCAGATTTAGAGCTTCATATAAAGGAGGCACACCTATCTAGCATTTAGTTAGATAAGTCATTTAGACTCTATGGAGTTTTGGCAGGATAGAAGGTCATCACCCTTCTTGATACAGGAGCCACACATAATTTCATAGATGCTAGATTTATGGAGAAGCGTGGACTCACTACCAAAGATTTTGAGGGCATCAGAGTTAAGGTAGCCAATGGTCACACTCTTAGGTGTGAGCATATGATTAAAGACCTCCCATTGTGCTTGAACAACTATGAGTTCAAGGCTGATTATTATGTGGTGAACATGGGGGATATAGACTTAGTTTTGGGTATGAAGTGGCTTCATTCATTTGAGAAAGTTACTCTTCATCTCAAGGACATGGAAGTTTGCTTTGATGTTGATGGGAAGACCCATATTCTTAAGGCAATACGGGGCAACAACTTCAAATATATGTTTTTTCATCAGATGGAGAGGCTCATACAACATGACATGATCGAGTGCGCTACTGAGTGCACATTGGCACCAATACAAGACAGACATGTGGACGAGCTTTGTCTTGAGGTGAGTTTAGTTCAGGAGTTAGTACATGTGGTAGAGACTCAGCTTTCTTTTACAGGTGGGTCACATGTTGATGACGATATGAGTATATCTAGCATTCACACTCTGGATTCAGATATTATAGTGGGTACAGGAGACAGGGATGATGTGACGCCATTGGATGAGAGTGGTGATGGACAGGGCATGGATTTTGTGTTGGTTGACAGTAGTGTAGATTGAGACTTCATTTGGGATCTAGGTGGATTGATTGGTCTATCATTTAGTGATTGCTTGAGGGCAAGCAATTTTAGGAGGAGCAGATTGTCATGTCCCCTTTTTAGTTGACATGTGCAGAGTAGATGATTAGCCTATTATGCGACCCTCGTAGGCTGATGGGATGGATAGAGGGTCTTGATGGAGCTAGGCTTGGCTTTTGTTTAGGCTCTTTTAGACATGAATTAAGGGAGATATTAATATTTGAATGATTTAATCAAATATTAATTATTTAGCCTATTTTTAATTAGAAACCCTAATTCTAATTTAAGAAACCCTAATTAGGGCAAGCATATCTTTTTGAGGGTACAAGGGTTTCTCATGGAGGCCATTATTGATTATGCATTGATTATTGATTTTGATATTGAAGAATTCTTCTATGAAGACTGAGCCAAGGGTTATAGGATTCCATTGCAGTGGAGAATGTCAACTCTTCATTGTGTGTGATTCAGAGGCTGTGAGATATCAGCTGATTTATTGCCAAATTGAGAGATAGCTTCATACAGAAGTTATCACAGAGGTTTACAGATTTGAGAGGTAACTTCATACAAAAGTTATCACAGAGCTTTCCAGGTATTTCTTTATTTAGTTTTTATTCAATAAATTATAAAGATAGAGATCTTCTATATTAGAACCATATATCTTTAGATCAGGGGTTGAAAATAGACAGGTTGTGCTTTATTGGTGGCTATACAAAGTTCGTATAGGTCCGTACAGATCCACGCAGATACCAACCTTGACAGATAGAGATCCCCAGTGACCGACATCAGTCAACTGAAGACTAACATCGGCAAAAAAGGACCAATAGAGACTAACATCGGCAGTATATCGACCAATGCTGGTGACTGTGTGTTTGACACAACAGGCCGAAACGTCCAGATTCAAGCTCAATTTCCAGATTTGCAAAAGCCCAAGGTTTTAAGATAGAATATTTCATATTATTTTATTTGTATGATAGAGATTCAATTGTGTAATTGTCTAGAAGAATAAGTGATGAGATCTGTGATTTGCTATTGAGAGACTATATTATTATTTATCTTCTGAATTTATTCTACAAAATTGTATCTTTATTCAGAGCTTTTATGTTTCTATATTCCCTATTTGAAGGGGATATTATAGTGGTATCAGAGATTTTGAAAAAAAAAGGAGCCCCTAAGTAAGGGACATTACAGATTTATTCTCTCAAATATTAGTATCCATGTATGCAAATTGAATAAAGCACTATATGGATTGAAACAAGCTCCTAGAGATTGGTGTGCAAGACTTGATAAGTACCTACAGGATCAAGGTTTCAAAAGAGGATTTGCTGACAGTAATCTCTACATCAAAATAGAAGGTAAGTATCAATTAATTATTGTGGTATATGTCGATGACATCATTTTTAGAGGAAACATTGAAAAGATGATAAAAGAATTTTCTGATAATATGCATAAATAATTTGAGATGTCTATGCTTGGAGAATTGTCATTTTTATTAGGATTACAAATATTTTAGTTAGATAAAGGAATTTTCATATATAAAAGTAAATATGCCAAGGAAATATTGAATAAATTTGGTTTTGAGGATTGTGCACTAATTGGCACAACAATGTGTATAGGAAATAAGGTGAGCAAGGATGAAGATTCACCTATTGTTGTCATGTCCCCTTTTTAGTTGACATGTTCTGAGTTCATGGTTAGCCTATTATGCGACCCTCGTAGGCTGATAAGATGGTTAGAGGGTCTTGATGGAGATTGGCTTGGCTTCATTTAGCAAAATTTTTCCAGTTGGCTTTCATTTGGGCTCGATCGGACATGTATTAAGGGAGATTAATATTTGATTGATTTAATCAAATATTAATTAGTTGGTCTAATTTTAATTTAGAAACCCTAATTTTAATTTAAGAAAACCCTAATTAGGGCAAGCATATCTTTTAAGGGTATAAGGGTTTCTCATGGAGGCCATTATGGATTATGCATTGATTATTGATTTTGATATTAAAGAATTCTTCTATGAAGACTGAGCCAAGGGTTCCAAGATTCCATCTGCATTGGAGAACATCAACTCTTTAGTGTGTGTGATTCAGAGGCTATGAAATATCAGCTGATCTATTACCAAATTGAGAGAGCTTCATACAGAAGTTATCACAGAGGTTTACAAATTTGAGAGATAACATCACATAAAAGTTATCACAGTATTTAAGGTATTTATTTATTTAGTTTTTGATTCAATAAATTGTACAGATAGAGATCTTCTGTATTAGAGCCATATATTTTCAGATCAGGGGTTGAAATTAGACAGGTTGTGCTTAATTGGTGGCCATACAAAGTCTGTACAGGTCCATATAGATCCACGTAGATACTGACCTCAGCAGGCAGAGATCCCTAGTGACTGACATCGGCCGACTGAAGACTGACGTCAGTAGAGAAGTGCCTACAGATACCGACGTTGGTAGTATATCGACCGATGCTGGTGACTATGTGTTTGACACAGTAGGCTGAGACGCCTAGAATTCAGGTTTCACTTCTAGATTTGTAGAAGATCAGGGTTTTAAGACCATATTTTAATATTCTTTTATATGTATGAGAGAAGACTGTAATTTTAATTATCTGAACAAGCGATAGGATATTTGATTGGCAGTTAAGATATTTACTGTGGTTTATTGTTTATCTAAATTTATTTTGCAAGATTGTATCTTTGTTCTGAACTATTTGTGTTTCTATATTCCCTATTTGGTGGGGATATTATAGTGGTATCAGAGCTAAATCCTGCCATCCTGAGGGTGTGACAATCTTATGCAGCCACAAGAGTTGGGACCACACAGGTATAACACATGCAGTAGAGCCTTGCTTGAAGGTACCCATTTGTTAGAACAACAATAGATTATCATGAGTGACAGACGTGAGGGTAGCCCACCCAGGGGCCATAGGTATGATGTTGATCAGGACACCAAAGAATTCCACTGTGCTATGATGACAGACCAACAACAGATGAATCAAACACTATAGGCACTTACAAGTATGATAAGGGGAATGAATGCAACTGATAGATATAATGGGGAACAAGGAGATAACAGGAGTGTTATTGTTAATTAGAGACCATAGCTAACCCATTCCAGGATTGTTGATAGACCTACATAGCCTACGTTTGTATAAGATGAACCAGAAGAGGCTCCAATAGAGGAGGAGGTAGGAGATTCCCCATTTGCAGATGTTTACCTCACTACAAATGATGAGTGGGACTTATTACCTCCTCATGTTTGAGAGAGGACATCCTTTGATCATTTTGTTACTTTGAGGAGAGAGCACTACAGATTAGTTAGACAAGATAGGAGGCCTAGAATTCAATTCAGTGAGCTAAAGAAGGCTATTGGCAAGCTTTCTTTGACTACTTTCGATGGTAGTGGCAAGATGACAGTGCAAGCTTGGGTTCATAAGCTTGACACATTCTTGGTATTGAGGCCAATGACAGAGATGGATGCCATCAAATACACCACTTTGCACTTGGATGGAGTAGCACATGATTGGTGGTACCATGGTATGGTAACACTTCAATATAACCAGGTGACTGAGTACCAGGACTTCGTGGATAGATTGGTTGAGTGGTTTGATAGGAAAGACCTCGAGGTTTACTTTTGAGATCTAGCATAGTTGAAACAAATAGGCAACTTGGAGTCCTTCATTGGTGAGTTTTAGAGATTGGCAGTCATGGTGCCAAATATTTCTGAGCGTAGATTGGTAGTTCTCTTCATGGAGGGATTGACAGAACCATTGAGAGGTTGGATCAAAGCCTTTGATCCTCCTTCATTACCAGTAGCTATGAAGAAGTCACACAGTATGGAGATGGTAGCCCCATCCAATAAATCTAACTCCGGAGGTACTTCTTCATCTAGAGACCATAAGTGCTCCAACGGGGATACAAAGAGACCGGATTTTAACATAGATACATTAGGTGTAAAGAATGATTCCAAGGCTAACCCAGCGGCACCACCTTTGGACCGTGAGG
This sequence comes from Torreya grandis, assembly GCA_037957365.1. Classification (NCBI taxonomy): domain Eukaryota; kingdom Viridiplantae; phylum Streptophyta; class Pinopsida; order Cupressales; family Taxaceae; genus Torreya; species Torreya grandis. The sequence continues at coordinate 581,906 of JARHVA010001754.1, read as the reverse complement.
TGCTTAACGATCTACGCAGGAAGAAGCTTTGCCTCTACTGCAAAGGTCCATATGATATCCATCATGATTGCCCTTTAAGGCTTAAGGGCAAAGCAAATCATGTGATGTGGGCATATTATGAGGATTCAGATTCAGAGGATTTTGAACAATAGAATAGTTTTGAGGAGGCAGAGTCAGGGCCTAAGGCAGAGGCAGAGTTAGAGCTTCACATACAAGAGGCATGCCTATCCAGCATTCAGTCAGATGAGTCATTCAGACTCTATGGAGTCTTGGCAGGGCAGAAGGTTATCACCCTTCTTAATATAGGAGCCACACATAATTTCATAGATGATAGATTTGTGGAGAAGTGTGGACTCACTACTAAATATTTTGAGGGCATCAGAGTCAAGGTGGCCAATGGTCACACTCTTAGGTGTGAGCAGATGATTAGAGACCTCCCATTGTGCTTGAACAACTATGAGTTCAAGGCTAATTATTATGTGGTAGACATGGGGGACATAGACTTAGTCTTGGGTATGAAGTGGTTTCATTCATTTGAGGAAGTTACTCTTCGTCTGAAAGACATGGAGGCTCATTTTGAGGTTGATGGGAAAACACATATTCTTAAGGCAATACGGGGCAGCAGCCTCAAACATATGTTTTTTCATCAAATGGAGATGCCTACACCACATGACATGATAGAGTGCGATGACGAGTGCACATTGTCACCAACATAGGAGAGATATGAGGTCAAGCTTGGTCTTGAGGTGAGTTCAGTTTAGGAGTTATCACATGTGGTAGGGACTCAGCTTTTTGTTACAGTCGGGTCACAGGGTGATGATGATATGACTATTTCTAGCCTTCACGATCCAGATTTAGATATTATTTAGGTAAGGAGTTTGCTTGAGTTGCTTGCTGATTTTCATTTATGGATTGGATGTTGGGGTGCTTATCTAAGTACTAGGGATGGACATGGCATGAAGTTTGCATTGATTGACAGTAGGGTAGATCATGACTACATTTGGGATCCAAGTGGATTGATGGGTGTATCATTCAGCGATTGCTTGAGGGTAAGCAATTTTAGGAGGGGTGGATTTTCATGTCCCCATTTTAGTTGACATGTTCTGAGTTCATGGTAAGCCTATTATGTGACCCTCATAGGCTTATAGGATGGTTAGAGGGTCTTGATGGAGATTGGCTTGGCTTCATTTAGCAAAATTTTTCTAGTTGGCTTTCGTTTAGGCTCGATCGGACATGTATTGAGGGAGATATTAATATTTGATTGATTTAATCAAATATTAATTAGTTGGTCTAATTTTAATTTAGAAACCCTAATTCTAATTTAAGAAAACCCTAATTAGGGCAAGCATATCTTTTGAGGGTATAAGGGTTTCTCATGGAGGCCATTATGGATTATGCATTGATTATTGATTTTGATATTAAAGAATTCTTCTGTGAAGACTGAGCCAAGGGTTCTAAGATTCCATCTGCATTGGAGAATGTCAACTCTTCAGTGTGGGTGATTCAGAGGCTATGAAATATCAACTGATCTATTGCCAAATTGAGAGATAGTTTCATACAAAAGTTATCACAGAGGTTTATAGATTTGAGAGATAACTTCACACAGAAGTTATCAAAGTATTTCAAGTATTTCTTTATTTAGTTTTTGATTCAATAAATTATACAAATAGAGATCTTCTATATTAGAGCCATATATTTTTAGATCAGGGGTTGAAAATAGATAGGTTGTGCTTAATTGGTGGCCGTACGAAGTCCGTATAGGTCCGTATAGATCCATGCAGATACCGACCTCGGCAGGCAGAGATCCCCAGTGACCGACATCGGTCGACTAAAGACCAACGTTGGTAGATAAATGCCTATAGAGACTGACGTCGGCAATATATCAACTGACGCCGATGACTGTGTGTTTGACATAGCAAGCTGAGATGCCTAGAATTCAAGTTTCACTTCCAGATTTGCAGAAGATCAGGGTTTTAAGACCATATTTTAATATTCTTTTATATGTATGAGAGAAGACTGTAATTGTAATTATCTGAACAAGTGATAATATATTTGATTGGTAGTTAAGATATTTACTGTGATTTATTGTTTATCTAAATTTATTTTGCAAGATTGTATCTTTGTTTAGAACTGTTTGTGTTTCTATATTCCCTGTTTGGCGGGGATATTACAATTGTAGATCAATATTTGTATAGATCTATGGTTGGTAGTCTTTTATATTTGATAACATCAAGACCAGACATCATGCATGTAGTAGGTATGGTTGCAAGATATCAGTTAGCTCCAAAATATAGTCATGTTTAGTTGGTGAAGAGAATATTTAGATATATCAGGGGGACATTGGATTATGGATTGTGGTACCCCATAAGTAGATATTTCACTTTGGTTGCTTATACAAATTTAGATTGGGCAGGGTGATTGGATGATATAAAGAGTACAAGTGAAGGAGATTTCTTTCTTGGTGATAGCATAGTATCATGGCTAAGCAAGAAGAAAAATTTAATATCACTTTTTACATATGAATCAAAATATATTTTAGTGGTATTATGTTGTACACAAGTGCTTTGGGTGAAGAAAACTTTGGAAGATATCAAGGTAAAATATGATGAACCTATTTCTATTTTTTGTGACAACATAAGTGATATTAATATTTTGAAGAATCTAGTGATGCATTCAATAACAAAACATATTCCCATTAGATATCACTTCTTAAGATAGTAGGTTGCAGATCAATAGGTTAAGATGGAATATATGAGTACTACAAAGTAGATTGCAGATATTTTCATAAAGGCACAACCAAAAGACACATTTGAGTATTTTCAAGAGAATTTGGGAGTAATTTCTTTTACTTCCTACCATTGACATTCTACATTAGTTGAGGGGGAGCTAAGTGTTAGCTCCAGGTAGGCCTTTTGCTATTGATGTCAAAGGGGGAGAAGAACAAAAATAAGTATAGGTATAGGTACATATGTAGAAACATGTATAAGGAATAGGTATAGATAATAGTTAGGTATAAATGTAGAAATAGGTATAGGGAACATGTATAAGTAACTATAGTAAGGGGGAGTTACTATATGTTTTTTAGATGGTAGTATGTACAGGTTTTAAGATGTGACAGTTTTAGTTTGAGGTTGCCATCAATGACAAAGGAGGAGATTATTGGAAATATTATCATTGATGTCAAAGGTCTAGCATTATTGGTGATAAAGGCCCCATTGCATTTAATGGTGTTTTTAATATTCATATCTTAGTTAATGTGTGTTAATATTTATTTAATATTAATGAATATATTTTTGGTTGCATATAAGTCAAGAGAGGGCCCATGGAGAAGTCAAAGAGTCATGGGGTAAAGATAAAAGAGGAATGAGATGCATTTTATCATGAAGAGTCATCTTGAGGAATTATAAGAGTCACCATTTGAAGACAAAAGAGGGTATGGCATATTTTTCCATGAAGGGACACTTTGAAGAATATGAAAAGTCACCAAGATAAAGACAAAAGAGGAAAGGATGCATTTGCTTATGAAGGGTCACCACATGACTTTTCAAATGCAAGGATACAAAGGGTCATACAAGTTTGGCACCATTTTTTATGAGGATTGAAGGGTCACAAAGAGTGAATTCCAAAGGTCATTTGGAAAGCTATAAATAAAGGTTTGAAAATATATTTATTATATGTAAGAGAGTGTATGGTTTGTATTTATTTTTCAAGAGAGAAAAGCAGGAGATATTGTAGAGTTCTATCATTTGTTGAGTACGCAAAATTGAGAGATAGTTTTATTTTATACATAAGAGGGGTTGGTGCTCCTGTGGGTTGGTGTTCAAAAATATTTTCAAGGTGTTGGTGATCCTATGGGTTGGTTCTCACAAATATTTGTTGTGTTGGTGCTTGGAAAAGGGGTTGGTACTCCTGTAAGTTGGTTGCTTGAGAAATTTGTAATTTTAGTTCGTATTCATTCATATACTTGAGATTTTTCTCTATGGTTTTTCTCACTATGGGTTTCTATGTAAAAATTCTCTCTCTCTCTCTCTCTCTCTCTCTCTCTCTCTCTCTCTCTCTCTCTCTCTCTCTCTCTCTCTCTCTCTCTCTCTCTCTCTCTCTCTCTCTCTCTCTCTCTCTCTCTCTCTCTCTCGTGTGGTGCATATTATTATTTCAATTTTATTGCATATCTTGAATGTGTGATTAAGTGGTTAAAGAAAAAAATTAGATTAAGTAAAAGATATATAATATATTGATTCACCCCCCTCTCAATATATTTCATGCTTAAAATTTTATCATGTCAATTTCATCTTCCTCATCATCAGTCCCATATCTAGCATCCCAACACCTTATCTCTTCACATATCCCACCCCTTGTTTCCTCTTTTGAGTGACCATATGACTCATTCATCCCTACATGTCTCCTTGAGGGAGAATCATGTGTCCACTAACATCATTTAATAACATTCATGAGTGTATTTATTCCTTGAAATATCATTACTCCTAATTCATTTAGTCATAATACCCTTTCAAAGAGGGGCAAAATGTATGCCTCTAAATTTGATAGCCTCATTTTTTGTCACTAATATTATTATTAGTCAACATTAATTTTATTTATTAATTATCTATGTCATCTAATTTCATCTAATAATCCACTAATTAATTCCTCTTGTCACTATTCCACCTAACATAGCCCATCTAACCCCCTCTTATTCAATTATCTATGTCCCCACTCCATATTTCATATTTCACATATATCCCACCTATTATTAATCACCTCATTTATTCTCTTATTAACATCCCATTTGATTAATAAATCTTCCCATGCCCACTTGTGAGTTTTAAATTCCTAAAACCCTATCTACCTATCTCCTAGGCTTTCCTACATGCCTAGTGCCTAGTCACCACTACCCTTCTCCTTTTTTAGAGAGTTATCTCTCTATAGAATTATAAGGAATTTTAAATTTATTAGAATTCCATCATTTATCTCTATAATATTCTTCTCTAGAGGCTTCTAATGAATTTTCAATTCATTTGAAAATCTCCCTCCCTTACCTATTTAAACCAAGCTCACCCTTTATTGAACCAACTAGAAATTTCATGAGCCTTCATGCCAATATTTTAAACATAATTTGTTAGTCTTTTGTTAAAAATAATCCAATCCAAGTCTTGAATCAATAAAATCATGTGATGTCAAATTTTTGAGTATAAAAAGGTAATCTATAAGCATTTGATCATTTCTTGTCTTGAATCTTGTTTGGAGCATTTAAATTTAGATTCATAATCCTAGTTTTTAATGTTTATTTATGTGCATTGTTATTTATTGCTCTAAATTATGAATTAGATTAATATTTTGAGTATATATTGATATGAATTTCATAATCAAATCCATCTCTCAAAATTTCCATCTCACATGCACAAATACACCATGGTAGAAAGGACACCAAGGTATAAAACACAACTGCTCAATGATGAGATAATGAACATCTTGGCTCCTATGGCTAACTCAATTAACCAAATTTATAATTTAATAACAACCACCAACCCACAATGATCCACAATAAAATGATAAATAAATTATTCTAAGGCTCTTGAATCAAACAAGACTATTATAGAAAATATTCTAATGATACCTCTAATCTAAATGACTATTGCTTGGTGCTCAACTTGGTAGCCATCCATCACTAAATAAATTATATGTCTTTGAGCCATGTCACCCACCATTTACTCCAATATTAGGGAATTATACCTATTATAAACAAATGATACAAGAGGATAATCACATGCATGGTGATCAAAGGATATACATGTAAAACACACACCTCTTCACTAGTATCACCTTGAGGGAGTTTTAGTTGATCTCTAATTGATTGAGGTTATCGATTATGATGGTCTCATCTATACTATCTATTGATTCTATACATGTCTAGTTTAATGATGATCTTAAGGTCTACCATCACCTCATCTCTAGAAGTATCTCAAACTAGTCTCTATTTTGGCCACATCTAGAATGATCACTCTCTTGACACTGCTAAGGGATATAGAGTTGAATTGAGTTGTTGTACAACCTCCCCTAGGTGAAGGTTATACACCTTATGACTTTTATTCATGATGAGATTGAATTTTGCCTTGAAATTACTCTCAAACATCTTGAGTCTTTCCTCAAGACTCTAAAAAAAGTAGGTCCTTTTTAACAAATACTACCAATGTTTTGTGAGCTAAAATGCATACTATTCTAGCCAACTCCAGATTTAGACCTATAATGAATCTATTCTCTTAGATTATTTAATCTATATAACCTTTCACATAACTAATCAAATCCATAAAATGAAACTGACACTATGCTACTGTGTCACTCCCCCTATCAACGGTCATAAAATTCATCTACCTTCTTTTTGAACATAATGAGGGGATATATAGGGGGATCTAAAATGTTCCTCAAATAATTATCAAGTGATGAAAGTTAGTTTCAAATGGAGCTCATGCTCATCTCCTTCCCACCACATATTAGTTTCATGTCTAAGAATGTGGGTTTGTAAATGGGCCTTCCCATTGGTGTCACAGTCATATAATGTGAAACATCCATGCATATGAGCTAACCAAGCCTCTGATACAAATCCCTCTCCAGTACCATAAAAATTAGGAGGATGCAGTCTAATGAAGTCCTTAACTAAGTCTTTAGGTGCAAACCTAAGAGGATGGCCTAAGTCTTGTCTATCTTGATGCTCACCTTAGTGATGTAATTCAACTTCATCACCCTTTGACTGGTGATGATAAAGACTTCAAGACCTCTATATCTCAAATTATCTTTATTCCCCTTGTGAATTCTATGGAGAGTTGCCTCTCATCCACATGTTGTGATAGTAGCAATATTTCCTATAAAACATCATGCATTTGTTGCATAGCCAAAAGGAGTTGGGGGTCATATATCATTTAGACCTAACTAATTTAGAGGCTAATAGTCACAAATATAATCATTATACTAACTTATTCAATGTACTCTCCTCATTATTCACATCAATAGGATAGACATCAGAATCCATGTAGAAACTAAAAAATCCTCAAGGCCAAACTAATTACCTAGAGTTCTCGATGTTATATCTTGGGCTCTGGTACCAAAATTTCATGCCTATTTTTTCTCTCTTAAATAGGCATAACACAACCATATCGCAACAAACAACTAAAAATAATAATGGATTCAAATTCATCATAACACAAATATATAGTTCCTATAAATACTATATATCAATAATTGGTACAAGATATAAATTTATAAAGATTTATCATTTAACCAAATCCTTAAAGAATTTTCTTTTTATCTCATGTCCACTATTACAACATTATGTCATTGAGATGGCCAAAAAAATTTGCCTAGGCCATAACTAATGCAGTCATGAACTACATGGTGGTTGTGGGTTTGCTTTCCTTATTCCCACTAGATTCCATAAACAATCCATGTCATAATTATGAGACCTTCGATCTAATGCTAATCACTAAGCCCTAATAACTTATACACCTTGAAATGCTTCTACTTGGTAGATCCTAAAACACTTAGGCCATAGATGCATTGAGCACTATCCCAATGGATTAATCCTCCTAAGGTTTTGATCTCTAAAAATATACCGTGTGGTATCCTCTAAGGCCCTCAATACCTTGAAGGTATTAGGTTATTAAATTGAAGGCTTATTCCTCTTGAGGTTATAAATTTTGAGAAGCTACCACATGATAGCCTTTTAAGACCTCAGGACCTCAAAGGCATTATGCAATAATCCTAATGGTTCAATATTCAGGGGGTTATGGGTTCAAGAAATCTACCACATGGTAGCCTATCAATATCCTAGAGGTATTGGACCATTACCATCCCTTAAAATCTCTAAATAACCATAATGATGCTATGTGGCATCATCTAACCAAATTTTAAAAAGTTGTAAAATTGACAAAGGAAAAAATTGAAAGAAAATCCTAAAGTGATAAATGACTATGGATAAAATTCAAGTGAATTATTCAATTATTATTATCTTACAACTAAATTAAACTATCTAGAGCTCAAAAATTTGGTAAGGTAAAATCTAATTAACAAGACGAAACAAAAATGGCTTAAATATTTGGCCTAAAGAAGATCAACTAAGTTACAAGCCCAAACAAGAAGAGAAGATTTTTAAGATGTGTGTAAGTAGGCAAGTTAAAATGCTTTTTATAATGGCTCATCACCATTAACATGTCTAAAGATACAGCTATGTTCTTTGAAAAGCCTAAACTTATGCATAAGGAACTTGCATTTGCAAATCAATTAACTTGATACTAAACCAATATTCTCATTGGTTTAGTCAACTAGTAGAAAAGCTTTAGGTAAACTCAATCTAACCAATCATCTCCTAAGAAGTTCAAATCTAGGAGTTTACTATTCCATTACTTTGAAGATTATTATTTTAGTATTAACACATAGATCCAATTATTTATTTAGGTTGAGGGATCAAACACTAAACTTAATAGGGTGTAGAAATACATAACTCAATGTTTTATCTTTGGGACCCTCTTATTTCATTATAAGTTGTTCTTTTTATGGGTAAGGTTTTGATAAAATATCCATCCAACTGCTAAACTCAAGGAACCTTCCACAAGACATGATCTCAACCTAGAATAACATCAATACTTAGTTTATTCCTACCAATTATATTGTTAGTCCCACTAATAATCTCATAAATATTTATTTGAGTTCCACTCAAATTTAGATAAATTTTTCCATTAGTTCACATCACATTTAGATCATAAATAGAGACACAATGCTCATATGATAAGCTTGTTACAAAAAATATTTAAGAAAGAGAACCCAACTATCAACATGTATTAGAAATCCAAACAAACTCAAGAATTTTTACTTACATAAGGAGTCCTTCCCAAGGATATACATACAAAATATATACCCTTTATTTATATCTCAATTAATCCAAGAGGTTTAATATGGATATAATAGAAGTATTTACCCACAACTAGGTCATTATACAAAAGACTATATTTCATAATAATATTACAAGCAGGCTAATTGCCATTATCATTTATCAATACGTGAAGTATCATTCATCATATACATAAATAAGAGGCACAACTCTAGGCCTAATTTAATATTAGAATAATTATTATACTTAAACAATGGGCCTTTTTCAATCCAAGTAATATTAGGCCATTTGAAGGAAGGCTCATTACCCAACCTTTTGTCATCATTAAGATACTTCTCTAGACACCCCCAAACTTGAGATTCCTATCTCTAAGCATGTTTGCATCACTTGGTAAAGGCAAAGGTGGATATTTAAGTAAGGGTACTATAGTCAAAATAATGATCATTCACCCACCTATAGTATTATTCATAATTTTTACACAAAGAGACTCCTAGTCACAAATCCAATTTCAATAAGAATTCAATGATATTCAAATGAAGCTAAGAATTTATAACTCTAGAAAGTGAACATGAAAGTTTTCACAACATAAGCAAGGCCCACCATTTAATTGTATATCAAGAGGATACCTCACTCAAATTATTTCATCCAATAGTCATATAAGGGTCAAGTAATATACCACCATGCCTCAGGTTGAGAATGATTAACAATATACCACTATGACATTCATGGGAAGGTCAAACATTATACCACCATGCCCAACATAGGAGGCTTGACATTATGCCACCATGAAGATAATAATCATAGAAAACCACCTCATTATTTCACAATAATGTTACACATTCAAACACAAAGGTGAAACATTCAATTCAAGTAATGAGGAACACAACCTCTATAAGTCCCTTGATTAAGAAAATAACTACATGGTGACCAATGCATAACCATGGAAAGATAATAAAAAGGGAAAAATAAACCAAGTGGTCTTATTATCCTTAAGGTCAAAGAATCAAATATAGAACAAAAATATTTTTATTCAATGAATAAGTTGTAAAAAAAATTAATAGAAAGCCCGTCCAAGTGATTCAAGACCTCCTGAGTGTTATCCTTCAATTGTCTAAGACTTAGCTCTCTAACTAGCTCTTCTACTTGTTTCTCTACGCTTATTATTTTTCTACTTAGTATATCCTCCTAAAATGGCCTAAATTACCCCACATAAAGTGTTTGAATTATAAAAATAGATGTCCTAGACTTATCCAACCACCCTTTGGTCACCATCCCATTCCTCATTACAGTGCATAGCTTCTCTACAAGTTCTTATAGTTGATTTTTAGAATCTCCTACCTCTTCCCACTTAATTATAGACTTAAAAAATACATCAAATATCCATTAGTTAGCCACTAGACATTATAGATGTCAGATTATATATCTTAAGACAAGGATACAATAAGTTTCACCAACTAAACTTAAATGATAACTACTTAAACAAAACACAAATCTAGAAAGAGGTGATGATGGTATAATAGACAACAAGATAATGAAGATGGGTTTTTATCAAGTTTAATGTAAGTTTGTTTAGTGATATAACCATGCTTAACATAGTCCCTTTACTTCATTGGCCCCTTCCATATTATTTCACACTTGATGCACACTTTAAATTCTTCTAACCTAATATCTAAAGCTACTAAATGTAATTGATCAGACACTCTATCAATATAAGCAATAGCCTATCATCTAGGGACTCCAAGCATTCACATAGATAGATTAATACCACCTTATATACATTTGATAGCCAACATATAAGTTTATGATCAATAACCCAACAATATTTAAGTCAACCTACTCATAGACATAATTAGATTCATAATTAAACATATCATTAAGGAACCATAAGCATTATAATTTCATAAGTAAGTAATCAAGCATGATTGTTAATAGGTCTTTCTCATGCTTCCCAACACATGATAAGTCTTCATGAAAACTTTGCACACCCTAGCTGGATGTGACTAACAACATAATTCTTGACTCCAAGTCAAACATATTAATTGAATGTTAAAGATGAGCATTATCAAAATTAGGGTCTTACAAAATATCAAAGAGTATGAAGGGTTGATAATTGGATTATCCATAGCACAAAAAATACATATCAAAGATATTTAAGTTTTTTATGACTCTTAATTGGTTGTTAATCAATTTACCAATCATCACCAAACCAAAGAAGATATTTTTTTCCATATAAAGAAATGGTGGATAACTTAAAATAACATTTAGCACATTTTGTATTGATAGTATTCCTCATAAAAAGAATCATCATGTTGATGAAATGCATAACGTGACATCCTTGATGTCACTAATATCAGTGGTGACCATATAGACTTTACCATACACCAATTATGGGAGCCTTCCTTTATTATGATAAAATGTAGGCCTTAGTTGTTCTTGATATTCCTCATAGTTGTATAAACACATAATGGTATAGTGATATTTATAATTTCCTCTATATAAATTATATACCAGACCAATTTACATGGAATGATAAATAAAAATTAAAATGTAAAGCACTTCATTATATTATTATTTGGAATGATTTATTCAAATGAGGTTTTAATAGATAGTTACTTCAATGTTTAAATAAAAATGAGGCTCACACTACACTCTTATAAATCCATGACAACGAGTGCAATGGGCATTTTAGTGTAAGGGCCATGTCATACACTAGGGTTATTATTATCCTAACATGGAATAGGAATGTATTGAATAAGCCAAATTGTGTTTAAAATTACATAAGTATTGTTTTGGCCAACATAACCCCTTTCACAAAAATGGAAGACCCCTCTTTACAAACACAAAACTAGAGTTCCTAGATCCATTATCTCATTATGGTTAGCTCTCCCTAAATAGAGTCTTTGAAATCCTATGTTTCCCTAGTTTTCTTGAAAATGTAGTATTTGTAGTGACCAATTAATCTAACTTATAAATCTCAAAAGTCTATGAAATAAATAATGTCAAATCTTGTTGATACTTTAGGGTTAAGATATGATTTATTTTTTGACCAAATTTGACCTTTATGTCAAATTAGGGCACCCCTAGGTAAAAAAATGAATTTTAAATGTTTTAAGGTCTAATGTAGATGTGACAAAGTGTTTTATAGGTTAATTAATGTCACTTAATGTTGTAATAGCCTTGGTCAGTAGTTATTTTAGTCCTTATATCATTTTTGGGTCATTTTGAGGTCAAAAAGGGTGTAAGTAATACATTATATAGATTTATTGGGAAGTTTGAAGGTTAAAAAACATGATTTCATATCTCATATGTCCATATAAGTCTTTATTAACTAACATAACTAAAATATGGTAGGTTATGTAGAAGAAAAGGTAGTTTTTTTTAAGGAAAAGAAGAATTTGGCACTTGTATGGCCTCTTTGGGAAGTGTGACACATGGGAAATGGTCAAGAATTTCCTATTAATATTCTCCATGATTATTTACATTCTTGTTTTGATTTTAAAGTGTCATTTATGAGATAAAACCATTCTACTCCCTTTTTTTCCTTTTTGGTAAGCAGAAGTGAGTTTTAGGTTTTTGCTTGGTAAGACAACTTAAGATGTTTCAAGGAAAATCATTTTTGGAGGTTTTTTTAAACTATAAGACATTAATTTACATATAAGGAGTTTTAAAAATGGTAGCCTATGCTTCATGAACCATCCTTAGGAAGTTGACCTTTTAAACCTACCTGCTAATCTATGTACCCTATGGGTTTTGCCTTGGTTTGACAAATTCCATATGAAATAGTTGTTAAGTTTGATGATATATTATTTTTACCTCCTCCTTATATGGTAACCATGTTTTTTTTCATGTTTTATGGTGTTTGGATGAAAAAATTATCTCATTTTTCAAGAGGGTGTGATTATGAGAGGTCTCAATCTAGTTTTCCACTTAAAATAGGTTGAACTCCCTTTAGGATCTTTAATGTGAAAAGGATATGGTATTTTCATGTATCCATGTTAATTTTATATCTTACCTTCACCTTTAATCCTCTTTATACAAGTAATGTTCATCATTTGTAGTCAATGATACACATACTCACAGTCTACCAAGATCACAACCATTTTCTTGTTCAATTTCACTTGTATCCATGTTCAATCATGTGTGGAACCTATTTTGAATGTACATGGAGATTATTTGGGAGTATCATGATGTTTAACACACTTTAATATAAATAAAATCAATTATAAACCTTCATTTGTCAAAGAGAGGGGACTGTGGCAGTCATATTCAATCACTCACTTTTTGCTATTGATATGACTTATTCAAGTGCCATGGAGGAAGAATGTCACGTTGAAATAAGGTTTTGATTTTTTATAAATCTTCAAAATTTGAAATTATTATATTTCAACATTGTAAATGGGTACATGATTGTTGAAAAGGAAAATCATCTTCATTGCCTAAGCACAATCTACCTTCATGTAACTAAATATCCACCTACAGGGGTATTCTTGATAACATCATGCTAAGTTAGGGAGGTTAATGAGTGTTGAAATATGTTAGGATTATTATGATTGAATTTGGATATTTGAGAAAGATATATAACTGACCATAGTCATGTATATCCTCTCTATTGCTTACATTCATGTTGCTACATGTACTTGACCTTATCTACCTATAAGAAACCTTGGCAGAGAGCATGTACTATTACTAAAGTCCTAGTGTGTTGATGGGGTCCTATCAAACATATTTGGATGATTAAATTTATATTAAATTTTTAGGGTTGCTTCAAAAATATGATGATTTTTTTAGGCCCATGGTCCCCAAAAAGGCAAAATAGAGGCCCATGAGCTTTTTGATAATGGCATATGACATGGATACTTAAGGTTGTAATTAATTATAATAATATTTATTAATAACCTATATCACAAAAAACAACTTGGGAAATTTTGTGGTAAAAATTATTAGTGAAGGTCAACTTTTATATGGTTCAAAGTTGTTCATGAAAACACTATAACCAGGCAATGGTATCTATAGTTAGAGCTCCAAAAGAGACCTTTGTCATCCAAATGGTTAACCTAACCTTTCCACCATGTTTAAATAAGTCCAAATGATGAAGGTGACATATATTATCTAAAGGAACATCCAAACAAGATGATATATGATATCATATTCCTAGATAACACCTACAGTCCATACACAGGTTACACACACCTAAAATAGGGTATGCAAATGGTGACCTCAACTTGATGAATAATTGGTGATTTAAAACCTTAAATGGTGATAAAATAGCATTAATATATAATTATGTGGTTTTAATTCTCCATATATAGTCTCCAAGCATCATGACCAAGCCCTAGTAGGCAATGAACACCTATAGGTAGGGTAAAAAGAGGAGACGTCTCAGTCAGAGCAGTGGAAGACTTAGTTATAAAAAAAGGTGCATAAGAAGAGATAATGGGAGGATGAGATGATGAATTAAAACTATGGATAATTTATACATATCCATGATAAACCTATATAATCTCCAAACAATGTGAAATAAGCTTGTATATACTCTTTTAGGTTTTATGAACACCTACAACTGAGCAAGTTGGCAGTGAACTGAGATATGGCATTTAGGTGTTAGAATTACTAATTTCAAGGTGAATAATGAGTAAAATTATTGATAAATTATATTTTAAGGGGTAATATATACTTATTAAATGTTTCAAAGTCTAATCCATGTATAGACACCTACAGGTGTCCCCTCTAAGGCAAAAAACACACTCAAAAAATGCACACAATCTTGAGAGCTGGTAAAGTGTATGGGGGGGTACCTAAGAGTTATAATGATGAAAAAACTATAAATACATACAAAGTTATTAATAAGGTGAAAAAAGGATCTTATCATACGTTAATAAATCAAGAAAAGGGATCTAAATAGACAGAACACAGTCCATTCCTTAGACACTGAACACAATCTGTATCCTATAAGTCTGCCTTGGAAATTGAGGAGGTTTGAGGGTATAGAGACATAATAAAGGAGTAAAATATTAAATATGGAATAATAAACACTTGGAAAAAATTATACAACATTAAAATTGTTTAAATAAATAGGGTAAGTTCTCTCTATTTTGTCTCAAACAGAGGGCACTTCCCTAGGTGCATAAACTTGCAACTTTGAGGAAAGAAGATTAAATGGTGGACCCGAAGCACATGGAACCCTTAAAGAGAGTGTGATGAGTTGAAAAAAAACTAATAATACATTAATAAACTTTAAATTAATGGTGATGTTTAATAGGGTATCCTAGATCATCAAATTTTCAAATAGGCCTAGTGGACATGGTGAGGTCTAGTGCCCAAATGAAGGGTCACTCACACTTTTGGCCTTGGACATGATTTAAAACTTGTTGAAAAATGTTTTATGGATATTAATATATATACATACATATATATATATATATATATATATATATATATATATATATATATTAAAACTTTTTTATAGGTAAATTAAACCATAAAAAATAATTTTAGGCTCTAAGTTGCAGGTAAGCCTACTAGGCAAAGATTAGGCCTAGTGTTCAAAAAGGAAATATTTCACATTTATAGCCTTACATATGATTTTAAAAATATTTGAGAATGTTTTATGGGTGAATATAGAGATTTTAGAGCTTTTATATGTAGAGGAAACATTAGGGAAGCCACTTTTAGTCCAAAACCAACTCAGGCATGTCGAAAAAAGGAAAACAAGCTCGAGTAGGCAACTTCAAATGATCATATCTCTCTTGATGATTTGCATGGGAACCTAAGATGTTTAGAGAAGTTATATAAGGTTATTTAAAACTCTTTTGTGGCATTTTATTGAAATTTTAATGTGAAATCTCTATGAACAATGGTTAAGAGGGTAAATTTATCTAAAACCCTTAGAGGAACCTGATCAGAGAAACAAAGCTAGAGATGCATTCAAATGGCATAGTTTGGACATGGAAAATATTTAACCTTGTATATGACTCACTAAAGATACCTCAAATGAAAATTATATGTAATAAATTATATGGACATGGTAGAAACAAGTTATTTTTAACCATTTTTTGTGTTGTGTAGGCTACAAGAAGAATTTAAGGATGAAATCAAGTGTTAAGGGAATATGTAGACTTGTTTTAATTCCATATGATAATTTAATGCCTTGAATAAAATTTTAAGTTTCCAAACCAGGTGTTTGAACTCAACAAGCCAAAGCTAACATATTGGACAAGTTAGTGAAAAGGGCAGAAAAATTCAAGTGAGACCATTTTAAGGTGCCCCTGATGATTATAAGCCATGTAAGGTATTTAAAGTTGTCATCCACTCCCTTAAATGTATTTTTATGGAAAACTAAATAAAATTATGAGTCCAAGTGTGCAAGGTGCATTAAAGAGAGGTTTTCTTTATAGCAGATGATGATAGCTCAGTTTGGGATGATTTTAGATGACCAATCCTTTAACCAATGCATGAAGAGGAATGTATATGAAACTTATCCTTATTAAAAATCATTATACCTATACCTAATAAGTTATGAGGCATTTAATCAAGGTCAATCATGAAGGTAAATTTTTTGAGCCAATCAAGGAGTTTTCATGCCACTTTTCATGAGGTTTATGACTTGGAATAACATTTGTACTTCTTGGAGTTACATGATTCATCCCATACCATATTCACATGTAAAATTAACTAATTTTCTCATCTTGACAAGTGTCCTTGTGACCCTTGGACTTCTCTTCTCCTCTCTCTCTCAAGTTCTATAATAACTAACCATTTTAGAATTTTATTGGATGCTCTACCTAAGTATGGCAAAGCCCTGCTCAAATGCATACCATTTGATCAATAATACTACTAATGTTTACCTCTTTCATGATTTTTAATAGTGTTTTTCAATTAGATTATGAATCTTGCTTAGTGAAAACTATGGATTCCTTAGTATTTTGTTTCATTATTTCACCTATTTACAACCTCTTCTTGCAGGGCATGTGAGGTATTCTAGGCGATGTCTAGGTTTGAGTGAGTTAGTCCATTCACTAGTGCCATCCAAGGCCTATTGTTTATTCCTCCTAGCCTAAGGCATTCATCCATAACCTCATAATGTAATATTGATGTGAGAAGACATATATTGAAGAAGTGTATGTTCCCTTTTTTCTCATGTGTAACATGCTGTTGGTTGGAAGTCACCATGTTATTGAGTGTATCCCCTCCATTGAATTAGTTTGCTTTAATTTATCCTTCTCCCTTTTCACCCCCAAGTTTTGTTGTAGTTTTGATTCAAAGTGTTACATCAAGGGAGATAACCCTATCTATATATTTATCTCATCCTTATGCTACCCAAAATTCTAAAGGTGTTTCCATCATGCCACTTTGATGAGGAGAGACTTGTCATATCCTCAAATGGTGAAAATCCAAGTGACAACATTATTGATTTGAAGATTTAACACAGTAACTCTATAGGTTTTCTCTCACTTGGAAATTACTAGAGTCTCAATCCTATTCCTAGATTATCATATCCTAAAGTTCTACATGTCACTTTAAAACCTATCTAGCAGTCAGATAATCATTTAATTGGTCACACTTGTTTTCTCTTGCCTAGTCATTTTTGTGTTTTCCCATAGGTTCTTCCACATGTTGAAACCTTGATGCTGCATGAATTTAATATATTTTTTAAAAGAATAGTTAGAATTTTTATATGATTAAGAGTTTACAAAAACCATGAAGAAGGATGCCTAATGTAATGAGGAAGTACCATGTGGCCTATTATCAGATGCATTAATCTCCTAACCTTAATAAAATGTTAGAATATGGAAGAGCCCAATGTAATAAGGAATACTAAGTATCCTATTTTTAGATGTGTCAGTATCCTAAATGTGATATAAATGTTAGAGCCTGAGAGATCCTAACATAATAAGGAGCACCACACATCCCAAAGTTAGAAGATGGCAGTACTCTAGCCAATTAGTGCACACCAAAGAATAATGGTCAGTCTCCTAGACCTAATAGAGATGTAAGATCTCAAGAGAGCCTGACCCAAAAAATGAGTGCCACATAAACCAAAGGTATAATGGTTAGTCTCCTAGTCTTGATAGAGATATTATATCCTAGGAGAGCCTAACCAAATCAAAGGATACGATGTACCCTAAAGGTCGGGGGGTCTCATATATAAAAATTGATCTCTCCCTATTATCAGATGCATTAATCTCCTAGTCTTAATATAGATTTTTGATATTAAGAGAGACAAACACAATGAGGAAACACCATGTAGCCAATTATTAGGATAGTAAATCCCCTTAATCTTCTAGATATTTTAAACCCTGGGAGGGCATGATGTATCACAACATGACACTGGCATAACTAGGAATTTTATTAGGTGGGGTCCCAAGGTCCCAAGAAGATTGGAATGAAGTATATGTGGAGTTTTAACTACTAATTAGAGGGCACCACATGTCCCTAGATGGAATCTCATCCCTCTCAAGGATATAATATTGAAGTGCTAGGCTATGCCTAGGTGTTGAATTTTTAAATAAGGACCAATAGATAGATGACAAATGGCACAAAATAGGAGTTACCTAAGAAGATTTAAAGATGAGATGGCCATGTGCATAACACACTCTAAAAATTTATGAAGTGGTAAAATATATTGTAATTGTAAAATTTAAAACATTAAATCACCTTTACTATATATATTATGTGACATGTAATCATGAACTATGAATTTAACTCCAAATTAGGAAATCAAGTGGATGATTAAGCCACTAACTAAAATTTGAATCCATGATGAGTGAGCCACCAAATACCATTAATATAGGGGGATGAATGTGTATTTACATAATTATCCCAAGGAAATATCATTAGACATTATATATATAGACTCCTAAAGTTAGACTCCTTGATTTTTGCTTTAACCTAATGCTTTCTATGCCTTTGACTTCAACTAGAGATATTTCATTGAATTCCATCTTGCTACAATGGTGCTTTCATTTTCAAATACAAAAGTTGATATTAAATATATAGACACTCTATTCCAAGATGGATTGAACCAATTCAAACATTATAATGAAGTATTCAAATCTATTGATGAGGTCCCCAAAGAATTAGTTACTGATGATGATGATGATGATGATGATGATGATGATGATTTGGCCAAATTTGAAGACACCCTGTGAGCTTATGATAAGTGTGGCTTCCACAGGGCCATGGAAAAGTTTGATATGTTCCCATATGTTTACTTATTCAAAAATATGCTCCTCACCACCAATTAGGTGTAATATAGTTTCCATGATTAGGTTTACTCAGCTAACTCCTGACACTAAATTTCCAACATCTCAAGAACTACCTATAAAGCCTATTATAATATTGTAGTGTTCACCCTTTCATATGACTTGGTAGTATTGTATACCTAGACTAACACCTTTAAAATATATTATTTCCTAAGGTATTGGGCTGAGAACCCAAATTATAATTGGGTAAACAAGGAGGATGTTAATGCATAAATGATACACATCTTTAATGAAGAGGTCCAAGTTGGTATGATTTTGTTGAATTGAATTTTTAGGGCCCCATATTGCTTAAATGTCAACATATTATAGGTTCCCTTGCCTCACATGATTTTTGACCCTTATTTAGTCCCCAATATGGGAGGGGTGGTCAATTTAAACACGGTTAAGGCCATAATAGATGCCTCAGTAGGTGGGAAATTTTACATGATGAACTATCTCATAAATGTAGTCTGAGAGACACTTACTTGCAAGCTATCTAATTTTAATTTGTGGGTTCCTAGAGGCTCAGTGGTTCATGTAGTTTTATAAAATTTATATGGACACCATTATAGAAATAATATCTAAGATATCTGTGAGTCTTTCTTTTTAGTGGTGTGTAATGTAATCAATGAGGCCCTTACATCTCATCTATCAAAGGAAATTAGAGACTCCATGGATCTCATTAGATACTAATAGTATTTCATAGATGATACCATCATTATAGTCATAGGTATTCTTAGGGATCCCCTCTGCTTACCCTATCACATCCTAAATCACCTTACAGAATAAGGCATTATTTACCAACTAATAGAGGTTATTTTAAGATGTTGTACTAGTCACCGTTATAAGGCATTCCTACCTATTAATATCATCATTAGGCACCATTTATATTGATCATTTCCTCACATATATAATATGGTAACTGGTCAAGACTCTTTAGCCTTGGGAATATCTGAGCCACAAGATTGGGACCCACAGGGTATGATCTAATCCCACTTAGAGAAGTTATCTACTCACCTCAACCTTAATTATGGCCACCATCTAGAAGATGAAGATGAGATATATTTGGATTTGGAAGATGACCAAGATGTGCTCATGTGAATTGAAGGCCATAAGAAGGAAAAGGGTAAGAAGGTTTAACCTAAACCATCTTCAGCCCCATCTACATCTGCTCAGCCTTCAAAAGATGTCACCTTGACTCCCTGTTTGATTTTTAAGAGACTTATACAAGGGGTACCACCAACTTCTACCCCATGAGTAGTAGCTCATCATGTATGGATCCACCTCCTACACCTCTAATGACCTAGGTGACTCATCCCTAACCAAGTTAGACCCACATGACATAGTGATAGGTGGACCAAGCACTAACAACTCCTCACTTAAACCCTAGGCCACACAATCCATAAGGTTTGATATTATTATTATCCCAAAAATAAGCCAAAATTAGGAAAAATAATAAGAACCAGTGCAAGTTCTTCCCCTCACTCCCTCCATTTTCTAATATCCCCTCATGGTGCCACTTGGTTCTCCATCCTTTACACAAACCATTAAGTCAATACCTCCTCTCTTTTCTATTACATACCCTCTACTATTCCCTTAAGTTCCCATGGCCTTAAACATACCTAGTATCTTCCCTTTTTCATTCCCATCTTCCCCATCCATTCCCAAACTTGAAACTTTCTCAGTACCCCTTTTGGGCATGCCTCAAATCTAAGCACCTACTAGTTTCCCAATTTCAACAAGTGCTACTAAATTTTTTAGGTACACATCTCTAATGATTAGAACCATCTTGGTGATTCCTCTAATGACTTATCAACTCCCACGTTTGGCCCTCATGGCCATCACTACCCTTTTTTCTTCTATAGTGGCATTTAGAGCTAACCCAAGTAAAGGACCAAAGAAAAAGTGGAAGGTAACTCATGCTCAACCTTTAATATAGGTATAAACTACTCCAATTTAGCATCCTCTACCAATTTATATAGCTATTTTGGTACCAACCCATGTAAATCCTTGCATTTCTCCATGGCCCCCTTTTTCCATCACCCCAAGCACCTAATGTTTTAGATTTAATTAGCCAATCTCTTCCCTTATACTCAATACCCCTCTCCTATGAGTTAGTTCCCCTCAAGTGTGCATAACCCAAGGTTAGTATAAAGTGCATATGCTCACTTGGGCCTCTAAATTTATCTTTCCTCCCTATGCCCCCTCTTTTTCCACTACTTTTATCATTCACACCCTTCACTTCCTCCATACCCCTTCTACCCCATCTCACAAATATCAATACCATCTCTACAATGACACCAACACCTCCAAAAATTTAGGGAATTATCATATTATCACATGTTAGAGATGATGATTCAAGGTGACCCAAACATGTAGTGGGATTTTTAATGTACCATGGGGAGTATGTAGATGATCCTCACATAGAAATTTATGCAAGAGGGGAACCCTATAGTCTAGAAAACCCAATAGGACTTGTTCTCTCTCCAAATTGAGTAATCCCATAAGATAAGAAAATATAGAAAAGGACCCATTCTTAGTTCTTTTAGAAACCCATGACATGTTAGAGAAACTTATTGAAGATATGCAAAGTCAGGTCTAAATTATAGAGGCACAATTAAAGAGCTCCTTCACTGTTAGGCTAATTGGGAAGGTTAAGGATGACCTCATAAAACTTTTCTCAACTTTGGAAAAAGTGGTAGGGACTATGGAAAAGACCTATGTGATCATCCAATGGAACTAAGCCTATTTGGAAGGATTACTGAGATTGATTATAAATGCATAAACCTGATGATTATGATCAATAACTTAATGTTTATAGGTTAAAATTGATGCCCACTTTAGACTTGGGCTTATATTAGACATAAGCTGGAAGCATTAAAAATTCTATGGAAGAGTGGCTTACTTTAGCCTAAATTATGATGGGACCCCTAGAGGATGGTAACAAAAAGATATTATCTTACTTCAAGGAAGTAAATATCTTAGTGATATTCTACCTGGACAACACTCTATTAGATAGGAGTGAATTTGGGGTCCACTTAGGTCATTTTGACCAGATTATGAGGAGAAAAGTAACCAAGGTGAATAAAGAGGGAACGTAGGTAATTCTTGAGCTCTCAATACAATCCACATCGAGCATCAACTAGGCATCTAAAGTCTAAGTGTCTATGGAGGATCTTCTATAGGTATACCAAAGGCTCATGTCCCAAACAAAGATGATCTTTAGAGATCTTCCAATGAATCTCTCCAAGTTGGATCAAGAGTTTAACCTCATGGTAGCCTCATTGGAGGCCAATGAAGAAAAGTAAAAGAAATTAGGAGTTAGATTATATTTTACCCATCCATGTATTGGTTAAGTGGTCTCCTATTTATATTTTTAAAGTGAGCAAAAGGGATTTTATCCTTCTTTTTGAATTGTGTTGTTTTAACTATTAGGAATATGTATCATGACCTAGGATGGGAATCTCACACTACTTGGAGGTGAATCCCATCCTCATCTATATATATATATATATATATATATATATATATATATATATACTATATTACATTTTTAAGGTTAAAAAAAATTTATCTCTAAAGTACTCTCACAATTAAGCCAAAATTTCACCTATAGTTTCCTTCACCCTTTTAGATTGTACAAATTTGGCCATGATCGATGCCTTTGTAATAGAACTTGTTTTTAATAAATGAAATTTTAGCCTTTATGAAATGCATATTTTGGCTATCAAAGTATCCATCATTTTAGTTTTGAATGAATGTTAGTGCCTTTATAATTATTTTAATGCTCTATCATTTATGAATGCAATGTTTATGATGTGTTTATTTATTATGACTTATTTGTGAACTCCTATTTTTCTTACAATATTGATAACATGTGTGTTATTTTTCAAGTTATCTGGGAAGTTTGTGTTATTTACTATGGACTTCTAGTATTGATATTTTGTGAGGGTTCTTAAATCAATCATTCTTCACTCTTTCCCCAAAATCTTCCCATTTTGTTCATTAGAGTTAAAACCTTTAGTGAAACTCAACACATAGTGGTATAATTGTGGCAGATGCACTTAGCCTGATTGTTAAATAATTAATCTCTTCCTAATTTGAAAACATTATTTCCTACCTTACTCTTCCCTCATTTTGTGTTTATTATAGAGATTGAGCTACCCTCCCATTTATTTTATAAAGTGGTAAAACAAAGTGTATGAACATTAACAATAGACCCAATTAATTAACTCATTATTCAATAAATCAGTATTAAAACTCTAGTGGTGGCACTGCATCTCTCAAATATTAATCTATGCAGGATCCATTATGAAGCCAAATACCTACAACCATGCCCTAAGATGATCTCAAATCAGTCATACAATGGAGGATGAAATTCCATCATTGTTCCCACTATTCTCCTTTAAAATATCCAATTTCATGATTATTTTGGAGTAAGATATTAGACTAAACAATAAGCATATCAATTTTAACCAGGCACCATCTCACGAGTTAAAATTGATTGTTTCACCATGGCTTTTTAATTTATGGGGTTTTGAATTTATTAGAAAGATAAATTGGGGTGTCTATCGATGGACACAAGTTTATAATTATTGCTACATAGTATTGTACAAAATGGGTAGAAGTAAACCCGTTTGAGTTTACCAAAGGAAGTGACATTTGTAAGTTTTTGATGACCAATATCATTTCCCATTTTGAATTACCTTCAACAATAATTTTTGATAATGGATTTTTATTTAATTAAAAGATAATAAAATGTTATTTTATCAAATACAAAATCAAACATACCTTTGCTACACCTTATTACCCACTGTAGTCATATAAAATGCAAAAATTGGTAACTTAAGTGTGGTTAATGACACCCAACCCTTAGGTCCCTCATGCTGCTTTCATGACCCTCTTAGGCTTATTTTCATTGATTCCCAGTCATCTATAGCCTTCCAAACTTAGTCCCAACTCACCCAAACTACTCTTTTTAAGAAAAATCAATCCCCTTAGGTCACATTTTCTTAGGATAGTAGCACCACACTTGGACTATAGTGTTGGTGCCACTATTATCCACTTTCAATGCTATTGTCCAAGCCCATTTATGGCCCCAATGGTTAATTTATTATGGTTCCTCATCCTTATCCTTGTCAGAATAACATGAGTGCATTCAACACATGACCAATAGATCCCTATAAAACCCATTCAAATATCATTTAGAAAGGGTTGGCAAAAATCACTAAGCAAGCAAGAATACAAGCAAGACTACTCAAGCAATCTTCCCTATTCTCTATATACATCTAGCCAACACACTCATAAGCTCATTAAAGTCCTTATACCAATCCTTATCCACCTCAAACACATCTAGTTTATAATTTTTCATCTTTATATGCATAATTAAACAAATCACATCAAGTGGGAGAACTACTTCAAAGTATTGGTATGTAGGCAACATACCCACACACAAGGTGTGAATCACATCCAATGCATCTTACAGAAACTAACCCCCATCTTTATCAAAATTAGTTAAATCACAATGGATATAGGGTTTGAGGAAATAATCTACTCTACAGGGAGTTATATAGACTTGTAGCTGGCAAAACTTCATAGAAAGGGTCACACAAACATAACGAACAAAACATAAAAAGCTCAAATCCTCAAGACAACATTGGTAGAGGTGTAATATAACACTAGTACCACTATTGTCTAGTTATATTGATCCTATCCAATCATAAAGTAACTTTATATCTTATTTTATGATAGTGTCTCAATCTTGCACAGTGAGTTCTAGCCTTTATTTCAATTGGATCAATCAGTTTCCAGCTACATTTTATTTTCTTCTCCTTATTGTTATTTTTAGAAAAGTTTGAATTTAAATTGATTTACACAAATTAGTAGCTTAATTATTATCTATTTATTTACTAATTTTACTACTCAAACACTTTAACTAAATTAGGAATAATACCTAATATTCCCAAAATTGTTAAACCATTTGGTGAACTTGACTTACTTTGTTTACACATAAAAACCGTAGAAACCCTAACGTAAATTTCCTACTAGTTTTTTCATATATTTTTTTTATTTTTTACTTGTATAATAAAATAAAAAATTAACATTAAAATTTAAAATTTATTAGTAATTTTAAAATAATTTTATTTCAAACCCTAGTTGCTAATACTAGGTCCCAGTATTTTTCTAGTAATTTTCCATTCATTTTCTAAATTTTTACTAGCATATTTAAATAAAAAAATCCATTCAACTTTCAAAATTCAATAGTAGTTGTCAAAATATTTATTTTTCAAAACTCTAGTTACATTTACTAGGTCCTGTTAAATCACTAAATTTCTAATTTTTTACTTGCATATATAACTTAAAAATTCACTTTTAATTTCAAATTTTCATAGAAAATTTGCTCAAATAATCATCTTTCAAACCCCAATTGCATACACTAGGTCCTACTACTTTTGAGATATCACCTTACATTCTAAAATCAGATTTCAAAATTGATCTCACTTGTTTAAACTTTTTTCTTACATTTCTTGAAAATAACAAAGAGACCATCATGGGTGCTATCATATACATGAATGATGAATTTTATCATATGCTAGTACAAATATTTATTCTTTGAATTTCATGCTTATGTTTCATAATATGGGATGACATTAAGAAAGTTCTTATTAAACATGATAAGATATCTTTTGTATCTCCTCCTTTGGAGCCATTATCCCATGTTGAGTCATGTTACATGGTCCATTTTATTCTTCCCTAGATCACTACCCATCACCAGAGAGCCTAGTTGACACCCTTTATACCTTCACCACATCAACCTATTAATTATCTTTTCTCTCCTCTTATACTTAATACTATCCCTATATAAATATTAGGTAATTTAGTTAGAGCTATTACTCAATGTGCCACCATGCCTCTTCCACCTAGTCAAGAGCCCCGCCACCCTCCTATTCCTTCCCATCCCAGGCCTAATCCACCTACATAGGCAGATCCACACAAGGCATATAATATTTTTTATCAATTTAAAAACACTCTAGATAATAATTCCATCAGAGAACTACTTCAAAAAGCCAATGTGTTTAAGGACATTCTCTATTAGGAACTCACTTAGACTTCTATGCCCATTGACTCCAAGCCTTTTTATTTTGCATTAGTGGTTAACACACTAAAAACTATAGAAGATGCTCTCACTTTTGATCATGATGACATGCCATATCAAATAGTAATTGATCAAAATTTACCATTATTTATACAATCTCAAGTCAAACCTAACACAGTTAAGAGAGTTATAGTTGATAGTGGCTCTAAACTTAATATATGTAATATTACAGTCTTATAGATCATGGGTGTCAAAATGGCATCCATGTAAAAATCATATAAGAATATTCAAGGATTTGATGAAATACTATGATAGACATTAGGTACCATTGCTTTGGATATAATAATAGGACCCAAAACCCTCTCTACATAGTTCTAGGTTATATTAGGTCCTCTTCCTTATAATATTTTACTTGAATGACCCTGGATACATCTTATGGGGGTAGTTCCTTATACTCTTCATCTATTTGTTAAGTTTATGCATTAGGGATACCTATACACATGTCCAATACATAACCAACCATTTAGATACTATCAAATTATAGAGTCATCTTTGACTATTTCACTAGATGGGACACCTCATATCATAGTTCAACCACCATCTCATTGCATTTTTATTAATCAAATACATACATATGAGGTTGGAGAGACTATCACTTCTTGAAATCTTCCACTTATAGTTATACCCTTAGCTCTAGATATTTAGCCAATTATAATAGTTTTAGCCATTCTAGTTACTCCATTATCCATGATTCCTACACCTATTACAATTATACATTCATCAACATCAGTTCTAGTAGTACTAATTTATTCTATAAATATAGTCACTCCATCAGTTATAGATACTCTCATAGTACCATTGTCTTCTAATATTATATTTGATGAGACCCCCATATCACAATTACCTCTTATGGTAAATTCTAAGTTATCATATGTACATGATGTTGATATAGATTCCCAAGATTCTTCAAAAGTTGATACGATACCCATACTCATAGATGACTATTTGTGTGGGTTGATATTTACACCAGTTATCCTAGGAGAGTACTAAGATGACTCTATAGATCTCATTAGACACCTTACATCACTTAGCATCTCTCACTACACTCTCAAGATATACTCCACATTTGCAGTCGTAGATAGATCACTTGGCACATATAATTCACATGGTTAACTCTATAGGTATAGAGCCAATAATTTAGATTTAGGTAAGTAATACACAACATCAACCATAGATTATGTTATAGATGTTACTTTATCATGGATTAATCACCTTATCTATAGTGTGACATAGATCTATTAGCATATTATCATAGCAGGATGGTTGCCTATTTTGTCTTTTTCATAGGATCACAGGTCATGATACAAAATCATATACTACTTTATATAAGAGATTAGATAAACTATAGGTTTATGGTATTATTTATATTACAACACCACCAGCACTAGCTTCTTCACTTCCACCAAAACAATCTACTACTAGAACTAAACATCTCAAAGAATAATCAAATTTTTAATCACTGAAGTAACCTTTAGTTCACCTTGGTAGGATGACACCATAGACACAACTTCTACAACATATGATGACACTTATGATGATGATATTGAGGCATTTAATAATGGCTATGATCCCTTCCTCCCTATCCATCTCCATCCAACTCCATTCTTAGACCCTTTACCACCTCTAACCTAGCCTTTTATTCATATGCTTGTATATAATCTCATATGATTTATTGTACATAATTTTCTATGTATCATGTGTACATAGTTTCTTATGCTTGATTATACATAATTCCTTTACAATTTCCTATACATAGTTTCTTATGCCTGATTTTACATAGTTCCTTTTCAATTTCCTATACATAGTTTTTATTGCTTGATTGCACGTAGCTCAAAGACTTTTACAAATCTAAAGAAAATACAAAATTTCAAAATAAAAAAACATTTAACTATGTCAAAACATCAAAAACATTTTGATTGTATGCATTATCCATTATTTATATTTATACTACAATGCTAGACTTACATTTGATGTTCTATGTTATAGATTGTTGACTTATCTACATTACCATGCTTCACTTGATCTTATTTTGAGTGTGTGTAGTGACATCCATATCTTTGATTAATTCACTCTACCCATTGAAGGGGCATCCTACTTATACATCAAGATAGACATTGATACATATACCCACTGGGGGCATCTTCTACATGACTACACTATCTAGTTTATGTCATTCCTACACCACACACTCTAGTTATCATGTTAATGTACATTACTTGCTTGCTTACATAGATTAATATATCAACACTAACTATTATATAACACTTGTGTATTTCTTAGCGTACACCTAGTCTTGTATTAACATGTTTTATGTACTTTCCCTCTTGCTTTGATTAGTTTGATGTGATTGTACTTCTAGTTTCTTACATGTTTCCCTTTCTTTATTAACTTAGCTAGATGTGATTGCATTTATTAGTTCCTTTTTGTCTCCTATATGTGCCTTAGGACATTTTAAAATTTCCTTTGCTTCTATTCATATGTGTGCCTGAGGACATTTTTCAATGTCTTTTATTTGTACTATTATATGTGATTGTGGTTTTCACATCAATTTTGCTTATTTCAATTATATATGTATGTGGCATTTGAACATGCCTTATATGTTTGCTTTCTATTTTGAGTGACATGTGCCCATGTCCCTTATTTTATTGACCCCTTGGCCACTCTTGTATGTTTCTTGCTTTTTGCCTTATGTGTTTATTTCTTGTTTGCTTCTCATTGTTTACAATGCAATGATTCACATCATGGATTTATCTTGATTTTTTGGATGCCATGATGTAAATCACGCTTCATCCCTCCAACTAAAAATGAAAAACTAACCAGACTTCTCATTTTAGTTCTAATTCAGTACATTACATTACATTATTATATCTATCTAGGCATACCCCTATTGATCTAACAATCTCTTAATACAAATCATGTTATATCTTGAGATATATTGTTAATTATCATTGATATATCATGTATATTTACATCATAACACACTTGTAGGGATATTTATTCTAAGGTAAGTCACTATAGGGTCTTAATTCCTACCCTTAGAAGAAGAGCAATAAATAGGGGTTTTCTCATAGATATCAGAGCTCATAACGGTCAAAATAGTAGCATTCATCACACCCAAAACAACAACCAAACATCAAAATAATTAGAATAAAATAGGTAGATAATCAAGAATCCAAAATAGTTACTAGATTTGGCCATGGACAATAGTGCCCAGCTTAGACAATAGTGCCACTGCCATTAGTGTCCACTTTTGGTGCTCTTATCCAAATAACAAAAAAACTAGATTTTTCATAAACAGATAGAAAGATAAGCTCAATTAATATTTTTTCAACTACAGTTCAGACTAGATTTAGTAGTTTTATTACACTTTTGCTTAGAGAATCTAGATATAGGGGGCATCATGCATGACATAATGGATCTCACTTCTAGATTTAAATATGGTAGTTGATATAACTTCCAGATCAAAATCCATGTTTTAGACACTAGTGATTGGGGGTAATGTGTGTGGCACATTTATTTTATTTTCTTTCCACGTTCAACATTACCTAGGTATTCTCAGTAGTTACATGTCTTATTCTATCTATACATTATTGGAATCATTTTGAAATAGATTTCATACAAGCCTAACTTTCCAAGTTCTTGAGTGGATTTCATACAAGCCTAGTACACTAGTTTGAAGTGGCTTTCATACAAGCCTAATCTCCATCTTTCAAAGTGGCCAAGAGTGGCCTAGTTTATAGCATAAATTTAGATATCCAACCCAACATTATTAGATCATAGTATATTCATGGGATCCAAGAACCATCTCATATGACATACATTTCATAATCAGTATCAATTCATAGATTCACTTCATGGGGTAATGATGGAGCCAAAGGACTAGCTAGCCTTTGTATTATTGAGACATCTATTTAGAGGGATTGGAAACATATTACAAACATCAATTAACACATGTATGACCACATATCTTCAATTAGTGGGTGATGATGGATCCAAAAGGCTAGTCTTTGCATTCTTGAACCACTCTTGGGGAATTGAGAACTCAGCTCCATTCATGATGTTACTCTTGGTTCAACACACATTTATTATTACTCAGCATAAACTAGCATCACTCAACATCATAATAGGTTTTGTATTAGTTCACGTACCTAGTGAGGTGTATTCATTTCTTTCTCTTCCTCTCTCTTACCTAATTTTATATGTTCTTATTTCAAATATAGCATATCTAGTAAGAATTTATCTACTATTTTTTTCTCTTGTAGATTCACATTTCATAGCATGCTCTCTCTATGCACACCCAACATCACATAGCTTCATGAGCTTTACCCTTATAGTTAAATTCAAGTATGATTTCTATTTTTCCTTTATCTTAGTATTTTACTTTTCTAAATCACTAGAATAAAGAGAGGGGAAATGTAGTCATATAAAATGCAAAAATTGGTAACTTAAGTGTGGCTAATGACACCCAACCCTTAGGTCCCTTGTGCTTACTTTCATGACCCTTAAGCTTATTTTCACTAATTCATAGCCATCTGTAGCCTTCCAGACTTGGTCATAGCTCACCCAAACTACTCTTTCCAAGACAAATCAATCCCCCTAGGTCTTGTTTTATTTAGATAGTAACACCACACTGATGCCACTACTATCTACTTTTAGTGCATTTAGTGCTATTATCTAAGCCCATTTTTTGCCTTGATGGTCATTTTTTTCTAGTTCTTCATCCTCATCCTTATTTACCTAACATGAGTACATTCAACCCATGACAAATAGATCCCTATAAAAGCCCATTAAAATATCATTTGGAAAGGGTTGACAAATATCACTAAGCAAACAAGAATACAAGAAAGACTACTCAATCAATCTTCCCTATTCTCTACATAAAGCCAACCAACACACTCACAAGCTCATTCAAGTCCTTATAACAATCCCTAGCCACCTCAAGCACATCTAGTTTAGCATTCTACATCTTTATATACATAATTGCATAAAACACATCAAGTGAGAGAACTACATATTGCTTGATCCCTCTTTAAAGTATTGATATGTAAGCAGTGTGTCTAAACATAAGATGTGAAGCATGTCTAGTGCATCTTACATACAATAACCACCCCTCTTTTTCAAAAGTGGTCAAATCATAATGGAAGATAGGGTTTAAATAAATAATCTACTCTATAAGAAGATATATAAACTTTAAATTGATGAAATTTCATAGATAGGGTCACACAAACATAGTGAATAAAACCTAGAAAGTTTAGATCCTTAGGACAATAAAGGTAAAGGTGGAATATAGCACCAATGCCACTACTATCTAGTTTTGGCCCTCCTATCAAATCATAAAATGAAGTTTATATCTTAGTTTTTGATAGTGTCTCAATCTTGGATAGTGAATTCCATCCTTTGTCTTAGTTAAATCAATTAATTTCTAGCTAAGTTTTTTTTTCTTCTCCTTATTACTATTTTTAGAAAAGTTTGAATTACAATTAATTTACACAAATCAATGTCTTAATTATTGTCTATTTATTTACTGATTTTACTACTCAGACCCATTTAATAAATTAGGAATAATACCTCAATATTTCCAAAAATTTTAAAACATCCACATGATAATGTACATATAAAGGCAATGAATAAAATTATTTTCAACATACTTGACAAGATAGTTGAGTGATACATTACCGATTACCAACAAATGGTGTATGCATTATGGGCATACTACACTAGTGTTTAAACACCTACCTAAGCTACACCTTATTATTTGGTATATGGTTTAGAGGTAGTGTTATTGATTGATCTTCAGATATCTTCCTTTCATGTTTCTCTTCAAAGCATCATAAAAAATAATGAATACCATGAAAAGAGATTACATCAATTAGAATAGTTAAGTGCAAAGTGTTAAAGGTACAATCATTAGGGGGTGAATCAATGATGCTAAATAATCCAACCTTTAATTCCAATCCTTTTAAACCCTTAACCAAATAACATGATCATTCATAAAGCATACATAACATTTGTAGTGATGAACAATAAAAATAAGCAGGATCACACACATAACACAAGATCTACATGGGAAACCCTCTTGGGGAATAAAACCCACTCAAACCTACAAAATGGAATATAGTATTATAATAATAAGATCCAAATTTAGACCAACACCAACTAATCAAGGAACACCCATCCATTAATTTATTGAGACACCTATCCCACAAGGAGGAACCAACTCCTAGGAAACCCATCACCCACTCAGCTACCTTGATCTGATCTCCACCTCTAATCTGATGTCTTCTACACATAATGATGGAATTTTCTTACTTTCACTCTTCTTCACCCTTTTATCTCTCTCAAATAACCTCTAGATCTTACTCGCTCAATCAACCTCTTCTAGGCTTATTAGGTATAATGACCTATGTGTTCATCTATATCACACATGAATGGTCCTTAATGACATATACCTTCTTTTCTAAAGGTTATCTCCTTTACTCAATTCCACACTTGATCAACTCTACTCTCTCTTTCAAATCATCATAAACCCTCAAACTCAATTATACAAGCAATGTATGCAAACACACCTTTTGGATCACTCTAGGATTCTTCTCTCATCCACAATATGCTTTTTACTTCAATCTATCCACTGAGCACACTATATTTGACCCATTTCCTTCATCTTTATCTTGTTCTCTCTCAAAATATACACATCAAGTCTAAAAACCATTGCCTTAGTCTCCACTTTTTATAGAGTCTTCATGAACATCAACTTATAAGTTGGGAATAATACTTACCTTAACCATTAAGTATTCTATTATGCTAACACATATCTCAATACCATCCTCATAGGTCAAGCATAACATCCATGGGTCACACTTAAGGAACTATGTCTTTTAATTAGGACTTAGTAGCCTTTATAGGTCTCATATAGACCTATTAACCCTTTATCACTTCATCAAGAAAAACAAGAACAAAATATGACTTTCAAATACATGGGTCAATTCCATATAACCTCTAAGACATATTTAGGTGATTAATCCCACCAAAACACTTTTATGTTAAAGCATAAATTTCTCAAACATTATTCTATACATACAACAATCATGAACAAATATATAGTCAACTTTGGAGCTCAATATCTTTAACTATATAAACATTCATACCTTTTAATAAACTATTTTGGTTGTGACTTGAAGTTATCTACAACTTATCCTTTTAATGCATCAATAAATTCATCTTGGATCAAAAGATATAGCTAAAAAACTATAGATTGGTTTTCCCTCATTAATTTGAATATTCAAATTCCAATGGTCATTGTGTTAATGCTAAACATCAGACACTTTGACATCATCTCATTCTCTCTAATAACTTTGAACAAATGAAATCCATTGATCTCCTCAAGAGTAGTTTGGTATTTTCCCTACAATGCTCACCATTGGTCTTATATTCTTTCTTCCATGATTCTACCACTTGGTAGGTCTACATTCCCTCTACATACCCTGTAGTTAGTCTTCCAATGAACTTCCACCACTTGGAATCCCCACATTCCTTCTAAGCACATTGACTATTTGACTCCAATGAACATTTTCCACTTGGAATCCCCACATTCAATCTTAATTATTTGACTAAATACTCTTTTTTGGATCATAATCTTCAAGATCACAAACTCACCATTGATCTCTATCTGATAGGTTTCATGCTCACCATTAGATCTACTTCTCAAACTCCATGATTGTGACACATGTCACTAGCACGTGTAATTTTGACTATTTGACTTCGAGCCATGCCATTGGATCTTTATCAAGTTAGATTATATTTTTGTTGTTATATTTTTGATCTAATTAAATTCTCATTGTAGATCTTTGATATCACAAATTTGGCTAAGTATGGGAACTTGGTAAACTTTGTCTAAGAAGCCAACTTTGCACCTTAATAAATTTTACTACGCTCCATGTTTAGACCTAAAATTTAAACCATATGATATATTTTCATAGAGGAATATATCAATGTATCAAACTACTCCTCAAACCTTCACATGTGTGAAATATGACATCATCAAACTACTTACTCAACTTCATTTGTCAAGATGACTACTTGAACCTAGACACTTAGTCGACTGCTTTGATGAATTAATTTTACTTCCATAAGCACTCCAAGAAATCATAACACCCTATAGGATATCTAAAACATGTCCATACCATCAATATCATCCATCAATTACCTCACTAATTTAAGCACTAAATAATTATATAGAAACATTGAAGCACACTTTGTCATTATTAATCTAACACACATGAAACTTCATCAACAACCTTGGTCACCTTGGAGACATCATGGAAAAACACCTAAAAATCTCCCTATTTGTCATTTATATCAAAACAAATACAAATTTTATGCATAGACTCTATCTCTCTTTTCAAGCACTTTCTCCCCCTTTGACACAATGACAAAGTGGGCTCAACTCTTGATCCTACAGACCTAAAAGGACTTCAAGGAAAAATAATAAGAAAGGACCACCTCGTAGAGATGATACATACTCCCCTAAAATTGTGCATACCTATGCTTACATTGATCTTCTTAAATGTGTTCCATGACTACACACTTCTTTGATCATATATAGCTTCCATGAAAACAAAACATACATGAACATCATAAATTACATGAACTTACCTTGAAAACATTAAGAGGGACTCCCCCTAAGTCACCTAATATTAGGAACCATTTTGAGCACTTTCAAACCATCTCCAACCATGAAGAAATAGCATAATTTTCTCCATACCTTCTCTTTTAAATTCAACTATACATTCCTCTAAACCTAGGACCTGACCATTTACAAAGCTCCCCCTTTATTTATGCATAACTCTTCAATCCTTTCAAACTAACTGAGTTAGCTCCCCCTAACTACATGCTCTATATATAAAAATATATCTTCAATAATTCTTCTTAATCAATTCTATTTTGACACTGGGAAACCTCCGTACTCTACTTGCAAACATTCAAGACCAAAATACCTAAATACACCCTGAGCACATAAACTTGATTTTCTACAAGAAATATGTCTCCTAAGAAGCATAGGTAGAGACACCCTAACCCATAATGTCCTAGAACAATGTGAAACTAGGATTTGCCCATAACTCCTCATATTGCTTTTCTTTCTTGGACATGTTATAACTATAGAACTGATTGTCCTTTTTCTTCTTAGGCTTAAGAGAAATAACTTACTTATCTAATACAACATTCTCCTTCTCTTTTAATATTGAATTGATAATACATGGAGACAATAAATATTCATGACATACATCATCACTAGACATTTACAACTTATTTTATTCATATGAATCTTACTTAACAATAGTAAGGTGTTCACTTAGATCTATACACACCTTAGGATTAGCATTAACTAGCATCTTGGTCTTCTCCTTGAGTTTGTTATCTTTATTCAAAATATGAGTAGAAAATAAGATATCTTGGTATTCTTCAAACTTTGTAGCATTCTCCACCATAGATCATCTGTTATCTTGTCTTGAGTTACATGCTTTTGTTATTATTTGTATCCAAGACTAGTTCTATCACTTGCATGCTTTTGAATATTCAGAATGTTGTCTAAATCATTTGAGTTATTTTCAAACATCACATATGACTTCATCTTACTATATGTCTTTTCCAACTCAGCCTTCAATGACTCATTTCCAATCACATACATTGAGCACTCATCATCTTTAGCTTTTAAGATTATAGATAGGATTTTCAATTGACAACTGAGATGTTTGAATATATCTTCATGCTCCTTGGTGTCTTCATTCAATATTTCCTTAAACACACTAAATTTATCTTCATAGTTCTTGATTTGAGACTTTATCTTCTTGTTAATCTTCTGCTCAATCTTTAATTCTTCACCAGCATTCTTCAATTTAGTCTCATAGTCCTCCTTATCTTCTTCATTATATGTATCACTCCAAGTAGACTCTTCTTGATATGATCAACTTCCTTCCTCATCCAAGTATAAGACTTCATCTTCAATAACAAACTTATAATCATTGTCTTTATTCTCATCTAATGATCTAAAATGTTTATTAGTGTAGAGATTCTTCTTGTTATTGAAGGACTTCTTATTATTGTCAAACTTTCTAAATCTTTTCTTCCTCTTATCAGACTTGAATGTCTTCTTACCTTCATCTTGGATTTCACCATGCTCTTCA
Organism: Torreya grandis; assembly: GCA_037957365.1. Taxonomy (NCBI): domain Eukaryota; kingdom Viridiplantae; phylum Streptophyta; class Pinopsida; order Cupressales; family Taxaceae; genus Torreya; species Torreya grandis. Next base: position 545,453 of record JARHVA010001754.1, on the reverse strand, counting down.
TCATCATTATTCTTATGCTTATGAGGGAACTTGTTAGCAGAGTGTCCTACTTCTCCATAATTGAAACATTTTATGGGTAGCTTACCCTTATACTTTCTTGAGCCTATTTTCTATTTACTTGTAAACAAACCTATTAGTTTATCATTAGATATCTCATAATACTTGAATTCCTTATCCTAAGTTCTTTTCTTATTTGAATCCATTTCTATCTTGAATGTTTCTTCCTCTTTTGGTAGTTTGTCATCATTGACTCTCATCTCATAGGCAGTAAGGATGTCATGCAATTCATCCATCTTCATCTGAGTAAGATCATGACTTTCTTCTATAGAAAACACTTTAGAATCAAACTTGAGGGAGAGAGACCTTAATACCTTTTTTACTATAATAGATTCTTCAAGCTTCTCTCCATGGCCTTTGATAATGTTCACAATCTCATCAAATCTTTGTAAAAAGGATGCCATAGAATCTTCTTCCTTCATCTTCAGACTCTTAAATTATCTGTATTGAGTCTACAAATTGGCCAACTTGACCTTTGAATCCCTTTCATAAATGATATATAATTTTTCCCATATCTCTTTGGTAGATTTACAACAAATTACCTTGGTATACTCAGTGTTTGAAAGACCACAAGTAATGGAATTCATTTCTTTAGAATTGTTCTCACATAACTTCTTATCAGTCAAAGTAGTTGGAGGAGTTAGGGGACTAAATATCCATTCATAATAGATTAACAAATGTCAAACCCTATTGACATGATGTAGGTATTCATCTTTATACTCTAGAAAACATAATTGGACCCATTGAACATCAGTGATTGTTTTGTAGAGAAAACATGCATCTTTTAATGTGTTATATTGTACCTTGGATCCCCTTCAAGTGGTTAAAAGTTAAAATAAGGTCCTAATATGATACCAATTATTAAATGTATAATCACTGAGAGGGGGGTGAATCAGTGATGCTAGATAATCTAACCTTTAATTCTAATCCTTTCAAACCCTTAACCAAATAACATGATCATTCATGAAGCATACACAAAATTTATAGTGATGAACAAGAAATATAAGCAAGATCACACACATAACACAAGATCTACATGGGAAACCCTCTTGGAGAATAAAACCTAATAGAACCTACGAAATAGACTATAATACTATAATAATAAGATCCAAATTTAGACCAACACTAATTGATCAAGGAATACCAATCTATTAATTTAGTGAGACACCCATCCCATAAAGAGGAACCAACCCCATAAGAAACCAAACACCCACTCAACTACCTTGATCTAATCTCCACCTATGATCTGATGTCTTCTACAATTGATGATGGACTTATCTTTCTTACACTCTTTTTCACCCTTTTATCTCTCCTAAATAGACTCTATGGATTACTTGCTCAATCAACCTCTTCTAGGCTTATCAGGTATAATGACCTATGTGTTCATATTTATCAACTTGATCAAAGAAACATGTCTAATATTTTTAACACTCTAATAGTCCTTAATGACTTGTACCTTCTCTTTCAAATGTTTTCTCCTTCACTCAATTCCACACTTTCTCAACTCTACTCTCTCTTTCAACTCATCACAAAAACTCAAACATGCTCATACAAATAATGCATCCAAACACACCTTTTAGATCACTCTAGGATTCTTCTCTCACCCCCAATATACTTTTTACTTTAGTCCATCAATTTAACACACTATCTCTAATATCTTTCCTTCATCTCTATTTTCTACTCTCTCAAAATATATACATCAACTCTAGAAACCATTTCCTTGGTCTCTAATCTTTATAGAGTCTTCATGTATACCAACTTCTATATTGGCCATAATAATTTCCTTAACCCTTAAGACTTATATTATTCTAGTACATATCTCAATACCATCCTCACAAGTAGACCATAACATCCATGGGTCATACTTAAACAACTACGCCTTTCAATTAGGCCTTAGTAGCCCATATAGGTCTCATGGAGATCTATTACCCCTTTAGCACTTCATTAAGCAAAACAATAACACAAGATCACTTTAAAATACATGGGTTCATTACATATGACCTATAAGACATATTAAAGTGATTAATCCCACCAAAACACTTTTTTTCTGAAGCACAAATTGCTCAAACACTATTCTGTACATACAACCACCATGAATGATCATACCGTCAACTTTAGAGATCAATAACTTTGATTGTACAAACATTCAAAACTTATAATAAACTTTGTTGGATGAATCTTTATGTTATCTATAAATTTTCCTTTTAATGCATTAAAAAATTAGTCCTAGATCAAAATATATAGCTCAAAATCTACAAACTAATTTTCTCTCTTTAATTTGAATATTCAAATTCCAATGGACACTATGTTAATGTTAAACATCAGACACTTTGACATCATCTCGTGCTCCCTGACAACTTTGAAAAAATGAGATTCATTGATATCCTTAGGAGTATCCTAATATTTAACCTATAATTCTCACCATTTATCTTATATTCTCACTTCTATGATTATGCCACTTGACATCTCTATGTGCCCTCTACATACCCTGTAATCAGTCTTCCAATGAACTTCTACCACTTGGCAGCCCCACATGCCTTCTAAGCACATTGACTATTTGACTCCAATGAAATTCCACCACTTATCACCCTTACATGTAATATTTATTATTTTACTCAATATACTCCATTGGATCATAATATACATGATCACACACTCATCTTTGATCTCTATTTAATGGTTTCATGCTCACCATTAGATCTATTGTTCAAACTCTATGATTGTGACACATGTCATTATAACATGCAATATTCATTATTTGAATTTGAACCATGTTTTTAGATCCTTATTTTTTTAGATTAAATTCTCACCATTAGATATATGATTTGATTAAATTCTTACTATATATCTTTGATATTACAAATTTGGCTAAGTATGGGAACTTGGTAAACTCTATCTGAGAAGCCAACTTTGCACCTTAATAACTTTTGCTACACTCCATGTCCAAACTTAAAATTTGAATCATATGATCTAATTTCATATGTTAATACATATATTTATCAAACTACTCTTTAAGCCTTTACATGTTTGAAATATGATGTCATCAAACTTCTTACTTAGCTTTATCTGCTAAGATGACTACTTGAACCTAGACACTCAGTCGACTACTCTGATGAATTCCTTTCACTTACATAATAAATATAAGAATTCATAAAACCCCATAGGGTCTCTAAAACATTTTTATACTAATAATATCATCCATAAATTACCTCATTTAGTCAAAAACTAAAGAATTATGTAGGAACACTGAAGCACATTGAAGCACATTTTGTCATTGTCAATCTAACACATATGACACCTCATCAACAACTTTGGTCACCTTGGAGACATCATTGATAAACCTCCAACACAAATTGAACATAAGTTACTAAACATTTACAAGTTTATCGATATTTCATTAAGTGATCATATTAAAAAAAGGTCCAACCATGTGACTTTGTTATAGGTGACCTAGTACTAAAAATTAAAATAATACAAATGCAAAAAAGGAAAAAAATGGAAAGTTCAAACCAAATTGGTTGGGACTATTTACAGTTATAAAAAATTGGGAAATAGTATATATTTCATAGTCATAATTTAATAAAAACCTCTAAAAATCCTAATGAGCATAATGCACTTGTGTAAATATATCATGTGAGACATCTCTAATAGTCTAAAAATACCAAAAAAATAAAAAATTGAAATTAAAACATTCAAAAGTCCAAAAATATTTTTGGTATGCACTTATCTTATTTTATCCTTGGAATCTACATTTTTAGTTCCATTTTTATGTATAACATATCAATTATTTATACATACACAATTTTTTTGCTTCTATTTGAGTGTGATACAAGCATATACAGATACATGTCTTATACAATGTTGATGTTGGGCCTTCCTTCTTCTCACATCATTAGGACATTGGGGGAATCCACCCTCTTTGATCATGATGCATCTAGGTTATATCCTTTTATGGTCACTTTACATTATCAAGTTTGAGATTATGTACTTACACATGTCTTTATCCATGCTTACATCTTTTACAATGTACTTGATATGTTATGTACTTGACATTTTTTGCTAACACATTTGATCTATGGGCTAATCTGTTATGTTTATGATGGTTGATTATGATTTAATTTATGCACTTCCTTGAGTGTCTTTAATTTCTATTATTTTACTTTTTTGAATATTTATAAATGCTCTATTGTTTATATTCCCTATGCTTTTATTTGCCTTTTTGACATTTGAATATGTCATTGTTTGTTTTATGTTGACATTTTAATATGTCATTTATTTTTTTATAGACATTTGACTAAGTCATGTCCATTTAATTATGTAGAATTTGAACATGCCCCTTATTTTCAATCTCCTTAAAGCATTGTATGCTGACTTGATTTTGAGTGCTCTTATGTGTATGCTTAGTTGCTTGTTGAGCTTGTATTTTTACTATCTAGATGTTGCCATGATTTTAATCGTGTATCTTAGGACTTGATGTGGTCACATTATATGTGCTTGAATGATATATCTAACTATACATATTCCCACTATATGTTACATGGTTCATTCCCCAATTTACATGGTTATCTTATCCTTTTAAGGTAAGGTAACTACTAGTTTCTATCTCCTCTTACCTCAAAAGGGAAGGATATCATTGGGGGCATGTCATAGAGGAATGGATTCCACATATTCATAGTTTTAAATTTAGTGTGGGCATGTCATATAAGCATCGTGTTGGGATATGAATAACTGGAAGCACACAATTGATTACCAAATACAAGTAACTTAATATGCGAAATTAACCAGAATCAACAAGTAACTAGAACCCAGAAATAACACATGATATGAGAGACAATACACAACTTGTATTAAAACTCTTACAGAAAAGAATATAATAAAGAAGATGCCACTTCTTCTCCACCACCTCTTTAGAGGCTTCCCACACCTCAAGTGAATAGTAATTCTCTCCTCAAAGCTCTCTCTCTTAGGTCCCAACACCCAACTCAAACACAAAGTTGGTGTTCACCTTATACCTGTGCTCCATGCACTCCACAAGTGCTCCATGCACTCCACAAGTACACAAACGTACTTCAAGTAGATCTCCCCTGAACTTGCAACAACCTGCACCTCAATAGACCTTACTTATGGAAGGATCTTCCTTGCCTTCCTCTATGCTCTGAGTACACACCTATACTCTAAGTAGATCCTACCTAATTCTGCTCCCTGTTGTGTTGCTATCCTATCTGATCTTATACACTTACAAATCAACCTTGTTCTGCACACCTGTGAACCTTGACCTTGCACACACATACACCTGCATATCAATGATCTTACTTACCATGTAGATCTCCTATAGAAGCCATGCTCACTTGATGACCAAGATCATACATACATGAAGAACCCTGCTGATTCTTCGATCCAGCACCCACACTTGGTATTGTGGCACTAGGAGGAACACACCATTGCTCACCTCACACATAGAAGGAGCTTATAATATTGCTTTCTTACTCTCTAGCACAAGTTTACAATACAACCATGAGTCTATTATATATATATCTCATCCAAACAATAATTAGACACCTAATACAACAATTATATCCGCAGCTCTCAGTCTAAAATTAGCTCTAATCATGCAAACACTTGGTTCATCAACCAACTGCCCATAATATACTTACAGCTCAAACCACAGCTAACCGACGTCAGTCCCTATCTGCCTAGGGGTCATCGATGCCGGCTGACTGCTGACCGACGTCGGTTGCCTTCTGGTCTAATACTACCGACGTTGATTGGCCTGACCGATGCCGACATCTGAGATGCTCCGCAACCCTTCTGTAACCTCCTCCTCTATTTGCATCAGTGAAGCTTTTAGCTCCACACCCTAACAATCTCCCACTTGGAGATAAATAGTTACATTGTACCTATACCTGTACCCCATCTAATCTATTTCTTGGCTTGTATCCCTCTTCAAGATCAATCCTGAAGACCACCCACCACACAACCTATGGTGTACCTCCTATCATTCGAGTACCCTACCACATCTACATCTACAAACACATGTAGTGAAGTCCTGACCCTGAATAGCATGAATCCCTGCTGCTGGTCTCTCTCAAATACCTGAGAACTCACTTTTCTGAATTGGCTCCTAACTCTCTGACAGCACCCACTGCTTGGGCAAACTCAGGTCTATACTAGACCTCATGTGATTTCAGACACTGAACTGTCTAGCCCTTGGTGCACTCTGATTCTGTATCCTGCATCTCACCAACACCTGATTCACATCAACTCCCACTGGAGACAAAATCAACCTATGATCCTCCATGTCTCCCATGCCGAAGAATTTCACTGCTCCAAATTCTTCATAGCAAACCATTAAACTAATCTTACCCCTTAGCTCAGGAAAACCTTGTATGTACAAACCTGCTAGCTAGCATACTATCCACATACAGCAATAGAATGATGTTGCAATCATCATCCCCCTAGTAAGTCAAACCACAGTAGTTGCCCTGACATTGACTAAAGTCATGCTTCGTCTTCCACCTGTCAAAACCTGTACCACTATTCCTGTAGCTTCCTCAAGACCGTATGACCTGGTCTTCCATCTCACATATCCATTCACTCTATTCTTCAACTAAGGAATCCATTTGTCTTGCAGTGCTAACATACCGGCTGGCAACCCTACCAAAACTCCCATCTAGTTTTGCAATCTCTCCATGCCATGCTCCCACTGTTTCCTGGATCCTTCCTGCTCTACAGTCAGCAACTAGTATAAAGAAGAGGAACAATGAATTTGAGGCCTACTTACATCTTCAGTCCTCTATATGGGTGTTTGAGACTCCTTGACAGCTTGCTATCCACCCAAAATTTGTTATAGTGACCGACCTCAGCCACCCCACAGTCTGCATCCAATCGACATCAGTTCATGTGCCTATCCTGACTACCAACCATGCCAATGTCAATGTCATCCTGTTGCCGATGTTGGTCCTCATGATCGATGTCAGTCTTACCTACTATCGATGCCAGTTTTCCTACTGACACCAATACCTGTGTTTCTTGTGAGTGATGACTTTTTACCTATGAGCTCCTTTGAATCAATCCCCATGTCCAAACTACCCTGCTCAGAAGTATCCAGCTCCATCCACTGGTCTCTGTCTTCCATCTCCTCCAAGAACACCAAGGCTTTCCTATTCTTAAGCCTGCCAAATATATCTGTCTTCCACTTAAGAACATGCATCTCCTTCTTGCTCATGTGACCAAGCCTATGAAGCCACGTCTCTGCAATAAAAGAAGAATCAGTAATATAAACAAGTAGATAAAGAGTACCTATTTTCTTACCACCAGCTAATTTAAATGCATTTGCTATGAGAGCTCTCTTGCATCTCTCATCACCCAACCTTTCTGAAGAAATTAGGCATATCTCCAAACCTGGGACCTGCATGACCTCCTTCAACACCCATGTGTTGGCTACCTATAATTTCAGCTTCACTTCCCCTTTGCCAATTCTTTGGCAAGGCTCACTAGCTCCTCTATCTAGGGATACATGGAAAGTGGCAACCAAATTTGTAAAACAATATTCAACTTTATCCAAGAAACCTCCTAGAGCATCCTGTGCCACATCACCTGCAACATCTGCTTCTTCAGTTCTTTCTTGCTGATCTTCCACAAACCAAAAATCTTCTTTTACCTGCTCTTTCTTTCCATCAGATCGTAAGTGACCATCTGTGCTTTTCAACTCCATTCTTAGCTTACTTTGATCTGCCATTGCTCTACTCCCATTCAATCAAAAACCCCTGAGAGTGACTTGTAACCAAACACAAAACTGCTTCCTGTAACCTTAGCTCTGATACCACATGTTGGGATATGAATAACTGGAAGCACACAATTGATTACCAAATACAAGCAACTTAATATGCAGAATTAACCAGAATCAACAAGTAACTAGAACCCAAAAATAACACATGATATGAGAGACAATACACAACTTGTATTAAAACTCTTATAGAAAAGAATACAATAAAGAAGATGCCACTTCTTCTCCACCACCTCTTCAGAGGCTTCCCACACCTCAAGTGAACAATAATTCTCTCCTCAAAGCTCTCTCTCTTAGGTCCCAACACCCAACTCAAACACAGAGTTGGTGTTCACCTTATACCTGTGATCCACGCACTCCACAAGTGCTCCACGCACTCCACAAGTACACAAATGTACTTCAAGTAGATCTCCCCTAAACCTGCAACAACTTGCACCTCAGTAGACCTTACTTATGGAAGGATCTTCCTTGCCTTCCTCTATGCTCTGAGTACATAGCTGTACTCTAAGTAGATCCTGCCTGATTTTGCTCCCTATTGTGTTGCTATCCTATCTGATCTTGCACACCTATAAATCAACCTAGTTCTACACACCTGTGAACCTTGACCTTGCACACACATACACATACATATCAATGATCTTACTTACCATGTAGATCTCCTATAGAAGCCATGCTCACCTGATGACCAAGATCATACATACATGAAGAACCCTGCTGATTCTCCGATCCAGCACCCACACTTGGTACTGTGGCACTAGGAGGAACACACCATTGCTCACCTCACACACAGAAGGAGCTTATAATATTGCTCTCTTACTCTCTAGCACAAGTTTACAATACAACCATGAGTCTATTATATAGATCTCATCCAAACAATAATTAGACACCTAATACAATAATTAGATCCGTAGCTCTCAGTCTAAAATTAGCTCTAATCATGCAAACACTTGGTTCGTCAACCAACTACCCTTAATATACTCGTAGCTCAAACCATAGGTGACCGACGTTAGTCCCTGTCTGCCTGGGGGTCACCGACGCTGGTCGACTACTGACTGACGTTAGTTGCCTTTTGGTCTAATATTGTCGACGTCGATTGGTCTGACCGACGCCGGCATCTGAGATGCTCTGCAACCCTTCTGCAACCTCCTCCTCTATTTGCATCAGTGAAGCTTTTAGCTCCACACCCTAACACATGGATTCCACATATTCATAGTTTCAAATTTAGTGGAGGCATGCCATAGAGGCATGGCTTACACATATTCATAGTTTTAGATTTGATGGGGGTATATTTTGGAAACATGATCTCCACACTTATTCAATATTCAAAATACCCATATTACATTAGAGGCATGTTAGGACATATGTATATAAATTTTCATATTTATCCATATATAGTGGGGGCATGTTTTAGAAACATGTTATCTACACTTACACAATTTTTAAATAGGCCAAATTGCACAATTATATGACTCAAATAAACATTTGTGGAATAATTCTATACATTAGTACCATTTTTATACATATCCTCAACATGAGACATATTTAAGATGCATATGATATGTAATATATACCTAACATTCTAAAATCAAATCAAATTCATATTCCAAACACTTTTAGGGACTATCACCACCACTAGGTTGGAATTTTATGAACTATATTGAGCTAATCTACTGCAATAGTTGGTTCATGTTTTGGTTTGGTTAAGGTGATTAAATCACTCAACCTCTCCAAATTTTTAGGATGGATTCAATTGTATCATCTAGTATCACTATTTTTATAGTGTGAGTTGACTTGGTTTACTCACACTCACTAGGTTATAAGTATTATTGGGTTACACAGTTGAGCTAGTCTCAACTACTAGGTGGTAATCCACCATTTCTCCAAGGTTGGGGGTATGGGAACTCATCTATTTATATATCCTTATATATATGCACTTTCCATATTTATATTTTTCCTAATCTCAATTTTAATGATTTATAATGATACATCCTTAAAATTAAATTTTTAAAAGGTAAGAAAGCTACATCGATACATAGGCGTACTCCTAAACCTTTTTCTCTTTTAATGTCAATCATTTTAATGCTTTAATTTTCATATTATATGCACTAATTATATATTGTAACATTTTCTTGGTTGTAGGTTAGTCACTAACAAAGCACTCAAGTTGGATTCAAGCAAAGGTAAGGTGTATTATACACACCCATGTATGCATTCCTTTTCCTTTAAACGAGTGATTTCATTAGTAGATTAAAGGGGTGAAATGTAGATTATATTTATGAATTATATAACACCTTAGTCTTTTACACTTGGAGAATATAGACCTTAGTTATTCCTCTCATTTATAGACCCTTTTTCTTTGAAAATATCACATCTATTATCTCTATGTGCTTATTACCTATCTCTTAGTCTAACTAACATCATTTTAATGGCCTGAACCTTATATCTTACATAGAATGTTTTAAACATGCTTATCTTCCACCTTTACAAGTTCTAGATCTGCATCTATTTTGTAACTACCTAGACACTTGCATTGCAGTCAACCATTTATGTCAATGCAAGTGTACTATCCCAACACAAGTGTTTAGTTCCCTAAACTAATCCAATTTATAAATGAAATGTATCCTAAAGTTTGGCCTAAGTGATTTAATGTGAGATATTATCCAAGATTATTTGGTATAAATGTAAAATCAATTCTCCTTCATTCATCACCTAGTATTCATACCAAAGAGCATTCAATCAAGTACTCAAGTGAGAAAAGCTTCCCTATTTTCTTTTATTTCCATTTTAGTCATAGGGACAACACATTTATAGGTATTAAGTACTAAAATAACAATCCAAGAGTTATATTTTCTAAGTTACAAGCTACGTCACTATTATACTTTTTTTATCATATATTACATGATTCAGATACAATCCAACACGTATGGGCAAACTACATAAGTCTGAGGCCCTATTTAGAGTATTGGATATTTAGGCAATTTTCATTGATAAAGGAGTTTTTGGGGTATCTTGACATCATGTGACCACTAAATTATTTTACCACAACCAATATGAATAAAAACTAGGGTTTTTTAGTTGACAATAAATGATAGTTCGTGACTCAGATCTGAGTGCATTAGAGAAAAGGTGACATAGAATCTAGAAGCATCTAGGTGGTTGAATCTAATTTAAGTAGGTATTTTATAATGGACATATGCATCTAATATAGATAGTAGAATTGATGAGATTATCCTAAGATAACACATATGTCTAAGGCCATAAAGGCACCTAATCTATAATTTAGAGACTATTCTAAAATATTATTCTAGTCTACTTCTTGCCTATTCTAAATCTAGATCTATATTAGCATTAAAACTAGCTAAATATCTCATTTTTGATTGTCATTACAATATATATCATAGTTGTGTTTCTTATTTTTAGCATATCTCAGTATAATAAATTTAGTACATGTTATATCTAAGTTTTTTGATTAATTGTCATGATATAGATATGTTTATCACCCTTGGGCTTATTCATTTCTATATTATTAACCCTATCTATCCCATTAGGATTCATATCCATTTTAGGGTTAAATACCTTGTCAAGATGGAACTTTTTTTTTGAATTTATTTCTTGAGAAAATCATGGGTATGACTTATGATGAATTGAGAAAAACTTACAAACTTATGTTTATGCATTGTGTTGTTTCATCTTAGTATCTAAGACCAACCATTGTGTATGCCCTCTTTTTTGAGGTGAGTTGTGAATCCTACATAATAACTTAGCTTAAAATAAAAATGTATGTTAATTATGCTATATAAAATACTCAAATCATGAGTAATAATTATAACACTAGAGATTAATACAACATCATAGATAAATTGATCAATATAGTAACATGAAATGCATGTAGAAATAAGCATACATAGTGTCATGTCAAGATAGATGTTATAAATTATCCATGTAGTGAACAATGATCATATATTAAGAATTTTTATAAAATAAATTATGGAAGATACATGATATCTATCATGGCATTGAAAAATGAGAAGATGCATGATATCCATCATGGTATTAAAAAACTAAATAAATTAAGAAAACAAGTGTCATGGCAATGACACATACATAGATATCACACTCAAAAAAAAAACACTCAAGAAGGCCAAGGAGCCACATATAAGGGACATGTTAAAAATTTACTCAAACACATATAAACATATGGACATGTTCAAATGTCCACGATCCAAACAAATTGAACATACACAAGACATGAAGTAAAAATGAAAATCTAAAAATCATGCATGAATAAGTGAAGTTGATTTACATAAGAAAATTGTAAAATTACTATATTCAGGAACTTAGGTAATCTAGTAATCTAACAATGTGAAATTTAGTGAGCAAATAATTCTGCAATATAATTTACCAAAGTAGGAACAATAGGGATAATCATAAAATGATAAAACCTATGTAAAGGATGCCCCAAATGAAATTTACATAATATAAATAAGTTGTATAAGTCTTGTGATTGGTTTTAATATAAAAACTAAACCCTATGTTCAATGGGATAATTTTTCCAAAATAAAAAAAGAGTGTTGTGTGTTACTTTCTAGGTTAGAGTGGTTTTATCTATGGAAGATTTCTAGGTTTGATATAATATCACCACCTGCAATTGCATATGGAAGTGAGAACCTATATATTCTAAAAATAACTCAGGCACACTTGTGAATCATATTTTATATAAAACTAGATTTATATAAGTACTATGTATATTAAAGCATACATAATTTGATGTAAATAAACTACACATGTCATGCATAAGATATGGTTTTAGAATTTTTTGAAATATTCTAGTTTTGTTGTATGTTTGAATTTATGAAACTAAAAAGGAACATACTAACCAATAACTCCTAAAAGATCCTAAATATCAATAGGTCTTGTCTCTAACATAGGGAAGATGACCTTTCATGAATGGAAAGTATCACACCAATATGAATTAATTGATCTCAACTCAAAATCTAAAATTGATCTGAATCTAAACCATAAGTGTGATTATCATGATAATGCTATATAGCATATTGTGTATGTTGTTTAACATGATGAAATATAAAACTCTTTAGAACCAATCATGGAGTGTATGAACTTTATGTTGGTTTCCTTTGTTTAACACTCAATGAGATTTGTTACACCAATCTAGGATATGTTGAAGTAGAGAGTGGCTCTCTAGAATATGCGACAAATTATTGATTAAGTGTATTTTAAAGGATAGTTATCCTTGGAAAAGTAACCACTTTATTTTGAATATTATGAGTAGATTGAACCTTTTTAGGTTGTTCAATTAAAATATACTACATATGAACAATAACCTTTGGTTATAGGGGTACTCATATGAACTAACATGAACTGTGATAACCTCATTAGTTAAACTATATTTCCAAAATTAGTGTAGTGTAGAAAGAACTACACAAAGTTTTTGAATCTAAGGACATCCTAATAACATATTGAATACTCTTTCACTATGTACTACTTTGATATTAGTGATTGAATGTACTATACTAACCTGTAGTGTTAATGTGATCTCACTATTAAATATATAAACATGAGCATTGAATCCATTTATTATTATTTAAGTTGGAACTATATCCTTATATGTGAATCCAAGATGAGAGAGAATTATGATAGTACACATATTCACACTTGAACCATTATTATCCATGACACTCTATTAGGTTGATGATCAATGTAATTGAATGAAAAAAGTGGAAGTCAAAATCATCATTGACAATATCATGCTTTATGTATGTGATAAATGGTATAGATAGAACTAAAACATCATATTTACTAACAACTCCATTCAATTGATGTTTTGCCTATGTATGAAGATGATAATAAGTTGGTAGAGGATGTGTATTATATGTGTAATGTACTTAATTTGTTTTTGTTGTTTATTGACCTGTATGCTTAGGGAAATGATCATTGAATATATTAATTATTATGATCTCTCTTGGTTGTGCCTTTGGACTAGTAGTAGGTGTACTCACATCGATTATGTTCTCATCTATCAAGTCTTGAATCTTATATTAAAAACTAATGCATCTATTGGTAGTATGCCCTAGAGCTATATGAAAATCAACAAGAAATCATTTTTATCAAATCATTTTTGAGGAGGATTACTCATATCAACCTATTTAATGTGAGGGATTGATAAGATGTTAAATTCCAATAACCTTTGTAATACTTTGTAGGGAGTTTATGGAAAGATGGTAAATTGTCTCATTAAAGGACCTAATAATATAATATGTAGAGTAGGTTCTAAAATTTCGTTTAATATTGCCTTTTGATCACTCTTATTTTAAATTGGTCTCACCTTGTATTGTGGATTACTCCAATTATTTGCTTGAGAAGTATAAACTTGATTGGTTTCAAACTATAACTTATTCATGGCCAACAACTTATTAAACATAATAGATTCATGTAGATGTGGAAGCAAACTCTATTTGAATATTTGTTGCAATTTCTTATCTACCACAAAATTCATCATTTTGGATAACATGGTTTTATACCTTAATACATATTATGTGATAAGCTTGTTAGATTATTGTTTGAACTAATAAATATGAGCATATGAAATATTTTCATTGATGTTGACTGATAAATGTGAAAATAAAATATACCAATGATTGAATGCATGAAATAACTAATGTTATAAATCACAAAACCATTTGAATGTGTATTATTTTAAATTTCTGGGAAATAACTTGGTCTAAAACCTATCATTGGATGTATAGTCCAATTATGTTGCATGAAACACATTAAATTTTTGTTTGAGGTCACATTTTCCATCATATAATGTAAGCTTAGGTTATATAAAATTAATTGGTAAAAGATATGCTAAAATATTATAAGACAATGGAGTATACAATAAATTTAGTGAATCAAGTGTTGAACTAGGTTTCAAATCACTTTATTCCATTTTCAACACCTTAGTTTACAGAGCTATATTGGTCTACATAAGGGATTGTGCATTAGTAATAAAATTTGTGATAATTAATGGTGGTGTCATAAATGAATAAGTAGGAATTGGCATTTTGAACTATTACAACCATTGGGATTCCCCCATAGTATATGGTTATAAAAAAAGTTGTATCAAATGGTGTATAAAATTGTTAAAGCACTATAGAAAAGGGAAATATTAGATTTATTATCCATGATTTAAATTTTTATTTCAAAAAGAGTTTTTAAAATTGTATTATAATTTTATAATGGTTTTGAGATGCATTGATTGTTATTGATGTCAAGGTGATCTTAGTACATAGTGCATTAATGACAAAGTGATAAGTTCCAAGTGGATTTGAGAGTGCATATCATGTATGTAGGTATTTAAGGTGATTAAACATGTTTGAGGAGTAAAATGAGGAGTAAATAGTTCTTGGGGTACTTGTAAAATTGAAATTAATTCATTAGATTAGTCTTGTTAAGGTCTAGGTTATCCTAGTCAACTTGGTAGAACTTCTTGAGTAAGCAGATTAATGACATCAACATTTACACGTGTGAATATGTCATAAGAAAGTGGTCACATGGGTTTGTTAATATTTGTTCTTAGATCATGTGTTTAAAATTTCAAGTATTGACATGATTTATAGTAAAATTATGTCAGTGCAAAGTTGGTCTCCTAGTAAAATTTCACTTGTTTCCATATTCAAATTTGCAATACAAAGTGACCATTGGAATTCAAATATTTAAATTTACAAAGGAAAACTAGTCTATAGTATTTTGTTTATAAATTTTGATAATATATTAATTTTATGGTGGTGTAAAAAAAATTGGTAGAGGACTTCAATGAAAATCTAGTAAAATTGATTAGGAGGTTTGAATGGTTGTACAATTGCATTTATTACAGATGAGATTTGACTATTATTGACAGTGTTTTTTTTAATAAACCATAGTATCAATAAATGATTGTATAAGTCAAAATATTGATAAAACCTATTTTTATAAATATAAAAAATGAATTATAGTCCATGTAGATAATATTAAAATTAACTTGGAGTTTTGACTATCCATACGTGTGTAGTTATTACAGGTCAAAGTTGACTGTAATTATTGTAAGTCTGAGTAAGATTATTACAGTGGTGTTTATGATCATTTTAACGATAAATGAATGTGTATTATGGATTGGATTATGTTATTGAGGTCTTGATATTTCCATCCATATGTGTATTTTACTTGGAAATTTCATATGTAGTTAGTTTGAGCCTCATTTGTGAAGTTAGTGTTTTTGGGCTGATTAGGCCTAATGGAGGTTTTTAGGTATACGTGAATGATTTGATTTTTATTAAGAATATAAGATGATCATAGAGGATATAGGTTAAGTATTTGAAATGGTTTGAGTAATTGGTAAGGTCCATTTGGGCCATAGTGACTTAAAGTGTTCCATGAAGGTGAATTAGGTCTCCATGGGACCCATTGAAGGCTTGAGGGCTAAAAGAGGTTTCATAAGGTGAGAGAGTTACTTGGAGTATTTTATGACTTTTTAAACATATATAAGGTGTGGAGGAACTTGTTTTAAAGTCTTTAAAATGGTTCCATATTTGGTTAATATCTATTGGTATCTAAGTGTAACATGTGGCCTAATGGAGGCCTAATTGCTTAGGTTTTACTTAAGCTTAGTGTGTTATTTTGAGCCATTGGAAGCATGGTTAACCTAATGAGTTGATGTATATTGTATGTAATGTTTAAAAATATATATTTTTATTTTCATCTAATAATTTAAATTATTATGACCAACCAAGTAGAAGGTGATCATGAAGGCTCTATAAATAGCGTAAATAAAGATGAAGGTTTATAGTGTTGATAAGCAAATAATAGAGAAGGGTGAGCATGATCTATGGATATATTAAAGAGAAAAGAAGTGTTCAGGATATTTTAGTGACCTATAGGTAATATTTATGATGTTTTTATAGTTTTATTTCATGTTTGAAGATTGAGTATGAGTGAAGAGGTATAGAGTGATCTAAAAGGTTATTATGGATACATTGCTTGTGAGTTAGACATTGGTATGTGAAGTGAATGGTATGAGAGATTTTATAAGTGTGTGAGGGTATTAAAATAACTATAATAACATGTTGAAAATTTTATGAAGATAAAATAGTGTTGATTAAGGTAATCAATAAGTTTTTGTACTGATTCAAGGCATGATTAGGACTAATTTGTCTAGATGACCTAGAGTGAAGAAGTGCATTGAATATATGTTAGAATAGTAGTGCATAGGTTGTGTATGAATAATATTCATGATGTTTTAATACTATATTTACATCTAATAATATTATAGTGTAATTAGGAATGGCCTCAAGGTCATGAGCATGTGTATGATGGGTGTTTGAGTAAAGAAGAGAAAGAATTATTATATGCCTATGTAAGAGGTAGATTTGAGTTTTTATGAACTACCATCAGTTTTATGAGGTAGAGAGGTAGGTTTATATGTTTTATAGAAATATAATTCCATAATTAAGTGTTTTAGACATCATATCAAAGGTGGAAATCAGTTTGGAGGTGATTGAGGGGTGGGTTCTCCTTGATCAGTTGGTGATGATATAAATTTAATTAATAATTTTATATAAAAATATTCCAAATATTTTTTCAAGTGTGTTTTCACCCCTATGAGGGTTTCCCATATTATTCATGTGTTATCTGCTTTGATCTTACATTATTTTCTTTGTTCATTATAGTGAATGGTTTATATGCTTCATGAATGAATAATTTGAATTGAATTTTATTTTCTTTCATCACTAATTCAACCCCCTCTCTCAGTGATTGTGTTTCCAATAATTGGTATCAGAGTAGGTCCTTCAAGAAGGCTTGACAACTAGGAAGGTGGTCCTTAAAGCACAAAATGGTTAAGTAGATAAGGAAAGTAAATAAATAATTGAGGTGTATGGATAAGGATTATGAGGATAAAATTTTTACCTTGAATAGTGGCATGTTTATAATGGCTAAAGAGGATGATAAGGCTATTAAGGATCTCATATTTCAGTTAGAAGATGCTAATGTAAGGATAAGTTCTATGGATGTTTTTAAGGAGAAGGTATGTATCTTTAACTCTAAGGTATCCTTAGAAACAAAAAATGATAAGATGAATATTCATGATCTTGATAATCAATTAGAGGATATACATTTAAATTTTAAGGTAAAGAAGGTTGAGTGTGATCAATGGAAAACTAAGGCTCCTTAAAGGTTGAGCATGAGAAACTAGTGGTCAAAATGAGTAAGGCTGAGCAAGAGAAATTAGATCAGGTCAAGAAGGATGTTAGCATGAATAAAAAGGTGATAGGAAAAAAATTAATCTCAATTACATTAGGTTTTTCAATTCATCTCATAGTCAATGTTATGCTTACAATCAGTTTGGTCACATTATAAGAGATTGCAAAAGGAGAGGTAACCTATCAAAAGGAGATAACAACCATCATCAAGTAAAATATATGAATGATATTATTTTTTTTAGGTGTCATATATTTGGTCATATTTAAAAATATTTTAATAATATGTTTAATGATTTCTCAAGGCAAAACAAGGTGTATGGAACTCCTAGTGTGCAAGGAAGAGGTCATACATGGATATGGAGACCTAAGACTATTAAGAGAGATTAGATTGAGACCAAGAATGAATTAGTTGATGAGAATATCAATCAAGATAATTTATTTTTTGTGTTAGATATGAAGGCAAGACAATAATAATATTTATTAGGGTGTGTTGATAAAGGAGTCAAAGAGAAGATGGATGAGCCAATCAAGCCTATGAAAAGGCTTAGGAAAGACAACCAAACTAGTGAGAGTATGGATATTTAGGAATATCCTAAGTTTTGGGTGTTATAAGTGCCTTGGTAGGTGATGTGTATCTATTAGTATTAATAGAGTCATTACTTAGTCATTTGAAGCATCATGGAATGGTGTTGCAAGATTGATAAGTGAGATACTAGTTAATAGGCCAATATATGTTCTTTGTCTTGATATGCATATAGTTGAGTATGGATTATTTCAATTGATTTAAATATTTTAAAATGTGTATATCACCTATTAAGATATGTGATAATTTATTTTAAGGTCTAAAGTTTTTTTTGGAAGAAGATCTTACTTTTAAGTGTCCTTGGTTAGCATAAGGGTTCTAATATAAGAAACCCTTGACATGGTGTATCTTGGGTTATATAATGAGTTAGGTCACCAAACTTGGTGAGTAGTTGTAAAATAATGATATACAAGTTTTATAATTAGTTTATGGTGTGATATAGGTAGTAACTTTATGTAAATAAATGATAATTTCAAGTTATGTATCTTTGTTTGCAATGTACCTCTTTAAAGTGACCTGGGAGAGGAGTATCTTTTCTTGTGAAAGAGAGAGGTCCTTGAAGGGATAATATTTTGAAATTAAGATCAGATTGTAGTAGAAGTAAGGCATGAATTCAATTAGATTTCATCCATATATTCCCTAATGAGGTATCTTGTTTAGGTTGGTATCTTGAAGAACTCTTTTAAGCATGGATTCAGTTAAGTTTAGTTACTTTGAGCATGTTCTTATTGTTCAGATCAGTTGTGGTTGTTTTATTCATATGAGAAGGTTTTTAGACTATTTAAATAGGTAATTTGGGCCCAATAAGATAAATATTTTATTTAATTATCTCATGAAAGGATGTTGGATAGTTATGGTAACCTAATTGTGGATGAAGATGGCTCCATTCAAGGTATGTTCTTGTAAGAGATTTTGTTTGTATATGTTTGAAATATTTTGGTTTTGTTCAGGTGGAATATGGAGTTATGTGGATATAACTTAGGTTTATTGAGGATTATTTTGAGTTTGGAAATGTTTTCTATAAGCTAAGAATCAAGAAGCAATTCATATAGAGGTATGTTTTCTTCATTTGATAATATGCAAGGTATGCATATTGTGAGGGGGAACATATGTGAGATGTTTAAATTATAATGACATTGTATGGATGAGTGTGTTTTGATAATAGGTTATGTGAGATGATAATGATTTTAGGGTAATATTTATAGCTCTGTGAGTAGTTTTTCAAGTCCAAGGATCAAGTTGGCATGTTGAGGAAGAGACCCTTTGTCATTAATGTCAAAGGAAGAGAAAGATCAGAATGAAGGAGTTGTTCACTTTATGAGAGAGCATTCTAAAATGTGTTTTCCATAAATGAAAAAGGGGGAGATCATTGATCATGGTATTGAGATGCATTGATTGTCATTGATGTGAAGGTGATCTTATTACATAATCCATTAATGACAAAGTGATAGGTTCCAAGTGGATTTGAGAGTGCATATCATGTATATAGGTCAATAAGGTGATTGACCATGTTTGAGGGATAAAATTATGGGTCAATAGTTCTTGGGGTAATTTTTGAAGTGAAATGAATTCATTATAATAGTCTTGTGAAGGTCTAGGTTATCCTAGTGTAGAACTTCCTAAGTAACATATTGATGACATCATATTTTACACATGTGAAGGTGTCAGAAGAAAGTGATTAAATGGATTTGTTCATATTTATGCATATATAACATGTTTAAAATTTAAGGTATTTAAATTATCTCTATCAAAAGTTATGTCAGTGCAAAGTTGGTTTCCCAGGTAGATTTCACTAGTTTCCATGGTCAAATTTGCATTAAAAAATGATTGGAATTCAAAATTTGAATTTACAAAGGAAAACCAATATGTAGTATTTTATTTATAACTTTTGATAATAGATGATTTTTTATGGTGGTGTAAAAATAAAATTGGTAGATTATTTCAATATAAATCCATAAAATATATTAGGAGGTTTGATTGGTTGTACAATTGCATTTATTACACATGAGAATTGACTATGTTTTTTTAATAAACCAAAGTGCAAAGAAATGATTGTAGAAGTCAAAATATTGATCAAACCTTGTTGATATAAAAATAAAAAATGAATTATACTCCATTTATATAATCTTAAAATTGATATAGAGTTTTGAATATCTATATAGTGTAGTTATTATAGGTCAAAGTTGAATTTTGTTGATTGTAATTATTGCAGGTTTAAGTAGGCTTCTTGTAGTGGTTTTTATGAGCCTTTAGAGGCTGAATTAAGGTGCCTTATGGATTGAATGATGTTACTAAGGTATTGATATTTCCATCCATATGTGTATTGTTCTTGGAAATTTCATATGTAATTAGTTTGAGCCTCATTTGTGAAGATGATGCTTTTGGGCTAATTAGGCCTAATACATCTTTAAGGCCTAATGGAGGTCTTTGAGTATAAAAAAATGTTTTGATGTTTATTAAGCATGAAAAAAAATCAATAGGATGCAATAAAAGTATTTTCAATTATTTGAGTCATTAGTAAGGTCCATCTGGTCCATAGTGACTTAAAGTGTTCTATGAAGGTGAATTAGGTCTCTATGGGACCTATTGAAGGCTTGAGGTCTAAAAGAAGTTTCATAAGGTGAGAAAGTGACTTGGAGTATTGTATGAATTTTTAAACATAGATAATGTGTGGAGGAATTTATGTTAAATTTTTTTAAAGGATTCCATATTTGGCTTAGGGATATTGGTATCTAAGTGTAACGTGTGGCCTAATGGAGGGCTAATTACTTAGGTCTTGCTTAAGCCTAGTGTGTTGTTTTGATCCATGTGAAACATGGAAGACCTAATGAGTTGATGTATATTATATGTAATGTGTCCAAATGTGTGTGTGTGTGTGTGTGTGTGTGTGTGTGTGTGTGTGTGTGTGTGTGTGTGTGTGTGTGTGTGTGTGTGTGTGTGTGTTTATCCAAAAATTTAAATTGTTATGTTTAACCAAGTAGATGTTGATCATGAAGGCTCTATAAAGAGCATACATAAAGATGAAAGTTTCTAGTGCTGATAAGCGAATAATAGAGAAGGGTTAGCATGCTTGGTGGATAGATTGAAGAGAAGATAAGTGTGAGGGATATGTGAGTGAACTATAAGTCATATTTATGATTTTTTAATATTATTATTTTATGTTTTAATATTGAGGATGAGTGAAGAGGTGTACAGTGATCCAAAAGGTTGTTTTGGATACATTGTTTGTGAGTTAGACAATTGGTGTGTGAAGCGAATGGTATGAGATTTTGCATAAGTGTGTGAGGGAATGAAAAGAATTAAATAAAAATTTTAACATGTTATGAATATCAAATATTGGTTTTGAAGGTAATCTAAGTTTTTGTATTGATTCAAGGCATGATTAGGCCTAGTTTGTCTAGATGACCTAGAGTGAAGAAGTGCATTGAATATATGTTAGAATATTAATGAAAAGGTTATGTATGACTAGTATTCATGATTTTTTAAGACTGTATTTACATATAATAAGATCATATTGTGATTTAATAATGGCATTAAGTTCATTATCATGTGTATGAGGGGTGTTTGAGTAAACAATAGAAAGAATTGTTGTATCCCTATATAAGAGGCAGATTTGAGTTTGTATGAACTACCGTCAGTTGTATGAGTTAGAGAGGTAGGTTTGTATGTGTTAGAGAAAAATAAGTCCATCATCAAGTGTGTCAAAAATTAGATCAAAGGTGTAGATCATTCTAGAGGTGATTGAGTTGGTGTTTGATCATCTACAGAGTTGTAGCCTCCTTACTAGTTGGTGATAGCTAAAGGTCTAATGGGTGCTTGACCAAATTGATGGGTAGGTTCTCCTTGATTAATGTGATAATATAAATTGAAGAAATAATTTTATAGAATAGCAGTCCAAATATTTTTTCAAGTGGATTTTCTCCCCCATGAGGGTTTCCCACATAATTCATGTGCTATGTGATTTGATATTATATTATTTTCTTTATTCATTGAAATAAATGGTTTATATGCTTCATGAATGATTATGTTAAATGGTTAAGAGTTTTAATAATTGGAATTGAAGTTGATTTTATTGCATCACTAATTTAACCCATAATGATTGTTCTTCCAATAAGATAATCCTATGGTTATTCATGGATTAATTCTCAAAATTTATTAATAAATTATACTTTATTAGGATCTATTTATTCATCACCCATAGATGGAATGACATATTGATGCTTGTATTGAGAGTCAAAGTTGTCTTGATTATAGTGTTCATGATTTGAAGTGTTGTCATGTGCTTATATGTGTAGACACTTCATTTTATCCACTTATGTGTTCAAACTACAATCAAGAATGACTTTTTGTAATCACATGCAAATATAATGAGAAATCATTATTAAACCCAATTTACCAATACAAATGCCATTATAACCCAGAATTACAATGACACATCCTTGATTGGGGAAACGGATTATATTTCATCATTAATATTATCTAGTGCATTCTAAATTAAATCAACCTTTTACAAGTGTCTTCACAAGGTAATTAAGTGAATATTTGATTGATAAAGAAACATTAAAAACTTTACCTTTATTCTAATTTATAATTATTCACCTTGATTAATTAGCCTAATTTTTCCTCTAATAATAAAATCCATGGATTTGAAATTGTCTTATTTTATTAAAATCAAAATTGGATTATTGCCTCACATAGTTAATGTTACTCAAAAAAGTTAATGGAAAAGAGGAGTGAAAGAAATATCTTACACCTCTATTACACACTCTTCATCTTACACCTCTCTTACACACTCCAATAGGACTAATGATTACACTTTTCTTCCAACATGCCTTCCACACTCTAAAAATCCTTAAATGACATCTCTTGCATAATCCATGTGTGTAATCATGAATTTGAGGATTGATCCCCAACCCTCCATCTTGAGATGAGATGAATGGTCCATAATGATTTAGGAAATATATAAATACAAGGATCACACCTCTCATTAAAGAAGATTCTTCATGTAAACTTACTCTACTAAATTATACAATGAATTTCAACACTCTTATGCCAAACTAATGCCAAAATCAAGTGTCGACAAGGAAAAGTGTTTCCCATATGTGGAATCAAGCATTGATGAAGACTTCTCCATCTACAAGTTGAGCTTAACCTATTTACACCAGTTATCAAGAAAATCTTAAAGGGAGGTATAAACATGTGTAGTCTAAAATTTTATCATAAAGGATTAAATCTTTAAATTTAATCATTCAAATCTTAAACCACTAGTTAAAGACTAAAGCCACTAAGATTTAAATGGAATTGGATTAAATAAATATATAATTCTACATTCAAATCTTAGATTCTAAAAGCTTTAGACCAAGATTAAACAAAAATATAAAGAGATTGAGATGGATCTACCTTGACTTAGAATTTAGACAACATGATGGCTTTATGTTAGATGTTGGATGCTTGAATCAATGGATAATTTGACATGGTTTGGATATGATAATGCTTGTTGAAGGATTAGATTGACATGATGATGTTATTTAAATTGTATTTAGTTTACATGGAAGAGGAGACTTGGTTATATAGATTTGGCAGGGAAGATCAAGGGTTAAATTTGAAGTTAGAGGTATGAGATTAATGGCTATGGATTATTCAATGAATATTAAATTCCTTAAAGGTCTCTAGTTTAGAGACTTCTAGATACTTGGAGGAGCTTCTCCAATTATAGAGACTTATTGATTGGATTAAGGATAATGGATGATTATATGGGGGTTAGATAGGGATTAGGTAGGTAATTAAGGACTAGGGATGTAGGAAAAGCTAGGGTGTAGGTAAGCAGGTGGGTAATTGGGGTTGTGAGAATTTAAAATTCCCATATAATGGATAACTAGGATTAGATTAGGATAATAGGGATTATAAATAATTAATGAAGGAATGGGAAGGGATAAGGTTAGTTAATATATAATAATATAAGTGGGATATTAGATAAATAGCTAGAATTAAGATAAATTAGCAAGATAAAATAGGTTAAGCAAAATTAGTGTCGACTAATAGGAATATTAGTTGATAGTAATAAAGTGAGTATATTTAGGTGTATAAATTTTATTCCTCTTTTAAATGACATTTATATTGGAATGAAGTGGAGGTAGTAATGGTATTTCAAATAAAACAATGTCATAGATGAATGTTAGTAAATGATGTTAGGGATATGATGCCCCCTCGAGGGGACATACAAGGAATAATGAGATGGATGGCCACTCAAAATAAAAAAGAGGGGTGAGATGAAATGGATAGATGAGGAAGAAGATGAAATTTGACTTGAGTAATGAACTACAAATTGATCATGCCCTTAGTAAAGATACATGCATAAGGGGAAATATGATGGGTGTCATGATTATAGACACACCCCAAGGGGGAATCAACCATAATAAAATGATGATAGGATTAAAAGGCCATAAGATTTAGACATATCCAAAGAAAATACACATACAAGGGAGATCCATGGGCTAGGATAAGATGATGATTTGATAAGATTAATGATAAGTGTATCTCAAAGCTAAAATTGATCATTATGATGAAGTTGAA
The DNA here is from genome assembly GCA_037957365.1 of Torreya grandis. Lineage (NCBI taxonomy): Eukaryota > Viridiplantae > Streptophyta > Pinopsida > Cupressales > Taxaceae > Torreya > Torreya grandis. The sequence continues at coordinate 520,219 of JARHVA010001754.1, read as the reverse complement.
ATGAGAGAATAAATAATGTGATTGAGTGACCAAAAGACTGGGGAATGATGAGGGGTGATAGAGATAGTGATGATATATGGTAAGGAGAAATGAGATAGGGGTTGAGCTATCCTTGAGCATTGAAAAATTGACCAAGTGCTACCTACATAGTCTAAAAAGACCTCATGCCGATGTAGTTTTTGACTAGGAGATGATGATGATGATTAGTGATTAGAGGATTTTGATGAGGATGATTAGAATTATTAGTGATCTAATAATATGAATCAAATGATGAGATGAGGATAAAAATATTATATGTTAATTAGATGGTAATAAGGATAAATTATGGAGTATATGATCAAGCCATCACAAATGTCATAAAATTCATCATAGTCTAAGTAATCTGATAGATATAGCACTTGACAATATGCCCCATGATATAAATGTTTCTAAAAGGATAATGTGTCAAAGTGCATGGTAAAATATCAAAATATACATCCTTTAGGGAACTTTTGGTGTCCTCATTCATTCCCCAATAGACAAAAAGGGACATAATAAAAATAAAATAAAATAAAAGACAAAAAGAACAAATAAGTAACACACATCGACTATTTACATGAAATATCCCAATATCTTGTATAATGATGAGATGAATGATTAGGTGATGGTGGAATAAAATTATCATGATGTGATTAAGGACATAGGATAGACTTGGATTTGGATAGGATGAATGATGAGGATTAGGATTAAGATAAGGTGTCACCCCTAGTTTAGGATGGAAGGATGGATGCCATGATGGGGTGTGATAAGGTCTTTGAATATTGATCTAATCAAAAAGTGGTTAAGGAAGGTGGTTATATAAGTGATGACCAAGGAATATCAATAGAAAAGGCCCTACAAGGATCCAATCTAGCAAGGAGACTAGGAGATGATGAGATCAAATACCCTTCACACTATAAAAGAGTAATTGGATGGGTGCTAGGTATGAAGAGGCAATGATAGGATAGTGATGGGATCAAGTACCTTCCATATTGGAAAATGGTAATTGGATGGGTGATATGTATGAAAAATTCCTTGAAAGGAAGTGATGAGTGTCAGATTAAATTCTTTGATATGATTGTGTATGTAGACATCCAATTCCTAACACTATTTGTGTTGAAATTATTAATCTTACTCAATTTGTACTCAAATGCACATTTTAGGTCAAAATCACTAAAACACCCTAAATGGTCTAAACTTTTCATTTACAAGTGTTGATTTAGGCCAAAGTATCCTTAAATGGGGCAATGCATTTTATGTGATACTTAACTTTGATCAAATCATTTTGAGTCAAAATAATGATTTTCCCTTTTTGTGCTCTAGATCACTCTTTTCTTCTAATTCATTAGTACACATCACATACCTTTGTTATTTTGTGTCAACAACATCCTAAATGGGAATATGGTTCCAATGCATCTAAAATCACCTTCCAATTCCTCCCAAGTCAAATTATGACCTAGTAATATGACTTTTTGACCATTTTGATTAATTGAGGGCCAATTTCTAAATAATTACTTAAATATTGATTAATCTTGTTAAAGGATAATTAAATCAAATTAAGAGCTTAAGTGGATTTTCTATGGAGGTTTATTATTTCAATATTGGAAATTGATTCTTGATACCTACATCATCTAGTGACATCATCTATGGGGTGGCATCCATAAGACATAAATGCATAAAATATTAGGATTATGGGTCTCTTATGCCTATTTAATGCCTCCCATGCCTCATTAATTCCCATTTTTCCCAAATCATGATGATGATATTTATAGATTTAATTATAAATATTAGATTAATTCATAGCCACACATCTCAATCTTGAGATGGATAGTCATGGTTGATCCTGATCAAATTAGAAAATCTATAAATAGGAGGGCATAAAACATAATTTTAAAGCTCAATTATTGTAATTTTATAATTCTAAAATCTCTTCACAACTCATTTGTGTTTTAATTATTCTATTATCCATATTTGGATTAGCTTCATTTGATAGGCAATTATATAGCTTCAATATCATGAGCCTAGGTTTTATGGCGTGTTCTTGAGACATTGGAGGAGTTTTGCCACCATTGTTGATGGAGACAAGAATGCTTGATTAAGGGTATAACATGTTTTTGAGCCACTTTTAAGAAATGGAGTTACTTGGGAAGGTAATGGTTTACTTTCTTTCATTTGTATCTTATTTTTATTAGTAAACCCTACATGAATAGATTGGCTTGATTTAATTAACTCTCTATGCATTTTAATTTGATTTCTTAGACTAATGCTTGACTAATAATTTCTTATAATCCAATATACATTTTGGCATGCTCGGTGGGACCCGAATCTCTTTCTATGCAAGGAAGACATTTTGGCATTTCTAAAAATCCAATTTTGTCATTAAATAGTCCTTAAACACCATTTTCATTCTTGTTTTCCCATGATTTTTATGGACTCATAGGTCACACAATGACCACCAATAGTTCATGTGATCACTGATGGTTTTGCCAACCACCGATGGTTGGGATACAGGGGAAAACCTATGTAAAATTATATTTTTGAGAATTTGTATAGTTTTTTTCTAACAAATTTCATGATTTAAGTCTTTTATTTGAACCTAAGCATGATCTAAAAGCTTGATTTTAGATATTTTATACTATTTTAGGATTGCTAAGTTTTTTGTTGAAAAAAAGTTCTTGTCTAAATTGTTTTGAGCAAATTCAAGTTTATAAGAGTTAAATTTGATTTTTAAGAATCTAGTTTGGTTATATTTCCTTGATTTCACAAGTTTCATTTATTAGTTTTGTGCTAATAAAGATAACAAGTGATTTTGAAAAAAATGTTGATCTTTTAGGTCGATAGATGACTATCATTTTGACAAGAATAACCAGCGATGGTCAATATAATATCAAACATAGAGTAGTCAAAGTAACCACTGATGGTCAAGACAACCACTGATAGTTAGAGTGACCATCAACAGTCACTGTGTGTGTGTGTGTGTGTGTGTGTGTGTGTGTGTGTGTGTGTGTGTGTGTGTGTGTGTGTTTCTAAAAACATAGACCCAAGAGCTCAATTTGAAAAGTTACTTGCCTCATATATAAAGTGGCTTCAAGTCTAAAAAAAGTTCTAATCTTTTTCATGTAGGTCCCATTTGAATGAAACCAAGTCATGCTGAAATTAGATATTTTTAATCTATTTGGTGTTTTAAAAAAATTAAAATATTTCATTTGGTTCTTAAGTAAATTTTTAGGGTGTTTTATTGAGTAGTTTTTTTGTGGTTGTTTCTTCCAAGTTTATAACTTAAGTCCAAGTGGCCAAAGAACATCACCAAACTTTTCTATTTAAGTTCTTTAAAATTGAACACATTTTAAAGTTTGTCTTCAATAGATCATTTCTTTGTTAGAACTAATTGACAAAAAGAAATATTGTGTGTGTATGCTCTCCTACCCATCCCCTTTAGGGAACTTATGGGATCAAAAATTGCAAAGTACCTTAATCAAAGGTGTAAAATAAAAGTTGTCAAGGCTCTCCCTAAGACCCATATGGCTTGGGTGATCTAGAAAAAACCTTAAATCTCTTTTACTTGTCTTTTGTTTTTACATCTTAGCTTATGATGGGGACTTCATTACCTCCCATAAGTTCTATAGGGAATCCTTGACTTGGGAATTCATCTCCTAGCATTGTCTTCAACCCTTTTCCATGGAGGGGTATATAAATTGGGATCATCTCACTGGGATCAGAGGTTTGAGTAGTTAAAACTTCTCTTAGTTTTGGGGCTGATCCTAGAATGTATGATCATGTTGGACATCTCACTATACTAAGCAAGTGACAGATGCAGTGGTTGTAAAAATGGAAAGACCTTTTTACAACAAGCCATATGATGCAAACCCAATTGATGTGTTTCTTATCTTGCATTTTTATGTGAAATTCTTGTACATGCTATCCATTTAGAAACATCTGAAAACTTTCTAGTTTAGTTAACCACACTTTGACACACCTTATTAGTTTAGGGCTAAAGATGATTAATTAGATGATTTATCTTTGTCTTAGATTACTTGGTCTTATTTTGGGTCAAAACTACTAGTTAACATAAACATCATAACCAAAGACTTTGTCCACAAATTTCTTGAAGGAGGGTTGTCTAATTGAAAATCAATTTTTCCTCATTCAAATTTGTCATCATAAACATTGTCACCTCTTGGTCTAATTGGTGTAATTATGTTGCCCATTTGAGTCTAAACCATTTGCCAATTTTTCTTAAGTCCCTCATTGATAATTCACATTCAAAATTGAACCTTTATAAGTTATAAGTGTTTATGTGTTAAATTGGGTTTGACATTTGCACATTAAACTTATTTTAACTTGGGTTCAATTTTCTATTTTTTGATTTTAGGGCCATTTTATAAACTCAAAATCACACTTATCATCATGGTGGACTTAAATAATCTTGTGCATCACTTGAACTTTGAGTCCTACAACACATTTTATACTATCCTCCCTTCCTATCACCATATGAAGCATTATGCTACTCATTTGGTTTTAGTTTTATAATTAAGAACTCTTACATGTTATCACATCATGAGTTTCTTAGTTAACATTGTCTTCTTCATAATTTGAAGAGATTTCTTCTAATTTTCTAGTATCAATTCATCTAAGTTGAACTAGTTTTTATAGTATGCAATTATCACAAAGGTCTATGTTTTAGTGTGCAAGTCACAATCTAGAATTTTAAGTTATCATACCCTATTCCAATCTATAGGATTTCAACCTTAACAAAAATTGAGTAAATTCATGAACCAAATATTCTAATTGTGTGTGGTTCCAAGCCACCCTCCTTTTTATAATCTCTTTGGTACCTTAGTCATTTGTTGAAAAATAAGATCAAACCCATAACTTATTCATAATGTTTGTAAAACATTGATCTAAATCTAGTAAAATAAAGGGAACAATTCTTTTTATACATGACTCAAAGGGTCACTCATAGTGGGGTCCCTTATGACCCTAACTATGAGGATGAGCACTTTTATGATGGACAAGACAATTCCATTGTATTTGAGGACATTCCTACAACTATAGGATTTGAAGGGGATTATACTAAATATCAAGAGAACCAAGATGAAGTACTCATTAGATTGATAGAATCAGGTGCTAGATTACCCTCATATTTTCCTATGGAATAATTACACACCTTGGTTAGAGAATAATAACAACAATGACAAGGGAAATATTTTGCATAAATAAATATCCCTTCTTCTTCTAACAAAGGTAAAGAAATCCTTAAAAATTAAAAACCCAAAAACCTAGATCTTATAGCAAAGATCAAGAAAATATGTCAACAATATGTTGATCAGCTTATCACAAAATTAACTAACTCATTGGTTGCTACTTCAATTCATAATGATGCTTTGAAAGAAAAATAAAATGTGTTTGAAAGTATGAAACAAATATTTCTTGAGAACATAACAATAGTAGGTTAAGGTAACCTAAATAAACAATTAAAGATGTAAGAGATATTGAAAAATGTTCCCTTAGAAATGGAACATATATTATTTAATCATCATGAATCTCTTGTCACTTTACAAAATCAGAGACCCGAACATTCAATTCATACTGAGGATACCCCTCAAGAAAATTTGGCTAGTTCATCTCAACCAACACAAAAATTGGTAAATAGATAAAGAATTTCCCAAAATCAACAAAACACTAGTCATTCAAGATAGCCAAATTCAGGGAATGTTTTACAATCCAAGAATCAATAGCCTATCTACTCAACTTTAGGAGAAAATCAAAACCAAGTCATGGAATGTATGGTGTAAATCCCTCACAAATCCATGCAATAATAGGGGAACATTCCACCCTAACAAAAACAAAAATAGGGGCACATTCCACCCCAATAATAATAACAATAGTGGCACATTCCACCCCAACAAAAATAATGGTAAGCACATTCCAACCTAACAACAATAATAGGGGCACATTCCACCCTAATAGAAACAATAGGGGCACATTCCACACCAACAATAATAATAGGGGCACATTCCACCTCAACAATAATACTAGGGGCACAATCTACCCAAATAAAAAAATTAGAAGCACATAACACTCCAATAGCACCAAAACTAATCCACAAATGTACTAAACATGCAAGAGTGGAACTCTATGAAGGAGATTATGAAATGATTGGAGACAAACAATAAAGTCAAAAATTATAAATATTATGAGATATGTCCATATCCATTCTTCAAACCCCCTTCCTGCCTCAATTTGATGCACCAAAATTTGATAAATATAAAGGAAAGAGAGACCCATGTGAGCACATATAGGCTTTTTTCATCTTATCTCAAGAAGTTTCTTATAGTAATGAGAACTTACTATGACTTTTTCCATGAAGTTTAGCGGGATAGGCTATTTATTAGCTACTTAAACTTCCCAAGGAATCAGTTGTAAATTGGAATGACTTGTCAAAAAAGTCCATCAACCATTTCTCTTATAACATAGAACATGAACCAACCATTATTGACTTGTGCAAATCCAAATAGCATGATGGTGAAAGTTTTGTTACATATCTATAGATATGGATAACATTGGTGGGTCACTTTCAACATAATTTGCTAGAAAAATAGTTGGTAAATATATTTCCACAAAACTTACATCTTGAATTCATGTATAATCTACATCTAGCTTGTGTTATCTCATTTGAGGAAATTATTGACAAAGGGGTGCAGATTAAGAAGGATCTTATTAATAAGGGTCTTGCCAAGATTTATGTGCAAGGCTAAACTTCAAATTAGACCCAATCATCTACATAAAATGCTACATAAGATAAGCTTAAAGGATTTAACAAGAATAATATAATGGTTATAAATGGGGTGACTAAAACATAGATGTAAAAATGGTCCAAGATCACCTCCTCCAAACATATAATTAGGTCCCCCCAATCTACCACCTAATTTATAAGGACAACCTCCATGTAGAACATTTCATAACAATTTTAGAGTCTTTATCAAGTTAGGAAAACCAATTGAAATAGTGCTTCAAAATATCATAGTAGCTAATTTGATTGTATGGCTAGTACCAAGGCCATTTCCTCAAGATCAACCAAAACCATATTGGTATAAAGAGAATGAGTGATGCAACTTGTATTGTGTAGTTGGTCATAGTGCATATCATTATGTCCAATTATGAAACATATTTGAAGACTTGAATAAAAGTGGTGAACTAGAGATTAAGTTGGCCCCTAATTAGGACATAAATTAGGATATGGGGATCTACAAGGACCCCTTTTCTTGACATAATACACTACCACCAAGAAATAATTAAAACCAAGGTAAAAATCAAGGATAGAGGTAGAATCATAACCAACATCAGGGTTATAATTGTAATGAGCATAAGCATGATCGTAATACCCATACTAACAATGTGGCTTATAACAACATGTTTTATGACTATAACAAAACTATGGGGTACATGTTTTCTACCCATATTACCACTATTACTATAAAACCACATAGACAATCTCATGTTCCTTACATCATAGGACCCATCATTATAGGGTTAACACCCTCTTCCCTTAGTAATATCACATCAAGTTCACATAGTGTAGCTATAACTTTATTTACATAGGTTACTAGTTTTAAACAACATCCTTATTCTAATTATAAGGGCCCCTCATAAACTCAAAACTATAGTAATATAACTAGATGCCTTTAATTCATCATCTAAGGCCCTTTGCCTTCCTCTTCTAATTATAATGGCTCCTTTTCATCTCTAGGATGTGCAGTCACAACTAGACACCTATGAGTCACCATCTAAGGCCCTTCACCCACTTCTTCCATGGAACCTAATGAGAAAACTATGCCAATGATCCCAATTCCAAATATTGTGCCAATGAAGGCTAAACCAACTCAATACATAATTGAAAAGCCATATAGTCTAGTGAACCAATTGAACAAAACCCCTGCATAGATTTCCATATTAGATCTCTTGCAGAGATCTGATGTCTATAGAACTATTTTGAATACCTTTTTGAAAGAATCCACTATGCCTACTGATATAAACCCTTATCTATTCTAGAACTTAGTTAGACATTTGTATTCATTTTACCAAATCATGTTTGACCAAAAAGACATGTCCACTCTTAGCCCAAATCACAATAACCCATTATATATTGACATAATCATTACAAATCATAAGATCAATTAGGTTCTTACAAATAATGGTTCAGTGTTGAACATCATATATCTCAAGTCGGTATGATTATTGGGCTATGCTGATAAAGACATTTAGCTAGAAACAATTACAATCCAGGCTTATGATAATGTTGAAATGGAATCTTTAGGAACAATCTGGTTACCAGTCATGGTTAGGCCCATTTCCCACCACACATTGTTCCATATTATAGATATTGAACTTATAGCATAATTCTTGGTTATCTTTGGATCCATGAAGTACATGTATTTTCTTCCACCCTCTATCAATGCCTTAAGTTTCCCTATGATGAAATTGAGGTTACTATTCTTACTAATTAGTAGCCATATAACTAATGCAAACATCTTGAGGTTGAATTATGTAATTATAACTATTGCGTAGGTTCTGAATTCATTATGAAAAATAAAAAATCCATAATTTCACATCCACCTCCATCTAGATATATTGACCCTAGTGATCTAGATTCCACTTCAGTTGATCTATTTCCCATATCTCTTATAAAGTAGGTTATTAATGAAGACATAGGCTTTTCCATGTACCATCTCAAGGATGAATTTCATGTTGTAAAGCTTCCTAAATCCTCTAAAACATACAATAAGCCTTAGCCTTCAAAGACTCTTAATATACCTAGCCAACTTTGGAAATAGAAGAAACATCAATGGAAAACACCATCAATGTTTGTTCCCACTATCTCACCAAAGAAAGATCTAGAGGATTTTATCAAAGGAGATTGGTTATATTATGAAGGCCTTGATAATTGATTTCAAAACCCAAAGTATCCAATCCTTAATCAAATAATGGATCATCTTGATTATATAAGAAAAGGCCTTGGCCTACGAGCACAAGGAATCCTATAACCCATATCAGCTAGAATATTTAATTGGAATCATGGTCTTAGATATATACTATTTGGGAGTGACCTCATGAATTTTGATAGTGATTATTTTGAATTTACTAGTGATGATATCTTGATAGTGATGCAAAATCCCATTATATCCTTTTTAATAAGCTTGATGACATAGACATATTTGATTCCAATGCCATTTTAACCATAACACCTATTGGAACTTTCTTTACTAAAGCACAAACATATCCTACTATTGGCACTTCCCATCATAAAGAAATAACCCATTCTATTGGTGCTTCCCTTTTAAAAAAATAATATATTTTTACCATTGGATCTTCCCATCCTAATCAAAACCTCATCATTCCCTATGTTTTTGCCATCTTGACCTAATTGATTAGGACTAGCAAGATTCAGTCATATGCCTTGATGAGTTTTAGAATGAATAATCACTTATAGAATACATGGGCCTAAGAGATGGATTACTCATTGGTGATCACAAATAAGGCTTTGATTTTTCATTAGATCCTTCTTCCTAATTTTAAGAGCAGGCAAAATTTCTTGGTCAAAATAAAAATGAAACATCAAGATCTTCAAGTTAGAACCTCTTCGAGGAACTTGTTTATCAAGGAAAAAGTAAAGATAAAGACAAGCCTTCAAGTGAAAACCTATTTTAGGTGATATTAGGGGTGAAATTTTACTCGTCCCCTTAAAATACAAAAAGACCATCTAGCCTAAGTTCTATATCTAGTACAATCATCTCTTTAGAACAACAACAAATGTTTGAGCATCTTACTCTAGAGTTTCTAGAGGTTTTTCCTACTTGGACTTTATTTGAGATGGTGGATTCTAATTCATCACACTATCTAGAACTTTGTGAGGAACAAAAAGAGATGTAGTATAATAAGATAATCATGATCATACCTTACCTACAGTTTTAGGATATGGATCCACACTCCTTATGGAGAACACTTTAAAAGTAAATTTGGGAACCTATGAGGATCCCAAAATTGTTTGTCTTAGAACTTCCCTTACTGAAGCATAATGTGATCAAATTATATCCCTCTTAAGGGATTAAATTGACATATTTGCATGGCCATACTCTGACATGCTAGGCTTAGACCCTAACTTGGTTGTGCATCACCTAGTTATCCATCTTGATACTAAAATAGTCAAGGAGAAATTGAAGAAAATGCATCCACACATCACCCTATTGGTTAAAGAAGAACTAGAAAAGTTGCTAGGATTAGGTTTTATTAGGCCACTAGATTATTTTAAATGAATCCCTAACATCATCCTAGTGAATAAAAATACCTAGGGTATACGTATTTGTATTCATTTCAAATATATCAATAAATCATGCCCTAAAGATGATTTTATTCTATCCAACATCAACATAATTATTGACACAACTATTGGGTATGAGATGTTGTCCTTAATGGATTATTTTTTTGGATATAATTAGATCAAAATAGCCCAAGAAGATCAACACAAGAATGCATTCACCACTATATGTAGAACATTTTCTTACTAAGTCATGCCATTTGGTTTGAAGAATGCTGGAGAAACATATCAACATGATATGATGATCATCTTCCATGACATGATGCATGACATTGTAGAGGACTATGTTCATGATATACTAGCAAAATCATGAATGTGAGCTAGACATCTTAATGTTTTATGAAGAATATTTGAGAAGCTTCATGAATATAAATTCCATGCAAACCCTAAGAAATGTGTCTTTGGAGTCACATCAGGTAAATTTCTAGGTTTCATTAGATCACAAAGAGGGATCGAAGTTAGCCCTATAAAATTTAAGGCCATTGTGGAAATTCCTCCACAAAATAGTCTTAAATAACTATGAATCCTACAAGGAAAGGTCTAATCTATATGTAGGTTCATTTCTCAATTGGTAGATAAGTGCCACCCATTTACCCAGCTCTTAAAGAAAGGGGTAAAATTTTAATGGGATGAAGATTTTTAGATAGAATTTATGAAGCTTAAGACATACTTAGCCAATCGACTTGTCTTAAGACTACCAACATAGGGAAAGGTACCGCTTCTTTATATATCAGCCATAAAGCATATATTGGGGGCACTTTTAGCCCAACATGATGATCATGGTAAGGAGCATGTTATCAATTATTTAACCCACACATTGGTGTATTATGAACATAAGTATATGCCTATTAAGAAGGCATATTTGGCTATGGTGTTCTCTACTCAAAAATTATGACATTATATGTTAAACAACAAAACTATTATCATCACCAAGGTGGACCCTCTCAAATTATTATTGTCTAAATCAACTCTTCAAGGATGCATGCCTAATGGGTTATACTCCTAAGTGAATTTTCCATTGAGTATTATAATAAAAAGGTAATCAAAGGGCAAATAATTGTAGACCAACTTGTAGAATCTTATATTGAAGATACTCAACCTCTCAAATTTGACTTCCTAGATGATTTTATTATGTCAATAGAATAAGAATCATAGGAACCTAAACAATGGAAGCTATATTTTTATGGCTCCTTCACATCCCATGGATTTGGAGTTGGCATATTATTTATTACACAATAGGGGGATCTAATTCCCAAAGCATTCCATATATAATTCCATTGTGTGAATAATATGGTTGAGTATGAGGCATTGATCATAAGGCTTTGCCTTGCCTATAGTGGAATAATCAAAGCTTAAAAGTCTATAGTGATTCATATTTGATCATCAATCAAACCACTGATCAATATCAAATGAGAGATGACAAGCTTGTTCCTCATAAGTAAATTATTGATAAACTCAAGACACATTTTAAATCTTTGTATTTTGAATAAGTTTTAAGAGAAAAAAATAGATCTACTGATGCAATGGTGATGATTGGTTCCATGTTAAAGATGGATGACAATCATAAATATTATCAGTTCCTAATTTAAAATAGCTTGCACATGTCTTGCCAAATTCAGAGAGGGTATGCACCATTGTTGGTCCCAATCCCCCTCCTGAACTACCATGGTACTAAGATTTTTATAATTATTTCCATGATCATGTGTTCCCAACCAACATTTATAATAACCAATAAAAACTATTTCTTCATTGCTTAACATGTTATACCCTCCTTGGAAACATGATCTATTGAAAAGGCTATGATGGAATACTTCTTAATTGTTTATCTTCGGGAGAATGAAAACTAGATTGGAAGGAGGTTCATGAAGGAATGTGTGGGTCCCACACCAATGGTGTATTATTAGCAAATAATATTCTTAGAATAGGTTATTATTAGCCAAAAATGGAGACTGATGCTTGGAATTATGTGAAGAAGTGTGTTATTTATCAACAACATGGCAACTTGATACATGTACCTTATTTCCCACTACAAATGATCACAACAACATGACCATTCTCAACATGGGGCCTCAATCTAATCAAAAAAATTAACCCAACATCTTTAGATGGTCATAAGCACATTTTGACTACAACTAAGTACTTCACCAAGTGGATTGAGGCCGTTCCTCCCACTTATGTTACCGAGAAGTAGATAGCCAAATTTATCCATTACCATATCATTTGTCAATATGGAATCCCAACCTGTATTATATCTGATAATGGAAAATCCTTTGTAAACCAAGATGTAAATGCTCTTTGTGCAAAATTCAAGATCAAGCACAAGAAATAAATTCCATATAACCTACAAGGAAATATATAAGTTGAGGTGTAAAATAAAACCATTGTAGCCATCCTAAAGAAGATTGTCAATGACATTGGCTATAATTGGCACTTACAACTCTTGCTTTCCCTCTGGGGTTATAGAACTAGTCATCAAACCCCAATTAAAGCCACTCCATATTCCCTTGTTTTTAGCACTAAATATATTATCTTGGTCAAAATAATTTTTCCATCATTGTGAGTATCATTGGAACACATTGAAGATGATGAAGAATATAGAGTCTCAAGGCTACAAGAACTAAAACTTCTTGGTAAGTGTTTGGATACCCTAGAAAACTTACAAGCCTACCAGAACAAACTATAGAAAAGCTATAAAAATAAAATTATACCTTGGGAGTTTGAGATTAGTGATTTGGTTTTTAAAGAGAACCAAAAGAGAATGAATTTTGATCCCAAAAAAAATGTAAGTTTCAACCTAATTGGTTGGGACCATTTGTTATCATGGAAAATTATAGATCAGGGGCATATTGACTAGCTAAACCTAATGGTGAAGAACTTCCAAAGCCCATGAACATCATTCACCTTAAGAGGTTTTATGAATGAAAAAATTTGAATTATTTTCTATAAGACCTTTGAATTGGGGGGGGGGGGAATTGTGCTGAAGTAATTTTATCCTATCATTTTATCTTACCCTAAACACATTTTATACTACCTTGGAACACTCTTCATGACTCTAGATAGTGAAGGCTTTAAGCCATTAGCACTCTAAATTTTTTTTATCATATCTTGGACTATTCTCTTTGTGAACCATATTATTTAGACCACTCTCAAAAGAGAACCCTATTCTTTGTTATGTCTTGGGCATGTTGTAAGCTTGAAAAAATTTATCCCTTGACCTATTATGATATTTATTATTTCTTATGAATGCCTTCAATTCTAGTTCTACAAATTAGTTTAGCTAGAATAATATTTTGTAGCTTCTTCTACAGACAAGTGAATAAGAACATCATTTACACTCAAGCTCTTTACCTACATCATAGTAATTTAGATTGATTTCATACTACACAATGTTATATATTACATTTACTTCTCTTGTTAGGCATTCTTGCCTTGATTAGGATCCTTGATCTCACTGATTTGTGATCATGAACTATTACAACTGATGTAGCTATTTTATTGGAACTTATCCTCTTGAATGAGCATCTCCTTGACTATATAGTCCCACCTTGTGCATATTTTATCCCAAAAACACCAAAAACATTATAAAGTGATCCAAAAAAGAATGAAAAAATTGTCTTATGATATTTTACATTATTTTCCTCATGCTCTTGCTATTTTTCAATCATTTTATCCTATTGACTTTCCATTGTGTAAGTTTACTTGTTCCACACACTTACCATTTTGCAAGATTATTTTCTCTCATCCCACCACCTTATTATTTTAAAATACCAATATAATTTTTCAAGTCTCCCCTTTTGTTCTAAAACATTAATCATATGTTTTTAATCAACATCATATCTTCTATCCCACTTCCTGGGAGAACTACATTTAGCCTGAAGTTCATGTTGAAATATGCATCCATAGAACTATTTAAGAAATGTCCACTTATCATTAACATTTGGAGTCAACATAACCAACCATTTCCCTTTCTTCTCTTCCCCCATTTCTTCTATTATTTTTTCTCTTTAATTAGGGAATAAATTTTGTGTCATTGTTCTTTGTTACGTTGAGGTGGAAGTAATACCTCTTCCACACATGTATGAATAATTGTTTTTAAATCATACAAATTTGGTTTTTGTTTGTGTGTTTATTTGATTTTTATTGGTGTTTTATTGTCTTTTATTGGTGTTTTTTTGTGATTTTTCACCTCTCCATTTATTTCTTCCTTTTTTCTCCTTTTCTTACTTCTTGTCTCACTTTGGTCTTTTGTTTCCTTGTTTGATTTTGTTTTTCTCTTTTGTGTTCATGAACATCTTGATGGTCCACATGGATCTTAATTATTTATATCTTGATCTCATGTTATTAAGACATTCTTTCTTTCCATTTTTAAACATTTTTGTTCCTACTTTAGTCATGATTTTTCATATCTTGATTTTAAATTAGGTTCATTTATGTTTGTCTTTTCATTTGTCTCTTTTTTGTTTAAATGTAAATAGTTTTAACTCTATTTTTGGTCATTGTTTTACCATTATTCTTATTTATAGGTATTCACATTTGAACTAGATTAGTGCAATTGGAATATTATGTCATTCTAAGTTATTCATAATTATTATGCCTAATTTATTTTTCTATAAAAAATACTTTGTGCTTAGGTTTTAAAGTCTTAAAATAAACATCACTCTAATGCATAGTTGTAATATCCCTTCAGATATCAAAACAAAAGCTCTGAATTGCTTATCTAAATGTCTGCAAAATATCTTCAAATAGATAAATAAATCACAGTATAATCTCTTATTTATTTGCTCATAAGCTTACAATAGAGGTCCTCTGTCAAGTATACAAAGAATATTGAAAGTACGGCCTTAATAGCCTAAATATTCTACAAATTGGGAAAGAAATCTGAATCTGGTACGTCTTAGCCTGCTGTGTAAAAACACAGTCATCGACGTCGGTTATACTACCATCGTCGGTCTACCTGTAATTGTTAACCTACCGACGTCGGTGATATGTCAACTGATGTCGGTCTCTATAGGTCTCTTCTCACCGATGTCGGTGCCTAAACTTTCTGTCGATGCGTACGAATTTTCATGGATCTGTACAGACTTTGTATGGCCACCGATATAACACACCCTGTATGCTTGATCCTGATCTGTAGAATTATGGGCTAATACAAAAGATCTATATCTGGATAATTCTTGAATCAAAAACTAAATTAAGAAATACCTGTAATACTGTGGTAACTTCTATGTGAAGTTATCTCTCAAATTTGTACCTCTGTGATAACTTCTATATGAAGCTATCTCTCAATTTGGCAATAAATCAACTAATATTTCATAGCCTCTAAATCGCACACAATGAAGAGTTGACATTCTCCACTGTAATGGAATCTTGGAACCCTTGGCTCAGTCTTCACAGAAGAATTCTTTAAAATCAATAATCAATAATCAATGCATAAATCCAACTCTCTCCCATGAGAAACCCTTATACCCTCCAAAGGTGTGCTTGCTAAAATTAGATTTCCTTAAATTAGACTTAGGGCTTCTTAAATTAGAACTAGGGTCTTAAAATTAGACCAATTCTTAATTTAGAATTAGGGTCTTAAAATTAGACCAACTAATTAATAATTAATAATTAATTATTAATTAGACCAAATAATTAATATTTGATTAAATCAATCAAATATTAATATCTCCCTTAATTCATATCCAAAAAAACCCGAAAAAAAAGCAAGCCCAGCTCCATCAAGACCCTCTATCCATCCCATCAGCCTACGAAGGTCGCATAATAGGCTAATCCTCAACTCTAAACATGTCAACTCAAAAGGGGAAATGACAATCCACCCCTCCTAAAATTGCTTGCCCTCAAGCAATCACTGAATGATTGACCCATCAATCCACCTGGATCCCAAATGTAGTCATGATCTACCCTCCTGTCAATCAATGCAAACTCCATGCCATGTCCATCCCTAGTACTAAGATAAGCACCCCAACATCCAATCCAAGAATAGAAATCAACTAGAAACTGAAGTAAACTCCTCACCTGAATACTTTCTGAATCTAAAATGTGAATGCTAGACATACTCATATCATCAACATGTGACCCGACTGTAATAGAAAGCTGAGTCCCTACCACATGTGATAACTCCTGAACTGTACTCACCTCACCACCAAGCTCATCCTCATAACTCTCCTGTGTTGGTGCCAATGTGCACTCGTCATCACACTCTATCATGTCAGGTCGTATGATCATCTCCATTTGATGAAAAAACATATATCTGAAGCTGCTGCCCCGTATTGCCTTAAGAATATGTGTCTTCCCATCAACATCAAGGTGAACCTCTATGTCCTTGAGATGAAGAGTAACTTCCTCAAATGAATGAAGCCACTTCATACCCAAGACTAAGTCTATATCCCCCATGTTCACCACATAATAATCAGCCTTGAACTCATAGTTGTTCAAGCGCAATGGGAGGTCTCTAATCATATGCTCACACTTAAGAGTGTGACCATCGGCTACCTTAACTCTAATGCCCTCAAAATCTTCAGCAGTGAGTCCACGCTTCTCCACAAATCTAACATCTATGAAATTATGTGTGGCTCCTGTATCAAGAAGGGTGATAACCTTTTACCCTACCAAAACTCCATGGAGTTTGAATGACTCATATGACTGAATGCTGGATAGGCGTGCCTCCTATATGTGAAGCTCTAACTCTACCTCTACCTCTGCCTCCTTAGAATTATTCTACTATTTGGAATCCTCTGAATCTGAATCCTCATAATATGCCCACATCACATGATTTGCCTTGCCCTTAGGCCTCAAAGGGCAATCGTGATGGATATCATATGGACCTTTGCAGTAGAAGCAAAGCTTCTTCCTGCGTAGATCGTTAAGCGCCTCACGATCCAAAGGTGGTGCTACTGGATTGGCCTTTGAATCATTATTTACACCTGATTTATCTATGCTAAAATCTAGTCTCTCTGTATCTCCGTTGGAGCACTTATGGTCTCTAGATGAAGAAGTACCTCTAGAGTTAGATTTATTGGATGGGGCTGCCATCTCCATACTACGCGCCTTCTTCATATCTACCTGTAATGAAAGAGGATCAAAGACTTTGATCCAACCTCTCAATGGTTCTGTCAATCCCTCCATGAAGAGTACTACAAGTCCCCTCTCTAAAATGTCAGGAACCATAACTGATAACTTCTGGAAGTCACCAATGTAAGACTCTAGACTGCCACTCTAGCACAACTATGACAACTCCCAGAAATAGGACTCTGGATCCCTCCTATCAAAACGCTCTACCAGCCTATCCACAAACTCCTGATATGATGTGATCTGATCATGATGGAGTGTCACCATCCCGTGGTGCCACTAATCGTGAGCTACTCCCTCAAGATGTAGTGTCGCATATCTGATAGCATCTTCCTTGGCCATCAGATGTAATGAGAGAAAGGTGTCCAACTTACTAATCCAGGCCTGCGCTATGACATTACCACTTCCATCAAACAATGCAAGTGTGAGCTTGCTTGTAGCATGCTTAAGATCATTGTTCTGATGTCTAGGTCTCCTATCCTATTTAACCAATCTGTAGTGCTCTCTCCTCAAATTAACAAAATGATCAAAGGTCATCCTCTCTCGAACATGAGGAGGTAATAAATTCCACTCATCATTTACAGCTAGGTAAACATCTGCAAATGAGGAATCTCCTACCTCCTCCTCTGCTGGAACTTTTGGTTCCTCTCAAACAAATGTAGGATGTGTAGGTCTATCCACTATTCTAGAGTGGCCCTACTAGGGTCTCTGATTAACCATAACATCTCTGTTATCACCTTGGTCCCCATTCTATCTATCAGGTGGGTTCATCCTCCTTATCATAGTAGTTAGTGCCTGTAGTGCTTGTGTCATCTCATGGTAGGATTCTCTAGTACCCAGATCATCATTATGTCGGTGGGCCCTGGGTGGGCTACCCTCACGTCTGTCACTCATGATAATCAACTATTGTTCTAACAACTGGGTACCTTTAAGCAAAGCTCTACTGTGTGTGTAATACCCGTGTGGTCCTAACTCTTGTCACTGCATAAGATTTTCAAACCCTCAGGATGGTAAGATTTAGCTCTGATGCCACTATAATATCCCTTCAGATATCAAAACAAAAGCTCTGAATTGCTTATCTAAATGTCTGCAAAATATCTTCAAATAGATAAATAAATCACAGTATAATCTCTTATTTATTTGCTCATAAGCTTACAATAGAGGTCCTCTGTCAAGTATACAAAGAATATTGAAAGTACAGCCTTAATAGCCTGAGTATTCTATAAACTGGGAAAGAAATCTGAATCTGGTACATCTCGGCCTACTGTGTAAAAACATAGTCATCGACGTTGGTTAAACGATCATTGTCGGTCTACCTGTAATCGTTAACCTACTGAGGTCAGTGATATGTCGACCGATGTCGGTCTCTGTAGGTCTCTTCTCGCCGATGTCGGTGCCTAAACTTTCTGTTGATGCGTATGGATTTTCACAGATCTATACGGACTTTGTATGGCCGTCGATATAACACACCCTGTATGCTTGATCTTGATCTGTAGAATTATGGGCTAATACAAAAGATCTATATCTAGATAATTCTTGAATCAAAAACAAAATTAAGAAATACCTGTAATACTATGGTAGCTTTTGTGTGAAGTTATCTCTCAAATTTGTACCTCTATGATAACTTTTGTATGAAGCTATCTCTCAATTTGGCAATAAATCAACTGATATCTCACAGCCTCTAAATCACACACAATGAAGAGTTGACATTCTCCACTGCAATGGAATCCTGGAACCCTTGGCTCAGTTTTCACAGAAGAATTCTTCAAAATCAATAATCAATAATCAATGCATAAATCCAACTCTCTCCCATGAGAAACCCTTACACCCTCCAAAGGTGTGCTTGCTAAAATTAGATTTCCTTAAATTAGACTTAGGGCTTCTTAAATTAAAACTAGGGTCTTAAAATTAGACCAATTCTTAATTTAGAATTAGGGTCTTAAAATTAGACCAACTAATTAATAATTAATTATTAATTATTAATTAGACCAAATAATTAATATTTGATTAAATCAATCAAATATTAATATCTCCCTTAATTCATATCCAAAAAAACCCGAACAAAAAGCAAGCCCAGCTCCATCAAGACCCTCTATCCATCCCATCAACCTACGAAGGTCGCATAATAGGCTAATCCTCAACTCTAAACATGTCAACTCAAAAGGGGACATGACAATAGTTCTCAAGAACACTATGCATAAAATAGGCTTAATAGGCATCTAGGTACCATGCATTTTACAACCTCAACTCTATGCTTAGACATGCATCTCCTTACATACATCATGAGTCTAATCAATCTTTGGTCAATTTGTTTCATCCCTCATTCCACTCTATATTTTTGTAGGTGAACTACATTGGCCTAAAGTTCATGTTAGAACATGTATCCATTTGGACTATCTAGGTAGTGCTCAATTTATATTAAGGTCAACTTATCCATCTTCATTCTTCTTTTCATCTCTTTCATCACTGTGTGCATTCTCTTATGCATGGTTTTTTGTGGCTCTAGCAGTCATTCCACCATTGCATCTAGTTTTATGTCCGCTCATTTTAATCTATGCCATAGGTTATTTCCCTAAGCTATTTTACTTACTAATTTCCCATGTTGGAGAACAACATCTAAACAACATACAAATCAAATCATCCTTATAAGGGCAAACCATTATTTATTTTTTATCAATGATCAAAATTAGCCCTACTGGGGTATAATTATCTTATCATGATCAAATTTGCTCTATTGTGGCACATCTTATTATCATCATTATGGAAACCACATCTTCCCTTTTACTCTAATTCTTACCTCTCCACACTTTTGCACATGATGGTAATGTTTTAGTGTGTAACTTGTCTTGGTATTGATCAATGTTGTAAGTGCATATCTTACACTCTCAAATTGGGTGCATTCAAAGTGTGTACCTTACATTTATGGATTGAACATTTCCCATTATTCCTTTCTTTGGGGCCCATTATACCTCTAATTATATTTTGATCATTGATGGTAACCATAAGTGCAAGCATTAAATCATTTTTATGTGATCTATTCCATGAGTTAATCTCTCATTGTCCCTCTCTTTTTGAGAGTCCATCCTTCTCTCTCATCCTAGTATGTCCTCTTGAGGGAGCATCATGGGTCAATTCTAATTTCTTCTTGACAACTCTTTTATTTCAAAATATGTCTTCACCTGAATGTCTCGCTATGCCTTTTTAAATAGGGGAAAAATGTAGACATCTAATTCCCAACACTATTTATGTTGAAATTGTCAATCTTACTCAATTTGCACTCAAATGCACATTTTAGGTTAAAATCACTAAAACACCCTAAATGGTCTGAAATTTTCATTTAAAAGTGTCAATTTAGGATAAAGTATCCCTAAATGGGGAAATGGATTTTATGTGATACCTAACTTTGATAAAATCATTTCAATTCAAAATGATGATTTCACCTTTTTGTGCCCTAGATCACTCTTATTTTAATTCATTAATACATATCACGTAACTTTGTTATTTTGTGTCAAGAACATCCTAAATGGGAATATGGTCCAACACATATAACATTGCCTTCCAATTCCTCCTAAGTCAAATTATGACCCAGTAATATTACTTTCTATCCATTTTTATTAATTGAGGGCTAATTTCCAAAGATTTACACAAATATTGATTAATCTTATTAAAGGCTAATTAAGTCAAATCAAGAGCTTAAGTGGATTTTCCATAGATGTTGTTGATTATTTCAATATTGTAAATTGATTATTAATATCTACATCATCTAGTGACATCATCTATGGCATGGCATCTATAAGCCATAAATGTATAAAATATCAAGATTATGTGTCTCCCATGCCTCATTAATTCCCCTTATTCCCAAATCATGATGAGGATATTTATGGATTTAATTACAAATATTATATTAATTCATGGCCACACATCTCAATCTTGAGATGGATGGTCATGGTTGATCCTAATCAAATTAGGAAATATATAAATAAGAGGGAATAAAACATCATTTTTAAGCTCAATTATTGTAATGTTATAATGTTAAAATCTCTTCACAACTCATTTGTGTTTTTATTATTGTATTATACATATTTGGATTAGATTCATTTGATATTCAATTAGATATCTTCAATATCATGAGCCTAGTTTTTAAGGAGTATTCTTGAGACATTGGAGGAGTTTTTCCACCATTGTTGATGAAGATAAGAATGCTTTGTCAAGGGGAGAACGTGTTTTTGAGCCACTTTTTATAAATGGATTTACTTGGGAAGGTAATGGTTTACTTTCTTTCATTTGTATGTTATTATTATTAACAAACCCGACATGAATAGATTGACTTGATTTAATTAGGTATATAAGCATTTTTATTTGATTTTTTATACTAATGCTTGACTAATCATTTATTTGAATCCACTCTATAGTGTATATTGATAATACTTAGTTAAAAGGGATGATGAATAAATGGGGAGATGGGTGACCACTCTATTTTGGTTCGAAGATGGAATGTGGTATCCAAAGATGCAAAAATATAAGATGGATGGAGATGGATATGACTAGGGGATTAGGTATAGGATAGGACATAATGGGCTTATTTTTGGACTTTTCAAATTTTATGATTTTTAGAGTTTTTGAAAATTTTCAATGTTTAGGGATTTTTGGGATATATATGTATATTACATAAATGGTGTTACTAGCAAAGGGAATACAAATCCTAGAAACTAATTGAAATATGGAGGGATGATGGATATGATGACAAAGGATGATGCTGATGGGGACTAAGGATGAGTGGATTAAGGATAGCCAATGACCACATCATGAAGGAACTAGATGGTTATTTGCCTAAGTGTCTATTGGAAGATATTCCAAGAGGAGTTTGGGATAGTTATCAAGACACCTTATTCTTCCTTATGAAGGTCAATATGGGAAGGAAGAAAAGATTGGATACATGATATGATGGTGGATGATGGGTAATATAGACAAGGTGGATAAGGGATGTGACAAGTGGGATGGATGGATGAGGATATGAAATGAATGGATTTATCCTTAAGTGTTGAGGAACAATGTAGACAATAGATTATTTTACCATGATGATAGAGACCAATTTTAATCATGGTACTTTCCCAAGGCTCTAGAATATTTATTTTCACCATTAGATGAATGGTTTCTTATGGGCATCTTGATTTATTGGATATAGGTACAAGATGAAAGAATGTTAATATTGTCTATATATTTAACCAATACTAGTTTTGGAGATATGTGATGCTAGGATCATGTCTTGGATCCTTGATTGATTCTTGATTTAATGTCCTCTAAATATTTAAACTAGGTGTCTTCATAACCCATACAAGGGATAATGTTATCTAGGAATTTAAGATGTGATGTGAATGGGATAATGTCATGATTGTGATGATGGGAAGGAGGGATGTGATCATGAATGATATGATTGTATGGGGATTAAAAATGGGGTTAAATACTTACACACATGATTGGATATGGTGGAGGTGATTCTATAGATTGGTGTCAAGGGATTAAGGGATCTAAGACCTTTTGATTTGTTGATTCTTTGATCTAAGTATTAAGAATATGGTTGATTGTATGACTATTATTTTTGTCTTTATTTTGAATTGATGATTGGATTTGACTTTTATTACCCCATGATGCCTAATTTCAAGCTTCGCAAGAGGAGATTGAATTTTGACTTTATATATGATTCTTTTGATTTTGATATTCCCCTAGTGCCAGATTTTGGGCTTCAATAGGGGAAGACATTTTTTTATTAGGATGATGATTTCAATTTGATAGACTTTGATTTATGGGATAAACATGATTTAATCAAGATTTATGATTATTAGATGATGGTCTAGGATCTTTTATTTATAGCACACAATATGGAATGCAAAGGGGAATCCAATTATGCATGTTCCTATTTATTCCCATCATGTAGTGGGATATGGAGATTATAGAGGTGATGTGATTATTACTGTTGTGTGATGGATTAAGGGAATAATAGGGAACATAGTCCTCATAAAGGTCACTAGGAGTGCTAGCCTCAACATTGGAGAAAGTGTCCTCAAAAATATCTAAAGGATCACTAATACATGCCTTTGAGGTAGGATCATATCCACTCTAAAAATTAGATAAAGCATTCAAGAACTTGGTTATGACATCATCATCTTAAGTGGGATCTTAAAAAGAGAAGGAATTTTCAACATCTTCTATAATATTGATAAGTGATGATGATTATGATGAGGAATCTGATTTGATTATTAGAGTTGCACATGATCCTGAGGTAGATAAAACTTGTTTTGACTTTGATGATGATTTTGATGTACATTATGCTATGATATTGGTAGAGTGATTATCCATGATTGTCCAACATGAGATATTGGATGTAATTGGTGAGAGGGAGATGATGGAGGAACAATATACTGAGTAAAGATAGGTCCATGAAAGGAAGTATGGGATAGAGAAGGATTAGGTTTATAGTGAGTATACTTAATTTTAATGGATGGATGGTCTGATATGGGGACATAATGGAGGATGGATAGGATGTCTTGACCTTGGCTTGGAAAGGGAAGGGTTTGATCATGATAGGGAATAGAATATTGTAATTTTTCTTCTTGTTCACCTAGGGATTTAAATTCATCTAATTCATCCTTGATTACTATGTCACCATTACTGATGAGGTCTTGGACATAGTCTCAAAATTTTTGACATCATTTAATGGAATGTCCCTAAGTTTGATGATATATAAAATATTAGTTTACTTTATACTAGGAGGGCTTGGGCTTGGTGGGATTAATATGTCATATGGGTGGATAGACCATCATGTTAGTAGTGATAAGTTTTTGGAAAATGGATTCCAAGGATATAAGAAGGGGAGTAAAAAGACATGCTTTGATTTATGACTTTGATGTGGAAGCATTAGAATTTAGATCAGATGGTGTTTGATTTGGCTGGGTGGATTGATGGGTGGCCAAGAATGGATTCCCTTTGCTAGTAGGGGAAGGGGTAGATGATTGGATATGACTAGTGGATGGGTGATTGGAAGGATACTTACATGAAGTAGTTTGTGTTGGAGGTGTAATAAGTTGAAGGGAGTCAACACCTTTGAGAAGTGATATACCCATCATAATAAACTATAAGAGGTTCTCATCTTTATTGGTAGATATGTATTGGTATATGAGAGTGGGGTCCAATCACATGGTTTTGGGTGATAAAGGTGATGGATTATGGTTAGTAGATGGAGGATTTGACTGTGGATGGGCATGAATTAAGGCCAAGGGGTTTTTAATAGGGATAGTGGATGGTGGAGGAGGATGGGATAAGGGTTGATGCTAGACTTATTTGGGAGGTGAATTTAGGATTATGGGGTCAAAATTATTGAGAAAGTGAGCACCCATCTTTCATAGCCACAAAAGTAATTCATATTTACTCTCTGTGATGTATTGATTGATTAGGGTGACCACATCAAGGAATGTTGAGACCGATTTCATGGGGATAAAAGAAGGTGATTTGGGATGAATGTGATCAAGGTCTAAGGGTAGGCAAACAACTAACTCTAGTCCCCATAAAAGGACTTCATCCTTGTTGGCTAAGATGTATTAGTCTATAAGACCAAAGGAAAGATGGATCATGATGTGAAGGTAGACTAAGGCTTGTTTGAAAAAAGTAAGGCCAAAGGACAAAGATAGTATGATAGGTGATGATGGTGATGGAATAAATAAATGGATTAAGATACTATGATTAGATTTCAAACTGGTAGTATAATAGGTGTTAATGACCTATCAATAATGTCTAGTTTTTAAGATAGTAAAAGGATTGGGGATGTGATGGGTTCCTAAATTCAAAACTAGAAAGAAGATGATATGATGGGTACCAGTAATGAATAAGGAAAGATGATTGGATTATATTATATTGATGGGTTTGCTAAGTTGATACTGGTAAGGTGATAAGATGTTAACAATATATTGACTAAGTATGATATTTGACTAAGTGGATTAGGATGATAGGATGCTGTGGATAGGGTGATATGACTAGCTCAAACCTTGGAATAATTTTCTCAAGGTAGAATGGTAAGTGATTATATGATGAAGTTGATTAAGATAATACAATGATGATGGATGATGAGAAGGGATGATGTAAGTGAGATAGTGATGGTTTAAACCTGTATGTGACCTTGAATAGCCAACTAAGATGAGATAGGATGTGGTTAGTCTATATGTGTGATGAAGACAAAGTCAAGACAAATTATAATGGATAGGGTGGACCTAGGATAGGATATGGATGATGAGATGTGATTAGAATAGGTGATAAGGTATGACTAGGATGTGATGAAGATAAGATAGTTTAGGATGTGAAAAGGATATATAAATATATATATATATATATATAAATAATGGGATGATGAGAAGGTATGAAATGATACACAAGATGATCAAAGTATGTACAATACAAGATGATTAGGATATGTGAATGATGAGGTATTACTAATGATGAGTGAATATGGTTAGACTAGTAGGGAAGATAGATGAGATGAGGGATGGGATAAGAATATAATATGACAATGATGTGTAAGACAAGATGTGGGTGAAAAGTGGATATGACCAAGATAAAGGATATACAAAGAGACTGTATAATCAGATGATGACATAGGATATACAAGTTGATGCGATGATAAGATGAGATAATATGGGAGGATGAGGACTATGGATGAGGTGGAATTAGGACCAAGTGTGACTAGGATGATGAGAAAATGTGACTAATATGGGAGATATGGATAAGACTAGTAGAATGTACAAGAGAATAAATTATGTACAAGGAGATGAGACTAATATTATACAAGATGTGATTAGGATGTAGGGTGATGATTAGGGATGAAATCAAGATGTTGATGATGACAATATGGGGGGTGATAGGGTGTATGATAAATGATAAGTTATATGGTTAGGCAAGATGGGAGATGGAATAGGACTAAGACAAGGATAGACAAAGACAATATATATGATGGGGTAATGACTAGGATTTTGATTAGGATATATATAAAGGATGATGAGATAAATATGTGGTGAGGATACACAAGATGATATGTACAAGGATATGAGTCTAGGATCTACAATATTATGATTGATGAAGGGATGAATATTGATGAGTGGATCTATGTACAAGATAATAATGATATTTATAAGGTGAAGATAAGTAGTTAATGATGTGGACTTAGGTAAAGACGTAAGATGGATTGGGGTATATAAGTGATAAGGATATGACTAAAGATGGGATGAAGATAAGGTGATGAAAGAGGATATGATAAGATAATAAAAAAATACACAATGGTATTATGTCAAAGATTTACTAGGTGATAGGTAAAAAGGATGATTTGGATAAGGATGTATAAGACAAGATATAGGTAATGGGGAGGGGTGTGACTAATGATGAGTGGCTTAGATAAGGGAGATGGGAAATAAATAATAGGTATAAAGATGATGATAATTTGGATAGGCAAGTGGATAGGGTGATAATTAATGATGAGTGGGTATAGTTAGACTAGAATAGGAGGAAGATAGGATGGGGAATGGGATAAGGGTATAAGAGGATGGTATGTAAATATATACAAGGTGATGGGATAATGAGATGAGATGAGATGTGGGTAATATATGATTAGGATATGTGATGGGGTATGACTAATGATGGGTGAGATTAATATAGGATATGCCTAGAAGGATGTAGAAGAGAAAAAAGATATGTGCAAGAGGGTAAGACAAGAATATACAAGATATTGGTTAGGTTCTAGTAATGATGGAGTGATGGTGAGTGGATATGATTAGACCAAGATGGGATGAAGAAAAATTGAAAGGAAATAAAGGTAAGGATGTGATATATGTGATGGGGGTGTGATAAATAATGAGTGGATTAGACAAGATTGGAAATGGGATAGGATAATGAAAAGGATATACAAAGACAATAGGTACTGAGGGATGATGACAAGGATGTGTAAGATAAATGGAAGTGATGGGGGATAAGACCAATGAAGAGTGGGTATTTTTAGACAAGATGGGAAATGGGATAGGACCTATACAAGGATATATAAAGATGATATGTATAAGGGGATGTGTTTCAGTAAATTTCTACTTATTATTGGAAAAAGGAAAAGAAGAAACTAGATATAGGTATGGTTGAAAAACCTATTTGATTGTGCACGTGTGAAATCATAAGATTATGAAGAGATCCTCTTTAGCTTTGGTGGATGACCTATAGATAAGAGAGAACTAAAGTAAAATTGTTTTTTAAATAAATAGTTGAGTGGATTTAGTGATATCTAGATCTCAAAATAAGAGCTTCCTTGGGGGTTGTCAATACACATGTTTTAAACAATAAAGTTTATAAAATGAACAAAAAGTACTTGCACCAATAATGGAAAGATACTAAAATTAAACACAAGAGTGATTGCTAAGAATTATAGACTATAAATGATTAAAATAGTGATTAGCTAACTAATACTAATGATAGAGAGTTGGGGTATGTTTCAAAAAATTAGACAGGGGTCTATGAATAGGTAGGAACATGAAAAATTAGATTTGGTTGGGAGTAGGTAGGTAAAAACAACTTTCTAGTTTTTCACTACCACATTGACTATCGGTAGTTAGGTTGACCAAAGGTAGTTAAGGTGACATTGATAGTTTGATAGACCATCGATGGTTGAGACAAACATTGATGGTTACTATATATAGATCTTGATTGGTAAAAAAGTTGATTGATGAGATCTAAAATATGGATTCTAAGAAATGGATTAGTCTTGGGTTGATTACAAAATGGAAATAAATTAAATGAATACTAGTAAATAAGTATTTATCTTACTAGAAGTCGATTGGGTAGATGATTGAGGTAGTTAACTTGTTGGTAGAATCTAGTTTGATTCTGATAGAGTGATGGTGCTTGAAAACCTGGTGGAGAGGTAACGATAAGTCAACTCTCTAACATAGTAACTGGTTCACTAGATTACTGATAATGATTGACCTATAAAAATAAATTCTTAGATGCACAAGCTCTTGATAATAATTTTATATGGGTTTTACCTCTCTGCTCTCTTATTATAGGCAAGGTGAGAGAGTTATAATAGCACATAAATTAGGATTCCTAATTATAACTAGCACATGCAATGGCACACAATAAGATTTAGATGAGTTATTTTTAGAAAAGCAAAATAGATGAGTTTGCATGCTAGTGGTTAAGGAGGTAGACCCTAACTATCAATAGTCAGGGTGATTGTCAGTGGTCAACCTGACTATCAATGATTGAGGGTGAAGGGTAAAAAGGTAAAAGCTAGGGTAAATACTAGGTTAAGCTAGTTAAGTTAAACTAACTATGAGTTAGGTTAAGTTAGGGGTTAGAGGGTTGAATGGTGCCAAGGGGGTCCTAAGGAGATTTAGGAGAATTAAAACATTTAGAATCATGGTGTGTTTATTTTTTGTGTCAAAGATCCAGCTGCCTCGAGTATGGGAGAAGGTGTTCTCCCTTAAATCAGGAGGCAATGAGGTAAAGCAAAATTAGGTACAGGTTTGACATGGTTAATGATGAAGTTAGATGGGATGAAGGTGGGTGATAGGTTGGGAACTAAGTTTAAAATAAGCATGTAAAGAGTGACAAAAGGTATGATAGCTAAGATTTCACAAAGACAAGGTTTCCATATTTGAAAACAATAAAGGGTGGTGCTAAGGGACAAGTGACTAGTGTATTATGTGACCATAATTTAGGCATGGAAGTTGGGTACACCTATTAGTTTCCTAGACAAGGTTAGTGTTTCAATGGGTATCCAAGGTAAGAAGTGTTCCTAGTGAAAACATAGATGGGTCAAGTGTTATGGGTATCTGAGGTAGGAAGTGCTCCCAAAAAGACACAAGCAGATTAGGTAAGCATGAGGTGGTGCAAGTTCAAAAAGGATCAACATGGAAATGTTTTCACTATGGTCAAAGGACTAGGTAAAAAGTGTTATAAAATGCATATTGATTGGGCCAAAAGGTACCAATGATGATGTGATGAGGTGGTCAAGGTGGGTGGCGAAGGTAGTCTTCATGGGTGGTTTTGGGTTTGTGGGAGAAGGTAATCTCTAAAATTTTGGTACTTTTGTATGGGTGCCTAAAAAAATTAAAATGTGGGTTCTTGACCATCAATGATTAGGGGTCCCATGATTGACCATTGATGGTCACCCTGACCATTGATGGTTAGGTGGAAACCTTAAAAGGCCAAAACATAAAAAGTGAAAGTGAAAAGTCATTTTTACTTTTACAAATTGACCTCCATGTTTTTCATGCTTTGGGTGATTTAGATTTTTTTGAATGATATTACTAATGAGGGTTGACTAAGAATTGAGTTGAGTTTGTGATTTTTGATTGGTTAGAGGCATGTGCTAAGGTGATATCCTAGGATCAAGATTCAAGGTGTATGAGGATATGGCTGAGTAATTAGACATGGGTTCCATCCTTGATAGAGGATGAGGAATGAGGTAGGTGGTGTTTTAAATTGGTAGAGTAGTTGATTTAAAGTTAAATTTGGGAGAGTTGGTGGTTTTTTGGTATGGATTTTGGGGGGGGGGATTTGACCTAGAGTTAGGTTTGGCTTGAGAAAAAAATTTAATTAATGAAATTTGAAATGGAAAGAGTTTTAGGTTTGGGTGTAGGGTATAGTATAGAATTAGGGAGTTTATTGGTTGGAATGTTATTATTTTGGCAGTTTTTAGGTATGGTAAGGTTTGATATTTCACTATCAATAGTCACACATAGTGACCATTAATGGTTTTACCTAATCATCGACTACCTAATCTCAATTGTCACTTGACCATCGACGGTCGTAGTGACCATCAACAATTGAAAGAGTGGCCAAGTGGTTTATATAAAAAATAAAGGAAATGGGGTGTTGGAAAATGTGTTTAGCATTTTAAAATGTTTTAAAGGTTGATGGATATAGGGTACGTGTCAAGTAGTAATGGTATGGTAAAAAGGTTTAGGTGTTTGTTGGAAAAGAGAGTTAGGTATTGATTTGATAGGTTAAGATAGGTGTTTAAAATGTTTGGTTGGTGAGGGCCATGAGAGGTAAAGATGTAAAGGTAATGGTCTTGGGTTAGGGTTAGAATAGGTTGATTTAGGTTGATAATGAGTTAGATTTGGGAATGAGAAATAACAATGAAAAATTAAGTGTGCATGTTAAATTTGATTTTTATAGGCATGAGACTAGATCTAAATAAGGGATCAGGTTCTTAGGATCTTTACATAGATATATGGAGGGATGATCAAGGATGATTAGACACATATGGGGGAGGTCAACCTCAAAGCCATGAGATACTAAAAATGCTTGTCATGAGATACGGTGATAATCATGGCCCTCATTAAGAGATAGGATATGGCCATGAACACCTCCTTTTTATTGATAGGAGAGATGACCTTCCTATTAGAGGATGTTCATAGGATCACATGAATAACCATTTGATAGGAGCCAATATATCATATAGAAATCAAGGAGAGGGATAAGCAGATGGAGCTTCTACATGGCAAGGATTAAACCCATTCTAGTGGCATGTTGATGGGTTTGGTTATGGGCCATTATACTAGAGGGCTCCAGATGAGAGATGTTTAATGACTATGATGATGGTAGTTTCTTGTTCTGTAATACCAAACTTGAAAAGTAGGTAGTTTCCTTATCTATTGTTGGGTATGTTGGTAGAGATGTTACTTGGTAGGATAGTGTTTAGGTGGATGCCAATTTTTCTAGTTTAGATCTATAGGGAGATATGGGGATTTTGAGCTCATAAATAGTATGAGATCATCATGGGTTTTATGCTCCATTATTGGGTATACGATCACATTAGGGTTTTGAGACCATTGGGGCTACCATGGGAGGGATATGCCTAGATGTATTTTAGAGTGGTATTTATGTGATAGAGGGGAGACTATGCCCTCATATGAGCAAGAGTAGGTGTGAGAGATATTGACTAGTTCATAGATGTATTGGATGGCTTGGTTGTATGATATGTGGTCTAGAGGTCATATGTTAGCTTTCCTAGGTGGTCCTTCTATAGCCATCATACATCATCATTATAGAGTTGAAGATGAATCTATAGGAGGAGAGAGGGTGAGATTAAGATCATCTCATTTGATAGAGTTCACAAGTAGTTTAGATTATTATAAGGGATTCTAGGTCCATTCCTAAGGTATAAGAGGGAAGATGCTAATTTTTTGTTACCCAAGCCACAACCAGAGGAGGCGGTCATAGATCATGAGGAGATACCTATTAGATAAAGGGTTGATGTGTTAGTTTTTATGTTAGTTATGTGTTATGGTACCAAGCACTTTATGTGGAAAATAATTTTGGGTGGGATAATGGGGGCCAATAGGCTATGGATGTGGATCTAGTTGGGGGGTCCATAGGTGCAGGTGTAAGGATGTGGCCCTGATGGGCAAGTAGGGGTAGTATTGAATATCATGTAGGAATATATTATAGGGTTATAGGGATACGTGGCTATATTTTAGGGTTAGACTATGACATTATATTGTTAGGTTTCCACCATGATAGGTGAGAGAGACTAGGCCAAGACCTCTCTAGGTTTGGTGACCTAGGAGAGGAACACCTTGACATAGAGGGTAGGAAAAATGGTAGCACTAGTAGGAGGGCCACTAAGTATGATCCCTATATCATGGTACATGGCCACAGTGGAGGAACTAAGGTACTAAAAGGCTATAGTTTTGACACATTTCCTATAATAACCCTAATGGGGTGAGTATAGATCCAGTTTAGTAGGTGGGGTAACTATGGTGACCCTAGGTTAGTGGGTCACTCTGATAGGGGGATGATTGGGCATCCCAAGAGGATAGGCACCAAATGGAAGTGGTAATAAAGGTGGAGTTAGTGGTAGTGGTGCACCAAGGGCATGATATGATATGCTATGACATATAGATATAGATGCACATGATTTTGATACTGACCTATGTGTTGATGTAGTAAGATGTACATGCATTGAGAGGGAAGATATACATTATCACATGTATTTATTTATTTTGATGAAATGATGTATATTTAACTTACAAGCTATATATATGTGATCATTTTTTATTGCTCATGCTCATGGTGTATGATTTACATTTATTTATGATGTGATGTTTACATTGCTTATGGGTTATGCTTTTGTTATGGTTGTGTAGACACTGATATATGCATAGCTAGGCATGAGATGGTTTTGATTTATGGTTATGCTTCTTGGTTGCTTATGACATGTTAATTTTTAATGAATATATGCTTTATTATTTAGATGTATACATGTGATGGAAAATGGTTGATTATTTTAATCACTTATGGATGTGATTAGCATGCTAATGGTTATGGTTATGCTTATTGTTAATTTTTATGATAAAACACATGAGGTAGTGTAATTAACAACACTATATGGGAGAATATAATCAAGAGACAAATTCTATAATGAAAATATCAAATAGTCATGATAGGATAAAAAGAGAGCATGATGCTTCTTCATTGATAAGGACTAAAACAAAATATATGTTAGATTGGCTTAATGAACATAAGCCCTTCGAATGCTTCACATTAGAATTCATTAGTTGGTTAAAAGGTGTCTCAATGACATAATGTCAAGTGAGCTCAATAATCCATTGCATATAGTGTAAAGGGGAGATGGGTGGAAATGAAACCTTCCTATGGGACTAGGATAGATAAGACTATAAAAACTGTGTAGATTGATCGATGTGGGGAGTCTACTTGTGAAAGTTGATTATGGATTTCATATTATTATGTTGTTTGAGAGTTGAGTGTGGCTTTTAAAATTAGTTTGTTGTTGATATGATTTTGATGATGGGTCCTTTGTTGATTGATATATATGGGAATTTGATTGATGCAGGAAGCTTCCATGAAATTTATATGTTTTTGATAACATGCTTCACTCAACCATCCTTCAAGGGAGTGGTCTAAGTTTATTTGCTTTGCTTATGCTTTTTGATAGCTATTCTTTGAGGGAGTAGTCCACCTTATGTTTTCGCAATTTTAAATAAATTATCAATAGTTGTCCTTTCAGGGAATAGTCTATGAATACTAAGAATGACCCATGATTGCCATTGGTGTGTATTTTTATTTTATTACTTTGATCTTGCTTGACATAGACTTGATTAGGTAGGCTTAGTGGTTCACCTCCATGAAGGAAAATCTAAGATCACAAAAAGTTTGATTAGGTGTAAAGAGTTTTAGGTGACAATGATCAGAGGGATCCATCCTATGAAGGGGTGGAAAGTACCATGAGAACCATGCCATGGGTAGAGTTGTGGTACTCGTTATTAAATATTGGGATATGATGGTGATAGATAATCACATGATTTAGTTTTAATCAATTGCCCCTAAAATAGGGAGATGAAATTTAGATGGATAATAAGGGATGATCTTAAGTTAAACAAAAGGTAAACTCGATCTTTCTTAACAAAAGAATGGATGCAAATGTGAAACATTAAGGGGCTCAGGCTCTAGGTGGCCTTCAAGAGAAGACAACTGATAAGCTCCTAATCCATACTTTTGGGTTATGTTATAAGGTCTAATCCAATTAAAAGCAAACTTGCCTCACTTGATTTTCTCCATATTGGTGACATGTTGATTTTCCTTTAGGATGAGGTTTTCGATATGGAATTCTTGTGATTTAAGCTATTTCTTATAAGCACATTTTATAGGCTCTTGATAGACATGGAGATGGGTAAGGGCTGATAAATAACACTCATCAAATCACTCGAGTTGGGTTAAATGATGCTAAAAATAATCATCCTCAAAAATAAGCTCTTGCAAAGATGTATGAAGAGATGGGATTTGGAATTCAAGAAGAAAGACTACCTCCACTCCAAACACAAGGGAGAAAGGGGTATCACCCATAGGGGTCCTAATGCTAGTATGATATGCCCACAAGGTGAAAGGGACGTGTAAATGCCAATCTTGACCAGATGCATTGACCATTTTATTTAGTATGTTATTAAGATTTTTGTTAGAGGCTTATGACTATCTATTTGCTTGATAGTAATAGGGAAAGGGGAAGCTTAAATTAATGATGAATGTGTCACATAGACCCTAGACTTACATGTTCTTAAATTATTTAACATTGTCGATGATAATCTTGTGAGGAACACTGAAGTGGCAGATAATGTGATGGTTGATAAAGTTGATCTTTTCTATTTTAGTCGAGACTATAGGGATAATCTCTACCCACTTGGTAAAATATTTGGTTATGGTGATGATAGAATGGTATCATTTCAAGGAATGGGGGTTAATTTCACTAATAAGATCCATACCCCATTGTGAAAAGGGCCAAATATTAGTGGAAACTCAAAGACTATGGCTAGGTACGTAATGCAAATTAGCATGTTATTGAAACTTGACACACTTTTTCATGTAATCACAATAATCTTGCTTAAGGGTAGGCTAGTAATATCCAAGGTGAAGGATATTATTAACTATATGGAGGCTAATAAAGTGACCTCTATATATATCCTTATGTGTTTCCTTGATAGTATGAGAGGATTATTGACTATGTAGGCAATGAAAGAGGAGGCCATCAAAGCTATGTTTATAGATAACTCCTCCATAATGGTATAGCATGAGGTACTCTAGATAAATGCTCTTTGAGCATTCTTAGAGAGGCCATAAGGAACTATGCCAAGGTTAAGATATTCAAAGGTTTGTTGATACCAAAGGTTAGTTTGGGTCTCCTTAACATTACAAATGGTCGAAGAATCTGGTTTGACATAAGAAGGTTGGGTAAGTATATGGATAATGACAAATAGTTTAGAATTTGAGGGTGTAGATAGTATCTAAGAGGTAAGGGAATCCATGGTGTCAATAAACTTATTGGTAGATCATGGGGTTGATTAGATGTGATAGTGCTCAAATGATGTTAATAGTTCATCAACTAGTTACTTGTACTATTGTAGAACATCATTCTTACACTGGTAAGAGCCATTGATTTTTTTAACAAGTTAGGATTCACCAAAGATATTTATCATTTTGACTCTTAGGGCTAGGGTGGTCTAAAGGCCTATCAGTATGGCTTCATATTAAACCATATTATTGGTACATTCAAAATCAATATTGAAGGACAAAAGAAGAGGTTCACCATTAAAGGGGATAAGGATGATACCTATTCCCCCACCATGTTGACATTTTGATCCATCAAATAAAATGGTGACTTGATAGGTAAAATTTTCTTGAGAGAGGGTAATGATGGACTCGTCAAGAAACTCAAGAGGAGGAGGTTAGTTATCTATAATGGTGCCTCAAACAATTGGTTGGAAATGACCTGCCCCTTAATTGAATTTTTTTGAAGGAACTCAAGATCAAACTTTGCTAGGATTATGAGCCACTTAGCCATATACTAGTTTTGGCATGGCTTGGAGTACATGTACTTGAGTGGGTCAATGTTGGTTATGACATAGGTTTTATGAAAGCTTGGTGGCCATGAAGATTAAATTTAAGAAAAAATTCTCAATATGGGTTTATTGTGTCTTGTATTCTACTAGTGTATGACTAATGTAGTATACAACTTGCTCTCTATGTTGTTCATTTTGGTGAACCAACATTGCCCCTAGGGAATGGTCAATGGTAGAGATATAAAACTAAAATGGTTGGTCATCCTTGGGAGGGTTAAGGATAGGTGGAGATAATAGGTACTCTTTGAGAAAATAAAGGCCTTTTGATAATCACTATTCCACTTGAAAGAGACATCCTTCTTCAAAAGGTGGTGGAAGGGTTGGCATGGGTTCAAAAACTGGGAAGTTAAACGATGAATGGATTGAAGTTTTTTTTGTAGGCTACATAGTTGCTTAAGGTTAGTTAGAGGAATCATGTCTAAGATTCCTTTGATTTTTGTGGGATCAACTTAGATTCTATAAAGGGAGATAATGAAACTAAGAAGCTTTCTTGATAGGATCCTAAAAATGCACTTCTTGGGGTTAAGATAGACATGGTAGTGGATGAGGTGTTAAAATATGATTTTAAGAATGACCAAGTGATCCTTATAGAATTTGTATTTTTCCAAAAGGTTATCCACATAATCCTCAACAATCTTATGGATAAGGTCATGGAAGATATAGGTCACAACATGTTAGTAGGTTGTACCAGCATTCTTTAGTCTAAAAGGCATGACTCTATAGTAGAAGGTTCCCAAAAGCATTTTAAAGGTAGTTTTATGTTGATATTTTAGAGTAATAAAGATATGATTATATCCTAAGAATCTATGACAAATAACATCTCATGGCTAGTTGTAAGATCACCTAGCTGGTCAATGTTGGGTAGGGGAAAGTCATCTTTGGGATAAGTGAGGTCGAGGTCATGAAATTCCACATAAATTTGTAGTACCCCCTATGGCTTTGGTGATAGGAACAATTTTGGAGACCCATTGGGGGTAGTCAATGGGTTGAATAAAGTTGACAGATAGAAAATTTTGAAGCTCTTCTTTGATGAGAAGGGCTATATAGGGATGTATGCATTGAATATTTTGCTTGATAGGTTTGGCATCATGATTGGTGTTTATGTTATGGGTGTCAATGGTGGGATCAATCCTAGGCATGTAGCTATAAGACCAAGCAAAGGCTATGATATAGTCTTAGAGGAAAGAGGGGAAGTCCTAAAGTTCTTTGGCATTCAATGATTATCCAATTTTGACAATGTGGGGGTCATCTAGAGTACCCAAGTTCATATCCATGATGGATTCATTTAACATGGTCAAGGATTTAAGAGGAAATGATTTATAGATGGAGGAATCTAATGCATTAAGGTAGGTTAGAATAGAATCAACATCTTAGCATAGAACAATGTTAATGATAGGGGAATCTTCTCCTATCATCTCAAGTTGAGTCAAAGGGATAAAATAAGACCACCCCTTCATTTTTATAAGTCAAGGGTTCGAAGCTAATCATGATGATGAAAAAAATTTAGGTGTGATGATGTCATCATCTGTACATGCAAGTGAAGGTGAGGTTAGTGAGGAAGGGGCATCTTCTTCAAAAATGGTAATGGTAAGTTGTTTGGATTTCTTTTTATTGGTTAGAATGAAATCAAGGCCATGCTTCTCATGAGGCTTCCTAATTTTTATGGTGACAAATTCATGTGGGCCACCCAAGACTGAAGCCTTTTCAAGCACATCGATGGAGGTATGTCTTGGTGAAGATTAGTTTATCTAAGTAAGAGAAACCAATGCTAAATGGTTAAGGTGGAAGAGACATGGTATAAGATCCAAGGGATTTATCAAGTACCCCATAGATAAAATAGGTCTAATAGTGGGGAGGTCTAAAAGGAATAATAGACCTAACATTGGGTTCATATCCTAGATGGTTAGTAAGTTTCCCATACTCATGAGGAGTAGGGAAAGTATCAAGGGATAAAAAGTGGTACTCCCCCAACAAAAGGTGATGGAAGGTTATTTATAAAGGGTCTATAGTGGGGATGTATTCCAAAGGGATAAAATAGCTAATTGATGCCTTATTAGTAGAAGGGGATATGATATCTACCTTGGTGGTTAAAGGTTGGGGTTTATCTAGTGAGGGTGTGTTAAATGGGGGTATGAGGACATCATTAGGGTGATAGGTCATGTTGCATGTCGAGAAAGGACTTGGGTTAGCTTGGATGGTGATGACCTAGCCTTCATGCTCAAACTTAATGCAATGGTGGAGGGTAGAGGGAACATAACCCATTGATCAAATCTAAGGTCATCCCAACAAGACATTGTATTATAATTCACCTTCCATAACATATAAAAGTTTGGGGAGCATGTGAGTTCCTAAATGGATATAAAGAATGAAAATTCCCAAGGTAGTGGCCAGGTATTATTAAAGGAATATAAGATGACCAAATATCTGGACATGACATTGTCTAGCAAGTTGAGTTGGTTGTAAGCATGAGAGGAGATGATGTTAATATTAGCTCCTCCATCAATCATAACCCATTTGATAAAGGTTTGGTTGATGTAGGCTATGATAAAGAGAGGGGGATCTGGGTCCTCAGGGTGGATGGAAGGTATTTCTTAATCCTTGAAGGTAATAAGGATGGAAATTTAAAGGGCACCAACAAAGGTGGATAGATGTTGTGGGTCCTCAGGTTAGACCTCAATGGATTGTAAAGCCTCTATTAGTACTTAGTGGTGATGGGGAGAGGTAAATATCAATGCATACAAGCTCATTTTTTTAGGGTCTTGTGAAGTTGTTGAGGATAACTCTCTTGATGGATTCTAAGGGGTTAGGGTGAGAGGCACCTAAAATGGACACCTTGGGTTTGGTCAAGGATGGAAATGGTTGGGTGTGGGTTATTTAAGATGTTGAAGATAGATATGTCCATGTAATGGACACCTTAGCCTTCCCCTTATCCTTTTGCTATGATCTTATAACCACATTGATAGTATGGATAGGAGAGGTTGGGGTAGTAGATTGGTTAGACTCATCTTCACTCCTAGGTGAGAGTGGAGGAGTAGGTAAGTGTTGGGTAGGTATGATTGGAGGCTGGATTGGTATGGGGCCCATAAAATGTTCATCTATTAATATATCATCGTCAGCTTAAAACTAGTGGATAATAATTTGGAGAGCCTTATAGTTCTCTATATCATGGTTGGGTATCCTATGATAAGAACACATGTGGTGGTCATTATACCAAAAAAGTTTAGAAGTAAGAGGGTGAAAGGATCTAATGGGAGGTAAGGTTAAACAAGAATTCTACAAAATCCTATGGAGAATAGTTGAGTAAGACTCAATTAAAGGTGGTAAGGGTGTGGCAGTATTTATTTTGATGGTTAAAGTAAGAGGTTTTTTGGAGATAGGTTTGGTGGTAACTATTTTTGGTAGGGTAGTGTGCTTGGTTAATGACTTTGGTTTAGACAAGGATGTTGATGATCTATAGGTAGAATATCATAAGGTACATAGCTTAGGTATTATTTACATGGTGAAAAGAGGTGTGTCAGAGAAGAATTGTGAAGGTGTAACTAAAAGAGGTAGTGGGGTTTTGGTAGAGGCAATTTTCTTCCTACTCAAGGTAGAGGGATGAGGCCCCAAAATGGAGGGTAAGGTAAAGGGAGGTAAAATTTGGTCCTTTCGGCCTTTGTGTGGTTTTACCTCTTTGGTTGCTTTGGTTTGGTGTTTGGTTTCTAGTTCTAATGAGGAAAGCTTCATCTTCACTGAGAAGTGACTAAGGCTTAGTGTGGGGAATGTGCCAAGGTTTTTGATTGGTTTGGTCAATTTGGTTTGAGAAAGTGATTTAGTTATTTGGGGTCTAGGTGCCTTGGATGGTTGAGGGATTATTAGATTATCAAAATTTGTTATTGGTTTGGTTAGTAGGGTAGAAGTTCGAATAGTAGAAGTGATGGGTTAGAAAAATAAAGTTATGGTTGGAGGTTCTTGCTTAGTGATATAAGGTATCCCTAATTATTTCCATAAGGTGTCTCGATTCATGTCAGGGTTAGAGATAAATTCTAATTTTTGCACTAGCCTAGAGAATGGTTTATAGGTTGGTTTAATTCCCTGAATGATAGAACTAAAAGATAGGCCCTTAGGTGGAGACATAGGGATGGTAACATCATCCTCTTCCTCAATAAAAAGATACAAGGTTGATATAGGTGGTTCTTCTATAAGAGGAGTACACATGGGGGTTTCCTTCTTTGGAATGATTTCTGAAGGGAGAGTTGTTTGCTTAGTAGTTAAAGGTAAAGGTAAGTTGGTGATGGTTGGTTATTCTAGTATATCAGATAAATTAGTGGTTAAGGAATCCATTAACTCAATAAGTAGAGGTGGATAAGATGTTACTTCCTCATTTTGAGTGCCTAAAAGAAGGGAAGGTAAGTTCACTATCTCAATATATGGAGGAGAATTGGAAGATTAGGTACTAGGTGGTTCAATAATGAGTGCATCAAGGACCATGTTAAATGTATTGGTGTCATGAGAACACTTGAAATTATTTATATAATTCTTGGTAGGAGCATGGTTTGGGAAGGGTTGATTGAATATGTCAAGGGCTTGGTTTGATGGTGCATTGGGATTGTCCAATTTGAACTCTCCCTTGTCAATGAGGGATTGGACAATGATTTTGAAGGTGTTACACCTACTAACATCATATCTTATTACCTAATTAAAGTCACATAGATCATTCTCATTGAACCAACTAGGTGCAAAATGAGAGGCATAAAACTACTAAGGAGGTTTGATAAGAGGAATTTGAATGATGTTGGCTTTCAATAACTTCTCTAGGATGGAGGCATAGTATTCTCCAAGTGCAGTGAATTGCTTTTGGTTTTTTTAGTTTTAGTTATTTGGGTTTTTCTTTGAGGAACTAGAGAAATTTGGTTGGCTGATGGAAGGTGGAGGATCAGCTTTAAAGACAACTGCATTTACATTTCCATTACTCTTGGTATTGGTATTGGATTGGTTGCTTGACTTAAAGGAAGAATCCTCATTGGTTTTATAGGTTGAAATCTTATTTTTAAGCTTTAGCTTTCCTTTATTAATGGCTTGATTCTCTAACTTATGTGCCATGGTAAAATATTCATTAAAGGTTTGGAAGCTTTGGACATGCAGTGTAGAGGAGATATGCTTGGCACATGCCTGAGCAAAGAGCTCTATGAGTTCAGGTTGAGGTAGGGAGAAGGAAAGTTCGTTAATTAGGCTCTTCTAATGAGCCAAAAAAATAGAAATGGATTCATCCTCAAACTATCAAATAGAGTATAGGTTAGTGATAGAATATTTCTTGGATATATTGATCCAAAAATGGTCTAAGAAGGTTTGAGCCAGTTGGGTGAAGGAGAAAAGGGAGTGCTTGTGTATGGCACTATACCAATCCAATGTTAAACCATTTAGGGATATGGGGAAGGTGTGGAGAAAAAGGGAATCATTATAGGTTATGAGATAATAAGCATGTCTAAATTCCCTAAGGTGCTTTTGGGGATCCTCTTTACATTAAAATTTAGAGAGCTTGGGAAGTTCCCATTAGGGAAGATATGGCTTGATAGGTATGGATGGATGGATGGGCTCATTATAGATTTAGTCATATGAAAAGATGTTATGAGCACCCAAAATGGATGACTCTAAGGTGGTAATCTTATCCATAATAATCTTCATTAGGTCTACTTGGGGTTGAGCACCCAAAAGGTTGTAAGATACATACTTTTGTGGTGGTTGGGAGATATGTTGATAGTGGGTAGAAGGTTGAGAGGCTTCCACATATTAGTAAGTGGATATCAATGGTTGGGTGGAAGATACATAAGGATAGGTAGATGTAGTTGGTTGGGTAGTGATTACATTCCCTAGTATATTATGGATG
Source organism: Torreya grandis (assembly GCA_037957365.1). NCBI lineage: Eukaryota > Viridiplantae > Streptophyta > Pinopsida > Cupressales > Taxaceae > Torreya > Torreya grandis. The sequence goes on along the minus strand of JARHVA010001754.1, from coordinate 478,446 downwards.
TAGACAAAGGTTGATCCAAGGGGTGCTTATTGGATGAGAGTGGTAGTTGGTTTAGTGACCAATGAAAGGGTGGTGACCTCTATACTAATAGGTGGAAAGGTAGAGGGTATTGACATAAAAAGTATTTGAATTGGAGTAGTGGTTGATAGATTAGAGGTAGCTAAAGGAAGGTTGTTAGTGCTAGAGGTATGTACTCCTATAGTGGAGGAGTGGTTGGTAGGAGTGGAAGGTATAAGGGCAGTGGTAGTTTGGGTTGGTTAGTTTTATATAGTAGTCTCAAAGGGTTTGTTGGTTTATGAGGAAGATTGGGTAGTTAATGGTTGATTTATAACCATGGTGTTAGAGTTACTCCCCATGAGGTAGAGAGGCATACCATATGGTAGATCTATGAGTGGGGATGAAGCTAGGGTATGATAAGACATGGTTGTAAGATATTGTTTCAAGGATATGAGATTGTTATCTAGGAAAGAAACAAAATTTGAATCTCCTTAAATAACCTCCTAAAGTAAGGTAGGAATTATTTATGGATGAGGAGAATTTATTGGTTCATAAATGTAGTCCATAGATGAAGAGGTAGAAAATGTAGGTTGGCTTGGTGATGGGTTTTGCTTTACAAGGTCTATTCATTGCTAGAGAGTGAGAAGCATATGACAAATAAAATATAAGAAGCATAAAAAACCTTAATACTCAAACAACAAAAAAAGATAAGAAAATATTGAAGAAATCAAATCACACTCTAAAATATACGTTAAGCCTTAAAGTTTTGATTAATCTCACTTTGGGCTTGTCTTAAGAAAATGTGTGACTGAAATTGGTTTATAGAGTAGGAACTAGAGAGGAAATCTAAGGTGGGTTTTAGGTTGTGTTAGGCACTAAAAAATAATATGTATTGGAATCAATGCATGGCTTGGTATTGGGGCTTATCCCCTCACTTTACACACCACAATGATAAGGGTGTCAGGTGCTTAACCAATATATATTGATATCCAAAGATTATACTCAACCAGAGAGATGATTTGGTTCTCCCCTTAGTAATGACCTCTAAGTAGGATCATCAAGAAAGGGTAAGGTTACCAGTAGGTGATGAAATCCTAGTTAGGCCTTGTCTCAAGTTTTTTTTATGTTCTATTGGTTAAAGTGGTTTGGTTGAGTGTGTGTAACAAAGAGTGAAGCTATGATAGAAAGAGTGAAGCTACGATAGATTACTTTGCTTTTAAGTTAAGCTATGTGAACTAAACTTCAATTAGTTGATGTATGTACCTAATTTTAATCCCAAAAGAAACTTTTGATTTCATTAATGAGCATAGAATAAAGAGAGAATACAATAAAATAAGAGCCTAAGTAAAGATACAAGGGTCCCACTAGGAATGCTAGAATGTTTCAGTAAATTTATGCTTATTATTAGAAAAAGGAAAAGAAGAAACTAGGTATGGGTTTGGTTGAAAAACCTATATGATTGTGTGTTCATGGAATTAGAATATTGTGAAGAGATTCTCTTTGGATTGGGAGGATGACCTGAAAATAAGAGAGCACTAAAGCAAACTTGTTTTTTAGATAAATAGTTGAGTGAATTTATTAGTGATAGCTAGATCTCAAAAGTAAGAGCTTCCTTAGGGGGTGTCAATACACATGTTTCAAAAAATCAAGTTTATAAAACAAATAGAAAATACTTTCATCAATAATCAAAAGATACTAAAATCAAACATAAGAGTCATTTCTAAGAAAAATAGACTAGAAATGATTAAAATAGTGATTAGCTAATTAATACTAGTGCTAGAGAGTTGGGGTATGCTTCATAAAATCAGATAGGGGTCTATTAATAGGTAGGAACACAAAAAATTAGATTTGGTTGGGAGTAGGTAGGTAAAACAACTTGCTATTTTTTCAATACCATAATGACCATCAGTAGTTGGGTTGATCATCAATGGTCAAAGTGACCATTGACAGTTAGATAGACTATTGGTAGTTGAGACAACTATTGATGGTTACTATATATAGATCTAGGTTGGTAAAATGACTAATTAATAAGATCTAAAAGATGGATTCCATGAGATAGGTAAGTCTTGGGTTGATTTTGAAAAAGAAATAAAGTAAATGAATACTAAGAAACAAGTACTTGTCTTACCATAAGTTGAATGGGTGGTTGATTGAGGTAGTTTACCTATTAGTAGAATCTAGATTGATTGTGACAGAGTGACAGTACCTAAAAACATGGTAGAGAGGTGGTGACAAGTTAGCTCTCTAACATAGTAGTTGGTTCATTAGATTATTGATAATGATTTACCTATAAAAATAAACTCCTAGATGCACAAGCTCTTGATAACAATTAAATATGGGTTTCACCTCTCTACTCCTCTCTTCTTATAGGCAAGGTGAGAGAGTTACAACAACAAGTAAATTAGGATTCCTAATTATAAATCACAATAGGATTTAGATGATTTATTTTAAGAAAATAAAAGTGGATGAGTTTGCATGCTAGTTGTTGAGGAGGTGGACCCTGACCATCGGTGGTCAAGGGTGAAGGTTAAAAAGGTAAAAGTTAGGGTAAAGGCTAGGCTAACTAGTTAAGTTAAATTAACTTTGGGTTAGGTTTGGTTAGGGATTAAAGGGTCAAATGGTCCCAAGGGGGTCCTAATGTGGTCTAATGGAATTATAACATTTAGAATCATGGTGTGCATATTTATGTCATCTACAGGATGATAACTAAGATGTTGATTAGGATATGTACAAAAGGGAGGATAGGATAGAGATCTAAAAGGTGATAAAATGATGAGGATGGAATATAAAAGGTGATATGTGCAAATAAATTAGGTATATATAGGTATGGGTGAAGGCTAAATCAACTCACAAACAACATGGGTTTAACACAATACACACCCAAGCAAGCTAGCCATAACCTATGATTAGTAAATTGATAGGTGTGTAACCTGATGCCCACACCATCTAATGGATATACAAGTGAGTTTATAGGTTGGTAACCCACTATATAATTGTCCAAACCTTCCCATCCCTGCTTGTACGTGATGGCTACTTCAGAGCTAATACTCAATCCTATAACTATGTACTTATTATGGCCAAAAGGTCATATGTTAGGTTGAACAAGCTCTCTAGATGCATCCCTAATATACATAAAGGTACGTTGGGGCCCAAGTTCATGTATGGTGATGCCTAATATCTAGTTCATAGAATTAAATCTTCCCCTTCATAGATGACCTATATTGGTTCAACTGCTTAGCCTAATGACAACTATCCTAATTTTTATACTCCACTAGAACATGGAGTTTGGTCAGTACATGATGATGAAATGCATGACACTAACCCCTATAAGCTGATCCCATGTATGGCTATCAATTCAACATCATGTCTTATCCTATATGGGGGTGGACAAATAATCAAAATGCATGATATAATTAATTAACTAATTTAATTACCTATGTGTGAATAGCATGATATGATAATTATACATGAGAAATTATATAGAAGTAATGATTTTTCATAAGAAAATGATATATACAAGACAAAATGGATAACCAAAATTGATTTGTAAAGTGCCAAATATATTCTTTAAAAAGTGGTCAGTAAGCACACAGTTAGTGGTGTAGGTGGCACTCAAAGAGATAGGCCCTGTAACATAAAAATTTGTAGTTTAAATGATTTTTTCGAAACCGTGAATATACAGGGAAATCCCATAACCAAAGATTGCAATACCATGATTGGGGGGGTCAAAATCACTACTTATGAGTGATGATATTATATCTAGGATATGACCATGATGGTTACCTATAAAACTAGGGTTATCTATACAATAGCATGACTCAATTTGGAAATATCACTAATGACTATAAAATCAATAATTATGGTTTTGTCATAAACCATAAAACCATGACTAGATATGACAAAATTACTACTATAGATAAATCATGAGTTGTGGTATTATTATGGATGACAAAAATTTATAGATTTAGATTGTTTGGGCACAAACAAATTGATTTAGATGTTAAAGATGATTATTTATAGACAACTATGATAGATTGAAGAATACGATGTCTCAAAATTTTGATATAAGGAATATTAAGCCATGACTTTAATCAAAAGTGGGCATAATATAAGATTTAAAAAGTGATTTCAATTGACTTTTGTCCTATTATAAATAGTGATTTAGAAGAAAATATTAGCTCCAAATGACAAATTTATGTTGAAATGAAAAAATCATGATTATGAATACAATACCACTACTTACCATTTCAAGATCATTACTAAAGATAAAATGCAAATAGTGGTTTTGTCCATAGCTCAAAAAATTTAAATGCTTAACTTAAGTAAGTTATAATGTTTAAGTATAGTCTGAATAAAAGGTGATTAAAATATTTTTTAGAAAAAAGAAAACTATTATAAAAATTCTAACGACAACCTTGATTAAAAGATATTGGTTTTTAGGGTCCGTAGACTAGATTAAATTGTAATCCCAATACTATAATTTCATATGGAAGAATCATGTTTTAGTAGCTATGTGATAAAATAGGATGGTCCTAAGGTCAATGGTGTATGGATATTATTTTAGATTATTTCTTTTGACCTTATTTAGATGAAATCACACATATGAAAAACAAAAGCCATTTTGGATATTAATGCAATAGGATATTATAATGAATCCCCTATGGACACTCAAAATGGTTAGAGTGCTGGTTTAATTTGATGCCATTTATTTTATTATCCCTATGTAGATATACATTGATAGATAAAAAAACCATTTGGGTAAAAAGATATTATGTATATGTCTTTATAACAACATATTTCTTGTAAAAGCTGAAAATGGTCAGAGTAGCATCCATAAAATACAAAAAAGTGATCAAATTTTACCAATTGATGTCATTCCCTTATCTTTCCCAACACACAACTCCAAAAACCCCTAGCGAATTGTATTAAAACCTGATTACAAAAGGATATATGCATGTTAAAAATGAAAAGGTGTTACTAATTTGGATGATGGTCTAGGCAAGGACAAGAATGCAGCTACAACAAACTGTTGGAGCTTGGAGTTTTATTGCCTGGTAAAATGTCATGGATACCTTCTCTAAAGGTTAATTATAATCAAAATATATAATAGATGCCATTGTACCAATGTGCCAGATCTTCAAATCCAGGATTATCATTGTCAAAGCCATTGATTATAGGACAAACCATGACTTGCTAAGTCACAGTTTTATCCAAAAAGGATCCTTCAAACACAAACCAATGTCCAAAAACTATTATTCACAAATGGTGGTATTGTCAAAAATTAAAAATGGGGGTAATGTTGCAACTAGCCTGGACAATGTCATAACTACTAGTGGAATATCGTGACTGCAACCTGTATATATGAAATTTGAAATTTTTTAAAAATTTCCTTGATCCAATTGACCTTGATAGATTACAAAAACACAACTTGTAACCAAAATTGATTAAATGGGAGAAGGGGTCCCACTATGGTCACTAGAATATAGTCTAAAATGTAAGCATAAAGGATGAAATAATGCAATTTAATCACTCAAATCTTAAACCACCAGTTAATGTCTAAATCCACTAAGATTTATATGGAATTAGATGAAATAACTATTTAATCTTACATTAAAATCTTAGATACTAAATTCTTTAAACCAAGATTAAACAAAAATACAAATAGACTGAGATGGATATACCTTGACTCAGAATTTAGACAGCATGATGGCTTGATGTTGGATGTTGGATGCTTGATTTAATGGATAATTTGACATGGGTTGGGTATGAGAATGTTTGTTGAAGGATTATATTAGTATGAAGAAGTTTTATAAATTGTAGTTAGCTTCCATGGAGGAGGATCCTTGGTTATATATATTTGGGAGGGAAGATCAAGAGTTTAAATTTGAAGTTAGAGGTATGAGATCAATGGCTATGGATTATTCAAGAAATATTAAATTCATTATAAGTCTCTAGTTTAGAGACTTCTATAGACTTGGAAGATCTTATCTAATTCTAGAGACTCCTTGATTATCTTAGGGATAATGGAGGATTGGGTGGGGATTATATAGGGATTAGGTAGGTAATTAGGGACTAGAGATGTAGGAAAAGCTAAGGTGTAGGTTAATAGGTGGGTAGTTAGGGTTATGGGAATTGAAAATTCCCATATAATGGATAACTAGGATTAAATTAGGATAATAGGGATTAATAATAATTAATGAAGGAGAGGGAGGGGATAAGGTTAGTGAATATTAAATAATAGAAGTGGAATATTAGATAAATAGTTGGGATTAGGATTAATTAGTGGGATAAAACAGGTTAAGCAAAATTAGTGTTGACTAATAGGAATATTAGTCAATATTAATGAGTGGGTATATTTAGGTGTATACAAAATGGTTAATTATCTACTAATTACATTTATTATTTTATTTCCACATAGCTCAGCCTAGGGATTAGGCTTGAGATGTTAGTTCTTTAGTTTGTTATGATTTTATTCAGCAATAATTTATTAACTTATTTTGGATTCTTAGATTTGTGATAGACATAATGAAATTTACCTTAAAATAAACCAAACATCTTACCTCAAACCAATTCCTAAGTTATATTCCAAGTGAGGTCACATACCAACTCAAAAATAATGTTTAAGCCATTCAAGACCTTTTTTATAAACCTAGACATGCCTAAGTACGTGTAGTGGGGCCATTTACAACCCCTCATTTGATGAGGAGGTAGTTTAAAATTCCTACATATATGATCAATGTATATAGGATGAAGAAGATCAAAAATATCTTACCAATGCACCCTCTAATTTTGAAATTGAACTACATAACCCATACCTTTTGGTCATATTCCCTAATGTTAAATAAGGCCAATACCAACCATATCTTTTACATATACCATTTGATATAGAATCTATGCCTAATATAATGTATCTTGTCAATACACCACCTAGTGATGAATATCAACAATTTCAATTCAATCAACAACTATTTATCAACAAAGATGAAACCCTTCTTAGATTATTGGAAATGAGTGTAAAATTTTCCATCAATTTCCCCATAGAGAACTTGCGATATTTGGTTAGAACACCCAAAGAAACACCTCTTACATTATTAGAGGACAAAATTTCCTCTATCTAAGATCAAACTTTAAATCAAGCCCTAGTTGTGTTGGATAAAGGAAAGGGTCAACTATTTGACCCTCCTATACAAAGTCAACTTATTACTTCATAAGTACAAGCAACTAATCTGTCTATAGATACTTTAGCTAACTCCTTCACCATATTAAAATTTCAAAATACCATATTATTAGAGTGAAATCCTCTAACAAATAAACCATTATATTTATATACATATCTCATTTATAATTCAAATCCATTTACCAACAAAACAATAGTTGTAGATATGTTTAACACACCCCTAGTTGAAACCAATCTAGTGAGTAATCCTGATTCATATATTCTTGTAGATTATACCAAATAGGTGGTGGATATCTCTCAAATAACATTTCAACTAACATTGGAAACTCAACATAATGTTATTCCATATTCGCCCAAAACTCTTCCTTCCAACATTCCAAGTACCTTAAAACAACAAGTTTCAAAACCACCTAAATCAGAATAAAAAGATGTAACCCAATTAAACAAGTAACTACCAATACTCCAATTCAAAAAGTGTAAATTAATCCCCCACCTCAATATATGGTGACCAACATTGCATTGCAATAAGTTCCAATTAATCCCTAACCAACATTGTCTAACAGTGTGTTTCTATTAGTCAACCACTTACCACTTCTATTCAATAATGGGATTGTTAAAGGAAAAAACATGTTCCCCCTATGAAAAATATTCATAATAGTCAAAAAAATATTCCCCTCCAATCTCAAAAAAAATTGTATAATTTACAACAGAACATTCCTCCATTCAAATTTAAAAAAATCAAATGATGATGAACACAAAAGGAAGTAGGGGTGGGATTTTGAGTATGGGTGCAAGGGAAGAGGAGTATGAGGGAGATAGTGAAAGGGAAAATGATGAGAGGGTGGATTTTTTATATTTTTATGTAGAGAACACTAGGCAAGATGTGATATGTTATGGATTTTTGATTTTTTAAGAAGGTAAGTCATTCCCTTTGGTGAAAGAAAGATATTTGGGTAGTTTAAAAGGGAAATGTTTTTGTTAGATTTTTTTTTAAAATGATGGTGTGACATTATTTTAGGATTTTTATATTTTGTTCTTTATTTTAATAAATAATGGGCTCTTACATGTTTTTGGTCCTTTATAAGTACTATGATTAACTTTGGTAAGGTAGATAGTTCTCAAGCCTTATAAAACTTCTCATTAGGAGTTTTTAGTGGCCTTGAAGGGTGAAAATGACTTTTTAATTTTTTTTTTTACTTTTTCTTACTTTTATTCTTATTTTAGGCTCTTTAATGACTTCTGGTTTGATGGAAAACTTATTTTTCTGGTTGGCTTGTTTTTCCCCTTATTTTGGGCTCTCTATTTCAGTGCATATCCTTTGAAAGGAAGATTCCTCTTAGGTAATTCTTGGACTACTATTTTGAAAAAAGGGGTTCTAGTTTTAAAGAACATTTCAAGGGATAGTTTTATATTATGGTGCCTAGGGGTGGGCCTAATCTAGTTGATTAACAAGTTTATAGGGTTTCTAGAGCACCAAAGAAGTAGTAATGATGTCTAAATGTCTACTATCATAAGATAAAGAAGATTATGGAGGTTTTAAGGTTTGGGATAGGGTGTCACCTTCTCCAAGGATTTTTAATCTTGGGATATTTTTTTGAGAGGGAACAAGTTAAAAAAATGGATCAAGAGGAAAGCAATATGGAGGTTGAGAGGTTGGACATCTTCAAAGAAAGAAAAGGTTTTTGTTATTGGTAGAAGTTTTAGTTGATTCCCTCTATAATGTTTCTCTATATCATACGATGGATTCCCTCTAGAATATAGTTCAAGTTGGATTTATGGGGGTTTGATTGGTCCAATCGTTCTTCCTATATTTTCTGTTCTTGGTAGGACTTTTTGCAGATTCCTTGAAGACTCCACTTCCATAGTTCTCTTTGAAATCCCTTGGGATTTCTATTTAAATACATGGGCCTCCCATTATGTCTAGGATGGCTCAAGATCTAGTCAAAATTGTGTTACCCTCACTTTGGTTCTTGGATGAAAGTATGGGTCTATGAAACCCTCATAGGTTTCCCTGGAAACCTGGACCTCCCCATGTGTCCAGGCTAGTTCCCAATCTAGTTAAAATGGGGTGTTGTTTTCTAATCCTATTAAAATTGGGCTACTGAGCTTAGGTTGGTTTTTACACCAGATAAAATCAACTCTCTTTTTATTTCTTAGTATTTATTAAATCAGATCATTGAGACTTGGACCTATTCTTTTTGAGTCTAGGCTAGTTCCTTTAGTAGTTGAAAGCAATTCTTCTTTTGTTTTATCTATTGGTCTTTTATTTATTTCTTTTTTTGGTTGTTTTTTATTTCCCTAGTTTACTGTTTCTATTTCAACTTCCTATGTTTGTTAGGGGGGCTCCTTTTTTATCTAGGATTAGATTCCACAACTATCAAAGGTGGGTTTAACCTTAATCAGAACATTCCTCCATTTGGGACCTAGTTCCCTCTAAATAAACACCACTCTTAACAAGTTCCTTACTAACAATAAATCCCCTTTCACTAGTACAACTCTAACCAAAGAATGAGTATTCCTAATAGAACCAATCGGTATAGATTCTTCAATATTACATACTACCTCTTTATTTGGGTCAAGTTAGTGTTCCTTTGAATACCCAATAAAATTTTCCCACCTCCTCTCATTCTAGTCCTAATATTTAATATTTATAATAGGTCAAAGATGTAGTTTCATCCATTCAAGTAGGAAATCAAAATAATAAATTTAAATTAGATTACATATGCTCCTATCCTTTGATATGAGCTATCTTAAGATACCTTTTCCACATCATTTTGAGATGCCTAAATTTAAAAAATACAAAGGGAAAGGTGATCCCAAGGAACATCTAAAGGAGTTTTTCATTCCATTTGAAGAGGTTGTATATAGCCCTATATACCTACTTTTTCCCCCCCATAGTTTGGTAAGACAAGCTTTAGAATGGCTCCTTGGTATACCAAAGAATTATGTTGATAACTTTGATGACTTATCTAAGATATTCATGTAACACTTCTCTTTCAATGTCAAACATGAAATGACTATGGTTTATCTATGTTATACTAAATAGTGAGGAGGAAAAAGCTTCACTACTTATTTATAATGGTGGAACTCATTATCCAGTTGAATCCCACATAGAGGTTTGTATGTACATTGGCAATGTTTCCAAAGATCAAGCACTTGAAGACTATGGATAAGAATTACATATCAAATAAATAGCAAATGAAATCTATGAATTTGAGGGATTTTCCATGAATTATGGAACACTTAGGATCCTCTGAGAGTGACCACCATTACAAAAAATAGAACACTTACAATAGGAGTGATTGAACACCTTGTACTTGAGACATTTTTATCCTATTGAAGACACTTCATGGAGATGATTTAGAAAATAAGACCACCATAAAAATGAGATATCTAGCCTTTGTAAACATCCTTCAAAACCATTATTCTCCATTGAATTTTGAAGTGGATAAACAAATGCAAAATAAAATGTTATTTGGATGAACAAGGCATAGTGATATGATGTCACTCTTAGCTATTGGTCATAAATATGGGGCCATGAATAAGCAAGGGATGTATCATCTTATGTGATAGGTGGGAGAGGAAGATGTTTGGTGTAGTACTCATAAAAACATGTTTTATATGTTGAGAGGTAGGACATCATGTAGTTGACTAACATCACAATGTTAATTTTTTGTTTGTAAGCCTTCAAGAAATGGTAGGATTCAATCATGTGTAAGACTATATCATTGGTGATTATTTTGATGTGTGTAATCTCTCTTTGAAGAAATAAAATTATCTTATTGTTTTTGTATTAGGTGCAATGTTCACTATCAATCTATAGTTTGATGTATCACATAATCTCAAGCCTATTTATGCAAATACATTTGAATAAGCTATTTCCAATGGGATATAGATTGAGAAATCTCTCATCGAAAAATGGATAATCAAGCTTCACTCTCATAACCAATATCAAAATAAGGCTCAAACACAAGATCATATGCAAGCACAAATAAGTACATTAGAAGCCTAAATAGTTAAATAGAAATATAAATGTTGTAGGAGATGGGATAACTGAGTCTAGACATGTGAAAATGGAAAAAAACCCACCTATTCATGAAAACCCACCTAATCAACCTTTCACATTGTAGAGACAACCTCCCAAGATGAGGTCATTATCAAAATAGATTTTTTTGTCATCTTGGTGAGCCTATTGAGATGGTTTTTCGAAGTCTAGTTTTTTCTAACATTATCATTTGGCCAATGCCAAAACCATTTCCAAAAAACTAACCTAAACCTAATTGGTATAATTAGAATGAATTTTGTGATTATCATTCAGTTAAAGGACATTATATTCACAAATGTGTGTAGCTTCACCATCTCATCCAAGATTTTCTTTAAAGTGGTGAAATAACACTGGATAATGTGGCCATGAAATCTAATCAAGATTTGGGTATTTATCAAAACTCTTTTTCATAGCATAATGCCAATAAAAATCATAATAAACCTCCTCAAAATTAGAATTAGAGATAGAACCAACAACAAAAAAACTAGAATCAAGGTCAATATACCCATTCCAATTAATTTAATTATAAAAATGTCCCTTATGACTATAATTTTGTAGGTCACATCACTAGTGGATATATCACTACCATTAAGATCAATCCTAAGATGATTTTTAATAACATATGATGACTTGTGCCATCCATTTTAGGACCTCCACCTACATTTTCTAGTAATCCTCCTTTGGACTATAACAGCCCAAATGTTAATAAATAGACAAGAATTACCATTTTAGGCCTTCACACCCCTTCTTATAATTATTATAACCCTCTAATGACTCGAGGCTACACAATTGTAACTCAACACTTCAAGGTTACCATTCAATGTACTATTCTTCCTCCAAAAAACCCATTAGAGGTCTTCTACCTAAAAATATCAATCCAATTGCTCCTATTAATGATAATCCTTATGATATTTTGGAATAATTATAAAATACACCAACACAAATTTATATTTTAGATATTTGACATATGTCAAATGTCCATAAGAACATATTAAATGATTTTCTAAGTCAATCTTAAGGTCCAAAGTGATATTGCACCTAATAAATTCTAAATGTTTATGAGTCATTTGGCTCCATTCCAAAAACTCACCTATGATGAAATTGATACGTCATCCCTTGGACCTTTGCCTAATAACCCTCTTTACATAAATGCTCATTTTTCAACATAAAGTTAAATGAGTCCTCTTAGACAATGGTCCAGGGTTAAATATTGTAACTTTAAATATGGTCAAACACTTGGGATACACAAAAATAGATCTTAAACTAGAAACCACTACTATCAAAACATATTTTACTTATGATAATTCATGGTTATAGAATGATGATTTTCTAACTACTACCAAAGAACAAAGTATCTTATTCCAAATAGGATAATGGATAATCAAGCCTATAAGGGCAAAGGCTTAGGGGCAAAGTGTAGAGAGGATTACATAACATGATTAGTCAAACATTAGTCCATTAATCCAAAGGAAAAATGCATAAGAGTAAACTAAATTAAGTCTATCTCTTCATGTGGGAATTACTAATGATAATGAAAGATAAATGAAAGAAAACAAGAAATCTATACCTTCCCAAGTGAATCCATTCTCCAAAAGTGGCTCTAAAGCATGTTCTTCCTTGATCAAGCATTATTTGATCCAAAACTTAGAAGTTTTGATTGACAGATATTTCAAGAACACAAAAATAACATAGTAACAATGAATTCTCTGAGAAGAGATGCTTTATTACTCAAGATCACAATACAACTATGTGCTTATCTCTAGGAAGAGATGTTCGATTTCCATTTCAGGTTACATCTTCATTTATACACATTTTGAAAGTAGGAGGAGGATGTGGAAGGTCACCAATATCAAGAGAGATTAAGTGGTTCAACTTCCATGATTTAAAATAATGAAAAATTCAAGGAATTATTATTTCTAAATACTTACTATTTTTTAGACTAAACTACTAAAATTAAAATTTGGGGTACTTCCATTAGGTTTTTGGGGGTCAAAAACCATCGAGCAAAGCTCCATGCCATCTCACCATGTTCTCCTCATTATTATATTTCTAATGGTTTAAATTGGGAGTCAATTGGAGCTAAGGTGTAAAAGTTATGGCTCCCAAATGTTCCATCATCAAATGGGGTAGAACCGTCACCTAAATTGTTGCCCAGATCATTCCTCCCTCCTTGAGAAGAAATGGTCCCCATTGCATTAATATTGCTCATCAAGTGTGGTAGTTGTGTCTTAATTTGATTCTCTATGAGCCAATCACCTTGGTTGCTAAGCTAGCCCCTTTTGACCACTTGATAAAGCAGAATAGAGCATCCTCTTATTGTCTTCATCCAGGTGTCCATAATCTAATCCTCCTCCATTGGAACAAAACTCTATGGATTAAGCTCATCAATGTCTAGTTATTATTCTATGATTGACGTGTCTAATAGAGGTTGATGAAGGATATCCATGTTGAATATTAGATGTATACCAAGGTAGGCTAGTAGGTTCAACTCAAAAGCATTTTCTCCAACTTTTCTGGTGATGGTGTAGGGACCATATCTAGAGGTCAAATATTTTTGTGTGGGCCTAAAATTAATTCCTTCTAAATCCATAACCAAACCTTGTCACTAAAATTAAAATGGTGTGTAATCCTATGTTTGTAATGGTGTTGCTCATACTTCTGATTCATCTTCTCCAAGATGTCATGAACTTGTTGATGGATGTGTTGCATTTGTTCAATGAACTTTGCTACTTTTTTTACCTCATATTTTCCATGGGGTGTGTATTCCATGGTGGATAATGGAATGGATATATCAATTGGTACCATGGGTTGGAACCCAATGCATAATTGGAATGGACTATGCTTTATGGAGCTATGTAGGGCACAATTGTATCCATGTTGTATGAAAAGAAGCCCCTCATCCCATGTGCATAGATGTTTGGAGTGATACATCTAAATCATGTGAAAAATAAAGTAGTTCACCACCTTTATCTAACCATCAGTTTATGGGTGGAAGGATATGGACTTCATCCACTTGGTATTCATCATCTTCCATAGAGTAGACCAAAAGATGCTCAGAAACCTGCTATCTTGATTTGAGACAATGGACTTGGGGAGACCACAATGGAGCCATACATGACTAAAATATAGTTGAATAGTTTATTCAATAGATATATTTTTATTATAAGCAATCATGATAGCCATTTTTTAAAAATGACCAACTACAATAAAAATATAGTCCTTGCCATGTTTTAAAGTGGGCAAACATGAGAGAAAATCCATTGAGACAAATTCCCAAGGCCTAGATGGTTTTGGTAATGGCATGTACAATCCTTACTTCTTATTTTTTGGCTTGGATATCACACATGGGGTGAAATATTTGAGATAAATTTCCATATCTTTTCGTATATGGGGCTAGTAGAAGTGTTTTTGAGAACTACCAATGTCTTTTCTACACCAAAGTGTCTAGTTGTCCTACTAAAATGTGCTTCCCATATCATATTTTGTTGCTCTACAACTAGAACATAGATATACCCCATATGATAAAAGACATTATCTTACAAACATAAATCAAAAACATGTTTACCTTTTTGAAGCACCTGATATGTATTAGCAAAGGTAGGATCTACTTCATATAAATCACCCCAAGTGGCAGTCTCATGTCTGAACAGGTCAAGAACTATTGTGAGTGTAGTAATTGGTGGGTGGCTCAAAAAATATATGGCCATATTTAAACTCCCCTTTTTATGTTTTATTATTAGATGGAATTGCTATAGATATGTGGCCCACTTTTGGTGCCTCTCATTTCATAGTTTACTCTACATCTGGATGAATTCCAATGGTTTGTGGTTAGTGTGGATGACCATCTCTTTCCCTAAGATGTAGTGTTTCCATTTTTTATAGGATTGAAAAATGGCATAGAGATTCTTATCATATGTTGGGTATTTCCTAATTATATCAATGAAAGTTTCATTGTGGTATGTAATAAGATGGCCATGTTGCATGATGACAACTCCCGTGGCATATTCAGATGCATCTATCATCAACTCAAAAGGTTGACACAAATATGACAAGGTAAAAATAAGGGCTAAGAAAAGTTTGTTATTCAAATTCTCAAATTCCCTTTGTTTTATTTCACCCCAATTAAATGTATCTTTAGCTCCTCCTTTAATTATTTGGGTTAGTGACCAAGCAACATGTGAAAATCCAAGAACAAACTTGTGATAGAAACTTATAAGACCTAAGAAGCTATGAAGTTATATGAGCGTCCTTTGTATAGGCCATTTTCAAATAACCTAAATCTTCTCTAGATCAACATGGACCCCTTCCTCATTCACAATGTACCTGAGGTACTGAATTGTTTTCATCTCGAATGTGTATTTTTTGAGATTTGCATACAACTTGTGCTCCTAAAGAGTTTGAAGCACCTTACAAAAATGTTTCAGGTGTTCCTCCCATGTTCTGTTATAGATTAGTATGTCATCTAGATATACAAACATAAATGAGTTGGTGAAGGGTCATAGGATGTCATCCACCATCCTCATGAAGGTTGCAGGTGCATTAGTTAAGCTAAAAGGCATAAATAACCATTTGAAGAGCCCCTCCTTAGATTTGAATGTAGTATTTTAGACAAATGGAATTAATGGGAATTTGGTGATAGCTAGAGTTTAGATCAATTTTGGTAAAGAACTTCACACCATGGAGTTGGTCTAGGTGGGCATCAATCCTGAGGAGGGTGTAGTGATTCTTCACAATGATTTTATTCAAGGCTTGATAGTTAATACAAAGCCTCCATATTCCATCTTTTTTTGGTGCTAGGATAATTAGGCTACCACAAGGTGAAGATCTTGGCCTAATGTGACCCTTTTGGATCAATTATTGAATCTATCTCTTTATCTCATCATTCTCCAAAATTAATCTACAATACATAAGACTGTTAGGCAAAGGTGATCCTGGGACAAAATTGATAGAATGTTTTACCTGGCAGTGCAGTGGAACTCCTGTGGGTGACTTGAATATGCCATCATATTCTCCTATGATTTTTCCCATCTGATTTTATTATTGTGTTTATTGTATAGTTAGGACTGCAACATCAACTTTCTTGGATTTTTATGGTTTGACCATTATGAGAATGAATTACTTTGTCTTATCCACAAATATCTTACATTATTTGGCACTGATCAGGGAGATAGATGTGGGAGGTGGTACCTATGGTACCTTATATAACTTTATTCCAAGAGTGAGGATGATTCTTCAAGTTCATGATTCATAGATTCCATGTCGATCATACATGAATGACTGACCAAGGAGTACATCACAAACATCTAGATTAACCACATCACACAGGACTTAATATTAAAAAGGTTTTATTACATATGAAAGAAGACACTGATGGGTGACACAGAGGTCTATCCTTGGGCTCAACCATCTAATACTATATGGATTTGGGTGAGGTTTCATGGATAGATTTAGACTTTTCATAACTTTAGCAGAGATTAAATTCTTTTGACTCCCACTATTAAGAATGAAATGTAGAGGCTTACTTTTTACCCATAATTAGGAGTGAAATAATCTTTCCTTGCCATTTGGCCTTTCCTCATGGATTTGTGAAGTAATGATGGTATCAGGCTCAACATCTAAAATCTCTTCTTCATTTTCTTTGACTGTAGGTTGTGTATGAGACAGAGTAGTAGATGTCGAGTATTATGACTCAGAAAGTAGTGACTTGATGGCTCAACATTCTTCTTTGGAGTGAGTTCCAATTTTGTGATAATCACACCATTTTATAGTCTTCCCCTTCTGGGGTTTCTTATCTTTAAACTCCTTTTTCTTCCAATTTTGGCCTTGTGTTTGACCTTCCTTATCACTTTTCCATTTTGAAGGGTAACTCTTCATATTCTTTCTTCCATGCTTCTGCTCAATCTTCACTACAAACTTGTATGCCTCACCGAGGGTTTCCAAATTGAAGAGTTCCATTTCCCCCCATATGTACCATCGTATTCCACCATGATATTTGAGAGTCTTATGTTTCTCACTTTCTTGGATGCCTACCCTTATAGATAGAGAATGAAAAATGTTTATGTAATCTTGAATAGATTGGTCCTTACCTTGGTAAAGTTGTTGCCACTGTATGTACAGATCATCATATGCTCCAATGGGATAGTATTCTTCCTTTACCACTTCCATGAAATCATCCCAGGTAGGTTCCACCTCAAGACCAATGTCATTTATATTGAACCTCTTTTGTATACTTCCCACCAATTTTTCACAAGCAATGATGATTTCAAAAAAGCAAAAGTGATCTTTTCTCCATCAGTGAATTTATTTATAGATAAGTAGGAAGATAATTGATCCAACCAAGTTTCTAATGCATCAACATTGATTTTTCCTTCAAATTTAGGAATGTCAAAATTCACCTAAACTTTGAAGGGTGTTGGGGCACTGAAAGGATGTTCTATGGATGAGGAGCCAAGAAGTGTAGATGAGGAGTTAGAATTTCCCATCAAGAGTTATCAAAGAATTTGAGAAAATTATTGTAGCATATATGCTTGTTGTCATTGGAGGTATTCATTGACAATTTCCTTGAAAGGATCGGATGTCTCGGTGTCATCCACCATTTGAAGTTGTTTGGAATGAATAGGTGGATAGTTTGGAAGCTCTATTGTTTTCCACCCAAGCTTCTTGTAGGCTAACCTCATCCTCAAGATCATACACTCTCAAGACAAATTGCTCTAATACCACTGATAAAAAACATATAAGTATTGATTGAAAAATATTTTAATAACACAAAAATAACATAGTAATAATGAATTCCCTGAGAAGAGATGTTTTATTACTCAAGATCATAATACAACTATAAGCTTATCTGTAGAAAGAAATGTCTATTATCCATTTCAAGTTACATATTAATTATTACACATTTTGAAAGTAGGAGGAGGATGTGGAATGTCACCAATCTCAAGGGAGATTAAGTGGTTCAACTTCCATGATTTAAAACAATACAACATTCAAGGAAGTACTATTTTTAGAAACTTGCCATTTTTTAGACTGCACTACTAAAATTGAAATTTGGGGCACTTACATTGGGTTTCGGTGTTTAAAAACCATTGAGTATATCTCCATTCCATCTCACCATGTTCTCCTCATTCTTAGCTTACCAATAATTTAAATGAGTCAATTGGAGCTATGGTATAAAGGTTATGACTCCCAAAAGTTCCATCATCAATTGGGGTAGAACCATCACCCAAATTATCACCTAAATTGTTGCCCAAATCATCCTTGTCTTTATCAACAATGATGTAGACACAAAAATTAAGTCACACACATGTGTAACTCTTTGTGTTTAAACCCCCCTTGAACCCCTTTTCAATAATAATAATAAGCCTTCCTAACCCATGATTTTCCCCTCACACATTTAATTAATTTAAAATATTTAATTAAGTTAATTAAAAACCACTTATGCCACCTTACCTAGCCACCTCATCCTAACACTAATTCTTACCATCTGAGTCACCTCAAGACTTAGTCCCCTTATCCTAGCTACCCATGACTTGTTCTCACCCCAAAAATAAATTCCTAACCAACTATATCCTTATTAACCTCTCATTTCTACCATTTCCTAATGGATACCACACATGGCACAAGAAATAATAGAAAACAAGCTAAATATATCCCTTTTACCTATTCTCATACCACCAACATCAGTCAACCCATGATTGACATCGATGGGATCACTGACTTTAGTTACTTAAGCCAAACTCCAAACTAATGTTCAGGCTAGCAAAAATTAAAAAACTCATTTTTATTCACATATAGGCTTTTGGCATCCAACTTTCCACATCTTAGCTTACTATTATCTTATAAAATTCAATCTAGATTAGGAACCAAGCTCTTGAGAACCAACAACAAACACTTATTTTCTCTATTTCAGGCATTGGTTCAACAAGCCTTATAGGAGCCATCCATCCAACACTTATCAATTAATCACCTCTTCAGCTAAGTACATCACTTATTCTATAAGTCCTTAAGTAGTTACTTTATAATCACTTTATATCTACTATTTATTATTTTACACATTCCTGACTGAACCCTCATGAAGGAGTTATAAAGCTTCCCCACTTATTACCCCTTGTTTTAACACACCAACCCTCTGACTAGATCCATCTAAATAATGCTCTCTCTCTCACACACAACTCTCCCCAACCTTCTATACTTGACCAAAACCATTTCCTAGACCCAAAAAATCCTTCTATAAGCTCCTAGGAAATTCTTACCCCTACTGACATCAGTTGCCTAACCGATATCAGTCACACTTGCTCATCGACCATGGTAGCCTAACCGACATTGGCAACTATAGATTTTTAGTAAACTTTATAAAACCTACCCAATAACTTCCAAACTACAAACTAAATATACCACCTGCACTCTGTTACTCTTTATTGCACTCAAGTTGTGAATAATGGTAACATTATCTCTCTTTTAATCTTTTTTTCCTCTTTCTTTGTTATTTATTACTCTTTTGTTTCTCAAAAGTGGACTGTCATCTCTAAGAAAGTTTTACAATTCTTGGAACAAGCGTGTAACTTGACAACCCACTCATATATCTACGAATAGATATTTTTATGGTAGTGTTTTCTTACTTGAAGGTATTCCTCCCTAGCCAAAGAGGAGTTCTCACAATGTATGGATATGGCACACAAACCAATCTAGGTTCATTCTAATCAATTATCCCTATCCTTCTCTATTTTTCTTTAGACTTGAAATAGACACAATTTTAGTGAAACATTTCTGGCATGCCCGATGGGACCCTAGATTTTTCATTGGGTTTATTGCTTATTTTAAGAATTCATATATGTGCATTATAGTGAAAATTTCATTTCTTGCACTTTCTCCTTCTTTTCTCCCTCAAAGCAAAAAATTCAACATTTTATTTTTTATTTAAGGGTAATAAATTGAAATTTCTTCTTCCTTGCCACTCTTCTTTTCTCTTTGCATCTAAAAGAAATTTATTATTTTTCTTAAAATTTAAAAGAATCTCTTATTTATTTATTTCTTGCATACACATTACAATAGTGAATTTTACTCTCTACTCCTATTTCATCATTATTTTCATTCAAATCTAAAAATTTTAGATTTGGGTTTAAAACTTACTGCACTTCATTATTTTCTTGCTACATATTAGCCTAGTTAATTATAAGAATTATGAATGAATTGTAGTGTAACTATGTTACACAACAAGATCACACTCATAAAAACAAACATCTAAACTCACCTAAGATAAGGCCCATCAAGATTTCATCACTTGGTCGATCACCTTACCCTACCCAGCTATCTTACTTGGATTTCACCACCAAGGGGAGAACCCACTCCATTCTCTAGTAGAATATAAACTCTAGGTAGAAGGTATATTTTGGCTAAGTGGCTTAGTTTGGCTTCAAGTCCATGAAGTGTAGGGAAGAAGATCTTATAACAAGCCATGAACCTGGTCTAACACAAATTTCCTCTTGATCACTAAAACTAACTTGAAACTAGCTCTAGATTACTTTTTATTACCTTCGTTAACCAAATTCTCTTCTCACTATCTAATTAAAGCATAAGCCAACATGAGACTAAAACTAATCTCTATGAGTTAATAATTAGTGGCTATATGTTATTTTTCTACTTTTTTATTACCTTCTATATTTTGGAATTGGTGAGGTTTTTTCATTGATTCACAAAGTCAACACTATTTTTAATACTCAGGTTGTATAACTTGTTATATTAGGTTTTTTGAGTGTTCTTTCTTCTTACATAGACCTTTCACATCCTTTATTTTACCTATATTCTACATTTGGGTTTCTAAAATGTTAGATTTTCCATCTCCCAAGGCATCACAGTGACTGACATCAATTAATTCAACTAACATCAATAGAATTTAGCCTATCAACATCAGTTAATCCCATTGACATCGGTAAACTTTGACTAACAACATCAGTCAAGTGACCGATGTTGGTGATTATTTAATTTTAATTTTCTCAAAATAGCAAGATAAAATAACCCACTTACCTGCACCCAAACTTGGTTTTTCCTTATTCTATCACTAATACAAAGTATTAAGACTATTTATACTTCTTCTTCATGGTATTGACATGAGCCCAAGCCAAACTTCTTACTGATTACATAAGCTAGCAACTACTTCCACCTTACCCTCTTGTTTTTTATTCTATAATGGAGTATACTTCAAATACAGAGCATACTCCTAGCCCCAACCAAATTCTCATTGTGCCTAAAGGAGTTCAATATTTTGCTAAATTTCTTGATCACAATGTGGTAACCCTTCAGCATTACCTTACCATGAGCTAAACCCACAATTCTTCAAGTGACCCACTATATGGTATTCAACCTCTATATGGAGACAACTTTAGTTATAGCTATCTCCACTACTTTCCCCATGGTTACTCAAACTACCACTTTGAGAAGTAACCTAACCATAAATAATGTCCAAAGTTTATCATCTAACTACCCAATCTCACCTAAACCCTAACATGAATTCCCTAATTTAACAACCACAAGTAGTTCAATCAAGTCTCACCCCATTTCAAAATTTGGTGGTACCTATTCCATCTACTCTCACACCTATAATTACCCAAGTTATGACTCACCCTTCATCTAGTGTAGCCATGCCAATAACCCAGCCCATAATAACAACATCTAACTAAAGCATAATCTCTAACCTAATGGGACAAACCCCTTTTCTTTCTACCCTTGAGCCTATGACTCATATCTTTATGTCGTGCCAACACAACCTCAACAAGTTATGTCATATGCTCCCTCTACTTCCTATTAGGTTCCCTATAACTTAGGGGGTATCTCTCAAACCGATCCCCCTCTAGACCTCATTAAGATGTTGATAGACAAGATGTCTAATCTAAAGACATCCATTTTAGGTTTAAAGAATGTGTTATCTTATGATCAGATATGCAATGAACCCATCCATCCTTATATGACTATTTTCCCTTATCCAAGCCAATGGGAACTCCCCAAATTTACTTATTTCCAAAGTAAATAGGACTCACAATAGCATTTATGAACATTTAGACACGTTTGTTATTTAATATGGCACACTGATGCATTATTATTTCACACTTTCCCTATGTCTCTTTTGGGTGCTACCCTAGATTGGTATAGCTCTATACCTTAGTACTCCCTTTTCTCATTTACCCAACTCACACAAATATTCCTAGACCATTTCTCAATTAAAATTTCTAAAAAGGTTTCTATTATAGACATTTATTAAACAATTTGATGATGAGTCTATCACAGATTTTGTCACTCGCTAAAGAGGCTTGATCAATCAACTCTTCTTATCCTTACCCCAACCTGAGTTGATTGAGCTCTTCTTGAGTACATATGCTAAACACATTTCATCCACACTCTAAGTACAAACTTTCCTCACATTTGATGAGGCCTTTACAGTGGCATGGAAACTCAAGATTTGGGCTATAGATGAAGGTAGAGTCAAATTGTGTAGTAAGAACACCAATTCTAAATTGAATGACTCCTCTTCTTCTAAAACTTATCCTTATAGCTAAAAATATAAAGGCTCTACCAATGCAGTGGTCATTAGATCATATTTTTCCACAACCATAAACTAACCTAATTCTTTGACTTCATAAAATCTAACCAAGCAATTCTAACAACAGTATGAATAAAGACAATACACTCACATTGGGGAGTCATATACTTCTATTTTGGAGAAACTATTACAACAAGGTGTCATAACCCTTCCTCAAATCAAACCTCCTATATGGTTTGACCCCTCTCAACTTATTCTAACTTGGTACAAGGAGGATGAGTTTTACAGCTACCATTGAGTTAAAGGCTACAATTTTAATAACTATAAAACATTCAAAAAAATTGTTTAAGACATTCTTGATAGGGGTGATCTTGTCTTAAATAATCCTAATGCACCCACTAATCAAAATATCGATGTGTTCAAATAGCCTTTTCCTAACCATTCGCCCAATCATAATATTGTTTAGACCACAACTAACTCATGTGATTATAATATCCATATAGTTAATATGCCCTTTCCTTTACCTCTAGTTCAACCTCTCCCACAACAAGAGACACCCATTTTATCGACTCCTCTCCCACAGTCAGTAGCATTTATTTTTCCTATTCTTCCTCCTTAGGTAGAAGAGATTATTTCACTCATTTCACTCCTACATGAGGAATAACCTCCTTTACCACTCCTTTTTCCATTAAAGGAGCCTATATTACTAGTTCCTTTTACACCAATGTTACCTATCCTCTTACCACTTGAAGACCATGCCTTACCCATTCCATAACCACATGTTGAGGGGAACATCATTCCTATGTTATAACCTATTAAAGAACCCTCTTCACGTACCTCTCCTCCACTGATAGAGAGTAATACCCCATCCACTCCACCTTTGCACCTGGAAGAGTTAGTGTTATCTATTCTTATATTAGATGAGAGACCTATTGTACCTACTCCAATTCTACCACTTTTACCACTTCTTTTACCTATGGAGGATCATACTTTACCTATTCCTCACCCACATGTTGAGGGAGAATATTATACCCATGCTATACCCTCTTGAAGAACCTTCTTTACCTACCTCTCCTCCACCTATGGAAGACCAAACATCTTCTCCTATCTCTATTGATGAAGACCCTATTGTGGCTCTTTCTTGTCTTTGACCCAAGGTAGCAGAGACCAACAATTTCCCTCTTCCTCAATCACCTTAGCCTTATAAAGAATCAAGTATAAGGCCTATGTCAACTTCATCTAAACCCTTCTCATGATTTGTGAAAAGTCTAGAATTTATTAACTCCACGAAGCTAGATCATGTAGCATTTTAAGACCAACTTAATACTCCTTATCCTACACAATGAGTATCGACCTTTACTAATAACCCTCTTAATACTCTTTACCCCAAGGTCTTTGGAAAATCTAGAGATTCTTCACCAAAATAACCATAAGCTCATCCATCTATGTCAAAACCCTCACCCTCATAGGCATCTACCATATTAAAGCAGATCAAGTCTTTAGGCGTACATCCTATCTCTAATATAATTCATCCATAGGTGAAATTAGATCAACTCTCCAACCACAAGTTAGAGTTTCATGGCTTGAACTAAAAAAAATTGTTAAGCTTCCTATATCTTATCGATCCTTCCCTCTTTAACCCTCAACTTTACCATTAATTTTAGGACAACACTCCTCTACTGTAGTTAGATTATCACTAATCCAAGTGAAAGAAAAGGCTAAGTTACATCCACTACTACATCTTCCACCTAGTAAGCCTTTCACATCTGAAACCATGATATCTAACACCAAAAAATGTTATTAAAACATGTAACTCCACCACCACAAAACAAGGCACCACACAAAATCACCCCTATAACTCCTAAACAAAAGAGGGTGTCCACTCTTATTACCACAATAAGTGCTAGCCCACTCATAGGCTCTCAGAGCTTTTTCCTATGTTAGTTTTTTAAATATTCCATAATAAATCTTCCTCCCATTAATCCTTATAGCCCTCTTGGACTGAATCCATCTTGGTTTAATGATACATAAGTGTGTCTATATCATCATTCACCTAGACATAATACTAAGAGTTGTAAAGCTCTCATAATAGTTATTCAATAACACTTTGATGTTGACACTCTCTTTGATGATACTCCCATTAACCTTCCTATTATTTCACCTCTATCATCCATAATGCCTCATATTGTTCCACCTAAATTTAAACCTAAAGATGTTGGCATACCCCCTTTACCATCTCCTTCACCTATGTTTTAGATCAACACAGTTAATGTGGCCATGTGGTCAAAAAATCAAAAGGATAAAGGTAATAAAAAGTCATTACTCCTTGGGCTCATCCATTTTCCTAAGATACTCCTCCAAATCCCAAGATTTATATCTTAGGTGCCTCAAAACTAACATCTTCAGACATTATTCAAAGCTTGATGGTGAAATAACTTCACCAAACTTGTATGAAAATGTCCTTATATGAGTTAATCCAAAACTTAACCTAGCACTGTCAAAATTTTATTAGTGCCTTGCAAGTTGTTAAGGTACAACCTGATGATCCCCAACCTCTTATAACTTTGGTCAACTCTCGTAATTCCATCTCCCTGATTTCCTTTAGTAATTTGGAAATTCCACTTCAACACCTTGAAGATCAAGATTTTGCCCTTTTTATTACTGTATATATTGATTAAACTCATGTTAAAAGAGTCATGATCAATGAAGTAGATAGTATTAATATTATTTCCACCCATGCCTACAAACAACTAGATCTTCTCGATAATTGCATGTCTCAAACCAATGTGGTGCTCTTCTCTTTTAATGATACCACAACTACTATGGTGGGCACTATTATCTTACATATCCATGTTAGTCCTTCCACAATTCTTGATATCTTGTATGTTTTATAAGTAGAGTTCTAATATAACATACTTCTTGGATGACCTTGGATACATGTTATGGCATGTGTACCCTCAACTTTGCATTATTGTTTCAAGTTTGAGCATAATGGGCAAGTGCATGTTATACCTATCAACCTACCTCTATTTAAAACATGTAACATGATTTATAGTCCCAATGATGTTCTCATTCCATTAAAGACATCATCTTCTCTGCATGATACTTCTAAAGCTTCCACAAGCTCCACTACCTCTATTACACAAATACTGACAACACAAATTCCTGACAAAGATCCCATGGAGGAAACTTTCAAACATTTGTCACTTGAATAATATCATTTATTGACACTTGACATGTTCCATACTCCAAAATGGTAATGAAATATTCATATGCACCTAAATTATGATCCCCGTATTGGGATGGTCATTCCTTATGAGGCCCCTAACCTTCAAACTAATTTCACATATGGGGGAATCGATCAGGATCCCACTATCGACAATCCATCCTCTTCACCACAACCATATCTATGACTTCTCTTTCCTGGGAAAGCCTAGTTTTTCTCACACCTATCTTTATAGGTGTGCCTAGAAAGGATTTGGTTTGATTCATTAGGATTATGGTGTTCATATGCCCATTGAATATCCCACTAGTAAAACCATTGAAAATTTCAAAAATAGGGATGGAATGGGTTATGATGAACCAACTAAACTCACCAAAACTTCCCATGTACTAATTATTGAAGATCGATTCTCTCCTTCTACACCTTCTCCACCATCACCTATCAAATTAAAGGTATCTATACCTCTTAATTTGTTTTCAATAAATGCCATCTATTTAGGGCCTTTCACCTATCACCAAGGTAAGGAAACAAGGTCCTTTCCTCTCATTCACCTTGAAATTATTGATGAAGTCTCTCCCACTATTAACACTATCCAATATCAGGATGATGATGCTATTCACATACATGGGTGTAGATGATTCCTATATCCAATGATCACTCCCATCTAAAACATAAGCTATGTTAAATGAATCAACTATTGACATCAATTTACCCTCTCACGATAATCCCCATGTCCTCAAGATTAACCAATCTTTGGATTCCTCTGAGCAAGCTAATTATGCCACATTTCTTAATACCCATACCAAAGCCTTCACTTGGTCTTATAATGACATACCTAGTATTGACCCCTCTATCATCACCCATAACATTATCACCAATCGAGATGTTAAACCTGTTAAGCAAAAGCTTCATAAAATTCATCCTTGTATTACTCTCCTTATAAAAGAAGAGCTCCAATACCTCCTTTTTGTTAACTTTATCCAACCCATCGACTACCCACAATGGGTTTCTAATATTGTTTTTGTCATAAAAGTGATTAAAGGAATATACATTTACACTTACTACCATGATCTAAACCTCGCTTGTCCAAAAGATAACTTCCTATTCCCAAGTATCAAACAACTTGTTGATCTAATAGACAACCATGAGATGCTATCACTTATGAATGGGTTCTCAGGATATAATCAAATCCTAGTTGATCTTGAAGATCAACACAAGATAAATTTCATTACCCCATAGGGGACTTTTTGTTATCAAGTCATGCCTTTTGGTATGAAGAATGTTGGTGCCACCTACCAATGTGCTATGACTTATATCTTCCATGATCTCCTACACAAAATTATGAAAGATTATGTTGATTCCTTATTCAAAAATTCTAAACTTCACCAAGATCACTTGATGATTCTCAAAATCATATTTACTCATCTCCTCTAATATAGCATTCAACTAAATCCAAAGAAATGTGTCTTCAATGTCTTTTTTGGTAAGATCTTAGGCTTTATCATTTCTCTCCATGGTATTAAATTCAACCCTAATAAGGTTAGAGAAACACTAGAGATGCCTCCACGTACTAATATCAAATAACTCTATAGCTTGCAAGGCAAAATTTAATCAATCTTCCACTTTATCTCCTAGTTGTCAGATTGTTGCCAACCCTTTCACTATCTCCTCAAGAAAGATGTCTCCTTCCAGTGGAAAATAAATTTCTAAGAAGATTTTGACACACTCAAATAGTATCTCCTTTCCCCACCAGTTCTTATTCCACCAAAGGAAAATCAACCTTTCTACCTTTACATCTCTACAACAGACTATTCTCGGGGTGTTATGATTGCATATCGAGATGATCACCTTCAAGAATAGGTGGTTTGCTACATAAGTTTCACACTTATTGATTATAAGACTTGATATACCCATATCATAAATATTTACCTCATGTTGGTCTTTTCAACCTCTAAGCTCTGCCACTATCTCCTAAATCACAAAACCTACATGGTCACCTATACTGATCCCCTCAAATACATGCATTCCAAGCCATATCATAGCCAACATGTAGCTTGATGGCTCATACTCCTTGCTAAATTTGACTTAGAGTTTATTCAACAAAAGTCTATCAAGGGGAAAATGATCACTGACTAGTTAGATGCCACTAATTTACCTAACAACTAACCTTCAAACCTTGAATTCCTTGATGAATTCATCATAGTGCTCTCCACTGATGGCATCTCCTATTGAATGATGATGTTTTTTGATGGGTCTAAATGTTAATATGGTGGGAGTACGAGGGTCATTCTTATTCCTCTAGATGGTAATCATATGCCTTTATCATTTAAACTATATTTTGAATGTACTAACAATATGGTTAAATATGAGGCTTTGATCTTAGGGCTTCAAATGGCTATCTTCTTGGGTATAAAATCAATAACCATTTTTGGTGATTCTCAACTAGTGGTTAGTTAGGTTAATGGTTCCTGTCTATGTAAAAATAAAAAAATTTAGTGGTATAAACATCATGTAGATACACTATTAGGATCATTTGACTCCTATCTCTTACAAACTATTCCTCAATTTATAAATAAGTTTACTAACACAATGGCTTCACTTGCTTCACACATGCCCTCTTCACCCTCTTCCTCAAAAATCTATATGACCATGCATCACTTAACATTACCCTTGTATGTATCAACTAACATCATTTTTATTAGAAATTTGACATACAACCGACATGAGTTATGGTACAAGAAACTCATGGATTATCTTTCCTTTTCTATTACCCCTTATGATTTCTCCAATAATGGGTGATGTTCCTTCATAAGAGGTATCGCTCGTTACACTATGCTAGGGGGACTTCTCTATAAGTGAGGTTTTGATGGTCTCCTCCTTAGATGCCTCACTAGTACTAAGGCTTCCTTCACTATTAAGGAATTCCATGATGGGATTTTGGTGGACATTTCAATGGTCACATAGTTACCAAGCATATCTTAAGACTCAGCTATTATTGGCCAACACTCCATCAAGACTGTGGTGATTATGTTCAACATTACATCAAATGTCAACAAGCTAAGATCCTTCACATTTAAAGTCATGCATTACAAGTTGCCAAAGAATTCTCACCCTTATTCCAATAGGGCTTGGATCTAATCAATGAAATTAACCCTCATTCATCCCTTTATCACCATTATATCATTACTACCACTGACTACTTCACCAAGTGGGTTGAGGCTATTCCTCTCATCTCTACTAAGGCTGACAAAATTATTGACTTTATCAAACATCACATCATCTATCATTTTGGTGTCCCACATAAAATTATAATAGATAACAATAAATATTTCAACAATAAGACTATTCAAAATCTTTATGATACCTTTGGAATCAAATTAAGCTTCTCATCTCCATACTATCTGTTGATGGAGGAAATTGCACTCGAGGCAAGGAGGTCAAACTCCTACCTTCTCCTCACAACATGGAAACTCCCCTCTCGACTGTGGGACTGGTGAAGCTGGAGGGGAGAGTCTCTAGGTTGATATATCATTGTTTGTTCCAGCAAGTACAAAATATAGGTATGTATATATATATATATATATAGCTATATAAGGGGGGAATGAAAAAGGAAAGGAGAGTACAGGAAAACAAACCTACTCTAAGGAGGTGATACACCAAAATGAAATGACCTTCTCACATCCACTCTTGAATCAGACAAATACATACATACACTCAGACTTGGCAAAAAGACCAGGCTGCAGAAAATTGGTAGAGAGGTTCTTATGAAAACACAAAAATAGGGACTCACCAAGATGCTGTGAAATACATACTATAAATGACTTCCTTTGTTCTATACTTCCAAATAGAGCTATCCTCCTATCAGCTACAGAAAATGGCACCTTGTGGATAACTGGTGTGTTGGTGCTAAACCTATGAGAGCATCAAAAGACAATGACTAAACAAAAATAAAACACTCAACACATACACAAAATATACATCCAATAAGAGGTAAAAAACTATCTTTATTTGATTCAGGTGAAAATTTCAACAGGGCTGCACCTTGTAAAATTGTCAAAAGATGATTACAAATGAACAACTCACAATGTTATATGGAAAAAAGACAAGAGGCTCATTGGTGCTTTTTGCTTGCAAGTGGCCATATTGCGTCCCATTGGGAAGAAGAAAAGCACTGTGGCCAACATCATCCTTCTACTGGAACCATGCTTTTCTAATTTGTCTTTTCTTCATTTTGGTCTTATTTGGCTTACTCAACCCCTGGGGCAAACTTCCCAGTGGGTTGTTGCATTTGGGCTCCTTCTAGTTAGCGCTTTTAATTTAAAACAAACAGTTATTTCCTTTAGTCAAATTTGACAGCTTCTGGATGGTCATCGTTCCTACTAGCTTCTAGCCACTTGCTAATTCCTTTTCACCCTCCCAAGTAGCCTTTCCATTATTAACTTGATGGCTTCCTTGGTGGCTTAACACCTTTCCTTGCATACTTTGGCGGGTCATTATTTTCTTGTATATTGTCTGTCGGGCCTCTTTCCTTTGTTATCAACTTCCCACCGGCCTTTGAAAAGTCCTTTTACCTTTGTTTGGGTCGAGAGTCCCCCTTAAGGGCATATGCCCTTCAAGGTCCTTTGGGTCCCTTGTTTATCTGCGTAGACTACCAAGTCTTTATATGCCTCCCACGGACTTTTGTCTGTGAACATTTTCCCACGAACAAAAAGTCTGTGGAAATTCATCTGGGCTTGTGCCTTCCCCATGGGTTTTTGTCTGCGAACATTTCCCGCAAACAAAAAGTCCAAAGAAATTGTGTCTGTGTTTGCCTTTGCCTTACCCAAGTTTTTTTGCCTTAGCTTGGAAATGTGCTTGACCCTTTTGCATTTGTTGCTGAAGCACCTTAGCTTTATAAGCAACCTAGCCCCTTTTGTTTTTGTAAACACTTACCCTCCTCTCCTTTTGCTTGAAACTTTTGATATATGTGGGACCTAGTCAGTTTTAAAACCAAAATGAACTTTGAACTGAACTTGATTTTTTCCTAGCAAATGTTGAAGTGCCTACCCTGTTGGCCAACTAAGCATAAACCATTTGCGTGCCAAACCTACTAATGAGCTGACTAATTAATTAGGTTGATAACTCAAGTGATGAATTAATGGAAAACCAATGAGAACCAGGCCACTGAACCAAAGCTCAAAACAAGGTAGTTGGACTTGAAGATGAATGAATCAAGCTGAAGAACCATGACATGAACTGTGTAACCCAAAAATGATTGTCTTCGAATAACAAGGGAGGAAGGTGACCAAAATTTTTTTGCCTGTGGGCAAAAATTGGTCAACAGATTGGTGACTCACAAGGGAAGCATACCTACTATACTTAGAACCTAGTTGCCTTACATTCCATTAGGTGTGGAGTCAGATGTAGCTACAACAAAAATTAGCAACAACCCCAAAAGATTTGAGAATCAAACATGCAGAATTTACCCCACACAAAAGGAAAACACACAAGGTTAAAAACACTACTTGTGCAACTGCACTTAGGGAAAATAAGAAAGAAAACAAGGGAAAATATGTACAAGTGAACCAAAATTTAGTGGCAATGCTTTAAATTTATCCCATTAACTGGGATGTGCAATTCTTTGCCATCCAACCTAGAGAGTTGGAATGCATTATGCTACTTGCACTGAGTGATTACATAAAGACCGCTCCATAGGGCATCAAATTTTACATGTTTTCCAGGCTTAGCTCGATCTTCATTTCATTTTAGGACCATATCTCCTTTAGAGAAACCTTTTGATGAAGATTTCTTGTTGAAGTGTCTTTTTATTTGTTGTTGGTGACTGGTCACAGAAGCCATAGCCCAGTCCCTTACCTCTTGGAGCTCCATTAGCTCACATAGCCTGACCTCCATGCTGGTTCCTTCTTTAGATTGTAGCTGGTGGGTGAGATCCAATGCTAGCAACTCTAGTGAGTTGGGAATCCTAGCTTCCCTTCCATACACAAGTGTATATGGAGAATTTCTGATTTCTCTCTTCAAAGTAATTCAGTCAACCCATAGAGTTGTCTTCAGCTTAGCATGCCAAGTCCTCTAATTTTCTTCCATAGTCCTCTTTATGATTCTAATCAAATTTTTATTGGTGGACTCAGATAGCCCATTCCCTTGTGGATAATAATTTGATGAAGTACTGAGGTATATACCATACCTTAGCACCCATTCACTAGTTTTGGCCCCTAGAAAAGCCAAGGCGTTATCTGAGATTATGGTGGCTGGGACCCCAAATCTTGTTACCAGGTCTTCATAGAACTCCAGGACTACACTTTCATTTTCCTCTTTCAAAGCGATGGCCTCCACCCACCTAGTGAAATAATCCGTAGCAGTCAAGACCCATTTGTGCCCAGCACTGGAGGGAGGATTGATCATCCCTATGAAATCCAGGACCCACTGCATGAATGGCTATTCAACTTGAATGGGCTATAGAGGCATGGTAGCCAACCATTGTTTTCATCAAAAAGTGCACACTTCTAGCACTTTCTTACCTAGGCATGGGTGTCCTTGAAAAGAGTAGGCCAAAAATAGCCAACTCTCATTAACTTTGCTGCAGTAGTTCTAGGGGCGAATTGACTGCCTGCTGGCCCATCATGGAATTCAGCCAGTACCTTATCAGCCTAGTTTAGGTCAATTCATCTTAGAATAACCCTAAAGAGATCCTTCCTAAACAATACTTCATCAACCAAGACATAAGGGAGAGACTGGAGTTTAAAATACCTTCTACCGATCTTACCAAGACCTTGTGGGCACTCACTAGTGATAAGGAAATGTCTCATGTCCAGCATCCAATCTTTTATGATAGCTAGTTCCTCTACAGTGGCTACATCATGAATTAACAAGTTGTCTTCCCTTTTTAGTTTGAAGTCTGCAGCTAGCTATTCGCATAGGCCTCTTCCTCTCACCAACTTGGTGATCTGGATGTCTACGTCATACTCCATCACTTTGGTAATCCACCCTACCCTTTTCTCATTCAGGTCTCGATTGGTCAAGAAATCTTTGATGCCAGGATGTGGAACCATAAGGTGAATCCTACTATTAGACAACATATGCCTAAATTTCTTTAGGCTCCTCACTACTGCTAAGACTTACTTTTCTACATATGTGTACCTAACTTCAAAGTCCTCTAACACTTGGCTGAAAAAAGCAAGTGGCTGCTCAAGGTCATCACTATTTGCTTAGGTAAGCATGGCAGATATCACCTCTTCATTGCTAAAAGTATAGAGGTTGAAGTCTTTGCTAAAGTTGGGGCTAACCAAAGTAGGAGCCTAAGTTATGGCCTACTTGATGGCCTCAAAGCTGTCTTTTCTTTGAGCTGTCCACTTGAACTCTTCACCTTTCCTCAACATAGAGGTGAGTGGCTTGACTATCTTAGCAAAATTAGGAATGAACCTCTGAATGAAGTTTATTCTACCAAAGAAACTCTGCAGGCCTTTCTTGTGCTTTGGGAGGGACATCTCTAGGATAGAGCAAACTCTCTCAGGGTCAATGGATAAGCCTTCCTTGGACACAATGTGGCCAAGGAGTTTCCCTTCATGAACATTAAACACACACTTCTTTGGATTAAGAGAGATTCCAAACTCTCTACACCTTTCAAAAATCTTCCTAAGGTGTTCTATGTGTTGGCTCGCTTCTTTGGAGAATACCATCATGTCATCAAGGTAGACCAACACATTGTTATTCATCAGGCCTCCAAAAGCCATGTCCATGGCTCACTGAAAGGTGGCACCAGTGTTAGATAGCCCAAATGGCATCTTCTCATAGGCAAACATCCCCCATTTAGTGGTGAAGGCCATTTTGTGCTGATCACAACCTTGCACTAGAATCTGATTATACCCTGAATAACCATCTAGGAGGGAAAAATGCTTGCTGCCAGTTACCTTTTGAAGGATCCTCTCCATACTCAAAAGGGGATAGTGATCTTTTAAAGAGACTTTATTAAGGTCTCTAAAGTTGACAGACAACTTGATCCCCCAATCTTCTTTCTGATGAGAACAAGGTTGGCCAGCCAGGAGGAGTGTTTGATTGGAAATATAATTCTAGACTCAATCAATTTGGCTAGTTCCCTTTGAATGAGGGGCTCAATTGTTGGATTGATAGGCCTTTGCTTTTGTGTGACTAGTTTGGCACCTTCTTCTAATTTAATAGTGTGTTGGGCAAGCCTTGGGTCGAAGCCCTTCAAGTCATTGTAATCCCAAGCAAAGACATCAGAGAACTCCTGACACAGCATAATGAAAGCTCACCTTTCTTGAACCGTGTAGAATTTTCCAAGTGCAAGCAACTTGTCCTTGAAGATCTCAACTCTTTCATAATTCTCCTCTTTGGTCATGATGCATGCCTTGTAATTTCTCAATTGATCATCTTTGTTGAAGATGCTTTCAAGCGTGACCAGACCTTTAGGGAGCTTATTGTTCTTCAATTGAACAATCTCATCACCATATTGTTGCTGTAACTTCACCTAGTTGTGTGCTGCAAACTCAGCTTCTTCCTATAGGAAGAAAGCTATTTACTGGTCACTTTTGAAAACTTGCTAATTTACAATGTTATCTAGGACAGAGGGCCAAACCACCACTTTCAAGTGGCACGCACCACAACCTTAGCCTATTTCCTTTGAAACGTCAAATTGAGCACCAATTGATGCCAGCCTATCTACCTATTTATTTTATTCTTTAGGAATGGAAATGATATTGAAAGCGAGCAAAACTTCTAGCAAGTCGCATACTCTATGCTTGTAAGACTTTAGCAAGGAATTTTGGTTAGATTCAAGCCTTTCACCTGATTAACAACCAGCTCACTATTTCCCAACACATGTAACTCTTTGAACCCTCTTTTTATTGCCCATTCTAGCCCTTGGATCAGAGATTCATATTCTAAAACATTACTTGTGCAAGAGAATTGGAAACAGAAAGCTAAAAAATACCTTTCCTTTGAGGGAGATACCAACATTGCCCCACCACCAACTCCCAGCTTACTTCTGGAACCGTCAAAATATAGCTACCATAAGCCAAGATTATCTTTGCTTGCCTTCATTATATTAGGCATGAAGGCACCTTCTTTGTGCATGCAGTAGACTCCAAGGTTTGCCTCCTTAATGAACTTGTATGGATCATGCTTGAAATTATCATTTCCCCACTCATCCAAGAGTAAGTCTATGACTCCTTCAAGAGCGGAAGACAGAGATTGGTCTATCTGGGACTCTTTTGGGTCAATGATGGTGTAACTGACATTTGCTACCTTGGGTGTGTATGGTTCTAGATGGTCCTTGTAGAGTGGCTCAGACTCGATTTTTACCTTAGTCCCATACTTAGTTCTAAAAACTAGATATGACCAATTTGCTGCTAGATAGCCACCTATCTTTGATGTGAAGTCTCTGGACAAGCAGGTTGTGAAATAGGGAGGAACCTCTGCTACCACTATATCACGGGGAATTGAGAAGGTTGGGCAAGCATGCAGCATCAAACCTAAACCCTTCACAATCCCAACTATATTTTTAGGTGTCCCATCTAGCTATAGGATGCCTTTGTTCATCTCTTCATACTTCAGCCCCATCTTATCAGCAATACACTTGGGCATTACTGAGGTGCTGGCCCTGCTGTCAATTATGCAGTTGTGTACTAAGAAATCCCCAATAACCAAGGACACATAAAAAGGGGGAGTTTTCTCTTCCTTTTTTACTTGACCTAAAGTGGAAGGCTATCCATTTATCATCAAGACATTATCAGTGCTTGCTAGGACAGCTGGACAATCCAGCTCATGCAATTCCTTCTTCAACACATCCTTCTAGCTTGGAAGAGACAATGAATCCCATAAAGAGATGTTCATATGCAACTTCTTCATCTGGTCCACTATATTTATTTGAGGACTACCTCCCTTCAAGTTTTCTTTGGGGTTGATCCCAAGCTGAACTATAGGCTGAGGGGCTGAAGGTAAAGACAACTACCTAAAATTTGGGGCTTTTAAATTGGAGTGTGATGGAGGAGGCATTGCACCATATGAGTAGTAGCTTGGGCCTCTGTCATTGCTCTTATTTTGAACCTCATGTTAGCTACAACACAATCAACCTGATTGTTTCCAGTGCCCAAATAATTAACTGCGTAAAATTCCCCTTCCATATGATTCATCAGGGTTGAATCTAGCTAGGCCTGACTGTTATTTGTGTTGGGTTGCATTGATAGCTTGAAGACCTGAGATTGAGTAGCTATTTGGTTATCCACATTCTAAAAATAGTTCATCATCTCATTTGTGTAAACAGCCTGTTCTTGACCATATCCCATGGTTAAACAACCTGGTTGCTCTTGTACTAGATTATTCTGAGCCGACACCATGACTTTAGATGATGAAAGGGGGCCTGAGTTATAATTTTGAAATGGTTTAGTCTAAGTGAGTTGACCCTGTCCTTGATTATAGCCTTGGAAAGGAGGCCTAGGAGCCTGACCATATTACTGATATCCCTAATTTGGCTTGTTGCTTTGGGCCTGCTACTTCTTAAGAGCTACAAGCTCATTTGACATGTTTTGTAATAGGATTTTAACCTCGTGAAGCTCATTAGATGGAGTGGTAGTTGGCTTTTCAATGGTAGGTAGAGGGGAAATTGTGGGAATAGTGGTTTGAATTGGGGGCATCATTTTTGGGAAGAGTTGCATGTGAGGCCTAGGGGCTATTTTCCTAGCTTGAACCAAGCAATTTTCGGCTACTATGGCAATGTCATAAGTAGCTGGCAGTATATGTCCTCCCATAGATTGGATAATCATAGAAATATCACTATTTAATGCTTTTAAGTAGTTCAAGAAAGCGTAGCTAGGATTCAGTCTTACCAGGATGGGAATTCTATCCCAAGTCTTTCAAAAATGCATATTAAAGTCTTGCATATACTCGTGCAGAGCCCTATTTATGGTCATCAGATGTTCAGCAAGTGACAGACCATCACTCTTTTCCCCAAAATGATCTATCAACTGAGTGCCCAACTCATTCTAGGAATGTATCAAATTCATAGGCAAGGTGCCATACTAGTCAAGAGCTTTGCCTTTCAGAGACAAAGCTAGCAATCTGATGGCAATATTTTCTTCTATTACATTATGAATATTTCAAAGATTGGTGATATTCCTAATATGCTCGATGGCTATAATAGGCCCCACTCCATCAAAAGAAGGCACATTCTTGAGAACTATTCTCAAAATTGGATCATAGCGTGGGAGATTCAAGGGGATCTCACCATGAAAAGCTGTAAAAGGCAATACCATGGCCGGGATTGCTTGTAACTGGGGTTCTACTATGATTGTGTCTCTTATAACAAGTTTAGGAGGATTGATTTTTGGATAAGGATGGGTCCTCTCAAATCGTAATCTTTTAGCTAAATTTAGAGGTAATTTGACAAAATCGAAAGGAACCCCTTTTAAAGCAGACCTTGTGGTGACCTTAGGCATAGAAAGTTAAGACACTGGTCTAAATTTGAAAATTGAAGCTCTTACTAGTGGAGGGATGCTATAAAACTCAAATTTGCTATATCAGGACTAGCATCAATCTTGAATCTTAATGAGTTGTCAAACTGTGTGTCCCACCAGGCATGCCAAAATTGTTGACAGAGGAAATTGCACCCAGGGCAAGGAGGTCGAACTCCTGCCTTCTCCTCGCAACATGGAAACTCCCCTCTCAACTATGGGATTGATGAAGCTAGAGGGGAGAGTCTCTAGGTAAGGTCTAGCTCCCTCTGATGTATCATTGTTTGTTCTAACAAGTGAAAAATATAGGTATATATATATAGATATATATAGATATAGCTATATAAGGGGGGAATGAAAAAGGAAAGGAGAGTACAGGAAAACAAACCTACTCTAAGGAGTCGATGCACCAAAATGAAATGACCTTCTCACATCCACTCTTGAATCAAACAAATACATACATACACTCAGACTTGGTAGAAAGACCAGGTTGCAGGAAATTGGCAAGGAGGTTCTTATGAAAACACAGAAATAGGGACTCACCAAGATGCTGTGAAATACATACTATAAATGACTTCCTCTATTTTATACTTCTAAATAGAGCTCTCCTCTTGTCAGCTATGGAAAATGGCACCTTGTGGATAACTGGTGTGTTGGTGCTGAACCTGTGAGAGCATCAAAAGACAATGACTGAACACAAATCAAACACTCAGGACATACATAGAATATCCATCCAAGAAGAGGTAAAAAATTGTCTTTATTTGATTTAGGTGAAAATTTCAGCAGGCCTGTGCCTTGTAAAATTATCAAAAGATGATTACAAATGAACAACTCGTAATGTTATATGGAAAAAAGACAAGAGGCTCATTGGCACTTTTTGCTTGTAAGTGGCCATGTCTCATCCCATTGGGAAGAAGAAAATCACTATGGCCGACATCATCCTTCTGCTAGAACCATGCTTTTTTGCTTTGTCTTTTCTTCATTTTTATCTTATCTGGCTTACTCAGCCCCTGGGGTGAACTTCCCAGTGGGTCACTACAATTTTGGCTCCTTTTGGTTAGCACTTTTAATTTAAAACAAATAGTTATTTCCTTTGGTCAAATTTGACAGCTTCTAGATGGTCATCATTCATGCTGACTTCTAGCCGCTTGCTAATTCCTTCGCACCCTCCTGAGTAGCCTTTCCATTGTTAACTTGATGGCTTCTTTGGTGGCTTAGCACCTTTCCTTGCATACTTCAATGGGTCACTATTTGCTTGTATATTGTCTACCGGGCCTCTTTCCTTTGTTATCACCTTCCCACTGGCCTTTGAAAATTCCTTTTGCCTTTGTTTGGGCTGAGAGTCCCCGCAAGGGCATATGCCCTTCAGGGTCCTTCAGGTCCCTTGTTTATCCATGTAGACTATCGGGTCTTTATATGCCTCTCACGGACTTTTGTCCGCATACGTTTTCCTATGGACAAAAAGTCCATGAAAATTCATCTGGGCTTGTGCCTTCCCCATGGGCTTTTGTCCGCAGACATTTCCTGTGGACAAAAAGTCCACAAAAATTGTGTTTGCATTTGCCTTTACCTTACCCATGTTTTTTTGCCTTAGCTTGGAAATGCGCCTGACCCTTTTGCATTTGTTGCTAGAGTACCTTTGCTTTATAAGTGACCTGGCCCCTTTTGCTTTTGTAAATGCCTTCCCTCCTCTCCTTTTGCTTAAAACTTTTGATATATGTAGGACCTAGTCAGTTTTAAAACCAAAATGAACTTTGAACTGAACTTGATTTTTTCCTAGCAAATGTTGAAGTGCCTGCCCTATTGGCCAACTAAGCATAAACCATTTGTGTACCAAACTTGCTAATGAGATAACTAATGAATTAGGCTGATAACTCAAGTGATGAATTAATGGAGAACCAATGAGAACCAGGCCACTGAACCACAGAACTAGGCCACTAAACCAAAGCTCGAAACAAGGAAGTTGAACTTGAAGATGAATGAATTAAGCCAAAGAACCATGGCATGAACTGTATAACCCAGAAATGATTGTCTTTGAATAACAAGGGAGGAAGGTGACCAAAATTTTTTTGCCTGTGGGCAAAAATTGGTCAACACTATCCATAAATGAATAGACAGGTATAAGCTTCTAACAAAACATTAACCAAAATTCTCATAAAGGTAGTCAATGATACAGGGAAGGATTGGCATACACACATTCCCTTTGCTTTATGGGCTTATTACACTAACATTCAAACCCCTATAGGTGCTACACCTTTTTCTTTGGTGTATGGGATGGAGGCTATTTTGCCTCTTGAGGTTTATATTCCTTATCTTCGTATTTATGTAAAAGACATACTAATGATGACTTTCACCAAGAATGTTTGGCTTAACTCAAGTTGTTTGATGATCATCATCTCATAGCCCTTAACCACCTCTAAATTTATCAAGAGCATATCAAATGTGCTTACAAAAAAAACCTCAAAGAGTATGATTTCAATATTGGATATCTTGTCTTAAAATAAAATCAACATGTGATGAACATAGAGAAAATCAAATGGGGTAAGTTTGCTCCTAATTGGCTTGAACCCTACATCATAACTCACAAGTATGGCTAAAGAACTTATTTCTTATCTTCTCTCAAAGGAAATCTAAAACTTGAGCCTTTAAATGCCTTACACCTATGACCATTCTTTTGTTAATCAAGTGACACTTCACCTCATGTTTAACTTGAGCTCATCCCTTGAACACCCTTATTACATTCATATCCCTTCCTCTTAACCCTTACTCCTACACACTTAGTTAACCTATGAAGTGCTATGGTTTTATCCTCAAAGTGGAAAACTCCTAAGACTCTATAGTCTTTTCCATGACTAAAAGCAAAAAAAAGGATATGTAGACAAGTTATAATCTCTCAGGTCATTATTCTCAATGTAGACTGCTCGCTTAAAGGATAGGTATGTAACTTCTCTTTGATACTATAAATATACTACTCCCTTGAAGGATAGCTATTTAAACTCAAAAAAAAATGGTTAGACCACTCCCTTGAAGGATAGCTATTTAAACTAAAAAACAAATGCTTAAACCACTCCCTTGAAGGATGGCTAGGCTAAGCTTTTGTTATCAAGGTAAATTAAAAAAATCTTCTCATATTGATTAGCTTCATACGGCCTCAACATAAAAAAAATCTCATTGTAGGCTTCCCGCATTCATTAGCTTATGCAAAAAAAAAAAAAAAAAAAAAAAAACCTTTAAGTTATGGACTTTCCTATAGTATCTCTCAAGTCACCCACAATAGGGGCATATCATCCCCACTTTGAAGGTTACACTACCCAAACACTTTCACTCATTTTACCCTTATCCCCTCATACTCTTTCAAGGGACTTTGAACTCACTTAACATAAGGTGAACATAACACTTATCCAACAAATAAAATGGTCAAATGATGCAAATCATGAAAGAGGCTCATATTCCTAAGCATATTTATGTTATGATTATGGTCTTTGCCAATATAAAAGAATTCTACCTCTTTATTTCCCATCCCAATCACATGTTGATTTCTCTGCTGAGATGAAAACTTCATACAAACAATAACATAAATAGCCTATCCATTTTAAGCATACACCATCAAAAATATGGAAAAATGTTAGGATGAAGCTAACAAATCAACTATTCATATACCATCACACATATGGGAAATGTTTGTCTAACTCAACTAACATGCTCAACATTAACACAATATAACCATCCACATCAACATCATCATCACTATCATAATAAATGCATC
This sequence comes from Torreya grandis, assembly GCA_037957365.1. Lineage (NCBI taxonomy): Eukaryota > Viridiplantae > Streptophyta > Pinopsida > Cupressales > Taxaceae > Torreya > Torreya grandis. The sequence goes on along the minus strand of JARHVA010001754.1, from coordinate 437,240 downwards.
TCAAAATCAAAATAACACATCTCATATATATATATATATATATATATATGCTCAACATGAATGTACATTAATAGATCATAATAATATCATCTCTCCTTCAAAATATACATATCTCATCTTTAGCTCATAGGCCAATGTGTATATAACATATATAAAAATAATAAAATCTATAGCTTAGATTCCTTGAGGCTATACATGTGGTCATGAAGAAGTAGTGTCATCACCACTCTTCATCTATCTACGTATACATCAGCTAGAAGATATGACATGTGTCAATGATCTCTTTTGCTCTCTAAAATCATAATACCTTTGAATTTATGGAAAATCCTTAATGTCCCTATCATAATAATTAATCCAAACAAGGTTAGTGTTATACCTCACTAGAGATACAGTCTATGGTGATCCTTTTGCAGCTACTAATGGCTCAACTTATACTGGTCCTTATGGTGGAGGAGGAAGAGTAGCCTAGCCTACTACTCTCAAACTATCTCTCTTTGTTGTTAGTGTAGTAACATGACCATGTAATACCTTGACCTAGCCCTATAATTCCCCAACCTAGCCCTATAATGTCACCATATATCCTTATAAAACTAATACCTATGCTTGAGCTACATCTCAAGCCTATACTACTACATTTTGGGCATGTAATGCTTTATCCTATGCATGTATCATTGCATTTTGGGCTTGTACAACTACATCTCTCTCATCACTCCCTATAAATCTAGTGGTGGCCTTCTAACCTAAACTGTGGGATGCAAACCTATCCATCACGTAAGATATGCCACTATGTATCCAAGAACTACTACACCTAACCCTACTGATAGATCCTCAGAATCTAGCCCATCTATCTCCTAGGGTAAGGGTAAGGGTACCTCTATTCATCCCTCCTATATTGAGGGAAGGTATGAGGTACATCCTATAGCAAGCTAAACTATCTCCTGACCCATGCCATGGGCATCATCTCTAGCCCACCAGCTCATCTCCCTCTAACCTATAATATGCTCTATAAGCCAATAAGCTACTCTTCTTATCTTTTGAATGTAGGGTATGTCAAGTAAGGTTTCCATATAATATCTACATGTTACACTATATCATCTACTCAAGTCTGGGCCATACCATCTCTCCACTATCTAAAAGTAACCCTAAAATTGGCTATAATCATGGTAGGTAACCCCAATGGTCATGTCACAATGATATACTCATATGGCCAATGATGGAGTAAATGCTCAACACACAAATTATATCATCATCATAGTCTCAACCCCATAACTCTCTATATAATTGTGCTAAGAAAGTTGGTCTCCATGTAAATATGATCCACTATTTAACCATCTATGCTATAACACCTATTAATGTAATAATGAATCTCCCACCTTCTACATTTGGTAGTGCATACACTTTCATCCCTATTATCATCAAGATGATCAATCGATATTACTCCTCATCAGTAGTGTACAATGGCTCATAAGCAAAGCTCATTGAGTGATAGGTCACCTCACTAATATGCTCTGTAAACAATGTCACCATGTGAATATCATGCTTCTCTCTCAAACATGATAAGAGTTCCTCACCCTAGAGTAGAAATCATAAAATCCTATACACATTCTCTTATGTCACTGACAACTCTTTGATTGGTAAATGGAAGGTGTCAGTGGTGTGATCCCACCTCTCAATCAATGCTATTATCAAACTCACATCCCATGTAACTCTACAATATCATTTCACTCCCCCTAAACCTATGGATATCATGTGCTCCCACTCATTTGGGGTGACATCCCTCTTCATCCATGTCAATAGTATAGGTAGGTGATCTTGTAACATCAACTCTTACCTATCCTACATCCATACACACACACCTCAAGTCACATACTTTCTAATATAACCTACCACTACCTTTTTCCCTTCCCTCTAGTAGAACTACATTGGCTTGAGGCCCTCAATCAGGATATGTAGGTAGCACTCAGTTGACATGGGGTATTTTGAGGTTAGATAAACCATATACCCACCTAACTATCAAACCTAATCTCCTATCTCCACCCTAAGCCTTACTGCCTCTCTCTCCACCCTAGGCCCAACTACCTATCACAACTCTAAGCCTCATGGCTTATATCCCTAATATTTAATCCTATGAACTATATTTTAAGCCTTAGGTCCCATAACCTATTTCAACCTATCCTTTTTTGACCATTTCCCCTAACACACTTTTAACCATAACTTAGGTTTTTTTCCCTACATATTGAGAGAACTACATTGGCCTAAGGCCCTCAATCAAGCTATGTAGGTAGTACTCAGTTGACACGAGGTCTTTTAAGGCTAGCTTAGCCATTAGGTTAATTGACTTCATTAATTAAGGATCAAAAATTGACTTTTTCACCTATTTTAGGTTCTTTAAGGTCACTGATGTCAACTTTTTATGCTGACATTGGTACTTTGTGTTAATTGACATCAGGATACCTTGTCAACATCAGTACTATGTTAGCCAACATTGATCAACCCCATTGATGTCGATGACTGATTTGGCCCTAGGGTTAAATAACCCATCGCTAAACTTTACATTTTAACCTAAAAACTACCCCCAAACCCCTCTTAACTTCATTTAAACCTACCCTTACCTCATTTCCTACCCCTCTAATCACATTCTACCCCCTAACTTCAAATTTATCCTAAAATAGCAAATTAACAAACTTAAATTCAAAATCAACTCGAAGGGGATCTTACCTTATCTTGTTATCTCTTTAAGGCTAGAATAGTTGGTACTTATGGTGGTGTACCTCTAGTTGGGTCCCCTCCTAGCTTTACCATCTCACCAACACTCAAAGCTCTTTTTCTCTCCAATCAAATGTTGTAAATGAGTTCTGGTGGGCCACTAAACCCCTTTTTGTTAGGGTTTGTCACCCAATGATGTTGGCATCCTTGACTTAAGCCATTAACATCGACACTATTTTTTACTGATATCAGTGACATAACTAACATCGACACCCTCAAATTAGAGTTTCTACCAACAAACCATAAAACTTTAGACTCTACCCTTAATATGGGGCAACTTAGAGATCACATATATCTCCCTAACCATGACAACTAACTTGAAGATCACATATATCTCCCCAACCATGATAACTACCCTTGGAGATCACTTAAATCTCCACCCATGATGACTTTTACTGGATATCACAAATATCTCCTTGATCATTGACCCTTTTAAACCAACCTTTCATTGCTTCTCTTGAATTCTTATGCTATCCCACTATAGTTGGCTATTATACACACAAATATATATTACGTGTTTTGGATGGTGACCAAGCTAGTCCTATCACCTGTAACCTTTTATGTTTCCTAGAGGCACTTCCTACCTTGGATACCTGGCATACATGGACCATTGGAGTTACAACTTTGATTGTTTTGACCTTATCATCTATCACTTACAAGCTATGATTTGGTTATTTTTATATAAGTCCTCCTTCTCCTTATCTATTATTGATTTTTTCAACTATAGCTCATAGTAGTATATGTGTAAGTAGTGATACCACATTCTCATCCACTCACCCAATTCACTTCTTATCAAACTAGTACCTGATTCTACTTTCTCCTCCATTAATTCCCATTTTGAGGGGGGATACCTCATCCAATACCTCATTAACTCCTATTTTTTTCTTGCAACTTGTCAGTGCAAATTACAAGACAAAAAAGGGAAAATGTAGACACCAAAATTATGTCACACATGTATGTAACTCCCTATGTCAAAACCCCCTTTGAGGCCCTTTTCAATAATAATTAGCCTTCCTAACCCATGCTTTTACCCCTCACACATTTAATTAATTTAAAATATTTAATTAAGTTAATTAAAAACCACTTATGCCACCTTACCTAGCCACCTCATCTTAAGACTAATTCTTACCCTCTGAATCACCTCAAGACTTAGTCCCCTTATCCTAACTACCCATGACTTGTTCTCACTCCAAAAATAAATTCCTAACTATGTCCTTAATCTCCCATTTCTATCGTTCCCTAATAGATACCACACTTGGCATGAGAAAAAAAATAGGATAAAAATAACCCTTTTACCTATTCTCATGCCACTAACACCAGTCAACCCATGGTTGATGTCGGTAGGATCACCAATGTTGGTTACTTATTCCAAACTCTAAACTAATGTTCAAGCCAGTAAAAATCAAGAAAACTCTTTTTTATTCACATATAATCTTTTTGCATCCAACTTTCCACATCTTGACTTACTATTATCTTGTAAAAGTCAATCCAAATTAGGAACTAAGCTCTTGAGAACCAACAACACACACTTATTTTCTCTATTTAAGGCATTGGTTTGGTAAGCCTTATAGGAGCCATATTTTTGGCACTTATCATCTAATCACTTATTTAGCTAAGTACATCACTTATTCTATAAGTATTTAAGTATTTACTTTATAATTACTTTATATCTACTATTTATTATTTTATGCATTCTTGAATGAACCCTCGTGAAGGAATTATAAAGCTTCCCCACTTATTACCCTTTGTTCTAACATACCAAACCTCTAATCAGATCCATCCAAATAATACTCTCTCTCTCACAACTCTCCCCAACCTTCTAGACCTAACCAAAACCATTTCTTAGACCCAAAAAAGCCCTATGTAAGCTCCTAAGAAATTATTACCCCTACAAACATCGGTTGCCCAATCAATATTGGTCACACTTGCTCACTAACCTTGGTATCCTAACTGATGTTGACAACTATGGATTTTTAGAAACCTTTTTAATACCTACCCAAACAACTTCCAAAATATAAACTCAATATACCACCTACACTCTATTAGTCTCTACTACACTTAGGTTGTGAATGATGGTAACATATCTCTCTTTTACTCTCTCTTTTCCTCTTTATTTTTTATTTATTACTCTTTTATTTCTTGAAAGTGTATTGTCATCTCTAAGGAAGTTTGACACTTCCTGGAACAAGCATGTAGCTTAGTAGTGCACTCATTTATCTATTAACAAATATTTTTATGGTAGTGCTTTCTTACTTACAGGTAGTCCTTCCCAGCCAAAAAAGAGTGCTCACAACATCTAGATATGGTTCACAAAACAATCTGGGTTCATTCTAATCACTTATCCCTATCTTTCTCTATTTTTATTTAGAATTGAAATAGACACAATTTTAGTGAAACTCCTCCAATGTCTCCAAAAAGCTCTACAAAAACTATACTCATGATTTAGAATCACTAAACTAGCCTATCAATCAAGGTTGCAAACAAAATCAATGATCAAATGCAAAGGATTGTGGAAACAATTTAACATTATAAATTTTTAATACTCAAACATGAAAGTGATGTCCATGGCCTCTCTATTTATAGATTTTCAAGAATGACCAAAATCAACCTAAACCACCCATCTTGAGATGAAGATGTGTGTTGAGGTTTAATTCAATATTTGGAATTAAATCCATAATTATCTTCATTATGACCTTGGAAGAAGGGACATTGAAGAGGCATGTGAAGCATTAAATAGGCATGAGTGACCCATAATCTTGATATTTTATGTACTTATGGCTTAATGGATACCAGCCCATAGATGACATCACTTGATGATACAAATAATATAAATCAATTTATAAAAATAAATATTCAACAACTCTGATGGAAAATCCACTTAAGCTCTTTATTTGGATTAATTATCCTTAAACAAGGTTAATCAATATTTGTGTAATTATTTGGAAATTGACCATCAATTAATCAAAATGGTCAGAAAGTCATTTTATTGGATCATAATTTGACTTGGGAAGAATTAGAAGGTGATGTTAGATGCATTGGAACTGTTATCCCATTTAGGATGCCGCTAACATAAAATAACAAAGGTATGTGATGTATACCAATGAATTGAAAGAAAAGAGTGATTTAGAGCACAAAAAGGCAAAATCATCATTTTGACTTGAAATGAATTGATCAAAGTTAGGTGGCCCATAAAATGCATTGCCCCATTTAGGGATACTTTGACCTAAATTAACACTTATAAATGACAAGTTTGAACCATTTATCACAATTTATGAATTTTGACCTAAAATGTGCATTTGAGTGTAATTCAAGTAAGATTAACAATTTCAACACAAATGGTGTTAGGAATCAAATGTATACATTTTTCCCCTATTTGAGAAGGCATAGAGAGATATTAAAACTAAAGCAACATCTTTTCAAAGAAAAGAGTTTTCAAGAAGAAATTGGAATAGACCCATGACTCCCCCTCGAGAGGACATACTAGGATGGAAGAGAATGATGGACTCTCAAAAAGAGAGAGAAAGTGATAAATTAACCCATGGAATAGATCAAATTTAGGTGAGTTAATGCTTGAATGCATGATTACCATCAATGATCAAAATATAATTTAGATGTATAACAAGACCTAAAGATAAGGGGAATGGGAAAGATATAACCCATAAATGTAAGGGACACACGGTAAATGTACCCAATTTGAGAGTATAAGTTGCACACTTATAATATTAATCAATCTTGAGATAAGTTTCACACTAAAATATTACCATCATGGGCTTTAATTTTTAGAGTTTGGAATTAGAGGAAAAGAGAGAATGTTCTACTTCAGGAAAGGAAGCACCACTAGAATGGGGTCTCTAAAGAGAATATAATAAGTACTCTAGTAGAGTAAATATGGTCATGATAAAAAAAATTTGCCCTAATAAGGTTAGTTTTTATCATTAATAAAGAATAAATAATGGTTTACCCTTATAGATCTGATTTGATTCAGATCTGGTTTAGATGGTGGGCCCCAAAATAGGCAATTGGAAAGCAAAATAGCTCAAAGATATAACCCAAAAGATAAGTTAAAGAAAGCAAGTAAAAATGTACATGTGATGGTGTAATAGCTTAAAAATCCATATAAAACCAAGCATATGACAATGCACAAAGTGATGAAAGAGAAGAAAATAAGAATAAAAGATAGCTGAACTGACCTCAATAGAAATTGAGCACTGCCTACATAATTCTATGGACACATGTTCTAACATGAAATTCAGGCTAATGTAGTTCACCCATGTTTGGGAGAGAATGGAATAAAGAATGATGAAAACTGACCAAGAATTGATTATAATCATAATTTATTCAAAGAGATGCACATCTAATCATAGATTCAAGTGCTAAAATGCATAATACCTAGATGCCTAATTCCATATCGTGAGCCTAGATTATGCAAAGTGTTCTTGAGAACTATTCATTGGATTGATGTTGATGTTAAGACTTTCAGACTTGAGCATAAAGTTCTTGCTATAGAAAATTAAATTAGGCATTATAAGTATGAATAACCTAGAATGACATAAGATTCTAATTGTGCTAAGCCAGTTCAAATGTGAATACCTATAACTAAGGATAATGGTAAAGCAATGACCAAAACTAGAGTTACAACTATTTACATTAAAAAAAAAAGTAAAGATAAAGAAAAAGATAAACATAAACATAAATGAACCTAGCTTTAAATCAACATATGATCAATCAAGACTTAATTAGGAATAAAAATGTTTAAAAACAAACAATAAGAACATCTAAACAACATGAGACTAAGATATGAATAATCAAGATCTATGTGGACCATCAAGGCATTCTTAATCACAAAAGAGAAAATCAAAATCAAATAGAAAAACAAGACACCAACAATAATCAAATAAACAAAATGGTCCAAGAACAACATAATAACGTAGGATCAAGATATAAATAATCAAGATCCATGTGAATCATCAAGATGTTTTGAAACACAAAAGACATAAGCAAAAACATATAGGGAAACATAAGACCAAAATGAGATAATAAGTAATAAAAAGAGAAAAGGAGAATAAATAAAAGGAGAGGTTTGAAAGCACAACAAAACACCAAGAAAACACAAGAAAACACCCAAAAAAATCAAAAACACACACAAACAAAAACCAAGTTATTTTGGTTTAAAGACAAATGTTCATGCATGTGCAATAGAGGCATTACTTTCCACCACAACATAACAAAGAATAATGACCCAACAATTATTCCCTAATTAAAGAGGAACAATGATATAAGAAATGGGAGAAGAGAAGAAAAGGAAGGGGTTGGTTGAGTTAACTCCAGATGTATAAGACAAGTGGACATTGCCTACATAGTTCCATGGATGCATATTCCAACATGAACTTCAAGTCAAATGTAGTTCTCCCATGAAATGGGATAGAAGAAAAATGATGATCAGACTAGCATGATTAATGCTATATAAGAAATGGAAGATATGACAAAAAATGAAAATGGTTTGGAAAACAAAAAGCTAATGATATGAGAAAGAATGATCTTAGAAAATGGCAAGTATGTGGGATAAGATGAATTAGTGTTTCTATGATTTAAAAATGTTAAGAGCAAAGCATGGTGGAACGAGAATGTACAAATGTATAAAAGTGTGAGATAATGTTTTTATTATTTTATGGATCATGTTCTAATTTTTTTGGTATTTTCAAATTATTTCTAATGTTTTTGGTGTTTTTGAGATAAAATATGCACAAGGTGAGATCATCTAGTCAAGAAAATGCATATCCAAAAGTGAGGTTCCAATAAAATAGCTAAGCTAGCTACAATGGCCCATGCTCACAAATTGATGAGAGCAAGGATCATGATATGTCAATAAAGAGTAGTAAATGTGATATAGAATAATATACAACATGAAGTAAATATAAAGAAGTAGTTGCATTCACCTATCTATAACAATGTAGCAAAGGTTTAGAACTAAAAAAGATGTTTCTACTTAATTTTTTGTTGAAGAAGATGCAAAATATTATTCTTGATGAACTACTTTGTGAAATTGATGTTGAGGAGTTTCATAATGTTCATGAGACATAATCAGGATCATAATTAGTCAAGGGATAAAAAGTGTTTAAGCTTACAACATGCCCAAGACATAACAAATAAAATGATTCTCAAGGAGAATAGTCCAAAGAATAGGGTACTCAAAGAGAATAGTCTAAGATAGGATGAAAATGTGTTCAAAGTGACAATGATTCAAAGCCTTCACTGTCTAGAATCATGAAGGGTGGACTAGGGTAGTATAAATTGTGTTTAGGGTAGGATAAAAGGGTGGGATAAAATTACCTCAGCACAAGTTACCCCCAAGTCAGGGGTCTTGTAGACAATGGTTCAAATTCATTCATGTGTAGAACCTCTTAAGGTGTGCGATGTTCATGGGATCTATAATTTCTTCACCATTAGTTTTATCTAGTCAATATTCTCTTGATCCATAGTTCACCATGATAATATATGGTCCCAACCAATTAGGCTAAAACTTACCTTTCTTTTTTCATTCAACATTCATTTTCTTTTGGGTCTCTTTCAAAACCAAGTCACCAATCTTAAACTCTTGATGGAGAATACACTTATTGTAGCTTCTCCATAATCTATTTTAATAGGTTTGCAAGTTTTCTAGTGCATTTAAATGCTTACCATCAAGAAGTTCTAGTTCTTGTAGCCATAAGGCTCTATAGTATTCATTATCTTCAATGTTCTCCAATGATATTTTTAATGATGGTATCTCAATCTCAACTAGGATGATAACTTTAGTACTAAAAACAAATGAGTATAGAGTGGTTCTAGTTGGGGTTCAATGATTGGTTCTATAAGCCCAAAGGGAAAGAAAGCGTTGTAAGTACCAATTGTGACCAACATCATTGAAAATCTTCTTTAAGATGGTTACAATGGTTTTATTCGATGCCTCAGCCTGTTCATTGCCTTAAAATTTATATAGAGTTAATTTATTTTTCTTGATATTGAATTTTGCACAAAGATATTGCACATCTTGGTTCACAAAGGATCCACAATTATCAAATATAATATGGACCAAGATGCTATATCGATAGATGATATGGTAATGAATGAATTTATCTATCTATTTAATAGTAACATAAGTGAGAGGAATATCCTCAATCCACTTGGTAAATTATTCAATTGTAGTCAAAATATGCTTATGGCCATCTGAAGATGTCTAGTTAATTTTATTGATGAGATCGAGACCCCATGTTGAGAATGGCCAAGGTGTTGTGATTGGCTATAGTGGTAAAGAAGGTACATGTATCAAGTTGCCATGTTAATGATAAGGAACACACTTCTTTACAAAATTAAAAGCATCTATTTCCATTTTAGGCAAATACTATCTTTTTTTGAGGAGTTTATTTGTTAGGACTACACCATTGGTTTGGACCCCACACATTCCTTCATGAACCTCCTTTAGTGCCATCTTGGATTCTTCCAAACATAAATAATAAAGAAGCATTACATCATAGCCTTTATGATAAAACATGTTTCCAAGGAGAGTATAATGTGTTAAGTGATGAAAAAATTGTTTTTGTTGGTTTTTGGAAAGATTTGTAGGGAATACATGTGTATGGAAATAGTTATAAAAATTGTGGTACCATGGTAGCTCAAGTGAAGGATTAGGACCAGCAATGGTGCATACCCTCTCTAAATCTATTATAATATGTGCTAACTGAAGAATATTTTCAATCAAAAACTGATACTCTTTAGTACTATCATGCATTTGAATCATGGAACCAATTGTTTCCATTACATCGGTAGATCTATTGTTGACTCTCGAAACTTGTTCAAATTGTAGAGATTTGAAATGTATTTTGAGGTTATTGATCATTTGCTTTTAAGGAACAATCTTGTCATCTCTTGTTTGATACTAGTCAATGGTATAATTTATGATTAATTATGAATTTCCATAGACCTTTAAGCTTTGAATATCCCATTGTATAGAAAGATAGAGCCCGAAAACCAATGCCTCATATTTAACCATATTATTTTTATAATGAAATTGTATATGGAATAATTTGGGGATCAGATCCCCCTATGGTGTGACCAATAATATGTGAACTCTAGATCCATGAAACGTGAAGGATCCATCAAAATAGAGCATCCATTATATAGGTTCCTATGATGCTTGTTATATCATCATGATAGAATCATCTAGAAAGTCAAACTTGAGAAGTTGAGTGGCCTCAATAAGAGCTTCTATAATTTGGTTAGCAAGTACTTGCCCTTTGATTGACTTTAGATTTTGGTACTCAATATCAAACTCAATAAGGAGTATAACCTATTTAGCCATGCATCCCTAAAGAGCTACTTTAGATAAGAGGAATTTGAGAGGATCCACCTTGGCGATGACAATAGTTTTGTTATTTAGCATATAATGTCACAATTTCTGAGTGGCAGACACCATAGATAAACATACCTTCTCAATAGGTTTATAATTATGTTCATATGCCACCAATGTGTGCCTTAAATAATAAATAACAGGTTCCTTACCATGATCATCATGTTAAGCCAAAATTTCCCCCAATGCATGTTTTATGGTTGATATATAAAGAAGCACTGGATTTCCCTATGTTGGTGGTCTTAAGATTGGTGGATTGGCCAAGTATGTCTTAAGATTTGTAAATTCTATCTGACAATTTTCATCCCATTGAAATGTTACCCCTTTCTTCAAGACATGGGTAAATGGGTGGCACTTATCTACCAATTGAGAAATGAACCTGCATATAGACTAGATTTTTCTTTGTAGACCTCATAGTTGTTTAAGATTATATGGTGGAGGCATTTACACAATAGCATTGAATTTTAGAGGGTCTACTTCAATCACTCATTGTGATACAATGAACCCTAGAAATTTCCCTGATGTGACTTTGAAGACACATTTCTTATGATTCAAGTGGACTTCATATTTATGAAGCCTCTCAAATATTATTCATAGAATGTCAAGATGTCCAACTCTTATTTGTGATTTTTCTAGTATATCATCAACATAGTCTTATACAATATCATGCATCATGTCATGGAAGATGAAAATCATTTCACTTTGATACATTTCCCCAGTGTTCTTCAAGCCAAATGGCATGACTTGGTAATATAATGTCCCCTATAGAATGGTGAATGTAGTCTTATGCTAATCTTTAGGGGCTATCTTGATCTGATTATAACTAGAAAATTCATCTATTAAGGGTAACATCTCATACCTAGTAGTTAATTTTATGATCATGTTGATTTTGGGTAAAGGAAAATCATCTTTGGGGCATGCTTTGTTGATATCTCAGAAATCAATAAAAATATGTATGTCCAAGGTATTTTTACTCACTAGGACTATGTTGGATACCCATTTAGAGTAATCTAGTGGTATAATAAAATTGGCTCCTAACAACTTTTCTAGTTTGGCCTTAACCAAAAGGGCGATGCATGGATGAATCTTTCTCAATTTTTGCTTAACTTGTTTAGCATTAGGATGAACAACAAGATGATGCACAAGTAAATTTGGGTCCAAGCCTAGCATGTCAGACTATACCCATGCAAAGATGTCTATATAATCCTTAAGAATGGATATAATATGTTCATGTTCTATTTTATTAAGGGAAGCTCCAAAATAAACAATTTTAGGATCCTCATAGGTTCTCAAGTTCATTTCTATTGTGTTCTCCACAAGGAGTGTGGATCCATCTTCTAGAATTATAGGTAATGTATGGTTGTGATCATCTCCCTCTACTATATCTTCTTGTTGTTCCTCCCAAAGATCTGGATAGTATGAAGAATTAGAATTTACCTTCTTAGGTAAAGGCCAAGTAGTAAAAACCTCTAAAAACCCAAGAGCAAGACGCTCAAATATTTGATGTTGTTCTAAATATATTCTTGTATTGGCTATAGAATTTGGGATAGATGGACCTTCTATGTCCTAAGGGGATGGGCAAACTTTCCCACCTAGGAGCACCTGAAATAGGCTTTCACTCAAAGGCTTATCTTTTTCTTTACTTTTTTCTTGATCGACAAGTGCCTCAAAGAGGTTTTCACCTAAAGTTCTCAATGTTTATTCTTTAATATGACCAAGAAATTTTTCCTACTCTCCAAAGTAGGTGGAAAGATCAAATGAAAAATCAAAGCCCTATTTGTGATCACCAATGGTCTATTCATCTCATAGGCCCATGTATTCTACAATTAATTCTTCATTTTGAAACTCATCGAGGCATATGCCCAAATTTTATTGGTCCCAATCTATGAGTTTAAGATGGCAAAGGCATAGGGCACAATGAGTGTTTGCTTCGGGATGGGAAGCTCCAATGGTAAAGATATAATGTCCTACTTTAGGAAGGGAAGAACCACTAGGATGGGTTCTTACTTCAATATGGGAAGCTCTAATAGGCATTATGGTCAATATGGCATTTGAATCAAATAAATCTGAGTTAGCAAGCTCATTGAAAAGGCTATAATGGGATGTTTTGTTACTATTAGGAGTCTCATTGCTAGTCACTGTGAAAGAGTCACTATCAAGATTCATGATTTCATCCTCTAGTGGTTTAAACTCGAGACCATGATTCCAATTGACAAATACAACTAGTAAGGGTTCTAAAATTCCTTGCACTTATGGGATAAGGCCTTTCCCTATATAGTTAAGATGATTTATTATCCAGTTACGGATAGGATACTTTGTATTTTGAAAAAAATCAATAAGGCCTTTAGAATATAACCAATCTCCCTCAATAAATCCTCTCAATCTTTCTTTAGTGTGATTGTAGGTACAAAAATCTAAGAGTGAGATTATAGGTTCCAATAAAATAGCTAATCCAAATATAATGACCCATGCTCATAAATCAACAAGAGGAGGATCATGATATGTCAATAAAGAGTAGAAAATGTGGTATAAAATAATGTGTAGCATGAAGTAACTCTAAATAAGTAGCTGCATTCACCTATCTATAGTAGTGTAGCAAAGGTCTACAACTAAAAAATATGTTCTTGTTTACTTGTCTATTGAATAAGCTTCAAAATATTGTTCTTGATGAACTACTTTATGAAACCGACATTAAGGAGTTTCATAATGTTCATGAGAGATAATCAACATCATAATTGGTCAAAGGATAAAAAGTGTTTAAGATTAAAACATGCCCAAGAGATAAAAAATAAAATGATTCTCAAGGAGATGCACATTCGAGAGTAGAGGTTATAATAAAATAGCTAATCTAGCCACAATGGTCCATGGTCACAAATCAATGAGAGCAAGGATATTGATATGTCAATAAAGAGTAGTAAATGTGATATAGAATAATGTGCAACATGAAGTAACTCTGAAGAAGTAATTGCAATCACCTATTTGAATCAAATAAATTTTAATAACTAGCTTTAATAGGCATTATGGTTAATATGGCATTTGAATCAAATAAATCTAAGTCAGCAAGCTCATCAAAAAGGCTATAATGAGACATTGTGTCACTGTTAGGAGTCTCATCACTAGGCACTTCAGAAGAGTCACTATCAAAAGTCATGAGGTCATCCTTTGGTGGTTTAAATCTAATACCATGATTCCAATTGACAACTCCAACTAATAAGGGTTCTAAAATTCCTTGCATTTGTGGGCCAAGGCCTTTCCCTATATAGTCAAGATGATCCATTATCTAGGTAGGGATAGGATACTTTGGATTTTAAAAATAATTAGCAAGCCCTTTAGAATATAACCAATCTCCCTAAGTAAAAACCTCTCAATTTTTCTTTTTTTTTCTTTTTTCTTTTTCTTTGCTTTTTTGTTTAAATGTAAATAGTTGTAACTCTAGTTTTGGTCATTGTTTTACCATTATCCTTAGTTATAGGTATTCACATTTGAACTAGCTCAGTGCAATTGGAATATTATGTCATTCTAAGTCATTCATAATTATGATTCCTAATTTATTTTAAGCACTTTGTGCTTAGGTCTCAAAGTCTTAACATCAACATTAGCTCTGATGAACAATTCTCAAGAACACTTTGCATAATCTAGGCTCATAATTGGAAAATAGGCATCTAGGTATCATGCATTTTAGCACTCAACTCTATGCTTAAATGTGCATCTCTTTTCATACATTGTGAGTCTAATCAATTATTGGTCATTTTACATCATCCATCATTCCATTCTCTCCCAAACTTGGGTGAATTACATTGGCCTGAAGTTCATGTTGGAACATGAGTCCATGGAACTATGTAGGCAGCGTTCAATTTCTATTAAGGTCATCTTAGCTATCTTTCATTCTTATTTTTTTCTCTTTCATCACTTTGTGCATTCTCATATCCTTGGTTTTATATGGCTATCTAAGCCATTACACTATCACATGTATGTTTGTGCCTACTCACTTTCACCTATCTTTTGGGTTATATCTTTGAACCATTTTGCTTGTTATTACCAATACTGGGCCCACCATTTGAACCACATCTAAATCAAATAATCTCTACAAGGGAAAACCATTTTTTATTCTTTATCAATGATCAAAATTAGTCCTAATAGGGTACAACTATTTTATCATGATCATATTTACTCTACTAAAGTACTTCTTAGTATATTCTCTTTGGAGACTCCATTATAGTGGTGCTTCCCTTCCTAAAGTAGAATGTTCTCTCTTTTCCTCTAATTCTAAGCTCTCCACATTAAATCCCATGATGGTAATATTTTAATGTGCAACTTATCTCAATATTGATCAATACCATAAGTGTGCATCTTATACTCTCAAATTAGGTATGCTTATAGTGTGTCCCTTACATTTATGGATTGTATCTTTCCCATTCCCCCTATTTTTGGGGCCTATTATACCTCTAATTAAATTTTGATCATTTAAGGTAATCACTTGTGCAAGCATTAGCTCATCTAGATGTGATCTATTCCATGGGTTAATATCTCACTTTCTCTCTCTTTTTGAGAGCCCATCCTTCTCTTTCATCCTAATATGTCCTCTCAAGGGGGAATCATGGGTCTATTCTAATTTCTTCTTGATAAATCTTTTATTTTAAAGATTTTGATTCTTTATAATGTCTTGATATGCCTTCTTAAACAAGGGGAAAATGTAGACATCTAATTCTTAACACCATTTGTGTTGAAATTGTCAATCTTACTCAAATTGCACATTTTAGGCTAAAAAACAAAAAAAAACCATAAATGGTTTAAACTTGTCATTTAAAAGTGATACTTTAAGTCAAATTATCCCTAAATGGTGTAATGCAATTTATGGGCCAACTAAATTTGATCAATTCATTTTGAGTCAAAATGATAATTTTGTCTTTTTATGCTCTAGATCACTCTTTTATTATAATTCATTAGTACACATAATGTACCTTTGTTATTTTTTGTTGGAAACATCCTAAATGGGAATATGGTTCCAATGCATCTAACATCACCTTATGATTCTTCCCGAGTCAAATTACAACTCAATAATATGAATTTTTAACCATTTTGATTAATTGAGGGCCAATTTCCAAATAATTGCACAAATGTTGATTAACCTTGTTTAAGGCTAATTAATCCAAATCAAGAGCTTAAGTGGATTTTTCATGAGTGTTTTTGAATATTTATTTTTGGAAATTGATTTCTATTATCTGTATTATTAGGTGATGTCATCTATGGTGTGGCATCCATCAAGCCATAAGTATATAAAATATCAAGATTATGGGTCTTTCATGCCTCTTTATTACCTCCCATACCTTATTAATGTCCCTTTTTCCAAATTCATGATGAGGAGAATTATGGATTTAATTCTAAATATTGAATTAATCTTCAACCACTCATCTTCATCTCAAGATGGATGGTTTAGGTTGATTCTGGTCATTCTTAAAAATCTATAAATAGAGAGTCCATGGAAATAATTTTTAAGCTTGAATATTGAAAAGTCATAATGTTAAATTGTTTTCAAAATCCTTTTCATTTGATCATTGATTTTATTTTCAAGCTTCATTGATAGGCTAGTTTAGTAATTCCAAATCATGAGTCTAGGTTTTGTAGAGTGTTCTTGAGACATTGGAAGAGTTTGCTACCATTGTTGATAAAGAATAGGATGTTTGAACAAGTGAGAACATGCTCTTGAGCTGCTTTTGGATAATGGATTCACTTAGGAAGGTATATATCTCTTACTTTCTTTCATTTATCTTTCATTGTCATTAGTAATTCCCACATGAATAAATAGGCTTTATTCAGTTTACTCATGCATTTTTCCTTTGGTTTATTGGACTAATGTCTAACTAATCATGTTATTGAATCCTCTCTAAATAAAGTAAAAATAACATGTTGAGCCAGTATCAATTACCAAAAATAAAGTAACTTGAAATATTGGAAATAAACTACCTAGGATGACCCCTTAGATCTTGAGTGATTCTAATTTATCATATAACATGGATAATGCCAAAAATGATGAAAAGTCCTACTATAACATTTATGATGATTTAGATCATACTAACCTATTGACCCTAATACCATCTATACCATTACTTTTATGCCACTTTATTCTACTATTTTCCTCCATCATCCTTGATTGATCGACTGGGACCAACAAGACTCTTACATACCATTAGATGATTTTTAGAATGATGAGGCAATCTATGAATTCCTGAGCCTCAAAGATAATTTTCCACTTGTTGCTCACAAATAGGGATTTTATATTACATTATACCATTCTATCTATTTTGGATAGTAGGTGAACTTATTTAGTCAAAAAAATTAAAATTAAACATTGAGGTTCCAAAGTGAAAACCTCTTTGAGGCACTTTTGGACCACGGAAAAAGTAAAGATAAAGATAAGTCCCATGGTGAGAACCTATTTTAAGTGCCATTGGATTGGGAATTTTATCATATTTAAAATTAATCTAAATCCTCCTTTAGTCTTATAACATCATGTTGATCAGGAATCAGTTTCAAGGATCATAAAGTATTTGATCAATTAGTTCAGGATTTCTTATGAGCCTTTACAAAGTGACTTTTGCCAGACTCTGATGATTCAGATTCTTCCTACATGGGTGAAATCAATGAGATAATAAAACAAATATACAAATAAAAATACAAATGTACCACATTCATAACTATTCTATAATATGTTTCCACACTACTTGTGGATGATACCACTAAAGGCAATATTAGAACATCTATTGATCTCAAATGGATCAAATTTGGAGTGTCCCTTACTGAAGAGGAACATGATATTCTTACTACCTTCATTACGTTTTTTTTATATATTTTCCTAGTGTTATTTAGATATGCCTGGATTGGACCTTGATTTAATTGTACATCAGCTTGTTATACACCCTAATGCCAAGCCTATCAAACATAAGCTAAAAAAAAATACACCCTTGCATAGTCATACTTGTCAAGAAAGAATTAGATAAATTATTGGATATAAAGTGTATTCTTACTATATATTATTTAGATTGGAAATGCAACATAGTCCCAATCAATAAAAACCCACAAGGAATATGATCATGTACCAATTTTAGAGATATCAATAAAGCATGCCCAAGGGATGACTTTACTTTGCCTAATGTTGATATGATTATGGATTCCACAACATAGTATGAGATGTTATCTTTTATGGATGGCTTATTTGGATATAATTAGATCAAAATAACACTTTAATACCAAAGAAATACAATGTTCACCACTCTATGGGGAATTTTTTATTATCAAGTGATGCCATTTGGCCTCAAGAATGCCAGTGCCACATACTAATGTGCAATGAATGTCATTTTCCATGACATGATGCATGATATTATTGAAGACTACATGGATGATATTTTTGTAAAATCCAAGACCAAATCAATATATCTAGATGTATTACAAAGAATATTTAAAATTCTTCATGAATTCAATGTCAGACTTAGCCATAAAAGTGCATATTTAGTGTTACTTTAGGAAAATTAGTAGATTTAATTATTTCTTGCCAATGCATTAAATTCAATCCATACAAGGTTAATTCCATTATATAAATGCCTCCACATTATAATATAAATCAGCTCTATATTTTGTAGGGTGAGATTCAATTTATTATGTGGTTTATTTATTAGTTGGAAGATAGATTCCATCCCTTTACTCATATTTTGAAAAAGAGTACCATTTTCTCATGGAATGTCAATTGTCAATAGGCCTTTGAGAAATTAAAATAATATCTAGAAAATCCACCTATTTTATCTCCACCTACACCTAGAAAACCAATACTTCTATACATCTCAATGATTGAATGTGCCTTGGGGGCACACTTATCACATAATAATGATCAAGGGAAAGAAAGGGTTGTATACTACTTAAGCCACACATTGGTAGCCTTTGAAAATAATTATAGTTTAGTTGAGAAGGCATGCTTATCCATGATGTTTTCAACTCAAAATTATGACATTATTTGCTTAATAATAAGACCATTATCATTGCCAAAGTGGACCCACTCAAATACCTACTTTCCAAGGCAGCCTTGATTGGTCGTATGGATAAATGTATCATGATATTGAATGAATTTGAGATTGAATATGTACATAAAAAGGCTATTAAGGGACAAGAACTTATAGATCAACTTGCCAAAGCACCCTTTTTAGATACCTAATTTCTCATTTTCAATTTCCTTGATGAGTCCATTATGACTCTAGATGATAATTCCTTTGAGACTTGACATTAAACCCTTTCATTTGATGATTCCTACACTTCTCATGGATCAAGATTTATTATTATATTCATAACACCATATGGGGATCTTGTTTCTAAGGCATTTCATATATGTTTTTATTGTACCAATAATAAAAAAAAATATGAAGCACTCATTGTAGGGATTCATCTAGCAATACAATGGAATATTAAGAAATTACATGTTCATGGAGTTTCTCAATTTATTATCAACTAAGTAATAGAACAATACCAGACCAAATATAAGAAACTTATTCCATACAAGAATATGGTGGACCATCTTATATGTAGCTTTGAATACATTCAATTTGAACAAATACTAAGGACCAGTAATAGAACTATCAATGCAATGGAAATAATTAGTTCACTAATAGTAATTACAGATCATGTTATAGATTACCAGTTCTTTATTGAAAATATCTTATGGATATCTAATGAACATTATAAATCTAAAATGTTATGTGATATTATTAGTCCCAACTCATCTTGATAATCCAATATATATCCCTATATCCATAACATTCTCCCTTCTAAACTTTCTTGTAACAAACATAAATCTTTCATTCATACCACTTATCATTATACCATTCTTGCTACCACAATCTATTATAGAGGATATAATGGAAATCCAATTCAATATTTAACTTTCATATATTCTATATTAGTTCTTAAGGAAGTACATGAAGGGACTTGTAGGGCTCACACTGATAGATGGTCCTTGCCAAAAAACTCCTACATACAGGGTATTACTAGCCCACTATGAAGGTTGATGTATGTGCTTATGTAAAAAAACATGTCACTTGTCAAAAGTATGTCAATCTCATTCATGAACCAACTCAACCACTTCAATAAATCACTATTACATGGCTATTTTACACATGGGGACTCAATCTCATATGGAAAATCAATCCTTCTTCTTTAGATGACCATAAACATATCCTCACAGTAACTGAATATTTTACAAAGTGGGTTAAATCCATTCCAATCACTTATGTAATCAAGAAGCATATTTAAAAATTCATCCTCAATCATCTCATTTTACACTTTGGCATTCCCTTTAACCTCATTTCTAACAATGGTGGCCTCTTTAAAAATAAATATGTCAAATCCCTCTATGCCAAATACCATATCAAGAAACACTTTTCCACTACTTATTTTCTTCAAAGCAATGGACAAGCTAAATAATCTTGGTCCAAATAATTAAGAAGACTATTAATTCTTTTGGATGTGATTAGCATTTATAATTATTTTCTTTCATCTAGGCCTACCATACCAATATCAATAGGAGCCACACCATATTCCCTCATTTATGGCACTAAAACTATTGTCCCTATTCAATATCGAGTTTTCTTGTGTATTTCATTGCAAAATATCATTGATGAGGTATATAAATTCTCTCAAATAAAATAATTTGACATAATTGATGAAAAATGGGTAGCTAATCTAAACAATCTTTAGGTATATTAAAATATTTTATGCCATAGCCATAACAAGCATATCAAACATGTAGATTTAACACTTGGTGACTTGGTCCTAAGAGAGAACAAACAAATACCAATGCCACCCATGCAAAGAAGGGAAATTTTGAGCCTAATTAGTTGGGCCCATTCATCATCACAACACATTATGGATATGGAGCATACATATTGGCTACACTAGATGGAGAAGATCTAGATGAGCCTATGAATATTATGCATCTCAAGTGTTTTTACACTTGATTTACTTGAACATTGTCTATAATGACCCTTGTTTGGGGGCATGACCTAAAAACATCCTCCCTTCATCCTACTTCTAAATTATGTTAGTCCATATTTATCATATTCCTTCATCCTATTACCAATCTTGATCTTGATTTCTATTCATTAGTATGAAAGTCAATTTTAGATTCTAGAATCGAATAAAGTTTCAAGCATATTATTCAAAATTGGTCACCATTAGCACATCTAGGACAATCAATATCTTAAAGTAGCTTACACCTAATTTACCTATATAATGGTCTTTTAAATACATCATTTAACTCTTGATAAAGCTTGTACTATTTTTTATGTTCATGTGTCATTCTTATTTTTCAAACCTATTATTGATTCATAGTAACTTCTGCTAGGGTTGAACTACATTGACTTGAGGTCCATTTAGACTATGTAGGCAATGCTCAGTTTATGAGGTCAACTTGATCACCCCTTTTCCATGTTCTTACCATTTTGAGAGTAATTTAAGATATTTTCTTGCCATTTTTTTAATAACCTAAGCCACACTCTTTCCATTTTTCAAGTTATGACATTCTACATCTCATAATCCTCCATTGAGTTAAGAAGCCAAAATCCAAAAATATTGAAAAAGTCTTAAAAAATCCTAAAATTTTAAAAATGCCAAAAATAACCTAAAAATAAAAAAGTTTCAAAAATAGGGCTTAAAATCTCTACAAGAGATATGAAGCCACAAAAGTTGCTTTCTCTATCATCTTGTTCATTAGTGGCCTTTGGCTATGTTCTGGATGATGTGGTTTACTGCACTTACAAGGTCGGAACCCTTTATCCAACCATATTCATTTCTAGTTTAACATTGCAATTCATTCACTCACACTCCCAGTTTTGGGATAGATACATTAGTTTGAGGTTCACAAAGACTATGTAGGCAGTGATTGGATGCATGGGGCATCTTAGGTCAGCTTATCCAATCTTTTTACCATTCTATTTACCTAGAGTTACCTAAATACTCTCACCATTTTGTGAGTGTAATTTCATTATTCTTATTTTATATTAAAATCTCTTACTTATCATATTTTTTATTCTTACCCACATCCTTGGGAGAAGTACATTTGGCCTAAAGTCAATTAGACTATATAGGCAATGCCCACTTGCATGGTTCATTTATAGATAACTCAATTACCCATTCCTTTTTCTTCTATTCCCCCCTTTCCTCTATGTTTTAATATTAGACTTGTCAGTTTCCCTCTAGAGATTTGGGGGAACATATCCAAGATTAATGCTTTACATTCACACGTAAAAATGGTTCAATAATTACTTATTTTATGGAGTGTTGTGTGTTTGTCAATAATGATTATTTTTTATTATTTTTTGTATATCTATTTTCTTTTATTCTTGAGAAACATGATGTTTTATGTTAATTTTATTTTTAGTTTATGTTTGCTTACTCATTTTCATAGTTGTTTATTTCCTTTTTTTGTTATCACCTCAACTCAGTCCTTTGTATCGATGGGGTCATCATCATGGTACTTCCTATCATGTAGTTATACTTGAGTCTATCCATTGGCATATGTCAGGATTGTCATCATGGTTTTTATCATTGGTGTATTATTTTTAATTATCTATTTGGATTGGTGGTTAGTCTTTATGCATATTACAACCTAGTTATCATGATGTTTTATATCATAGTACATACCATTCAGTGTTATATAAAAAGTTAAATGTTAGAGGTCTAATCAACAATATTTTAGAAAAAAATCTCCTTGTCTACTATCCTCCAAAAAATTAGTAAATTTTTTAGTCATAATTTGTCAAACAAAAATCCACCCTAATGGTGCAAACCCTCACTCTACTAGGGAAACTCCTTGAATAAAATATCCCCTATTGGGGCACATTATTTTGATCAACCAAGACTAACCTATTTAGGAACAAGTCCATTAGTTAGTCTCTCTTATAAATTCATGCCCATAAATTTCTCCCATTCTTATTTCTTCCTCTCTTTTTTGAGGGCCCATCTATTTCAACTTCTTTCACAACTATCCCCATGAGGGGGCATCTAGGGCTAATCAAACAGCCTTTAGGGCATCAATATGAGTTTATCAACTCATAAAATTTAAATATAAAAGGGTAAGAGTTAAAATATCATTTTAAAAACATTACCAAGTTTCTTAAATGAATTTTTATTTATTTGAAAAGATGTTATTATTCCAAGTGTCTTGCAATGCCTTCTTAAACATGGGAAAAATGTAGACACTTTATTTTAAGAACTTTTGTATCTATACTAAAATCAAGAATGATTTTTTTAAATCACATAAAAATCTAATTGAAAATCACTATTTAACCTAATTTACCTTTAAAACTGCCATTTTAACTCAAAATCACAATGACACATCCCTGACTGGGGTAATGGATCATAATGTAATATTAATATTATTTAGTGCATCCTAAATTAAATAAACCTTTTACAAGTGACTTCAAAAGTAAAATAAGTGAATACTTTATTGACAAATAAACATTTCAAACTTTACCTTTCTTCTAACTACCAATTAATCACCTTGATGAATTAACTTGATTATTCCTCTAATAAGAAAATCCATGGATTTGGAATTATCTTATTTTCCTAAAAATTAAAATTTGATTATTGAATCACATAAATTATGTCACTAAAATATTTAAATGGTAAACAGGAGTGAAATCAAACTATTACGCCCATCTTACACACTCTTCCTCTTAAACCTCTCTTATACACTCCAAGAGGACTAATGACTGCACTTTTCTTCTAACATGCCAAAAATACTTAAATAACATCGCTTACATAATCCATGTGTGTAATCATGGATTTTAGGATTGATCCTCAACCCTCCATCTTGAGACAAGATAAATGATCCATACTGATTTAGTAAATATATAAATATAAGGCTCACACCTCTCATTGCACAAGATTCTTCATGCAAAATTACTCTATTGAATTATACAAGGAGTTTCAGCACTCTCATGCCAAGCAAAATCCAAAATCAAATGTACATAAGAATAGGTTATTCCCACATGTGGAATCAAGCATTAACAAATACTTCTACATCTACAAGTTGACCTCAACCTATTTATATTAGT
Source organism: Torreya grandis (assembly GCA_037957365.1). Taxonomy (NCBI): domain Eukaryota; kingdom Viridiplantae; phylum Streptophyta; class Pinopsida; order Cupressales; family Taxaceae; genus Torreya; species Torreya grandis. The sequence continues at coordinate 412,991 of JARHVA010001754.1, read as the reverse complement.
TCTCAAGAAAATCTTCAAGGGATGTATAAGCATGATTCCTTATCTTCTATTTGCATTTCATATTTTATTTTTGTTGATTCCTAAAAGTTTATCATAGGTGTTTTAGAGTTTTTAATAATAACTTATCATTCATGTATTTAGAGAATCCATTACATGAGTTTCAAGTTGTGATATTCTTGATATCCTTTGTGGAATAAAGATAGAGCACATGACCTGCTTCACAAATTTATAATGTAACTATTTGGTTGTTGGGAGAAACTATGGCCAAATAGCTAACTTATGAAAATTAAATTATCCTATACTAAGTGAAGTGAATTATTCTCAAAATATAAGGTCTATAATCTAAGCTAAAATGTATATTTATAATGAAAGTTAATCTAAAGTGAGTTGATCAAAAAATAAGAAAAAAGAAAGGTAGGGTGGAGAAGAAATATGTTTCTAATCTTCATTGCAAACATTATGACAAAGTTAAAATTTAAAATTTCATCTAAACAAGCACTCAAAACCAACATATAACATGAAATAGCTAAAGCTCAAATCCTACCATACATTAGGCAAACATCTAATGAAAGTGAAGATAATGAAAATAATAACTAGATTCAATTTAAAGATTTGCTCCTGCAAAAAAATAGCATAAGCACATCTACAAGCAAAGAAAAGAAATCAAAATGAATCAAATATCAATCAATATATCATTAACAAAAATTGATAACTCTACATTTAAAGGTGCACATCTATAATTCATAAGAACCATTTAAATATGAAAATTAGACTAGACAAGTGAGAGAGCAGCCATAATAGTAATCATATAAACAAAATGAGACAATATTTTCAAAATTATTTGCTTGTATTAATTGCTCCAATTTTTCACAAACTTTTCTTGCTAAAAAACTCCCTCCTCCTTTTACAAATGACAATACCTCCTTATATAGAAAATTAAGGAGATATGTTGGTCAATCATGTCCAATGATAGTTGTACACATATTAATGATAGATGTCCTTCTAAAAAGTTATAGAAATAAACACTTTCCAATGACTGACCTATAAGAAATGTGTTTTACAAAATTACACATGATTTTAAAAAAGAATATTCTTTTTCAAAAATATATATGTTCTTATATAAAATAATATTCCTAAGTTAACCAATTTGACCTTGGGACTACTTTGTTGTTGTGGTCCCTTGTTTTTGCTATAGGATATTCATTGCCTTTTCATTTTGTCCCTTAATTAGTTGGAGATTGATTATAGGTTCCATGAATAACTCATCTTTCTAATCTACTAGGTCTCTTAAGTCCTTATCATCTCTATCTAGTTCTTCTCTAATGCTCCTAGCTTCACCAATCTTTTCCTCTACACTTAGGATCATATCCAAGATTTTATTGTTGTCAGCCCCTGTCCTTCCTTGGCTTTAATTTCTTACTTCCTTCATAACTTGAGTAGCCCTGAGATTGAATTCCTCATTATTGATTAGACCAATAGGGCTGAGTGTAGTAGGGTATGTGATCATCTTCCCTAAAATATTCCTCATTCTAATCTCTAATTGCTTTCCATCCTTAGAAATATCCTCTAGACTATTGGACTATTTACTCAAACCTTTCATCTTTTCTTTTAATACAACCATAGCCATGTTCAAGTGGACTAAGTTGAATATATTAAAATTAGGAATTTGGTCTTCTATAAAAATAGTGACCAATTCTTTTACCTTGCTATATGAATCTTACCACTAACTTACTTGGTTCTTATCCACAGTACCCTGGTTGCTCATTACATCCTATCTAGACCTCATTTATTTCAAGGATTTAAACAAATCATAATAATTAGATTCAAATATATTGATCATAGATTCTGAAATAAAAAAGATAACTTGATCCTACAAGTTCTTTTGTTTTTTAAAGCCTTTCATGACAGCCTTCAGTTGTTCTATATGTGCTTCATCCAACTCTAAGACATCTTATTCAAAAATTAGATCTTCTCCAAGTTTCTATCTTCTCATTTGAGTTAGATTAGTCAATGGTTCCACTTTTTGATAAGTGAACTCCTCACCTTCTTGGATGATCTTATTCTTAGTTACCCTTTTCAAACTAGTAGTCTTAGGGTTAAACCTCACTTCCACTGAATATTGTGTCACTTGTGGAATAGGATATTCATTTGAGGTTGATCTATTGAATCACTTGGTTTGACTAGTCTCTTTACTTCTTCTTCCTATAGTGCTATGATCTAGGGCTTCATTTATTGATGCACATGAATGTTAATGGATTTCATCATAGCCCAAGGATGATGCATAGTAGGAACTTTCTATAATCTAGGCTCATATAAGAACCATTATATAATGGGTGGACCATACAACAAGTTTTCTTCATTGAATAAGTTGACTTCACTTAGGGGAGTATTGAAAGTCACTTTGGGTCTTTTTTATTTAGGAAAAAAGGCTAGATCAATTTTCCTCTTAGTGGTGTCAACTAGAACTAAGTCCAATTCCAGTTCTTTCCCTTTCTCTTCCTTTTTTTCCTCAACTTGGGCTTCTTCATCATCTGAATCTATATATGTTATAGATAACATCTTTAATACTTCGTCAACAAACTCTTGAGGGTCTATGGCTATCATATGAATCTTTTATTAATGTGCTTCTTATTTTGTTTCCTTGGGAGGTACATGGTATGATGAGTTAGAATTTATTTCATGTGGTCTTTTATCTTCAAGCCTATTCTCCATTTGAGCTTCTACTTTTACATTAACTGATGGAGGTCTAGAGGATCCACCACTGATCAAATGATATTATGTGGGTCCTAATTATGATGTATAATCCATTTTTAAATTTCTTTCTAATATTGACTTAGGCCTAAGGTTGTGTTATTTCAATCTCTTATTCACTTCAAATTAAGATGATGCCTTGGTGTAGATAGAGTCAAAGAAACCAAGCTCATGATTATAGGGAACATTTAGAATTCCTTTGTTTTTTAAATGCTCCTTAACATTCCCATAGGGGTCCCATTGATTAAGCTCATTGATTTTAAAGTTTAAAGATTATTTATGATTGGATGTAACTTCAATATTGTCCCACTATCTGAATATAGTTTTTCCAATTGTCATAGGGAGGTTATGGAGTCCTTTTATTTTGCTCTTGCATAGACCATCAATGCCATAGAACAACTGGTATATAACCTCTTACTTAGATAAATTATCAAGGACATGAATAGGTAGCTTGAGAGGATAAATTTGAGTTATCTTAACCCTTATAATAGTGTATTATGGATATATCCATATATCTCCAATATATTCAACATATTTCTTGATTAGTGAGATAGTTCTTATCATTGGGACACCAAATATTGCTTCACTTAGGGCAAGATAGACATAATCACATGTAAATTAAATTTGATACCTAAATTTAAAGATGTGTAACTTGGAATAATATTGGGATAATATATGTGTCCCATTTGGTGACCATTCCCTTTGATTTATAATTTTTATTATTGCACAAAGAGCAACTAAGAGATATGACATCATAAAAAACTAGGTTTTCTTCTTATGCCTAATTGTATAGATTTGTCTACTTAATGAAATACTAATTATTTCAACCAAAGGGGGGATAATTACATTTTCAGCCATAAATTAGATTATGAGAACCCACACTAGGTCTACATATGTAGTAGTTGCATTTCCACACAATATTTTCAACATAGTCATTATCATTCTGACCCTAGGTGTGAATTGGCTAACAAGGATGTTATTGATAAAATCTAAAAATACTTGGTTTCCAAAATATAGCCACATGACAAGGGTTTCCATCATTTTTTTTTCTTAGCATAGGAATTGATAGAGGTTAGGTCAATTTGGGGTCTAGGAAGTTTATAATATAACTCAAAGGTAATAGCAAAAATATAAGCAACTTTTTTAGATTGTGTTAATTAATTATCATACCCTTATCTATCTAATTTCCTTGAAAATAAGAGCAAGAATGTCAATGCAGTGGAGTACCTCAAGCTTCACTACTACATAATGGAGACTAGTCATTTGAATTACAACAATGTCATCATATAATTTCTTTGCTAATGGGTTCTTCTCCTCTTCTTGGTTGATGGATAGTTGATTCTCAATTGTCTAGAATAACTTTGACCAATTATTGTCTCTTGTGTTTAAATCAAAGGCAACAAACTCAATCTCCTTGAAAATATGACCTTTAGCATTCATTATCAAGTAAAGTTCCACATATTCCTTTGAAACAATATTTTGAGCCATCATTATTATGAGTTTTATCAAATTTCTCACTAGTGGACTACAACTCAGCTCTTAATTGAATTATCTTAGTGTAGATGATAATTTAATCCTCCTTGGCTCGATTACAATGACAATAGGGACAAACTAGGGCTTTTGTACACTTAAATTTTTATTGGAGGTTTATTTAGAGCTTCAATGGTGGAAATTAAGTTTAAAATATGAGCTTTGTGCCTTAGATTTTATTTGGATTGATTTATTTATACCCTTCGTGTTTGTAAGTCCATAAAATATTTCATCTGACTTGTCTTGCTTATATGGCATCATCATGTCATGTTTCTCATTAATTTTCAACTTGTGACCATTTATCATTTTGAACATGTGTTACCTTCACATGCCATCTTATAACTTGATTAAATATGCTTTGATTATCTTAAAATGGGTCCTCTAGCTTTGACTTATTGTAGACCATCGATCATGATTTGATCTTCTCATGAGTATGCCACATGGTAACTCCACAATCTTTATATGTTTACTGTGAACACACTCTATCATTTTATGCCTTTGTGCCACATGGTAGCCTCTCTTTCCATCTATACCCTTTAAAAATTTATCTTCATCTTTAATCATTGGATCTTCTTTACATGGATAAATATGCATTGTTGATTGTGATCTACCTACTATTGTTAGGATGAATATGGACCTTTGATTTTGGGCCTAGTCACTAATATTGTGTCACTTGGCATTATTGTATTCCTTCATAGAACCTTAACTTATTAAATTTACCCCACATTATTAGATCTTCATTGTACATAATAATAGACACCATTGATCATAATCTAGGAGGTCGAATGTGATTGGCTACTCTGCTTGATTATGTTTCATCCATCATGGTTGTGACACTTGTCACTACCACATTTTGTCTCTAAGCTTTGACAATTTGACTCAAATGGGTGCTTGTGTATTTTTGATCTTCCCTTTGAGTTCTAAAATCCCACCATGTGGTATCGTCACATTGGTTCATTCGTACAGGTGATGGGAATAAACCAAGTTAGGGCCTAGGGAATATAAAAAGACTTAGGATAAAGTTTTAGCCTAATTTTTAGTTATATTTATAAATAAAATTAGGACTTTAGGATAAAACTTTAGACTAAGTTTAAAATATATTTAAGTGTTCCCATGTCTACTTAGTCTATGTGAACAATAAAATAAACTAAGTGGGGATCTTAGGACATAAAGGACCTAGCATAAAAATTTTAGACAAAGGTTTTGGTCATGTTGATGAACATGAATAGAACCTTATGATAAAAAATTAAACTAAGTCTAGGACATTACAAAATTTTCCCATTCAAATTTGAATCTTATTAAAAAATACCTAAGTTAAAATATATTAGACCAAGGTTTTAACATGGTTTAAACATATATTCAACCATTCAATTATGACCAAAGGTTAGTATGTGAAGGTTAATTTAGATCAAATTATTTATCCACTTAAGGGTTAATTTGAAATTTGAAACACAAAACCCTAAACACTGTTCACACAATTGGGACTCTATTAAACTTGCACATGAATACACAAAAGCTGAACATTAGCAATGTTAGATCAAGTCAAATGAAAATCATATGTTGTCATGTTACTAAAATCTGAAGTAAACATGATATTCAATAATGCAATTTTGATTAGTTTGAATGCCAATTTATAACACCATTTAAAAAATTGAACAAGGGTCCTCATTTTTCAAAAATAAGGGTATTTTGACATCAATAAATGGCATCTTTTGGGGGAAACATTGTCAAATGTTAAAACTCAGATACATTGGTTTGAATTAATAATTCTAATAATCATTCCATATGATCAAGTACCATCATTAATATCAACTCATGATTAAACTCATCTTACACATGAAAAATTATGCTCAAACATCAAAACCTAGTCATGTTATTTGTGTGCTTTGATTCATTAACTGATTGGCCTAGGATTTAAAGAATAACTTCTAGATTTCATGACCTTGATCATTAGCATCAACTTATAATATACTTAGATATTCATTAAAAATCATGATTTTAGAATAGGGAAGGCTTGGGCATTGCTCTACTATCAACCAGACATCCATAACCTTGATAGAGATACCTTTGGCTCTATTCAAAGCCTTGCTCCACTACCATCTAGGCATCCATAGCCCTAGTAGAGGTTACCTGAATCACCTTTGCTTAGAAAGCCTTTGGATTTTTAATAAAGCTCTTATTTTTTGTATTTTTTAGATATATTTAGCTTTACAATAAAATTTGGGAACCAAAATTAGCTAGGTTTTGGGATTGTTTCAAATGTTTGATCTTCAATAAATCATCCTTGGTCATAAACTTCATCCCATACAATAATTTTTTTAAGTGTTAACATGACTTTGTCCCAATAATTCAAACTTTCACTCAACATGTGTAATCTTTATTAGAACTAAACTTAGATTAGAATAAGGCTTAAGATTTTAAGGAACAACCAACCTAGATATCAATCTTTATGACTTTCTCCAAATCATAACATCAATCTCAAATTTATAGAATCCATGATAAACCATTAGTTAAGAGTCATACATGCATTCTTTATTTTTTTAATTTGAGTAACTACATGAATTGGAGTTTGAGGACTATCTTAAAAATACTTATTAAAGGTAGGGAATAAAACAAAAGAAGGGAAACACACAATAAGTAAGAAAACAACAAGCAAACAAATATCTACAAGCACTATTTACAACAATGAACAATAAAGAAACTAATATAAGCCTATCTATACTAACTCTACTTATTCTTATAGATTACTCCATGTAGACTTGGGTTGGTACAACAGTGAAGTAGTGCTTGAGATATTTCCCATTTGTTGGCAAAGTAAACTTTTCTCCCTATAAGTCCTTGATCTTAAAAGTGTTATCTCCCAGTATCTCAATAATTTGATAAGGAAAAATCCACAAAGGAGTGAATTTTCTATGATTTTATTTTGGTTCAGATTCTTTATCCCAAAGGAGAACTAGGTCTCCTTATCTGAACATATTAATCTTATAACATTTATCAAACCATCTCTTAACTATGTTTTAATGTCTACTAAAATTGGCAAAATCCTCTTCTCTTTCATCCTTCATTTGAATAAGTCAAACAACCTTGAATTTTTAAGTTCTTGATCTTCTTCCATGTATTCTTTCATGAACTTATAGGTTGGTAGCTTGAGAGTAATGAGGAATATAGGTTCTTGACCATATACTAGTAGAAATGATGATGCCTTCAAAATTTACTTGAATTTAGTTCTATCTACCCAAAGGGCATATTTGATCAACTTATGTCATGTTCTTAGTTTTTTAGAATCAAACTTATTGACATCTTTCATCAAATTTTTGTTAGTTGATTTAGAGACTCCATTACCTTGAGGGTAATGATTTGATAAAAATTTGAGAATAATGTTGTTATCATATGCCCACTCTGTCATCTTAATAGATATGAAGGCAGATCTATTATCACAAACTAGAGATACCAATGATCCAAATCTAGTACATATGTTCTCTTCCAAGAACTTAATCACATCTTTTATCCTACATTTTTTGGTTGCTACTACTTCTATCCACCAGGCACAATAATTGATAGTATTGAGCATAGACTTATGTCCCTTTAAATAATTAGGGTTGATAACCCCCACAAAATCTAATCCTCATTGATAAAAAGGCTTGTTAATCATAACTGGATTCAATGAAATGGCTACTTTTAAATCTTTATTGTGAATATCTAACATTGATGACATTCTCTCACATGTTTATGAGCATCTTTGAAGATTGTAGGATAATAATAACTAGCCCTAAGGATCTTATGAGCTATTGTCTTTCTAGAGGGGTATCCTCTTCCAAGATTTTCATGGAAAGTACTTAAGATTTATTATGTTTCCTCTTTAGAAACACATCTCAAGTATATATCTTTATAATTTTTCCTAAAAAGTACTCCATATTTAATCATTAAATGTGTTGCCTTGAGTCTTAGATCTCTTTTTTAATTCTTACTCAGTCCTATAGGATAAGTACCATTGATTATCAAATGAACAATTGAATCATACCAATCATTAGGTTGAAAACTCTATTACTCCACCTATATGACACTTAATTTTGGGTTGGTGTTAAAAATTAACTGAATCAATCCTTGACATCTTACCAATTTGTAGTATTAATTTCTAGATCATACCATTGAAGTATGGACATCTATTTACCTCTTATTTCCCTAAGTTCATATTGACTAAGCATGAGTTTATTATCCAGGTCTGGTAATATTGCATGTACCTTATTCCTAAGAATATAGTGCCTAAATTTCTTAACTTCATTAACTAAAATACATGCCTATTTATCAATTATAGAATAGTTTAACTTAGCATAATTAAAATTGATACTCATAAAATAAATAGGATGATCACATCCATCTATTTTATGAGTTAGGATAACAACTATTGTATGATCAAAAACAAAGGAATCAAGATGAAAGTCCTTTGAAAAAATAGGGCTTATCAACATTGGTGCCTGTACTATTACTTAATTTATGTCCTTAAATGATTTTCTTGTCTATCTATTCTAAGTTATCTTGGCATCCTTATTCAACATGTAATTTAATGGTCTTATAATTTATGCAAAACTAGAAATAAACTTTCTCATAAAGTTTATTTTTCCAAAGAATGATTTAAATTTTTTCTACTATTAGAGGGTTCTATCTTGGATATGGCATCTACTCTATTAGGGTTTATAAAAATCCTCTCTTTAGTTATAACATGTCTTAATAATTTTACCATAATAACACAAAAAATTCTTGTCTTGGGATTAAGATAAATTACATACCTCCTACATCATACAAATACCTATTACAAGTGCATAATGTGGTCCTCCCTATTTTTAGAAAACATAGTAAGATCATCCATATAAATTACAATGCACTTACCTATGAGACCTTAAAAATTATGGTCCATAGCTCTTTGAAATATTGCACCTACATTAATTAGCCTAAAGGGCATCCTTTTATAGGTAAAAGTGCCCTAATTAGTAGTGAATGTAGCTTTAATATGTCTTCCCTTTTCACAAGCACTTGATTATAACCTAAAAAATGATAAAGAAAAGACATCATAGTATAGCCACTAACAATTTGAATGACTTGGTTAAGTAAAGGTAAAGGATAATTTTCCTTTTTAGAATCTCTATTCATATTTCTATAGTTTATGCTCAATTTGATTTCCCCATTCTTCTTCTTGACTGGTACTAAGTTAAATGCCCAAGTGGTGTGTATAATGGGAAAAACTATCTTTTCATCTAATAACTTCTTGACCTTCTTGTATATCAGGGATTTTAGAATAGGGTTAACTAGTCTTTACTTTTGCATAAAAGGATTATAGGTTTTTTTAGTGGTATGATATGAGTAATGACTCTATGATCAAATATCTTTAAGTCCTCCTAAGACCATGCTATAACATCTTTATACCTAGCCAACAACTCTTTATCTTTCTTAACTCTTCATTAGTGTAGGTTGTACCAATATTGACTAGTCGAGGTTGACCTTGAGTTCCTAGGTCAACTACATTGTAATATTTCCCACTCATCTTAGGAACATTTATAGTTTTAGCTAGTTTTTATATGTCAAATAATCTCTCTAAGGCAATCATGTCTTCGGAAATTTTGTTGTCACTTAATTGCACAATCTTGTCATTAATTTTATTTCCATCAAGATCATTTTCATTGACTTCATCAATTATGTGAGACTCAAATACTCCTAATTTATTCATGAAGTCTAGGATCTCTTGATCATCACTAAATACTTGCAAGTGATTGATATTATCAAGAAATAAGGAACATGGAACCAACTCAATACTAATTATCCTAGTTTAGAGTCTTGATATGGCATCAAATTGGTTATAATTGAGTCTAACTCATTAACAAACTTGTTCTCTTCTCTAGGAATTGAGACAATGTTAAAAGCATCAATGTACTCTATCAAGTTCCAAAATCTAAACTTATATTTATTAAGGTAAGATAATTTTCACTAGTATTTACTTCTAACTTGATTAAATAATAGCTTAGAGTCACCATATACTAGCAATTTTTTAACCATATGCTTAATGGAAAAATGTAATCCGAAAATTATTGCTTCATACTCTACCAAGTTGTTAGTGCATGAAAACTAAAGTCTATAAAAAGTGTTAAATTCTTTCGCAAGGGGATTGACTAGAACAATTCCTACCCCAGAATCAAATTTACATCTAGCACCATCAAAATATATTTTCTATATTCTAGGCATAGCATGAAGATATTTAGAGTCACATACCTTAGAAGTGTCAAGAGTATAAACTCCTAACTCATAATTGACCATGTTAACCCTTTCATTTTTAGCATTGTACTTTATGATCATGTGTTTCATTTTAGGGTCACTTTTAATTCAAATCTAATTAGGAGCTCCCTTCTATGGAAGCAACATATGTGAATAGTTAGTGGACATGTAACCATTCAAATAATTTATCTAATTTTTTCTCATCAACATTCTATAACCATCAATAATATACATCACTTGGATGTTTATAAATTGTTGTATCTTTGGCTCAGCAACAAGCTACATATGAACATTCAACAATTCTCCAATCACTTTAACTCTTTAATTATGCAACTGAGTAACAACTCTATCATATTTAATTAGAGTTAAACCCAGTTTTTCATAAATAACTTTAGGCATGATATTATTAGAATCACCTAACTCTAGCAAACAATTATGTAAATTCTTCATAATTTTTTTGACTATAAGCAAGAAAGGTGGAAAATATACCTTGTATAAACATTGGAATTTACAATTTTTGGTGATTTACTAGGTTTTTTGGATAGATATTCAAGTAACAAGTCTCTTTTCTTAGTTATTTAAGTCAAATCATGTAAAGTGATGTTAGCCTTAATCTTTTTCATGTCCTCAACTATATTATATCCAATCCTAGTAGAAGTAATAGATGTGTCAACATTGGGTTTAGAATAAATTCCCTTTGGAGGCTCTAGATTATTCTCAACTATAGGATCTAGAGGAGTGTCAAAGTTATTTGGTAGAGTTAAAGTTGTTAAAGGTTGATTTTGTTCCCTATTCCTCAAAGGATAGGTCTTTTTTAGGTACTATTGAAAAACATGCACCTCTTATAGAGTCTCCTCAGGCTCATTCTCCTCTTGGAATGGAAAATAAAATGTCTCCACCATCAGGGTTATATCAGTAGACTTTGAAGATCTAGATGTACCTATAGTATTGTATCTATTAGGTCCACCTTCATGTGTATCTAATTCATCCTAAAATAATTTGAAAGAATTGTAGAATTAAATACAATCTAACTCACCATCCTTTGAAGTATTATGAAATCTATAATATTAAGTTAGAGCTACATCACAAATATTAATCTCAGGATTCTTCTCACTTGATGATGACTCATTATTGTTATTATTATTTCCATTGTGAAACTAGTTGCTAGGTCTGTTGAACCTTTGATAAGAGTAATTCCTATTAGATTTTTCCCTGGTATTTTTTACTTGTTTCTAAAGTTAAAGGAAGTCAATGCTTAACTTTTGAACCATATTAATTATGGATTCATTCTCATTCTTCTGTGCCTCTTAGTTATGAACTTGAGTACTATTGATAGTTTTTAGTACTAAAGCTCTCTGATCCTATGTATAAAATACAATTGTAGTGTTATTCAACAATCCTAAGTTTTGGCCAGGATGAACATGACTTAAGGGTAATTGGATCAACACTAGAATTTGATTTAAAGTAGGCACATTATGATTAGATTTAGGAATGCCATTCAATGTAGGTAAATTAAGGTTAACATTGGGAATGGCATATGTTAGCTGACCTTGAGGCTACATTTGATCATTGATTGTTACATATTCAACATAGGCTAAGGCTAATGTGTCAATAACTCCAATAGACCTTTTAAGAAACACAAAAGTCATGAGATCCAAAACATCCTTATAAATTTCTAAAGCCAAAGCTTCATTAGGTCTATAAGGATCTATGGTTCTACTAAACATGTTTTGAAATATAGAATTAAAGACTCTAATGGTCTCAATTGAATCTCTCTTTACAGTGCTAAATTGTTGATAAAAATGTAAGCACTAATGATCTTACTAAACTGATCACTAAAAATTCTATTAAAATCATTCCAACTAGTGATATAATTCTCAAGAAGGTTGAGAAACCACTCATATATAATTATCTTTGAAATTAAATGGAAATAATATATATACAACATATTTATGAACTACATTCAACAACCTTAAATCAACTTTGAAACTTTTAATATGTTCTTCAGTTGTGACAACACCATTAGGACTAAAAGATGGCAAGTATTTTCAGGGTTACTAGGTAAGTCATGTACCTGACTAGACACATTGATGGAAGATCCTCCTAACCAAGCCATACCTTGATAAGTATTTAACATAAGAGCACCAAAAATAGGTTAAATAGGCTAATATTTAGAAACCCTTCACTTACCTTTATCTATTCTTTCTTTCCTATGAACTTCTAATGAAAAGAGAGGTAGTTTTGATTTTAAATGTGACCTAGTCCTGATTCTTGGTAGTTTCAGTGTTTAAACCTTGAATATTATTCAAAATATGACTTAGAAATCTTACCTTTTTAAATATGAATGATTTTTAACTCAATTATTGCAAATAACAATCCAATTCTTACCTATGAGTAGATTCACAAATTTAAGATTCCTAAGTTAATCAAGCCTTGTACAAATTTATATAAATATCTTCAAAGGACAACTATATGCAAATGAGTAAGCTCAAAGATATGTCTAAACTTGAGAATATTAATGACATTTACAAGTCAAAGTTAAAATAAAAATAAATTTGGAAATAATCAATCAACCTTTGAACAAATTTGTTGCCACTAATTTTAAACATGGAAGATTTACAAAACTTAAGCTACCTTTGCAACTATTTATCATATATCTTCAAAGAAAACCTATCTTCAGCTAAATGAGCCTAAATATTGGTTTGAAACCACTAATATCAATTATATTTACATAATTAAGTTAAAAACAACACAAATATACAAAGAATTCACTAATCTTTGAGCATAATTCACGCAAATTAGCAAAAACACTACAAATTCATAGAGATTTAACTAAGGCCCTCCTTCTAACACCAATGAAAGTTCATCTTATTAATGCCTAAAAGTGTATCATAAGTGGTTTAGAGTGTTTAAGAAACACTTATCATTTATGGATTTATAGAATCCATTGGATGAGTTGTAGGTTATGATATTCTTGATATCCTTGGTGGAATAATAGTAGAGCACATGAACTATTTCATAAATTTAAAATGTAATTGTTTGGTTATTGGGAGAAATCATGGCCTAATATCTAACTTGTGAAAATGAAATTATCCTATACTAAGTGAAGTGAATTATGCTCAAAATATAAGATCTATAATCTAAGCTAAAATGTATATTTATAATAGAAGTTAATTTAAGTGAGTTGGTAAAAAAATAAGCAAAATGAAGGGTCAGGTAGAGAAGAAATATGTTGTTTATCTTCATTAAAAACATTATGACAAAGTTCAAATTTCATCTAAATATGCACTCAAAACCAACATATATGACTAAATATCTAAATCTTAAATCCTACCATACATCAGGTAAACATGTAAGGAAAGTGAAGATGATGAAAATAAGAACTAGATTCAACTTAAAGATTTGCTCCTACAATAAAATAGGATAAACACATATACAATCAAAGAAAATAAAGAAAAATGAATCAAATATCCTTTAATCAATCTAGCATTAACACAAATTGACAACTCTGCATTTAAAGGTGCACATCTAGAATTCATAAGATGCATTCAAATATGAAAATTATACTTGACAAGTGAGAGAGAGCCATGATAGTAATCACACAAACAAAATGAGACAATATTTTCAAAATTATCTTCTTGTATTAATATCTTAAAATTTGCATAAAGTTTTCTTGCTAAAAAACTCCCTCTTTTTACAAATGACAATACCTCCTTATATATAAAACTAAGGAGGCTTGTTGGTCAATCATGTACAATGATAGTTGTACACATATTAAGGACAATTTTCCTTCTAAAAAGTTCTAAAAATAGACACCTTCCAAAATGACTGACCTATAAGTAATGTGTTTTACAAAGTTGCACATGATTTGATAAAAGAATGTTTCTTTTCAAAAAAATACATGTTCCTATATAAAATAATATTCTTAAGTTAACCAATTTGACCTTGGGACTCCTTTGTTGTTGTGGTCCCTTATTTTTTCTATATGATCTTCATTACATTTTCATGATTTCCCTTAATTAGGTGGACATTGATTATAGGTTTCATGAACAACTCATCTCCCTGATCTATTAGGTCTCTGAAGTCCTTGTCATCTCTATCTAGTGCTTCTATGATGCTCCTGGCTTAACCAATCTTTTCCTTTGCACTTAGAATCATATCCAATATCCTACTATTGTTAGCCCCTATCCTTTCTTGGTTTTGATTTATTAATTCATAACTTGAGAATCCCTGAGCTTGAATTCCTCATCAATGATTAGAACAATAAGTTTGAGTGTAGTAGGGTCTATGATCATGCTCCCTAAAATATTCCTCATTCTGATCTCTAATTGCTTGTCATCCTTAGAAATATCCTCCAAAATCTTGGACCATTTACTCAAACCTTTGATATTCTCTATCAATACAACCATATCCATGTTCAAGTGGCCTAAGATGTCTATCTCAAAATTAGGAATTTGGTCTTATGTCAAAATAGTGACCAAGTCCTTCACCTTACTATATGATTCCTACCATTGAGGTACTTAGTTCTTAGCCACAATACCCTAATTGATCATTATATCCTTTCTAGACCTCATTAATTTCAAGGATTTAAACATATCATATGAAGTAGCTTCAAACATATTGATCATAGATTATGGAATAAACAAGATAGTTTTCTCCTACAAGTTCTTATTTTGTTGTTTCAATCATTTGATGGTAGCCTTCAATTATTCTATATGTGCCTCAGCTAACTCCAAGACATCTTCTTCAAAAATTGGATCTTTTCCAGGTTTATATCTTCGCACTTGAGTTAGATTGGTCAATGGTTTCACCTTTTGACAAGTGATCTCATCACCTTCTTGTATGATCTTCTTCTCATTTACCCTTTGCAAACCAAAAGTCTTAGGTTCAAACCTCACTCCCACTAAATATTGTTTCACTTGTGGAATAGGGATATCCATTTGAGATTGAGTTGTTGAATCACTTGGTGTGGCTAGTCTCTTTGCTTCTTATTCATGCATTTCTATAATCCAGGGATTCATTTCTTAATGCACAAGAATGTTAATGGATTTAATCATAGCCCAAGGATGATTCATAGTAGTCACTTTATATAATATAGGATCATACAAGAACCATTCTATAATGAATAGACCATACAACAAGTTTTCTTCACTAAATAAGTCGACTTCACTTAGAGGAGTAGTGAAAGTCACTTTGGGTCTTTTTGCTTTAGGAACAAGGTTCAGATCAGTCTTCCTCATAGAGGTGTCAATCGGAACTGAGTCTAATTCCACTTCTTTCCCTTTCTCTTCCTTTATTTCATCAACTCAAGCTCCCTCATCATTTAAATATGTGTATGTTATATATAACATCTTTAATACATCCTCAATAGACTCTTGAGGGTATATGGATATCATATGAATCTCTTGTTTATGTGTTTCATGTTCTATTTCCTTGGGAGGTTCATAAGCTGATGAGCTAGAAGTTATTTCATGTGGCCTTTTCTCCTCGGGCCTATGATCCATTTTTTCTTCTATTTATACATTAACTAATGTATGTCTAGAAGATCCACCACTAATAAAATGATATTATTTGGGTCCTAATTTCCATATATCATCCATTTTTTGATTTCTTTCTAATATTGACTCAGGCCTCAAGTTGTGTTCTTTCAATCTCCTGGTCACTTCAAAGTAGGATGATGCCTTAGTGTAGATAGAGTCAAAGACACTAGGCTCATGATCATAGGGCACATTTAGAATTATTTTATTTTTCAATTGCTTCTTAACTTTTTCATAGGGGTTTAATTTTTTAATTTCATCAATTTACAAGTTGAAAGATGATATATTCTTAGATGCAACTTCAATATCATCCCACTATTTGAATATCTTTTTTCCAATTGTCATAGGGAGGTTGTGAAGGACTCCTTTTCTTTTGGTCTTGTATAGACCATCAATGCCATGGAATAATTGGTATGCAACCTCTTACCCAACTAACTCATTAGGGACATGAATAGGTAGCTTGAGAGGATAAATTTGAGTTCCCTCAACCCTTATAACATTGAAATTTGGATATATTCATATATATCCTATAGCTTCAACATATTTCCTAATTAGTGGGGTAATTCTTGTTATTAGGACACTAGTTATGGCTTCACTTAGGGTAGGGTAGACATAATCACATATAAAATAAATGTGATCCCTATATTTTTTTATGTGAAACTTAGAATAATATTGCAATACTATTTGTGTCCCATTTGGTGACCATTCACTTTGATTTGTAATTTTTGTTATTGCACAAATAACATCTAAGAGATATGATATCATGAAAAACTAGGTTTTCTTCTTATGCCTAATTGCATAGATTTGTCTACTTAATGAGATATTGATTATTTCAACCAAAAGGAGGACAATTGACTTTTCAACCATAAAGTATATTATTGGAACCCATAATAGGTCTATATATTTAATAGTTGCATTTACACACAATCTATTCAACATAGTCATTAACATTCTGACCCTTGGTCTGAATTGGTTGATAGGGAAGTTCTTGCTAAAGTATAGAAAGACTTGGTTTCCAAAATATAGACACATGGCAAAGGTTTCCATCAAATTATTTTCCTTAACCTAGGAATTGATAGAGGCTAGGTTGGTTTGGGGTTTGGGGAGTTTATAATATGACTCAAAGGCAATAGCAAAAATATAAGTAACTTTTTTTAGATTGTGTTCATTAATTATCATGCCCTTATCTATTTTAGTTTATTTTAAAATAGGAACAAGAATGTCAATGCAGTGAAGTACCTTAGGATTTATTACTACATAATGGAGACTGGTCATTTGAATTACAATAATGTTGCCATATAATCTCTTTTCTGAGAGGTTCTTCTGCTCTTCCTAGGTGATGGTTGGTTGATTCTCGATTGTCTAGAACCACTTTAACCAATTATTGTCTCCTATGTTTAAGCAAAGGTAATGAACTTGATGTCTTTGAAAATATGACCTTTAGCATCCATTTTCAAGTACAATTCCACATCCTCCTTTGAAATATTCTTTCAAGCTACCATTACTATGAGTTTTATCAAATTTATCACTAGTGGATTGTGACTCAGCTCTTGATTGAATTATCTTAGTGTAGATGATAATTCAATCCTTCTTGTCTTGATTACAATGACAATAGGGACAAACTAGGGCTTCTTTACACTTAAAGTTTTCTTGGAGGCTTATGCAGAGCTTTAATGGTGGCAATTAAGTTTAAACTATAATCTTTATGCCTTAGGTTTTGTTTGGATTTCTCTATTCATACCCTTCATGTTTATGGGTCCAAAAAATCTTTCATCTAACTTATCTTACTTATATGGCATCACCATATCATGTTGCTCATTAATTTTAAAATTGTGACCATTTGTCATTTTGAACACATGTCACCTTCACATGCTATCTTGGAACTTGATTAAATATGCTTCATTGATCTTCAAATGGGTCCTCTAGCTTTGAATTATTGCATACCATCGATATTCATTTAATCTTCTTGAGAGTATGTCATGTAAAAGCTCTACAATATTTTTACACTTAATGTGAACACACTCCATCATTACACCTTTGTGCCATGTGGTGGCCTCTTATTCCATATAGACCCTTTAAAAATTTAGCTTCATCTCTCACCATTGGATCTTATTTGTATAGATCAATACAGACCATTGATTATGATCTATCTATTATTGTTAGGTTGAATGTTAACCTTTAATTTTGGGCCTATTCACTAATATTTTGCCACTTGGCATTCTTGAATTCCTCCATAGAACCTTGACTTATCAACTTTGCCTCACACCATTAGATATTCATTGTACAAATTAATGTATACCATTAATAATGATCTAGGAGGTCAAATGTGATTGGTTACTCTGTTTGATTCTATTTAATCTATCATGGTTATGACACTTGTCACTACCATATTCCATTTTTGAGCTTTGAAAATTTAACCTATGTGAGTGCTTGCATACCATCTATCTTCCCTTTGATTTTTGAGATCCTGCCATGTGGCATCCTCATGTTGGTTTATTCTTACAAGTAATGGAAATAAACTAAGTTAGGACCCAGGAAATATAAAAAACTTAGGATAAATTTTTATCCTAAGGTTTTAGTTATATTAATAAATAAAATTATGAATTTAAGATAAAACTTTAGACTAAGTTTAAAATATAGTAAAGTGTTCCTACATCTACTTAGTCTATGTGAATAATAAAATAGACTAAGTGGGGGTCTCAGTATATAAAGTACCTAGCATACAAATTTTAGACTAAGGTTTTAGTCATGTTGATAAACACAATCATAACCTTAGGATACAAAATTGAACTATGTCTATAATATTACAAAATGTTCCCATGTAAATTAGACCTGCACAAATTTGAATCTTTTTTAAAAAGACCTAAGCTAAAACATATTAGATCAAGTTTTAACATGGTTCAAACATATATTAAGCCATTCAATTGTGACCAAAGGTTAGTATGTGATGGTCAATTGAGATCAAATTATTTATCCACTTAAGGGTTAATTTGACATTTAAAGCACAAAAATTTGGACACTATTCACACAATTGGGACTCCAATAAACCTACACGTGAACACATAAAATTTGAACATTAGCAATGTTAGATAGAGTCAAATGAAAATCATATACTGTCATATCAATTAAAGCTAAAAAAAAATGATATTCAATAATACAATTTTGATTAGTTTTAATGTTAATTTATAATACAATTTGCAAAATTGAACAAGGGTTCTCATTTTTCAAAAATGGGGGTATGTTGGCCTTAACAATTTCCACATAGTTCAACTTAGGGATTAGGCTTGAGATGCTAGTTCTTCAATTTATTTTGATTTTTTCACTGATAATTGACTAACTTCTCTTTGATTCCTAATGTACAATATGTATTCAATTTTTACATGAGCATATGAAGGTTTTTATATACACTTGTTCTTATCCGTAATATGTGCCTTATCAAAAGGAATATGAGTATGATCAACTTGAGCACCACTTAGTTTAACACTTTTTATAATAAAGGTATAATAATTATCTTAGATTACATAAAATATGAAATATAAACTTGGAAGATTTATATAAAAAAATAATCTATCAAATATGAAAAAACTCTAATACAATAATTGAAAATAATAAAAAGAAGGAAAGAAACCCCGACAACATCTATAGTTAGGGTTTGTAATATTAAATCAATAGATGGGTTTACCAATATGTTTTATCAAGTCTATGATTAATAGAGTTTTAATATAAATTATAAAAACTAATATGAAAAATTATAATGAATAAAATATATATTATATCACACAAAATAATTTGGAACTTGCTAAATATAAAAGTATGACAAAAAGTGAAAACACCAAAGAAGAACAACTTATCTAGAAATTCAATGATGTAAAATTGTAAGTATAACTATGAAATTGACTATATGAGTGTATTAGGCTACTATGAATTAGGGTTAGGGATTTTTTCAAATTAGGTATAAAGAAATACTATTCAGACAAGGCCATCTTGTGCTAAATTTATAAGGTGTGCCAACATCAAATGGGGTTTTTATTTTTTATGTGAAAAGAGATCTATGTACCTTACCCTGTAGGGATTATGTGTGTGATCCAAGTTTATTGATTCAATATGAAAGCCATTATGTACCTTATTATTCACTTGGATCCTTAGTTTAATAGGTTATGATAGAAAAAATGAGAAAAAGGGGTTAGTGGTTAAAGTTGTGCTTGACCCCAACACTCCCTATGTTAAGTGTTGCATACATACCAATACTACAAAAAAGGATTAAATTCCATGTAGTTATCCCATGATAGGATAGTGTGTGTGAAATAATGGTGCAATTATATATGTTGGTGAAATTTTAGTGTGATTAATTGCTTCAATAATGACTCATGACTTTGGAGGTGTATTTAAATTTATCTCATGGCTACTAGGGTAATGCGGACTCTGATTTGGGAAGAATATGTATTTTCCTCTCAATGTGTAGTTATATTTTCTAATGTTTTCCTTGATGTGAACATATAGTGAACAAATGGTTAGAAAATATGGATTTATAGTGATAATTTTAGAATTCTTTCATATGAGACTTTAAAAATAAGTGGGATGACTCATTAGGTGAATTTGAATTTAAGAAACTAACCATTATTTAGAGACAAGACATGGTTGGTGGATTTAGAAACTACCAATGAGAAAGATTATCTTAAAAGAGTGGCCTTGTCTAAGGAGAAAATATAACTAAGTTGGAAGTGTGGATTAGTCCAAGGATGAGCTTAGGTTGTTTAGAATGAGGATTAAGAACATTTAATAACCATTATGTTATTGGAGGCATACGACATCCACATAGAACTGAATAAAGGTAGTCAAGGACCATGGAATTGGCATGTGTTAAGTGTCTACACCATTAAAGAATGAAAATGTCACAACATAGTATAATAACATATCCATGTAACACTATATAAAGTATGATAAATATCAAGGCTCATGTAATAAATCAAAGTATTTTAAGATGGAAAATATCATAGAAAGATATAACTTATAATAGTGTAACCTTTAAAGAGCATGCCCTCAACATTTACATGGTCTATAGGTATAGGAAATGTCCAACATATATGTATCCATGAATCATATGTGTCTGTATTCCTTACACATTATATACACATAATATTTTTCACTCTATAATTTACTAATGCTTTATCTTACAAAAACCTATTGAGATTTAATCTTCATGAGTGTGTGCCTTAAAGGATGCACTAAGAAAGGGGTGGGAAGGCCTTTGTCTATTTTTAAGATATATTTCCATCTAAGCCATGATCATATCATACATATCCCCAATTCAACTTCCTCATATTTTCCTTTCTACCTATTTCCTTTCATCATGTCTCACTTACCTATATCAGTCTACATATTTCCTATTGCATTAAACCTAGATGATGTAGTCTATTTTACCTCTTCCCTCTTTGTATTGTGTGAACCTAGTTGATGTAGTTTTGAGTGCGTCCTTTGGAATTTTCAAATATTTTGGCCTCCTTGATATAGTTCAATGTCAGCCAATCCCTTTCAACTACATTAGATTAGGCCAATACCATTGGCCTAGTTTTCAGGGTGGGTTTGGGTAATTTATCACTATACATACAAGTCATAATCTCATTCTAATAAATCATACATAATCTATTTAATTTTATTTCACTCTCACTTCTTCCCTAATTCACATTTGGGGGAGTCAAGTCAAGAATCTTATCTTGAAGGAAGCTTATCTTGTGGAAGTCTTGGCCATTTGATAAGAGTTCCTTTATTGGATTAAAGCATGTTTATCCATCATTTTAGATCTTCATAACCATAAATATATCTTACAAATAACCATTGGCCAAGGGGTATATTGAATCTCTATGGGTCCCCATCAAGGTAAGTATTTCTAAACTTAGCTCTTTCTTTTATTTCATTTAGTAGATATAAGTTGCTTATTGTTTAGTGAATGAGTATGTGTGTATCCTTATCTAAGATTTATTCACACTTGTATTTAGTTTGGACATAATATTTATCAAAATTTCTATTTGTCCATTATTAGGTATCCTAGACCCCCATTTTTATACTATTGCACTTTACCCATTATTATTATTCTAACCCTTCCCATTTAGTTTAATTTTATATTAATTGTATAACTACTTACATTTATTGTTTGAAATATAGATTATTTACATTAAAAATAGAGGTATAATTATATATATCTCATTGTGTCTTATGCATAGATTTTTTGGAAACTTTTCTTTTGACATTAGTGATGTAGGTGATCCTCTTGTGAGGTACGCAGATCCATTGGTCACATCCCAAACATTAAGTATCATTGAGATCTATTTGATTAACCTTGTCCAAGTGTGGATATTTAGAGATAGGATAGTTTTATTTCAATCTTATCCCATTGATAAAATCAAATAATATAAAATATATATACAATATATATTGGATCTAGATGAATAAATGATGACAAAGAGCATAAAGAATTGACACAGTACACAAGAATTTAAAGTGAGGGAACCTCCAATAGGTAAAAACCCCATGAAGATGATATTTAATTAATTGAGAAACTCCACACCCCAATATAAAGCCTTCCCTTCTCACTTCTTCACATAATCCTTCACATAACCTTTTAAAATATTTACCACACTTAAAATATCAAATTCACCTATTGTGTTCACAATTAAAAATACAATAGGGGTAAAACCTTATTTATAATAAATGTGAGGGGAGGTGACTGTTGTAAATAATGTTTCCATCCTTATTGAGAATAATTTAATTTAATTAGTTAATAATAAATCATAATATTTTATTATTTATTTACACAAGGTTTTCCTCTAATGTTTAATAAATAATAAATTATTATTATTATTTAATAATAAACCAAAGTATTCTAAGGGTATAAATTAACCCACTTAGACATTAAATATTATAACACTCCCCCTTAATGTTAAGTGGGTATAATTTTCATAGTCACCTTAATACAAAAATTATATTACGTACACAATTGAAGGATTTAAAAATTTCTGCCATGCCAAACTTTACCTTTTGGAACAAAAAGAATTATAATTTATAAACTACTATAAATTAAGTCTAAGCTAGCATGACCATGAGACTACATCTCATAGTTTCTCATGAATAATCATCTAAGCATATTTATAGCCTTTTATAGTATAATGACCTCTATTAAAAAATATTTTTTTATGTATTGGGGTACAAAAGGAAAACTTCCACACAAATTTTACTCAAATCATATAAATTCCACATAAAGTTTACAATGCTTTACAATTAGAAGAAGTATAGAGAAGAATAAGGAACACATATCCCTTAGGAAGTGTCATTGCCATGCATATTCCCCCTCAATATAAACTTTGAGAGGCCTAACATTGCATGAAATTGACAAAACTTGGTAGCACAAAGTGGTTTTATGAAGATATCTACCACTTGTTCATCTGTAGGATATAACTACAAATCAATATCATCATTGAGGACTTTATCTTAGATAAAATGCACATAAATGTTAATATGTATAGTTCTTTGATGCTACACTAGATTTTTTACCAGATCTATATAACTTTGATTATCACAATGAAAGATGGTACTGTGAAAAATATTCAAATAAAGTTCTCCCAACAACCATCATAGCCACATGACTTCTTTGGTAGTTTCCATAACACTTCTATACTATAATTCGGTAGAAGAGATAAAGATGGTTAAGTTGCTTCTTACTACTCCAAGTGATATCACTTACACCAAACATAAATACATATCTATAAGTAGAATTATGATCTATAGTGTCATCAACATGGTCAACATAACAATAACCATATAATTTATCATTATCAATGGAAGAATAAAATAAACCAAAATTAATTATTCCTTTGATATAATGAAAAAATTGTTTAACTCATTTCCAATTATCCAAATATGGATCCTGCATACATATAAAAACAACACCAACAACATAAGAAATATCTGGCTTAGTATTGGTTAGATAAATTAAACTAATAACAAACTATATATATAAAGTAGGGTTATCTTTTTCACATGCAAGTTTTAGATCAAGTTTAACACCCACTTCAATAGGAGTAGAAGAAGATTTACAATGAAGCATGTTAAACTTAATAAGAAGGTTATGAACATACTGAGATTATGATACAATAATAGAATATTTATCTTGAAATATAATCATTCTTAAAAAATGATGTAAAATGCCTAAATTAGTCATTTCAAATATTTGAATTAGTTTATTCTTATATTTATTAATTAAACTAGATATATCATCAATAATAAAAAAAATCATCAACATATAATACAATTAAAATAAAATGACCATTTTTAAATTTAACAAAGAGATCATTATCAGAGTATTAATTAGAGAAACCTAATTATTTTTATAAAAAAAAGTAATTTTAGAATATCAAATTCAAAGAGATTATTTTAAACCATACAAATATTTATTTAACTTGCATACAAAATGTTCTTTGTTAGGTTCAATGAAACTTTTATACCGAGTCATATATATTTCTTCTTCTAAATCATTATTTAAAAATGCATTCTTGACATCCATTTGGTGGATAACTCAGCCATTTTAGGATTAAAGAGCAATAAAAAATCTAACATTACTCATCTTTGCTATAAGAGAAAAGGTTTCAACATAGTCAATCTTAAATTTTTGAGTAAACCCATTATCAACTAATCTAGATCTAACTTATCAATTTTACCAATTGAATTATATTTAATCTTATATATCCACTTAAAATTGATAATATACCTTTTAGGTAGAGGAGGGACAAGATCCCAAGTCTGATTTTTAATTAAAGAATTATATTTAGCTTAGATACCAACATTTCATCTATCATCTTAAGTGGCTCCCTCAAATGATTGAGGTTCACATTCATACATAGTCATTAATACATGATAAGAATGTTTACTTCTAGTTAATTTATTAAGGTTATCAACATTAGAAGATTGAATTAGGGATTTTACCCATTTAAGTATTTTAGATTAAATATGAAACTCATGGGGTTCCTCAGACTCTAAGTTATTGAAAACTAGATCAAATTTCTCAAGGGCATCTATTTCATCACAAGAAAAAAAATTAAAGTCAGATTCATCAACAAAAGAACACTGAGGAGGTTCCACAAAGTAATCACAAAAGGATTTTTCAAGAATAAGAACATTCATATTCTTAATGATTTGATATTTATAAGGATCATACATTCTTAAATATTTTATCTTACCTCCATAACCTACAAAAATACAATAATAAGAAGTGGAATCAAGCTTTTTTTTTTAAACTTTAGAAAATACTTCTAGAAGTAGGACTACCAAAGATGTTGCGATGAGCCACACTAGGTTTATTTTTATTCCATATTTTTAAAGGGGTATAAACATGCAAGGATTTGATAGGGACTCTATTTAGAATATGTACAACAATATTCATGGCTTTGATTCATAAAAACTTAGGAACATTTGCAGTTTGCAACATTGTTCAATCCATTTCTATGATGATGTAGTTTTTCCTTTTAGCAATACCATTTTGATGAGGGGAATAAAAATTTGTTAGTTACATTTTAATACAACAAATAATTCAAAAATAATCAAATTATTCACTAACTTATTCACCACCATTATCATTTCTTAATCTCTTACTATAAAAATTAAATGCATTTTCAACACTAGTTTTAAATTCTTCTAATTTAGATAACATGTTGGATTTATTTTTAATGAAAAAAGATCAAATCATTCTAGTGTAATAATCTATTTAAAATATTATCATTGATGTCAAAGGTATAGCATTATTGGTGATGAAGGCCCCATTTCATTTATAATGTTTGTAATAGATATATCTTGGCTAATGTGTGTTAATATTTATTTAATATTAATGAATATATTTTTGGTTGCATATAAGACAAAAGGACCCATGGAGAAGTCAAAGAGTCATGGGGTAAAGACAAAAGAATAATAGGATGCATTTTCCCATGAAGAGTCATCTTGGGGAATTT
This sequence comes from Torreya grandis, assembly GCA_037957365.1. NCBI lineage: Eukaryota > Viridiplantae > Streptophyta > Pinopsida > Cupressales > Taxaceae > Torreya > Torreya grandis. The sequence continues at coordinate 386,914 of JARHVA010001754.1, read as the reverse complement.
CAAGAGTCACCAAGTGAAGACAAAAGAGGAAGGGCACAATTTCTCAAAAAAGTGACACTTTGAGGAATATGAAAAGTCACCAAGGTAAAGAAAAAAAAGGGAAGGATGTTTTTACTCATGAAGGGTCACCACATGAATTTTAAAATGCAAGGATATTAAGGGTCATACAAGTTTGGCACCATTTTCCATGAGGATTGAAGGGTCACAAAGGGGGAAGGCCAAAAGGTCATTTGGAAAGCTATAAATAAAGGCTTGAGAAGCCATTTGTAAAGTGTGAGATAGAGTTTTATTTGAGATAGTAATATCTATCTTAGAAGAGCATTTGTGAGAGATGAATATGATTTGTATTTGTTATATCTAGATTAGAAGAGAAAAGGTGAGAGAGAGGAAAGAGATGTTGTAATGAACTATCATTTGTTGAGATAGAAACATTGAGAGATAGTTGTGTGTTATACACAAAGGGGTTGGTGATCCTATGAGTTGGTGCTCACAAATTGTTGTAGTGTTGGTGCTCATAAAAGGGGTTGGTGTTCTTATAGGTTGGTGCTCAACAAAGGGGTTGGTACTCCTGTGGGTTAGTGCTCATGAATAGTTGTTGTGTTGGTGCTCAGTAAAGGGGTTGGTGCTCCTGCAAATTGGTGCTTGCGAATATTGTTTGAGTTGGTGCTCATTCATTTACTTGAGATTGTTTTTTATGGTTTTTACACATTTTGTTTCCACATTATATCTAGTGTCTCTCTCTATCTTGTGGTGTGTTTATTGTTTTAGTTTTATTGCATATATTGAATGTTTGGTTAAGTGGAATTTGATTAAGGGAAAGTTTTATAAGATATATGATATACTGATTCACCCCCCCTCTCAGTATATCCTATGCTTAACATAATCAATAAAAATAACATAATAAAAATAACTATTAAGATATACAACTTTAATAGGTCTTACAACATCATTATGAATCAATTCTAAAGGATGTGAAGAATTCACATCATGATTCTTGTGAAAGGGGTTAGTATGTTGCTTACCACATAAGCAACCCTCACAAGTTTTATGGTGAGAGGGGACAGGATAAATTTCATCAAAAATACTATTTTAATACATATCACATAAATTTATAAAATTAACCTGTCCTAATCTTTCATGCCATAAATGAGATTCATTTTTACTATGCAATAAAAGAAAACATACATAAAGAGAAAAGATATATAAATCATTATTTTGAACACCTTCAACAATTAAGAAAACATATTTATTTATAATGGACTACCTATCTTTAAGTAATGTTATAATGAAATTATCATTTATAAATTAAAAACAAAATAGAAAATTATTTTTAAGCTTCGATACATAGAAAACATCATTTATAGTTACATTTAAAAACATTATTTTTCCCTATTTAATTGCTTCTAAAAAAGAATTATCTTATAAATAAATTATTTTAGAGATATATCTAGAATCAAACAAAATGTTAGATAATTAAGTCATATGGTGTGATTCACCACTATCTAAAATCCACTCATTTTTTTTGAAATAAATAAAGCAATAACATTTGAATCTTGAGTATTATTCTGATTAGGGTTTTGATTCTTTTGTTTATTTTTATTATATTTATTCTTTTTTGTTATTTTTAGAAGTTTTATTTTATTTATATCCTTGTTTTTATAATATTTTTCTCTTTTATGATCAAATTTACCACATAAATTTTAATTTTCATAAAATTTAGGTTTATGATTTTTATTACTAGATTTTTTATTTCCATATTTACCTTTAACAAAATTAGGGTTAGATTTATGGTTTTTAGTGTTATCAAAAGAATTATTTAATGTAAGAAGTGTCTAAGTGGTATTATATTTAGAATCAAAATGTATCATAACTTGCTTTTCTTGAATTAAGAGAGTAGATAAGAGTGGTAAGATCAGGGATATCTTGCTCAGCTTGATATTTAAAATTCAAAATTGAAATGAATTTTTTTAAGTTTCTCATGAATATTTAACTAAATGATATAATAAATCAATTGATTCTGAATCCAATTATAATTACATCAATTTAATTAAACTTTAATTTTTTTAATTTTAGTGAAAAATTTTACAACTTTCTCATGACCTTTCATAGGATGCTAGTTAGCAATTCAAGTATTAATTTAATAATCTTTGAGAGATGAATACCCTCGTGCATGGATTCAAAGAGTTTTCAAGAATCTATTAGACAGACTTCTGATTACCAATGTGGAAAATGAATTCATCCTTAACACTCTGCATATGATAATGAGACATAAATTCTTGGCGATTTCTGTTGAAATGCATTGGTAAGCTCAAGGGGGCACATGATGTCTAAAAGAGGATTTTTCAGTCCCAATGACAATATTCCACAAATTTGTGAGCCATAAATTCAATCTTTAACATGAATTTTTCATATATTATAGTTATTTTCATTAAGTATTTTAGATTTATCTAAAGAAAAATGAGGTGAAGCCATAACTTCCCTTTAAACATGACAATAAATAAATGCTTAAAATGAAACTTTTTAGTGTGAATTTTAACTTTATTTGATAGTACAACAAATTTAAAAGTGTAAACACACAATAATTATTCAAATTAATGCTAGATGAAGTAAAAAATTGTGAAATATTTGTGACAAAATAGGGTGTCTCAAGTATCACAAAATATATACTATTGTAAGAACAATTTAATAAAAAATAACCTTTTTAATGATTTTTATAATATGATTATAAAATAAACTAAATCACAAGTGCAAATATACATAATTACATAATTTAGATACCAAATAATACAAAATATTGATTTAAAATTGCATAAAACTAGGTGTTGAAAGAGTCGCACTCAGAATGACCACCTAAACACTATTATTAAAAAAAATTAAAAAGTTAATATTAAGAAGTTTAAAAAGAAAAATGTACCATGTAAATATGTCAAAAGGTGCAAAAATGTAGAGATCGATTGGTTTGATGACTATGTTTATCAAAATATCCACTAGATCGAAAGTCAAAATAAGTTCAACAAGTAAACTAGAGTTTTAGACGTGTGAAATGTTGGCATGCAAACCAAAAATAGAATTCAAATTAAATTAGATTTAAAAATGATTTGAATAAGTAAAAAAATATTGAATTTATGGGGTTTTGAACTTTGGACCTCCTTAGTTGTAAGTTCTAATAAAAAGAAGCCTAACAACTCATCTAAGAGGACAATTAAAATTTAATATGCAATAATTGATATTATATGTTTTTTATTTGATTTTTAATAATTAAAAAAATATACAAATAAATATTTACTATGCATGTAAAATTACCACTAAATAACAATTACTTTCTTTTTAATTTTTAAAGTAAAAGATAAAGAAAGTGGGGACCACATGTCTATGTAGATGATTTGAAGTTTAAATAAAAAATTATTTAATAAATAATTTATAAAACTATGTAACATACGATACATATAATGGCTCCCAATGTGAAATTTTAAGAACTCAAATCTCTTTGTATAGGTCTCAAATTTTCTTGAAAATTTAACAACCCTCTTATTTTTGTTTGATAAACACAACTGGATCCTCAAAATAGAAACTTGAGAGAGCCCAGAAACTTGTACATGCACTTAAAAAACTTGAAATTTTCTCCAATCTTTCAATTTTTTTAATGATGAATGAATTTAAAAAATTGAATTTTGACTATTTTTTTTTTTTTTTGAGTTTTTCTAGGCTGGTTATGTTGCCTTTGAGAAAATGGTGTGAAAGGGAGGTTTGAGGCTGATTTATGATTGATCTGGATGCTTGGTGGAGGTCTTATAAAACCCAATTCTAAGATGCAGGGATCCATAAAGCAAAAAATGACCTATAAAAAAATTTAGTATGCCTGCAAAGCCATAAAAAAATATCATACCAGGTTGAGATAAATAAAAAGTTTGTTTGACAAAGCTTTGCACATGGATTGAATCTTCCAACAAAAACTCTTGCCAATCACCCAATCATCTCATGGATCTGATTCCATGATAAAATCAATATAATGTAAAATATATATGCAATATATATTGGATCTAGATGAATAGAGAATTGACACAGTACACAAGAATTTAAAGTGAAAAAACTTCCAAGAGGTAAAAAAACCCCATGAAGATATTCAATTAATTGAGAAACTTTGCACCCCAATACAAAGCCTTCTCTTCTCACTTATTCACAAAACCCTTCATAGAACCTTTGTAAATATTTGCCACACGTAAAATATCAAATTCACTGAGTGTGTTCATAGTGAAAAATATAATAGGGGTAAAACCTTATTTATAATAAATGTGAGGGGATGGAACTATTGTAACCAACAAGTCCATCCTTCCCAAGAATCATTTAATTTAATTGGTTGATAATAAATAAATATATTTTATTATTTATTTACATGAGGTTTTCACCTTATGTTTAATAAATAATAAATTATTATTATTTAATAATAAACCAAAGTATGTTAAAGGTCTAAATTAAACCACTTAGACATTAAATGTTCTAACACCCATTGTATACATTATGGTGAACCTAATGTGAATCTTATCATTTCCTTCACTCTTTCATCTAACTACTTAACCATGTTTGATGCAATTCTATTTTAGTTTTTATTTTCTAAAACATTATATCAGCTAAACATGATACAATTATTTAGTAGTTTTATTCATTCAACCAATTATATCAACCAGATGTGATACATTTTTATCTCATTTTACATCCTTAAACCAATTATATCAGCAAGACATGATATAATTATGTATTAATTTTCATCCTTGTCAGTCAACTATATCTACCAAACATGATACAATTTTATGTCAGCTTTTTCTCTTTTTAACCAACTATATTGGCCAACTTAATATAGTTTTTTTTTAGCTTTTATTTTCCATAAAATTACATCAACCAGCTTGATACAGTTTCGCCCCTATCTATCAATGGTATCACCTAACCCAACTAACTCTATTTGTTTAGACATTTATTTTGTTCATTATTGTTGACTGCCTATTTATTTTAATTCCTTAAATGATGCAAACTGGTTTTTGACATTTATTTTTGAACTTCTTTTTTATTTGTTTAGATTTATATAAAACTTATTTTCTATTAGTTTTCAAACTACTTAGTGACTACTATGCAGGGATACACAATTTCCTATTTACAAACATTATGGTGTGAGAGATTTTCCCTAATAGTTATAGACATAGTACAAAACTAAATATGAAATTTATTTTCCATGTACCCTATGATATATCAAAAAATCCTAAGATCCTATTTTTATTGAACCTTATAAAACTAGCCATATTTTTTATTTTTTGGTGCACCTGAGAGGAGTATATTGCTTAGGAAAGTTGATCTCACCATATCATTGAAACTGGGGTTAGTGGGTACATGCACAGTTAGCCTTTGTATTTAGTGATTTGAAATATTTGGCCAACATTAATCAATGAATGAGTAAGTATATTTGAAAGCCCACACTCTCAATAAAACCCTTTTAGTACATCTACCTGATCTTATTTACACAAAGCTAGATATATATAATTTTTTCTTTAAATTGATCATTAAATTACAAACTACATTAGCCAAAGTTGATACCCTAATATGTTGTGTTGTAATTACATCAATCAAAATGATATATTTACCTATGCATAAATTGCATCAATCAACTCGATATAGTTCCTTATGTTTGCATCCAAGACTACATCAACCAATTTGACATAGTCTTACTATTTACCATCCTATAATTATATTAGCCAATCAGTTACAATTTGGATTTTTCTATATTAAACATTAGCCAACCTAATATAATTTATTAAACCCATACACTATTTCTCTAAATAAATTAACAAGCATGATATAGTTTGATTATACCTTCTTCCTAACTATATCACCTAGATCAATACAACCTTCTATACTTAGATCTTGTCTTCTTGACTACATTAGCTAGATTGATACAACATAACCATACCTAGTTTCTAGGCTAATGCATTGACTAGACTAATACAATTGATTTAGTTTTTCTACCATTAGCATCAAATTTTCTCTCTATACTGCATCAACCTATATGATACATTATTTCCTATCAGACTCAAAAATTGACTACATCAACTACACCCAATATCATCTATTTTATATAACTAATTATATTTTACTATAAGTTTTTCAACCTAGTTAGCATCATGATGTCACCTCTTAATATATTTATTATTATCCTCAAACCAATTAGGTTATACATGAGTTATTCTTTTCTTGTTACTTTGTCCACTATTAAAAATAAAACTTCATGGTGCAAGTACTCCTATAATCCATCTAGATCTATCACATGTAACATGGTTAAGATCAACTAAAATTATGATCTATATAATTCTAATATATTTATAAATCTTTATGATAATATCATTTATACTCCTAATAATAATGGTTTTTTCACTAAGCTTCCTTATTCTTTCTCTACCATAGTTTGGGAAAGTTAACACTAATACTAAGAATCTTCCTCCTAATACTAATGTTGGAAATCCCCCTCTTAACACCTATAATAAAAATCCACAAATGGTATAATAAATGAAAATTATTCAAGTATCTAATAGTTCCCAAATTCTCCAAATGCAAAGCCATATTTTACATAAGGCTAACTAACCTCAAGTCATCATGAATCAATAAAATCCAAATTTTATACGTCCTCCTCTTAGATATGCTAATAGGAACATCATACATAAACCTTTTATACATAATTTTTTAAAAAATTAACCCTTATCCCACTTCATCATGGACACAAACATTGGAAATATATCTCAAACTATCACTTCTGATAGGACTAAGGACCCTGAACTCTTCCTTAAATATTTTGGTAACCTCTATAAGGAATGGGTTGAAAATAGTACCTTCACTACTACCAAAATTTTAACCAAAACCTTCATATAAGATGTGCTATAATAACATAACCAAATTATTAGACATTAAATTATGCAACCAGAGGATTTAATCAATGCCCTAGTTAAGAAACTTTAAAATAATGACATCCTAAAAATAATGTTATCCATTTCATCAATCCTCAAAATTTTCCTAAAAAGTATACTCACACTTTCATCAAGCAATGGAAATATATTTCTCATAAAGTGGAACATAACCTAAGTGATAATATTTTCAAACTATTTGTTACCATTCTTAAAGATCCTCTTTAAAACAAGGTTAGGATAATCTCTCCCTAAATCATAGAAGAAGCTTTCGATCAAGATAAAAGATAATATTTAATTATGGCTCAATTTTAACCTATTAAAAATACCAAAAATGAATCTTTCCAAAATAAAAATAATGCAATAAAAAATACCAATCCTCAATCCAAGCCTCATCAACCAAAATTAGGAACAACTCATTTAGATAACAAACTTCCCTCCTTCCCTCCCTTTGGTATTCCAAAAATGAAGAAGTTGTTATCTCCATTTAAACCCTTTATTTATACTAACACTACTCCACCATGATAAAACCCTAATATTCTTTTTGGTTTCATGTCAACATTGGTCACTCTCATGAGACATGTTGTGCCTGTAGACACCTAAATTTCACCGTTGAGTGTTAAAATAATTTTGACACACTAATTCTTCACCATCCCCAATTATAATTTATATTAACATAATTTCCCTCTAATTTTTAAATAATTTATTAATTCATAACCAATTAATTAAATCATGCACACCTACTTGCTCCAAAACTAATTAAATATGGATTATCTACCTCATCTAGACATTCCCCTCATTTGTATCTGTAAACACTCATTTTTTTCCACTTTAGTGTCTAAACTTAGATTTAGATCAATTTATAGGAAATGACATAATTTAAGCCTAGAAATCACATAAATTGTCCAAATTTGATCGTGTAAAGGATTTAATTATTTATAAATATGGTAAGGCTTGTTTATTTGGGGTATTACCCTATATGCACCAATATCCTAGTTTGATTTCAACCTTAGTCAAATTACAACTTAGTAATATAGCATTTTTGGCTTGATCTATTAATGTAAATTTTTTGAAAACAATTACCAAAAGTTAAAAAAAACTAAATAAGATTAATTAAAACACAAATATCAATAAAATTGCCTAAGTAAAAATTTCAAGTTGAATTAGTGAATTTCATTTATTAAAAAAGGAATTTTAATCCAAATACGAAGTCAAAGTCAAGGGAACTAATAAAGTGATTTATTAATTCTGAATAATTTTAGAAAGATGAGTCACAACCTTAAAAATATCTAAAGTGAGTTGTCATAGCTCATAAATATCTAAAAATAAATTTTCAAGACTTCATGAGTGCTTTGACCCAACTCAAGGTTAACTTGAATCAACCTAGGTTATTTTAGACTCAACAAAAGTTAGAATTAAACCTAATCTCCCTAGGGTTACAGTTAGTCTTGAGACCTATAAATATAAGTTCCCTCACTCTACCCAAACAAGATTTTTTTGTGTAAGGTTATTATATTTAAATGACTTCAAGAAGACATAAAAGTAATGTTATAATGCCCATTTGATACCAAGCTTTACATTGAGCCAAGACAAGCCTAGTAAAGCCATAAGTGGTCATTGCAAAAATGCTACCAACATGGAGAAAGCATTGATGGAAGTCTCTAATTCCATATAATAATATATACTATGATAATAAGTGGACATCAATTTTGATAAGGGAGGTAAAATTCTTGTGTTTTTATTCCTATTTTATGGTCTTGTCCATTATGTTATGCTCCCTCTAGTTCTTAGGCAAGAGTGATTGGTTTCATTATATTGTTATGCATAGATTTTTATTATCTACACTATAAGGAACTAATCAACATTTATGTGCTCTTTTGATGCAGAGGGATTCTCTAATCTATCATTCATGAATGAAAATAAGAAACAAAACAATTTCAATTGCCTCTACCCATATCCCTTAATCTGACTTTGGATTGTTTTGATCCTTTGTCCTTTCTTTCTCCTTATAGTCTCCCTTTTATACTAATCACACTTACAACATAATCCCCTGACCACCTTTATTTACATATTATCCTTAGTAACCTATGTAATTTTGCACAATAGACAAGTTAGTTCACAAGTTCTAAGTCAATACTTCACCTATTTATACACAGTGGTAGTGGATTTAAACATATTCATTAAAGTCTTTTACGACCTCTTATCACATTTATAAACCTGTAGAATATTCTCCAACCCAACTCATTACACATAGTCCAATCCTCATTACACATAAGCCAAGAAGGTTCAAAAATGGTTTCTAGTCATTTATTCATCTTTACTCAGACTTTTATAGATTCAAATGTTCTGGGTAATAAATCCAAAAACTCCTTAATGGATAATCGATCTTTTAACAACATTTTTTATGCCTTTATATGAAAGACTCAGGTTGACTATGCTAAAATACTTTGACTACACACCATATATATAATGTCTCATTGTACATAGGAATCCTATATGGGTTTATAACAATGAATTTTCACATTAATTTTTTAATACATATCCAATTCATGAATTTTTTCTAGAAGTAGATGACTGAAACTCTTGTTTTCACAATCAATTCATAAAAATGCACAACATAGGGTCTACAATGTTATCTCCTTATCAAACATATTTGGAAAATGTCTTACAGTCCTTCAAAAATTATTATATCCACCTCTATCATCATTTTTTCTCACTATTTAACAATAAAAACTTTCCTTAAGACACATATCATTACATTATTATTTTTTAAACTAGAAATGTAGAAAATGAACACCATTAATACAAGTACAGGTTTGTAAACTTTGTACCAATGTTCCTCTCCTTTTATAAACATGTATTCCTTTGTGTACATAATGAAAAATATTACTTGTGTCATCTCAATACATATTTGTCTATGAATCCTCTCAACATCTTGATTTTAAAACACATAGAATAAACAAGCCTAGAACTTGTACATGCAATAGGACTTTGAAATCAGTCATCAAATGCCTATAATCATCATAAAAAGGACTTTTTAAACTTACCAATACATTAAAAACACAAGGAACTTGTTACCATTAATGTTTCACCATTACCTGAACTCAATTCTCTAAAACACAAAGTATAATGAACACATGCATATAATACTTACAAGTTTCAAACTAGAAGTTTCATGAAACATATTTGTAGTCTCATATAGTCAACTTCACACTAACTTTAGAATCACTGATAATGTAAAATATTATCATGATAAAAACCATCTCTTTATTAATGCTCTTAATATGTTTCTCTTATGGTATCTTCAACTCAATGCGCATTCAGATAGTGTAAAGTTTGCTGACAAATTTCCTTTCAAATAATGAACTATACATTCATATTCATGGGTTTCTTTACATTTTTCATTCAATTACAATCCCTCTATTTTTTCCTACCTTACCTTTAATGACTCAATAAAAAACCAAAAATCAATCTAAAAGACTTCACATCCTATAACTAACTTGGCAACTACCTATGTAACTTCTTCTAGAACTTTGCCTAAAATGACTTGTTACATGAATCAAGTGAAGATTTAGACATATTTGACCCCATCTAATAACTTGAGACTTCTTGAAACAAAATGAATATCTCTTAACTTTTCCTAAAACACTTGAAAATTCAAACTAAGGGTTTTGGTAGGAAAATGCCAAAATACCCATTATTCAAATTTTATAAGGACCTAGCATCTAAAATGGACTTATACATACTTAATATGACCGTGAACACCACCTAAAACTAAAAAAATAAAAAATATTTACATTGGGTAGTGATGCTCTTGCATCGTACTACCAAGGAGTAAGAAAACTTTCCCATGAAAGTTATAAAAGATGTTAACTTTGAGATCTTTTATAGTATCTTTCTCTAAGTGCACATCCACCTAGGTCCCAAGGCATATTTGAGATACTTAGGCCTTTATGATGCTTTCTATTGTTATCTCTTCTTTGATTCACTCCTCTATTGCTTCTTCTTTTTATTTCAATTCCCTCTTGCTTCTTCCTTTGAAATCATCTTCTTGTGCTTTGATCTTCCACTCCATCATCTTCAACTTCTTAGTATTCTCATATAACCAACCTATACATGAAACACACAAATCAATCAAAATAACCTCCTATTAATTTCTTGATAATCTCTTGCTTGCTAATGTTTACTTTTTTTCTCCATGCTTACTTCTATTATTTTTGGAAGTATCATTGTAACTAAGGCCTCTTATTCACTCTCTTTGGCCTCTAATATGAAACTATATTCTATTGTAACTTTATTCTCTTCATTATTCTCCTTGACACCATATAATTCTCTTTCTATGTTTGATATATCCCTCTCTATCTCCTCAACACTTTCATATGTAAACTGAATATTAGATTTCTCTAAGCCTTCAATGAGGTCCTCAAGGCAATCTTCTTCCTTAATTTGGTCATGTCCTTCACATATTTAGCTGAAACCTTCATCTTGTTTACTTGGTTATTCATTCCATTAAAACTTATGCATCTTCATCTTCAATGGATTTCATAGCATTCTCTTCTCTCTCTCTCTCTCTCTCTCTCTCTCTCTCTCTCTCTCTCTCTCTCTCTCTCTCTCTCTCTCTCTCTCTCTCTCTCTCTCTCTCTCTCTCTCTCTCTCTCTCTCTCTCTCTCTCTCTTCTCTAATGGTTTTTATTATCCTTTTTCTCATCAGTAGTTTGATTATACATTTGATTGGCTTCCTCTTCATCACCCATAAAAAGTGTGGGTTCTCAATATCTCTCACCTGCTAGATCATAAGGATCATCAAGGTTGTCTATTTATTCATCTCATGCATCTCTCTTTGGAATTCTTCTTCTTTTTTATTTTTTCTCAACTCTCTTTCCTTCATCTTTCTTAGCTAGTCTTCTATGTTAGGCAACTCCCTCATCATCCTCTTCACCATCTATATCCTCTCAAGAAAGTCTTTTTCACCTTAATCTATTTTTCATCCAAGCTTTATCCTTGGATCCAATCCTTTGATCACTCACTTTTCTCTCTTTTATTGAGCTTGTTGAGCTTCTTATATCTTCTCAAGACTCTTTTAGCTTCTCAACTTTCTTTGACCAACTTTTAATCACCTTGAAATTTTGATTAGCAACTTTTAAAGTAACCTATCATCATACCTTGATCAAATATACAAATTAAAAATCAAAATAATGTGTACCTTCATATGCAAACCTTATTCTCCACTACTTTCCAAAGACACTCCTACTCTGATACCAAAATGATGCACATGGCTTCTCTAATATGTCATTCATAAAATGAAAATAAGAAACAAAACAACCTTAATTACCTATGCCTATATCCCTTAATCTAAATTTGGATTGTTTTGATCCTTTGTACTTTATTTCTCCTATTAGTCTCCCTTTTATACTAATCACACTTACAACACAATCCTCTGATCACCTTTATTTACATCTTATCATTGGTAACCTATGTAAGCTTGCACAATAGAAAAGTTAATTCATAAGGATTGAATCAATACTTCACCTATTTATACATAGTGGCAGTGGATTTATACATATTAATTATAGTATTTTATGACCTATTATCACATTTACAAACCCATAGAATATTCTCCAACCCAACTCCTTGCACATGCTATACTCCTCCTTAGAAATGGGGTTTACCCAATCTACACAAGACAAGAAGGTTATAAAATGCTTTCTAATAATTTCTTCAACATTCCTCAAACTTTTATAGATTAAAATGGTCTAGTTAATCATTCTAAAACTTCCTCAATGTATAATAAATCTTTTAACAACCTTTGTTATGCCTTTATATGAAAGACTTGAGTTCACTATGCTAGAATACTTTGACTACATAGGCCTATGTTTGGGGTTTACACCATATAAACAATGCCTCACAATACATATGAATCATATATGGGTTTATAACAATGACTTTTCACACAAAATTTTTAATACATATCCAATGCATGAACTTTCTCTAGAAGTCGATAATCAAAACTCTTGTTTCATAGTCAATTCATACAAATCACAATGCAGGGTCTACAATGTTATCTCCTTATCAAACATCTTTGGACAATGTCTTATGATACTTAAAAATTATTATATCCACATATATCATCATTCCATCTCAATATTTAACAATATAAACTTTCCTTGAGACACATTATTATATTAGTTTATTTTAAACAAGGAATGTAGAAAACAAACATCATTATTGTAAGTATAGGTTTGTAAACTTTGTAACAATGCTCCTATCCTTTTATAAACACATATTAATTCTCATAAATAATGAAAAATACTTATTGTGTCATCTCAATACATATTTGGCAATGAATTCACTCAACATCTTGGTTTTAAAACATAGATTATGAACACAGAATAAACAAGCCTAAAACTTGTACATGAAACAAGACATTGAAATCAATCATCAAATGCCTCTAATCATCATAAAAAGGAATTTTTAAACTTACCAATACATCAAAATAATAATAAAATTGTTATCAATCATGTTTCACCATTACTTTAACTTATTCCTCCAAAACACAAAGTATAAAGGACATAGGCATACAATACTTACAAGTTTCAAACTGAAAGTTTCATGAAACATATTTGCAATATTGTCTAGTCAACTTCACACTAACTTTAGAATCACTAATAATTTACAACATTATCATTATAAAAACCATCTATTTATTAATGCTCTTAATATATTTCTCTAATTGTATCTTCAACTCCATGCATATTCAGATAGTGCAAAGTTTGTTGATAGATTTCCTTTTAGATAAAGAATTGTAATTTAATATTCATGGGGTTTCTTTACATTGTTATTTCAATTCCAACCCCTCTATTTTTTCCTACCTTACCTTCAATGACTCAATACAAAACCAAAAATCAATTTAAAATACTTCACATCCTATAACTAACTTGGAAACTACCTATGTAACTTCTTCTAAAACTTTGCCAATGACTTGTTACATGAATCAAGTGATTATTTAGACATATTTTACCCCATATAAAAACTTGAGACTTCTTGAAACAAAATTAAGATCTCCTAACTTTTCCTAACACACTTGAAAATTCAAACTAAGGTTTTTTGGTGTGAAAATGTCAAAAGACCCCTTATTTAAATTTTCTAAGGACCTAGCATCTAAAATGGACTTCTATAGACTAAATATGACCTTGACCACCTCTTAAGACTCAAAACATGAAAACTATTTACATTAGGTAGTGATGTTCCTACATCGTACTATCGAGGAGTAAGAAAACTTTCCCATGAAAGTTACAAAAGATGTTAACTTTGAGATATTTTACATCATCCTTTTCTAAGTGCACATCAACCTAGGTTATAAGTCATATTTGAGATACCTAAGCCTTTATGATGGTTTCTATTGTTGGCTCCTCTTTGATTCACTCCTCTCTTATATTTTATTTTATTTCTCTCTTATTTCTTCCTTTAAAATCATCTTCTTGTGTTTTGATCTTCTACTCCATCATCTTCAGCTTCTTAGTGTTCTCTTATAACCAACCTACACATGAAATACACAAATCAATGAAAACAACCTCATGTTCATCTTCTTGACAATCTCTTGCTTCCTAATGTTTGCTTGTTTTCTCTATGCTTACTTTTGTTGTTTATATAAGTACCTATGTAACTAAGGCCTCTTATTCACTCTCTTTAGCCTCCAATATGCAACTATCTTCTATTGTAAATTTATTCTCTTCATTATTCTCCTTGACACCATACAATGCTATTTCTATGGCTGATATCTCTCTCTCTAGTTGCTCATCACTTTCATATGTAAACTAAAAATTAGATTTCTCTAAGACTACAATGAGGCCCTCAAGGTAATCTTATTCATTCTCTTGGTCATGTCCTTCACATATTTGGATGTAACCTTCATCTTGTTTACTTGGTTATTCATTCCATCAAAACTTATGCATCTCCATCTTCAATGGCTTACATAGCATTCTCTTCTTCTCTCCCTTTTCTCTAATGGTTTGCATTATCCTTCTTCTCATCAGTAGTTTGATTGTATATTTGATTGGCTTCCTCTTCATTACCCATACAAAGTGTGGGTTCTCAATATCTCTCACTTTCTCTATCATAAGGTTCATCAAGAGGTTGTCTATTGCTTCATCTCATGCATCTCTCTTTGGAAGTATTCTTCTTTTTGCTTCCTTCTCAACTCTCTTTCCTTCTTTCTTAGCTAGTCTTTTGTGTCAAATAACTCCCTCATTATCATTTTCACCATCCATATCCTCTCAAGCAAGTATTTTTCACCTTGATCCATTATTCATCCAAGCTTTCTCCTTGCATCCAATCTTTTTAGCACTCACTTTGCTCTCTTTTCTTGAGCTTATTGAGATCCTTATATCTTCTCAAGACTCTTTTGGCTTCTTAAACTACTTTGACCAACTTTCAATCACCTTGGAATTATGATTAGCAACTTTTAAAGCAACCTATCATCATACCGTGATCAAATATACAAACTAAAAATCAAAATAATGTGTACCTTCATATGCAAACTTGCTTCTCCATTTCTTCCCAAAGACACTCCCACTCTGATACCAAAATGATGTATAAGGCTTCTCCAATCTATCATTCATGGAATGAAAATAAGAAACAAAACAACCTCAATTACATCTATCCATATCCCTTAATTTGACTTTAGCTTGTTTTTATCCTTTATCCTATATTTCTCCTACTAGTCTCCCTTTTATAATAATCACAATTACAACACAATCCTCTGATCACCTTTATTTACATCTTATCATTGGTAACCTATGTAAGCTTGCACAATAGAAAAGCTAGTTCACAAGGTATGAATCAATACTTCACTATTTATACATCATGGTAACAAATTTAAACATATTATTTATAGTATTTTAGGACATATTATCACTTTTACAAACCTATATAATATTCTCCAACCCAACTCCTTACACATAATCCACTCCTTAGAAATGGGGTTTACCCAATCTACACATGCCAAAAAGGTTCAAAAATGGATTCTAATAATTTATTTAGCTTTCCTTATACTGTTATTGATTTAAATGGTTTGGTTAATCATTCCAAAACTTCTTAAATGGATAATAAATCTTTTAATAACCTTTGTTATGCCTTTATATGAAAGACTCAGGTTGACTATGCTAAAATACTTTGACCACACAAGCTTGTGTTTGGGGTTTACACCGTATAAATAATGTATCAAAATAAAGAGGAATTATATATGGGTTTATAAGAATTACTTTTCACATGAATTTTTGAATACATATCCAATGCATGAACTTTCTTTAGAAGTAGATAACTGGAACTCTTATGTTCACAGTCAATTCGTATAAATACACAGTGCAGGGTCTATAATGTTATCTCCTTATCAAACATATTTGGAAAATGTTTTATGGTCCTTAAAAAATTATTATATCCACCTATATCATCATTCCATCTCAATATTTAAAAATAGAAACTTTCCTTGAGCCATATATCATTGCATTAGTTTTTTTTTAAATAAGGAATGTAGAAAATGAACATCGTTACTACAATTATAGGTTTATAAACTTTGTAACAATGCTCCTTTCCTTTTATAAACACATATTCTATCTATGAAATAATTCAATCCATTTATTGTGTCATCTTAATACATATTTATCTATGAATCCACTCAACATCTCAATTTTAAAACATAGATTATGAACACATAGAATAAATAGGCCTAAAACTTGTACATGAGATAGGACGTTGAAATCAGTCATCAAATGCCTCTAATCATCATAAAAAGGAATTTTTAAACTTACCTATATATTAAAAACATAAGGAAATTGTTACCAGTCATGTTTCACCATTACTTGAACTCAGTCCTCCAAAACACAAAGTATAAAGAACATATGCATACAATACTTACAAGTTTCAAATTGAAAGTTTCATGAAACATATTTGTAGTCTCATCTAGTCAACTTAACACTAACTTTAGAATAACTGATAATGTAAAACATTATCATGATAAAAACCATCTATTTATTAATGCTCTTAATATGTTTCTCTAATGGTATCTTTAATTTCATGTGCATTTAAATAGTACAAAATTTGCTGACATATTTATTTTCAGATAAATAATTATACATTCATATTCATGGGGTTTATTTACATTTTTATTTCAATTCCATCCCCTCTATGTTTTCCTACCTTACCTTCAATGACTCGATACAAAACCAAAAATCAATTCAAAATAATTCACATCCTATAACTAACTTAGCAACTACCTATGTAACTTTTTCTATAACTTTTCATATTTACCAATAATGACTTATTACATGAATCAAGTGAGTATTTAGACATATTTTACCCCATCTAACAACTTGAGACTTCTTTAAATAAAATGAATATCTCTTATCTTTTTCTAAAACACTTGAAAATTCAAACTAAGGGTTTTGGTAGGAAAATGCCAAAATACCCCTTATTCAAAAATTTTAAGGACCTAGCATCTAAAATGGACTTCTACAGACTCAATATGACCTTGACCACCACCTAAGTCTCAAAACATGAAAGCTATTTACATTGGGTAGTGATGCTCCTACATCATCTTAAAACTCCTAAGATACATAATGGCATGCTTGATGGGACCAAACACCCCATATGTTCAATAATAATGATGTGTAACCTTTATATTTCCTAAAGAGAGAATTTAATTCTTCAAGTTTAGAGTTTTATGCTTAAAAATATCATCATTAAGTTTAGTTTTTAATTAGAAACTTTGCTAGGCCTAATTGATGACTTTATAGAAAACTAATTTCTATCTATCTGTGCCACAAGAAAATAATGACTTTAATAGAATTGGTGGATTCACTTTATTGCAAAAATTATGACTTTACTCTATGTATTTTAGAAACTTGAGAGCTAAAAATGGAATGTTATTTATTGAGTTAATTTTTGGCTTAAATACAAGAGAACCCCCTAATATTTTTGTAGTAACTAAGGTGGATAAGGAGAGGCCTAAAAACTCCTAATTCTCATACACACTTTTGTTTTAGTGCTTAAATTTAACCTAACTAAACTTGTCATTTTGCATTTTAAGATTTTACAAGAGCAAACAAGGCCAAGGGGTCAAAACTTCATTCAAATTTGAATTGGTTCTTTTAAAATGAATATTCACTCTAGTTTAGAGCACTTAAGAGATTTTATCTTTTTATTTATTATTTGTTTATTATATAGTTTCAAATTTCCTCGATTAAATTCTTTATTTATGGTAAACCAAAAACATTGTGTGTATACTCTCCCTCATCCCCTATAGGGAACATAAGTGACCAAAAGAACTTTGTTTATTACCTTGTTTGTTTAGCCTAAAATGGAAATAATTCCATGTATGATCTCCCCAAGCTTTGAGTGACTTTAGTGACTTATAAATAACCTCTAAAGTCTTTCCCATTTTTATTTGTTTATTTTTTTGTATTTGGATTATGGGTGAGAGTTAATCACCTCCTCATAAATTCTTTAGGGGTACATTTACCTAGGGTTTAATCTCATAGAATTGTATCAAATCCAATCCATAATGGGATATATGAATTTTTTATGTGATACTAGGATTACCTTGAGATGAGTGATTATCCTTCCAATCCTAATGAAAACATGGGCCAGTTCATGCTAAACATTGGACTTCACTAAACAGTACATAGCTGAAGTCACTATGTAAAAGATTAGACCTTTGCATAGTAAGTTGGAGAGTTTGAACATAATTGACATGATGCACCCTTGTGTTAGCCACACTTGGGACCATTTACTTAATTTTGAAACTTATATATTTTATTCAACTCCACTTTTTGTGGAATATCTTGCTAAATGTTGAGTTCTCACTCTAAGTTTGTGCCATGTACCAATACTTGAGAGACAAAGAGGGGATTTAAAACTCTACCTACACCTATTATTTAATTTTTATATTAACACTTAATTCCTTTTGAGCATTGATATATTGGTGGAAACTTTGGCAGAAGCTATGCATACCTTATCATTTTAAGGATAGGATGAGCCATTAGTGTTATTTATATTTTATATACATGAGTGTTTGAGATTAAAATTGATTGTTTGTTTGTCAAAATTGAAATGAGTCATAACCATCACATATTTTCATACCAATTTTAGTTAAGAGGTGTTACTTTATCTAATTTTTTCACCCTTTTTCCTTAGAGTTTTATTCCAAAAACCATTTATGTGTTACTTGTTTAATGGGGCATTGTTGTGCTACCTATTTTATTTTAAACATTTAACCATTATCATGCCATTTATTTGAAGGAGTGTTGTTATTCTACCTAAATTGTTCCAAAGCACTTGTCATATTAAAAACAAATTCCAAATCACTCATACCATTTATTTCAAACGTGTGATTACACTACCCATTTTGTTCTAGCCTATTTTGCCTTAAAAAATCTAAGTTTTTTGTATTAAAATTTGAAACTCAATATTTTTAAGTATAAATCCTAATTAATTAGGTTTATTTTAAAGCTTCATCTAATTTGGGCTTAGGTAGTCTACCTTTTATGTTTGGATTATGTTATTTGGGTTAATTTCTTAGTTGATTCCAAGACCTCTTGCCTAGACTTAATAGTTGTTTATTGTCATGTGCAAGGGTTATTTAAGGGACCCTAGGAAAAATACCTAATTAATTTTTTGGAGAATATTTGAAAGTCAATTTTAAAATGAAGGTAAATTAAAGGGAAATTATTTTCATCCAAAAGGCAAATCATATGCATCACCCTCTAGATAGTGTCTAGATTTGATGGATGGGGTCAAACATATTTAGAGAGTGGTTAGAGCTTATGGATGATATACAAAGCCTATGGATACCATATAAAATCTATTGATTCCTTCCATAGTTTTTAGGTTAAATATAGACTTTGTAGATAGTGTTCAGAGTTTGTGGACAATGTCTAGAGTCTGTGGACACCATCTAGAGTTTATGGATGTTGTCTAAAGTTTTTTGGTGGTGTCTAGACTCCATGGGTAGTGTTCAAAATATGTATATGATTTCCAAAGTATATGTATGCCATACAAGGTCTATGGATGTCATCAAAGGTCTTTGGATATTATCTAGACTCTATGGATGTCATCTAGAGTCTATGGATGGTGTTTAAACTCTATGGCTTACATCTAGAGTTTATGGATGAGGTCTAGAGTCTATGGACACCATCTAAAGTTTATGGATTCCATCTATAGACTATGGATGTTGTCAAGAACCTAAGGACACCATCAGAGCCTATGGATGCTATCTAAACTCTGTGAGTATTGTCCAAAGTCTATGGATGGTGTCTAGATTATGTAGATGATTTAAAAAGTTTCTAAATGATGTCTAGAGTGTGTGGAAGTATCTAAATTGTTTAAATGGTGTCCAAAATATATGGACAATGTCTAGACTCTATGGACATATTCCATAGCATGTGAACACTATCTAAACTTGTACGTGCCATCTAGACTCTATAGACATTATCTAGTGCTTATGGGAATCATCTAGTGGTTGTAGACATCATCAAGACCATTTGGATGCCATCTGGACCTTGTGGTCACTATCTAGATCATGTGGATGGCATCTAATCTATCTTTCTAGTGTTTAGCTCTTATGGATGATGCATGGGATCCATGGGAAATGCCTATACATATCCTTGACCCTTTATATTTATTCATTTATCTCATACACTTAGTTTAAACATTGATCTCATACTCTACCCTAAACCTCATCCTCTTCTCTCAATATCATAAATGGCTTCCAATCCATATCTTCTACCCCCATTCACAAATTTGTCTACAAAAATCTTATTTGCCTAAAAATATTTAGGCATATATAAGATTAGAACTCTTACAATGACTAGATCAATAAATTTGTTTAAGAGGCCTCATTTACATACCCCAATATGAGATGGACATGAATTTGCCGAGCATTCTCATGTCTAGTTACAAACCTTATAGAGAGTTTTATTTTAATCTTGACTCTTAAAAGCTTACTTTTGGCACATTGCCTTCAGATATTTTTTCAAGTACTTATTAGGGATGCCATACAAAAATGTCAAACATATGTCCAAAAAAGTTATTTTGTATGATAAATACAAAAGTTATTTTGTATGATAAATACACAATATATCTGGAAAATCATTGGCTATAGATGCATATGCCTCAGTAGGTAATCTTCTTTTCATTAATTAATATTCAATGTTTTATATATGAAAATTGAAATTAAATGTCTCAGTTAAAGATTATAATTAATTTTTTCTTCCATTATAGTCACTCATAATCATTCGAAAAGGGATATTTTAGTTCAAAATATAACAAACCCATATCTATAAGCCCTCATTGAATTTTTCCAAGTGAGGATTATTTTATAAGGAAGACTTGCAGACATTCCCTTTTGAGTTTTATCATAAATTATATGTTCTCTTAGAGGACAACAATTCGATTGGTGTGCATTCATTTCAAAAGATAAGAAAAAAATTGGATTGTGCCTTTCAAAGTGACAATTACACAATTTTTGTTTCTAATTATATTTTGGGTTTATATTATAAGGTGTATCATGAGCTGATGGGAATAACTATTCTAACTATCTTGCATGAAAAGATGAAATCTAATTCTATGGCCCTTGTTAAGTAGGAGGTAAGTTTGAAGTTTACTTTTAAGTCATTAAATTCTCATGTTATTATCTTTTTAAAATTCAAATTAATTTTGTATGTTTACTAATAATAGAGAAGAGAATTTATTTCAAAATCAAGAAGAAAAGCTACACTAAACAAATTCCATTCTATCAAGGGCTCTTGGGATCTCATTCTGATAGGGGTGATGACACATATTTTGGTGTGACGATACCATTGATAAGGAAAAAGAAGATGCATAAATCTATCTCACCTACTATTACATGTCAGTTAGGCCACTTAAGCACATTCTTAGGCCTAAATCTAAGTTTTAAAATTTTAAAATTTTATTGAAATTTGATGTAACAATAAAAAAATAGAATTATTAATGTTTCATTTAATTTTGTAACAGGGTTTGGCATTCACAAAATTTTCCATCAGCCTATTCAACATTTATATTTAGTGCAAGGTATTTGACCTCATGTTTGTAATTATGCTATTTTTAAATTACATGAAATTCAACATGTTAAATTAAAATTTTGACTGTTTAAGTCTTTGACATAAATTAAATCTTCACCTTCTCTTACAAAAATCCACCACCATAAAACATATCAGTAAATCAAAGTATGGATCTTAATTCTTAAGTCTAATGTCTCTGACCTTCATCTTAACTTAGTTTAGATTTTGATGAAGTTTGTTTATTGATTAGTGATGGCATTTCCTCTTGTAGGGCAATGTTCATTAATAATTAGTATGCCACCCCCTATGCTTTACAAATTAGGGGAAGAATTTATTAATGCCAATAGGTAATAGGGGAACACTGCATATAATAACATCAAAGTTCCTTAATTTTTTTATGGGTAGAGTGTTTACTACAATAGGTGCCATAAAAAATTTAAAGAATATTATTCTTGATGATACTTTCCTTGAGGGTGTTGATTCCATACATATAGATAGATTTATTACGCATAATATTATTTATGGATCTCAATTTTATGATCCTAAAAAAATAGCTAGACATGGTTCATCTAGTTCACCACTTGAGCCACGTAATAATGAAGAGCAACATTTTGATGAACTGACATCTTTTCCATTAAACAATCTTGTTGTAGATAATGATTTTTCTTTATTAGGTGACATATTATAAACTGATTTGAAAGTATTGAAATAGTAGGAGATTTGGGGCAAAGCTTTGGTAAAGGAAATTAATGAGCATTATCATAACCATTCAAAAAGATATTCTTTGTATTATTTGGTTCAAAATGATCCATCCAAAATTGGTGTCTTAGTGATTCAAGCTGAATTGGGATCCATTACAATGGCAAATCCTTATAATGATAATTTTTTAGATGTTATGATAAATAAATTGGAAAATTTGAATGCAGAGGCACATGCTTACTACAATAAATGGACAAGAGACCAAAACCTTTTCTGCCTTGCCAATGTAGAGAGAGATAAATCTTTGGTAAGTAATTAGTTTTTTTATCCATTTTTAATCACACTTGTAATTTTTATTTGACCCACTTTATTTTCCAAATTGAAATCAAAATATAACAACCTTAATAATGAATCACAAGTACTTAATATTCATCTAGAAAAATCATATAAAAGTTTAAATTCAATAATTGAATGGAAGGAAAAACTTGTGATAATAAGAAAAAAGAATAATACGCTAAGGAGGATCATCAAAGAGAATGACATGGATCCAAAATATCTTCTAAAGGAGAAAAAATATTTGGATCCCTTTATCCTATTGGTAGAAGATGCAACACATAAAGAAAGGATAATACTTGAAAATATTATTTTTTTTGTCTAGGATCTTGTTTGAAAAGGGTTTTATATTTGGATTCAGGGGAAAGCTGAGGCATCATCATACACTTTTGAACAACAAACTAGAACTGCTCATGTGGAATGACATCTATTCAATACTTGTATCTTTGTTTAATGAAAATGGGTCTTATGATATGTAAATGATGTTTTTTATATATGTTATGTTGAAATTGAATAGTTTATATTGTAAATTAAACTTGAAAATTTAAATATAAGTCTATGTTTTTTATTTTATTATGTGTTTTTTATCTATGAAAAAATTTCTATTATATTATAAATTTACTAATTAAGATGTATAGTGATAATATCATAATTCATCGATGTATAATATTCACAACCACATGAAATAATCACTTTATATCAAAAAATAAGTGTAAAATAAATATTTTCCATACATATAACTTAAATATATTATTTAACAAAGCTGAAATTTTAAACAATTGTAATATAACAACTATTTTAAAATAATATAATAACATAATTTATGAAGGCTTGAAATTTACATAATGTCAATGTTTATGCTATTTTCAATATAAATTATAATATAAAAAATCAATTTCAAAATTGAAATTTGAAACATACATACTAAAATTTAGGTAGTTGAAACAATTTTTGAGTATCCCTTTCTTCATAATTGTGTTTTGTATGTATTGTATTTGATGCATATAGAGTATCAATATCTAGATTATCTATGTCATTTTTTGTATTGGGAACTCCTCTTCTTTAACTAAGTGAATTCCAAATTTAAAGTGCTCTACCATAGGGAAAAAAATCCGCTGGATAATGTGAAATATACAATTTCAAACATTTGTCTATAATTTTATCCAATCTATTATGAAGTTTTGATCTAATAAAATATAATGCATGAAAGACTCTTTCATATTCCATAGAGCCCAAAATCATTGTTTTAAAATATCATACAATCAAAATAATTCACTAATATATTCTTGTAGGATGGTACTAGGATATATTTTTTCTATAGCCTTATAATAACACCATTTTTAGTTGGCTCATTTAGACACTTATATCGATCAATCATTGTGAATCCAAAATGGGTAGACTGTGTTCTCAATAAATATTTTTTTAAAATACCTAGAATTACAACTCTATTGATATCTATAGACTTAGAATTTTTTATAATAAAAGTGCCCATGTATCTAAGAAACAAATTATTGATTTGTTCTTTACCATCCTCAACTCTCCAAAATATGGGATTCACCACTACTATGGATTTAAAAAACTCATCCCTTTAAAAACATTCTCCAATTTCCATAAGCAAGTTATCCTTTATCTTTCTCAATTTTATTTGTATTTATAGTATCATAGTCTCATAGAGAATATATGTTACAAGGACTTCTTCAATTTTTTATCATTCTAAATCAACTCATTTTTGGAATGTGTGTAGTGGTATTTTCTTTCCTTTCACAAAGATACAAAAATGATCATTAATATTAAATTCAAAATAAGATTTTGGATCCTTAATATTTGTTAAAGCTTGATAATAGAAAAAATAGGCAGCTTAAAACTATTTTTTCCCTGAGTATAAGACATAAAGAGATTAACAACGCCATTTTCTCAAATGTATGACGTTTAAAATATATATTGATCTCTCTTGAGCATGTTTCATCAAATAATTTATTTCATTCAAACTTGGGAGAATACCACATAGTGTCAAAGCATTTCCAAATTTGTTAAATGGTACAATAGATCCTTTGCCTTATTGACTTCCATACAATATTTATACATTAGACCTATCAGTGATGGATATTATTCAAAAATTTTGCATGTAGGATCATAAGTATAAATCCATCTTGCATCATTATATTTTAGAAGATAGTTACCATTGGTAACACCAATGGAAATTGTTTCAAATTATAAAAATATTTTCAATCTACTTGACATATAATTGTGTAAATCATGGATAAGTTCCTCCACTTTTGTAACATTTTCAAATGTGCTTATAATTTTTTATGCAAGATTCATTTTATGGGCCATGCAATGAATTGAAATCATATATGGGGAAACTAATATCTATATTCAAACACACAAACCATTTTTGTTCCCCTTGTATTACTATTAGACCATAAACTTCAACACATACTAAATTTGTAGCTATGACATAATCCTCCATCCTAACAATATCCCTCAAATTAGAAATAACTAACTTGAAAAAGTTTCTTGCATTGAAATTTTCAACCATTTTATGTATCGATAATAAATGAGATGTCCTTAAATTGTTCTCAAAAGTGTAAACATGGATATAAAACCATATTGTGTTGTTAGCTACTTTGACCTCATTAATAGACATTGATATAAATCTTGCATTTTTAACTTTTTATTTCAAATTTGCCTTCTCAATCATCGCAAGACATTTTGCCATGTCCCAAGCACTACCATCTGACCAATGTGATTGTAAAATGTTATGAAGTCCATTATGTTGAAATAAAGTTTTATAATATGAAAATTTAGATATGGGTCTACCTTTTTTGAAAATGTGGTAGATTGTTGAGAAATGTATATTTTTGGCACATTGATTAGATTGAATAACTTTTCAATATTTGAGATATAATTGTTCCTCCTTTCTCAACAAGATGTTACATATGTCTCTAATTTTTTCATACTCTATTATGTATCTAACATGAATGAATTCATTAACATTTTTCCATCTCTGAATCTTTTGAATTTGTCGATCTTGTTCAACTAACACATAAACTTTACCATAATGTTTCTTAATTATGTCTAGTTTAAGTTGTATTTTTTGGTCCTTTCCTAATTTATAATAACATATTATACATTTACATTCATTTTTGGTATCATTAATAATTTATAGCTCTACTAGTTCAATGAAAGGAAATTTTTATGCCAATTTGAACTTAAAAGACCTTCCAATTGTCCATTTGCTTCTCTTTCTTTGCACAATTTTTTGACTACTTTTATCAGCTAAAGTTTGTGTATGTTGAATGTAAGTGTCTTTTGATGGATTGATCTCATCATATGGAATGTCCTCAAGTCTCCTCTTAATTAAAAAAATTGGTTTTTTATTTGCAATGGAAGTTATTATTTTATGAGATATAGAAGTTTATTTTAATTTTTATATATCATATAGTTATCCTTTCCTAACATGATATATTCAAGAATGTCTTTAAGTGGTGGTATGCCATCATCAAAAATATCTTCAAATGGTGAAATAATACTGTGATTAAATATTTCATTTTGAAAACCACACTCAGTGGAGGGATCTACATGTATAAAGATTTTTCTATTATCTTTTATATGTTAAATAATTATTATTATAAATAAATAAAGAAATTCTATAAATCATTTAGTACTTATCTTTCGAGTGGGTGCAGGTTGACTTTGCTTGGGTGTTCTTGTTGGCTGCCCAAAATAAGATAATATATTATTTGTCATTGATAATTGGCCTAATCTCTTACCATTATCATTAGATGAAATTGTAGACTTTTTTTTGCAAGACAAGCTATAACTTACCACTTCAGTATTCTGCAATCAATCATCCTTTCTATGTGACTGCTATTTAGAGTTCTTGTAGATTCTAAGCACTAACAAGTAATTTTATTCATTGGCCAATCCTTGTATATGTTATCTAGCCCCCATGAACACCATTAAATCTATCTGATCACTATTAATACCTTGTGGATAGCATCTACAAGGTCTTGTCACCATCTAGAGCTTGTGGATGACATTTAGACCTTATAGATGCCATTTAGTCTATCTAGTCATTATCTAAACCCTGTGGATGGTGTATAGACTTTGTGGAAATCATCTAGACTATTTGGTCATTATCTAGATGTTATAGATAACATCTAGACCATATAGATTCCATCTAGTTTATTTGGTCACTATCTAGACCCAGTGGACAACATCCAAACCCTATGGACACCATCTAACTTACCTGGTCACCATTAAAATCTTGTGGATGACATTCAAACCTTATAGATGATGTCTAGCCTATCTGATCACTGTCTAAACCCTATGGATGGTGACTAAAACCTATAGGTGTTATCTAGTCCACTTGGTCATCGTATATCCCTAATGGATGTCATCTAAAACCTATGGATACCTTTCAATTTTATTCATTATCTGGCCCATGTGGTCACTGCCATGCCATCGAGTCCATGTAGTTATTTGAGGTTGGGTTAAATTTTTTATCTTGATTATCTATGGAATATATTAGATATGTGATGTATAATATATGTTAGTGAAATATTTTAGAATGTCTTTTGATAGCATGGTTATTTATAGTCAACATTATGTAATTAGTTGTCAATGGTAGATGAGCCAACCTCTAAATCCTATTTCTTGAAATTTTTGGTGACCCAGTGCTCTTTCCAAGTCTAAAAAATAGAAAAATCTAGATTTTTAAAATGAAATATTCATGAATTAAAGAATATTCACCACTAAAAAAACCCTAGTCATGTGATTTATTTTAGCATATTTTATGCTGAGTTTATTTTCATGTGCCTTGTTTAGAGTTTGTTGTGTTGATTTCTAAAATGTCCTAGTTCTATTTTTTAAAGAGTTTATTTGAGACAAATACCAAATCTTTTGTGAGATAAATATCAAGTGTCTTCAAAGCCAATTACCTTTGAATTAGATTGTTTTAAAGTTATTTACTGTGTTTATCCAAGCCAATTACCTTATATTTAGATTGGGATTTAGATTTATTATTTTAGATCAACCTTTTATTTTTGATTCTACCATTATTTTCCATGTTAATGATTATAACTACCTTTGGTAAAATCATGATTATCCTTTGACATAGTTCATGATTATTCTACCTAGACTAGATACTTTTGTCACTGATTATAACTACCTTTGGGAAAATCAATACCTTAGCCATAAACTAGTTTTAAGATTTTGTGTCAGCTTTGTCACTAATTATAATTGCCTTTGGGAAAATTAGTACATTTATTTGACTGATTTTATGTCTTTGTTCTACCTTTGCCTAGTTTAGTTGTTTGACCCTTTGGGCATCTTTTATATATCCAAAGGTTGTTTATTTCAGACCTTAATTGTTTCCCATTTTAGACCTTTATTTTTCAATAGACCTAGTCACAGATTAGAACATGCCTCGTTATACACATAACATAGTATTTGGTAAGTGTACCATCTTATTCAAGCCAAGAACAAGAGAAAATGGCACACTACCTTTCTTAATTAATGCCTATTATTGAACAAAGCCAACAACAAGAAACCTTATACATAACAATGCTCATGTAAACAAGTTATGATCCATACTTGTTTGATCACCATTTATTAGAGAAAAAGATGAAATTATAGTCAAAGCAATAAAAGTAGGAGCCAACTTCCCACCATACTTCCCATAAGAAAGTCTATCTAGTTTAATTCAAACTCTTAGTTATGTGCATTGAAACTAATAGTTCAAACAAGCATAAACTAGTTACAATCAAGCTTTAGTAAAACTGCCTCAACAAAGCTAAAGTACACTTGTAAAATTGAAAGGTCTTATGGATGATCAATTTTAATAGGTATAACAAGCATACCAACATTATTTTAACCTAGCTCATAATTTCAATGTAGTGGCCATTTCAAACATGTCACTTATAGAGCTAGTTCCATCAATAGGGCCATAAACAAATTCTTCAATCTATGAAAACCAAAACATAGACCCCTTTTTCTAAAGCATGTTGGTTGGAGACATGTATAATTTCCATATTATAATAGAATAAACTTCCACTCAAAGGGAAGACCTCACTCAAAATGTAATGGATGGCATGTACGTGCATTCTAATTTGAACCAAAGTGGGTCCAATATACTACCAAACAACATAATAGATTCCTATAACCAATGCCATGAGTGAATTGAAATAACAAGAAATAGGTATGCCTATTTCCCAAACATAACAAGTAACCTCCACTCGTCAACTAGTTGCTTCCTCGAGTGTGCGATAGGGGCAATAAGCCAATAAAAGACCAACATACCACCTCAATAAGTGTAGAACACTACACCACGTCAATAGGTAAAAATAAATGTTCTATCACAATAAGAACAAATCCAATACCTCAAAAATCAAAAACATTACCTAACCAACAACATGTTTCAATTGGTCAAAAGGTGCTATTTAGTCAACAACAACAAATTCCAAAACCTCAACAAGTACCTAACCAATAAGAAGTGTTTAATCAATAGTAAGGTACCAATATACAACAAGTACTAGGTGTTAGGAAATAATTTCCTTTCACCCAATGGGTATCACACATACAATAGGGATCCAATTTTAAACACATTTAACAATAAGGTTTTAGTTAGTAACATGTTCCCTATATAAAATAGGGTTCAATAAGTAGACATCAAGTTCCCACCTAAAAATAGTAATATCAATATATCCCACCTAGATAAATGTTATTACCATAGCCACAATTCACCAATCAGGGATTTGTAGCCAAACCTAGACAAAATGATTTCTAAAAATAGTATGTTATGTATCAACATTACAATCCCAATGCATGGATATGTATACCTAGTTATTCAACCAATTTGATAAACATTCCATAATATTCCATTCCTTCATACCCCAGTCAAGGCAATCCACCCTTGACCATGAAACCCCAATATAAATATACCACACAATACAACTTCCTTTCCCAAGAGCTAAAACAAATGAAGGATGCAATTCAATACATTCAGATAGGAAAGAAAATAATGAAGTTTAAGCTAGATGAAATATGTATGTATCCATTTAATAAGGATTATCTTCAAATACCATTTCCTCCAAGTTATGAGATACCCAAATTTGATAAATATAAGGATAAAGGCAACCCCAAAAAGTATAAAAAATAATTCTTTGTTTCTTGCCAACCAATGGCATATAGTGACATATACCTAAATTTGATTACCTTTATAATAAGTTTTTACAACATTTATAACATAATATTGAGCATAATATTATAGTTATGGACTTGGGCTAAGCAAAATAGAAAAATGGTGAAAGGCTCATTACTTACCTGTAACGATGGAGAGCACTTACAAATTGGTTCACTCATAATTTTCTAGACAAGTATTGGATATGATATTTACCAAGAGCCTACACAATGAGATGTCTTATCATCTCAATTTTTACTATTCTCACATTTGAAGAGGTTATTGGAAAGGGATACATATTGAGAAAGCCTTTGTCAACAAAGGGGTCATCAAGTTATCTTCTTCTAACTAGAGCCAAAACCAACATCAAGGATAACAAAACTATAATCAAATCCATAGCTAGATTTAGAAACCTATCCAAATACCAACTTTAATGCCATCCCATACCAATAATAATAAAATACCAAAGGCCTAAAACTACAACAAGAATGTTGTTGGTAACAGGGTCACTAAATTGTGTCATGTATAATTAGTGCAAAAACTAATTGTCTATTTACCTTCACCCATTCAACAACCACCACCTCATTTCATTCAACCAAGGATTCCATAAAACCATAAACCACAAAATCAATTCCAATTACAATTCATTCCTCCCAGGAGAAGATCGCCCATTACTAGATAATTTAGTGACCTCAAGGATCCTATTGAGTTTGTATTCCAAAAATTGGTTAAGTCAAACATGATTAACTGGCTAATGCCCAAGCCATTTTTTGAAGGGATTCCTTTTCCTAACTAGTATAAATAACATGAATTTTGTTAGTACCATTGTGTTAATAGACATTTCATCAATCGATGTATTTAATTAAGGCATTTAATAAAGAATATGCTAGAAAATGGAAATATACAAAGAGACACCCATGTTCTTATGACCAATCATAACTTAAGCATATACCAAAATCCATTTACTCAACAAATAAAAACTAGCACTAATATTAGAAATAAAAAAACAACAAAGAACTCCACTATAAAATTAACAATAACAATGCTAATAATAACAGTAAAATGATTGGAACCAAGGGAAAATAGACTAAACCAACCAAGGAGGCCATCATGTCATTACGTATACTTATAACAATGTTGTAAGACATGTCTTAGGTGTTCATGTTAACACAATTACCATTAATTCCTAGCTAACTACCAATAGACCAAGACTTTCACCTAAAAATGCCTATCTACCAAACAATACCTACCAACCTCTTAATGCTGAAATATTTCTTTAGACTGTGTTAACAACCAAGATCAATATTTATTTAGAATTACCATCCCATGCCCTATTACCTCTCTAGCTTATTACCAAATCCTTATACTAGATCAAGATTATGTAATCATAACTCGATGAGCCAAGATTACCATCAAATGACCATAGCCAAATGCCACAAACAATTCCATACAGACCTTCATGCCTATAAAAAATATGATGACTACCAAAAGTGAAGGGAAGACCTACAATATTATGGATTAACTAAAGAAGATACCCATGTAAATATACATCATGGACTTAATGCATACATATAACATCCACAAAGATATACTAAATGAATACCTGAGCCAATCCCTCATATTAGATGACAACATGCTAGATAAATTTCAAGTCATGGTAGGACACTTGGTCCCTGGCCAACATTTTACCTTTGACTAAAGTGACATGTCATCCTTGGGCCCATTACATAATAACCACTTGTACATCAAGGTAGGTATAGAAAATCATAAGGTTAAACATGTCCTTATAGATAATGGTTTAAGACTCAACATTATGTCACTAAATTTCATCAAGCATCTTGGATACATAATAACCAACTTACATCCAGATACTATTTTCATCAAGGCATATGACAATGAAGAAAGGGAATCATAAGGTACTATCATCTTGCTAGTGGTCATTAGGAATTTGACTCATGATACTCTATGCCATATTTTAGATCTAAAATTATCATATAATTTGATATTAGGCTAACCCTAGAACCATGAAATTAGGGCCATACATTTCATGATGCATCAATTTATTAAATTCCCCCATTCAAGTATGGAAGTGACTATAATAGCTACTCTCCAACCTTATCATGATTGTAAACATATCAAGGTAGAGTACAAGAGATATAACTATCATTTTGGCTCAAATCATATGCCCAAATATGATAGAAGAAGACCTAAGAAAGCCAAATCCATTGAATTAGGACCAGAAACCAATTACATTAACCCTAACATCTTAGCCTCTACCTCATCTACACCTCTACCAGACATTTCCAATCACTTTTATATATCTGACAAAGATATAGAGAATACAACACCCATGATTCTTTCCAAATTACCAAGTTTTCATATAATCCAAAAACTGTGAGAGACCCAAGGCCAAGATTACTCACATGGAGTGTCAGACCAAATAAAAATCTTAGCTCAATAAACCCATTATTTTCAAACCAACCTATAGCATAGAAAAAGACCCTTTAACTGAAGATGATTCATGGATTTATACTAATAAGCTAGTTGGCTATTATCAAAGTGAAAAGTATCATATTCCTAATTGAATTATGGGTAACCTAGCTTATGAAGATAGAGGCCTAGGGATACATAATCAAGGGATGATCGAACCCATTTCAATGACCAAGTACAAGGGAACACATGGTATTAGATTTAAACCACTTGAGGGTGATACCACATACCTTATTTGGGTTCTAACACCATTGACTAGTGAAGACAATGTTGACAGTGACATAGGGTCTGATTATAACATTTATGATGACCTTAAAAATATAATTTTTTAACCCCTATGTCATTTTCACCATTAACCCTATTTATTTCCTTTTGCCACTTACCCTTTATCACCCACAATTGATATATTGGAACCAAAAAGAGTTGACAATGCCATTAGATGAGTTTCAAAATGATGAGGTCATATGTGACTTTATGGGATTGAGAAATAGCATTCCTCTTGGAGATCACAAGCAAGGATTTTATATCATATTATATTCTACTTCCTATTTCAAAGAGCGAGTGAACTTCCTTGGAAAAAATAAACAAAAATTCAAACACTAGGTCTAAAAGTGATAACCTCTTTGAGGAACTTTTTAACCTAGGTAAAATTAAAGAAAAAGGAAAGTCTATTTTTGAAAACCTATTTTATGTGCCATTATATTGTAATGTTCACCCCTATTTACATGAAACATAGGATATCAATAGTCCAAGGCTTATTTATGGATCTAAAATCAAACCTGAAGAGTGGTAAGCTTTTGTGCGAATTATTTAAGAGTGCCTTGAGGTGTTTAATACATGGCATTTACCAACATTAAGATATTTTGATTCATCCTTCTTGGGAGAATTAAATGAGCCAATCCAACCAGAAGACTTTGTCATTGCTAACCAGTTTACCTCTTTGCCAACTATTTTAGAATATGGTTCTACATGTCTTGTGGAGGACACTTTAGAGGTTAATATTGGGACTCCAAAGGACCTAAAATGGATCAAATTAGGTGCATCCATCACCAAGGAGGAAAATGAATTTTTTAAAACACTTATGAGGGAGTTTGTTGACATATTTTTATGGGATTATTTGGATATTCTAGGTTTGTACCTAATCCTAGTTGTACACAATCTTGTTGTACATCCTAATGCCAAACTAGTTAAGTAGAAGATACAAAAAATTCATCCTTTTATTATTAAACTAGTTAAGAAAGAGTTAGATAAAATCTTAGACACAAGATGCATTCAGTTAATTGACTATTTAGAATGGATTTACAATATTGTGCCAATGAGCAAGAAACCAAAAGGTATTAGAATATGCACTTATGTTTGGGATATTAACAAAGCCTACTTAAAAGATGACTTTCCTCTACCAAATATTAACATGATTATTGATTTTATGACTATATATGAAATTTCTCTTATGGATGGATTTTTAAGATATAACTAAATCAGAATAATGCCATAAGACTAGTACAAGATAAAGTTCAACACTTTGTGGCTAACATTTTGTTATTAGGTGATGTCATTTGGACTCAAAAATGTAGGAGCCACATACCAATGATTCATGATAGTGATTTTCATGATAATATGCACAATATCATTGATGATAATATTGATGACATCCTGGGTAAATCAAAGACCCATGCTAACCATCTAGTTGTGCTTCAAAGAATCTTTGATAGTTTTTCAAGAGTATAAATAGGCTTAACCCTAATAAGTGTGTATTTGGGGTAACTTATAGAAAAATTTTAGTCTTTATTATCTCTCATAGGGGCATTGAAGTTGATCCATCCAAAATTTGAGCCATTAAAAAAATGTCATCACCATCTCACTTGAAGTAGTTCCATAATTTTTAGGGTATTATCTAGTTAATATGATGCTTCATATCATAGTTGGTCAATAAATTCTATCCATTTACACATTTGTTGAAGGGCATCACTCTTTCATGGAATGTAGAGTGTTAAAAATAATTTAAACATCTCAAGGAATATCTATCCAATCCACCTATTTTATTGACACCTATGCCAAATAATCCATTATTACTTTACCTATTAATGACTAAAAATGACCTGGGGGAACCTTTGGCACAACATGATGAATAAGATAAATAGCATGTTGTGTATTATCTAAGTCGAACATTGGTTGCATATGAGCACAATTATATGCCAATTGAAAAAGACTATTTATCTATAATTTTCATAGCCCAAAAGTTGAATCATTACATGTTGAATAACAAAACCATTGTTATTTCCAAAGTAGATTTGATCAAGTATCTACTTTCTAAAACAACTTTACAGGTTTGCATGGCAAAGTGGATCATGATTTGAAGTGAGTTTGAGATTGAGTATGCCAATCAAAAGGACATTAAGGGGCAGGTTATCACAAATCAACTTGTATAATCTCCTCTTCATGATACCTAACCTCTTACATTTATATTTTTAGATGAAGCCATCATGACTGTTGCATAAGAAAAAACACCTTCTAATGAATAATAGTGGAAAACATACTTTGATGATTCATTCACAACTTGTGTATCAGGGGATGGAATATTTTTTATCATGTCATAAGGGTATCTTATTCCCAAGTTATTTCACATTATTTTTATATATACAAATAACATGGCTAAGTATGAAGTGCTCATAAGCCATATAGTGGAACATCTAAAATTTAGTGGTTCATAGTGATTCAAAACTTATTACTAATTAGGTCACAGACCAATATCAGATGAAGGATGAGAAGTTGGTATTGTATAAATACATGATTGATATTCTCAAACAAAAATTACCAACATTTATTTTGAATTAATACCTCGAGCCAATGATAAAACAACTTATGCCATAGACACAATTAGATCCATGATTTAGATTATAAGTAAAGCTAGGGATTATCAATTTCTTATGGAACATCTCTTAGCATTGGCATATGAAAATCATCCATGGAGATGGTTTATGACATGTTTGGTCCATGTATCTCTATAATTCCAACATATATTCCTACCTCTAAGACCAAATTATTCCACTTAACCTTTCATGTAAGACACAAAAAGCATTCATCCACAAAGCCTCTCATTATGATTTATTTGGACCTACCCTGTATCCTAGAAGTTATGATGGAAATATGATTCATTTTTTACCTTCAACATAATATTGAATAGTATTGAGGGATGTTCATGAAGGAGTCTGTAGAACCCACACCAATGGGGCAATCCTAGCCAATAAATTATTGTGTACTAGTTATTATTGGTCAACTATGGAAATAAATGTAACTACACATGTGGGGAATGCGTAAAGTGTCAAAAGCATGGTAATATGATTCATGATCTAGCTAATATTCTTAAACCACTAACAACACCATGGCCATTCTCAATGTGGGGACTCAACCTCATAGGCAAGATTAATCCTACATCCTCAAATGGTCATAAACATGATGTAATTGCTACTGAATATTTCACAAAGTGGGTGGAATCCATCTCTTCAGCTATGTAACTAATAAGAATATATCCTAATTCATATTTAACCATCTCATTTTCCATTATGGTATCCCCTCTGAAATTATATCTGATAATGATAGATAATTTAAAAACAAATATGTGAAATCACTTTGTACCCAATATTGTATCAATAAACACTTATCTACCACCTACTACCCATAAAGTAATGACTAAGTTGAGGCTTCTTCTAAAGAATATTGTCGATGATGATAGTTGTAATTGGCACTTGTAGCTATTTAACACCCTCTAGGAATATTGTACCACATTCCTTAATCCAATATGAGCTACCCCATATTCACTTATTTATGACACTAAAGCCATTCTTCCTATTGAGGTCGAGTTACCTTCTCTCTAGATTTCATTGTAGCACATCACTGATGATGAGGATTATATAGTAGCTCATTTTCAAGAGCTAGACTTACTTGATGAAAAGTGCATGGTCACCTTGAATAACCTTTAGGATTATTATAATAGATTATGAGGCCAATAAAATTGGCATGTTAAGAATAGAGAATTTGAGCATGGTGACCTTGTGTTGAATGAAAATTAGAAGAATGTTAATGGTGAGACAAAGAAGAAAGGAAAGTTCTAACCTAAATAGTTAGGGAATAATGTATTTATTTATAATTGTGGTTCTAGAGAATATAAACTTGCCTTGTTATAAGGAGATAAACTTGATGAATCAATGAACACAATTCACCTCAAACATTTGTAAGCTTGAGGGACTCAAATTATTATCTTTAAAGATCATTTTCAGTTATGCCATGATATACCTATTCTTTGTACCATACCCTATATCATTCCCACCATGCCTTACCTTATTTATAGCAAATTATTTTTACCTAAACCTCACCCATCACATTTGGCCTTGGTTTTGATTCATTTGTATTTTAAGCACATTTAGTGTTTGATGACAAATATAGTTTCAATAGTTGTTTTAAATTCAAACATTTGAATGGAAATATTTATAAGTAGTATGATAGTGGTCTAGACAATTACATCTTTCATTTGTTGTTACATTGTATATTCATGCTACTAATTATAACTACCTATGAGAAAATTAGTATCATGAATCCCTTATTGTTGTTTCCTAATTATAAATACCTTTGTGAAAATTAGGATCAACCCCTTTACCATGCATTACTGCATCACTATTTCCATACCTTACCATTTACCTATACCTTAACTTGTTGGTATTTAGTTTGACACCTTTTGTGTAGTTAAAACTATAGTGTCTTGAGGTGTATTTGGACTATGTAGGTAGTGCTCAATTTTTTTTAAGGTTAACTCAGCCACCCTTGTCTGAACACTCTCAATGATTTGTGACCACTTTAAGTTTGAAAGATCTTTCCATTTTGTGGGAACTTTAAGTTTGAATGATCTTTCCATTTTATGAGCACTTTAAGTTTGAACACTTTGACCATTTTATGAGAAACCCTAAGCCACACTTTCACCATTTTTTAAGTTGGACCATTTTGTATCTCATGATTCTCAATTGAATTGAGATTCCTAGAAAATTCTAAGAACATTTGAAATAATTTTAAAACCCCTAAAACTTTGAAAAGACCTAAGAAAATCTTAAAATTCACAAAATCATGAAAATTGGCTTAGAATTTCCATGAGAAATATAGATCCATCAATTTTTTTGGGATAGACTATCTTACCTATCTAATTTAATTTTTAGGTTGCTTGGCCTTTTCCCTCCCATTTATAATAGAATTACATCAATCGAATGTCCATATAGACAATGTAGGCATCTCTTGGATACATGGGGTATATGGGGTTAGCTTAGCCACCACCACTTCTTCATCACTTTGTTGTCATTTAACATCATGACCACTTCTTTGCCTTAAGGATCTTGGGTCCTATAGCTATTTCACAAGTAATTACTTATCTTTTAGTTTCCCCATCCTTATTGATCTTAACTGAATGCTCCCATCATTTTGAGAGTTGCTTATATGTGTATTGTATATGAAAACTTGATGCACAAATGACCTCTTATATTTTCTTATGATTTTAGCATTTTTCAAGTTATTTCTATTTGAATGCTCTTTCTATTTTATGATTAATTTCTATTTGAATGCTCTCACTATTTTTTGAGTAACCTTAGATAATGCTCTCTCCATTTTATGAGCTCATTATCATTCCAAGACATAGATGTAGTAAACACTATGAATTTACAATTAATTTCATTAGTGGATATTGGTCTCTTGTTTTTTAGTGTGGGTTTAACCTAAACCATATTCTTACTCTTGCATGAGTTTTCTATGTTGACACTTTCATGAATGTGAATGGCATCCCCCTCTTTTCTTACACACTCGATGTTTTACATGACCATTCCTATTTTCCTCTACAAGTCAATCATGTTTTCTTATCATCATTTTTATTCTATCCCATATCTTGGGATAACTATATTTGGCCTAAAGTTCATGTTAGACCTACTATCCATGAAACTATGTAGGCAATGTCCATTTATCTAGTGCATCTAGAGTGAGCTCGGCTACCCCTTACTTTTCTTTTATTACCCCTCATTTTATTTGTTTTTTGTCATTTTTCCCTACATCCTAGGGGAAATTTTTAACATCTTATTTGTGTTATTGTTCCCTACAACATAGGGGTAATATCTATCATCTTGTTTGTGTCATTACTTCTTATAGACTAGGGGCAACAATTTATCATTGTTTCCATATAACATAGGGGTAACCTTGTATTATTTGTTATTGTGTTGTTACTACATGACTTAGGGGTCACCTTGTCACCAAGAGTAGCATCTATATTACACATGCATGAACAATTTATATTATATTTATACTAACATTGTGACTAACCATTATTTATATATTATCATTTATTTTAGATTAGTTTGTTTGTTTTGTTTGTATAGTTTATTTGTTTATTTTTTGTGTTTTTTTGTATTTGCTTGTTTGTTAGTTTGTTTGGCCTTGTTCATTTATTTTGTTTTTATAGTTTGTTTTTTTTTGTTAGTTTATTTTTTTATATAGTGTGTTTATTTATTTTGTTTATTTCTCTTATTTCTTCCATTATTGTTTGTTTATTGGGTTTTTTTTGCCTTTTTATTTCTAGGTTTCTATAAGGCTATTACATTTTATTTACACTTGAGTCTTGATTATTCATATCTTGTACTTAAGTTGTGAATGTTTGCATTTAGTCTTACACTTGGTTTATTTGTTATATTTACATTTGGGATTTGATTGTTCATATCTTATTGCTAAGTTGTTTATATTTGCATTTAAACTAAGTTTCCCATGCTTAGGATATGTATTATCATTATAGTTGTTCATAACTATGATGCATAATATCACAAGCTACAAAAAAAACTCAAGAATATAGAGACTATCAAATCAATGTAATGGCAATACTTCTTTGAGATTAAAACCAGCCAAATACCCAAACACATGCCTAAATCCAATGAATAATAACTAGATTAAAAATGATTTATTATGTGTTTATATATATGTGCATCTCTGAATAAGTATACATATAAATCATATAACATAAACAAATAATAACAGAGCAGTATCTCATATACATGGCATAAGTAGTAAATGAAAGAGTGTACATGAACATAAACATCGATAATGTTAAACATCCATAATGATAAACAATGTTAAACATGATATGAATAAGATAACATGTCATCATATATATATCAAAGGAATAATCATGTACATGTACATTGGCTTCAAAGGACCCAAAAAATGAATGTCATTGTATCTTAAATGCCATAGACATTGAATATATATACATATCATCATGGTGTCTCAAAATACATTATTATGCTAATACAACAAGTACAACATGCCAAAATTTCAAATAGAAATGACCAACTCTATATTTGCCTATCCATGGGACCTATTGTTAGAGGTGGCCCTAGTGGCCCTGGTGGTGGTGGCCAAGGTTGATGAATAGACTATCCTAAAGCCCTTGTGATGTCTACTTTCCCATACCTCAAATGTGATAACTTACTTGTCTTTAATAATAATAGTATCATAAGTCTTGTGGTTTTTCAAGACCTCATCCTTATCCCAAGTTCTCTCAAGAATCATCTACAAAAACCATGTTTAAGTACTATCTCTTCGATCCTCATCCCACTCTTGTCAGAGCCTATAAACATCTATTAGTTCTTAGTCCCTATCACTGATGGCCTGGTCTCTCTCTGTAGTAATCTAGGCTTGTAGTTATACCATATTAACCACCTCAACCTTCATCCAAGTAATCTCTAACTAAATTTGAGTTGTATCATCGTTGTGCATGTTTAAATAACTTTGTAGGTGATCCACCTACCACTCTAAGCCTATGATCTCCCCCATTCTAGCAATAATCTCCTCCTCAAGCATTCCTACATCTCAACCTACCCTCACTATACTAGAAGGCCCTACCTAGCCTAGATCAACCTAAGTGCTTATAATACCTACTATTATACAGTTCATCACCATCATAGCTAGGATTTCATCACTACCATCATCCTCTTTGGTGTCTCTTCCATCATCATCCCCTCCAAACACATCAAAACCATCATCATCATCATCATCATCATCATCATCATCATCATCATCTTCTTCCTTGATTCTACTACTCTGATAGGTACTCCTACTATCACTAGATGTCTTATCCTCTATCTCATTTATATCCATTAGGATCTAACCACCTACCTAACCTATAATTATAAACCTTAAAGGGCACACTTATACCCACTAGTGAATGTACTTAGGGGTAACCCCTACATTTTCCATCCCCCTACATAATCCCAAGCTACCCATGGCATAATCAAATAAATGGTAGTGTTTACACTCCTATAAATGATAAGAGTGTCATATATGATCTCCCTAATGACATGTACAAACCATATGGGCCCCTTTGGTACATCCTAGGTTATATCAAACTACTAAAGTACTCGATTAGAACAATATTCCTTAATGATGTGTGACTATCTACCTATTGAAAAACATGAAGATGTCATGTAAGATATGCACTAACCATCTTTAAACCACTAGAAATGATATTATATGTACAGTATCTAGATGAATAACTAGGAGTAATCTCATTGAACATTTAGTATTAGAAGTAAAATTCTCTCTTATATCCATGCCATCCTACCCTAGTATGTGCCAAACCATATGATAATGGCTCCTCAGGATCCTAGACCCATTATTGACCCACTAGTAGCTTAATGGAAATGTGATCCTATCCCCAAATTATTAGTAGAGTAGATACCCAATTATTGTGTCCTCCTATGTAAGCCATTATGTGAAGGTTCCTATATAGCTACACTAAGACAACTAGTCCCCATGCAAATTATGTGGCCTCATCTAGTATGATGCAAACTATGCCTCCAAGGATCATGTCAAAATACTTACCACTCTTATCAAGAAGCAAGATGATAATGATAATAGCCATCAAAACTAGGACCTCCCTATTGATAAATGTTAGCAATGAAGGATCATCAGGATCCAAGTTGTTAGGATGAATATCAGTATATGTCTCAATTAAATACAATTAAATATATATCTACCTTCTCATGATCCATGGGAATACCCTAGTAGATAACAAAATTATCTAGTATAACCTATTGATATGTTGTGGGTATCTAGAAGAGCCTCCATCCTCACATTGGTAACTTAAGGATACACCAGGTATCCTTGAGTATGATTTTCACCTCTCCAGTAGGTAGATGGAAAGTCAAAGTCTCATTATGCCAATGCTCTACCAATATGATCAAACATGCTTTATACACTCATATGACTAACATATGTTCCACATCATGTAGATCTAAGGCCTGTAAGAATATTATCATGCCAACTATCCATATTTATGGGGTATGTAATTAGTGGGAATGTCACTCCTGGTAAATCAAAATAGCCAATCATTCTTTTAAACATAGATAAGTTAGTATAAACCTAAATCTATGATGATACTTGAGCCTATTCCTAGCCTATTAATCCTATTTTCCCCTTTCTCTTAGAGGTTGGAACCCTATCGGGTCCCTAAGCTAGGTTTTTTAGCTTCCAAGGTGAAATCATCATTTTCCCAAATGATGAAGTCGTTATTTTGGAAATTTTGCACCTTTTTAGGAAAAATCACTATTTTCATTTTAAAAAAGGGGTTAATTTGCCTAAAAATACATTAAATTGTCATTTGGATAATTTCCAAACACTTTAGGTGATTCTACCATTTCTATAAATAATGATTTCATACAAAGTTGTTGATTTCCTTAGCAAAGTAATCATTTTACCTAAAATATAAATGATGACTTCACTATTTTTTTGCCCTAATCCTAGTAATAAGTGTAAAAAATGACATTATTGACAAAAGTGAATATACTTACTAGTGGCCCATCATGTGGTGATCACATGTGTTGTCCACTTAGTCAAAAATGTGACATTGGGCTCCTCCACATGCCATTTTTATCAACAAGTTTACACAAAAAACCAAAGCTCAAAATTTAAAATGGCTAGGGTTGAAATGAATTATTTTTCACCTCAAGGGTTAACATATAGCTTTAAATTTGAATTTGTACCCCCAAGGCCTAAGTTTATTATATATGCTCTAAGAAGTGTCTTTTTTGCCTCCATGGTCTATTTTACATGCCATTTGATCCTACATGCATTATTTTTGGACTATTTCATAACCATACTATCTTTTTGGGTCTCTTTCAACACCTATTTAATAACATTATTTTTCTACCTATACCACATGTTT
Organism: Torreya grandis; assembly: GCA_037957365.1. Classification (NCBI taxonomy): domain Eukaryota; kingdom Viridiplantae; phylum Streptophyta; class Pinopsida; order Cupressales; family Taxaceae; genus Torreya; species Torreya grandis. The sequence goes on along the minus strand of JARHVA010001754.1, from coordinate 343,955 downwards.
GTGTGAATGTGCATCTTTTTACTCACACTTATGATAGAAATGTGTTATTATTTTTTGCCAACTCATCATAAATATATTTTTCAAATTTTGTGTATGCACTCTCCTTGCCAAATTCTTTTTTATTTATTAATGATGCATATTGATTTTTTGGGGAAAGCTCATTTTATATCATGCAATCAATGTGTGATTGATTATAATCACCTTTGGGAAAATCATATTTTGGACCAATTTAATAATTATAACCACCTCTATAAATAATTATTTTTCATCCCATGATAATGATTATAACCACCTTTGGAAAAATAATTATATTCCCACTCCATTGGCCCTACCAAGTTAAATACCCATGTCATTGATTATAACCACCTTTGGGAAAATTATTATCAATTCCACCACCCTATTAGGGTGAATGCCTATGCCATTGATTATAACCACCTTTGGGTAAATTGGTGTCCCACCCTTTATTAATGATTATAATTGTACTTGGGCAAATTAATGGCTCAGTCACCATTAATGAATATAATTACCTTTGGGTAAACTAGTAATGCCACCCTCATTACCACTAGATCATGTTGTTTTCTTCATTTCAAGGGAATGCTCAATGACTCTATTTTTTCACCTGCTCCCTCAAGGGCATCAAGGGATATTTGACCAACTTTTGGGGCATGACTATTTCATCTTAACAACATTTACATTATTTGAAAAGACATTACTATGCCTGTGTCTCATAATGCCTTTTCAAATAGGGGCAAACAATAGACATTCATTTTTGGCCACTTTCATGTCTAAACCAGGATTCAGATCAATTTCTAGAAAATAATGTAATTTAAGCTTATAAATCACCTAAAATTCTCAAATTAAACCATGTAAGGGATTTATTTACTTATAAATGTGGTGAGGTTTACTTATTTAGGGTACTACCCTATATGCACCAATAACCTATTTTGGTTTCAACCCTAGTCAAATTACGACGTAGTAATTTGGCATTCTTGGCCTAATATATTAATGCAAAACATTTGAAAACAATTTCCAAAAGCTAAAAAACACTAAGCAAAATTAATTAAAATTTAAATCTCAATTAATTTGCCTACGTAAAAATTCCAAGTTGAATTAGTTAATTTTATTTATCAAAAAAGGAATTTTATCCATATATGAAGTCAAAGTCAAAAGAGCTAATAAAGTGATTTATTAATTCCTAATAATTCCAAAAAGGTGAGTCACAACCTCACAAATATCTAAAGTGAGTTGTCATGGCTCATAAATATCTAAAAATGAGTTGTTAAGACTTCATGAGTGCTTTGACCCAACCCAGGTTTAACTTGAATCAACCTATGTTATTTTAGACTCAACCAAAGTTAGAAATAAATCTAACCTCCCTAAGGTTATAGTTAGTTTTGAGACATATAAATAAAATTTCCCTCACTTTATCCAAACAAGATTTTATGTGTAAGTTTATTCTATAGGAATTCCTACAATAAGACATCAAATTAATGTTATGATACCTATTTGATACCAAACTTTACACCAAGCCAATCCAAGCCTATCAAAGACACAAGTGGCCATTGGAGAAATGATACCAACATGGAGAAAACATTGATGGAGTCTCTAATTCTATAGACCGATCAAGAACATCTACTATGCCAATAAGTGGACATTAATTTTGACAATGGAGTTAAAATTATTGTGTGTTTTTATTTCTTTTTTTTGGTCTTGTCTATTATGTTATGTTCCCCCTATTTCGTAGGAAAGAGTGTTAGTTTTTAATTTTACTTTTATGCATGTATTTTTATTATCTTCACTAACAAGGAACTAATCAACATTTGTGTGCTCTTCTAAATCCTAAGATACAATATCAATCAAATTTTGGCTCAACCAACCACCTTCCTCAACAACATTATGAGTCATATTTGAAAATTTAAACCAAATTTTGAGTCATCCATTGAATTTTCAACTACCCTGACCCATTCATTCTAAGTCACTCAACTAACAACTAATGCTCCCCCATTCTTATCAAAACATGAGAATTAGTCATCATTTAGTGGGATGAGGACTCAAATTCAACTATTGATTTTGTTTAATAATTTAATAAATTTATATTATCATCAACAATCCATCTCACCACCTTCAATCCTATAAATTTACATTCAATCATCCACTCAAATCATCTACCTTCAATATATTAAAAAACTATTGAAACATCTTTATGAATCCATTGAGATCAAGTCTATTTATAAACACATTCTACCTAGTTTCCTTTATTTTCAAAAGAGTTGAGCACCCACATCAAGAAAGAAAGATAAAATATACCATTGATCACATAATGTAAAAGGCGATAAACATACATTTTATATTTTATAAGTATTTCATCTAGTTAACTTTCTTTTATTGGTGTTACTCTATCAAGAGGTTAGTGTAGTTTAAGAAGGATTGCATTACATATTGTATTCTTAGTTAACATTATAAATTTCACGTTATATATTTAGCATGTCTGGTGGGACCTTTCCCTCATCTTTCACATCATAGATGCATTTAGAAAGTTTTTTTAGGTTTTTTTTAGTTTTCTTGTGCACATACATTTAACCTTTATTCTAGAAGTTTTTATTTGTAGTTGTGGGTCTAATTTTCAATTTTTTGGCTTATTGTACGTTAAATTGTGTAATAACAAAATCAAAGGTAATTTAAATGAAATTATTGAAAGAAACAACAAAATTATTATGAGAAACATTGAAATTGTAGGTACCTTTCATGAATTCATTAGAGCAAACAATTAGTTCATTTCTAGGCCTTTTTATAAGAACATCTAAATCAAAGGTATATTTAATGAATTTTTTAGATTAAAAAACAAATTCATAACATATTGTGGTGATTTAATTTTTTGATTTTAGTGTTAATCTTTTGGAGGCCATAAATTTTGACTCAAGACTCCATTTGAGTTATCGTTTGTGCCAAAACAAAGTTATCGAAGAGGAGAATGCAACCATGAAAAAATGTTTAAATTTAGAACATTTTTATAGAATATAAAACTATTATATTAAATAAATAAATCATCAAAAAAAATAGATAAATTGTTTTGGGTAATAGTAGAATCATTATACATAATAGAAAAATAATCAAAGGAAATAGTGAAATCATTCTATAATTATTTGTCTTCTATTTTTTATTCTTATTTTATGTACTTTTCATCTACTAATGAATTTGATGTTTACTCTATGTATTAATGAAATCATTCTAGAGGCTAACATTTTATGTTTGTTATCTTTTTAAGATAATTTTGTAACTTGCCTTGTTATTTCAGCTTTCAAAAACTTCTAACAATTTTTTTCATGGCGCTATTATAAGATTTAAACAAACAAAGCAATCCAAAAATGAATTTTATTTCTTGCTAATCTTTTTTTTTTTTTTTTTTAGTTTTTGGGACTAACCTTGTCATTATATTTTCAATCAATTATTTCAACATTTTTTTAGTTTAATAATTATCTCAAATTTTAATTTTTGGTGTTAATTTATTTTTTCATTTTCAATCACTTTATTTGTATGTGTTGTAAGGTTATTTATGCTCTTTCCTTAGTGTCACATTGGTGGTGATACTCATGAATCAAAAAAAAATTGCAACTTTTGTGTTACCTAAGTTATAATTGTGTGTATGGTCTTCCCTTGGCATCACATTTGTGATAATATCTAAAAATCAAATATAAGAATTAATTAATTAATTAATTTTTATAAGGGCTCTATTGACCATGAATTTGACCACCTTGAAATAGGCCAAACCCTATGTACCAACAAGGTATATAGATTGAGTGTCAACTATTTTAAAGGTCTAAGTAGTGTTGTATTTTAAGTACACTATAATGTGAAGGTATTCCATGCTCTAATACCCAAGATTTTAATAATTGCCTCTAAGTTTTTTTTTTTTGACATCAACCTGTTAAAATCTTATAGCGAGGTTGGGCACATTAGAGCTAGACCCATTTGTGTGCATCCATTAAATTAGATTCTTCCACATTTTTGGCCCTCATATACCAAAAGGTATTTGGAGGACTCCCCTTATAAAATATTATGAAACATAAGCCTATGTGAGCCATTTTTATTTTCAACTTTGGTGCATCAGTTAGTGGTTAGCATTGTGAAGTTAATTTCCATGTATCTTTGAAATCATGTCTAGTGGGCCATGGGAATGACACTTCCTTCATATTCAATGCTCTAAAATATTAGGCCAACACTATTTAATGACAAATTAAGTAGCAAAGAAATCCTATTTTTTTCAAGTCCTTTATCCTATTTTTATCCCTATTTGTGCATTGCATGTGTGTTTAAAGTAAGAACATGTTTGTTTTGATCCCTTGTGAAAACCATGTGATAAAAGTATTTTGATTGAAAATAATATTTTGATTTTTAAATAAAACTGAAGTCATATCCTAAACCTAAAAATCAATAATTCTAAATTCAAAAATTTAAAAACTTGTTGTCAATTATATTAGTTTCTAGTCTTGGTCTTTCATCTTTTATTTATTAGTCAAGAATTTTTAGTAATTTTTCCCATCACATGAAAAATTGATTTATTGAATAATCATAGGTTTATAGAGGATCCTTTTGGTAATTCCCATTTTAACTTTAGAATTTAATAAAATCGTATTGATATCAAAGATAATGTTGAAGATGAACATATCCTTACATCCATTTCCCCCCTTCTCAAATCATAGTGTATATTATAGAAAACAAGAATGATGTCTTGATACAAGCATTAAGTGTAAGGGATAAAATTACACCTAATTTTGAAACCCAAACCATTATGCATCAACATCAACCTAACAATAGTAAACATACTACCCAAAATCAACCAAGTGTCCCATCTACTAGACATAGGCTTGATTCCAACATCCCTCATCACACTAATAAAGGGAATCCAATTATAGTACCCATACCATATAGAATAAATCCATACCCAAATCCAAAATGAATCCAAATCAACCAACCTATTAAACCAATTACCCTACCTAGTGGTTAACTTAGACAAGAAAATCAAAAATGTAAATTCACTCCTTTGGGGGAACCTTATGATGTATTATTTCAAAAGTTAGTCATTGTAAACTTAGTCATATTTATAAACACCAAATAATTTTATGAAAACATCCCAAAACTTAAAAGCTTTGCTCAAATGCCCTAAAAGCTTTGCCCAAATTCAGTGAGGAAAATTTCAAAACACCTAAAAAACATCTACAAGATGTCTCTGATGTTTGTGCAATACATGTGATCACATAGTAGAATGTGGCTATAAGATTTTTAGTAGCTTATTTTAAGGGGAAGGCTCTAGACTGGTATAGATCTTTGACCCCAAATACAATATCTACATGGGATCAGCTTGGAGATGCTTTTTTTGCAAGATTTGAAGAAAAGGGTGATAAATCTTTTTGTTGCAACAATTGATTACTATCAAAAGGGCACCACAAGAAGTAATGATTGATTTCAATTCAAGATTTCAAAAGACTTGGGAAAGAATTCCTACTATAGCAAGACCATTACCAGGTATGGCTATAGTATTTTATCTTAAAGCCTTAAATTTAGATATATCAGTAATGATTCAGTCACTTGGAGGTCAGACTCTACCAGAAGCCTATGACTATGCAATCATAGCTAAAAATAACTTAATAGATGCTATAAATTTTCCCCCAAGGCCTCCCATGCCCATGTTTCTAGAGATTACCTTACCTTTGCCTCAAGAAGCCCCTAATCCCATAGCCCTACCTATGTTTATGCATACATTTCCTCAACAACCTGCTAAAGTAACTGTCCCTGTCTAGTCATCTGAGATGAATGATGTCAAGAACATCTTAAGGACATTTTCTAATGAGATAATTAACTTATAAAGATATCAAAATCCTTATCCTAGACCCCAATATCAAGGCTACCAAGGAAATAGACCTCCACCACAGCCAAATCAGTATCAGGGTCCTCAAAGGCAAACTAACTCTTAGCCATCGAACCAATTAGTTGCAGTCCCTACACCCTCACAGACTGTTCCCCCTAATCCAAATAGGGAGATTATTCTAGGGCATAATAATTATGTAGATGGCACCAATGCCTGGTTTTTCCCTTGTAATAATTCTCATATGCCTAGAGATTGTCCCAAGGATAATCTACAGTAAAAGATAGTATAGCAAAGAAGAAAGGATGGACAATTTGCAAATACTTCTGACACTCAACCCTACCAATCCCTTGGTATGCAAAATTCAATCTTGGTGGCTCAGATGCAAGGGTTGTCCTTATAGCAAGAAAAATAAATAGCCCCTAAGCATGCTTTGTTTTCATGGGTTGAAGATGAAGAGTCAGTATTCTTAAATGAAGCTTCTACTTCCAAGAAGCCATTGGTATAATCAAATTACTACACCAAAGCCAAGAGGAGGATGATGGAATGGCTTGAAGTCACAAATAATGAAATTATGGGGATTCCTCCATTTCAAGGTCATCAAAACACAACTTCTAGACAAGAAATACCTTAGCCAGTGTAGAACCAAGTAATTTTTGGACAAGTTCAAGAAAAAGTAAGGTACCCTTATTATCCAGGAACCCAAACACTAGGACCAGTGAATGTGGTAGATCAACTAAAGAGGACCCCAGCACATGTGTCAATATGGGACATGTTAGCTATTCTTGAGAAAAAGACACTATTACAATAAGCTCTATAGGGCCAAACAGTGCCTAAACATACCGGTACCAAAGGAGGACCTATTGATAAGGAAAAGCTCAAAGACAGTTCCTTTGTAGACAACAACCTTTTTGAATAATGCACCAAAGGTAAGTAAATCCAAACTAGAGCCCTTTTATTGGACTTTGATAGTTGGAAAGAAACTATTACATAATGCAATGATAGCCTTAGGGGATAGTACTACAATAATGCCTAACAAATAGCAGATGCTTTTAAAATAAAGTATGAGCCACTTACTAGAGGAGTTATGTAGCTGGATGGGAAATCAGTGCAAATAATAGGGAAAATTAAACAACTCCCATTGCAATTGTATACTTACCCTAATATAATTTTCAATCAGAATGTGATAGTCATAGATATACCCCCTGTATTTAGCTTATGTTTATCCATAGATTTCATAGCTAAGATAGGAGGTTATATGTCACTTGATTGGTCTCACCTCATCCTAAAAACTAAATATGATATAAAAATGAAAATACTATCTAAGTCACTATCTAAGGATCACATCACCAATGAACCAACCCCAAAATTAGAGGTAGTTCATGCTATTTTGAATAAGGAATAAAAGGTCTTTGTTGAAGAGTTAGGTGATTGGACTGAACATGGCCATGAGGAGGAAAATAACTAGTTGTTAACTATGATGCAAAGTGATCCATATGGAAATTATGACTCTACTGGTTTGGGAACTTATGTCATATTTGATGAAGACCATGAAATCCCAAATGTTTTAAGGGAAGAAATGCCAAAGACTCAAGAATTTGAAAAGGACTCAAAAATTTGGACCTTAAATTTTGATGGGGCTAGAAGTGAAAATGGTGTTGGAGCAGGAATTTATCTTGTTGCTCCAAATGGTGAGAAATTTTTAAGAGCTATCTATTTCCAATTCACCTGTACTAATAATGATGCTAAATATGAATCATTAGTACATGGGCTCATGTTAGCCAAGAAAAAGGGAGTAAAGAATCTGATAGTAAAAGGAGATTCAAAACTAGTGGTCAAACAAATCAGAGAAAAGGCAATAGCCAAAAATGTAAGAATGAGATCCTATAGACACAAAATTTGGGACTTAATAGATGATTTTAAAGATTTTAATATTGAAGTGGTTCCTAGACCCAAAATTTTGAAGCAGATAGGATGGCACAGTTTGGCTCATAGTTTGACCCAGCAACTAATCTATTAGTCAACAATGAGTCAGTCAAAGTTATAGTAAGGCCAACTATCCCAAACAATGATGAAAATTGGCAAGTCTTTGAAAATGATTTTTAGGTACTCTCATTTTTGCAACAGTCAGGGGAATTTGCTGATCAATTGCAATCCAAAATTGAAGAAGCATATGGAGACCATATTATTCAATTAAAGACCAATAAGCTTCACAAAGGCTTGATTACTTTAGAAAACCTATTTGATCCAGAAGATGTAAGCCTAGAGAAGAAAAGGTTTCAAGCAAATAAAGAAAATTATTTTGAGATACAAGTGACTGAAGGGAGAAAGTTAAAGATTGGAAATTCCACAACCCAAGAGGAAAGGGAAAGATTAATTCACTTGTGTGAAAGATATGACAAAGTAATAACCTGGACCTATGAAGACCTTCATGGCTATAACAGAGACATCATTCATCACACCATAGAACTGACTGAAGGATCTAAGCCAGTCAGATAGAAGTAAAGGCTAGTGAATCCAAGGATTGAACCTCTAATGGTGGATGAGTTGTAGAAACTCTTAGAATCTAAACTAATTTTTCCAATCAAACACTCAATCTGGGTATCTAATCTAGTACTAGTCAAAAAAAAGAATGGTGACATAAGGCTCTGTGTGGATTTTAGAGACCTAAATAGAGCATCTCTAAAAAATCACTATCCCCTGCCCTCTATGGAACAAATTTTACAAACTGTGGTTGGATCAGAGAGATTTTCCTTAATAGATGGTTTCTCTAGATACAATCAAATTTGGTTGGCTGATGAAGACCAACACAAGACTGTATTTACTACCAAATGGGGAATGTTTGCATATGCCAAGATTCCATTTGGTCTATCAAATGCTGGAGCCACTTTTCAAAGAGCAATAGATGTAGCATTTGAAGAACTCATAAATAAAATCATTCTGATTTATCTTGATGATCTCACTATTTTTTCCAAAAATACTATTGATCATTTTGATCATCTGGAATCTATTTTTAAGAAGTGTCAAGGGTTTGGAATATCCCTGAATCCCAAGAAGTGTATCTTTGCAGTACCTCAAGGCAAACTACTAGGACATATAGTATCCAAAGAAAGAGTCTCTATAGATTTGAGAGAGTCACTGCCATAATGATCTTATCTTTGCCAGTAAATAAGAAGGGAGTTCAATCCTTTTTGGGAAAGATTAATTTTGTGAGTCAATTCATATCAGACTTTACAGGCCTGATGAGACTAGTGACACGCTTGTTGAAGAAAGACCTAGTGTTCAAGTAGACTACAAAAGGAAGATAAGCTTTTGAGGAGGTCAATAAATCAATTTCAATAGCCCCAGTACTTAGTAACCTAGACTTCTGGAGTAGAGTTCAGTATTGATGCTATCCTAACACAAAAAGATGATCAACAAGAGGGAGAACACCCAATAGCCTTTTTCTCAAGGACTCTTAGGGAGTATGAAGCTAGATAAAACTTTGTGGATAAATAGGCATATGCTATGGTAAAAGCCCTCAATAAATTTAGGCATATGATATCAAAAAATAAGATTTTGATAGTTGTGGCTCATCCTAGTGTCAGAGAATACATTATGGAAGGTAAAATTATTGAAAAAAGAGCTAGATAATAAAGATCCTTGAGTATGATGTAGAGGTCGGCCCCACTAAGATGCCCAGAGGTAGGGGGTTATGCCAATATATGGCTCAAGATATGGAAGAAACAGAAAAGGAAAATGTATTGAGGATACAAGAAATTGATCAGAACTCCTGGGTCTCAAACATAATCCATTTTATGAAACATGGGATTTTCCCAAAAGATCTCTCTTAAGACAAGAGGAGATACTATAGGTAGTAAGGCATCCATTTTGTTTTACTTGACTAAGTTATTTTTACAAGAAATACTGATGGCATACTTTTAAGATGCATAGAGAAAGATGAGGCTCAAAAAATACTACATAAAATGCACCATGGAGTCTTAGGTGGACATTTTTCTATAAGAACCACATCTATAAAGATAAGTTAGGTAGGTTATTTCTAGCCCACTTTATTTATAGACTATTATCAATTGGTCAAAGAGTGCCAATCTTGTCAGTATTATGTGGGGAAGAGAAGGAATGCAGCAATGCCCCTTAGTCCTATAATTTTTGATAAACCCTTAGCTCAATGGGGTCTTGACTTCATTGGAATGATCAATCTAGTGTTGATTATGGGACACAAATGGATTCTAACTACCATAGATTATTTTAATAGATGGAGTGAGGCAGTGCCACTCAAAGAAGTAATAGAAAAGATGATCCTAAACTTTTTGGGGGATATCACTACTTGCTTTGGGCCTCCTCAAACCATAATTTTAGATAATGCTGAGGAATTTTTAGGGGAAAATATATCTAACTTTGTCTAAAGTATGGAATCTATCTAAAAACTTCCTCAAATTACTACCCTTAGGGTAATGGTTTGGCAGAATCAACCAACAAGAACCTGATTAGACTTATTAGGAGAATAGGGGCTGATCATCACAAAGAGTGGCATAAAGTGCTTGATATAGCACTGTGGGCTGATAGAATTATGCCTAAACAAGTGACAAAGATGTACCCATATGAATTTTTCTATAGTAATCCTACTATAATGCCCTTGATCTTGGAGATTCCTGCTCTCCAGTTATTAAAATAGATTGAAATTGAGGAGAATGGCCCCATGTAGGTTAGACTTGCTAAGCTCCTAGAAGTTCAAGAAAAGAGGGATACAACACATGAACCATTAATGAAACATCAAAAAATAATCAAAGACTACTTCGATAATAAGACTTCAAACCCCCATTTTGAAGTAGGCTCAATTGTTTTGAAATGGGATATGAGAACTGCCAAGCTGGGTCGACACAATAAATTTGAGTCATTATGGACTAGCTCCTATAAGATTCGTACATGTAAACAACAAAATTCATTTGAGCTTGAAATGATGGAGGGTAAACTTGAAGATATTCTTATGAATGGGATCTACCTAAAATGTTTCATTTAAGTAGTATCTCCCATGTATTATAGTTAGATAGTTTCCATTTCCTTATTGCTCTATTTTCCCTTTTTTTTCCCGCTCTTTCTTTTAATAAGTGTTCTATGAACATGTGGCCGTAACTCAAAGTCTTTTCAAAAATTTTGAAACTCTTGCGTTCACAAAATCTCTCTCAAATCCCCAAAATTTCCTAAGGTACCTTTACATAGCCACTTTTATGATGTGTCTAACATGATATCCCATGCAAATTTAATAAGATTTACTAATGGTTTTTTGGTTGTAATGCCATTTAACTTGATGTGTCATTAAATACCCTGATAACAAGATTTAAGGCTTAACTGTGTCTCATCCATTCCTACGTCTGCCAGGAAAATCCCTTGTTACCTACATTTCAATTCATAGTAAGACCTACTTAGTAAAAGTGCCTTCCCTATTGCAAAGCTTCCATACTTATTACATAAGTTCACTAATTTCTAGTATGGACATAGATATGGAGGAGGCATAGTCTTCACAATAGGGGTTTGGGATTTACGAATCCATTGATAAGCTTCTCACCAATAAATCATATTCTTTGGCCCCTAAAACACCCTTAAGGACCTATCCAAGGACTAGAGTCCCCGATGTTGGTTATGTGATCGACCTAGCAAAGGTGAAGGATTTTGCAAACAGAATTGCAGACCCAACCCTTCAAAAGTCTGGCAAAACTCTATGAGAAGGGGCACACCAAAGATGTATCCAGAAGTCTAAGGCTAGACAATTTGAAATATTTGGGATGAGGATATGGACTTCTTAATTGGCATGATTCATTATCCCAGGTGTACATCCATGCCCTGACTTAGTTGAAATGTGCACATAATTATTTCATGCACCCTCAAACACCATATAATAGGGTCAATTCATGGAGAAAATTACACTGAAGGCCATTAGGGACATGTTGGCCCTATATCATGACAAAATAGCCACATTTCCCACCATTGCCAAAATGCAAAAAATGTGGGCAAACATTAATAATCAATTGAGGTTTCTCAGATCAAAATTACAATTAGGGGACGATGATACCATTGTGCCAGTGCTACCAACAGGAAGGGAAAATTTTTCATAGGCCAGTCAAGAGGCACAATCTATGATGGCATTTATTTTTAGAATGGAGGACATAACTATCTATGATTGGCAAATGGCCATTCTCTTTAGATTAAAAACTATAGACAAGTCTCAAGAGTATCGGCTGGACTTCTCAAAGCAGATTTCCTATTCAATGGTTGACCAGCTCACTCACTTCAAATCTAAAGGGGTTGTCAAGTATTCATGTTATCTATTTCACCTCATATTATATCAAAACTCTAGCATCTTTTCACAATATATGCATCTAAATATGTATGACCCAAGTTTCAATCATAATAGGACCATTATTGTGTTCGCATGGACACATATCTTATCCAAAACATCTAACCCATATGAATTTTGGAAACTTTTTATTGCCTCTACCTTTTGTCACCTAAGCCTAGAGCCTATTGAAAATAGATTAACTCCAAGTGTCAGAGGCCTCATGACAAATTGCACTATTCCTTGTGACTACTTTTTTGGATCTCATCATACCATCATTAGGGTCCATGGTTTTAATGGAGAACCAGTGTTGCTACCCAAGATTTTGACTCTTAGGTTAGCATTCTTAGAGGTCACCTGGCAAATGTCTATGGTTGATAATGACTATGGCACTAGGAAAAAGAAAAAGAAAATGTATGATATTTCATGGGTAAATAAAACATGGCCCTAGAGGTCAGAGATGTTGAGCATTTATTGTTGAGAAAGCTAGCTATCTTGAGTTTTTTTTTGATTGAAGATAAATGGAGACATGACCCAAGCAGTTTCATAACCTTATGGGTCAAGAATAATAAGGTCAGCACTAAAATTGTGCATGAGGGCCATCCCTTTTGGGAAGACAGAAGAAACCCTAAGGAAGATATTCCTGATTTGTATGTAGAATTAATAGATTTGCCCTTTCAGGGGACCAGGACATGGGAGACATATTATGTTAAGGAAAAGGTTTTTGACCCTAAAATCAGAATGACTTCTGGTTTAAAAAGAGTATTGAAGAACAAAGGATGGAAACCTGAGAAAATAGAAGCCTATTGGAAGTATAGGCAGGAGATTTTTGAGATAAATCACTCTTTTAGTAATGTAAAATTAGATAAGAAATGGGAGGCAATCTAGGATGAATGGCATCCATCTCCTATCTCTATCCCCAATTCAAGCAAACTGTAGACACAGGGTGGAGAGTCAGAGGGGGAAGCAGAATCCACTCATACAGTGCAAGCTCGAGGACAAACCTCATCTACAAGTGCTATAGAAAAATGAAATAATGTGGTATACTCACCACCCAAAACTTCTTCATTAGTTTCAACTTTTGGGGTTCCTAGTTTTATGCAATCACCCCTAGTAGTGGTGGTAAACATTGAAGAGAAGGAAGCATAGCAAGAAGAAGAAAGGCCAAGGAAACATAAGAAGGTAAAAATTTAGCCTGATTCAGATGAGGAGGTAGAGCTGTCACAGCATCAACCACTAAGTACATCTATTGCTCCTTAGGTACATGTTATTTCTCCTTCTCAGTCTTTTTCTTCTTCTCTAGGGGTGGCAATCCCAACTGGTCAAATATTATCCCCTACCACCTCTACTATGCCAATTTCCCAATTTGCCCCACCTATTACTACGCAGGCCATGTCATCATAAGCCACATCATTGCCTCCCTTTTCCCCCTCTGTCCCAAAGAAAATACCTCCCTAGATTCCCCCTATCCAACATTTGGCTATTCCCTATGGATTGACACAAGGTTATCCTTTTACAAGTGGGTATATTGCCTCTCCCTCTACCTTCCAAGCTCAAGCAAACACTGCTAAGAAGGCTAGGGAAGCTGAGATGGATAAAAAGAGGAAGAAAGATAATAAAGCTCTAGCTACACCATACATGAGTCACTATTTGACCCAATCTAGCAGCAACTAACTGTGACTCATTTGTCACCTAATGTAGTTAGGCCAAACGAGTAGATGCAGCCTCAAAATTATACAATGAGTGCAGTGGCTATTGATATGTCACTTCTCAGACCACAAGATAGGGTTGAGCTACTGAATGAAACCACTTCTACTATAGCTATAGATTATTTGAAAGTCTCAAAGAAGCTACAAAAGATGGAGGCTGATCTAGCTCAAGAGAAAGCAAATGGTAGCAATCTAGCTATAAAAATCAAAATAAAGAATGATGAAATAGAGAGTCTCAACAAATAGTTACAAGATATTGTTTCTTGTTAGATTTACCAGGCTATTCCAGCCCTAAATGCTTCTTTAAAAGAAGATCTAACATAAGAGAAAGCTACAGTGATAGCCCTGAGGTAGGAAAAGGCAACACTACAAAAAAATGTCAGGAAAACCTGTAATATGTCACTTAGTTCTAGTAAAAGTTGTTAAATGAGCAAAACAATAATGCTGCCATACAAGCCCAACTTCAAGCTGAGCAACAAATAACGAAAAAATTGACACTTGAGTTGGCTAATAGGCTAAAAAATGTAGGAGTTCTAAACCTGGTCAAGGAGCTATATGTATCAGTATGGAAAATAATCTCTGAGGAGATTACTTAGCTCAGACCCTCTCTAACTTTCCTGCTAAATGCATAGAAATTATACAAAAAGGTGGAGACTTCAGTCTAGGACACTCTATCCACTATCTCTTTGAGAGTGTTTGATTCTCAAATGCTGTTGAAAAAGCTATATGACATAACTGATGAAATGTTATCAGTAATAGGGGTTAATGACAGAATGATTACTACAAAAAGGGTGAATTAAGTTCTCAGTTGTAACTCCATAAAAATTAATTGCAAAGAGCTCCTAGATGTGGTAAAAGAGGGAGTAAAAGACATGAAGAAGCATATTGAAGATCTGGTGCAATTGGGTCTTCCCTCCACTTTTCATGATAGTAACACTATGTTAATGGTTGATGAGATTAAGCCTTTGTTGTTAGCTAGACAAAATGATCAGTTAGTTTTCCAATGTTTAACAGATGTTTCATGAGTGCTAGAAGTGGAAGTTGTCTTGATCCCTATGGCCTAGCTTGATTTCAAATTGAAGACTATAGTTCATGTTTTGCAGAGTTTTTCACATAAGGACATCATCAACCTTGATTTAGCCTTCCAGGATTTATAAAATAAATGGGGACTATCTAATGCTGACTGGTCTATTTATCAGATAGTGTTACAAAATTTTTGATTTTTGCCACATTTTTTATATATTCTTTGGATTCTTTTTTAAACAAGCTCAAAAGTCCACAGGGTCACCAAGAACTATAGAGTAAAATACTCTACATTTTGTTTTGAGTTTTAGTTGTGCACTCCAATTTTGTCCCTTCACATTTCAATTTTAGTAGTGAAGGTTTTGACACAGAGTATGGGCATGGGTTTTTGTTTTGCCTAAGTTTTGTCTAAGTCTCAGAGTCACACAGAACATGCCAGGTGTCATCAACTAGGACACATTATAATTTCTCTAAGTAGTATGGATGCAGCCATGTGTCCTGTTATATACCCATGGAGCATGACAAGTGTCGGCATCTGCATCTCAGTTTCTTATAAGTTTCAAAAGCTTCATTGATAAGCTTCTCTTAGTGTGTGTGGAAGGTGCCAAGTGGAAACTATGGAAGGTTTTAATATGTTTCTCTAAGTTATGCGGAAAGCAACACATGTCCCTTGTAATATTTGTGGAGACCACCAAGTGTCGATATCCATAGTTTCTTCCTTTTGTTTCATTATTGAGAAAGGACTATGGTGGGCCCTAGGTGAGTTGCTAAAGTAAGTGGAGCATGCTAAGTGTCATCATCTTTGTGAATCTAAATGAGTCCCAAATGTTTCTAAAGCTTAGTGGAAGCCACCATGTGTCATCTTCCATAGGACTCTCAAAAGGTATCTAAAGCTTCTATAGACAAGCGGAAGCCATCACATGTCACTTGTTAAGACTAGCAAATGCTACCAAGTGTCCTCACCTATTTCATAGTGGGAAATTACATGTGTATTTGTTTCAAAAAATGAACTTTTGAAGAGGCTAACTATTTTAGATTTGAAAGATATCTTCTGTCAAACACTTCTATTTAAGTTCTAGTTTGGTTAGACCATTGGGATTTGATCATGCAAGCAATATTGAGCCAGTCCTATGCTATAAATATGGGTTCAAATCATAGGTTCAAAAAAAATAAAGGAGAGGGAGAGAATTTTCTACATATAGATTATTATCAAAGATTTACAAGAAGTTTTTGAGACTTTCTTGCTATGGCCAGTAATATCATTTGCCTTTGTTCTATTTTCTTAATTCAGAAAGTTTGTATAACTGTGCATGTATCAGTGCTTTTTATGTGACTAGAAAATTAATAAGAAGACTAAGTTCTATGCCTTTGTTGATATTTTCTATGTTATTTCAAAATCATCTAAGTTGTGAGCCTTTTATTCTATTTGTTTTCATCTTCTACATTGATCATGCATTGTTTGCTCTTTAATGTAATTGAATCCTAAAGATAGCTTCACTATGCTTAGTATTAAGGAATGAATCATACTCAGGTGCATCACCATAGTTAAATTTTATTTCATTGCATTAGTGATTTCATTTAATTTTTATCCCTTTTTTCCCACAATAAATTTGAGATAAAGAAGAGCTAGCTTCTTTAAAATCTGGAGGTTGTTTCAAGTCGCAAGTCCCACATTCCTAAAACTTCCCATGTTGGTGTTGCAAACAATGCAATTTTAAGCATCAACAATAAATATAGAGTCAAAGTAGTTGGGGACTTATTAAATTTTCATATGCATCTTGCTTTTAATCCTATAGTCTATCAATTTATTGATATCCAAGTTGTTGACATTATTGATACTTATGGTTGTTATTAAATAGGGAATGGACCAAGGATATGAATGGATACATGTTCACTAACTACTCACATTTGTGGCTTCCATGGAAAGGGGTACCAAATCAAATCAGAGTGGAAAGAAAACCAAATATGAAACATATGATCATGGAATACAATGTTGTGAATTAAAAATGTGAACATAGTTGACGTTGATCTAGGAGTCTTCACTCTTGAAATTACTAAGGTAAGTAATTCTAAACCTTATCATACTATGCTCAGGTTATGGAAGATGCATATTGATGGTGCTAAATATAAGTCTAGGTCAAGAGTAGGAATTGTCCTAACCCATCTTTTTGGCAAGGAATAACATGATTTTTATAGACTCAAATTTCCATGCACCAATGACCTTGCATAATATGAATCATTGATCTTAGGTTTACAATTTTCCATCAAGTACAAATCCAAAGAGCTATTGGTTCATGGTGACTCAAAACTACTAGTGAATCAGATAAGGACTAGATACTAGTGCAAATTGTCATACCTCAAGAGATATAAGTTTAGAGTCTAGGATTTGCTTGAATCCTTTGATGCTTTTAACATTTTTTCCATCTATAGGGAAGGTAACAAGGATACTAATGATCTTGTCTCAGCTATAGCCAATCTTATGTCAAACCATGATGCTCAAAACTTTAACATTGAATTGGTTTCATTCCTTTATGTCCATGAGAATGTCAACCATTTGTAAGTCTTTAATGATGACCAATAGATCATGTATTTCATGACCAATTAAGGAGTATTTGAAGCACATGTCATGGATGAGGCCAATGAGAATAATCCTTAAGAATATGGTAGATCTATTGGTAAAGTTATTTAGCTAAATGACAACAAAATTCCAAAAAGTATGATTGCCTTATAAAGGTTATTTGATGAAGATAAGTTGGATGAGCACACTAGGATTCCCAAAGCAAGTGGAAAGGATTACAAGGAAGTTGATCTTGGACCTCAAGATCAACCTTAGCTAATTAATATTGGAACAAGGTGTAAAAGCATTGAAGATAAAAAATCCAAAGACTTACTAACCAACTATAAGGACATAATTGCATGGTCTTGTAAAGACTTGAATATTTTTTATCCAAAATTTATCACTCATACCATACCCTTAAATAAAGACTGTAAACAATACCCTTAAAGAAAGACTGTAAACATTTTAGATAAAAGTAGAGGCCTGTCAATCCTATTTTATAACTAATGATTTTCAAAGAGGTTAAAAAGTTGTTAGATGTAAAGATTATATTTCCCATTAGGCATTCTACCTGAGTTGCCATTTTGGTCTCAGTAAAAAAAGAATGGTGAAATAAGATTATGTATTGATTTTAGAAATCTAAATAATTCATCTAAAAAAGACAACTATCTATTACCTTCTTTGGACCAAGTTATACAAAGTGTTTCTAGTTTTGCTATGATGTCCTTTCTTGATGGATTTTTAGGGTATAACTAAGTATTGGTGAATTTGGAAGATAGGATGAAGATTGCTTTCATTACCAAATAGGGCATGGTTGCATACAAGAGAATGCCATTCAAACTGATCAATGTAGGATCAACATTCCAAAGGGCCATGAATCATGCTTTCCAAGGTCTAGTAGGTAGATGAATTATTATATATATGGATGATCTAACTATTTTTTATAAAAATAGTGAGGATCACATCATGAATTTACAATAGGTTTTTGAAAGGTGCAGAAGAGATTGTCAAATGATTGAATGATATGCCGAAAAAGGACACCAAAATCTCTTGGAATGATAAAAATAAAAAAGCCTTCAAGGACATTAAGGAGGCAATTGGTCAAGCTCCAATCTTGATAATCCTAGACTTCTCCAAATATTTATACCTTTATTCCTTTGCTTATAACCATACTATTATTACAATATTAACTCAAAAAATAGTTGTATGTGACCATCCAGTTGCTTTCATGAGCACAAATTTTAAAAATGTTAAGTTAGATTATTATTTAATTGATAAAAAAGCATGTGCATTAGTAAAAGAAGAAAAAAAAATTAGGCACTACATTCTTAGGAATAAAGTGCATGCCATCCTACCTGACCCTACTACAAAGCTCATGCTAAGTCAAAATGTGCTAGGAGAAAGGAGAGGTAAGTGGATGTTTGTCCTACAAGAATATGACATTGAACTAAAAACTACAAAATTGGTAAGGTGCCAAGGTATGATTCAAATTATCACCAATTATAACCCCAATCTTAGTGTCATGTAGGTTGAACAAGAAATTTTTTAGTCTAATGATCGATATGATCCTATCATTAACTTGTTGATTAATAGTACTTGTATTATAGGACTAACTAGGGAGTAGAAGAGATCTTTAAGACTAAAAGTATCCCATTACCTACTCAAGAATGGAGTGCTATACCAAAATAAATTTGAAGGTGTCTACTTAAGATGAATTTCAAAAGAAGAAGCTATTGAGATAATGAACATGTTTCATGAGAAGCTAAGAAGTGGGCATCCATCTAGTAGAACCACAAGCAATAAAATTCTGAGAGCTCACTAATATTATCCCACCATATTTAAATATGATCACAAGCATGTGAGGGAATACCACTCATTCCAAGTATTTAGCGAAAAGGAGTGAAAAGGAGTAATGTCATTACAACTAGTAATGGTTGATAAACCCTTTGTATAGTGGGGGTTAGATTTCATGGGGGTGATCTAACCCAATTCATCAAAAGATCAAAATTACGTCCTAATAGCTATTGAATATTGCCCTAGGTGGACTAAAGTAGTATCCACCAAGCAATATATAATTGAAGAAGTGATTAGTTTTTTAGAATAAAACATATGCACCTAATTTGAAACTTCGGTCTCCCTAGTATGTGACAATGGATCTACTTTCACATCCATTCAAATGATAGAATGGGTATATGATAATGTATTATTATCAAGTTATCATCCAACCATTACCCTCAACGTAATGGAGTGTCTGAATCTACCAATAATACCTTGATGAAAGCAATAAAGAAGTCTATAGTAGACAAACCCAAAACTTAGCATAAGCTTCTCAAATATGTCTTTTGGGCAGACAAAATAAGAATCAAGAAAGCCCTAAAGGCATCACCATTATTTTTGATGTATGGCCAAGATCTCATCTTCTATATCACCCTCAAGTTACCTACATAAAATTTCATGTAGGAGTATATGGAAGAAGATTAGTAACTTGCAAATTCAAAATAGCTAGACATTGTTCAAATGAAAGATGCACGAGAAGAAGCTCTTGCTAATTTTTACAAACACTAGACCATGGTGAAGAGGTGGTTTAATAAGAGATCAATGATAAAGGTGTTCATACAAGGAGTCTTAGTTCTTATTTGGGACAAGGCATATGAACCTAAGGGAAAACATGGAGAGGTCACACCTCTATGGATAGGCCCCTACCAAATTGTTAAGACACTTGGGAACAACACCTTCAAACTAAAAGACCTACAAGGAGTTGAATTCACTTTCCCCACCAATGGGAAATATATCAAGCATTAATTTTTTTGTTCCCCCTAGGGTCTTCATGGAGTAAACTATAAGAATAGTTAGATCTAGAGTAGGTAGGCTAGTTTAGTTTCTTTTTGGTCTTTCCTTCCTATCCCTTGTTTGTACATACGTTTTTATATATTTATTTGTTTGTTTTTAATTTTTTATTCCTTTAATTTCCATTTTGTGTGTTTTCTTGATTTATTATTTCTTTGTTTCTAATAAGTCCTTTTGGATAATCTTCAACTCAAAGTTTATTTAAAAATCTCAAAAATTCCACAAGTTTAGAAATGCAGGTATGAATTTCAATCATTTGTTGATCATGAGTTTGAAATGTAATCTTATGTTATAGTCTAGAGAAACTAGTAAGGGATGTTAGTTTTTGATTAATTAAGGTGGAAAACCATGGGCCAAACCCTATATAGTCAAAAAATACAAGAAGGCAAACAAATAAAAAATGCCTTTTGAGAGATGACGGCATAGCTGAGAACAACAGACAGAAACAACACACCAACAACGAAAAGACTAGAGTTAGGGAGGTCCCCCTTACATAACTATTGATTTGATAAGATTATTAAGTTTCTCATTCTCTACATTGTCAGCATACCCAATATTACCCACCACTTCTAGCATAGATATGTTTAGCAGAATTGTATTTCAAATCCCTTTGGCGAAGACCTTTTCCAGCTTTTGAATGTAGTCCTTCAGGGCCCCAATTTTAGTTTTCCAATCAGTCTCATTCTTAGTGCCCTCACTAGCTTCCTCAACATACATTTTCCCCTTATTGTTAGTAGTTCCCATAGTGTTAACACCTTTCTTCTCAGTAACCTCAAAATCCCTAGTAGCCTCCTTCCCTCCAATATCCTCTGAAATTTCCTAGATTTCCAGCTCCTCAGACTCTTCCTCTTAGGTTGCTTCTTCTGAAGCACTTTTTGAATAATCAATCAGTCTAGCCTTCAGGGTTGGTTTACCAGTAATCCACCTTGACCTTCACACTCTGGAGGGGAATCCTTCCTTATTAATTTTGGAAGGCTTGTGAGATTTGCCACCTTGGCCCCCTGTGGCCTTGCCCAGATTCTTGTGGGTCCCTTTCATAGTCTCTTTAATATTTTCTTCCTCTTCATCAACCTTTCTCTTCTTGCCCTTCTTGCTCATAAAGGAGTTAGGGATATCAATAGGGGTCTTTTCAGGGGTGGAGAAAGAGACATATTTTGTTTTGGTAGGAGCAAGGGAAACCCAGGACTCATCAATAGCATCGTCTAACACCAGGTTAGAAGGGATGTCTTCACTATCAACTCTGATATTCCTGGTTGGCTCAAGGGCACGGTGAAAGTTTTATAGGTATAAAATTAGCCCTTGGTGTATGGGAATAGGGTTTATATTTAGCTTCTTAGCCATTTTATCTCTCACCCTCAAGACAGAGTGTTTCAAAGAGGAGAGCAGGTAAAAAGGAAAGCTAATAATAACATTGCACCTAAAATGATTTAACAAAGGAACGTGGTAATTGTAGAACCTGGTAAATAACCCCTCGAGAGTGAATTACTTCATGAGAGTGAAGTAATTCATGAGAATGAAGCACACTCCATCCCATGGCTCTAAAATTTTAGCACACTCGAACCCTCCTTGATACAGGACGAGTTCTTCTCCCTCACCCATAAATAGTTTATGGCTAGCCATATCCATGATTTTGGTTTTCCTTTGGAGTTTTATACCCTGCATGGTCATTCTCATGGCCATAGAAATCACCATTTTGTAGATTTAAAAACTAATACCAACCACTGTGACCCACCTATTCAACCAAGATCTCACAAACTGTTCAGACAAGTTTTTGTCATAACTATTTAGCCTTTCCAAATATGGGTTGATACCCCCTTCTTACAACAATGCCAAACTAGTGGATTATCTTTAAATTCATAGTAAGAGATAGGTTCATTTTTAATATGGTCTCCCCCCATTCTATAATTGCAGATCTAGATAGTGGAGTTCTTAAGTTTTGCCTTCAGCTTTGAACTGGTAGCTAACTCTTGCTTATGTTTATGAAAAATGTAGATGTGATAGCTCATTTTATGAGATGCCCTATAGTGATGGCATTGTCTACTCCCATGCTTGAAAATAATTTCCCCTTAATTTTCATGATGAGACCCTTGTGCCTCAACCTCATGATATAATGAATTATTAATGATAACCAAGAAAGTATTAAGGTTATCAAGTTTCAAGATCTCCAATGGCCCTCTCCATGTGGACCACCTCTGAAAGCTATCCTTGTCATCAATGTGCCTCATTCCTGACAAATCATCTCCTTTTGAATGATCTCCCTAATGTTTAAGGGAATATGAACACCTTATCGCCACACCCTCCAACCTAAAAATTGTTGACCAAGGTTGGCACAAGCATCAGAGACCCTGTTGCCTTCTCTGTAGGTATGGGAAATCTCAACTTCGAAAAAAATTTGTAAAATAAATTGCATATCAGTAATGATGTCTTTTAGCTTGATTCCCACATTTGATGCTTTATTAATGACATCTATGACCATCTTAGAGTCTCCTTAAATATTCAAGTTCCTTATTCCAAGGGATATAGCTAACTTTAATCCCCATAGTAAAGCCATTACTTTAGCATAGTTGTTACTCTAGCATCCAATTCCACCAGCATAGACTGTAGACATCCATCCTTTATCATTCCTTATAATTCCTCCTCCACTAGCTTTACCATCCAACTTGGATGCCCCATCAAAGTTGAGTTTCATCTAGTTAGGTTTAGGGGGGATCCATTTAGTATTAACTCTTTGTAGAATTTTGGAGTTATTATACCCAAGGATCTGGTTTAAAACCTTCCATTTGGCTACAAATTGGCTTTCAATTTGAGATATGGGTTTCTCTACAACATGAATATGAGCTATTGTAACACTTTCCATAATGGTCTTAGCAAAGGAGTTAAACACCTTAGAAGCATTTCTAGCAGTGTCCCTAAAGATTTTGTGATTGTGCTCTTTCCATAAAGTCCAGCTTAAACATGGCAGAGCTTGCTTCCATAATTCTATAAGCTAGGGATGTGTGAAGGTTGAGTTCTAGCTGAGAATTACTTATTTAAGGTCAAAATTGCAAACCCATTCAATATCAAAGTTTTTGAGTATTGTGCCCCATAAATCTTGGGAAAACTCACAGTGGATAAAGAGGTGTGAAACTAATTCCTCTTTTGAACCACATAGGAAACATCTGTTAACCAGAGTAAACCCTCTCTTTTGAAGGTTATCCTAAGTAAGGATTTTGTTATGAGTAGCAGCCCACCAAAACATGTTAATTTTTGGAATAAGTCTATGATTCCAAACCTTTTTCCATACATCTTTATTTTGAGCTTTAGGAATGAGCAAATGGTAAGTAGATTTGACAGAGAATGATCCATTCTTATCTGGCCACCATTATTGTTCATCCTCCTAGGGGAAGAGAGGGATTCTGATCTCCTGAACACACTGTTGGATCTCCTGAACTCTTGAGAAAAGCTCAAGCTAGTGCACACAACAATCCAAAAGATTTTTCCAGCTCCTCATCCCATTGTTATTTTCTATATAATCATTGACCCTATCTCCAAAAAATTGGGTAGTCAAGTTAGCAATCTCTCCATAGTTTCCCTGTGTGATGAGAGCCTTGTCCTTTAACCAGATATCATCCCAAAATTTAATATGCCAACCATTTCCATGTTTCCATCTAATTCCCTATTTGATAAGACTTCTACTTTTTAGCATTTTATTCCATATCACAGATTCCTGGGGTAATCTCATCTGTTGAAGAAAGTTGGAATCATCAATGCTATGCATGTATTTGGCATACATTATTTCCCCCCAATCATTATTTTTATGGATCAGGTTCCAACTAACTTTTGAGAGAAGGGCTTTGTTCATATTCCTAATGGACCTAATATTAAGTCCACCATGAGATTTTGGAAGACACTTTTTCCCATCTGACTAAAGACATTCTCTATTTGTCTTCCACTCCCATCCATATTAATTTCCTTTGGATCTATTCTAGTTTCTCAGCAAAATACGCAAGAATTTTAAAAAGAGATAGGAAGTACGTAGGAATACCTTGTAGTGAAGCCCAAAGAAGTTGCAATTTACCAGCACTACTGAGTAGTTTCCCCTTCCAACCAAGAATTTTCCTCTATGTTCTTTCCACAATTCCATTCCAAAATCCAAGAGATACCTCCTTGATTGAGAGTGACAAACCTAGGTAGGTAGCTGGTAGGCCAGCTTTAGTACATTCTAATATATCAATGATTATATGTCTAAGTTCATTAGGAGTGTTGAAGAAATACACATTGCTTTTTTGAAAATTTATCCTTTGTCCTGACTCTCTTACATAATTATTTAAGATATTCTTCCATCTTCTAGCTTCAATCATCGATGAGATGCCAAAGAAGATGGTATCATCCACAAACTGTTGTACCATAATAGGATGAAGGGAGGAGGCAAGTTTGATGCCCACGAGCTTTTTTGAGGCTATATCTGCTTGTATGTATCTTCCCAGTGCCTCAGCCATAATAATGAATAAGTATGGGGAGATAGGGTCTCCCTGATGAATTCCTCTTGAGGATGAGGAAAACCCTCTAAAAACACCATTAACCAGCACTGAGAATTTTGTAGAAGAGACCGTGTTCCATAACAAGCGAGACATTTTATCATTAAACCCAAATTTTCTAATCACTTAGAATAGAAAAAGAATAGAAAAGTCCATGAGACTCTATCATAGGCTTTAGAAATATCAAGCTTGAGAGCCATCCTAGGGATTCTGCTCTTATCCATGGAGTGAATAGTCTCATGTGTGGTGATCACAACATCAAGAATCTGCTTGCCTAAGATGAAACCTTTTTGAGCAAGAGAAATAATTTTGTCTAGCAAAGGTTGAATCCTCATAACCAACATTTTAGTACATAACTTATACAGAGTGTTACATAGACTAATGGGTCTAAAATTAGTGAGGTGTGAAGGTTGTGATTTTTTAGGAACAAGTACTATGAAGGTATTATTAACTTGTTTCAAAAGTTTACCTGATCTAAAAAAATCACGAACAACAGTCATGAGGTCCGCTCCTACTATCTCCCAATATTCCTAAAAGAATATAGGAGGAAAGCCATCAAGACCTGGGGCTTTAAAAGCACCCATGGAGAATAAAATAGCATGGAATTCTTCCTCAGATATAGGCTTTAATATCTCTAGATTATCTTCTTTCGTTATCAAACAGGGGATTTTATCAATGAATTGATTCATAGGTCTATCAATTCTATCATTATTATTTTCTTCCATAAGCAAACTCTAGAAGAAAGACTTGGCTTGTTCTCCTATTTCATTATCCTTGGTAATAATTTCTCCATTATCTAGGACAAGCTTATTTATTGAGTTGGATTTTCTATGTTTCATAGCTGAGAGATGGAAAAAGGCAGTGTTCCTATCCCCCTCTTTAAGCCACTGAACACGAGATTTTTGTTTCCAAAAAACCTCTTCTCTTTCCATAAGATTCTTTCATTCTAAATATAGGGTATTCTCTTCTGCTAAAGTGTCCTCAAAGTCATCCCCTTGATCTATCAGTTGTTGTATATCCTGAGTTTTCCCACTATATTTTTCTTCTATTGGAAGACCTGACCAACGTTGTATCTATTCCATCCATAAACTTCCTATTTAATGTGCTGGAGTTTCTTGACTATTCTGAACATAGGAGTACCTTGAACAGGAATTTTCCACCATTGGGCCACCATTTGTCTAAAGTCTTTGTGTTTGATCCACATAGATTCAAAATGGAATGGGGAAGGTCTGAAATGTCCCTGTTCTCTCCAACTGAGGAAGATCAGGTAGTGGTCAGACATGGTTCTAGGGAAAGCCTGCACCTACATATTATGATAATCCTTCCAGTTGATTGATATAATAAATTTGTCTAATTTAACTTGAATCATTTGATCTCCTCTTCTTCTATTGGTCTAGGTAAAATTTTGGTTTTGCATCTCTATGTCTAATAATCCCCAATCATTGATGAATTCAGCAAAGTTGAACATGTTGTCTGAGTAATCCATAATTCCACCCTATTTTTTAGAAGGGTATAGAGGAGTGTTAAAATCTCTGGCTAACATTCATCTAATGTTCTAGGGATCATTCTTGAAATTGCTCAAGTCTATCCATAATTTTTGTCTCAAAGCTTTGTTATTTGGTCCATAGACATTGATCAACGACCAGTTTGAAGATTTCATAGAAAAATTGGTGATCAAGAAGTGCTTATTATAAGCCATAAGAGACCCCTAGATTTTAGCACTATTCCACATAGTGACAATCCCCCCTGAAGCCCCTTCAGCTGGACTAATGTAAAAAGTTGCCTTAGGCCATATATAGGCAGCAATTTTCATAAAATTCTCCTCATTCATCTTGACTTCTTGGAGTAATAAAATATCTATTTTATTATCTAAAATGTAGTTTTTAACCTCAAACTACTTTGAGGGACTATTAAATCCCCTCAAGTTCCAAGATAATATTCTCATTTAGAGGGTTTGGGGGGTTGGGTCTCCAGTGTTTTCTGTTTACCACTGGTGATCTCCCTAGCAATCTCTCTTTGTCTTGTTTCTCTTAGGGTTGGCCTCCCTTGTTTGGGCTTAGTGCCAATATCTACCAATTTTTTACCTTTTCAATTCTTTTTCTTTGGGGTAACCCATTCCTCCTATTCATTACTACCACTTTGTCCTATTACACCTATTACTAAGTAGTTTCCTACTTGGTCTCCAACTTCCAGAGCATGGAAAATGTTTGTATTTAACTGTGGGTCTACTTCTCCTTTAGTGGGACTTTATAGAGTTACTTCTTCCTATTCAACTCTTGGAACTTTGTCTTCTTCATTGACTTCCTCTATCAAAAGGTTACCTCTTTCTCCTTCCTTAGACATATTAGTCTATTTTTCTAGAGGGTTGGCTATGTTAAATATAGCCTTCTGACTATCATCTGATATTATACTTTCCTTTGGGACAACTTTTCCCTCACTACTAGTGATATCCTCCTTTCCCATCTCCTCCTCTCCTTTTTTTGTGTTGTTGGGATTTTCCACATTACTCACTATTTCCTGCTTACTTTTCTTTCTATAATTGAGAGCCTACTCCTCCCCTTCATTCTGGGAATCATCTTTCCTCCCCTTTTGATTTGTTGTACATTATGTCATTAAATGTCCCTTTCTCTTACATATTTGACAAAAAGTGGTAGCATTTTCATAAGTAATCAACTAAGTCTAGGTCCCATATTTAGAGTTTAGCTCTATGGTCATAGGGAGAGTCTTATTTATTTCAAAATTGACACAAAGTCTAGCATACACACATTTGAACTTTGTTCTGGTTGTATGATCTAAAGTGACCTATTGGCCAATAGAATTACCAATAGCTGTGAAAAAAAATTCATCCCAGAATTCCAAAGGGAACCCTGACAGTCTTACCCAAGCAGGAGCAGACTTATTAAGGTCTGAGTTAGGATCAAATCCTAGTTTCCATAAGCATAAGGCAAGAGAATGTGGGCCATACAACCATGGTCCTCCAGCAAGAGTAGTGATCATGTCCTCCCTATTTGTAAGTCTAAAAAGGAATAGGCCTCTTGCCATGGCAATGATCAAAACACTACCCTTAACTTTCCACCTAGATAGAACCCATTTCCTAACCATTTCGATATTAGGATGGAAAGAAAAAAACTTACCTACCAGTGTAAGGTCCATGGATGCCATGATTTCCTCCACTAGATCATCTGGGATATTTAGGGCCGTTCCCTCCGAGAAAATAGGGAGGCTTGACATGCTTTTTGAGGGGCACGTCTTTTCACTTGGAAGTGCCTTCTTCCATCTATTGGATGGACTATCCACTACCAGATTCTTAAATAGATCCCCAGAGGCATTGCCACCAACAGTGTCCTCCATTGGATCCGTGATCTCGTCGGTTGCACTCAGGGGGCCCAACTGGGTAGGAAAAACTAGTTTCAAATGTTGTCCACATGCATCACACTAATAATTTGTAAGGGATGTTAGTTATTTCAACTAGTCTATAAGGCTTTAAACGTTGTTTGGATCTAAATTTTGTTTCAATAAAAATTACACATGTAAGATGAAATATTGAATTATTAAGGTATATTCATGTTTGCACTTAACAAATATCCTTACCTAGAATAAAGTTGAAACCATAGGTGATTGTCTGAAGATAAAATATTTGACCAAATTCATAAACCTACCTAACTTGGTTGCCAACCTTTGCTATAAATCCTCAAAGACCTAAAAATAAATAAATAATAATACAAAAAAGAAGAGCTTATTGCAAAATCAAAAAAATTCCAAACAAAGGTGATAATGGTAATCTCCACCAGGGCTATGAATGCCTAGATGACAGTGAAACAAGGCCTTAAGTGGAGCTAAAGGCATCTCTGTCAAGGCTATGTATGCTTGCCTGGTAGTAGATCAAAGCCCAAGCCTTCCTCAAACTAAAGCATGGTTAGTAATGAATATCTAAACATTTTGCAAGTCAATGTTAATGGTTAAAGACATGAAACTTGGAAGTTGTTACCTGGATCCCATGGAAAATAGTAAGTGGAATCAAAGAACACACACAATATGGTTAGGTTTTTATGTTTGATCCTAATTCTACATATGCAAGGTTTGTTTTAATCATGAACTAATCTTGATAATGGCACTTATCAAGTAGAATAAGTAATCTAGTTATTTGTCTAAACTAGAATCTCTAGATTCTAATATATTATTATGTTTACCCTAGAAGTCACCATTTATAAGGTCAACATACTCCCTCTTTTTGAAAATTGGGGACTCATGTGTTAAATTATGAAATATGTACCTTGAACTAAAAATTCACTTGATCTAAATGTCTTTGGCATGTTTGCACATTTTTTGTATTTGAAGATCATCCACACCTAATTAAGGTTGGCCCACTTGTTTATGATTCTACTATAAATTTTCCTAATGCTACTAATAGTGGATCTTCATGATTCAGTTGTAGGTTTTATGGAACTCTCATTGAATTAATTATACTTGGATTTTATGGTCTAATCCATAATCAAGCTTTTAATAGCCTTTGGTTTGTAGGAACTCAAGGTTAAATCCATGTTTCAAGCTCCTTGAAGCCCTCCTTAAAAAACCCTAGCTCAAGATCTTTGGAACAAATTCATATTTTGGAGGGAACATTTTAGATAATCCATAGACTTAAGCCTAATATTTATGTTAAGGCTTGGTCTTGTTTTTCAACATGACCAAACCTTATTCTAAAAATTTATTCATTTGGTCCCTTTCACATCTCGAGATTCCCCATTCCTTTTTACATTGGCATGGTCCAAATTTAATATTGTAAGGTCCTTTTTATTAACTTCCTAGCTTGGTCCAACTTTATTTTCACAAGCTTAGATTAATGTATTAGTTATAAGGCCCCGTTTGTGTTTAATAAAATGAATGAGACCTTAGTCTTAAAACTTTATCTTAAGTCTCATTTGCCTCGAGCCTTAACTTAAGTTGTTTGATTCTCTGTAGGATATATGACCCACATGTATTTGGGTAGAAATGATTGGATGGCATGAGATGAACTTGATGAGTCCAAATATTTAACCCATGGGACCAATCATGCTTTATCATTTGGATCATGATCAACAACCCACAATTAAGTGGATGCCAAAGATCAAATGGTGCAAAATCAAGAGGGACCCCCTTTGTTATGACATAGATTTAACCTAAGTCTTACCCTAAAGTTGTATTGTATTTATCAATACAATGAAACCTTGGGCTAAAGGATTGTGTTAAGTCCTTTTAATTATTCGAAGGGTCCATGCTTTATTATGTTACAACTTAGCTTATAAACATTAATCCTAAGTCTTATTCATATTTATTAGTGCAAACAAAACATTAGTTTGTAATCTTAATCTAAATTTTATGAGGTATTGAGCTTACTTAATCCATTTGTGATTGCAAAAACCAATCACAAAAAACTACTCAGATCATGATTAACGATTAACACTTGTTCAAGTGAAGCCAATTAAGTGATATGTAATGGGTCAAAATTTCTATAGGGCCTACTGTGTTCCACAAGATTCAAATTTTATGTTCTCATACCCATCAATTGATGTATATGAGGCCATCATTGATGTCTACAAGGCTATAATTGATGATCATGAGGCCTTCAAATTTAATTCTTGGTGATATATTACTAGAGCTCAAATTTGATATTTTTATACCCATCATTTGACATCTATCAAGCCATCATTAATGTCCATAATGCTATCAAAGTTAAGCCTAATGATACATTACTAGATCTTAATTTTGACATTTGTGTGAACGTCATTGACATTTCTGGGGCCGTCATTGAAATTCATGAGGTTATCAAAATTCAAGCTCATAAACCAATCTCGCTTAGATAAGTGAACACATTATTTGCCTTAATCATGCTTGGAATTTTTGTGCTTGAATGTTAAGATTGGTTTTAGATTAATTGGAAGCTATGTTTTGACTTAAAATTTAAATGTACGTGGGGGACAATTATAAATACCATAGACTTAGTTTTAATATTATCATAAAGTTGAAACATATTTTTTTAACATTAGACCAGACCTTAGTTCAAAATCTTATACTTAGTTTATATATATATATATATATATATACACCCCCATGATATTGTGAAATATTTCATGGGCTTATTAGTGAGGCTTGAAAAAATGTGAGTTGCTATTTTATGAAGCCTAGATTAAACAATTTATCCCAAGGTTTTCCTCGTATTTATTAATGTGATAAAAACCTTAGGTCAAAAACTTTACATTAGGTCCTCTTTATTATATCAGGCCCCTTTTTGCTATGATCTAAACTTAGCCTAAATATTTTAGCCTAAGGTTTATTTCATTTTTATTAACAAAAAAATTGAACCTTAGACTAAATTATTTAACCTAATTTATTTACATGGTCCCATGCTAAATTAAAATTTGTGCACCTTTTCAAGATCGATGACTCACGTCTAATAAGGGTAAAATGATTTGATGGAGTGAGATCATTGTGGAATATTCAATATAATACTTTAATTCCCAAGGGAATACCACATGGCACATTCACACTAACCATGAGACTAATAAAGATGTACATCTTAGAAGGCCCATGGGAATTCCAAGTGGCATAACCTTAGGGCCTAATATAAAGGATATCCAATGGCATGTAACTAGCAAGATCAATATCAATAATCTACATTAATCCATATAGATTGATCCAATGGTTTGAAATAAAAGGTAGGATTTTCAAAGGGCTATGATCAATTTTAAAATATTTATGAATAAAATGCCATGAAAAAGCCAACTGGATATCATAGAGCTACCACATATAAGCCACCTAAGTATAAAAGGAGAAAACCAAAGATTTTATGGGCTCAAAATAAAGTAAAGTTATAAAGTCTAAAGTCTAAATCAAATCCAAGGTACCAAATTCATGTAAGTACAAATAAATACTACCATTAAAGCTCAAAAAGACCTATAAAAATCTCCAGTATCTACAAAATCCCTAATTTAATCATAATCAAGCTAGAGAGCTCAATTGTCACCCAAAAAATTACAAATTGATTTAGAAGTAATTTTTAGACCACTAGTGAGTGATTTATAAATATCATAATCATGGTAACATGAAAAAAATAAAACAAGGAAGACATAGAGTTGTATTTGACTTCAGACATAGAAGGAAGAGTCTTTAAGGACACTGAATTTGATGGTGTAGTGTTGAACACTAGGGATAATAATTATTCCAAGCTTTTTTGGGATATTAAAGAGTCATAATAAATTACCAAAATAAGATGAAAAGAATACCACAATATTCTATAGGTACTACAACATGGTCACCATCTAGATGACTAGTCTTCACTACAAGGCTATGAAGATAGAGGTACTTCATTGTATCGATGTTATTTCTCATCTTTAAATATTGTATAATTAACCAAGACATGATAGTGCATGAACATAGTTTTAAAAATGTTAATTACATTTACCTTATTGCATTTAAAAGTTACTACAAAATTTCCATACCTCAGGTAGATTTACCCATAATTAGGGAATGTTTTAGTAAAAATGACCTAAAAATCACCATTGCCCCATGGTTGTATTTTGGAACCTATATGATTTAAGACCCCACTAGAAATATCCCAATCACCCAATTTAGGGTAGGAATTAGAATGATTATGACTTTGCTCAATAGATTGTAGAGGGCCCCCTCCACCACTTATATCAACAAAATCTAGGTCCCTTATATATATTTCATGGTTGAAAAGAGACTTACTCCCCCATTGGGTGAGATGATCAATATTTTCCTGAATCAACAATTCTCTACCATAAATAAGAAGACTAGCAATCACTTATTTATGATGTCTTATCTTTAGGATGCCCTATTAGCCACTGCCAAAATCCATAACATCAAAACTTATTCAACTGATGGAAGGCAAATAGTTATAATTATTATTCCAAATTTCATATATTACAGTATAGAGACCACATACAATTCATTTATGACTATGTGTAGCCAAATTTAGTAGAAGATATTATAGGGATACCTATGATGAGGTTTAGTAATTTTATTAATAATTATGTAGAACTTATTGGGGACATTTGGTTACACCTTGATTGTATTATAATCAGGATAGAGGGAACCATATGTTAACCACTTAAACTACCAGTTTATGTACCCACCAAGCTAGTTGAATAAGAGATATCATACCAATTATTCCATGGTATTGATGTTGTATGCAAAGGAAAAAAGAAGGGGATACTCCATACTTTCCCTTTGACTATTAGTATAACTATGTTTTAGAATTGGGATAATGTAGACACTATTTTTAGGCACAGAGACTCATTTAATATGCATCTTGATGAATTAAGACATTAGGATCCCTGAAATAATGTTGTGAAGCATTTGAAATCTAGGTATATTAACATGAAATATGAACATCACCCTATTATCCATGACATGATGTATATCCAAGCATCTTCATTCACATAAGTCTTAACAAGATTGAAGTAGTAAAATATCAAGCTCAAGGCTAGATTAATGAGAGGTGGGAAGCTAGCTAGTGAAATATGGCATATGAGACCTTTACAATACCATTTGATACTAGGACCATCTTTTAGTTATCCTCTAGAACAACCAGAGGCACAAGTGACACAAGGATTAGGAAAAGATAGAATTGAAAAAAGACTTGGTGAAGAGGCATCATATTCTACCTAGCTTGAAAAGCCAGAGACACCTATTGAGTTCATTGACATGATTTCATTAGATCTTAGGGAAACATTGGAAGATGCCTTGGAGGCACTGGCTAGTGCTTATAAATTATATGAGGAAGAGGTGAAGTAAGAGGAGCTTAAACTCAAGATGAAGAAATAGAAAAGGAAAAGGGGAAGGAGATAGCTTTGGACTTAGTCCCAATGGTTCCCCCCTAAAAGATAAGGGTTGAGATAGCCTTAGTTCCTACAAGAACCAAGAGGCCTAAATTAACCCTCATTCACCCTTTGAGTGAGGTCAAATTTTTAGTGATGAGAACCCTATTCATGGACCAACCATTCCAAAGCGGTCCATATATGGAAAGCTACAAAAGATCCCAACTCTATACCATCAATGGGCAATTATAAAGTCTATTAACATCCATATTCATGAGGAGCTCAAACTATGGATTATGGAGCTACAGAAGGAAAGATAAGTGGTTTCTCTTGGATCTTCAATTGACTCACAAATGGAGACCCCAAAGCCTCCAAATATTACACACTCTTTAGTTGGTGTCAAATTTCACCCAACCATAGCTAGCTTGCAAAAATTTTCTAAAAAATGATCCATGATTGTAGGGGAGGAATTCACTTTTCATAAAGTGGAACCCTTCATTGGATTGACTCAAGTGGAGGGTAAAAAACCAATTCAGTACCCTATTTTTTAATAGGATATAATTGAGTTTTCCCAAGCTCAAAATGCATAGCTATAAAGTCACATCAAAGGCATGAAACTACAAATAGAGAACCTATAGAGGTAGAAGGAGAATCTATAGAAACAAGTTATTTTATCTATTCCTAATGTAATGATTGAAATATTTTAGGGATCATTTCATGACATGTTTGACTCTCCAAAGTCAATAAGGGCAAGACATAGTGCACTAAACCAATAAGATGCATCAACCAAGGGATTAATCACTTAATGGTAGAGTTTTAAGGACATGATAAAGGATTTAATTAGCATCTTGATAGGGGATAAAATCACTAGTTTCAAGACCATCAACATTGCTCATCTCAACACCATCCTGGGGTTGATTATGGACAAAATAAATAGTTTGATCGCATGGTCAAATTTATTATAGAGACTCATCAAGGATGATAAAGAGATGCTAGATAGAATTGAATAAATCTTGGGGACCATGATTATCATGCCTATAAATCTTAGCTCCATGGGCATCATATTAGATGATGAGTTAAAACATAAGACCACTTTGGTCATGAAGGAGGTGAGGAGAAAAAGCCAAGGTAGGTCTGAGGATGATAATAGAATGATCATGGATATGATCCTAACTATAGAAGAAAAGATAGTTGAGGTGAGGAGCATCAAGGAGGATTTAGAGATAAATGATAGAGATCTTGAAGACCTAGGTGAACAAGAGGTTGAGATCCTCATTAAGCTAGCTGTCAATTTGAAGTTAGTTGATGAAAAACATCAAAAGGCAATGAGAATTATACTTCAATAAAACCAAGGGTATTCATTAGCATGGGGTCTACCAGTTATTTAAGAATATTCTCTTTTGTGGGAACATTGTAAATTTTGAAAATGGAATATTATTTTGTAAAGGCATGTGTAGCTTGTTAGCGCATTTGCCTAAAGGTTAGTTTATTTTAGAAAGTCTAGTGTATTTTAGAAACTTTATAGAAAGGAGAGTTATCATTTACATTTTATACACTTGTAAGTTGATGTAACTGACTGACATGCTTCCTTGAAGTCTATAAAAGGAGCATTGTAATTTGTAAAAAGGAGGAAGTTTTTGAGCTAAAAAAATAATGTAAACTTTGAATAAATTAATATAATCAAAGAGTTTTGAGAATATTATCTCATCTTGTTTGTGTGAATTGTTATTTAGCTTCTCTCTCAATTGTTTGTTCTGAATATTAGATGTGAATAGTTCTTTTGAATTCTTATCATGTACCTTTTGAATGAATAATTATTAACTTATTAATATTCTAGGTTAATTGAAGGTTCATTAGTTTACTTCATTTTATTTGCTCTGCATTTGTAGATGTGTATCATCTATCTACTTAATGGAGTAAAACTTTAAAGTAAACATGGTTATTATTTGCATTATCACTTATCTTCCTTAGAAATTTGACTAATATAAGTTTTGATTTGTGCTTAAGATTATTTACTTCATATATTGGTTTTAATTCCATGCTTGAGAAACACTTGAACTTTGTCATGATGTTTGAGATGAAGATCACCAATACTTTTCTTCTCTACCTTACCCTACCTTTTTTTACTTATTTTTAAATAAATCACTTAAGTTTAAATATCACTATAAATATTCACATATATTAGTTTTTATACTTAAATTTAATCATAATTCACTAATATTAGTATAGATTACTACATATTTTACAAAGATTGTTGAGAGGACCAAGGTGGCTCCTAACCGCCAAATTGATATAAATATTGTGGAATAGTTTGCTTGCTCTATCACTATTTCATCACAAGTAACTAGATTACTGTAACCTACAACTCATGTTATAAATTCTTTGAATTCTAATATGAAAATTGTTCTTTAAACACTTAGTGCACCTATGATACACTTAGAAGTGTCAATAGTACCCAATCCTCTTAAGGATTATTCATACTACATAGTGTTTTGATCAAAAAACCAAAGCCATGAATTTTATTTAGTATATACCCCAAAAATACTCCAATATACATTTTCCACCATACATTTTCTTAGTGGATCTTCTAAGCTTCAAAGGTAGCCTCTCGGGTTTACAAAACTATGTGTGAGACTAGGAAAGAATTTTTTGGACTAAAACCTTCAAAGTGATTTTTATTAGTTAAAAATGCCTCAAATATGTCTAAAACAATCTATATAATGTTTTTTAATGATTTATAATATACATTTACATTTCAAAATGTTTTTTAACTTCATTTTCACTCTTTGAGAGTTTGTAGGCAATTAGGCAAGTCTAACCCTAATGGCCTTATTTGGGGTTTGCCTTCATCATCCAAAATCTCAAATCAACTTAAACATATTATAAATGGTATGTAAAATATGAAAAATTCCTTCAAAACTCCATCTTATCTCAAAACTCATGTTTACTTCATATTCTACCTATGACAGGCCTATAGGTCTCCATTAGGCCTAGACTCTCTTCAAAGGATATTTGCTCATTTTGATGGTTTTATTTTATTAATAAGAGGTTTAGATAGACTTTTAATAATATTAAAATTTATTTTAATCTCCTTTCTCTCTCAAATTTCTTACTTGTCATAAAATATTCACTTGTTCTTCATATATAAGGTGTAACCCTATAGGTCCCAATAAAGGTTGTTTGTGTTCCTTCTTGGCCTTATATTTGATAGTAACTAAGAATGGTTATTAAAATGAATATTTAATTCTATTATATCCTGCACACATTTCCTCAAATTTTTCCCATGGATTCCATAACTCCTTTGGTCCTCAAATCTCATCTTTTTTATACAAGGCTTATTGTATTTTCTTGAAAATGGATACCTATAAGGCTGCAGACTTGTAAGTTTGAATTTTTATCAATATAATCCCTTTTTTATGCACTCTCTAGTCATTTTAGACCTGAAATAATATTTACATTACCTCACAAAAATCCTCATGTTCTCATGACCTTCATACTTTACTGACAATGCAAGGTTGGTCTCTTTGGTTTACTCTTGCATAAGCAGATTTGTACACAGTCTTCAAACTTAAGATCATTATATGTTCACTTTAGAGGAGTTAGTGTTGAGGTCACCCATCATATTTGAAAATATTTAATTCATATTAAATTATTAAATTTTAGGAACCAAATTCTAATATTGGTTCCTTTGAGTCTCAAACTCATGACTATGTTGACCTCCTACACCTACAAGTTATATACAGTTCCTTGGTATTCAAGAGAAAATAAATTATATTCCCATTTTTTGTCTCTAAAAATGATTTGAGGTCTAAATTAGTTTAAATAATCCAACAATACAACAATAACCTAGTTCTCACTCCTTTCACGCATTGGTGACCTTCATATTACTAAGATTCTACATGTAATCTTGATCAATGATGAATACTTATGGAAGAGAGTAGGTCCCCATCATGTTATGAAATTTTAGGTCCATGTGGGAATTATTAAATATTTTATTAACTTTAAAATATTAGAGGGGATGTAAATATGATGTGAGATCATTGACCATGTGCCTTCAGCTGCTTGGAGCCTTAAAACATCAAAACCCCATTATCATAAGTTTGCTACATGTTTCAAAGTGGAGATTTATTAAATATTTGAGCTCACACATGAAAATTAAGGTTTGTAAGATCATAAATAATGATTTTACATACCCCCTATATATTTTAACATTAATTTTATGATTTTAATGAGCTTCAAAATGCCATTTCAATGAGAAAACTAAGCTAATATGGATTTTTTAGAGTTTTAGACCTCCTTACCTTCTTAGTAATCATTCATAAAGCCTAGAGCATAAAAATCATAAATATTAAATGTAAACTTGAGGTAATTAGTGCCCCAATATTTTTCTAAGAGATAGGGTGCAGACTCCCTCCCTCCTATCCACACCAAGCATCTAAAAATAGCCATTGTGAGCTTATAAAGAGATCGATGGAAAAAATGGAAGTTTTTTTTGTATGATTGGACGTAAAACTCACTCTATTACATGGATTTGGATCTTAATGACTTTTTTCGA
Source organism: Torreya grandis (assembly GCA_037957365.1). NCBI lineage: Eukaryota > Viridiplantae > Streptophyta > Pinopsida > Cupressales > Taxaceae > Torreya > Torreya grandis. The sequence continues at coordinate 305,734 of JARHVA010001754.1, read as the reverse complement.
GACTTATATAATTTTATACATTGTATTTAATTGAAATTCCTTGTAAGAATACTTTTACAAGCTTGTTTTCTTCAAGATTATGCTTATTTTGCCTTTTTAAACTGATGGAGATGAATAACTAGAAAATCATGAAGTTTTCACTTGACCTACATGTAAGTTTGAAAATGTGATAAATAATTCCTTATCTCTTTTACTCTACAATTTCCTCATTATATCTTGTTTGGACATTATAAATGAATAATGGGTAGTTACAAAAGCATCTCAACATTAAAAAAGGAGTTTAAAAACAATTTATATATGACCAATTACACATGTAATGACATCACACAAACATTAAATAACTTGAAATACCTTTATTTCATTCCTGACATGATATTATATTGTCATGGCCTTTGAAAATAAAGACTTACATAAAATCAACTAGAAGCAACATAGGATAATGAAATCTCATTACCTTAATTTTATCAAAATTACCTTAAAATTTACTAAACACCCTATGAAGGATCAAATGAATGACAATTAATTAGTCAATTTTGGGACCATCACCTCATATTTGGCTATGCCACCTTAGGATACCTCTAACACTACTAGGACAACATCACACCTTACCATGAAAAAATAAGATATGAGCTAGACAAACACCCTTCAAGGCTATCAAAAAAGTTTAAAAATGAGATAAATAACAAGTTTTTAATTAGACTCACTTATGGTAGCCAAATTTAGCTAACACCTATTTGAGGCATAATCAGATGACTAAAATCAAATTTATAATCCCAATCCAAATCCAAATCTAGAAACTCAAAAATAAAATTCCCTTAGTGAAAACCTCTTTGAGGTATTATTAGATAACATAAATCTAAATCCAAATCATAACAATCAAGAATAATTCCTTGGTGAAAACATTTCTAAGGCACCAATAGATGAGAAAATTAATCTACCCCCTGTATCAGCATATTTTCTAAATAGATCCCCAACACATATTGAATACACCATTGAAGGAAAAAAATATCCCAATCATTCAAATTGAGACTACTTTAGTCTTGTAAAATGTGACATTGTTGGTCCCAGTACTCTTCACATCATGACACCTATCCAAAAAATAATTCCATCCCTTAAAAAACCTCATGTGATCCACACATCCTTCATCCAACTATAGACATTATTTTTGAATTAAATATCACCTAAGTCTTATACACTTGACAAACTTAGACTTTAGTTGTTCCTCTCATTTTTAGACCTTTCCTACTTTAAAAAGTATCATATTTGATCTATCTTGCTCCCTTTGGCCTATCTCTTAGTAAAACTAACTATTTCTCTACATTTTTGCTTTTTACATTTAGAGGAAGAAGAAACTAAAAGTTAAGGGTCAGGGGTTAGATGATACCTAAATTAAGTTGTGCACCGTATCCAAGCATTGTAGGAGCTCCTCTTTGGCTATGGAGGAAAACACCTGTAGATAAGAATAAGACTTAAATAAAGAGAATGTTAGACAAATATATGGTGGACTGTCGAGCACACGCTCAATCCCAAAAGTGTAAAACTCTGTGAGGGATGATAGTCCACTATTTAAGATAAAGAATGTCGTATGAAAAGAAATGGTGAAAGACTAAGAAAGAGAAATAAAGATAACACGTACCTGTTCTCTACAGTCAGTCTATCACAATTGCTGACATTGGTAGTCCTACTAGCATTGGTTCATCAATATGCCGACATCAATTATTTTATCGATGTCGGTTAGGGTTGTGGTCGATGTTAGTCAGGGCAATGGGCCTTGGATGGATTTCAAGTTACATCTATGGTCGACAAAGGAGTCTTGAAGGAGTCTGGTTTATTTAAGGGTCTATACAAGGTTGCAAGATAGTGAATAGGCTCTAAGAAGGGGCAAAGGCAAAGGGTTGGTATGTAAATAGATAAGAATAAGAGGAAGACTCTTCAGCCTCTCTAGGAAGAAAGTCAGATCAGGTTGATATTATTCAGAAATAGTAAATAGAAATTAATTACTAATGTATTTTAAATACTAAAATGAAATAGAAGAATACTTAGCTTTGATAGAAGAACCAAGGGTGTTAGAACTCATATTCCTATTGTAGTTGATGTTGAGGTCATGTGCAATGTTCACATCTAGTCTGGAGTCACTTGTGTAGAGTTTGTAACCAAGTGAGCGTTAGCTAAAGTGCCATCGTGTCTCAGAGTCTGAGAGAGAGACTAGAGATTCTAGATTAGAGTCCCAAATCAAGGTTAGAACTCAGTTTAGTAAACTGACATTAGTGATCCCACTGGTGTCAGATGATAGTTGACCAACATCGGTGGATAGAGAATGGGTAAAAGGCCTATTTTTAGCCCTTCGCCTGTTCTCCATCTGCCAAGTGCATTTGCCATTGGAGAACGGTCGAAGGACAGGGTTATTATGCATGAGAGTTAGTTAGGTAGTTGGAATGGGTCTTAGGTAGTTATGATATGAAGTACTTAGTCTTGGGGTGAGTTATGGGGTAGGAAATGGTCTTAGTGGTGAGGTGTCCAAGGCGAGGTGTCCTAGGTGAGGTGTTGAGGTGATGTCATTAATTTAAAATAAATGGTTTATTTTAAATTAATAAGTGTGTAAGAGACCAAGGGGAGTTGACACAATTTTGGTGTCTACATTTTCCCCTTTTTGTCTTGTTGGTTGTTCTTGATGAACTACAAGACAAAAATAAGAGTAGGTTGCCCCAGGTATGGGATAAGGTATTCCCCCTCAAAGTGGGAGTTGAGAGAAGGGAACCCAAAATTGATTGTCGATTTGATAGGTAGTGGATGGGTATGGTGAAGTTGGAGTGTGAACACTGAAATAGTTGAGATTGCATGTATACCACTTCATGTGATAGTAGGTCAAATTATCGCAGGCAAGGTCAAAGAGTGCTAAAATCAAAGTAACTGGGCCCCAACTTTTAGTCGTAGTTGATTGGGTTAAACAATCAAAGCTGTAGCTCTAATGGTCATCATGTTAAAAGTATCCCAAGCTTAGGAAGTGCTCTCAAAAAAATTGAAAATGTCACAAATATTGGGGATCAACTTGGGTGCGATCCATCAATATGTGTGAGGGTCATAATATGGGTTGCATATAATTTGCTAACTATTCATGAGGTAGCAGACATGCAATAAAAATAACTAAGGCAAAGTTGTCTCGAAAGTGGTCATGGTCTAAGGAGATAGTCGTGATCTCCAGTGTCATTGGTCGAGTCAGGTTGAGATATAAGTGATCTTTAAGTGTTTGATGTGGTATGGGAGATGTATGTGATCTCCAATGTGCCCCATGAGAAGTCGAAAGTAACTTCTACAATGTCAAGGCTAATTGTTTGGTCATGATTTTTGACTTGGTTAAGTCATGATTAAAGGTTATATGGTTTTTCCATCAAGTAGATGAATGAACAAATGGCTGACGTCATTAGGGAGATGAATGGGCAAAAGGCTGAGCTAACCCTAGAAGATTTCGTGTCAACTGAGTGCTTCCTACATAGCCCCTATTTTAAGGGCCTCAGGCCAATGTAGTTCTCCCCAAAATAGAAGAAGAGGGTAGGTTAAGTCATGGTTAAAGGTTATATGGTTGGTCTATCAAGTAGACGAATGAATGAATGGCCGATGTCATTAGGGAGATGAACGGGTGAATGGCCGAGCTAACCCCAAAAGACTTCATGTCAACTAAGTGCTGCCTACATAGCCCCTATTTCAAGGGCCTCAAGCCAATGTAGTTCTCCCCAAAAGGGAAGAAGAGGGTAGGTTAAGTCATGGTTAAAGGTTATATGGTTGGTCTATCAAGTAGATGAATGAATGAATGGCCAACGTCATTAGGGAGACGAACGGGCGAATGGCTGAGCTAACCCCTGAAGACTTTGTATCAACTGAGTGCTGCCTACATAGCCCCTATTTCAAGGGCCTCAGGCCAATGTAGTTCTCCCCAAAAAGGAATAAGAGTCAAAGAGGTTGATAGGTTGGTTTGGTCAAGTTAGGGTGGTTAGCATTTCCCATATGTGTTATGGTACATGCTTGAAATGATGAATGTATGATGATGTTACAGCCTTTTCCATATTATGTGATGGTGTATTCTGTAACATTGGTGATGTGGTTTTTCATCCCTAGAAATTTTCCATATTAGTGATGATGTATGCTAAGAATGAAATGAATAATGATGTTATAGCCTTTTCCATATTGTGTGATGGTGTATTCTATAACATTGGGTATGTGGTTTTTCATCCCTAGCAATTTTCCATATTTGTGATGGTGTATGCTAAAAATGAAATGAGTATGATGATGTTACAGCCTTTTCCATATTATGTGATGGTGTATTTTGTAACATTGGTTATGTGAGTGTATGATGATGTTAGAGCCTTTTCCATATTATGTGATGGTGTATTCTGTAACATTGGTTATGTGGTTTTTCATCCCTAGCAATTTTCCATATTTGTTATGGTGTATGCCAAAAATGAAATGAAATTATTTATGCTTTAGCAGGTTTCCATATTGTTGATGGTATGTGCTTGACATAAATTTTGTTTGGTTGTTAGTTTCCATGTGTTATGTTTTCCATAGAAGCTAATGTGAATGGGCTATGATAATTTATATAACACAAATCGGTATTTGCATTAAATAAATCATGATGTCATGTTAGAGGTTTGAAAAATGTTGGGTTGGTTGTATGTGATGAAGATGTGTAAGAAGTGAAAGGTGTATCGCTCTTTCATTGACAAGAACCATAATGATGGCATAGATAAGACTTTTGCAAACAAAAGCCCCATTCATGCATTACATCGTTAACCATTGGTTTATGTTAGAGAAATAGTCGAGTCACTTGACATTAAGTGAGCTCAAAATCCCTTGAGTATGTTGGGGTAATAGGTATGATTATGTGATATGTCAGGATAACGTAACCCTTTTTTAGTAGGGATAACTTACCCCTTTTATAGGTGACCCTAAAAATGACTACAGGCAAGTCCATGACTTAATAGTTTGTCAGTCCCCCCCCTTTTTTTTATGGCAGATTGATCAATGCGGGAAGTCTACTTAGGGATGTTGTTTTATTATATGGTCATGTGGTGCTATGTATGTATAAAAATTTAGGTATATCCATCCTTCAAGTGAATGGTCTATATTCTATTTGTATGTTTGAATGTCTAGCTATCCTTCAAGGGAGCAGTCTAGTAATTACAATAATTATGCAGCTATCCTTCGAGGGAGCAGTCTACATTTATAGTTTATGACCTTTAGTTAGGAATCTCAGTTTTATGTGTTTTTGTTGACTAAACTTTTAGTCATGGACTGGTCTATAGAGATTTAAGGGTTCCCTTTTATTAGGACAAAGCATTTATATTTGACAAAAGGGTTGACTAATGTTTATAAGGAAAAAGCGTTAATAGGAATAGGAATGACGATGACAGAGGTTGCTCAAGGGATGAGCTCAAGTGAATGATTACTTGATTAATAGTAGAATGGTCGTAGATGTAAGGCATTAAGGGGCTTAGGTTCTAGCCGGCCTTCGAGAGAAGACAGATGATAAGTGCCTGATCCATGCATTATTATGTAAGGTCTGAGCCAATTAGGAGCAAGCTTGCCCCATTTGCTTCTTTCCATATTGGTCATGTGTTGGTCGATGCTTGGTTAGTTGATGTTTGGTCAATGTCATGATAGTTAGTATAAAGTCAAATTCCCCCAGTTGATTTTGTAATAGGGACAATGTTTGACACCCATTGCGGATAATCAATGGGTTGGATAAATGAGATGAAGAGAAGATGATGAAGCTCCTCTTAGACAAGGAGTGCAATGTAAGGATGCATCCTATGAAGCTTTTGCCTAATAGGATTAGTTTGAGAGGGTGGGATCCTGATCTTCTAGGTTGTAGTCTAGAATCTCAGAATCATGGATGGTGATGGAGGCAATAGTGGGTAATGATTTGACAAAAGTAGCCAGTGGTTGGGGGTCTTCAAGTTGGACCTCCACTATTTGTAAAGCTTTGATTAAAGTTTGGTGATGTTGTGGAGAGCTTTGAATGAGGTCATATAATGACATCTTCATATGGGTTTGGTAAAGTTGTTTCACCATGGAGTCACGAAGTGGCTTCAAAGATGTTGGATGGGATGTGCCCAAGATTAAAATCTTGGGTTTTGGTGGTCAAGAAGGCTTGATGAATGGATAAGTCTAAGGAATAGAAACCTTATCTTTCCCTTTATCCTTCATGGTTTGTGACCTAGTGGCCACATTAATGGTGTTGATTTCAAACAAAGGGGGTGAAGGTGGTAGAGGGACCATAGTCTTGTGTTGAGATCCCGATTTAGGTGATGATGTTTGAGAGGCATGGGATGGTGTTGATGGTTTGTTGAAAGGGTGGTCAAGAGGATCCTTAATGGAAAGGGTGTTCTTTTTCAGGTGTTGATGAATGACAACCTTAAGAACGTAGCAACGCTTAGTGTCATGCCCAAGTATGCGATGATACGCACAAAATTTAGTGTCGTCGAACCAAGATGGTTTTGATCTGAGAGTTGATAAGTATGAAGGTGAGGAGGTGTGAGAGAGATGGGATAGTGTCAGTGGTTTGACGAAAAGGTGGTCAAGAGGATCCTTAATGAGAAGGGTGTCATTTTTTAGGTTTTGATGAATGAAAACCTTAAGAGCACAACAATGCTCAGTATCATGCCCAGGTGTGTGATGATACACACAGATTTTAGTGTCATCAAACCAAGATGGTTTTGGTCTGAGAGGTTGGTATGGTTTAATGGGTGGGAGAGTGATGTTAGAAGACTGCAACAATTGAGGTAATAGTGAAGCATAAGACCCCACTAATGGGTATGCACTCTTTGTTGCTGTAGTAGAGGTTGACAACTTCTATTTAGGAGTTGTAGGAGGAGTGTTTCGTACCATCCTTTTGTTTGGCGGTGTGGCCACACGCATAGATGGCACTTTCTTGGTGAGATGTGTTGGATGTTTTGGAGGAGATATATGTTTGATGGGTAAGGGGATTAATGGACGTGATTTATTTTTATTAGGTGTTGGAGTTGGAAGCACTCCTATTAAGGTGGAAGGGTGTGGGCCAAAAATAGAGGATGATGATGATGTTGGGGGAGGAGTTCTTCGGCATGGTTTAGTAGCCTTCTTTAGTTTGGAGTGAGGACCACTATTGTGTGGGGCAAGGTTCAAGTCTACCTTCACTTATGGGTGAGTGAAATTTGATATGGGGCAAACACCGAGAGATTTATCTTGTTTCGGCATGGTGGATGCTTGTGAGGGTTTGGGCAATTATGAGATCAAAAATGTGTCAGACTCAGGCCAAAGGTGAGAAAGAACCATCATCAGATCTTCCTTGACTGAAGTGGGTGAAGTGGCAAGTTCTTCTCTTGGTGGAGAAAGAATTGGAGAATGTGGCTCTTCTAGAGGATAGAGTGCAGGGATGATCATGGTTTTGATGTGTAGTCAAGGAGCGGGGAAAGTATGATCCCCCATTGGTAATAAGAAGGATGAGGGTGAGGCCACCGGCATTGGTGTCGTCAAGGCATCTTCCAACATGGGAGAGTTCGAAGTAGACTCTCCTATGTGTGAAAGAGGGGTTGATGGAGGACTATCCCCCATTGGTAGAGGACAAATAAGAGAGGAAGACTCCTCTAAAGGTCAAAGTAGAGGGATAATGACCTCTTTTACTCATGGTGGAGAGATAAGTTGACAAACCTCTTCAGACTATGGGAGAGGTTGGTCAAGGATAAAAGCAGAAACCATGTTGACTGTGTGTATATTACACTTTTGAAGGTCATCGGGCATAGTCTCAACATTGTTTTGACTTGGGGGATGATTAGGGAATGGTTGCCTAAAGACATCCATGTTTTGGTTAGCCAGCACATTTAGGTTATCCAAAACAAGATCCCCTTTGTCTAGCATGTCTTGGACAATGTTTTTGAAGGTTTTATAATTATCTGTGTCATGACCATTGACATGATGATAATTACAAAAGTCATTTTCCCTATACCATGTAGGGATGGTTTTTGAGGGGTCAAATTGAGGTGGTCAAATTTGAGGAAGATTGAGGACCCCCTATTTGACTAGTTTATCCAACACAGAAGCGTATGATTCTCCTATTGGAGTATATTGACGTTGTACATATCATTATTGGAATTGTTTTTTGATGTATTGTGATGTAGAGGGGTCAATTTGGGTAGTTGTGGTAGATGATGATCTAACGACCATAGCATTTGTCGACCCCTTGGACTTGGAGTTGGAAGAAGAAGGTCTGGAAGATGAAGGGTCATTAGCTTTTGCGTTGGTATTTTTACTACGCAATTTGAAGCTATCCTCTTCGATAGTGTGGAGTTCAAGCTTTCAAGCCATGGTGAAAGCTTCATCAAATGTGCGGAATGTTTGGACACATAAAGTAGATGAGATGTGTTTAGCACATGATCTTGAAAAGAGCTCAATGAGCTCAGGTTGAGGTAATGAAAAGGAGAGTTGGTTGATCAAACCTTTCCAATGGATGACGAAGTCAGCTATTGATTCATCGTCGAATTGTTTAATAGAATATAGGTCTGTGATGGAGACCTTTTTAGTGATGTTGATTGAAAAGTGTCGAGGAATAGTTGAGCTAGTTGAGTGAAGGTAAAAAGAGAGTGACTGGTGATAGAACTATACCAATCAAGGGTGGCACCCAAAAGTGACATGGGAAATGTGTGAAGTAATAATGCATCGTCATGTGCTATAAGGTAGCAAGTGTGTCTAAATGCTCGTAGATGTTGTTGTGAGTCCCCTTTACTCTAAAAGTGAGTAAATTTTAGGAGTTCCCACTGGTTAGGATATGGTTGAATAGGCACTGAAGGGTGAATTGGTTCATTGCAAATTTGTTCATATGAAAGAACATTGCTTGAACCAGAAATGGATGTCTCAAGGTTGGACATCTTATCCATCATCATCTTAATTAGATTGGCTAATGGATTGGCAGGTGGGGCACCCCCTAGATTGTAAGGTACCTGGAAGGTGTTGGGAGGGGTGTATGATGTACTTGGTTGCATTTGTGTAGGTGTAACATATTGGTAGTTTGTCATGGGGATTGATGTTGAGGGCAAGGGGGCTTGTGCTGCAAAGTTAGAGGACACAAATTGACTAGATGCTGCCAAAGGTGGTTGGATGGTATCGACACTAGTAATAGGATAGGTAGTCACTCTTGTATTTATGGGTGTAAGAGTGGGTGAGGTAGAAACAATCAAGTTCTGAAAAGGCATTGAACTTGTTTAAATTGTTTGCGGTTGAGGGGGTATGAAAACCCTGATGGAGGTAGGTCCAAAAATAAAAGGGGAAGCCAAATCTTGAACATTGGCCATTGTTGGGTTAGTGGTTGAGGCAATGGCTTGAGTAGCGGATGTTGTTGATATCATTTCCCCTTCAGTCAAGAAAGTTGGCATCCCATAAATTGGGTTACCTGAAAGATCTCATGTTTGGCTTCTTGCGAGATAGTGTTGGAGAGCCTTGATGTTGTGGTCAAGGAATCTCTCAAAATTTTGATACCCTTTAGGAACAATTGGAGGTTGATTTAGGGTAGGTTGGATAGGAGTACGCTCAGTGTCTGAAGTATACTCCATTAGGGGACTTGGTATGAAGGGTGAAGGTGGAAGTGGTTGTTGCCTTGCATGGTCAACAAGAGTTTTGGCTTGAATACGTGTCAAAACCATTCAAGGCAAAATAGGTTTAGGTTTTAAAAACTATATGTTTCAGTTTTAAAAAACTAAAATGTGTGTTTAATAGCAAGAAAGTCAAGTTTTAAGCTTGTTGTTTTGGAATAAAATTTGTTGACAGTGACCGACGTCAGTGGAAAAACTGATGTCAGTTATAAATGTTGCCGACGTCGGTGAAAAAACCGATGTCGATGAAGATATGTTGCTGACTTTGGTGGAAAAGCCAATGTCAGTGTCTGTGTATTTCCAGAAACTTAGAAAACTAAAAGTTTTTGGAATAAAGGAGAAATTCTAAGGTGTTTTTAGACCTCAAAATAATGTGACCTTACCAGCCCAAAAAACTAAATAAGAACAACAAAATAGATGATAGCAAGCAACCTCTAAATGTTAAATTCCTAAGAATAAATTTTAGAGTCGTGGTGGCTTATGCCTTAGAAGAATACGTTTGGGAATTTGGCTTTTAGAATGGGTCCTAAAGAGAAAGTATAAATCTGGTTTTGGGTTATGTTTTGGTGCTCAAAAATCTATGTTAGGTTCCGTACGTGGCCTGGTGCTAGGGGCTTGCTCCCTTCACTTCACAAACCCAGAGCCGAGCTGGGCCACTTAGCCAATATATACTTAGCCTATAGTTTATACTCTGCCAGAGAACATAGTGGGTCCTCCTCTTGGTGGTGAAATCCAAGTAGGATTGCCAAGAAGGGTAAGGTATCTGCTAGGTGATGAAATCCTAGTCAGGCCTTGTCTCAGGTATGTTTAAATGTTTGATTTGTGAATGTGGTTTGGTTGTGTAACATATGTGCACTAGGATTTATTTATAATGCATTTTAATTACTAAATTAGAGGGCTAAATATGCATTCAAGAAGGAATGAAATGCAATAGTGTTTTTAACCCAAATTGAAATGTTTTGTTCAGATGCAAACAAGTGAGGAAAAGGTTAAAAGTATGAATTTTCACTACTCTAAGATGTAAGGAAATAAGTGACAAGAAGAAAAAGAAAGATGTTCTTTTTAACTTGTGCTAATGGTTTCTTTTTGAAATAAAAAGAAATAGAAGAAGGGTGCAAGAAGAGAATTTTTTTCCTAATGCACCTATATGAAAGTTTTATTTTAGAAGAAATGAACCCAAGGAAAACTCCAGAGTCCCACCAGGCGTGCTAAAATGTTTCTCTACATTTTTGCTTTTTACATTCATAGGAAGAAGAAACTAAAAGTTAAGGGTCAGGGGTTAGATGATACTCGAATTAAGTTGCACACCATATCCAAGCATTGTAGGAGCTCCTCTTTGTCTATGGAGGAAAACACCTTTAGATAAGAATAAGACTTAAACAAAAAGAATGTTAGACAAATATATGGTGGACTATCAAGCACACGCTCGGTCCTGGAAGTGTAAAACTCCATGAGGGATGACAGTCCACTATTTAAGACAAAGAGTGTCATATGAAAAGAAATGGTGAAAGACTAAGAAAGAGAAATAAAGATAATGCATACCTATTCTCTACAGTCAGTCTATCACAATTGCTGATGACGGTAGTCCTGCCAGCATTGGTTGATCAATATGTCGATGTCGATTATATTATCGATGTCAATTGGGGTTGTGGTCGATGTCAGTCAAGGCAATGGGCCTTGGACAGGTTTTAGGTTATGTCTGTGGTTGACAAAGGAGTCTAGAAGGAGTTTGGTTTGTTTAAGGGTTTGTGCAGGGTTGCAAGAGAGTGAATAGGCTCTGAGAAGGGGCAAAGGCAAAGGGTTGGTATGTAAATAGATAAGAATAAGAGGAAGGCTCTTCAGCCTCTCCAAGAAGAAAGTTGGGTCAGGTTGATAGTATTCAAAAATAGTAAATAGAAATTAATTACTAATGTATTCTAAATACTGAAATGAAATAGAAGAATACTTAGCTCTGATAGAAGAACCAAGGGTGTTAGAACGTGTATTCCTATTGTAGCTGATGTCAAAGTCCTGTGCAATGTTCACATCCAGTCTGGAGTTACTTGTGTAGATTTTGTAACCAGGTGAGTGTTAGTCAAAGTGTCATTGATGTCTCAGAGTCCAAGAGAGAGAGCAAGAGAGAGAGACTAGAGATTCTAGATTAGAGTCCCAGATCAAGGTTAGAACTTGGTTTAAGAAATCGATGTCAGTGATCCCATCAGCGTCAGTCAACAGTTGACCAATGTCGGTGGATAGAGAATGGGTAAAAGGCCTATTTTTAGCCCTTTACTCATTCTCCATCTGCCAAGTGCATTTGCCATTGGAGAATGGTTGAAGGATGGGGTTATTATGCATGAGAGTTAGTTAGGTGGTTGGAATGGGTCTTAGGTAGTTATGATATGAAAGACTTAGTCTTGGGGTGAGTTATGGGGTAGGAAATGGTCTTAGTGGTGAGGTGTCCAAGGTGAGGTGTCCTAGGTGAGGTGTCGAGGTGATGTCATTAATTTAAAATAAATGGTTTATTTTAAATTAATAAGTGTGTAAGAGACCAAGGGGAGTCAACACAATTTTGGTGTCTACACTAACCTTATGTTGATGACCCAAACCTTATATCTTTCCTATAAGGCTTAAATCTTCTACCTTTACAAGTTTTAAATTTATACCTATTTTCAAATTCCCTTGACACTAGTGACCCAGACAGATACCTTCATTAATATTAGTCGATGCAAGTGTCTAGTGCCCTAAAGTCATCCAATTTTCAAATGAAACATATCCTAATGGTTGGCCTAAGTTATTTAATATGAGTTACTTCTCCAAAAGTATTGATATACATAAAATATCAACCCTCATTTATTCCTCACCTAGCATATACCAAGGCAACTTATCAAAACCATTCAATCAAACACTTGTGAAATAAAGCTTTCTTATTTTCTCCTATTTTCATATTAATCATAGGAACTATTTATGTGAGTTTTATGTACACTATAGAAGGTTCTAATGAGGTATCCTATAATTTTTTAGGATCTTTATGGAATAAGGTTACAATCTAGGGCATGAGTTGCAGGTATGTGACTAAAATAACTAGGTGATAGAATAATAGTTTGAGCTTATAGTCTATTTAACCAAGTTTTATGGATGAATGCATATAATATAATAGATAGTAATCACTAGGAAATTTGGATGGGTGGATAATTATTATATTATGGGTGGATATTAAATAAAATCAAAAAGGGAAGAAGGGTAAGGTAGAAAAGAAAGATTTTTGTTCTTGAAAGGTGACTTCTAAGACTATTTATTTGGTGGATAAGTATTTTTAGGACCAGTGTTTACCAACTGTAGCTATTTCACACTTAATAACAAGCATGATTAGTAGTCTAGGATAATAAATATAGGATGTTCACTGATATCAACTAAAGGTTACTCTCCTTAAGGCTATTTTTTCACACCCTTGTCTAAGAGATTATAGTTCAGACCAAAAATTTGTTTAGGGTAGTTTTGACTCATGACTAGATGACTATACCATAAGAGATACCTTTTCACACCTTGGATTATCAATTCAACCTTTACCAACCCTTCAAACCAATGAAATACACCAAACCTCAATTTTTATTTCACATCTAAGATCAATAATCATTAATTTAAATAATTATATTCATCTGTAACATTAATAAACTTAAGAATTATTTAATTAATACATACAAAAAACTTTAAACTTCATTAACACAGAGAAGGAAGATGAAAATAACAAACACATTTTCATGACAATCAATATCTTGATCTCTTCCTATATATTGATCCAAAACTTTGATCCTTTGAAAAATATGGTTTTACATGTATATAAACTTAAGGAAGGGGTAGCCTCATCCTCCAAGTTTAGAAAATTTTCCTTATACCTTGAAATACTAGATCATAAGTCCTAGTTGCATGTTATAATTTATAGATACCTTAGAGATGCAATGTGTGCATGTTGTAAAAAATAATTTATTTAATTATAACATGGATGTAATAAAACTTAAATAATTATTTGTAATCATTACATTCAAAATTTTACAAAAAATAGCCTTTGAATTTAGGCTAAATTGGCTCCTAGTTAACATTTTTCAAAACTATTATTAGAACTACAATTATGCTTGTTATTATAAACATGGTAACTAGAGATGTACTTGGTGATGTAGTAATTATTTAGACTAGAGTTACAGTTGGATATGAACTTTGAGGTGGAATTGATGTAGTTTTTGAACCAAAAGGGGTTGAAGTTGAGGGTGGTGTTATAATTGACATTGTAGGTGGGGTTTGAGGGGAAAAACTAATAGGTGTTGTTGACATTGCTTTCTTCCTTGCATCTAACTCTTGATAATATTTGTATACATTAGCATTCTACATGTGAATTAAGTTAATATCAAGAAGATGAGGTTTGGTTACCCTAATTATTTATTCCATTAGCCTTGTATACTCTATCTTGGTGGCTTAGAATCCAACCAAGAAGACTTCTACCTCTATTGCCTTCTTCCTTATTGTTCTCAGCTTTGCTTCAATGTCTTCTAGATTCAGTAATTGTAAAATATATTTGAAACCATTTAAGACTTATTGAATAATTTGATAAAAATTGGTCTAAGCTACTAGCTTTCTTATGTTATCCCGAAATCCTTTTAATTCAAGTTCACCTAAAATTTGTGTTGGTTGCTTTTCATATTCTATAAGCTTATTCACCAAAGCTTTGGAAGCAAACGCCCAATCTTGGGCCTCTTTAATTTTAATGATTTCTAAATTCAATGCATTAGCTATCTCTAGAGGGGTCATCAGATCTAGGTGGATGAATGCTTTATTAGGGTGTATAATACCAATAAATTCAATTTATTTTCATCTACTCTAAGAAGCTTAAATAATTTTTTTATTTAATTTACATACGAAGCCAATTAGAATCTCAAAGAATGAATTGTATCCAAAATTTCATATAACCTAAGTGTTGCATTTTGTACATCCTGTTCTATACCAAATGGAACTCGTATCACCTACTACTGATCTTTGAGAGTTTCCAACTCTCATTCCAATTCCTTTTTTCCCATCTTTATTCCCTCATGGATGGCCAATATTGCTTTGATATGGGTCTCCATATAGGACTTGAGGTCCTCAATGTATGGGGACTAACGCTTCTTCTTGTCCTATCTCTTTGAAAGAGAGTAAAGTTCTTTTCTTTCCTCCAAAATCAACCCTCAACCACTGCTATCCTCAATCTTTCTTTTGTTGAACCTCTACATTGAGGCTATGGCTTTGTCAAAAAATGAGATTATAGTGAGAAGCTCGGTGATATTGAGATCGGTACTATTATAATATAATGCTCTTAAATTCTTAGCCTAATTTGGAAGAGTGAGCTTTAAAGGATCTGATAATTGAGATTCTATTTGCACATGTTCTTTAGGTTTAATTTTAGGCTCACAATAAGGTTTGGGAATTAAGGGCCAAATTATTTTGGACCAGTCTATGTTCCCAAATTATGGCATGGGGTGAAAAACATAGATTGGTTTCTTTTATAGGGCCCTTTTAGTTGTTATTTTTATTGTGGTCTAAATTAGCCTTGAAGAAGGTAGTGGTGAACCCAATTTGGAGGAGGAGGTAGTTATTTGAGTGATGGGTTAACTAATTGTTATGGCGATAGAAGTGGAGACTACAAGAATGAGAGTAGAGGTGGATGGGATGTAAAGGACTATGGTTGAATGGTTGGATATCTAAGGAATGGATACTGTAATGGTAGAGACTAAAGGGGCAATTATTAAAAAAGTATAAGTGGAAATTAAAAGAGTAGAGGTGGGTTACATGAAAATAAGACCAATAGAGGGTGATTGCATAGGAATGAAAGTGGAAATAACTAGAAAAGGTATGGTAGAAGTGACCAATAATGACATTAGAGGAAAAAGGTGTAAGAGGGTAGTGGAGAGAGCATCCTTACCAGATTGATCACCTCTAACATGTTCCTTTTATTTTAGTTCTTGAAAGTTCAAGACATTAGCTTATTGTAGCTCTTCATCATTCACCTTTTGACTTGTCTTGCCTTCAACTTAAGGTTGTGATTCTCTAATAATTACTTATATGGATGGGGTATGAGGTCTCTCCCCCCTTGGTTTCCTTTGATAGCATAGTGTCATTTTATTATATTTTGAAACATTCACTTATTGGGTAAGAATCAGAAGAGTCATACTAGATGTTAAGGCTCTTAGAGCCACCATAATAGGTGTCATTTATTCCTCATCAAAATAATTCAAGAAAATAAACTCCACCTCTTCCCTAATATTGATTTCCTTTTATTGTGTTACCTCCTCTACTAGTTATTATTTAACTCTCCTTAGTTCAATAATATATGCTTAAACTGGAGGAGTATATTCCTCTTCTTTTAGTTTAGCAATGGGTATCTCTTCTAGCTATTGTGGTTGTTCATATTCTCCATCCACTAATGGATGTTATGGATCTTGACCTTGGTCTACTAGCTATTGGTAAGTATTACCACTCTAGAAGTCACATTATCTCCATCCCCCTGGTGGTGGGATTCTAAATTTATATTTTTTGAGTGTAAGGGAAGGGTCAGCTTGTATCACTCTTAATAATTCTTCACTTAATCCCTCTACCACTATTATTTCCTTTACATCCTCATCATCCTTGGTGTTAAGGAATAAGAAGTCATGGTTAAATGGATCATGTTTGTATGGGATGTCAAGGCTATGAATATTATGTTGTACTCTCCCATAGGGGTCCTAATCCTTATCAGGTAGTGTGGCCAATTCATAAGCTCTTCTTGCATTCATATCTTCCCTAAAATGCCTCTTGATTGTATACTATATCCTCCTAATAGTGATATGGGATCCATGGAAAGTGCCTTTCTTATTCTTTATTAGATATTCATCTACACCATTCCATATTTTGAATACAATATCTTGTTTAACCACTTTTTTAAGAACAAACTTGGGAAGCTGAAGAGGGTCCACCCTATGACCAACAACCATGATGATTGTACAATCGGTGTAGAGCCAACAGTCACCAAAATTGGTGAGTGTTTTGGCAATACTAGGTAAAATCCTAGCCAAAGGGTGGCCATGAATAGCCATCCAAACCTAAAGGTAGAGGTCCTCAACAATTTTAGAAATGTTCCTTACATAGGTGTATATGTAAATGAAAGAATAAAATTTACATACTTTATTCTTGATAAAATTAGGGTTGGGACTCCATAAAACCCCATTATGCCTATAAATTATTCCCATGACTATATCTAATAGCTATGACATCATATAAAAATTTCCCCTTGGGTCCTCTTGTCCTTACATAATATTTTTTCATATATATGGGCACTTATGACCTCCTCTAATGTATAGATGCACTCTGAAGTAATGAGCAGGTCCAATAGGGGTACCCATTCTAGATGAAGAAATTGGATGCTTAAGTGGTTAAAGAGTCAATTTAGTAATGTCATGCCTATGTGAATCCCCATTCTAAATTAGGTGATAGGGATGGGATTCTTAGTATAATTTTTAATGTGAATATGTCTCCTAAGAGAAGCCACTTCCATACTATTCACTCCACATTGTTGCTTTTCTTCCAAGTGACTACAATATGTAAGTCAAATATAACATATGGGATAGGGAGACTTAAATACATCATGAATTTTTCTTTAGAGATGTATGCCATAACTATGTTATTATTGATGTAGTGTAGATAACCACTATCTAAAATTCTACCTTTGAATAATAGGCCTTGTGATAAGTCTATACATGACATGACTTCTGATTTGGCAGTTACATAGTGAAGGGCCTAGCATTTGAAAGGGAAAAGGTCTATTGTAAGTTATTTCTCCTTGACTGAGATGTCCTCTTCTAATGTGAATGAATCAATGCTCTCTATGACATTTCATAGAGTCAAGTGATTGGCATGACAACCATCAAACATAATTGCATCAAAAACCATGTTTAAGTATATAGTGTAGTCCTTGATGGAAAACCTAGATGGTACTGAGGCTCCCTTGTATGACCCAGATGAAGATTACATTTTTGTTAATAGATGATAGTATAATTTAAGATTTAAAAAATAGTAGCGTAAGAACTAAATTATGCAAGTTTTAAGTTAATCTAGATATAGCTAGTGCTTTTGAGATTGTAGAAGGCTATATTCACTTGAGCTCTTGAAAATCAAATGAGGTGAACTCAGTTTGGGAGATTGATGTTATAGATTTATACATTCATTCCATTTCATGCATCATTAATCACCAACATATATGAGCTCATCACTCTCATTTAATTTAAACTTGACTACATATTCCTAGTGTACATGTCATGTAAGATGCTTGTTCATTCAGCATGTTAGGTGTTACTTTTTCCTTTTGAAATTTATCATTATATGGTTTAGTTGGGGGAGTTGAGTTTTAACTTCAAGCCTAATAGTATGATATGGTGAGGCCAATATTCCTCATAGAATACCCCAAAAAGTAAGATGATCTTTGAAGAGATTATTTAAATAAAAATATCCAAAATTCATCAAAGGAAAAGTTCTCAAAGACTAAGTAATCTTCAAAAATATTCTCACTCGGGAGGAAGTCACCACAGAGAGAAGCATTAAAAAAACATTTAGAATGAAAGCTACTAAAGAGAAAGTATTCAAAGAACCAAAACCTTTTGAAGACCAAAGTTTTTGAAGACCAAAAAACCTTCTGAATGAATGTTGCCAAAAAGAAAGTTTCTGACTGGAACAAATGATCCAAAGAAAAGTCCCTAAAATAAAGTTCCCAAAGAAAATTCTTTGAATACTAAGTTTTTGAAGACAAATTTTCTGAAGACTAAGTTTTACAAATAAATTTGTTGAAGGCTTAGTTATTGAATAGAAAGTTGCCGACCAAAACAAATGATCCAAAGAAAAGTTCTTGAATGAAAGTTCCTAAAGAAAAGCCAATTTGAATACCTATCATACATAGTAATTCTTCCAAAATTTCCATTAATATATTAGTTTAAATAATTCATTTTTAAATGGAAAATAGGTGAATAAAAATAGACTTAATGTCCAAAATGTAAATCTCCTTCAAATAATAAGACACATACATAACCAAATAATATATACATCCTCTAAAAAATAAAGGAGGTCCCCACTTTTAAAAAAAAATATACAAGGTGGGGTGTGTTGAATACAACAAATTATGATTTGCAGGGGTGAATAATCTTGGGTTTTCAATAACCTATAATCCATAGATTTTCAATCTTAATATCAACCATAAGCCTTACTAAAGGAAATGATTAAATCAGACATGAAAATAAACTCTTAATAATTCCATGCAACATACTAATTTCATTTATACCTTGAACCTGTGAGAAAGTGATGTCTTTTATTTCTTGTCAAAGGGTTTTAGGAAAATACATGGGGTGAGTTGTAGGTTTCATTCTAAATGATAATTATCTGCATAAACATTGGGGAGCTCAAGCATTTCTCTACTTTTAGCCAGGCATCCATAGCCCTGATAGAGATACCTTTGATCACCTCTTCTCTCTTTATTCATAGTTTTCATGATTCATGATACATTGATCTTTTTTCATCATGTGGGATTCTAATACCCTTTTATTTCCTTTTGGACTTTTGGATTATGCCTCTTATTTTTATTTTTTTCTTTGTGAATGAAAGAGGGAAAAAGGAAACCACCATGGACTGGTCTTAGTAAAATTTTGGGTAATCAAAATATCCCATTCAACTTTTACCCATGTCAATGGTTATTACCTCAAACACATATTAGAATTTTATGTGCATTTGACTCAAGGGGATAAGGAAAGATTTTTAAATTTGCAAAAAATTATGGGAGCAACTTTTACATACCTTATGGAATCATTAGTCTTGGGACATAGTCATGGTTATCTCTATCATTAGTTTCTTGGATTAAGAATTTTGAACTACTGGATGCAAAACCTATCAATTCAAATTAGATTCAAAACACCCAAACTATCAATTTATTATACCAATATAGATCAACTTCAACTTAGAATTAAAAAAACTACCCTAGAAAATAAGAAAATTATCTAAATCAAATACACCTGACTAAGTAACACAAAATAACAAAAGCAAAAATGGACAATATAGAAAACACAAATTACTCTAATGAAAGAAAATAACTACAAGCATGAAGCTAATTAATAAATAAAATCTAACCTACTCCTACCTCTACCATAAAATATATCATTACTTAGAGACCTTTTTAGATGGAGAATCCATGAAGTAATGCTTCAAAAACTATCCATTAATTGGATATGTCAAATTATTACTCTGAAGATATTTTAAATAGAATGCATTATTACCTAAGATCTTAGATATTTGATATGAACCTATCCACAATGGTAAAAACTTGTCATCATTCCTTTTTTCCTCATGGGCTTTGTCCCATAGCTATATTAAGTCATAGATCTTGAATGCTTTAAATTTCACTCTCTTATCAAACTATCTCGTGACCATGTCCTAATGTTTATTGACGTTTTGCAATGTTTCATTCTTAGAGTATTCCATTTTGATGATATCCAACAATTTGGACTTTGTTTTTTCATTGGGATCCATGTATTCTTGCATAAATTGATATGTTGGTAGCTTCAACATGATTAGGAACACTGGCTATTTCTCATAAACTATTAGATATGGTGAGGCTTTAATGGCTTATTTATATTGAGTCTAGTCTACCTAGAGTGCATATTTTAGTAAGAGATGCCACTCTCTCAATTTATCTATAAATGACTTATTTGCAGTGTTTATGAGGTTCTTGTTGGTTGATTCAGCCAATTCATTCCCTTGAGGGTAGTGATTGAAAGATGATTTGATTGTAATATGATTATCATGGGCTTATTCGATGAACTTGGCTGATTCAAATGTTGGCATGTTGTCATAAATCAAAGAGATAGGTGTGTTAAACTTGGTTGTTATATGCTCTTTAAGGAAATTGATCACATCTTGGGCTCTTTATTTCTTAGTGGTTGTTGCCTCAGTCCATTTAGTGCAATAATATAAAGTAGTGAGCACAAATTTGTGCCTAGCTAAGGAATTTTGGTTTATAACACCAATGAAAACCAAACCCCATTAGGAAAATGACCTACCTTCAATCATAGGTTATAGTGGAATTATTGCATTTACCTCTCTTTTTTCTAAGACTTGGAATTTATGGCATGTCCTAACATGGAAGTGAACATCCTTAAATATTTTTGGCCAATAATAACCCATTCTAAGTATTTTATGGGTTGTAGTATTTCTTGATGGATGGACACTACCAATATTTTAATGCAAATTTTCTAGGATCTCCTAAGCTTCTTCAGATGACACACATATTAATAGATGCCTTCACAGTTCTTCCTATAGAGGATTCCTTTCATAATCATATAATGAGTAACTTTGAGTTATAAGTCTCTTTTTTCTCTCTTTAGTTCCTAAGGGCATGTTTAAGTGAGTAATAACTAAATAATCCCTGAATACAAATCCTCTTAAGAAACCTATGTTTGGTATACCTTTTTGATGGTGATGCATAGGTTTAGCTCAGTCATCAACTGAACAATACCTTGTCCTCTAATGATCCTAGTAGGTTTAATTTCAATATCAAAATCCTTAAACTTTTCCATCCATTTACCTCTACATTATCCCAATTCATTCTATGCCAGTGTAAGCTTGATAGTAGGATTTGGTACTATAGTGATGATCTTGTTTTGAAGGATGTAGTGCCTAAAATTCTTAACTAATTTAACAAGAGTTAAAATCTACTTGTTAATTAAGGAGTATCTAAGCTCTAACTATTTCAAGCTAGTGCTCATGAACATGATAGGATGCTCACTTTATTCCCTTTTTATGCAAGTACAACAATAATAATATGTTCTAAGGTGAATGAGTACAAAAAAAAGTCTTTAGTAAAATCTAGGTGTACCAACATTAAGGCTTGAAAAATAGCCTTCTTTATGTCTTGTAAAGACTTATTAACTTTAGGTGTCCACTCAACTTTGGAATTGTACTTTATAATTACATTTAGGGGCCTGATAATCTCTAAAACCCTAATATAAATTTCTTTATGAAATATTTTTTTCCAAAGGACTTGAGCTCTTTTTTGCTATTTAGAAACATTATTTTTTAAATCCCTTAAATCCTATCTAGGTCAATGGTGATCCCATATTTAATAATAATGTGTCCTAGAATCTTGCCTTTAGTAACACCAAATATACTCTTCTTGGGGTACAATTATACACCAAACTTCCTGCACCTTTAAAAAATGGACTGAAGGTGGTCGATATGATCAGTTCTATTTTTAGAAAAAATAGTGAGATTGTCCATGTATATGACTATGCACTTTCCTATCATTAATTGGAATACATGTTCTATTTCTCTTTGAAAATTAGTTCCAGCATTGATCAGCCTAAATGGCATTCATTTGTATGCATATATTCCCCATTTCATAGTAAATGTCAATTTAATCTTATCCTTCGATTTGACTATCACTTGATTATAGCCTTAAAATACATCTAAGAATTACATCATTTTAGACTCACTAACCATTTGTATTACCTCACCTAAGGAGGGCAAAGGATAATTATCCTTTGTAGAAGCTTTATTCAGATTCCTAAATTTGACACAGTCTAATTTTGCCACTCTTTTTCCTAATCAGAACTAGATTGGCCACCTAAGTTGAATGCCTAATAGGAAAAACTATCCTAACACTTAACATCTTCTCTACTTCTTTCTAGATTAATAATTAAAATATAAGATTAACTAGCCTTTGCCTTTGTTTAAATGATTTATGATCTGAATTGAGTGGAATTTTATGGATGATGATTTTAGGATTGAATGTATTTAAGTCATCATAGGTCCATGTAATTACATATTTATACTTGATAATTAGTTCTTTAAGCCTCTACCTTTCATTTAGTCTGTAGATTAAGCCAATATTAATGAACTACACATTTCTCTCATCAGCTACACTTTTTTAGCTAAATTTTGATTCATTAACCTTGAGTTGCTTTTGTAATTATGCTTGAGGATATGTATCAAAGGTCTTTTCCAAGGTTACCATACCTGATGGGAGATGATTCTACTTTATTTGGATAACACCTTCTTCATCTAATTTTTCATGGCATGTATGGCTTCTTTCCTCATCATCAATTATCTGAGATTTGAATTGTCCTAACTTTGTCAAAAATTAAATGATCTATTGGTCATCATTGAACACTTGAAAATTTTCAACATTGTCTAGTACTGAAGGATAGGGTACTAATTCAATGGAGAAATTTTGCACTTTTGAATCTTGTAAGGGTGTTAAATTTGTTTTTGAATCAACCAGTGAATTGACAACTTGGTTTTATTCTCTTAGGATAGCTAATATGTTAAAAGCTTCAAATGATTCAATCAAATTCTAGGCTTTATGCTTGTATTTTTTAAAATATGATAATTTGAATTGATATTTATTTTTGACCTAGTTAATCACAATTTTATATTCTCCATATACTATTAGTACTTTGACATTATTCTTGAGAGCAAACTTTAATCCCAAAATCAGGGCCTCGTACTCTAATCTATTGTTGGTGTATGGGAATTGGAGCTTGTATACTACTAAAAATTTCTTTCCTCATAGATCAACCAAATTGATATCAATACCTGATCCTTGTTTATATTTTTCTCCATAAAAATTGAGGGTCCATAATTGGGAAGGGCCCTAAATCCTTTCCTTCACTTCATGTCTCATAGTAAATGTATAAATTCTAAGACTAGGAGACTTATAACTTCTTCATTGGTAGTGTTGTACTCTATAATAGGATGTTTCATCCTTGGATCTTGATTGATTCCAATCTAGTTATAAAATCCTCTCTAGGGTAGATGAATATGCAAAAATTCCATGGAAAGATATCCATTTAACATTTTTTACCAATATCTATTCAATAATAATTCACATCCTTTAGGAATATCCACTACCAAGATGTTGATAGTCATCTATACTCCAAGTTTTGAAGCAACCTAAATTCTTATGTCATTAACTTATCCCAAAACATGCACTACTATCTTATCCAAATGTGACATAGTCCTCTTGGATGGATTCAAGGTCAAACCAAGCTCCTTATAGATGAAATTTAGCATTACTATTGTTGAAGCTCTATAATCTACTAGATAATTATGTATAATCTTTCCAAATGTCTGAATGGTCAACAAGAAAGGGGGAACCTTAGGATTTATTTTGTATATAATGTTTGTGTTGGCTATCTTGGAATTTTATGCAATAAAATTACCTATGATGGACTTCTATAAGATCTTCTACTTTATGATTTATTCTAGTTCATGAAGAGTGATATTGGCCTTAATTTTCTTCTTATCCACAATAATATTGTATCCTCCTTTAATTTAATCCTCTCTATGTTGAGGTTGATCATTCCCTTGTCGAGGGAGGAGGATTATTATCATCTTTAGGATTTAGAGGAATAATTTTATTAATGGGAGGAGTATAAGTGGTGACTACCTATTTTTTAGGTTATAATTGTTCTTGTTGAACTATTGGAACACTTTCACTTCATCAAAATTATCCTCTAGAATATTATCATCTTCATTGGGAAGGAAGACTCATAGGTTTCAAGGACCATAAATGAACTTGAAGGGCTAGATTCATGAGGGAGATCTATAGGATTCATCATTTAATCTTGTCTAATAATTTCTCTCTAAAATGTTTCAAAGGTTGCACAAAAATCTATAGAGTCCAATTCTACATGATGTGATGTGTTGTGAACCTTATACCAATTGGGAAAATTTGTCTCCATGATATTGATTTATGGTAGCTTATTAGATTTTTGTTGTTATGCATTATTGATGGGCTTGTTGAAAGGCCTATTTTACTTGGAAATCCATAATTCTAATTTTAATTATGATTAGTATTATTAACCATCCATTTTTTCATATTTAAGAAATCATTGCTTAGCTTTTGGACTATTCTTTGTATAGAATATAATACATATTTGTTAGAGTCATAACCTTGATTGATTGCTATGTTGGTGTGAGCCAAATGTTGATGCTACTAGTGTCCATTCTTTTATATCTATTTTTTCAATAAATCATAATTCTAATTTTTTGTTGCTGCATTATAAGAGGTAGAGTGTACAATTGATTTTGGTTAAATGAATGGGTGCTTTGATTAGCATGTGGAATTGTATTCAAATATGGGAGTTAGTTATTGAATGTTTTCCCCCTTGAATTATGAGGGTTAATCTTTGGATTAAGTTGATTTTAGATATTAATAGCTTCTTATAATGTTAAAGCTAAAGTATTAGTGGTGGTAGATCTTTAAAATAACATTGTAGTAATGGGATATAAGGTGTTCTTGTATATCTTAAGCATGAAACTGACATTTGGATTATACACGGCATTCAATCAAGGGTACATATTCCATAATATTTCATTAAAGGCCTAGATTGACTCACTAGTTTCCCTCTTCATGATGATGAAAAGCTGGTATACTAAACTTTGATTAGTCACTTGTTCAAATTATGAAAGGAACATATTTTGACACTCATTCCATGAGGTAATATAATTTTCTTACAAATTAAGAAACCAATCATAAGAATAATCTTGTAGAGTAAATGGAAAAATCTTGTATGCAACATTGTCATGGATGACATTCATTAACCTTTGCACATCCTTGAAATATTTGATGTGTTCTTCTATCCTCCTATTTGAGGAAAAGAAGGTAGGCAAATACTTTTTCATATTTCTTGGAAAATCTTGTTGGTCTCCATGGATAGTAATAGTGGATCCAAGTAACCAAAGTTAAACCATAGGAGGATTGATAAGTGGGATGTTTATTATAGGGGAAGGTGTCCTAACTCAATGTATCCTAGGGATGACAAGTATGGGTATAGACCTCCTAAGATTTGATAATGGTAAAATCAAAAGGATAACTTGGGATCTAGACCTTCTTAATCTCCTAGGTGTCTCTAATGCAACTCTACATAGTGACTAATCTCTATTATTAGGAAAAGACATAAGTGTGCCCTCCTTCTAGTGCCAACTTTTTGGTTTTATTGATGTGGGTATTATGCACACAATAGAAGGTTAATATATGGTAGCCTCTATTATTTTGGGATAGATATAGAATAAGGTCCCACTTTTGGGCATGATTTTTAGGTATGTGGTTGAAACAACTAGGTGATGGAATAACAGGTTGATCTTACAGGTCATTTAATCATTTTTTATGGATGGATGCATGGAATCTAATAGATAGTAATCACTAGGAAAGTTGGATGGTGGAGAATTATTATAAAGTTGATATATCTCAAATAAACCCAAAAATGGAAGAAGCACAAGGAAAAAAAGAAAGCTCTACATTCCTAAAAGGTGACTTCTTAGATTGTTTCTTTATTGGACAGGTATTTCCAAGACTAGTTTTTTCCATTTATAACTATTACACACCCATGAACAAGCATGGTTATAAATTTAGGATAAAAAATATAGGGTGCTCAATGATCTCAACTTAAGGTTGGTCTCCTTAGAGTTATTGTTGCAAACCCTTATCTAAGAGATTACAATTTGAACCAAAAAGTTGTCTAAGGTAGTTATGACTCATGCCTACATGACTATACTAAAAGAGATACCTCTACACACCTTTGATTATCAATTAAACCTTTACTAACCATTTAAACCAATGAAATCCACCAACCCTTAATTTCTATTGGACATCTAAGATCAATATTCATTAATTGAAATAATCAAATTCATCAATAACATTAGCACACTTCAAAATTATTGAATTAATATGGATAAAGAAACTTTAAAATTCATTAACATAGAGAAAGAAGAAGAAAATGAAAACCACAATTACATTAAAATCAATCTCTTGATATCTTCCTATATATTGATTTTATAGACACTAAAAAAATGCACATTATGGTTCTAAGTGTTGAAACACCCTTAGACCCCCTAGGGACTAACCCTAACCTTTTAGTTGCAAACCAAACCTAACTCAAGTCATAATTGACCTACTAGATAACCACCTTTTGAACCCAAACTTTGAATTTTACCCTCAATCGTCGATGATCAACCTAACCATTGATGGTTAGGCCTAACCACCGATGGTCAAGTTTTCACTGCTTGAACCACTAAACTACCACATCACTCTGACTTGTTTTTTTATATTTAGCTCATCTAATTCAAGTGTGAACCCATGCATATGAGAGATAAATTTATAAAAAAAATTAAACCTCTTGTTAACGTATTATCTCACCTATCCTTCCTTTCTATAAAGAGAGAGGATAAGAGGGTGAATCAGGGTCTAGAACCAAATGATCATCATCTAGAGCCAGAGCTTATTGCATTAGTTTTTTCTTTTGTAGGTGTTCTTCCAATAAACTAGTTAGTGCAATAGATATCCAAAGTAATACCATCCATTGGCCAATAGCCAAGTACCATTACTCTATTGATATTACCCTAGGCTCCATCAATGAGTTTATCATCCAATCACCTCAACCATTCATCAAGTTAATAACCAAAAAGCTAAGTATCTATTTTCAATCATTTAGTTACTTTGTTTCTATTTCATAATCAACCCAACTTAAACCCATCTCTTAGAATTAAATTTTGTGACCTCATCCAAATCACCTTTTTTTACCAAATCCAACCCACAGTAATAATCAATGGTCTGTACTAACCATCAATGGTTACCTCAACCACCAATGGTTACCCTAACCATCAATGGTCACCCCAACCACTGATGATCGCTATGTGACAAAATAATAGTAAGTTATTTTCACCAATCATACCTCAACCAAAACCAATTTTCTTTCAAACCCTCAGCCTGATCACATAGCCTTATCCTATTTTTTGAACCATACTTGACCTATTTAGCATTAGTATTGGCCTACTTATTGCTACAATTAGTCGATTTCGACTATTATTTTATCAAAAACTTTTTGTATTTGATTTTAGTATCTTATTTATTCAAGTAATTTATCTTTTATAACTTGATTGTTTAAACTTGTGGATTGATAAACTCCAAAGAAGCTCGTGCTTCTTAGATCTAGCTTGTTGAGCAATCCACCTAACTATCTAACTAACCAATCATTTCTTTGAGTGATTTCTTATCTACAGGTCATTCTTCCCAAGCTAAAGAGGATTATCTACAACCATTTGGGTCAAATGTGTGCACAACATATCAAGTTTTTCTACCATACCCTTCTCAATTCTATTTTCTCTTCCTTCCAAAGAACATAAGAAAAATTTATTTGAAATATTTTGGCATACCCAGTGGGACCCTTGAGTCTTTTTTTGGGTTCATAGTTACATCTAGGTGCTTTATTATTCTTATCTCTCTAATAATACAACAAAATAAAAGTTTATTTGGGCTTAAAAATGACTACATCCATTGTTTGCTTGCTTATTTTAGCTCACATAGCTTAATTAAAGCAAAGTAATCAACTATAGTTTCACTCCTGTCATACACACAAGACCAAACCACCTACTTATAAATAAGCATAAAATATTGACATAAATACCAATTGGGATTTCATTACCTATTAGTGACCTTTCTTGGCTATCTTACTTGGATTTCAACACCAAGGGGAGATCTAACTTAGCTCTCTGGTTGAGTATAATCTCTGGTAATCAATATATCTTGGCTAAGCACTTGACACCCTTATCGTTGTGATGTGTAAATAGAGGGGGTAGGCCCCAATATCAAGCCACATACTGATTTCCAATATAGATCCCTTTGATAACTTACAGCACAACCTAAAACCAACCATAGACTTATTTTATAGTACTCTCTTTTCAATCCAAGTTCAGTCACACAATTATTAAAGCTTAAGGCATAAGCCACAAGAGAGACTAAAAATAATCTTAGGACTTAACATGCTCTAGTGTGTGTTTTTTTCCTTGACTTTTCTTATCTTCTCTTTCTTTGAGTTTTGAGATTGTTTGTATTTTCCTCCTCTCTTGATCATCATGTTTTTTGACTAGGCAACAACTAAGAAACCAAGAAAATCAAGATCCACATCCTAATCATCCATCTTCCTCTTCTCCTTCATCCATAGAGTATATCTCATATGTAGAGATTTATCCTCATCCTTCTAAGAGCCCTATCATCCCTCGAACAATTGTCCAAGGTGATGTGGACGTTACCACCTTTTTAGAAAACAACCCCATAGCCCTTCAGAATTACCTTAACACCATATCCCACCCTACCCCTACTTTGGTTCCACCTATTAACCCATATTATGGCATGTCATCTCACCTTATGGGTGATACTTATGTTTCCACCATCTCTACCCAACCTCTAGTCACTTAGGCATCATCCTCTACTCGTAACCCCACTGATACCACCATTTAGAACCAACCCAATCAACCAAGAAACACCTAAACACCTTATTCCCCAACTAATAACCCTCTTAGCATAAGATTAACCCAACCTTTAGGCATTGTTATTTCCCTTAATATAAGAGTGCCCTCTGCTAGTGTCATCACCATTCCTCTCACTTCTAACTTACCTACCTTTACTATGTTTCATAACTTGGTAGTTCCCATACCTTCCACCCTTCCACCCATCAGTACAAAAGTGAACACCTACCCTTTATCTACTAACCCAAGCATACATCCTACCTAACCTATGTTAATCTCTCAATAAGCACCCACCACACCAAACCTAAGCTACATCCCTAACCCACAAGGTTATGTACCTCTACCTTCTACCCAAATGCCTATATCTATATATTCATATGTAAAATCATCTCAACCACCCATGACCATATACCAGTATGGGTCGCTTCTCAACCCCCTACCAACTACCCATATGTTGCACCTACCCAAACCCAACACATCCTACCTTATAACTATGGGAGTGCATAACTTCAAACCAACCTTGTCAAAATGTTAATAGATACAATGACTACTTTAGAGTCATCCATTTATAAATCCCATAATATTTTTTCATATGACCAAATCTATAATAAACCAATTCACCCATCCATCCCCATTTGACCATACCCTCCTCAATGGGAACTTTAAAAGTTTTTGAAGTTTTAGAGTAAGGAGGACCCTTAATAGTACCTACGAGAATTTAGGCATTCATGTTATATGATTTCCTATGATGATGTTCTCCTTCTTCATACCTTCCCCATGTCTCTATTAGATCCATCACTATATTGGTATAGTGCTATCACAAAGCACTCCTTTTATTTTGCCCAACTAGCTCAGGTTTTCTTAGACCACTTTTCCATAAACATCTCTAAGAAAGTTTCCATTATTTATCTTTATTCTATTTGGAAATTTGATGACAAATCCATTACTAACTTAATGGCCCATTGGAAAAGTCTCATAAACCAAATCTCCTTCTCTCTACCCCAACCTAATCTAATTGAACTCTTCTCTAAGGCTTGTGCCAAACACATCTCCTCTACTTTATAGGCTCAAAAATTCAAGACCTTTGATGAAGCTTTTACTATGACATGAAAATTAGAGAATAGAGCCATCAATGAATGGAAGTTGAAACTAAGAAATAATAATTCTACCTTCAAGTCAAATGAGGTTTCCTCCTCTAAACCAATAAAATAAACCAATACTAATTCCAAGAATAAGGAAACTATGAATGTGGTTATCCTTAATATTTCCCCTCCACCTATTGTCAACTAATATAATTCTTCTAATTCCCCTAATCAAAATACCAGGAACCTAAACTATAACACCCAAAATCAATTTACTCCACTTGGTGAGTCATA
The DNA here is from genome assembly GCA_037957365.1 of Torreya grandis. Lineage (NCBI taxonomy): Eukaryota > Viridiplantae > Streptophyta > Pinopsida > Cupressales > Taxaceae > Torreya > Torreya grandis. The sequence goes on along the minus strand of JARHVA010001754.1, from coordinate 275,418 downwards.
TGCTTCAGTCTTGGAGAAATTGTTAAAGGCTAATATCATATAGCTTCCTCTGATCAAACCTCCACATCAATTCAATTCTTCTCATCCTACACTTGGTTGGTAAAAAGAGAGTGAATTATGCACCTTCAACCAAGTCATTAGACATGACATTAGTAGATGTAATACCTTTAATAATGTTGTATAAACCCTCATTGACAATGGGAAACTTGTGTTGGATAACTCTAATGTACCCCTGAACCAATCACTTGACATCTTCATATAACCATTTCTTAACCATACTCCATCTGCCAACAATGAAAATAAAGAAGAATCCTCCCATGAGGTAGACACTATTAATGTGGTGTTTAGTAAACTTGATATTGAGGAGACCACTACATAACCTACCCTACCATACCCTCCATTTATTGAGATAGTGGAGTCACCAACCTCTCCTTTGAAAACTAAAACAAAGGAGATAACTTTTTACCTTCCTCCATTTGTTGAGATAGTGGAGCAACCAATCATTTTGGAGGACATAATGAAGGAGACAACCATTCCCACCACACCCTTTTCTTCTATTATACAACAATACACTCTACCTTTGGAAAGCATCCCTAAGTAATAAATAATTCTACCTACTCACATTGAGGAATTATCTTCCCAATCCTCAAAACCTTTGATCAAGGTGAAGGATGAGTTACCCACTCCCCTTTCTCTACCCGCAAGCTTATCCTTTAAGAACAACACTGAGGGGATCAAACTTGTATACAAACATTTTTCTCAAATAGTCTAAAACTTAGGATACCTATCCCAACTTGACATGGATCATTTTATATTTTGGCACCATCTTAGACTTCCTTACCCAATCGAGAAAGAACCCCTAACCACACCACTATCAACCCAACCTATCACCTCTACTGGAAAACCTACCTCCATCACACCCAAACCATTAGATGCCTCTAGCAACCAAACCATTGCCAAATTATCTCAATCTACCCTACCTTAAGTAACCAAGGCACCTCTCATTATTCTAATCAATCCTACCATGAATTTTGGCATGTTTCTTTCTCAAAACCTTACTCACCCATCAGTAAAGATGGATTTAAACCCACCAAGCCCATATAATAGACCCTTAAACAAATCAACTAAAATAGCAAAACCACCCAAGATCCCATAAAATAAAGATTCACCTCCACTTTCCACTTTGCCTTCTATTTTGGGACCCCATCCCTCTACCTTAATTGGGAAAATAACCATCACAATCAAAACCAAACCACCACTTTTGGTTACACCATCACTTCTCCTTTCATCCACACCTATTTTCACTGAACCACCCATAAACATCCCTCCTATCTCCCAATCACCTATAACCAAATTGCTTATCTCCTAAACGTCTAACCCAACACTTTATAACCCTAAACCCTCAACTTCTCTCCCAAAACCTAAACCATCTGCCAAGGGCATCCCTTCAACCAAGTCTTTGACCATTAAGACCACTCTTAAAAATGCTTCTAACCCCACTACCAGGCCTAACCCCTCCATTCCTCTACCACCATTGTCTGAGTCTTACTCCACCATCTTATAGAGGCTATTACAATCATCTTAATTAACCTTACCACTTATTTGACCATTTGACCTACACAATTCCAAACTATCTTTGTATAATGACAAATTTATATGTTTATACCATAAAACACCTAAGCATGACACAAAAAATTGCAAGGCTCTCCAAGTATTGGCCCATCAGCTATATCATGAGGATGACTTATTATCAGATGAGCCTTTATTGAGCCTAACATCAATCTAAGAACCAACATCCATCAACCAACACCTACCTACCCCTTTACTCTCACCTCAGAGTGAAGAGGAACTAAAGAAATCACTTGTCTTGACTCCTCTCCAAATTCATACCATCCATGTGTCACCTGATCATAGTATCAACCAAAGGATAAGGGGTAGACAAAGGTGTCAATTCCATGGACATATCCCTCTTCCTCCACCTAGCCACCTAACCAACACCAAGCACCTTACCTTTAACCAAACCTAAAGTGTCTATCTTAGGACCCTCTCACTCCAATCCATCTAAATCAATCTAATGAGTAGTTCTAAAATAACTTCACCAAGCCTTCATGAAGATGAGTTTGTATGAACTAATCAATACCTCACCCCACCATCACCAAGTAATGATATAAGCATTGAAATATATAAAGGTTAGCCCAAAAGACCCTTAACCTCTATAAACTTTTGTTAGAGCTCTACACACTTCCAACCTTGTTACCTTCAAGGATTTGAAAATACCTTCCATCCTTCTAAATGACCTAGATCCTCCTCTCTTCATTACCACATACATCAATCAAACCCTGATTAAGATAGGGGAGCTAGTATCAACATCATATCATCCCACTCTTAAAACCAACCCTAATTACCCTAGAACATCATGTCAAAAAACTTGGTATTACTCTGATCATTCAATGATACCATGTCCATAACTCTAGGAACTATTGTCTTTCACATTTGCTTAAGACCTTGCATGCTTCCTAAGCTAATATATGTAGTGAAGGAGAATTCCAATATAATGTATTATTGGGATACCCTTGGATTCATTCCATGGGTTGTCTGTCATCCACTCTACATTGATGCATCAAATTTGAGCATGAAGGTTAGGTTGTTGCCATACAAGCTGACCCAAGCCCCTTCACATCATGCAACATGGCATACCAACTTAATGACATTCTCCTTCCCCTTTCCAATAATCCTTCAATAGTCACAGATGAAACCCCATCTTTTACTACCAATGAAACATCCACTAGTTCTTCCATCCCTTCCACTCAAATCCCCATAATAGACCCTTTGGAATTAACCTTCTAACATCTTTCATTGGGGGAGTATCACCTTCTTTCCCTTCATGCTTTCCCTACTCCCCAAGAGTATGGTAAACTTGAACACCATCCCACTTATAACCCTAATATCAAAACCATTATTCCTTTTAGGCCCTCAACTTGTCAAACTAATTTCATCTATGAGGGACTTGATAAACCCATGTGCATTTTTGTCACCTCATTTTCACCTTGACCATTCACCTCTAGCTTTTCCTATCTAGACAAACCAAAATTTTCCAAAATATACATCTACAAGTGTGCTTGGAAGGGATTTAGCCTAGGTCGGTATGAACATGGGCCACATGAGTTGATCCTAATCAAAACCCAAAAACCTCACGAAAAGCATGGCCTCAATTTCACACCACCTAAACAGTAAACCAACCCACCTCCCAATACTATCATTGATGAAGACATCCCTTCCTTGCCAACCCCTTATCTATTGACAATTGAGGATTTTGATATCATCCCCCTTAATTTTTTTTCATCAACATGATCAACCTTGGACCCTTGACTTATCAAAAGGATGGGGTGGTCATAACCATTCCTTTAACCCATCCTAAGATGATAGGAGATGACTCTCCTACCATTAATACTATTAAGTGTCAAGATGATGATTCTATTCTCACCTATCTTAGTGCACCAAATTCATCTATCTATAAATCCATACCTCTAGAGACTTCAACCATGTTGAATGAAACCACCATGGATATCAACTTGGGTACTCTGAGCAACCCTGACATTGTTAAAATTGGCCAATCACTAAATTTTGAGGAACTTCAACACTTTCCCTCCTTAAAAGACCATAGCATTGCATTTTCTTGGTCTTACATATACATGCCTAGAATTGACCCTTCCATCACTAACCATAAGATAATCACCAACCACGATGCTAAGCTTGTTAGGAAAAAAATTCAATCAAGGTAACCTCAAATAGCCCTTCTCATCGAAGAAAATCTCCAACGTCTCTTATCTATCAACTTCATTAAACCTACTGACTACCCTTAATGGGTCTTGAATATCATGCCTATCACCAAAGCCATAGGGGTATTATGCATTTGTGTATACTTTCATGGCCTTAACCTTGCTTACCAAAAAGATGACTTTACTCTACTAAGAATTAACTAGCTAGTTGATCTTATAGCTGGCCATGAGATGTTCTCTTATGGATAGATTGTTGAGATACAATCATACCCTAATCACCCCTAAATATTAACACAAAACTACCTTTATCACCCTATGGGGAACCTTCTTCTATAGGGTCATGCCTTTTAGACTAAAGAACACTAGTGTAACCTAACAACGCACTATGACCTACATCTTCCATGACCTTATTCATGAAATCATTAAGGACTATATTGATGAACTTCTTGGAAAATCCAAATATCATATGGATCATTTGGCTATTTTCAAGATTAAATTTAAGTGACTCATCTATTACCATATCTGCCTTAACCCCAAAAAGTGTATTTTTAGAGTCTTGTCAAGAAAACTCCTTGGCTTTATCATCTATATTTAGGTAATCAAAATTGATCCCATGAAAATCAAAGAAATCCTCAACATGCATCTTCCCAGCCACCTCAAGCAACTCCATAGCTTACAAGGGTAGATCTAATCCATTCATCGCTTTATCTCCTAGCTATCAGATTGATGACAACCCTTCCATCACCTTATGAACAAGGATGTATCTTTTAAGTGGAATAATGACTATCAAAATAATTTTTATCACTCAAAGTGTACCTTTTATCTCCACCTATCCTCATCCCTCCCAAGGATGATCAACCTTTTTACATTTATATCTCCACCACCAACCACTCCTTAAGGGCCATGCTCACTCATTGGGATGAACAACATAAAGAACAAGCCATTTACTACATTAGTCATACCTTTGTAGAGTATGAGACTTGGTATACCTATACTGAGAAGCTTTGCCTAGCCTTGGTCTTCATAGCCACCAAGATGTGCCACTACCTTCTCAACTACAAGACCTATGTCATAACCAATATTGACCCACTCAAGTATATGTACTTTAAGTCATACTAAAACTAATGTATTTCCAAGTGGATCATGCTCTTGGCTGAGTTTGACCTTGAGTTTCTTTAGTAAAAGTTAATTAAAGGGAAAGTCATTTTTGACTAGCTGGCCAAGGCACCATTAGCATATAATAAACCTCCCCCTCTTGAGTTTCTTGATGAGTCCATCACAACCCTCTTTTAGGTAGACTTCACCTATCAACTAACTATGTTATTTAACAAATAAAAGTGTCAGTGTGGTGGGGGATCTGACATAATCCTTATCCCCCTTCATGATGAACCTCTTCTTTTATACTTTAAGATATATTTCAAATGTACTAACAATATGGTCGAGTATGGAACCCTAGTAATAGGCCTTCAAACTACATTAGCCTTAGGAGTCAAAATGATCAACATTTTTAGTGACTCAACTTTTGGTCAATAAAACGAGGCCATATAAATATTATGACATACGAGGATCACATGTGTAATAACGTCTATAGGTAAATGTGTAAATAAGCTCAATTTTAAAGAACTTATCAAATATGCTATAGAAATATTTAAGAAAAAAATGAACGAATGGTTTATAAGACTAATGAATATATTATTCAACTAATCAATTTTTTAAAGAACAAAGTAGTAAAGGTAGAGGTCCTCAGAGCTAAATTCAGATCCTTTGAAGTTGAGCACACAAGGTTGATGGGTGAAGATATAAAGATATTTAAACCTTATATGATCAATTTCTATTACCAATGTAAGAATGATGTTTTGAAATAATGAAAATAAATAGCTGATGTACACTTAGCCTCATTTGAACACTACCATATATAAACCACCTCATGATCCATAAACAAGCTTGCCTATATGATGGCTTCTATTGATTCTTAGATCCCATTATTACCCTCTAACTCTAAGCTATCAGTCATTATCCATATGTTTACCCAACCCTCTTATGTCAAATCAAACTCTCCCACCATCTTTAATGTGGAGAAGACCCAACCTGGCCTTTGGTATCAATAACCTTCAACTATATTAACCTTGTCATCATTCCTTTTGGTCTTTTTAAGAATGATCAAAGGAAATTTATCCAAATTACCTCATATTATACCATATTTTGGGGAATTATTTATAAATATGACTTTTTTGGTCTCCTCTTCTGTTGCCTACATAGTCACGAGGCCTCTCATGCTATCAGGGAAATGCATGATGGGATTTTTAGGGGATATTTTAGTGGCCTAGCCATCACTAAATGCATCCTTCATCTTGGTTATTACTTACCTACCATTAACTAATACTATTTTGATTATGTGAAAAGTTATATTAAGTGTCAACAACACACCAATTCACATCATGCACCTAGCCATATTCTTCACATTTCTATAGATTTTTGGCCTTTCTCATAATGGGGTCTCAACCTCATTAGACAAATTAACCCTCATTTTTGATAGAGACACCATTATATCATCATTATGATTGAATATTTCACCAAATGGGTAGAGGTTATTCCTCTTATCTCAACCAAAGCTAAAAAGATTGTTTGACTTTATCAAGCATCACATCATCTATCATTTTAGTGTTCCTCATAAAATTATCACTGATAATGGCAAACATTTTAAAAATAAACAAGTCTAAGGTATTTGTGACACATTCGATATCAAGTTAAGATTTTCATCGCCTTATCATCCTCAAGAAAATAGATAGGTAGAGGCCTTTAACAAAACTCTCAACAACATGTTAACTAAAATGGTCAATGCATCTAGTTAGGATTGGCATTTTCACATCCCTTTCACCTTATGGGCATATTTTACTAACATTCAAACCCCTATGGGTGCTACCCCATTCTCTATTGTGTTTGGATCAATGGTTGTCTTACCTCTCAAATCCCAAATTCCTTTGCTTTACATATACTTATAGAATATCATTTCTAAAGGTGATTATAATTAGCACCATTTATCGCAACTCGAGTTACTTGATAGGCATCATTTAGCCACCCTTACCCATCTTCATATTTATCAAGAGTGAATCAAATGTGCTTATAAAAAGCACCTTAAAGTGAAATAATTCAATATCAGAGACCTCATCATAAAAGACAATCAACATGTCACCAATATGTATAAAAGCAAGTGAGGCAAATTTTCTTTCAATTGGCTTGGGCCTTATATCATAACGCATAAGTCTATATTAGAAACTTACTAGTTATCTTTTCTTAAGGGAAAACCCGAGCCTAAGCCCATCAATGTCTCACATCTACATCCTTTTTTTTGTTAAAAAGGATCAAACTCATCTTTTGTCTAACTTAAGCTCATCCCTTACATTCCAACCACATTCATATCCCTATTTTAGGAGGAAATCAATTAAAACTAAATCATGTGATTATCCATCATGATCATAGCCTAGTCTTAAATAATGGGTACCATGGCTCTACCCATGGCTTGATTCTCATGGTACCTTTTTCCCCTTTCCTAGGATATATTCTCATGGTCATTGTCACCTAAACCTCTTTCACACCTACTCAATATTCTTATGCTTTTAGTTTTGCCTTCATAAAAGGAGAACCTTTAAGCCTATATAAGCAAGTCTATGTCAATAAAAATCAAAAGTAAAGTCATAAATAAAAATTATCATGGGTCATTAATAGCATTAACAAACTTCTCCCTTGAAGGACATCTACCCAAAACATATCAAATTTTCTAAAAATAAGGTAGACTAATCCCTTCAAGGACATATATCAAAAGCATTAAACAAAGCACATAACCTTAGACCACTCCATTGAAGGATGGCTAAGTAAATTATTTATCAAATCATAGCAATTTATTGTAAGTTTCTTGCATTAATTAGCTTCCCTAACCCCCCAATTAATAACAAAATAATCAAAAGACACATTATAAAGTATCAAAAAAAGCAAAGCCCATAAGTGGGTTTCATAGGTAGACTTCCAACATCGATCAATCTACACCTTATATGATATAGACTTGTTTATATTGACTATTTGGTAACCTCTAAAAAAGGCATGCTAGTTTTACATGAAGGTTCTATCTTCATCCATCTCCCATTTATGCACTATAAGCAAGGGATTTTGAGCTTACTTGATATTATGTCATCAAGACACCTTTTTAACCAACCAATGAATGTTAATGAAAAGAATTTAAAAGTCTTACATTCCTTAAGCCAATCTAACTTTGGTTTTCATTAGTCCTTACCGAAGAAGAAGCAACATGCCCTCTTCTTATCCTTTTATAATGGTTGATATATTCACTTAGAAATTGATCTCTTGATTATCTTCTCTTTCTCACAATCTAGTTTTGTTCTTTAACTTACTTTATGTGTTTCACTTTAAACAAAATAACCATAGTCATGACCGCATCACATAACATAAAATCATCACAATCATCATCAAAATCCATAAAAATCATATTAACATCATGAATAATGAGCAATAAAACCATTTTTTACACCATGTATAAATCTAAATGAGGAAGCATATATAAATTAAATTTTAGCATAACCACCATAATCATATCAATATCATAAACATGATCCTCTCAAAACATGAAATTAAATCATCACATCCATACATAACATCATCAAGAAACCATAATATTTAATGTCATAAGCATCATTGTAGTCATCAACAACATCATGTTCTCATCATAATCACATGTGATAACATTTATACATAACCAAACATCATCATAACTATGAATAAAGAGACATATCATCACATTTCTATCTAGGTGAGTCCACATTCACATCATCATGAGCATAACCATAATAAAAAATAATCAAGATGAACATCATAGACATCAACCATAATCTATATGAAAAGATCATATCCATAAATTTTGAGTCCATAATCATATAATCATTATGTCTACAACAAATATACATATCTCTCTCAAAAATATACATCTCACTACATTGGCTCATAAGCTGATATCAAAAATCATATACATAATAATTATACTATCTCATAAATAAACTAAGAACTTGACATACCAATACCTATTAACATACCACTATCCCCTAGAGCATATCTTCTTGTACTTACAAGGCTACCTATATATGTGACCCACTGACCTGGTGTTGCCATACCTACACCACCTATAATCCCAGCCTTGTACTCACCCCATCAAAAATCATTTGGATAATTCTTAAAGATTATAGCCTCATAGTACCATATGTCCTCTACAGTCATTATGTATCTCTACATAAGGATAGTCCTTACTAGTGTCATTATTATTAGTACTTTACATCCTACATATCAAATAAAATCTCTCTCCTATGTTACCAAAGCTAGCTGAGACCTATCCTGGTCTCTCTCACCTATAACAATGGCTAGTTAAACCTATGCTACTACCTATAATGCCTTTGATGCTATCACAAAAGCCTATGTTATGGTTAAATCTTCTTGTGCCTAGTCCCCTGACCAATCACTACCTACATATCTAGGGCAACTCCCTATACCTATGCCTATTAACCACCTCCACCAACTAGGTCAGCATCCATATCCTATTAACTACCATCATCACCACCAATATCAGCTACAACATATAGTGCTTGGTACCACATAGGGTACCTATCTATAAAACCTACATCATCTATCTTAGCCCTAATTGATAACTCCTCATGATTAATGAAGACCTAAACTAGCTATGGCTTAGGTAGTAGGAACTCTACATCCTACCACCTATATCTCAAGAATAGACCCAGGACATCTTACACCAAGATGAACTATATCCATACCCTATAAAATGGAATGAGCTCTATCTCACCATCCCTCCTATTGAAGATCCATTAATAGCTATGTAGTGATATTGTCTATCTCTTATGGTGAACCCACTCCAAAAACTAATATAGGGTCTCCAAGTCATGACATTAAAAACCAAGGCATCTAGTGTACCTTTGAACCAATTCATGTCGTGAACTCCTCCACTTAGTTATGAAAGGTAAAAATTAGATCTCCACCATATGAATCTAATTCAGAAGTCCATTAGAGCATACCCCTCTTATGGTAGCCCTAGTAGCCTCAATACTTAGATGTGCTTGTAATCCTTGTAGTGTAGAACAAATCCTATGCTAATAACATACCTCCTATGAGCTTTGAATCCCCACAAATCCCTATATATCTAAACTAGTAGCACAAGCACCCAACCAAACACTGTGTAGATTAACAACATCTCAACTAGAACCCCTAAAAACAAATAAGGGAACCTCCTTCTACTCGAATATGGTATAAAAAAACATGATACTGCCATCACTATCATCATCAATAGTCACCTATCATCTCTAGACCTTTATTATAATGGAGTATAACTAAAGCCTCATGCATGCCACCTCACAAATTGAAGGCCTTATCCATATAACATATCTATAAAATCATCTCTCTCCTCCCTCCAAATATGATAAATCAACTCACCTTGTATGGGTAGCCATGTAATCTTATGGACATCCTTAGGTAAGATGTTCATCTCACCTACAGGTAGTAAAAAGGTGTTTATGCTAGGATCCCTCTTTTGATGAGCACCACAATCATCACCATGTCCCACATCACATGTTGGTAATGTAACATCGCACCAAACCCCACCTCCTCTATGTGAGCCCAATCAGTAGTAGTCATCCCTCATCTTGACAAAGATCTAAGGTACTCGATCTCATATCTAGATCCACTTCCATACCTGCATAATTTGATAGAAAATGGACTTAGTTATCTATCTTATTTCTACCTACTTCAAACTATAATCCTTAACCTATCTTATTTTCACCCTAATCAATCAACCCTCTACACCTTAAACATCAATCTAAAACCTACAAACTAACCTTCAACATCCAAACTTAGCTATTATCAATTCATCCCATTTCCCATTACCTATCCACCATCTAACATAGCAAAAACTTAACCTTAACTTTTAAAAATATAAATCACCATCGGTTCAACCACCAATGGCCATGGTGACCATCGATGGTTAGGTGGCCAACTGCCAATGGTTATCGACCATTGATGGTCAGTAGTGACCATCGATGGTCATTATGGGTGTTCCACTAGCAGAACACCCTGAACTTAACCTCCCAATAACCTACCTAAATACCATTACCAACTAAACATTTTTCACCTATACCTTCCCCCACCCTACTCAATCAAACCATGTCCTTGTTATTTCACCTTCATCCATAAATTTAACCAATAAATAAATAAACCCTAAACCTAAGGCAGAACCAAAACAAACCTAATCTACACCCACTAATCAATGAAACCATATCATTCCAAACAAAATTCATTTGCAAAATCAAATCTACTCTATCAATTGAAAATAACCCCTACCTCATTTCTCGACCATCATAGAGGAGGAACCCTGGGACCCACTCCCTAGACACATCCTCACTACCCTACATCCTTGTCTATCCAACCTCTATCCCACTCAATCAATAATCCAACTCAACCACTAGCCCACTCAGCAAATGTTGTTAGTGTTTTATCACACAAAATACCAAGAACTCACTGTCAAAATTCAAAATCCATAATGACCAAATAAAACCCATAGAGCCACTATTTGTCTCCACCCTTTTAGGGTTTGCACCTGACCACTGATGGCCAGGGTGACTACTGATGGTTGACCCTAGGAACCCTAACCATCAATGGTCAAGATATTGGGATTTTTTCCCTTACCTCTATTGAAGGTGAAAAATGTCATGCTAATGAATCAACCTATTCACCTATCATGAAGGTCAAGATGGAATCATATTAGTTTAATCATGAGAATTTTATGCCTAAAAAACTAGTACAAGGCATGTAGAAGGGTCTTTTAAAGTTATAGGGAATTAATATGTTCAATAATAAATCTAAATCAAGTGTACACACATTTATTAAGTCTATCAAACTCAATATGAAAATTAATTATATCAAGAATATTACTCATAAACAATGCTTTGATCCAAGAAACTAATCATTATTTTGATATTATATGATTCAATATCAAATCTACTATAAAGTGTCATCTGATCTATCTAATGGAATAAAGTCTATGAATTAGACAATCTCTTAAAGGATAGAAAATTTAGATTGTTGAAAAGATATGTCTTATGTTCATGTTCACAAATGATCATCAAAATAGTAAACAAGAAAGAATAAAAAATCAATATATCTCAACAACCTAAAGAGAGAATGACAAACAATGATGACTAACTAAGAAACTAACTAACAACTAATACTAAAATAAAGAAATCTAATCTAAAATAGGAAAATAAAATAATATAATACTAACTAAACTAAGAAATAAATTGACACTAACACTAACACAAATAAAGAAAATAGAAATAAACAGAAACTACTGAAGAAAGTAAACTATTGTTAATAAAACTAAACTAGAAATCATATTCAAATAAATAAAATACATAATAAAATAGAAAATTTGTAAGTCTTAATAAATAAGAGTCATCTTAGCAAATCATATTGATTTTATTTTAGAAATCAACATCTTTCACATAAGATATCTTCAAAAGATAACTTTACAATCAATTAGATTAATAATCTGTCATAAAAGTGATGTTGTCATCATTATTCAGTTAAATACTTAGATTCTATGCATAGGACTGCAAGCTACAATCATCAAAAGATATTAAACTTTGAAATATTTAGATAATTAGTTATAAATGAGAATATAAAATTGGATATACCTACGTTGTTTAAGTAGTATACTCAACCATCAGAGAAAGTACCATTGGTCTATCTGTAAAAGACATGCTATCTCTGAGGAATTGCATATAAGAGAGAGAGATAAATGAATGACTTTACAAGTGTACAAGTCTTTATTACCTGTGTTGTTCCTCTTTCTCAAAATAAATGCTTGATCTCCTTTTATATCCTTCACTTAGTTATGAAATAAGTTATAACCAACTTTCAGTTAGTTATGGGTTAATGTGAACTAATTGACTTTAACAATGTCAATTAATTAACTAAGGACAAATTATTTAAGACTTAAAAAGTCTTAATTTGATCAAGATATTTTAATATAATAGACCTCGGTACTAATCTAATGGGTGGGGACCCATACTAATTAATAATGTAGTAAGACACACAATAATCATAAAATAATAAATCAAAAATTGATAAATTCCACTTATGTTTAAACTATAACACATCAAATTAAACTTAAGCATATATAACTATACCAAACTCCAAAATTATAGACTGTACTAAAATATAAAAAATTATCAAGTCTAAAGTATCAAGTTTTATATGAAAAAGTTTAACACTAAACAAAAATTATCCCTTAGATGACCAATAATCATCTGAATAAGATAATACTTCAATTACTTACTTATATTGGTCATTAAAAAAACATTATACTCCATTTTAATAGTAATAACGGGAAAAAATCTAGTCCCTATGTTAGTTGTATCATCATCAATTTCTAGCTTAATTATTTTAATCATTCTGACTTCACTGGATACTTCATGTTCAATTCTCTTCATAGCAAAACTCTTTCAGCAACATGATTTGGAAATAAATTGCATTGTAATTGAAAACACTGTACTTCATCTAAATCCTAATTATATTTATTTTCATGATTCAACATAAGGAAAATCTGATATTCATTCCAAGGATCTTGACCATTCAAGAACTTATGAATCAACTATATGAATCCAAATCTTAAAATTTGTAAACCGATCACATAATAGACTAATATAAACTGTCAAATTTATGCAAAAATATACTTTATACCCTAACCACTTTTGAAACTTAAAAATATTCATAAAACATATCTGCATATTTAAATATATATATATTTTCATCTTTAATTTATCATAGTCTATTGATTAATTCTCAATACCAATAAAGTTACTATATTTTCCAAATTTTATTCAAAAACATTCTCATATTAAAAATTAACTTGAGTCTCGAAGTGCCATAAAATGATGAACTAAATTTTCCCAAAACCTATGAATTTATTCATGATAATCATCTGTATAGACCTGAATCTCTATATAATTCATGCAAATTGATCAAAACCTCAAACTAAACACCATTATTATCATATATAATTTTAAAAAACAATTATATTCATTATATTCCTTTATAACCTATTTCATCTCAAAACCCTAAGTCTGCCATAGTTTCAAACAAACCTTTGCACTCTTAACCATTAAAAAACTAAGAAATAAACCCCTTCTATATGAAAAACTACACAAAGGCGTTTAAATATTTAAAACCCTCAAACATAAAATTGGCCCTCTAGGCTTTTTAAAATTTTAGAAATGAAACTTGAGTGCATGTTTGAAACTCTAAAACTTTATACACATGCAGAGATTTTATGTTTTTTATAAAAATCATAAAACTGTATGCAATCATTTCTAGAAAATAAATACAAGTTACCCATTACAAGAAACTCAAGTGCATAGATAAACCATATATCTCATGCTATTTTTGTGCTTAACTTATTCTATACAAAACCCATAGAACATTCAAAAATATTACTCAACTTCAATAAAACTACAACTACGCAGACCTAATACTTAGTCATATGTTTACATGTAATAATCTCTTTAATTGTTTCAAACCTTTTCACAATCTACCACCAAGAAATCCAGACTCAAAGCAATGTAAAGATTCACTTTGTTTTTCAAAATTCTATATGTCATTAGAAAAACCTTTGAAAATAAAATAACCAATGAAACTCAACATCCCTGGCTTCAAGTTCAGATCTTTTCCCTTAAATTTTCACTTGGAGAATAAAGTAAAGAAAAATAACTTGTAAGTTATACAAAGCAATGCAATATAATCATCCAATCAAGAGGAGCACATCAAAATTCAAATACCCAAATCATAACACCATCATCTATTCTATTTCAAGAATCATATAAACTAAGAGAAATATTATAAATCAACTAAAATTACCAAATATTTATTGATCAACTAAAACTATCAAACTAACCAAATTCGAGCTTTGAATACCAATTAAACTTTCATGAATTAACTATTACAAAAATGAATAAATCAATTGAGCACCACTGAGCCATCAAATCATATCAAATAATGTCAAACTAAATCATCCATTTTAGAAATGAATTTTAATACCTCTCCAAAACATATCATCAAAAAAAATTCTTCTCTAAGATCAAATTATCATTATATATCATCAAAATGACTAAAAAAATATAAGTCTACTAAAACTATCAAATAGGTTGAATCTGATCATATATATAATCATATATGCATATTTTATTCATTTATCCACCATTATTTTTGAAACCACTAAAACATAAATAAAACTATCAAAAAATCATTATGATTTCATTATAAAATATGTATCTACAAATATCATTAATCAATAGGGTAGCCAACATAGTTTTAGGCTTTATGACAGAGTCATCTCTATGGCAGTAAGTATAAACTTTAAAATTTAGGAGGGGTATAAAAAATAGGCATAACAACCTCCAACCAAATTTTCACCTACAAATTTTTAACACACACACCCACATAAAATTCCCACCATAAGAGATTTCCTTCTCTAACGAACACAGCTCAACCAATGTCAACCTCACTGTTGGTCATTTTAGCCCAAAACTTTTGCATACTTTTACAATGACCCTACCTTAGTCCTTTTGGCCACATCACCTACTTGACACATTGAATAGTTTTTGATCTTTCACTACAGTGTGCACACCTGACCAATTTATGTCTTCATGAGAGCACTTCTTACCTTAGATATCCATGAATACACTGACCATTGTCTATAAGACTTGAGTTTATGAGTGTAGCCCAACCATCACATATGGTCATGTGGTCCCCTTGTCACTTGTCCTTCTAGTATCAACCTTCATTTTTACTAACCAACCATGGAAACTTAGTTATTGTACAATCTTGGCTATCTCACTTTGTCATGCTCTGTGCACATGTTTATACTTTAGTGCCTAACCCACCAACTCAACCCTAATTTAATCACTTATCAAACCCACACTTAATTTTATTTCACCTCATTGACTCCTAGTTTGAGGGGGAACACCTCTTCCCATTCTTGGGGTAACCAAACCTTCAACCCATACTCCATTTTTTATTTTTCCACTTGATGATACAAATTGCATAACAAAAAGGGGCAAAATATAGACACTAAAAAACTACACACTATGGTTCCAAGTGTCAAAACACCCTTAGACCTCTTAGGGACCAACCCTGAACTTTCAAATACAAACCAAACCTAACTCTAGTCATAATTGACCTACTAGCTAACCCACCTTTTAACCCAAACTTTTCCTTTGACCCTTGACCATTGATGATCACCCTAACCATCAATGGTTAGGCTTGACCAATGATAGTCATGTTTCCACCAGCTAAACTACCACACTATTCTGACTTGCTTTTTATATTTAGCTTATCTAATTCATGTGTGATCCCATGCACGTGAGAGCTAAATTTATACAAGTTATACTTATTTTTAATGTATTGTTGTACCTCTCCTTCCTTCCTATAAAGAGAGGAGGAGAGGGTGAATCAAGGTCTAGAATCAAATGATCATCATTCAAAGCTAGAGATTTTTGCACCAACATTTTCTCTTGTATGTGTTCTTCTATTGAACCAGCATGTGTGATAGAGATCTGAGTTGATACCATCTATCATCCAATAGCCAAGTATCATTACTCTACTAAGATTTCCCTAAACTCCATCAATGAGTTTATTATCAAACTACCTCAACCATTCATCAAGTCAATAACTAGTAAGTTAAGTATCTATTTTTAATCATTTAGTTACTTTGTTTCTATTTCACGATCAACCTAGTCTAAACCCATCTCTCAAAATTCCATTCAATGACCTCATCTAAATAATTTTTTCTTGACCAGATCTAACCCACAATAATCATCGATGATCATCCTAACCACCAATGGTCTATCCAAACTAACGATGGTTACCTCAACCATCAATGGTTACCCTAACCACTGATGGTCACCCTAATCACTGAAAATCACCCGAACCACTGATGGTCATTATGTGATAAAATAAAAACAAGCTATTTTCATCCACCAGACCTCAACCAAATAGAATTTTCTTTTAGACCCTTAGCTTGATCATAAAGCCTTAACGTATTTTATGAACCATACCTAACCTATTTAACATTAGTATTGACCCACTTATTACCTAACCTAGTATGAAAGAGTGAGATTTGATCTTCTATTTTTACATGCTCCTTAGGGTTAGGTTTAGGCTTATAAGGGAAAATGATGTTCTAAACTAGCCTTGAAGAAGGCAATGGTGAACCCAACTGGGTGGAGGAGGCAGCTATTTGAGTGATAGGTTCAGTAGTGGTTGTGGCAACAAAAATGGAGACTACAAGAGTGGTAGTAGAGGTTTCTAGGATGGATAGAACTATGGTTGAAGGGATGGAGATTGAATTAATGGAGACTAAAATGGTGGAGACTGCAGGTGAAATGGTTGAAGAAGTAGAAGTGGCAATTAAAATAGTAGAGGTGGGGTGCATGAAAATAAGACTAGTATAGAGTGATTACACATGAATGAGAGTGGAAACAACTAGAAAAGGCATGGTATAAGTGACTAATACTAAAAATAGAGGGAAAAGGACTAAGGGGTAATGAAGAGAGAACCCTTACCAAATTTATCACCTCTTAGGGGTGTTTTTTCATTTAGTACTTACAAGTTTAAGACCTTATCTTGATATAGCTCTTCCTCATCCACCTCTTGTCTTGGCTTATCTTCAACTAAAGGTTATGAATCTTTACCAATTACTTATATGGATGGGGTTTGAGGTCTCTCCCCTCTTAGTTTCTTTTAATAACATAGTGTAATTTTATCATCTTGTAGAGCAGTCACTTATTAAGTAAGAAGGAGAAAAGTCGTACTAGAAGTTAGGGCTCCTAAATCCACCATAATAGGTGCAATTTATTCCTCATCTAAATAATGCATGTAAATTATATCCACCTCTTCCTTATTAGTGCTACCCTTTTCTTATGTTATCTCTTTTGCTAGTTCCTATTTAACTCTCCTTAGTTCAACATCATATGCTTAAACTTGAGGAGTTTGTTCTTCTTATTTCAGTGTAGTAATGGGTATCTCTTCTAACTATTGCATTTTTTCATGTTCTTCAGCCACTGATGGATGTTGGGGATCTTGACCTTGGTCTTATAGTTATTGGTAAGGCTTGCCACTCTATAATTCAAAGGATATTCATCATCATAGCAATGGGATTCTAAATTTAACTTGGTTGAGTGTGAGGGAGGGGCCAACTTGTATCACCCTTAATAAGTCTTTACTTAAGCCCACTTCCAATGCTCTTTCCTTTACTTCCTCATCATAATTGGTGTTAAGGAATAGGAAGTCATGGTCAAATAGATCATGTTTTTATGGGATTCCAATGTTGTGAATCTTATGTTGTCCTCTCCCATGGGGGTCCTAATCCCTATGGGGTAGAGTATCCAATGAATAAGCTCTCTTTGCATTCCTAACTTCTCCAAAATGCCTCCTAATTATATACTACATCCTAATAATAGTGATATCGGATATATAGAAAGTGCCTTTCTTATTCTTTGTTAGATTTTCATCTATAACACTCTATATTTGGAAAGAAATCCCTTGCTCAGTTAATTTTTCAATAATGAACTTGGGAAGTCATAGAGGGTCCAACCTATGACCAGAAATCATGATGACTATATAATTGGGGTAGAGCCAATAGTCACCAAAATTGGTGAGTGTTTTAGCAATGTTGGGTGAAATACTAGCCAAAGAGTGGCCATAAATAACCATCCAAACTTGAGGGTAGAGGTCCTCTACAATTTTGGAAATGTTTCTTACATAGGCATATATTTTAATGAAATAATAAAAGTAACATATTCTTTTCTTGATAAAATTAGGGTTGGGACTCCATAGAACCCCATTATGATTGTATACTTTTCCAAGGATGACATCCAATAGGTATGACATCATATAAAAATTTCCCCCTTGGGGACTCTTGTCCTTGTGAAACATTTATTCATGTAGATGGAAAATTATGACCTCCCCTAATTTATAGGTATGTTCTAAAGTAATGAGTAGGTCTAGTAGGGGTACCCATTTTAGATGAAGGAATTAGATGCTTAGGTGGTTGAAGAGTTGGTTCAACAATGCCAGGCCTATGCAAATCCCTATTTTGAATTGGGTGATAGATATGGGATTCTTATTATGCTCTTTGATAGTGAACATCTCACTTGGGAGAAGCAACTTCCTTAATGCTCACTCCACATTGTTGTTTTTATTCCAAGTGACTATAGTATGTAAGTTGAATGTAACACCTATGACATAGAGACTTAAATATATCATGAATTCTTTTAAAGAGATGTATTTCACAATTATTCTATTGTCAACATAGTTCATAAAACCACCATCCATAATTCTACCTTTAAAGAATAGGCCTTGTAGCAAGTATATACATGGCATGACTTATTATTTGGTGGCTATGTAGTGAAAGGTCTATCACTTGAATGGGAGTAGGTCCACTATAAGTTATTTTTTGTTAGTTGAGGTGGCATCTCGTAATTTTAATGAATCAACATTATATATGACCTCCCATAGAGTTGATTAATTAGTATGGTGGCCGTCAAACATAGTTACATCAAAAACCATGTCTAAGTATTTAGTGGAGTCCTTGATGGAAAACCTAGATGGTGTTAAATCTCCCTTGTATGACCAAAATTAATGTCATTATTGTTCATGGATTATGGTATGATTCAAGATTTCAAAAATGTCAGTGTAATAATTTAATTACATGAGTTGTAAGTCATTCTAGACATAGTTAGGGATTTTGAGATTGTAGAAGGCTATATTCACTTGAGCTCTTAAAAATCAAATGAGGTGAAATTGGTTTTGTGGTTCAATGTTATAGATTTCTAAAATTATTTTAGTTTGTGTTCCATTAATCACCAACATATATGATGTCATTGCCCTCATTCAATTTGAACTTGACCACCTAGTCTTAGTGTACATGCCATGTAGGATGCTTTCTCATTTGAGGTGTTGTGGTATTGATTTTTCCTTTTGACATTTGTCATTATATGGTTTAGTCAAGGGAGTCAAGATTTGTGTTTGGGAATAATAGTATGATATGGTGAGATAATTTTTCTATGTAAAAGACCTTGAAAATCAAGATGATATTTGAAGAGATTTATTTATACACACTTGTCTGAAAGTCATCAAAGGAAATTTTTTTGAAGACTAAGTACTCTTTGAAAATATTCTCTCTCAAGAGGAAGTCACCATAGAGAGAAGCCCTAAAAAAAATATTATGAATGAAAGCTACCAAAGAAAAAGCATTTGTTGAACCAAAACTTTCTGAATACCAAAGTTTCTAAAGACCCAAAAACCTTTTGAATGAATGCTACCAAAAAGAAATTTATCAACTAGAATAAATGATTCAAAGAAAAGTCCTTAAAATAAAGTTATCAAATAAAAGTTTTTGAAGACTAAGTTGTCAAAGATAAATTTACCAATCAGAATAAATGGTCTGAAGAAAAGTCCCTGAATGAAAGTTCTTAAAGAAAAGCTAATTTTAATACCTATCATACATAACAAATCTTCTCAAATTTCTACTAATAGATTAGTTTCAATAAGTCCTTTTCAAATGGAAAATAGGTGAATAAAAATGTGACTTAATGTCCAAAATATCAATCTCCTTAAGATAATAAGACACATACACACCTAAATAATATATATGTCCTCTTAAAAATAAAGGGGGGTCCTCACTTTTCAATGAAAAAATACAAGGTGGGGTGTGTTGAATACATAAGGAACAACACGTACATAGGTCTAAACTACTGAAGGATCATCTTAAGACCCTGATTTATCAATTTATAAGCTAGGTCATTGTTGTACTTATCACGTATTGCATGATTCACACATACGCCAACACATAGGGGAGAAATACATCGAAATGAGGCCCTTTTTAGAGTATTGGCTATGTAGGAATCACTCATTTATAGAGGGGTATTTTAGGTTAGTTAGATACCATGTGCCCACTAATCCATTTTTCCCCAATGCCACTATGAAGATGAAGAACTAGGGTTTTTTCAAATTCATGAGGACCAATAGTTTATGACCCAGATATAAATGCACCAAAGTGAAGGTAAAGATAAACATAAAATCATTTAGATGGTCACATCATTTTCTACTAAGAATTATACATAGGATATTTACATTAGGTTTATACATTAATGTCAATTAAACCATCTTAGGCTAATGTAAGTGTTAATGGCTCTAAAGGTACTCAATCTAGAATTTGGTGATTATTCAAAAATCTTCTTCTAGTTTACTTCCTACCTATTCTAGATCTACAATTATATTAGCATCAAAATTAACTAAGTACATTACTTCTTTATCATTTCTATATCTAGCATAGTTTTACTTACTATTCTTATGTTATCTCAATTTAATAAACTCAACATATGTTATATCTGAGTTTAGCATCTAATTGGCCTATTATATATGTAATTTATCACCCTCGTACAGTAGATTATATTTACCCCTTTAACTATAAATAACCCCAATATATGTATTTTAGTGTTAAATATTTGGTGAAACCAATATTTTAACATAATTCTTACCTAAAGGTACCATTTAGGATGTTTCTTACTTACTTTGTCTTAATCTTTATGTTCTTTATATCTCTCATCATGGATGATATCAATTACTTTGATGAATATGATTATGAAACCCTCTAAATTTATATTAAATAAGAGGTGAAAATTGATTAATCTTGTATTATTCCAAGTGTTAAAGCTTAAAATATCAAATATTTGAATGGTTGTAGCGACCATCCCTTTAATCAAGTTTGTGCACTCACCATTTCAAGAGATGATTAGATCCATCTTAAGGACGATAAATAACCTTTACTCATTTTTATTCCACTACCATTATATGATGTTATCCTTCTATATTATATAAAATATGGATACAAAGGCCAAGGATTGGGAAACATGAAAAAGGTATAACCCATATTATATCTATTAAATATAATACAAATAAAAAAGGCTTGGTATTTTCAAAAAAAATCATGAATCATCAATAAGGCAAGTCATCTAATCAGATCATTCATGCATATTCTACCATAAAAATGGTTGCATATGACCAAGATGCTCCTTCATATGATAGCCAAAGTTTTTTAAAGATACATATTAAATAATGATTGATTTATAAGTTAATGTACCAAATTATTCCAATGTTTCAGGATATTCAAATGATATATCAAAAGTGCCAAAATTCAAATATCTGATACCATTACTGACATATCACAAATTTAGTGATCATGAGCTTAAAATTTTTATCCATGAATATGATGATACTAATATACCTAGATTTAAAAAAGGTGATGGGTTAGAACCAATGATAACATCTATGACAAACACCATTGTTCCCATGTAATATATTATTTCTATGATGACCACTATTGGGGATCTTCAAAAATAGGTTTTTATAGTTCAAATAAAATGGATTTCCACAATATTAATGCAAATGTTACCTCATTTAACAATCAACCTTTTACACAATGTATACTTGAATATACTTATCCAAAAGATTTTGTACTAGATTTACCTCTCTTTTAGAGTCAAAAGGGCCCATTCAACCACATGATTAACTATGTACATTCTCTTGATCAATGGGCAAAAGATGAAAAACTATTACTAAAATTATTCAACATGAGAATTTCAGATTGTGATCATAATTGATTTTATATCCTACCAAAAATTTCCTTAACCACTTTTTCATAATTACAAGATGGTTTCTTCATGGCTTTCAATTTCCATAAGGTGACAAAACTTACATTAGAAAATTTGCACAATTTCAAACAATGTGATGATGAATCCATTTAAGACTATATTATTCAATTCAAAAGTACATCATATGAGCTAAAATTTAGACCCCTAAATATGGAATTGTGATTTATGTTTAGTAGAGTGATTCTTTACCCATTAAAGGAAAGAACATTGCATAAACAATATGAGTCATTTACTCATTTATATAATGATGTGGATATATATGCTTCATTCATAATTATCATTCAAAGGAACTTAACATACCTCCTTACAAATACAAAATATTTATCCCTCACACAAAGGAAGGAGATAAATTACCTAAGGATCATTATGAACAAAAATGTGGTATTTTTTATCTTTATATGACCAGTTTGCCAATGTTACTTAACATGGGACCAATCCCAGGTCCATATTTTATGCAAGAATATCAAAGTGAAAAAAACAAAAAGAATTCATGCCAAAAATATTTAACAATTACCTTATTATGGGTGGTGCTTATTTTTGGCATATATTGATTCTACATAATAAAAAACTACTTGCAATGTAAGATGAATACAACAAATTGGTTTTGATCTAAAACACTTACAAAACAAAGGAGGTTAGAAAGACTTCTTGGAAAACATAATAATAACAATTGATTATGGTCCTAAATTAATTCAAACATGGGTTTAGGTTATGTCTACCACATCTCCATATGCATTTATACTAGTAACTCTTTGGTTATACCAAATGGAAGCTAAAATTAATCCAAATCAATAAGGTATTTCCTTTCCTTATAAAGGAAAATTGATCCATATTCTAAATGACAACATTAATTATTATAATACATACATAAAATGTGAGGAGGAACATGATATGTACCATTTAAATTTATTCATTCATGATGAGAACAATGTAAAATATCCAACTTAAGGTTATCAGGCATCGAATGGGGAGATACATATTATGATCCATTGGATGAGATCATAAATAGTCTCTCCAAATATTCTAAAAATACCAAAAATATCCAAAAACATTAAAAAATCCAAAAATAATTTTGGCACTTACATATTTTATTAGCTCCTTGGAATCTATGTGTTAGTTTGATGCTAATATATGGCATATCAATTACTCCTACATACACATGTGTGCGATGCTTCTAATTGAGTGTGATACAGCCATACACAAATACATGATCTATTCTTATTTTAAATCTTGGGCCTTCCCTGTACTCATTTCATATGGATATTGGAAGGATCCACCTCTTTGATCATTATACTTACAAATTATATCATTTTATGGTCTTTACATTATCATGTTTTGAGCTCATATATGTACTCACACATGCCTTTATCCATGATTATATATTATATAGGGTACTTGATATTTTATGTACTTGAGTTTTTTTCTAACACATTTAATACATAGGCCAATATGATAATTTTGTGTTGGTTTCTTACTATTTCATTTATGCACTTCTTTGAGTTCCTTGCCTTGTTATTGTCTTGCTTATTCAAACATTTGAATGTACTCCTTTATTTTTGGACCCCATGCCTATGTATGATGTATTTGACATTTGAATATGTCATTGTTTTTTATATGGACATTTGAATATGTCATCCTTACCTTTTGTGGACATTTGAATAAGTCATGTCTCTTTGATTGTGTGACATTTGAACATGCCCTTTATTTACAGTCTCCTTGGACTATTGCCTTTTGACTTACTTTTGAGTGATATTCTATGTTTGCTTGTTTTATTATTTAGCTTGTACTATTATGATCTAGATATTTCCATTATCATTTTCATGCATATTATGCATACATGCGATCATATTGTTCTATGCCCTTCAATGCTACATTTACCTAGACATATTCTTCTATATGCTACATGGTTCCATTCACAAATTATATAGTTGCCTTATCCTTTTGAGGTGAGGTAAATACTAGTTTCTATTCTTCATTCACCTCAAAGGGGGGGAATATTAGTGGGGACATGTCATAGAAACATGTTCTCCACATTGGAACTTTTATAATTTTTTAGATTTATCCATGTTGATACTTATTTCAATTTTCATATTTCTCTATATATAGTGGGGGCATGCTTTGGAATCACAATTTTTTATTTGTCGAAAACATTATTATATGATTAAGATTCATAATTATGGTAAAATTTTATACATTGTTACCATTGTGATACATAGTTTCAACATGAGACATATATAAGGTGCATATGTTACAAAATGTGTGCCTAATATTGAAAAATCCAAATCAATTTCAGATTTAAAAACTCTTCTATGGATTGTTACCATATCATATACTTTAATGCACTGATACTTAAGAAAAATTGTTCTGGACTATATTGAGTCAATCTATTACAATAGTTACTTTGATTTTGGTATGGTTGAGGTGATTAAATCACTCAATCTTTACAATTTTTAAGGATGGAATTGATTGTATCATTTAACCTCACCAGGTTATAAGTATCATTTGGTTGCATGATTGATCTAATCTAAACTATTGGGTGGTAACTCACTTTTCCTCCAAGGTTGGGGGAATGTGCCTTCTAATCTCTCTTTCTTTCCATCTCCATAGATATATACACTTTTTATATTTATATATATTTGCCCTAATATTATTTTCAAAGCCTTAAAATGATATATATTTTCAAATCAAGTTTATAATAAGTAAGGTAGTTGCATTGATACACATGTGTACTCATAAACCTTGATCTTTTAATTTCAATCATTTCAATTCTAGATTATATTCATTAATCATATGTTGTAGCATATTATTTATTTCAAGTCACTCACTAGTAAAGCACTCAAGCAAAGGCATGGTGTGTTATACACATACAGGTACACATTCATTTCCTTTAAAATAGAAATTGCATTACTATATTAAAGGGTAGAAATATAGACACTATTTATAAATTATATAGCACGTTAGTCTTGTACAATTGGAAAACTCAGACCTTGGTTATTCCTCTCAATTTTAGACCTTTACCATTTTTAGAAGTCTCACATATGATTTATCTTATGCCCCTTGGATTCTCTCTTAATCTAATTAGCCTTTTGTTGATGACCCAGACCTTCTATCTTGCCTAGAATGCTTAAAACCTACTTATCTTCCACCTCTGCAAGTTCTAAGTTTGTACCTAATTTCTTGTTCCCTGAAGACTAGCATCCTAGATAGACACCTATGTTAATTCTAGTGTCCTACTCTGATTCATGTGTTTAGTTCCCTAAAGTCATCCAATTTCAAAATGAAACATATCCTAATGGTTGACCTAAGTTCTTTAATTTGAGTTACTTATCTTAAGGGATTGATATAAATACAAGATTAACCCTCATTCATTCCTCACCTAGCATAGACCAATGTAACTTATCAAAAGCATTCAATCAATAACTTAATAAATTAAATCTTCCCTATTTTATCCTATTTTCATATAACTCTTAAGAACAACACATACATAGATCTAAAGTACTGAAGAAGTAACCAAAGAGCCTGATTTTCCAAGTTACAATGTACTTACTTATCACATACTACATGATTCATACACAAGCCAAAATATAGGGGATAACTACATCAATTTTAGGCCCTCTTCAAAGTGATAAAGGGGTATTTTGGGTCATCTTAACACTATTTACCCACTAACCCATTTTCCCCAAGTTTACTATGAATATGAAGAAATAGGGTTTTGAAATTTTATGAGGATTAATAATCCATGACCCAAATTTGAATGCACTAGAGTGAAGGGAAAGACAAACATAGAAGCATCTAGGTGGTCACATCTTTTTCTAGAAGGTATTCCATAAAATAAACTTACATTAGGTTTAGACACTATCATAAATGCAACCATCCTAGGTTGATGCAAGTGTCTATAGTTATAAAGGCACTCAATCTAGAATTGGGTGACCATTCTAAAATCCTATTTTAGTCAACTTCCTACCTATTATATATCTATAATTATATCAATAACAAAACCAACTAATTATATTACTTATTTTTCATTTCCATATCTAACATAGTTGTATTTATTATATTTAGCCTATCTCAATTTAATGAATTCAACATATGTTATATCTAAGGTTAACATCTAATTGGCTTGATATAGATATAGTTGATCACTCTTATACATTAGATTATCTCTACCCCATTTAACCCTAGATAACCCCAATCTATGTTTTTAGGGTCAAACATGAAAAAACCTTTTGTTTCATGCTATTTGGCATCACCCTCTATTATAGGCATTATGATGGTATCCTAGTAAATTTGAAAGAAGCCAACTTGGAAACTAAAGTAGCTACTGAAGACATCTCTAGATCACATGATTTAAATATCAATAGGGCTTAACATCTTTAATCTCACACACTTCCAAAATATAGATGTAAAAAAAAACAATCAAAGAAAAAAATAAAATATATTAAAAAGAGAAAAAAAAATGAAATAAGCCATCTAAAAATGAAAACCATTCTTATGGCACTTTGGGTAATTAACATGATGAAAATAAATTTCTGGCATCATATGTAAAATAATTAGTTGTATACAAGTACCCTAGACTTTGGGGAAAACCCATTCCATTATATGAATTCTAAATCAACCCCCCATCCATACCCATCCTATACCTTTCCTTACCCATCCTCCACCTTTCTTAAACCATAATTACCCATTGTAAACCTATAAAATTGCATCCTTATCCATTTAATCCCAACCACATTGAAATCCAACTATATTAATTTAATCTTTCTCATCATAGAACCATATTTTTCCCTAATTTTAGACTTGATAAGGCAGTGGAAATGTCTTGAGACATGTTCTTAAAAACATTTTGGTATATCTTTGAGATGCTAATTTAATAACTATAAAATTATTTATTAAATCACATGTTCCTTGGAGTCATCATCTTAATTCCCATCCATTCTTTTTCATCCATACTCCATCCACTACCTATCCCTTATCTGATACTAGGACATGTTTTCCCTTTACAAGTATCCCTTTTATATAAAATCCAACCAAAAAACCCAAAAACATTAAAACATCTATAAAAATAAAAAAACATCATGAAATCCAAAATAGATCAAAAAACAAACAAAAATCCTTTTCCTTAATTATGTAACCCAGTCATCCATTATAAAAATTACTCATTGAATGGTCACATTATCAAAGATCTCAACTGCCAAAAGGTTCTACTCTAGTAAAGGACATCCAAAATATATTTGATTACTTGTTTATATAGTCATTTAATTTTGTGTTTATACATCTTGTGTATTTGATAAATTTCTTGTACAATTATTTATTTAATTATTTTTATTTGTTTTACTTCCATGGTTTTCATTGTTGTAAAATGTCTCTTTTTATCTTGTTTTTATTGTTTCTTCTTGTGTCCAAAGCACTATGTACATTAAAATAAATGTTATTATGATCTTCCATATCATTATACACTAAGTATTGCACTTGTGACTCTATTATTCCTTACATGTATAACACATATGCATCATGCTTTTTCCAGTGCATATTATCATGCCCAATATCAAAATAAAAGTTTCTCAATTCATATCATACTTAATGTTATAAATCTTGTTGGACCTCCAAATAAATCATATATATATATATATATATATGAACACATCCTTAGATGAAGCATATGTGGGTCATATAATAAAAAGCCATTTTGGATTAATCCTTGGAGGACCTATATCATGCTAAAAATACTGACCCATAGCATGTTCTAAGGATGTATTCCATGTTTTCTCTCTTACCACATTTAAAATGGACACTATGTTAATCATTCCATACTCATTATCCATCTCAACTATACTCATTCAAATTCGCAATCCCATAACAAAGCACATAAATTTATCATGCCTCATCACTTCTATCTCACTAATATTTTGAGATGAATTCACCACCCACTTGGATTAATTATCCATCCACATAAACAAATTCACCTAACTAATTTAAAATTTATCTTTTTCAATGTATTCACCATTCCCTTTAATGAATTATCCATAATTAATGCCTAATTTTCCATTCTAAAAACAATGAATCCATTTTCCTCTCCTTTTCTAAGCATTCCAATACAAAAACCAAATATATTTCACCATAAATCCCATAATCCCCTCTATATTTCATCCATAAATAAAATATATGTTATCCTATTATGTGATCAATCATAAATAATCCATGAAATCAATTAACTTATTTGTTTACTCTTGCACATCAATAATCTGAAATCATTTTCTACTCTTTTCATTCAATCCCCTGCACCTATCAATTGGGATTGAAAACATCACAATATCCATCCTTTTTCCATCAATAAATACACCAATAAATCCATAAATCAATTAATCAATGAATTAGTCAACCAATCTAAGTTCACAAATTTATAATGGGATATATCATTAACACATCCACTCCTATGAACCTTGATTCATGGTGTAACTCAAAATGTGAAACTTAGCTTAAGATATATAAGAAACCAATACACTCCTTACATATATCATTATTTGTGGTAAAATCAATCCATTATCGCATCCAATCATAACATGAAATCATTATCTTAAGTGGGTTAATAAAATCCATGGGTCAATGTTACATTAAATCATCACTTTAAATCTCTTCCCACATTGGGAGAACTACATTACACTGAGGTCTATTCAGACTATGTAAGTAGTGCTAAAGTACATGGGGTATATAGGTTTAGTTTAGCCACCATCATTAATCTAAGTCATTTCACCATATTTTATACCATCAATTATCAAAGTGTTATACATATTTATCATTTCTTGCAATTATCAATCTTGTAATTATTTTATCACACATCAAAAAATCTATATTTTTCATTTTACAGTTTGAAATTTACAATCATCAGGATATATTATTCCCACATCCACTCCTATAAACCCTAATTCATAGAGAAACATCCAAACATGAAATATACAAATGGGAAATTGTATTTTTCCAAATATATTCTATAGTATTTAATATCTAGTCTAAAATATTTTTAAATGCACTACCTACAATGTTGTGAAAAGTTGTGTTGACATGGGTATCTCCATTATTTATGGTAATTATTTGTTGTTAAAGTCTAGGGGTTATTTTTGAAGAAAATCATATGGGATAACTCCTTTTACACTCAACATTTAAACACTCAACTGCATCGGCATCAATACACATAAGGCACAAGCCTTATGCACTCACTTGAAGTATAACTAAGAATGAATCAGGGCCCGTGTTAGGCTAGTTGGGTGATGGAATGAGGCTTCACTAGGGGACTCAGTAATGAAATTTAAACTTAACTTTCGTATAGACCCATAGGCATAGGCCTTGCTCAAGGTAAGTCAGAGGTCATATAGGCACATAGTGGGTCACAAGATTAATTTGATTCAACTTATTATCCATACTAAATAGATGCAAATTAAACAAAGATTAGGTTTATGGGCATAAATATATACTCATATTTCATGTAGGATGATGATAATGTCATGAAAAACATAAAGAATCTATTAAAATATTGAAACCAATAAAACACATGAACTTTAGTACACATAATTAATCAAAAGTGTGATATCAGAAAAACACTTGCATCCCATAACAATACTACAAGACATAAAAACAAAAAAACTTGAGTATATTTTAAAACAACATCATTTCTCATTGTTAAAAGTCTAAATAGTAAGAGTTTACATTCAAAATCATACTACTAATAACCCAAAGGCTCATAGACGATCTTGGGCACATATAATTAGAGCCAGAGTGGCCTCCATTATATATCTAAACCTCAATGGCCACTAGAGAAAACTTTACAGAGCATGGTTTTGAAGTAATTCCACCAAAGCTTCATTACATTTCTCTCTCCCTTAATTATTTGGTTTGAGCCTTTATATAATCCTTCAAGAACATCTTTACCAAGGTGGAAGCTATATGTTGAGCACTAGGCTAGAGTTCTATCATCATAACTACCAACTTCATG
Organism: Torreya grandis; assembly: GCA_037957365.1. Lineage (NCBI taxonomy): Eukaryota > Viridiplantae > Streptophyta > Pinopsida > Cupressales > Taxaceae > Torreya > Torreya grandis. The sequence continues at coordinate 244,816 of JARHVA010001754.1, read as the reverse complement.
ACCCTATGATTCCCACACTCCACTTACCAATTTTTTTTAGATATTTGTTAATGTCTTGATTTTCTAGGATATCCTTATCCATTGGCTAGCTAGTGCATGTTTTGCATTGCATCCTCTAGCTACCTATCAAAACTATTAGGCTAACCACTTGCAAAAATATCTAGACGTGTTGAGATGGATACCATGTTAGCATGAAAAATACACTAAATAAGGGTTAGGGGCCTAATATTACCCTATAAAAAAACCTTATCCCACCCTTTAAATAAATCAAATAACTCTTAGGAGCATAAAACTCAGGTGCATTTTCCTTTAGCTCTACACTAAAATCCTCAAAGCCCTTTATGGATAGCTTGATTTCACTTGTAGTGCCATCAATTTAGGTCAAGGAAAAATTGAGTGCAAGTGTATTTGTTTTATATAGCTCCTTTTGTAAGGCTTCTAGATTGTCTTGCACCTTTTCCACACTTCCATCCAAAATCTCCCTTTGTTCATAGGCCTTAGTCTATAGGGTAAATAAGAGTTTTTCCAAGGTTTTATCCTAATCCTTGATCTAATTGCTCAAAAAAAAATTGATGCCCATTATATGTGACCATTATACCTTACCTTCATAGTACACATTAGCCATAAATTGCTCTTTATCATCCTCACTTGCTTTAAGTGCACATCTATCACTGAGGCTTGGTTGGATAAATTAAATAAGATTGTATCTTCTACTTTTATGCCTTCAACTTTATGAAGAGATCCTCTACTTATTGGAGCTTGTCTAATATATGCTTCTTTAGCACCATGCTAGGGTCTTCCTCTTCTTCTTCTTGTGTTGGCTTAGGCTATAGTCTTGGGAGCATATGTTCCACCAATACACAAATCTTATAGACCTCTCACAAGTCTGAGATGTTGATGCCAAATAAAAGAGATGGCTTGGCCACCTCCACACACTGATATAGCTATTATAATTTAAACCTATTGGCATGTGCTTCCTCCTTAGCTTCCTTAAAGAGTTTCCTTAGCTTCCTCACTTTGCCATCATTTATGACATTTTTTTGTGTTACTTTTATGGCCATTCTTATTAGTGCATTCCTAGATTAGACTAGTTTCATGGCCTATAGGTCAATAAGAATAGGTTTCTACCATTCTTCAGTATCATTTATTCTCTAAGTTGTAGCCTTTGATGCCTCAAATTAGGGTTCATCTATGTAATAATCTAGTGCAAATGAAATTTTATTGCACATCTTTGTCATGGAAGCTTAGGGGCATAGTTTTTTATAAGTATAAATCTTCATCCCCCAATCCTTTAACACCATTTCTCTAATGTTTAGATCTATATCATCCTTTTAGATGACATACTTCTCCTTCATGTGTACTCCTTCCTCTTCACTGGCACCACTACTCTCTTTGACATGTTCTTTTAAGGAGTCATTTGTCTAGTCCTTGGGGGTTACTTCATCAAACTTCTCCCCCTCATCTATTTCTTCATCATGGGGATTTTTAATTTTTATCTTAAGGGTTATATCTTCAACACTAGGGTTACCTTGTTATTGTTGGTGCTCCTTAATTATCTCTATTTGTTACTTCAAGGCACTAGTGTCACCTTATTTTGGTCTAGACACCCCTTTACTACTTGGGCATGCCTTAGCATCTTCATCTACTTATCCAAGAGAGTCACTTGGTGCTTATTTGACAACCTCTAATATTGGTTATGTGCTCAAATGTACTTATGGCACCCTCTTCTCTAATTTGGCCTTCTTCTATTCTCAATCAAGTTTATGTTTTTATATAAGCACCAAAGCTTATCTTATATATTCTTCATTGATTCCCATCTTCCAGGCCACTCTTTTGTCCTTGATAAATTGGTGGGTCATTATGGAAGCCTTATCTTTGGATGTCAACATTATTTTCTTTGGTGAGATCTTTAACAAGGTTACACTAGAGTTAAGGCTTCTCATTTCCCTAATTAATATGAGTGTCATGGCCACACCACTTTGTAAGTCCTTTTAAATGTTTCCAACATGAAACTCCTCTTCACCTTCCTCTATTTGTTGGATATAAGTCCCTGCCCTATCTTATTCAATATTTTCTTCTATTATAGGTGCTAGGGCTACCTAATTTTTCATATCCTCAAGGGTCTTGGTATGGAATGCCATAGGTCCCTTAGTCTTTCTTGGATGATTTCTAGAAGAAGCACCCCCTTATTTGAAAGTTACACACTTCTTTGGGGTAGGTGGTGTAATTTATTCCTCAGAGTCTATTTTTAACTATATGCACTCCATTATTTCCTCTAATTTTTCACCCTACTTATTTTGGAATGACTTCACTTGGAATTTTGGTGCATTCTTTCCTTGATCACTAGTTAAGAGGGGGTGATCATCATCTTTAATGGGTTCAATGCCCTTCTTACATGGCTTCATCTCATAGTATAAATTAAAAATTATCCCATTAATTATAACCCTCTAGAGGGGATGGATGTCAGGGCTATTGCTATCATCCTCCTCATCCCTAGTTACTTTGGTTTTAGGGTATACAAATTGGTGATTCATTATCCTTCTATTGTAATCCATGACTTTAGCTTGGATATCAATATGTTACCCATTTGGGATCCTCTTAAGCACTACCATGAAGTATTTGGCTAAAAACACATAAGGTAATCAGATCCAACTTGAAATATTTATATCTATGAGCACTCACCACACCACATAGAAGTGGTGCATTATGGCCAAGGTAGCCATTCCTATAAGTTATTGAGGGAGTTATTGTGCGATGTGCCACTCCTTTATAAAGGCCTCCACATACCTATAAAAACACCCCTACACTCTAGTTTTATACTTCTATGAGAAACTAGGGGGCAGATAAAGTCTTGGCAATTAACTACTAGGGATTCATCATTTGATGGAAACACCCATAGGTGATTGTCATCACCATTTGGCATACCTATCTCCTCCATCACCATTAGGATAATCATGTCTCCCCAATAGAAGGTGTCATGTGCCTAATGGAATTCTTGTGCATTTTTTATGATCTCCTCTATGATAAACTTGGAGATGTTGAAAATTTCTCCTTGCTACATGTGGTGGGTAATACAAAGGAAGGTTTTGATTATGTTTAACCATAAACCACCAGGGAATAAGCATGTTAGCCCATGAGAAGGTGTCATGTGCCTAATGGCATTCTTGTGAATTTTTTATGATCTCCTCTATGATAAACTTAGAGATGTTAAAAATTTCTCCTTGTTTGGCACTTACTAGGTATGCTTCTACCCTTGTGCTTAGGTATTAGATGTATTTTATAAGGAATACTAATCTTGACTTGTAATAGCCCGGGAGCTTTTCAACCTATCTAATTATACATAATCATTTATCATCTCTCATATATCCATTCTTGTATAAGGTAGTCCAATGATTTTACCTACGTGGCTTTAAAAAATTCTCATACACTATCCATAAAAATAGAACCAGTCACCATGCATCCATGAGAGATGGAAATATACCAAGTCTTTTAGTTTATTGAAGCTTTGTAGCTCAAAGAGTTGTGTTGTGCCCATGGTTTATAACTTGTCTTTGATAAAGACATTAAAGACCATGGCATCTACCTTAGACTTCTTTCTTGTGTCCACCAGCCATTATTTATTCATCTCTTGTATATTGTCATCTATTTTATGGTTTTAGTCTTTCAACTTGCACACATAGGTGAAGGATACCCACTTTTCCCCCACCATGGCTTTTAGTGGGTACTCTATTTCTTATTAGGTGATATTTTTGCTCACAGTTAGATCAATATCCATGACACTAACTCCATATCCTATTTATACCTCAAATTTTGTGGTGGTTACTTCCCTCACTACTTTTGCTTTATTCACATCCTTGTGTACTTCTAGTTTTTTTAAGCTTAATCTTTTCTTCCCCACCCTGAACCTACTATTGTTAAAGTGTGACCCATTGATCTTACCAAATCTAGAAATGGTGTTTAGTTTATTTCATAGTTTTGGGAAATGTGATTGTGAATTTTTCTATTGAGCTTCATGCCCACTTAATGGTAGATTGGTTATCCTATCAAAATCTTTGATTCTTTATAATTCCTTCAAATTCCATCCATTTACCTCATCTTCACCTTAAGGAAAAATTTAATCTCTTACTCACTTTTTTGCTCACATTTGGGAAGGCTATGGATAACTTATTTTCTCTATGGTAGCATTTTCTCTTTTTGGTGGCTTTGGCTCCTTGTTATGATCTCTTGAAAATGAAAAGTAAACTACCTACCTCTACCAAATTTGGTCTTGTACATTGTTCTCATCTACCAAATTGATGGCTATCATCATTAAGATCCTTGAAATCTAATAAAATTCATGACATTTGCTAAAATCCATCATCATCTACTCATTAATGTCGATATTTATTTTTTAATCATCATTTTATAACATTAACTCTGATAATGGTTTCTTTGGGGAAGTGACAATCAACTCAAATAGTCACTTCCCACCAACTATTGGGTGGTTGCTAGCTATCAAAATAGTCACTCTCTTATGTTTTTTTCATCTTGGCATGACCTTCACATTCCTTTTAGTTACCTAGGAGTAGCACTTCACATGCATGTGATTTAGCCTCTCAAGTTCCCTCTCTTCTTTAGTGTTGCGGTTGCTTTCAAGGATGCCTCACTATCTTGGTTTATTTATCTATGCTTTCTTGTTTCTTATTTTGGCCTCACTTACCCCATACTAATATTTGCATTGGTCCTCTAGTTCCTCATTTTCTCCTCTTGATCTCTTATGTACAAACATCTTGTGCACTTCATTCATCAAATTATAATTATAGTTCAATTAGCCTATTATAATTCACATGCACCAAAAACTTAGGTATCTAGCCACAAATGCTTAAAAATTAATTAGAATCAACTCACTCAATTAGATTTATTTGAGTAAAAACACTAGGAATGTTATACTATGGGCATAAAAGTCCCATGCTTATTTAAATAACACAAAATAAATAAAACATAAGGAAAATATTTATCTCATGCTAATGTTATTATGATCACAATACAAAGTGCCCAAATTTTGACCAAAAAGATGGAATTAGAGGGTGAAATGGATATTATAGTGATGGGGTAATTTCAATTTGTTTCTATTTAAATGCTCGGGGAACATTTCACCAATAAACTTGTGCAACTTACATGTGCTAGTCTTTAAGATGTTGTGGACAACTCCCATCCACCTGATCTATAATTTACTTGGGTGCCTTAGGTACTTAGAATAATATAAAAGGACCAATGAACCTTTTTTAAACACCGTACCCTTGATGTGCTTATCATGCCATGTCTTTTGGTGGGTGTTATCTATCTACTAGCTTCATCATTCCTAAGTGTGTGTCTCATTTAGCCTCTCTAAATCTTTTAGGCATGCACTCAATGACTCTTGGTCATCCAATCGACCAATGCACATGATGAAAAATGGCCTCTATGCCAAATAGTATTTTAAATGGGGTAGCTTTATTTAGGTGCTTATATGTTGTGCAATAGGTTCATAACATAGCTAACACATGGTCATCCCAATCCTTGCGACCAACATCATAAATTTTAGTAAGGCATATTCCTAGTATTTTATTGAATAATTTTTTAGTTCCATTAGCTTGGGGGGTGGTAGGCTATTATTTTATGGTGTGCCATCATATACTCAAATAGTAGGATCTAAACTATTTCATTGATGAAATGTGTGCCATAACCGCTAGTCAAGTTGAGTGGGCACCCATACTTATTGATAATATTTTCCCAAATGAATCTTACTTATATGGTGGCTATACATTATTTTATTAGTGTCACTTCTACCCACTTATTAAAATAATCTATAAAATCCAAAATGTAGCTCATGCCTATTACTCTGTGGTAGGAGTAATAGGCCCAAAAAAATTAATGGCTTATTTCTCAAATGATACCTGGGTAAGGATGGGGATGAAGGGAATCTCATCTTGATGGTTTGTCATTCCTATGCACTAATAGACATCACATGTTTTGGTGTGTTCTTTTACATCATTAAATATAGTCAACCACCATACTTGATTGTAGCACTTTTTACATTATGGTTGTAAATACTAGAAAACTACACATTTGTAATTCTAGATGTTTGGATACCTTGGGACACCCTAAAAACCTCCTAAACATTATTAACCCTTAACCAACCCTTATTAACCTAACTAAATCACTATTCTTATATTCACATAGTATTATTCACTATCACTATTTACTATGGGACCCACTATCACTATTCATGATGATATAGTAAGTGACATGGCATGTGACATGGTAAGTGACATGAAAGGTGACATGGAAGGTGATATGGAAAGTTACATGGCTTGGAAGTGAGGTATCTTGAGGTGGGACATCATACCCCACCTAGGACCCTCCTTTAAGGTACCTAATGGCATCATTAAGCACCAGAGGACCCCTCCTTTGAAGTATGGTGCATTTTTCCCTATGAGACCATCATTCAACATGTGTTTGTGTCATCATTCATGGATAATGGTTCCAAAATTCATGGGGAACTTATCCAAAATATTTAAGTGAGTGGTGGAAATTATTTTAGACCCATATGAGCCCATGTGCATGATTTACACTCCATTTTGGACTCTTTAGCAAGTTTGGAGACAAACCTACCAAATGGTAGACTTATTAGCTACATGGGAATCTCACCCCCGTGTCTTTCATGACCACTCATGCACCCACATGGAGAATTGTGCCAAAATTCATGGAGCACTTAGCCAAAGGACAAATTAGCTTGGTGGAAAGTCCTTTGGCCTTATTTGAGATCATGTGCATGATTCCCACTCAAAATTGGACTCATGTGCAAGGTGGGAGACAAAATAACAAGGTGGGAATCCCACCACCCTTATCCCCTTTGTCATTTATGATCCCACTTGAAAAATGGTGCCATACTTCACTATTCCACTTATTTGGCATGTTTCTTGATAACAAATGTTATAAATATGACCCTCCCCCTTCACCCATGGTTAAGTTGGTTTTTGGTAAAAATCACTCATCTTGCAAGTTATCTAATTTTTGAAGGAGGTCACTCATCAATCTTAGAGAAGAGCTTAAACAAAGAAACTCTACCCAAATATTCAACAAGCCATCTTCAAGTCATCTTTAACAAACATCAAGGTATATTGTTTATTTTATTCATTTCAATTCTTTAGTTTCTTAGCCTTCTTCCCTTCTTATCTTCTTTACCATATTGGCTCTATTTTAACCCTCTTTACCTTTTGACCATCCACCATTTATATTTACCCTTCTTATCTTCTTTACTATCTTTCCTTCTTGACTATCATTTACCCCTTTACCATTTTCCCTATTACCTTCTTGACCACCATTTGCCCCTTTGCCTTCTTAACCATTTATCCCTTTGTCCCCTTGATAATTTACTCCTTTGCCTTCCTTGACCATCATTCATCTCTACCAAATTTACCATTTACCAATCTCAACCAAACCACCTTTTCTTTTCTTTTCTTTTTGTCATAAGAAATAGGCAAACTGAAAACCATGATTTTGACTTGAGTAGTTTTAGCATTAAGTTGTTTTATTGTTTAGTCATCTTCTTAAAAAACTTTCTTGCATTAATTTAAGTTATTTTATATCTTTTTATTTCATTTTTTATATCATTTAATTTAAATAAATTTCTTTTATCATTTCAAATTAATTAATTAAAAAAAGTGGATTGATAGCCTTCTAGAAAGCTCATGCTTCTATGATCTAGCTCATGCTAGGCAATCCACCTTTTTGCTTGTCTAACAAATAAGTTTTGTGGTAGTGTTTTATTATTTTAAGGTCATCCTCCCAAGACAAATAGGAGTTATCATAAAGTATAGACTTCAAAATACACACATTTAATAGGTATTCTTCTACACCCCATTCACAAGTTTCTTTCTTTCAAAATTAAGAAAAGCAAAAAAACTTGACTGAAACATTTTGGCATGCCTAGTAGGACCTTGAGTTTTCTTGGGTTCATTAGTTGTTTTAGGGCATTTAGAGTTGCATTAGTGAAAATTTCATTTAGTTTCATTCTTAAAAAAAAAAATAAGCTTTCTTTCTAAGAAAAAAAAAATACAAAAAAAAGTTTTAGTTGCAATTTCGTAGAAAAAGATAAATTTTATTTTTTGCATTTCTAAAAAAGAAAATAAAAAAGGAGCATTCATCCTAAGATTAGGATTTTCATTTTCATGTTCCATTTAGATTTATTTTAGTTGTTTTTTTTTTCATTAAAAATAACCAACCAAAAAAAATTCTTTGGGATTAAAATTAACTTTCATACATAGTTTGTTTGCTTATTTAATTAGGTCATCTAGTTTAATTTAAATCAAAGAAAATTAATCATAGTGCACAAATATTACACAAACTAAAACAATTTCACTAAAACAAACATCAAACACACTTGAGACAAGGCTTGACTAGGATTTAACCACCTAGTAGATCACCTTAACCTTTCCTAGTTATCGTACTTGGATTTAATCACTGAGGGGATAACCAACTCAACTCTTTGGTTGAGTATAAACTCTAGATAAATGGTATAAAAGATAAGCACCTGTGCTCATTGTGGGATCATGAAGTGAGGGGAACAAGCCCCAAGTATCAATCCATGTACCTAATCTAATATATATTCTCTCTTGAGCACCTAAACATAACTTGAAACCAAACATAGACTTCTTTATTGGACCTATTCTACAAGCCAAGTTTCTCTTCACACATTTTAAGGCATAAGCCAAAAGATAGATTCAAAGGAATCCTAGGACTTAATGCACTCTTAGTGAATGCATTTTTTGCCTTGAATATTTTTTGATTACTCTTTATTTTAATTTGAGAAAACATATCATTCTTTTCCTATTTTCTCATATGGTTCTTACTAGCCAATAGTGAAGGGACCTTGAGGAAAAAAACTCACCACCAAGTTAACCAACCACTTGCACTTCTACATTTATGGGACACTTTTTTGAACCCATGGACTCCCCTCACTCTCTAAGAATTCCTATTCAACTAATCCTAAGAGATATGTATTTTGTCACTTTCCTAAACAACAATCATGTAGCCTTACAACATTACCTTATAACTACATCTTACCAAATCTTAATTTTGACCCCACCTATAGATCTACCTTATGGAATTCCTCCCCACCTCATGGGGAATACCTCTAGTACCATAGGTACTACTCAACCTTTAGTCACCTAATCCTTAACATTGACCAATAACCCCCTTGAGGCTACCATTCAAAATCAACCAATCCAAACTACCACTACTCTTATACCTCCTACCAATCACTCCTCCACAATAAGAATGACTACCTCTAACACTACCCATCTCCCTCTAGTTACCTCCATTCCATAAAACACTACTCCAATTAAAATCCTTGTGGTATCCATGCCCTCCATGTTATCATAAATTAATACAAAGGTTACCACCCTTCCATCATCCACTAACCCAAATATGACTCATACCCAACAAGCAACCTCTACTTATATCTATAATTCACAAATGCATATGCCTACTACCCAACCACCCAACCCTACCCAACCATTGACATCCACATACTAATGTATCTTGTTACCTAGCCATTGGCATCCACATACCAATATGTGGCAACCTCTCAACCTTCCACCCACTATCAATATGTTTCCCAACCACCACCGTAATATGCATCTTATAACCTCCTAGGCACTCAACCCCAAAAACACTTCATGAAGATGATCATGGAAAAGATTATTACCCTTGATTCATCCATCTTAAAAGCCCATAATCTCTTATCCTATGATTAAATTTTTAATGAGCCTATTCACCTTTAATTTCTATTAGACCTTATCTAACCCAGTGGGAACTTCAAAAATTTACTAAGTTTAAGAGTAAGGAAGATCCTCAACACAATTTAAGAGCATTTAGGCATTCATGTTATGCAATTGCCCATGATGACACTCTTCTCCTCCATACCTTTCCTATGTCATTATCTGGACCAAAATTAGATTGGTATAGTGCCATACCCATACATTCTATCTTCTCCTTCAACCAACTAGCCCAAAACGTTTTAGATCACTTTTTGATCCATATATCTAGTAAAGTTTCCATTACCGACCTCTACTCCATCTGAAAATTTGAGGATGATTCCATTACTAATTTTGTGGCTCATTGTAGGAGCCTAATTAACCAAATTTCCCTCCCTTTGCCCCAACTTGAACTCATAGAGCTCTTTGCATGAGCATGTGCAAAACATATTTCCTCCACATCACATGTCCAAATCTTTTAAACATTTGATGAAACTTTTACCATGGCTTGAAAATTAGAGAAAAGATCCATTAATGAAGGAAATTTAAAGTTGAAGAACAAGAACTCAACTTACAAACCCAATGATCCCTCTTCTACCAAACCAAATAACCAAACCAATCCCAACACCAAAAACAAAGCAACTACAAATGTTTTTAACCTCAAAGCCACACCTCCACCATCTACCAACCAAAAAAACTAGAGGAACCAAACCTCTAACTCCTCTAATTCTTCAAACCAAAACCTAAAAAACCAAACTTGGAGTAACCAAAAGCATTTAACTCCACTTAGGTAACCCTATGCTTCTATTTTGGAAAATTTATTAAAAGCTAATATCATCCAACTTCCAACAATTAAACCACCCCAATAATTTGATGTTTTTCCCTATTCCAATTTTTTATAATGAATATGACCATTGTGCCTTTCACTGAGTCATAGGACATGATATCAATAGGTGAAATACCTTAATATACCTTGTTTAATACCTCATTGACAAGGGGGATCTTAGATTAGATAACCCAAATGCCCCACCAAACCAAGCCCTTGACATTTTTAGGAAACCTTTCCCAAACCACATTCCTACTGAAAATGAGATTAAAAACTTTGAGTACTCTCTTAATGACTATATTATTAACATGGTTCTTGACACACTCACTGATAAAGAACCCATTCACCAATCTACCAATCCCCCTCTACTTATTGAAATAGTAGAGTCACCTTCTACTCTTTTAGACATCCAAATAAAGGATTTAACCATTACCACACCTTTGACAAAGGTTACCACACCTATCTCCTCTATTACAAAACCATCTATTCCATCTTTGGAAACTATCTCATAAGAAAAGATAACTTCACCCACCAAACCTCTACTTTTAAAATCTTTCATCAAAATTTAAGACAAAGGTAAGGTAACCAAACTAGAACCTCTAACCCCTTCTTTAGTAGACCAACCTAGCCCTTCTAAACCAACCAAAACCTCCTCCAAATTAAATAACCCTCAAAAACCCACCAAGACAACTAAAATAACCAAACCCCCTCTAAAACTAACAACTAAAGAAACCAAAGAGGTAAAACCACCCAAAGGCCCAAAGCCTCAAATTTTACCTCCCTTAACCTTCCCCTCCATTTTGGGTCCTCATCCCTCTACCTTGAGTATGAAACCTATTATTTTTACCAAAATCCCACAACCTCTATTGGTTACACCTTCACACTTACTTTCTAACACACCTCTTTTTACTACACTGGTGATACCTAAGTTACATAACTTACCATCCTTTACCTCTAGATCATCAACCATATTTCCTAAACCAAAACCTTCAACCAATTTTAACACCTTACCTAATTCACCTATCACCAAACCTACTTCCAAACAACCTTCTACCTCAACACCTAAAACAAAAACTATTAAACCTTCACCACCTCTAACTGAGTCTTACTTAACCATTCTCTAATAGTTATTACAAACTTATTCCTTAAGCTTTCCACATATCAAACCCTTTGACCCTTCATCTCCCAAACCATCATGGTTTAATAAAAATTTGATTTTTTTATACCATATGACAATCAGCCATGATACATAAAATTGCAAAGCTCTCCAAACTCTCATCCACCATCTTTACAATGAAGATGATCTATTGATAGATGAACCTCCTATGCCACCCATACCAACCTAAAAAATAATCATACCTACCTAATCCTCCACTCTTACCTAATAATGAAGATTATTTTGACCCCTCTACTACCTCACCCTCACCTTCTATCCATATTATCAACATGGTCACTAGATCATAATAGAAGGATAAATGGAAGGATGAGGTGTCCATTCTTTGGACTTACCCCTTTTCAAACTCTCAACCAAACCACACCCAACCATCTCCATATTTGAACAAATATAAGGTGTCTATCTTAGGTGCCCCCAATCTAACCCTTCATAACCAAACCCATATACAATATCTATTCAGAAAGCTATCCTTAAGCAGCTTTACTAGACCTTGATAAAAATGAGCTTGTATGAGTTGATTTCTACTTCTCCCCATCACCACCAAGCACTCATAGAGGCCTTAAAATCCATTGAGATCCAACCTAATGACCCTCAAACTCTAGTCTCATTTATTTTTTTCTTCTAAAATTCCAACCTTGTCACCTTTAAGAATTCAAAAATACCTTCCATCCACCTTGAGGACCCAGATCCCCCACTCTTTATTATCACTTACATCAACTAAATGCATGTCAAAAGGGTGATGGTTGATGAGAGAGATAGTAATAACATCATATCCTCTTATTCTTATGACCAACTCAATTTAACAATATCATGTTAGAATTTATAATGGTCCTCTAATCCTTTAATGACACTATGGCCACTACCTTGAGAACCGTCATCCTTTACATCCATGTAGGGCCCCACACACTCCCTAAAATATTATATGTGGTACAAGGAGAATTCAAATAAAACATATTATTGGAATGACCTTAGATTCACTCCATAGAATGTGTTCCCTCTACCCTCCATTAATGTATTCAGTTTAAGCATGAGGGCCAGGTCATCAATATATAAGTAGACCCAAATCCTTTCTTAACATGCAACATGACCTATCACCCCAATGATGTCCTTATACACCCATCTAATGCACCTTTAGTAGTTGCACCCCAACTACCAATTATTGATGTAATTTCAACTAGCTCATCTATTCCTTCTTCATAAATCCCCATAGAGGAGCCCTTGGGATCTATGTTCCAATGATTCTCATTAGGGGAGTATCATATTCTAGTGTTGGATGCTTTCCCTACTTGTCAAGAATATGAGAACCTCAAACATGACCCTTCTTATGACCCAAACATCATTATGATCATCCCTTTTAGTCCCCACAACCATCAAATTAACTTCATCTATAAGGGACTTGATTGACCACTTATTTCTCCCATCACTATCTCTTCCATCCAACTATTCACCTCTAATTTTTCCTACCTTGACAAACCAACATTCACTAAATTATACCTTCATAAGTGTGCTTAGAAGGGATTTGTTCCATTCCAATATGAAAAATGACCTAATGAGTTACCTTCGATCAAAACCCAAAAACCTCATGAGTCATTTGGCCTTGGGTTTGTACCACTTGAAAAACCCACCAATTCACCCAAACCTATTGACACCATCAAGGAAGACATTCCCTCCTCACCAAACCAACATCTTTCAAAATCTAAGGATTTTGATTCATTCCTCCTAAATTTTTTTTATCAACACATTAATTTAGGCCCCCTACCTATCAAAAGGATGGCCAAACTCAAACACTTCCTCTCATCCATCCTAAAATGGTAGAAAATGATTCTCCTAACATCAACACCATCCAACATTAAGATGAAGATTCTATTATCACCTAACTTGGTACCTCATATTCTTTAATCAATAAATCCCTTCCTCTTGAATCCAAGACCATGTTGAATGAATCCACCATAGATATCAAATTGGGCATTATGAATAACCCTAACATTGTCAAATTGGGCCAATCACTAAATGCCAAAGAACTTGGAGACTTCTTCTCTTTCCTCCAAGACCTCAACATAACATTCACTTGGTCTTATAATGATATGCCTAAGATTAGACCCACCATTGCAACCCATAATATAGTCACCCATGCCAAGATTGTTAAACAAAAACTTTGATGTATGCATCCTTACATAGCCCTTCTCATCAAATAAGAGCTTCAACATCTCCTATATGTAAACTTCATTCAACCCATTGACTACCCCCAATGGGTCTTGAATATCATACCTATCACCAATGGGGATCTATGCCATTTTGTGGACTTTTGTGACCTTAACCTCACTTTCCCTAAGGATGACTTTATTCTACCTAGTATTGACTAGCTTGTTGATCTTATATCCAACCATGAGATGTTATCTCTCAAAGATGGGTTTTCAAGTTACAATCAGATCTTGATTGCTCCTAAATATCAACATAAAACTACCTTTACCACCCCTTGGGTAACTTTTTTCCATAGAGTCATACCTTTCAGACTAAATAACTTTAGTTCAACTTACCAATGAGCCATGACCTACATCTTCCATGACCTCATCCACACCATCGTAGAGGACTATGTTGATGATCTCTTGGGAAAATATAAATCTTGCCAAGATCATTTGAAAGTTCTCAGCATTATCTTCAAATGCCTAATCCATGTCCATGTCAGACTCAACCCCAAGAAATGTGTTTTTGGGGTCTTTTCAGGAAAGCTTCTTGGCTTTATCTTCTCTCTTTGAGGAATTGAAGTAGATCCTACCAAAGTCAAAGCAATCTTAGAGATACCCCTCCTACCAACTTTAAGTAACTCTGTATCTTATAGGGAAAGCTTCAATCCATTCACCATTTCATTTTTTAGCTTTCAAACTAGTGCCAAATTTTCCATCACCTTTTAAAGAAGGATGTCTCTTTTAAATGGAATAGTGATTGTCAAAAAGCCTTTAAATTACTTGAATAGTGGCTTTTGTCACCACCTATCCTTATCCCTTTTAAGGATGAACACCCCTTTCACCTATATATTTATACCATTGAATATTCCCTAGGGGAAATGTTGGCTCACCTAGATGATCAACATAGAGAGCAAGCCATACATTACATTAGATGCATGCTTGTAGAATACGAGACTCGGTATACCCATACTAAGAAACTTTACTTAGCCTTAACTTTTGTGGCCACCAAACTCTGCCACTAGCTTCTTAACCATAAAACCTATGTCATAACCAAAACTAACCCACTCAATTACATGCATTCCAACCTATATCAAAACTAGTGTATGGCTAAATGGATTATGCTCTTAGAAAATTTTGATATTGAGTTCCTTTAGCAAAAGTCAATTAAAGGGAAAGTCATTGTCAACTAATTGGTTGAAGCACCTTTGACAGATCACCAACCTCCTCCTCTTGAATTCCTAGATGAATCCATCAATATTCATTTTCAATAGGACATAACCTACCAAATGACTATGTTCTTCAATGGGTCAAAGTGTCAACATGGTAGGGGAGCCGGTATCATCCTTATCCCCTTTGATGGTGAACATCTTCATCTATCATTAAAACTTGACTATGAATGCACCAATAATATGGTTGAGTATGAAGCCCTGGTCATAGGTCTCCAAACTGCTCTAGCCTTGGGCATTAAGACAATCAATGTCTTTGGTGATTCCCAGCTCATGGTCAACTAGATAAATGGCTCCTATCAATGTAAGAATGATTTCTTATAAAAATGCAAACTTTTAGTTGACAAAATCTTAGCATCATTTAAACATTACCTAGTCTAATCTATCCTATGATCTACCAATAAATTCATTGATATAATGGCTTGCCTTCTTAGATCCCTTCTTAGCTTTCCAATTCTAAAATCTTTGTCACCATTCACCATTTTAACATACTTTATTATGACCAATCCAACCTCCCTACCATTTGTAGTGTGGATGAATCCCCATCTGACATTTGGTATGACCAAACTTATAACTACCTCAATCTAGGCATCATTCCTCCCAACCTCTCTTGGAACACCTAAAGAACCTTTGTTAAGATTACCTCTTGTTATACCATACTAGGGGGAATCCTTTACAAACATGGTTTTGATAGTTCTTTATTTCCTACGCATCCATAAAGCTTCCCATGTCATTAGTTAAATGCATGATAGTATCTATGGGGGACACTTTAGTGGTCTAATGATTACTAAATGTATCCTTCACCTTGGCTACTACTGGCCCACCCTCAACCAAGAGTGTTATGATTGTGTAAAAGAGTGTGTTAAATGTCAACAACATGCTAATTTACATCACATGCCAGCCAATAGCCTTAAAGTATCTAAGGACTTTTGGCCTTTCTCATAATGGGGGCTCAATCTCATTGAGGAAATCAACCCCTATTCTTCATAGTGGCATAACTCCGTCATCACAACCACTAAATATTTCACCAACTAGGTGGAAGCTATTCTTCTTATCTTGACCAAGGCAGAGAAGATTATTGTTTTATCACTATATATCTTCTACCACTTAGGTGTTCCTCATAAGATCATCATCGATAATGGTAAGTCTTTCAAAAATAAGCAAGTCCAAGGTCTATGTGATGCATTTGGCATCAAAATAAGATTTTCCTCACCTTATGATCCATAAGTAAATGGATAAGCAAAAATCTATAATAAAATCTTTAACAAAATGCTAACCAAAGTCATCTGTGCTTTAGGTTAGCATTGGCACTTGCACATCCCATTCAATTTATGGGCCTATTACACTAGCATTTGAAACTCTATAGGTGATACTCCTTTCTCTCCACTTTCTCTCTAATCTTTAGAGTAGAGGCAATCTTGCCTCTTGAAGTCCATATTCCCTCTCTTTACATATCTTTGCAAGATCTTATTTCTAAATAATATTATCATCAACACCATTTACCTCAGCTTGAGCTACTTGATAAGCATCATTAAGTAGCACTCACCCACATCCATATCTATCAATAACATATCAAGCATGCTTATAATAAGCACCTAAAAGTGTGAGACTTCAATATTAGAGACATCATCCTTAAGGAAAACCAACATGGATAAAAGTAAATGAGGTAAGTTTAATTTAAATTGGCTTGGACCTTACATCATAACCCATAAGTATGGATCAGGAGCTTACTATTTGTCCTCTCTCAAAGACAAAATAGAACTTGAGCCTCTCAATGCTTCACATCTACATTCATTCTTCTATTAAAGAAAGATCAAGTTCACTTTTTGTCTAACTTAAGCTCATCCCTTGATTAATGATATTTTCACCTTCACCCATCTTCCCCCTCTCCTTTTGAGGATAATTGATTACAACATATAATTATGCAATTAATCATCATAGTCATAGCCTAATCCTAAATATGGGTACCATGGCTATACCCATATCATGGTTATCATGGATAATTTTCATCTCTAATAAGATGGAATCCCTTTCAAACCACCTCTTTTCACTTATCATTTAACCCTCTTGTGTTAAAGTTTTTCCCTCATAAAATTAAACCTCTTAACCTAATTAGATTTTTCCATGTCTAAAAACATCACATCCAAAACATAATTTGGATACCAAAATATTACTTGGGTTAATATCTTAAGCATTACAAACTACTCCTTTGAAAGACAATTACCCAAAAACAAAATAAAAATTTCTTTCACTAAAGGTATATTGCTCTCTTAAATGACAACTATCAAAAGGCATTAAACAAAGAATCTAAACTTAGACCACTCCCTTGAAGGATGGCTAAGTCAACTTTGTCAAAAATAGAGCAATTTATTGGAAGCATCCCACATCGATCAACTTCCCATATACATCAATAAAGAAAAATCCCCACTATCACAATCAAAGTAAATTCTAAATAATCTTGAAAGATGTAATCAACTCTCAAACAACATAATAAGAGGGGAAGCCACATTTGGCTTTCACATGTATACTTCCCACATTGATCAGTCTACATCTATTATATGACATAGACATGTCTATTATTGTTCTTAGGTCACCTATAGAAGGGGCAAGCATACCCACATAATTTTACCATACATATTACCCTTTATCCTTCACACCACCTATCACCTATATTCCCTGTATAATATCTATAAATCAAGGGATTTAGAGCTTACTTGGCACACTTTGATCAAGAAACTTGTTTTACCAATCAATGCACTCTAATGCAAATCATTCAAAGGGCTTGTGTTCCTTAATTCAATCCAACTTTGGGTTTAATTTTACTTTATCCTTGTCAATAAATAGTTATTACACCTCATTTCTTATTCTCTCCTCATTGAGTTATGTATTCTATTAGACCTATGTCTCATGATTTTTCATAACTTGTTCCACATCTAGTATGGTCATATCACCTACTTATAGGCTACCACTATCATCCATCCAAACCATAAACAAAATAAAAATAGCATTAGCATCAATCAACCCACCTTCTGGGGATACCTTTCTCCATAATTTCTTTGCAAAACTTCAATAAAAATAGACCATGTGATCCATCAAATTGGGGAACCCCATTTGAGCACCATTCTCTAACCTTAGTTGAACTACATTGGCCTAATGTCCATATACTATGTAGGTGTTGCTTGATTTCTAAGAGTAGTTTAGACACTAAAAAATAATTACCCTCCCCTTTTTCTTCTCATTAATTTCCATTGCTAATAGTGCCCTCTTGTTTAGGGCATCCTATGTTAGGGAAGATTTGAATTCTTCCTAGCATCCTTGTACTTTAACATCATCTAATATTTCCTCTTTGTTTTCCCCCATTACTGGGAGAACTACATTGGCCTAAGGTCTTTTGTATTATGTAGGCAGTGCTCAATTACTGAGGTCAACTTGACTGCATCCTTTATTTTCCCTTTTCACCTAATATCTTTCCTCCACTTCTCTACCTATCTCTTCACCACCTCCCTCCCTTCAGCTTATCAATCTCTTTTTACCACTTTTCTATCTTATCAATATCTTTTAACACAAGGATTGATATTCTTCCTCATTGGCCCCTCTTATCTCCCATAAAGCCACCACTTACTCTACTTCATTGGCCTCACTATCACATTTCCTTGTGCATGCTTCGTGGCTCACTGCCCCACCCACTTTTCATGTTTTTTGTCCCTCTCTCCACTTATTTCCAACTATGCCCTTTGTCCCTTTTGTCTTCTTCCAATGTCCTCATCCTTTCCCCTTGCTATTGGTAACCTATCATACCCTCTTCCTCACTCTCTTTTCCTCACCAATTCCACATCATCTTATTCCCTTGCACATCGATGGACACTTTTACATCTTTATCTTCTTTGCTTATACCTTCTTACTACCCTTCCATTGCTTCTAAACCACCTTCATTCCAATTATTAATTCTTTTTTTCCTCTTTCCCATATTTTAAATCTAGCATGATTTCTATTTCTTCTAGCATCCCATTTTTTCTTACGTGTGCCACCACTCTTTGTCAATTTACCACTCTCCCCACCTTTTCCATTTTTTTCCTTTACAACCAGCTTCTAATTGGGTCTTTATCCTTTGCGAAACCTTCCTTAATTTCCCTTTTCTTATTATCATTCATATCCTTTTACACTTTGTGTTCCCCTTTTCCTCTTTCCATCTCAGTACTCACTTGTCATTTACATCTATGTGAGTGTCTATGCTTTATATCCTTACTTCAATTCTTCCTTTTATTTCTTATCATCCCTAATCTTCATCCCTTATTTTCATCTCATTCCCTTTCATTATGTTCCCATATTTCTTCACCACCTCACCACTTTTTATCTTGTTAATCTCTTCTAATCACCCATTCAACTTGTCAATATCTTCTAACAAGCTGATTAGCACATACCTTATCTCTTCAGCATCTTATCCACCCATCTTTTTCTTCCCCTCATTTTTATTATCCCCTTTCCCATTTTACATCCCATTTTCATCTCCAACACCACCATCTAATTTTATTCATTGTTCCTCTCCTTGTCTATCATCATCCATGATTACTTGGTCACGTCATCCATGATTACACACCTCACCTAAGGCATCTACATACATTATTTTCCCACATAAGCATTAGGTTGACTATTTAGTGACTCTAGATTTGTGTTCCACCATCCTTCTACTTGATTTGTCCCTGATCTAATGTCCATAACATTCCTTGTATCAGTAGCTACTGAATGGCATACTATGTTCTCCTCTTCTGCATTCATCCCCATAAGGTGAGAATCATATTCTACTCTTAGTCTTTCACCTGCTAAACCATCATAACCATTACACCCTTTTACTCTATTTATTTTTCTTATATAGGTGCCACCTCTTGTTACCTCAATGCACATCCCCTTGGATAGTGAGGGTTCCCTCCATAGACAAATTGATGATCATGTTCTCCAGCCCTACATCTTGTGTAATGAAATTCTCACCTTCTTCACTACTAAGGAGGTAAGAGTTTAGGCTCAAGCTCAGGCCATGGGTGTCTTTCCTCTTGATGTTGGTTTAATCATACTTCCATTATCCTCATTGAATCTCTATTTGAGGGAGAACACCTCCTCCCATACTCAGGGCATCTTGACCTTTGACCAAATGGTCCATTTTTTTGTTTGTTTTATAACTTGTTAATTCAAAGCCACACAACAAAAAGGGGTAAAATGTAGACACTATAAAATTTCACATTTGAAATTCTAGATGTTTGAATGCCTTAGGACCCCCTAAAAAACCCCTAAACCTTCTTAACCCTTAACCAAACCCTCTTAACCTAACCAAATCACTATTCTCCTATTCATATAGTACTATTCAAAATTACTATTCACTATGGGCCCCACTATCACTATTCATGATGACATGGTAAGTGACATGGCATGTGACATGGCAAGTGACATGGAAGGTGATATGGCAAGTGACATGGCTTGGAACTAAGTTGGCTTGAGGTAGGACATCATACCCCACCCGGGACCCTCCTTTAAGGTACCTAATGACATCATTAAGCACCAAAGGGCCCCTCCTTTGAAGTATGGTGCATTTTCCCCTATGAGACCATCATTCAACATGTGTTTTTGTCCTCAGGCATGGATAATGGTGCCAAAATTAATGGGGCACTTAGCCAAAAGATGGAAGAGAGTGGTCAAAAATATTTTGGACCCATATGAGCCCATGTGCATGATTCCCACTCCATTTTATACTCTTTAGCAAGTTGGGAGACAAACCAACTAAGTGGGATACCTATTAGCTAAGTGGGAATCTCACCCCCTCGTCTATCATGACCACTCATGTACCCACATGGAGAATGGTGACAAAATTCATGGGGTACTTAGACAAAGGACAAATTAGCTTTGTGGAAAGTTCTTTGGCCTCATTTGAGATCATGTGCATGATTCCCACACAAAATTAGACCCATGTGCAAGGTGAGAGATAAACCAATAAGGTGGGAATCCTAACACCCTTATCCCCTTTGTCATTTATGAGCTTACTTGAAAAATAGTTCCATACTTCATTATTCCACTTCTTTGGCATGTTTCTTGACAAAAATGCTATAAATATGACCCTCCCCCTTCACCCATGGTTAAGTTGGTTTTTGGTAAAAAGCACTCATCTTGTAGGTTATCTACTTTTGAAGGAGGCCACTCATCCATATTGGAGAAGATCTCAAGCAATGAAACTTTTCCCAAATCTTCAACAAGACATCTTCAACAAGCCATCGTCAAGTCATCTTCAACAAACATCAAAGTATATTATTTATTTTAGTCATTTCAATTATTTAATTTCTTGGCCTTCTTCCCTTCTTATCTTATTTACCATATTGGATCTATTTTAACCCTCTTGACCTTTTGACCAACCACCATTTATCTTTACCCTTTTTATCTTATTTTCCATCTTTCCTTCTTAACTAACATTTAAACCTTTACCATTTTCCCTATTGCCTTCTTAACCATTTATCCCTTTGTCTCCTTGATCATTTGCTCCTTTGCCTTCCTTGACCATCATTAATCTCTACCAATTTTTCCATTTACCAATCCTAACCAAACCACCTTTTCTTGGCCTTTTGTCAGAAGATAAACCCAAATTGAAAACCACAATTTTGACTTGACTAGTTTTAGCATTAAGTTGCTTTATTGTTTAGTCATCTTCTAAGAAAACTTTCTTGCATTAATTTCAGTTATTTAATATTTTTTTATTTCAATATTTTTGTCATTTAATTAAAATAAATTTATTTTATCATTTCAACTTAATTATTTAAATCAGGTCAATTGATAGCTTCTTAGGAAGCTCGCACTTCTAAGATCTAGCTTATGCTAGGAAATCCACCTTTCTACTTGTCTAACAAATAATTTATATGGTAGTGTTCTCTTATTTTCAGGTCATCCTCCCAAGCCAAAGAATATTTCTCACAAAGTTTGGAATTCAATGTGTGCACATTCAATAGGTATTCTTATACACCCCCTTCACAAGTTTCTTTCTTCTAAAATTAAGAAAAGCAAAAAAATTAGATTAAAATAATGACATCTCCAGCACAATGGCCTCTAATAATCGTCTCATGCACTTATTTTAGTATTAGGTCCCATTCATTCTCTAGGACACATAGGCACATGATCTCATTATATCCCAATTTTTACAATTGCCCACCAATGATTTGAAATGGGGTAGTGTGAACCATGAGCTACTTTTTTATTTAGTTATCATGTCCTGAGGCATAGGTCAAAAATGCAACTATCTCTGCTAAGTCTTTCAAGATGCATTATATCCCATAGAGTTACACATCAAGCACATCATCTTAAATTAGCACTAATACATCTCTAAAGTTGATGAAGGATAGATGGTCTAGGCCTAATTTTTGTTTTCTAGGATTGACTACAATAGAGAATTAGAATTTTTTGAACAAAATGATTCATCAACAAATGCACCCATGTAAAATGGGATTGTTTACTAGGTACTTAAGTGCCTCATGATTAGTAAATAATATAAATGGGGTTGTCACCAAATACTATCAAAACTTATGTATGACATAGATGATGGCAAGAACCTCACACTCAGTTGTGATGTAATTTTTTTCTACCTTGGTCAGTTTACTACTTGTAAACTAAATAGGATGATCCATTTTCCCTTCACCTAACTGTGTGAGAATGACACTGATTGTAGTATAGAGGAATCAAAATGGATATGGAAGGGAGTTTCCCAATTATTAAATTTTAGTATCACCACACTTACCATCTTTAGCTTTAGGGTCTGAAAAGTATCCTCATGTTTCATGCCCCAATAGAATGGGCCATCTTTACATAATAGTTCCTCTAGTGGTGTTGTAATCTTGGCATAATTCTTTATTAACTTCATGTAATATATTTAATTTATAAGAAATGCATAAACATATTTTTACATTAATGGTGTTTGAATCTAAAGGATGATTATAATTTTTGCTAGATCAATAAGCAGACCATCCTTGCAGATAATATGCCAGAGTAATGTGCTAAATGACATCATAAAAATACACTTCTTGAGGCTCAAAGAGATTTATAATTATTGGAACCTTTCAAACATTAGGTGAAAATTTTCATAGTGATATTTAACTAATCCATACACTATCTAATCATCTAAATATACTTGGAGGAACTTATGAATAAAGGCTTTGAATGCGGTGATCATCACTCAAAAGAAAATTGCTGGTGCATTTTTCAGCCCAAAGGGCATAACATTATACATGAAACATCCCCACTTAGTTATAAAAGTGGTTTTTGGTTTGTCCTCCTCCTTGATTTGGACTTTATGGTATCCTAAAAATCATTAGTAAATGTGTATATTTTTCAACCTATGACACCACATAATACTTCATTGGTGAATGGATTTGGGAAGGGGTCGGTTACCCAGGTGGTGTTCAACATCCTATAGTCAACAAAAATTCAAATGCACCCATCCTTTTTTATTTTTATGACCATGGGATTGACCCATTCAAAATCCTACATTGGGTAGATAACTCATGTAGTTATCATGCCATTGATCTTAGTTTTAACCTTGGTGCAAATATTTGGGTTCATTCTATAGGGTTGGTTCTTGACTGGTCTCACACTATCAACTAATTTGATGCTCATCTTCTCAAAGGATGGGTGGAAACCTTTCATATCTTTATATTTTAATATGAATAGGTCTTGGAATTATTTTAGTAGATAAAAAATACATGATAGTTCCATGTTAGACCAATAGGCACCTAGAGTTTCAATTTTGGGTTCCCCCTCTAAGTTGATATCCACTTTGGTAGTTTTTAATGGTACCTGGTAAGGTTCATGCTTTTCCTAGTGTGAATCTACAAAATGTCTATTTACCTCAATTATATCTACCCAAATATGGGTAGAGTCTTCTTATTTTGGGGTGACATTCTCAACTTGGTGCACTAACTTCTATCCCCCTACCAAAGTATTTCAGTTGTGTGCTTTCCAAGTGTCATCATCTTCATCACTAGAGTCACTATTTAGAATTTGTTCTTCAAAGAAGGTTGGGAGTGATAAATTTTTTTTTGCTAAACATGTCCCTTAGGTGTTCTTCAAATATATAAGTATCCTCAAACATTTACCTTTGAACTATTTATAATGGCTCAATTAATTTAAGATTTTATGAAGAAAAGGAGAAGGTATGAATAAATCACTCCTTAAGGGAATCTCAGTCTACTATTTTATAATGCATCTCATTTAATATGTACCACACCCATACCCAAGTATTTATGGTTTTGTAGGAGTGCACCCATATATTTTTTAGTGCATTTTCACCATAAATAGTCCATGTTCTTTTTCAAAGTCATACATGTGCAATGGGGTCAGAGTTGCTAGAGTAAGTTGAAATGTCCAGGTCCTCATTATTTTATTCCAAATCTAGTGTAAATGGCCACATTTATATCTTACCAAGTTGGTGAGTTAGGATTATTCACTACGCACCAATGAGCAACAAAATTTTTCAATGTGTATGCTAGTGTACCCAATCTATCCACCTCCTTTGGGATGCATGACTCAATGTCATGAACATAGCCTTCTACAGGATTACTTCCTTTATACTTTGGAGTGCATCAAGTTTACCCTTATTGATTCAAAACACTCTTTTTCACATTTTCTTGGTGAAAGTGATCCATATTTTAGGAGCATGATCAATATATATCCAACCTATCTTTATTGGTTTTGGCACTTTTGCCCACACCAAGTGGTACCATTAGCAAATGGTCTCATATGCTTCCTTGACCCATCAGTTGTAAGTAACATTTTTGGTGTCTAAGGCTGATTTTCCATCCTCACAAGAGAGAATTCCTTGATTTTTTGGCTTTAGGTTCTTAGTGCCTTACATTACGATGTTATATATATGGTTTATTTCATCCTCAATGTCCGTCTTCTCAACATAGGGGGTCCTTGGTTATTCGAAAGAGGTATAACTAACCTCTCTTTTTTATTATCAAAGGTCATGTATCACCTTTTAAAATGCATATATGCATTGTTTTCATAGCACTGTGGCCTTACTAGAAGTGTCAGGTAGTTATCCTGCTCCACTAACTCTATTACTTTAAAGTAAACCTAGAATTTAGCACCCATGATATCTACAACTATGCTCTTCAAAATTCTTATAGGCTATGTTTGGGTCCTATTGGTCATGAAGAGCACATGAGGGGAAGGTATTAAATTTAGGATACCTATTTTCTCTCAAGCAGTCTTTGTTAAGATATTGACCTCGACACCTATGTCTACAAGAACCTCACAGATAGACCAACTGTCAATATTGGTATCCACCAAAATTTCTTGGTCATATTTAGCATTTTGAGTGTGTCAAAATTCTCACACCCTCTCCATATATGGCATGGAAACCTCAACTTTATTTTGACTTGTATGTTCCAAGAGTAAGTTATTCAATAGGGGTACCATACCCTCAGTCTACAAGAAGTGTAGGATCTCAGTCAATTCTTGTACTTCAACCTCTCAACTATCCTACTTATTTTTAGTGTTAGTAGCCTACACTTCTAGGTCCCATGCTAATTAGATA
Organism: Torreya grandis; assembly: GCA_037957365.1. Classification (NCBI taxonomy): domain Eukaryota; kingdom Viridiplantae; phylum Streptophyta; class Pinopsida; order Cupressales; family Taxaceae; genus Torreya; species Torreya grandis. The sequence continues at coordinate 219,061 of JARHVA010001754.1, read as the reverse complement.
TCCCCTTATAAGTTTTGGATTATGATCATAGTCTATTTTAGTACATCTTTATGGAATATTGGTTCTAGATAAGGTGAATCTTTTGGTTTAGGTTGTGTTACATGTTCATTTCAACCCTTATCCCCATACTCAAGGTGTAACATAAGTACTAGCATAATTGGCATTAAGTGGTGAATTTACTTTGAATAGTTGTCTGCATCTTGAATTTTGTTTTGTATATAGGTTATGCCTTTAGGGTCTATTTTTCCATCTTCTACTCATGTCTAATCATCCCTATACCCTTGTCTACACTAGGTCTTCCTTGGGTTAACTTTTTATAAATGTTAGGGCATTCTTTGACCCTATGGGGCCTTCAACAATACCCATAAGTGGGATGTGTAGGGTATTCATGTTGTTAATGCTCTATTTATCCACACTTATAACATGAGTATAGTTGGAACCTTATGTCATCATGTCTTTTACCTCACCTTTTATTACCTTATTATATCCTAAAGCCCTCATTCTATTAGCTATATCCATCATTCCCTTGGTTTGCTTACCCTTTGACTGATTCTTTAGCCTATCATGTTCCCCTTTCCATGTTTTTGTTCATTTCATTAATCACCTAGCAATCAATAGTGGTATGGGTGTAGGTGTTGTATAAATAATAATAGATGGTTATGTTGACTTGGCTGGTGCATTACAACAAAGAATGTTTTTGCATGTTGTGTGCTTCTCAATAGATTTCATAGCTTAGAAGTAGAGTACACATATTCCTCTATGGGTAATTAGTTATATTATGGCCTTTTACTTCATAATTAGTGCACCATATTCCACTCCAAGTGTCATGTGTAGAGATAGAAGTAAGGTTTTAGATATGAGATGCAATATGTACCTCCATAAATGGACTAATCTTGGTGTCTATACATTTAACTACCTTGATTCTCAATATGAATTCAAATGCTTCTCGAGGGTCTATAAAATTATTCATGAAAAGTGCTCTTTGGAATGGCATGATTAACTCCCCAATGAACCACTATGCATGTTGGTAAGGGTGAATATAATATGAGAGATTTGATAAGATATTTTTGAACCATCCATCATACAAGCACACACTATCTGAGAGTCCTTGGGTAATTTCTTTCACCAAAATGATGCTTTTTTATTTGAAATTTGGGATGTCAAACTCTTTCAAGAATGCATCCTTTAGAGTATCATAGTCAACCATGGCCTAGTTGGGATCAAAAAATTTGTACCAATTATGTTTGTGATCAATTAAAGTGGTTAAAAACTAAGTATCCTTATGCTTTGACTAGTCTATGCCTTGTGCATGTCACTGTAATTCACAGTTCAATACATTTTTTGTGACATTTTCCATGCCTTGATACTCTGAGAGGTGCATAGCCATTATATATATATATATATATATATATATATATATATATATATATATATATATATATATATATATATATACATATATATATATACATATATATATATATACATATATATATATACATATATATATACATATATATATATATATATATATATTATGGAGGTATGGTTGGTATTTGTGGTGTTTATCCCCCTGATGCCTATCCTCTTGGTGGTGGTCCTCCATTGCCTCCAGCTCTAGATGTAGGCATTGGTCCCATCAATCTTATTGGTGTAATTTATTGGTACTACATTTCTTATTTGTGACAGTAGACATATATACATATATATATATATATATATATATATATATATATACATATATATATATACATATATATATATACATATATATATATATATATATATATATATATATATATATATATTATGGAGGTATGGTTGGTATTTGTGGTGTTTATCCCCCTGATGCCTATCCTCTTGGTGGTGGTCCTCCATTGCCTCCAGCTCTAGATGTAGGCATTGGTCCCATCAATCTTATTGGTGTAATTTATTGGTACTACATTTCTTATTTGTGACAGTAGACCACCTCTTATAGGCTATTTCCCACCTTACATTAGTGATATTGGCTATGTTGGTATACTCACATTGAAATTATATTATGGTTAGCTAGTGCTCAATGGTCTATAGGTAGTTACACTCACCTCTTTACATGGAATAATTTATTTAATAATAAATTTATAATCTAAATTTATAAAATATTATGGGGGTATGGTTGGTATTTGTGGTGTTTATCCCCCTGATGCCTATCCTCTTGGTGGTGGTCCTCCATTGCCTCCAGCTCTAGATGTAGGCATTGGTCCCATCATACTTATTGGTGTAGTTGATGTTATTGGTACTACCTTTCTTGTTTGTGGTAGTAGACCACCTCTTATAGGCTATTTCCCACCTTACATTAGTGATATTGGCTATGTTGGTATACTCAGATTCAAATTATATTATGTTTAGCTAGTGCTCAATGTTCTATAGGTAATTACACTCACCTCTTTATATGGAATAATTTATTTAATAATAAATTTATAATCTAAATTTATAAAACATCTAAGATATAAGGCATTGGTAGGGTCAACAATAACTTATATATTGTCTTTAAGTGGGGGATCTAGTGCATGAGCATGTGATATAGGTTTAAAGAGGGTAGGCATGTCAAGCATATCTTTAGTCACTAGATTTTTTAGGAACTCATCAAATTTCACACCTGTCAATTGAGCTTGGTCCATCACTTCATTATACCTCTCATATTTATGTTGTTATTTTTCAAAAGATCCTTCCCCATACCCTTCCCATTCATTATGGGTCCTCTCAGCACTTTTAGGTTCTAGATCCTCCATCAGTCCATGACATATCTTATTATAGGCTCGTATTTTGTGCTCTTGAGTGTCAATTGGATCATCCTTTTGATTAGGCCTCACCTACACATCCCCCTCTTCCCATTTGTATATCTCATACATAAAAGGATTTTAGCCTTCTATTGCCAAAGTTTCAAAATCATAATCAACCATTAGATTCTTGATCTTTATGAGAAACTCCTTCATGAACATGCCTCTAAGGTCACATAAGATCTAGTACTCCACTTCTTTAAGTCATGAATAAATTGATATAGCCTACTCAAGCACATAATTATTTAGAGCTCCTTTCCACCATTTATCCATCACTCTAGTCCAAGTAGCATATAGGGTTTTAAGCCTCTCTAGGTGATCTTTTATTCACTTATATCAATCTCCATAGATTCTTCTTCTATGGGTTGAATATGTGTCCAACCACTTATACACATCCTTAGGTAACTCATATAAAAATACCTCATATAAAACATCATATAGGTTATCTTGAACCCATTTTCTTGGATTTTGTCCTTTGTAGGTTGGATGATTTTGTACAAAACTATTTTCCATTTGGTGTAGCTAGCATTTAATTTTTTTGAGAGATAGATATTACATCATTATATCTCACCATCACAATAACAAAATTTAACATGAGTCCTAAAAAGAGAACTAAAGTATTGTGAAAGTCCAGGGATGGTTTTCTACAAATAAGTGCAAGCATGGGATAGTTCCTTATACACTCAACATTTAAACACTTGGTTATACTAGCATCAATCTATGTAAGACATAGGCCTTATATGCTCACCCAAGGTGTAGCTAAGAAGGAATCAAGGCCCACATTGGGCTAGTTGGGCCATGGTGTGAGGCTGGGACTCAAAAATTCAATATAAACTTAACTCTAGGGCAAACCCATAGGTGCAAGGCTTTCTCAAGGTAATTCAAAGGTCATATAGGCACTAAGTGGGTCATAAGACTAATTTGATTTAAATTATTCTCCATACTAAAGATTTAAAATTTTAATAAGGGTTGGGTTCACGGGCATAAACTTATACTCATCTTGCAAGTAGGATGATTATGATGTCATGAAAAATATAGAGTCTCTATTAAAATAGTGAAACTAACAAAATACTTTAACTTCAATTCACATAATTAATCAAAAGTGCAACATCACACAAACACTTGCATCCCATAGCAATACTACAAGACATGTGAACTAGACAAACTTGAGTACATTTTAAAGCAATACCATTTATCATTGTTTAAAGTTAGATTAAGAGTTTACATTAAAAATCATACTAATAGCAATCCATAGGCTCACAAATGAGATTGGTCACATACAATTAGAGCTATAGTGGTCTCTATTCTATATCTAAGTCTTAATGGCTTCTAGAGCAAACTTTATAGATCATGGTTTCAAATTCATTCCATTAGAGCTTCACTATAGTTCTCCATCTCCCTTCATTCTCTAGTTTAATATCTTTATATAATGCTTCAAGAGCATCTTTGCTAGGGTGGAAACTATATGGTGAGCACTAAGCTAGAGTTATTTCATCATAACCACCAGTTCTATGCCCCCATGATTCCCACACTCCACTTTCCATGTTTCTTCATATCTTTATTGATGTATTGATTATCCAAGAGATGGTTATGTATCAGCCCACTAGCACATGTTTTGTTATGCATCCTCTAGTTATTTATCAAAAACATTACATAATCACTTGCCAAAATATCTAGATGCACTAAGATGGATATCATGTTGGTGTGATTTCCACTAAAAAAGGATTAGGGTCCCAACATTATTCTCATATTCCTTTGTCATTTCAAGAATTAATTAAATTTTTTTCATAAACATTCAAGGGGGAATCATCACATTAATTTATAGTTACCTAGGGTAAATTTGTTCTCCAAAATCATCAATGCTCTACTTTGTTTTCTATTCTTTAAAGTGGCATAGCTTCACAACACCATTTCAAAGAGGGGAAAATTTAGACACTTGAATTTCACCGTTTAGTGTTAAAATTAACTTTGACACACTATTCAAATAATTGATTAATACATAATTAATTAATTAAATTATGCACACCTTTTTTCCTTTAAATCTAATTAAATCCAGATTATCCACCTCATCCAAATATTCTTAATGTTTGTCTCAACCAAACACTGACTCATCCAACCACCTTTCTCAACTTCCTCAACCACCTTATGAGTCATCCAAAGTTTTAGTCATCCCTTGAATTTTAAACTATCTTGACCCATTCATGATTAGTCAATTAACTACTAAATCTCCCCATTATTCTCAACACATGGGAATTAGTCATCATCTAGTAGGATGAGGACTCAAATCTAACCTATGATTATTCTAATATCTCATTTTTTATTATCTCAAGCATCCATCTCACCACCTTCAAGCCTATAAACTGACATGTAATCCTACACTCAAATCATCCATCTTCAAGTTATCAAAATTATATCGAATCATATTTGTGAATCCATTGAGATTAAATCCATTTACAAGCACATGATACCCAATTACATTTTTTTGGATAAGAGTTGAGAACCCATATCAAGAAAGAAAGGGAAAATATACCATTGATCACACAATGGAGAAAGTGATCAACATGCATTTCATAATTTATAAGTATTTCATCTAGTTAGATTTATTTTATTATTTTTGTTCTATCAAGAGGTTAGTGTAGTTTACGAAGGATTGCATTACATGTTATCTTCTTAGTTTAAATTATAAATTTCACACTATATAGTGCCCTTTAAAAAAAATTGTCTCCCTAATGTTTAGAGAAACTATTGACCATGATTATATGATCAAATACTAACACAAGGAATATTTTCAAGCTTCCCAAAGGTGAACACATAATTCAAAATCTTCCAATAAAAAGAGTGAACACTCTTCTCAATCATCAGATCTGACATTTTTATCCTTTATCAAACCAATATATTGCTCCCAATGGGTATGCATCATTATTTTTGTTCATTATAAAGTCAATATGGTTATTCACATTTGTATTGAAATTTGTAATCTCAACTTTGAATACCATAAATATAATTTCCCCTTATCAACAATTGATGACATTGTTGATTATGCATCCAACTATGATATTATCTACCTCAAATATGGTTTTTAGGATATAATTAGATTTGTATTGCACTTGAATATCAACACAAAACTAATTCCACCACCAAATGAGGAACCTATTGCTATGTTAAAATTCCGTTTGGCCTTAAAAATGCCAAAGCCACTTATCAAAGTGTGATGACCCATATATTTCATGATATCATCCATAAAATCATTGAAACCTATATGGATGAGCTCATTTATAAATCATATCATTGTGAAAATCATCTTCATGATATTCATATCATATTTTATTGTCTCATCAAATATAAAGTTTGACTCAATCTTTAAAAGTGTGTTTTTAGAGTTGCCTTTGGAAAACTCATAGTATTCTTAGTTTCCTTGTGAGGTATTGATGTATATTTTACCAAAATAAATAATAATATCACATGCCTATTCCTTAATCCATTCCTATAATTTTCACCTATATTGGGAAAATTGTATAAATCCAACCATTCATCCACAAGATGGCTTAACATATTTATTCAATAAATTCCATACATAATCAAGATAATTCTCTATAATATACCAAAACAAACCAAAAATCTTTTGAAAACATGAAGGAATCATTAATTCATCCTCCTACTCTTTGAACACCTTCTATTGATCACCCTCTCATCTTGTATACATAATCTACCCCCATGTTATTTGGGGCAATGCTAGCACGATAAGATGAATCCAATAATGAGTATTCAATTTACTACATAATTCATGCCTTCATAGATTATGAAACTCATTATGTAAAAGCGTAAAATAAGTGTCTCATAATTTATTTTATAACTATTATTTTCATATTATATGATTTATAAAACTACTTAAATCATAGTATAATAATATCCCTTTCATCACTTCTTCTCCAAAGATTTCTTGCCTAGAGATAGAATCAATAAATGGATGGTACTTTTAATGAATTTAAACTTAATAACTATTACCCAAAATTAGTTAAAATCTAAGTAATCATTGATTAACTTGTTAATTGTAATATCCTAGCTACAAGCCACCTTTAAGACACTCTTCTTGATGATGTGATCCTTTTCATTTAAGGTCTTAACCAAGTTATTTCTATTAAAGATTAATTTCATAAGTCGCAAACCCCCAAAGAGCCTAAAATATTAGTTTACAAACCTAATTATAAATTCATCATAGAATAATTACCCAAAGTTATAGTTTACTTGCATGAGGAAACTTGGACACTTCACTTTGATGCATTCAAGTTCCTTCAAGGAGCTAGGGTAGGATGTGTCTTATCTGACCCTTATGGAAAGCTCATTCTTATAGCATTTAGACTAAACTTTGAAGTTACTAATAATATGGTTGAATATGAATATCTCATCCTAAGGATTAAAATAACCATATATTTAGACATCCCACACCTACATGTCTTAGGATATTGACAACTCATTTTTCATCAATTCAATGGTGAATATCAATGTAAAAGTGAAAATATCATTGCTTATCATCAACTTATATATACTCTTGTTAAAGAGTTTTCCTTTTCCACTATCAAATCAATACCACAATAATGAAATGTTATAGATGATTATCTAGCTTTGTCAGCCTCTCTTTTTCATCCTCATTAGGCACTACATGACTCAAAATTTCTCATTCATATGAATAAATTTCCATCTAATCTAATGTCTAAATAATTATATTATTTATCAAATCAAGGACATAACTAATAAACAAATACTATGGTATAAAAACATTATATAATTAATTGAATATCATACTTATCCTCTAAAGGTTAAATTTTATTAAAAGACTAGACTCTATAAACAAGCTTGAAAATATGTACTTAGACATGACATATTTTATTGTCATAACCTTAAACCTACCTTAATGCATTATGTTACTCAAGATGAAGTCCATTCTCTTATTGAGAAAGCACATGGGGGAATTTATGGTGACTATTGTAGTGAACACACTATAACCCAAAAATTACTATGGGTGGGATACATTTAGCCTACTCTAAAAAATAAACTATCATATTTTTTAAAAAGTGTAATCCTTTATAGCTCCATGATGATCTAATTCACTCTCCTCTAATTTATCTTGAAACCTTAGAGTCTCCTTGGCCATTTTATATGCAGGGATTAAGTTACCTTGATCTCAATATGGCCATGTATTCATCATTACCATGATATAGTACTTTATGAAGTGGGTATAAGCCATTCCCCTTATTAATGTTATTGAATTCATTATTAATTAATTATTTCTTAATCAAATCATTTGTCATTTTGGGATTTCTCATACCATCATATTTGAAAATGGATGGTGCAATGGTCAAACTAAAGCAACTAAAAAATCCTTAACAAGATCTTAAAAAATACTATCATGGATTATCATTCTGACTAACATCTCATGTTATATCCCATAATTTGGGCTTATCACACTAATATATTTATTGCCACTAGGGTAACTCCCTTCCCCCTATATTATAGATCTAAAGCCAGTTTACCATTAAAAGAAAAGTTACACTCTTTACGCATCTATATTCATGGCATCATACCAAATGAAGAGATTCATGAAAATTATCTTCATGCCTTATATTTAATAGACGAGTGTTTTATGACTCCTTTATAACATAATCACCAATACAAAATTTGTATAGCTAAAAATTTAAAAAAAAAAATAAGAGTCCATACTTTCAATGTTAGATACTTAGTACAAGATCTAGATTACACCCATTATAAAGAATAAAAATACACCCAAAAGAGGTGGGGTCATTTAGACACTATTTATAAATTATATAACACCTTAGTCTTATACACTTGGAAAATGTAGACCTTGCTTATTCCTCTTAGTTATAGACCTTTAGTGCTACCTAAAGGCTTGAATACACTATCTATCTATGATCAATTTATTAGCACTTAGTCTTACCAATGGTATTATGATGACTTAGACATTATATCATTCTAAAAATGTTATAAACATGCTTATCTTCTATTTCTAAAAAATTTGGACCTATGTCTATTTTCCAATTACTTGGACATTTGTGTCCTAGTCAGATGCCTATGTCGATGCAAGTGTCTTACCCTGACACAAGTGTCCAGTGACCTAAAGTAATCCAATTTTCAAATGAAATGTATACCTATGGTCAGAATAAGTGTTTTAATGTGAGATGTTATCCAAATGGATTGGTATAAATACATGATCAATCCTCATTCATACCTCACCTTGCACATACCTAGAAACTCATAAGGCAAAATATCAAAAGAATTCAATAAATCATTTAAGTGAATAAAGCTTCCCTATTTTCTCTTATTTGTATAAAATTCATAGGGACAACACATTTATAAGTTTTAAGTAATAAAGGATCATCCCATGAGCCATATTTTCTAAGTTAAAATATTGGTCACTCTATGTACTTTCTTATCACACATTGCATCCTTATGCCCACACAAACCCACATGTAGGAAATAACTACATGAGTATGAGGCCCTCTTTGGAGTAGTTTCTATATAGGCAACACCCATTGATAAAGGTGTATTTAGAGTTAGCTCAACACTATAAGACCACTAACCCATTTTTATCACAACTACTATGAAGATGAAGATCTAGGGTATTACTATTTAACAAGGAATGATAACCCATTATCTAAATCTAAGTACATATAGATCTAATAGGTATTCCATACTAGACACTTATGTCCATGTTAGATATAAGTGTTGATGAAAGCATCTGAGGTTGATGCAAGTGTTTGAGGCCACATTGGCATAATTTATATAATTAAATGATTGATCTAGAATCTAGATCTAATCTATTTACTTTCTACCTTACATCCAAATCTATATTAACATCAGAATCAGCTAAGTATCTTTTTTCATTATCATTATAATGTCTAGCATAGGCATACTTTATATTTTTAACATGTCTCAGTATATAGATTCATAATACTATTTATCTAAGTTTATAAATTAATTGGCTTGATTTAGAGATAGTTTACCACCCTCATTCCTTAGGCTATCTCTATCCCTTTTATATGTAGATTCCTTAATCTAGATTTTGGGGTTAAAATTTTGGTGAACCTGATCTATATGAATGTAATTTTTTTTTGTTTCTTAGGGTCTTTAGTCAGATAGGGTTTTAGTTTATTGTTTCAAATTCTATTTTTTTCATTTGTAAGTAATGGAAAATGTTAACCAAAAAAATCATTGTAAAATTGAAGATAAAGAGGCATTAGTGTCTCATCTTAATAACAATAAGGGTTTAATAGATGATTTTTAAATGTTACAAGAGATAGAATCAATAAACATGACAAGGTTAAGGCTTCCTTACCTAGTGATGGTTGATCCTTATAAGGTACTATAACCAATTCCATTCTAATCAATCTACCAACATCTAATGGGGGCACATGATATGTGTTTACACTTTTATTACTTAAAAATGATATTGATACATCTTACATGGGCAACCTTAGTACTTGAACCCAATTTTTAGTTTTAATGTCTCTATGTACCCAACCTATGGATACACCTCCTTTCATGATTTATCAAATATCCAATATTAAATATTAGGAGGTACAAGCTCTTTTTTAAACTATAAAACTTTGGAAAATAAATGTTACAAATATTTTAAAAAAATCTATGAAATCACTGTATGTTATTGATTTACAAGAGGTGTTGCACAATCCTATTACACCAAAAATCCTTCCCATAGACCTAACATGCAACCATATGAAATATTTTATTCAAATCACCTCCTATTATACCTTACTTAGAAATACATTATATCTTATGGGTTATGATGTGACTTTATTTTATTGTTTAAATTAAAGAGAATATGACTTAACACTTAAGGAAGTTGATGAAGGGATTTATGGGGCCCACACTAGTGGTATGGTCCTAGATAAAAAAACTCTTTTACATGGGTTACTATTAGCCCACTATGGAATCAAATGCATGTGCATATGTAAAAAAATGTGTGGCATGTCAAATAATACTGAGATATGATAAATATATTAATTAATTAATTTTAAAGATGTTAAATTGATTTTAATACCAAATACAAAAAATACTTATCTAGGTTTATTGTGTATGCATGTGATTTTTTAAAATTCATCATTTACTGACACTTTATCTCTTGTAAGAACCTATCAAATTTTAATATATCTAAGTGCATGCATTAAAAGGTGCACTATAAAAGGGGTGGGTAGACTTTTGATGCTTCATAATATTGTTAGTATCTATACCATTACCTAATCCCACTACAAGTCACTTTTATCTAACTCCCTAAGCAATTAAATCACATTTACCCACTTCTCTCAAAAATTATCCTTCCAAAATACCCCCTAACTAAGTATACACCCTCATTATTCTTTTTTCCTAATAATTTAGTCAATTCAATCCTGTTAAGGATTAAGTGCATGTTATGGAACTAAGTCAGCCTGACTGACCTATTTCAAGACCTAACAACTATTTTTCCTGCCTAACAAAATTGAGGTGGTCAATCTTATCAGATAAATTTTTGAAATAGTTTAGAGTCAATCCTTGTCTATAAATACCACCTTAAATTCAATCCAATAGAGAGGAACATTCATTTTTGAATTGTTATAGCTCACAATTTTTTTAATTCTACACTTGAGGAATCATTGCTTAGGATTTTACCTTGGAAGGAAGATAGATTGTGTTCTAGGACAGTATTGGATACAAAGTATGAGTATTTTACCCTAGATATTATTTATATAGAGTGATCCTAAAAATACACAAAAACATCTTGTAAAACACCATTGGCCAAGGTATACATTGAAGCATGGCAAGTTCATCCAAAGGTAAGTATTTCTAACTTTTACTATTTCATTTGGTAGATTAGATATTACATAAAGTAATAGGTTGAACATTATACACCTTACTTATGATAGGCCAGATTTCAAAAAAAAATCAAATGAAATTTTATTTCATGATTTAAGTTTGAATGAGAGCAAACATTACAATATAAAAGCGAAAATTGTTGTTCATTTCACATTCCCAATGCGACTCTTCCTATTCCTAGGGGAATGGAAAACAACTTATTAAATAATACAAATATGTAGGGTTATTTTTTAGACCAACCATTCCCATGAAATTTTCAAAAAAAATCATCCAAGCACTTTTTTCAAGATGTCTATTGGTTGCTCTATTGTTGGGAAATGTTGTAACTTGACACTACCATCTTTCACATATTATCAAATCAAATCAAATTTGGTATTGATATGCTTGGTTAAATCATAAAAGACTAGATTCCCTTCTATATATATTTCAAAAGTGTTGTCAACCATGAAAGTGTTGATGAAACTTATTACTCCTATAAATTTGAAAGAACCCTTATGAGCTATAAGAACTCCCTAGTTACCTCTAAAGTGGTCATATATTCTACTTGTACTCAATAAATTGCCTGCATTTATTAATTTTTGGATTTCCAATTGAAAATTATTGTTCCCAAATTTATTAAAAAACTTGAAGTGGACTTTCCATCTTCGTGGTCAGAATCTGAATACTCAACTAGTTTGAAGTATCCTGCCCTAGAGTATCTGAGCCCAATATTTTATGTTCCTTTGAGATATCTGAGGACCATTTTTTATACTACCCAATGACTATCCCTAAGTTTTTTCATGAATAATGAGAGGACACTAACTATAAATGATATATCTAGTCAATTTTTGGTCACATAAATTAGACTTCTAATGAGTTGTTTATATTTAGTGTCATTAACCAAATCTATTGAATCTTCAGATGTTAATTTGATATTCTATTCCATGGGCATGTTAAGAGGCTTATAATATTCCATTCACAACTTGCTCAAAATATCACCATGTACTTCTACTGAGTGATGAATAAATACTTTGGTTTTTTAATTAATTAAATACCTAAGTAGTAATGAAGGTAACCCAAATCAATCATTTCAAAACTTTTTCTCAACTCTAATTTGAACTTTGTAATGTATCATTCATTATTGACTATGATAAGCAGATCATCAACATATAACATCACAAACACAACTATTTTTTCAATTATTTTGACTAAAAGAGTTATATCTTCAAACTCAAAATGTTTGAAGTTTGTTTTTATGAGGTCCTCACCTAGTTTGTCATACCATGTGATAGGTTGAATAATCTTATTTGGAATTACAATGAAATTTTTATTTCATGATTCAATGGAAAAGAGAAAAAACATTACAATATATATATATATATATATACTAAGAAAAACTATTCATTTCACATTCCCAATGACTCTTCCTATTCCTATGGGAATGGAAATCTTATTGAATAAGACAAAATGCTAGACACCTAAGCTAGACACCTAGGATTAATAACCAATATGTAAAATATTATTACATCCGCCCTTTAATTTGTAGGGGTTTTTTTTTGAACAATAATTCCTCTAAAATTTTCAAATTTTTCTCATCTAAGTGCTTTTGTTAGTATGTATTCTAGTTACTCTACTGTCAGGCAATGTTGTAACTTGACAATGCCATCTTTCACATAGTGCCAAATCAAATGAAATTTGGTATTGATGTGCTTGGTTTGGTCATGAAAGATTGAATTTTTTACCATCTAGATTATAAAATTGATTTCTCTTACAAATATGACAGAACCCTTATAAGCCATAAGATCTCTCTAGTTGCCTCTGAAGTAACCATATATTCTACTTCTACTAAAGAAATTGTTGGCACTACTTGCTTCTTGGATTTTTGATTGACAACTATTGTTCCCAAATTCATTAGAAAACCTAAGGTGGAATTTACATATTCATGATCACCATCATAGTCAAAATATGAATACCCAACTAGTTCAAAGTCTCTTACCCTAGAGTATTTGAGCCCAAAATGTTGTGTGCCTTTAAGATATCTAAGGACCCTTTTTACTACTACCCAATGAATCTCCCTAGGTTGTTGTATGGATCTTGAGAGGATACCAACTACAAATGATATATCTATTTGAGTGATAGTCACACAAATCAAACTTACAATGTGTTATCTATATTTGGTAGCATCAACCAAATCTATTGAATCTTCAAATGTCAAGTTGAGATTTTGTTTCATGGGTGTGGTGAGAGGATTAAAATATTCCATTCTGAACTTGATCAAAATGTCACTAATGTACTTCTATTGAGTGATGAAGAAATACTTTGGTTTTTAAAGTACTTCAATACCCAAATAATAATGAAGATAACCCAAATCAACCATTTCAAAGCTTTTCATTAACTCTAATTTAAATTTTGCAGTATACCATTCATTGTTCCTTATGATGAGTAAATCATCAACATACACCATCACAAATACAACTATTTTGATGAAAAGAGTTTTGTCTTTAAACTCAAAACATTTAAATTTTATGTTCATGAGGTGCTGAACTAGTTTTGTATGCCATGCTTAAGGGGCCTATTTCAAACCATACAATGATTTTCCAATTTTCACACCTTGTGCTCTTATCCCTTTACTATAAAACCATCAAGTTATGTCATGTACATAGTTTCCTTGATGTATCCATTCAAAAATATAATTTTGACATAGTTTTATTATTTTTTAGAATAATGAGTTTTATTCATAATTAAATAAATAGGTCTAAGTAAATTAAATCAATAAATAATGTGCAGTAATTAAGCCATTGATTTGTGTAGATAGATTGTATTTTTACCTTTTCTAAAAATAGTAATAATAGAGAGAAAATCAAACTTAGCTGTAAATTTACTGAGACAAATGTTGCAAGGTCTAGAAATTTCTATGCAGGCTTGGGAGACTATCACAAATAGGATCTTAGAGTTTACTTTTAGATTGGATAGAAGCACTAAAAATGGGACACCCTATTATTCAATGGTATAGTCCTTTTTTGGCCTTGTTTTCTAGGTGATATGAGTTTTTTGGGTTCTGCTCGGTAGGTCTATGTTACCCTATCAGTGAAATATTGAAGCCTAGAAGTCTATGAAGCTCATTATACATTTGTTTTAATCTTTAAAATCCCTAGGAGCTCTTTATGCTTAAATTTGAATGACAACTTGGGAAAGAGAGAGAAGTGGTTAGTGTGTAAAGGATACATTGGACACACTTCACACCCCATATATGGGCACACTACCTACATACTAATACTTTGAGGAGGGATCATGCTAATGTAGTTCTCTTATTGAAGTTTTGGTGTAACTATGTATGAAAATGTAACTAAATGTAAAATTGGGTGTACTTGGAATGACTAGGGATTGGTGTAAGGGTTTGAATAAGCTTGAAATAATATTGGAAGGTTGTATGTAGAGAATAGGGAAAAGTTCTTGAATGTACTTGCTTGTATTCTTGATTCTCTCTTGTAAATAAGTGTTAGCCCTTTTAAATGGACTTTGAATGGCATTTTATAGGGGATTTAAATATAATGGGTTAAATTAATTCACATCATGTTGACATTAATTAGGATAAGGATTCAAGAAAATATGACTATTTGAGATAACTTTACACTTAGATAATAACATAAAAAATAGGACACCCTAGGTTCAGTGTTCCTATCCAAGTTAGGCACTCTTATTCAGAGGGAATCAAGCCTGGGGGGATGGATCTAGGCTTGAAGGAACTACCTAGGTTTGTAAGGGTTAATTTTGGAAGGCTATGGATGACTAAGAATTAGTGAAAGAAAATCTTAAAAAGATTGTGCAAGAAAGGAGGACCTATAGATTAGATGTCTTTGGCCATACTCAAGTAACCAAATTTTGCATTTTATATGACTAAATTTACCCCCCTTTATTATAGTGATGTAGCAAAGTGAACTAATAGGATAAAGAAAAAAATAGAAAGTGTACCTAAACTTACCTATAAAGGTAAAGCCCATGAAGGTTGTGTGATGTTGAGTAATGTTGGATAGTGCATAGAGAGTACATTGTACAATTGTGAATCTATGAAATGAAAAAAAGAATAGATTAGTTATTATTATATGTGATATAAAATAAGCACATACAAAAGTTGAGTAAAATAAAAAAGAAGAGAAAGGAATGAATACACCTCACTGGGTACGCAAACTAATACAAAACTTGTTATGATCTTGAGTAAGTTTGAGTAATGCTAGATTGTGTTAGATGATATTATACTAAAATTTATATCATGAATGGAGCTGAGTGCTCAATTACCCAAAAAATGGCTCTAGAATATAAAGGCTAGCCCTTTAGCTCCATCGTCACCTACTGAGTGAAGCTAGATGATCATGTGTGTGATAATCAATGTCTAGACTATGTGTCCAATCCCTTTGAATAGGTGGCTCAAGAATACAAATGCTATCCCTTTAGCTCCATCATTGTCCTATGAAGTGAAGTTATGAAGTGATATTATTATTGAATATATGTCATCTAAGATGGCTCATGAACACCATAGATTTTTTTAAAATTTGACAATGTGGTGTAGATAGCTGAATGTATGTTGGAAACTAGGTCACTCTTGGCCATTCCAAAAGATGGAGATTAGGCCTATATGAAATCCACTTCAAAACTAATGCATTAGGCTTATGTGAAAACTAATTTATGAACTTGGGTACTTGGGAAGTTAAAATTGTATGAAATTTCAACTTGAAAAATATGCCAACCACTTGTAGATGGTGTTAGGTTGTGGAGCTAAAAGCTTCAGTGATGCAAATAGGGAAGGAGGTTGCTGAGAGGTTGATGAGTGTCATAGTCACCAGCATCGGTTATGCTGACTGACATCAGCCAGTGGTGGGCAGGAATGCAACTAATGTTGGTAGGAGTCAGTCAACTTCGGTCACCTCTAGGCAGACAGGGACCAACGTCGATCGCCTGTGCAATTCTAAAACTATCAGTTGCATGAACAATTTGTTAATGAACTAAGTGTTTGCATGTTAAGAGCTAATTTTAGACTTAGAGCTATGGATCTAATTATTGTAATTAGATGTCTAATTATTGTTTGCATGAGATCTATATAATAGACTCATGGGCTATATTGTAATGAGTGCTAGAGAGTAAGAGAGAAAATATTAGCTCCTTCTATGTGTGAAGAGAGCATGGTGTGTTCCTCCTAGTGCCATAGTGCCAAGTGTGGGTGCTAGTTTGGAGAATCAGAAGGGTTCTTCATGTATGTATGATCTTGGTCAGCAGGGGTGCATGGCTACATTAGGAGATCTACATGGTAAGTAATATCATTGATCTGCAAGTGTATGTGTGTGTGAGGTCTAAGGTTTGCAGGTGTGCAGAACCAAGTTGATTTATAGGTGGCAGTAAGATCAAGGTGACAGCAACACAACAGGGAGTAAGATCAGGCAGGATCTACTTGGAGTGCAATGTGTACTTAGAAAGAGAGCAAAGAGGAAGGCAAGGAAGATCCTTTCAAAGTAAGATCATTTGAGTTGCAGGTTGTTGCAAGTTTATGGGAGATCTACTTGGAGTGTGTTGTGCACTTGGTTGAGTATGTGTAGATACTCGGTGTACTGGCAATAGTGGATACTGACTGGTTAGAGGTGAACACCAACTATGTGTTTGAGTTGTGTGTTGGGACCATAAGAGAGAGAGAGAGAATTCTTGATTGAGAATTACTGTACACTTGAGGTGTGGGAAGCCTCTGAGAGGTGTGGAAAAGAAGTGGCATCTTCTTTATTATATTTTCTTTATGGATGAGTATTAATACAAGATTATGTATTATCTCTCATATTCTGTGTTATTTCTAAATTCTAGTTACTTGTGCATTCTGGTTAATTCTACATATTTTAAGTTTCTTGTACTTGGTAATCAATGGTGCTTCCAGGTCCTAACAGTTGGTATCAGAGCATGTTTGTTGTTCTAGGTGCCTGACAAGTGGTATCAAAGCTAAGGTTGCAAGGAGCAAGTTTTGTGTTTGATTACAGGTCACTCTCAGGGGTTTCTAATTGAGTGGGAGTAGAGCAATGGTAGAAGAAAGTAAGCTAAGAATGGAGGAATTGAAAAGCATGAATGGTCAATTACAGTGTTATGAAAAGAAAGAGCAGGTAAAGAGAAATTGCTGGTTGGTAGAAGATCAACATGAAGGAACTAAAGAAGCAAATGTTGTAGGTGTTGTTGCAAAAGATGCTCTGGGAGGTTTCTTGGATAAAGTAGAATCTTGTCTTATAGATTTTGTTTCCTCTTTCCATGCAGCTCAAAATAGAGTATTTTTCCATGTTAAGGTCTTTGGAGACTTTGGAAAGATTTATTTAGGAGCTAGTGTGCCTTGCCAAAAAATTGGCAAAGGGGAAGTGAAGCTAAAATTGCAGGTGGCCAACACATGGGTGTTGAAGAAGGTCATGCAAGTCCCAGTCTTTAAGATGTGGCTAATTGCTTCAGGAAATTTGGGTGATGAGAGATGCACAAGAACTCTCACAGCGGATGCACTTGAATTAGCGTATGGTAAGAAAGTAGGTATCCTTTATCTATCTACTTATATTACTAATTCTTCTTCTATTGTGGAGATGTGGCTTTATCGGCTTGGTCACAAGAGCAAGAAGTAGATGCATGTTCTTAAGAGGAAGTTAGATGTCTTTGACAGACTTAAGAATTGGACAGCCCTTATGTTTTTGGAGGAGATGATGGACAGAGATCAGCAGATGGGACTAAGTAACTCTGAGCAGGGTGGTTTGGATAGGGTTTTGATCCATGGAGAGCTCATGGGTAAAAAGTCATCACTCATAGGTGAACACAGGTACCGGTGTCGGTCAGGAGGAACTGGCATCGAATAGATAGGTGCCGATGTCGGTCATGTGCAGACCAGAGCTGATGATGTCGAGTAGGGTAAGACTGATGTCGATTAGAAGGACCAACATTGGTGGTAGTAAGACCTACATCAGTCAGGAGGACTGACATTTGCAACATGGAGACACTGATGTCGGTGAGGGTTGGTAGTCAGGACAGGTGCATGGAACCAACGTTGATCGGATGCAAACTGTGTGGTGATCAAGGTCGATCACTGTAACAAATTTTGGGCAGATAGTAAGCTATCAAGGAGTCTCAAATGCCCATATGGAGGAATAAAAGTGGTAATTAAGCCTCAAATTTGTTATTCCTCTTCTTTATACTTGTTGCTCACTATAGAGTAGGAAGGATCCAAGAAATAGTGGGAGCATGGCATGAATAGGATGCAGAACCAAATAGGAGATTTGGTAGGGTTGCTAATCAGTATGAAAGCAATGAGATGAATGGATACCTTAGTTAAAGAATAAAGAGAATAGACACGTGAGATGGAAGGCTAGGTCATATGGTCTTGAGGATGCTGCAGGACAGTGGTACAGGTTTTGAGAGGTGGATGACAAATCAGGGCTTTAGTCAATGTCAATGTAACCATTGTGTTTGTCTTACTAGGTGGATGATGGTCGTGACATTATCCTATTACTACATGTGGATGGTATGCTAGCTAGTAGGTTCAAACATACAGGGTTTTGTTGAGCTAAGGGTAAGGTTAGTTCAGTGGCATGTCATGAGGAATTTGGAGCAGTGAAATTCTTTGGCATGAGAGACATGGAAGATCACAGGTTGATTTTGTCTCTAGTGGGAGCTGATGTGAATCAGGTGTTAGTGAGGTTCAATACGTAGGATGAAGAATTGAAGCACACTAAGGGCTAGATAGTTCAGTGTCTAAAATCACATGAGGTCTGGTATAGACCTAAGTTTTCCCCAGTAATGGGAGCTATTAGAGAGTTAGGATCCAGTTTGGGGAAGTGGGTTCTCAGGTATCTAAGAGGGACCAGCAGCAAGGATTCATGCTATGTAGGGTCAGGACTTCACTACATGGGTTTGTAGGTTTGGATGTGGTAGATTACTTGGATGATAGGAGGTGCACCATAGGTTGTGTGGTGGTTTGTCTTCAGGATTGATCTTAAAGAGGGATACAAGCTAGGAAATAGATTAGATGGGGTACAAGTACAGGTATAGTGTAGCTATTTATCTCCAAATGGGAGATTGTTAGGTTTTGGAGCTAAAAGCTTCACTAATGCAAATAGGGAAGGAGATTGCTGAGAGGTTACTAAGTGTCACAGTCATCAGCGTCAGTTAGGCTGACCGACGTTGGCCAGTGGTGGATAGGAATGCAATCGACGTCGACAGGAGTCAGCTGACATCGGTCACCTCTAGGCAGATAGGGATTGATGTCAGTTGCCTGTGTGGTTTTGAAACTATCAGTTGCATGAATAGTTTGTTAATGAACTAAGTGTTTGCATGTTATGAGCCAATTTTAGACTTGGAGCTGCAAATCTAATTATTGTAATTAGATGTCTAATTATTGTTTGCATGAGATCTATATAATAGACTCATGGGCTATATTTTAATGAGTGATAGAGAGTAAGAGAAAATATTAGCTCCTTCTGTGTGTGAAGAGAGCATGGTGTGTTCCTCCTAGTGCCATAGTGCCAAGTGTGGGTGCTAGTTTGGAGAATCATAAGGGTTCTTCATGTATGTATGATCTTGGTCAGTAGGGGTGCATGGCTACGTTAGGAGATCTGCATGGTAAGTAAGATCATTGATCTACAAGTGTATGTGTTTGTGAGGTCTAAGGTTTGTAGGTGTGCAGAACCAAGTTGATTTTTAGGTGGTAGCAAGATCATGGTGACAGCAACACAACAAGGAGCAAGATCAGGCAGGATCTACTTGGAGTACAGTGTGTACTTAGAAAGAGAGCAAAGAGGAAGGCAAGGAAGATCCTTTCAAAGTAAGATCATTTGAGTTGCAGGTTATTGCAAGTTCATGGGAGATCTACTTGGAGTGTGTTGTGCACTTGGTTGAGTATGTGTATATACTCGGTGTACTGGCTGTAGTGGATACTGACTGGTTGGAGGTGAACACCAACTCTATGTTTGAGTTATGTGTTGGGACCGTAAGAGAGAGAGAACTCTTGATTGAGAATTACTATACACTTGAGGTGTGGGAAGCCTCTGAGAGGTGTGGAGAAGAAGTAGCATCTTCTTTATTGTATTTTCTTTCTAGATGAGTACTAATACAAGATTATGTATTGTCTCTCATATTCTGTGTTATTTATAAATTCTAGTTACTTGTGCATTCTACTTAATTCTACATATTTTAAGTTGCTTGTACTTGGTAATCAATGGTGCTTTCAGGTCCTAACAATTGGTATCAGAGCATGTTTGTTGTTTTAGGTGCCTGATAGATGGAGTAAGGTATGCAATTGCTAAGAATGCCTTGATAATAAATTGAAATCAAAAACAAAAGAAGACCAATGTGCCATGCACATTTCCCCCAATAATTGGTGTTTAGAACATGGATTCTAATCTATAAGTTATGTCAACTACCTAATCTAAAATTGGAATTGAAAACCATCATGCCGTGAATGATACCCCCTATATCTAGATTCTCTGAGAAAACTATACTAAATTTGTTGATTCTGACTGATCTAGATGTGTAAAAAAATTATTTGAGCTAAACTTTGTGCCTATTACTAGAAAACTTGGGTTTTTTTCTACCTAGATAAGAGAATCAAAATGAGGACACCCTTTTGTTTGGTTCTATTATTTTTTTCTAGGATTGTTGTCCTATGATGAAATTGGTTATTGATCTAGAAGTGTCACTATTGTTTTGCTCTATTCTGACTAGTTTAACCTATAGATTCTAAACTGAGTGATCTAAATGTTCTTGTTTTGAATGATAATATCTTTTATCTCTATGATAAAACCCTTTTTTGCTACCCCCTCTTTTGATTCTATGAATAATTGAATCTTTAATGACTGCCCTCAGAAGAAAAGAGTCCTAAAAGTGTGCTATGTTGCATAAATACATGATATAACAAAGATATTTGACAAGATATCTCTAGATATAGAAATGTTTATATTGATATATTGGTATATCAATAGGGGTATGCCTAGGTAGATATAACAATGTAAAAGCATGTGCAATGTACTGAACTAGAACTAGAAATGTTAAATGTTAGTTAGAGGGATGGATCATGATGCCCATCATGACATCTAAGAAAGTAAGGAAAATGCATGATATGGATCATGGCATTGCAACAATCAAAAAATTCAATAAAGAAAATAAGAACATGGAGTAAGAAGTAATAATTATACAAGGTTAGATAAGGGGCCAAGAAAATAAGGGACATGGGCACATGTCACTCAAATTAGAAAGCAAGCATACAAGGCATGTTCAAATGCCACATACATGTACAATTTGAAATAATCAAAGATTAGCATGAGTTCCACAAGCACATAGAAGAGTACAAGCAAGGGACATTGGCAAATGTCCAAAGGTACACACACATGAATAGAACCAAAGCACATTGACAAATGTCTTAAAGCACACATAAGAAACAAAACTGGAACTAGAAATGCAATCACATCTAACCACACAAAGCAAGAAAGGAAAGAATGTAAAAACTAGAAAGGTATGATCACATCTAACTAATCAAAACAAGAGTGAAAGTGTGAAATACATGTTTAGTACAAGACTAGGTATATGATAGGAAATACATAAGTACAAGATACTAGTATCAATGTGGTAATCTATGTAATCTAGTAAGTAATGTATGTCAATGTGCTAATTAGAGAGTGTCCTATAATAATGACATAACTTGGATGGTGTAGTCATGTAGAAGATGCTCCCAGTGGGAAGATGTATATCGATGTGTGTCTCGAATGTAGAAGTAGGATGCCCCCGTAATGAGTATAATGAAGCAATCAAGAAACTAGAAGTCACTGAACACACTCAAAGAAGATCAAGTGAAGAATGGTAATGTAGATAATCAACAAATAATAAAATAAAATAGAAAATGTAATTCTAACACAGTAGTAGAAATGTAAAACATAGATAATGCATTTAATCTAATTTTTTTGGTTTTTTTGAATTATTTGAATGTTTTTGTATTTATGAAATTTTGAACTATGTATAATCAAGAAAAAGAGATTATGTACAAGTAATTTTGGGATAGGATGATACTAAATTATGATTCTCGTGTGAGACTCCCTATCATGGTGTCTTGTATCAAGGAGTGAAATCGGACATGAATGTGAAGCATGATGAAAATACTAAGACTATGATTCTGAAAGTTGTATATGATGTAGATGCTCTAAAATCTTTGAAGTAAAAACCAAATATGGGGTCTTGATATAACTCTAAGAAGTGTATGTAATTTTAGGGCTCTTAGGGACCCATCTAGAAGTAGGAAAAGATCTCTAAACATGTTATTTATGTTTAGACCCATGAAATCTCAATGAAATTGCTCTGGGTATGAAAACTATAGATGGAAGCTATTAGAATCTTAAAGCTATGGGGGTATATGAACCCTCTTTATTGGTGATAGATACCTCAACTATGTTTGAATCTATACCACAGGAAAAACTATAATTGGTGGGGAAACTAAAACTAGTGGAGAAGCTAGAATTGGTGATTACAAAGAAGATGGCTTGGAAGTGGGAAGTGGTAACTCATATATAACTCCAACTATAATAACCTAATTAGAATGAATGAATTTCACACATCAGTGAACTATAGATGGTACTACTTAAATTGTTTGAATCTATGGGTGACCAAGTAACATATCAAAAACTCTTGTACTGGGAACTATAGTGAAATGTGTGGTCACATGTGTTGGATCAGTCTATAAAGAAAGTACAATCTCACCCATTAAAATCTATAGGTTCCTAATAAATCTATTAATAATTATATCTATCAAGGTGATATCCTACTCTAAATAGCCCAAATGCTATAATAATGTAATGGCACACATGTTGACCCTAAAACCATTATCGATGAGAACACTATAAATAAACTAATTATGAATATGTGCTTTGATAGAGAGTGTATTATCTTCCACAATCTCTTGATCTAAGAAGGATATCGAAGGTTTATCTAAAAATCTAAACTCATACACACCAATCATACCACTCAAAGGATGTGACTCAGCTGAAGGTGCCTAATATGTAACTAGTGGTGGATGTACAAGATATGCATGGTGAACCCCTGATGTGTCCCCTATATCTTATTTTTAATGTTGTGTAAATAGATCTAAGAATATTTTTAAAGCTTTATCTTGTGTTGGTTTTGCCTATGGAGACTCAACTAAAGTGCCAAGATTAAGTAGGTTGTCATCTATCAAGTTCTATATCTTATGTCTCAAACTAATGCATCTATTTGTAGTGTGGCTTGGTGTCATATGGTAATCACAAAATGCCTATTGATCATATCCCTTGAGAAGAGGTTTGGTTGGATCAACTTCTAAAATAAGAGGGAGAGATATGATATTAGAATCCAAAATCTATTGTAAAACCCTAGCTAAAGGATCTAGAAGATGCGAGAAAGTACATCAAGGGGGTGTTGATAAAACTATACGTTGAGGAGGATCTAAAGCTACATTTATTGTAGGTTGATTCTGCCCTTTTGTATCATTAAACTTGAACTTGTATGGGAATTTTTTGTTACTCTTATTAGTTGTGTCTATAATGCTTGTATACTTGAGTTTGCCTATTGAAATGAGTTTCACTTCTCTTTCCTTTAGTGTATGACACAATTCAGTACAGGAAGAGAATCACTTAAACATAATTGATTCATGAAGTGCTGGTAGAAGACTCTATTTGAAAAGGTCCTATAACTCCTAATCTACCATGGGCCTAGTCATCTTAGCCAAGATGGTCTTATACTAAAGAACATATTCTATGAGATGCTCATTTGATTTCTATTTTTGTTGTGCAATTTATGCATAATAAACTATTGATGCAAGAGATTACACCCTTGGCAGGAAGCTGAGCTCCTGCCTTCTCTTCGCAACTATGGAAACTCCCCTCTCACCTGTGGGACTAGTGAAGCTGGAGGGGAGAGTCTCTAGATAAGGGCTAGCTCTCTTTGATGCATCATGTTTGTTCTAGCAAGTGAAAATACATACATGTATAGATATATAAATTGGGGGATGAAAAGGGAGAAAGATTACAGGAATACAAACTAATCTAAGGAGGTGATACACCAAAATGAAATGACCTTCTCACATCCACTCTAAAAACCTGACAAATGAATACATAAGTTTCACACTTGGCAGAAGAACTAGACTACAAAAGCTTGACAGGGAGGTTTAAATGAAAATACAGAGAATAAAGGTTCACCATAGGTGCTGTGAGATGCACACTGCAAGGTAACTCATTCTGTTTCTGCTCCTTCAAATAGAACTCTCCTTACCAGTCTCAAAAAGGGTACTTTGTAGATAATAAATACATTGGTATTGAACCTGTGAAAGCATCAAGAAACAATGAATAAACACAAATCAACACTCAGCACATACACAGAAATGTCTATCCAAGATAGAGGTAAAAAACTACATTTATTGATTCAAGTGGAAATTTTGCTAGGGCTACACCTTACAAATGTGGAAGATGTTTCTTAAAATGACAAAGTCTTCAATATATAGGAGAAGCAAGGAGGCCCATTTAGTGCTCCTTTTTTACAAGTGGCCTATCACGTCCCTTCATTAGGAAGAACAAGTCACTCAAAACATTAATGAGTTGTGTGCTTTGTCAGCTTGAAGTCTACCTTTTCAAGGTCAATACACAGTTTGTCTACTCATTAAATGTAAAATGGAGAAACTAGTTGCATTGCTAGATATTTGCGTCCCCAATGATCAATTCATAGGAACTATTTCACCTACTAGAGTCACTTCTCAGATTAGTTCCACTTGGACTAATTGCTTGCCCATTCCATGCTTGTCTCCTTGTCTTTTCTCAATTTTGTCTCTTCTGGCTCCTTTAGCCCTCGGGGGTGAATTCTTAGCGGGTCATTACATTATGGCCCCATGGTTAGCTCTCTCTCAGTTTGAAAATAAATAGCCATTTTATTTTGCTAACTTTGATGTTCATACAGCCGTCATTGGTTTGAAAACCAATGGCTAACTTATTTTGTTAATTTTGATGTCCTCTGAGACGTCACCGTCCCCATCAAAATGTCATCGGGTCTTCATGGCTTATCTGCATCTTTCCTTCCTCTTAGTACATTTTTGGGGGAAGGTGACCCTCTAGCTCTCTGAAAGTGTCCCCTTTGCATTTGTCCAAGAGTCCCTTGCAAGGTCACCTGCCCTTCGGGGTCCTTTGGTGGGTCCTTTGGTCCTCCAAATTTTTCCCCAGGTCCCTATAGACAATTTTCTTGAGTTTTGTTTATTCTGTGTATTTTCTATGGGCTTTTATTCATGGACATTTTCCCACAAAAAAAAAGTCCATGAAAATTCTACCAAACCTTTGCTTTTTTGACTTGAGCTGCACCCAAATTCCTTCATACTTTTTGTCCAAAATAATTCCTTTAGGCAAAAAGTTTGAAGGAATTCAGGACTTAGTCAATTTTGACAAATTTGAACTTTGAACTTTGAACAAAACTAAACTTACTCAAGTCCTTTTCCTTTGAAGTACCTACCCTCCACTAGGGCATTTTGAACTGAAGACTCCCCTTCAGCCAAGGGTATACCCTTGAACCAAGCTGTTGAACCAAAAATGGTTCAACGGTTCAAGGGTTCAACCATTGCACTCTGATGAACTAGTAAACCAAGGCTGATGAACTTCTTGCTTTGAACCAAGCCCATTGAACCAAAAATGGTTTAATGGTTCAACCATTGATGAATTGAGATGTTGAAATTGAAGATGGACCTTTTGAACCAAAGGTCGTTGAACCACTTGAACTAGGCCATGAACCAAACTCATTAAACTTGTGCAGCCTAAAAATGACTGGCATGGATAGCAATGGAAGAAGGGGACCAAAAATTTTGCCTGAGGCAAAATTTGGTCAACAAATTGGTGACTCCCAGGGGAAGCATGCTTGCTATGCTTAGAGACTAGTTGCCTTGCAGTCCATTGGGCACGGAGTCAGATTGTAACTTTAAAATTAGCAACAGCCCCAATAATTCAGAACCAAACACACAGATCTACCTCCAAGGAAACAAAGACACACACAAGACTAAGAAAACTACTGCTTGTGCAATAGCACTTAGGGAAAATAGGGAAAGAAAACAAGGGGAAAATATATACAAATGAAAGGAGACTCAGTGGCAATGCTTCAGATGTATCCCATTAATATGGATATGTAGTTCTTCACCATCCAACCTAGAGAGTTGAAATGCATTATGTTGCTTGCACTGAGTAATTATGTAAGGACCGCTCCATAGGGCATCAAATTTTGCATGCTTTCTAGGCTTAGCTTGATCTTTATCCCATTTTAGGACAATGTCTCCTTCAGAGAAATATTTTGACAAATATTTCTTGTCAAAGTGTCCTTTTAATTGCTATAAGTGATTGGTCATAGAAGCCATAGCTCAATCCCTTGTCTCTTGGAGCTCCATCAGCTTGCACAGCCTGACTTCCACGCTACTTCCTTCTTTTGATTGCAGCTAGCGAGTGAGGTCCAATGCTGGTAATTCAAGTGAGATGGGAAGCCTAACTTCCCTTCCATATATGAGCATATATGGAGAATTTCTAATTGCTCTCTTCAGAGTGATTCGATCAGCCCACAGAGCTATCTTTAGCTTGGCATGCCAAGTCCTCTAATTTTCTTCCATGGTCCTCTTTATGATTCTGATCAAATTTTTGTTGGTGGACTCAGCTAGCCCATTCCCTTGTGGGTAATAATTGGATGAAGCGCTGAGATATATACCATACCTTAGTGCCCATTCACTTGTTTTGGTTCCCAAAAAAGCTAAGGCATTATCTGAGATTATGGTGGTCAGGACCCCGAATCTTATTACCAGGTCCTCATAAAACTCTAGGACTGCACTTTCATTTGCCTCTTTCAAAGAAACAACTTCCACCCACCTTGTGAAATAATCCATAGAAGTCAGGACCCACTTATGTCTAGTACTGGAGGGAGGATTGATCATCCCTATGAAGTCCAAGCCCCACTGCATGAAAGGTTGTTCCACTTGAATAGGCTGTAGAGGCATGGTATCCAATCATTATTTTACATAAAAAAGTGCACACTTCTGGCACTTTATTACCTAGGCATGGGTGTCCTTGAAAAGAGTAGGCCAAAAATAGCCAGCTCTCATTATCCTTGCTGCAGTAGCTCTAAGAGCAAAATGACTACCTGCTGGCCCATCATGGAACTTAGCCAGTACCTTATCAGCCTAGTTTGGGTTAATGCATCTTAGAAGGACCCTGAAGAGATCCTTCCTAAACAATACTTCATTAACCAAGACATAAAAGGGAGACTAGAGCCTGAAATACCTTTTTTCGATCCTATCAAGACCCTATGGGCACTCACTAGTGAGAAGGAAACACCTCAAGTCCAATGTCCAATCCTTTATGACAGTTGGTTTTATTGTAGTGGTTGCATCTTGAATTAGCAAGTTGTCTTCCCTTTTTTTCTAGAAGTCTATAGCAAGCTATTCACACAGGTCTCTTCCCCTCACCAACTTGGTGATCTTGATGTCTACGTCATACTCCATCACTTTGGTGATCCACCCTACTCTCTTCTCATTTAGGTCTTGATTGGTCAAGAAATCCTTGACGCCAGGATGTGGGACCATGAGGTGAATCTTGTTGTTAGACAACATATTCCTAAATTTCTTTAGGCTCTGCACTACTACCAAGACTTGCTTCTCTACATACATGTATCTAACTTTGGAATCCTCTAACCCTTGGCTAAAAAAGGCAAGTGGTTGCTTGAGGTCATCACCATTCGCTTGGGTAAGCATGGCAGAGATCATCTCTTCATTGATGAAAGTGTAGAGGTTGAAGTCTTTGTTGAAGTCAGGGCTGATCAAAGTAGGATCCTAGGTTATGGCCTGCTTGATGGCTTCAAAACTATCTTTTCTTTATGTTTTCCACTTGAACTCCTCACCCTTCCTTAGCATAGAGGTTAGGGGCTTGACTATCTCTACAAAATTTGGAATGAATCTCTGAATGAAATTTGTTCTGCCAAAGAAGCTCTACAGGCCTTCCTTGTGCTTTGGTAGGGACATCTCCAGGATAGAGTGAACTCTCTCAAGGTTAATGGATAAGCCCTCCTTAGACATGATGTGGCCAAGGAGTTTCCCCTCATGAATAGCAAACACACATTTCTTTGGATTAAAAGAGATGCCAAATTCCCTGCACCTTTCAAAAATTTACCTGAGGTGTTTTATGTGTTGGCTCACTTCCTTGGAGAATACCATCACATCATCGAGGTAGACCAACACGTTGTTATTTATTAAGCCTCCAAAAGCCATGTCCATGGCTCACTAAAAAGTAGCACCAGCATTAGATAGCCCGAATGGCATCTTCTTGTAGGAAAATGTTCCCCATTTAGTGGTGAAGGCCATTTTGTGCTGGTCACAGCGTTGCACTAAAATCTGATTATACCCTGAATAACCATCTAGGAGGGAGAAGCACTCGCTACTAGTTACCTTCTAAAGGATCTACTCCATGCTTGGGAGGGGATAATGGTCTTTTAAAGAGACTTTATTAAGGTCACTAAAATTAACACATAGCCTGATCTCCCCATTCTTATTTCTAATAAGAATAAGGTTGGCCAGCCAGGAGGAATGCTTGATTAGAAATATAATTCTGGACTCAATCAATTTGGCTAGTTCCCTCTGCATGAGGGGCTCAATTGTCAAATTAATAGGTCTTTGCTTCTGCGTGACTGGCCTGGCACCTTCTTCTAATTTCATGGTGTGTTGGGTGAGCCTTGGGTCGAATCCCTTCAAGTCACTGTAATCCCATGCAAAAACATCTGTGAATTCCTAAAACAGCAAAATGAAAGCTCACCTTTCTTAAATTGTGCAAACTTTTCCAAGTGCAAGCAGCTTATCCTTGAAGATCTCAACCCTTTCATAATTCTCCTCTTTGGTTGTGATGCATGCCTTGTCATTTCTCAATTAGTCATCTCCATTGAAGATGCTCTCAAGCATGACCAAACCTTTAGGGATCTTATTGTTCTTTAACTGAACAATTTGATTGCCATATTGCTGCTACAATTTTCCCTGATTCTGTGTTACAAACTTAGCTTCCTCCTATAGGAAGAAAGTTATTTGTTGGTCACTTATGAAAACTTGCCAATTTGCAATGTTGTTAGGGATAGAGGGCCGAACCACCACTTTCAAGTGGCATGAACCATAGTCTCGACTTATTTCCTTGGAAACATTGAACTGAGTGCCAATTGTTGCTAGCCTATCTACTTGTTTGTTCTACTCTCTGGGAATGGAGGTGATATTGAAAGTAAGGAAATCTTCTACCAAGTCCCAGACCCTATGCCTATAAGACTTTAGCAAGGAATTCTTGGTCAGATTTAGGCCTTTCACCTAATTTACAATCAGCTCGCTGTCTCCCAAAACTTGCAACTCCTTGATACCTCTTTTTCTTGCCCATTCCAACCCATGGACAAGGGATTCATATTCTGAAACATTGCTTATGTAAGATAAATGAAATTAGAATGCTGAAAAGTACCTATCCTTTGAAGGGGAGACTAACATCACCCCACCACCAACTCCCAGCCTACTTCTGGAACCATCAAAATACAACTGCCATAGACTAAGGTCCTCTTGGCTTGCCTTCATTATATTTGGTATGATGGCACCCTCTTCATGCATACAATAGACTGCAAGGTCTACCTCCTCAATGAACTTGTAAGGATCATGTTTGAAGTTATCATTTTCCCACTCATCCAAGAGTAGGTCTGCAACTCCTTCAAGAGTAGAGGATAGAGATTGGTCTGTCTGGGACTCTTCTAGGTCGATAATAATGTAACTGACATTTGTTGCCTTGGATGAATATAGTTCTAGATGGTCCTTTTAGAGTGTCTTAGATTCAATTTTTACTTTGGTCTCATACTTAGTTCTAAAAACTAGATATGACTAATTCACTGCTAGATAGCCACCTATCTTTGATGTGAAGTCCCTGGACAAGCAAATTACAAAATAAGGAGAAACATCTGCTACCACTATATCATGGGGAATTGAGAAGGTTGGGCAAGCATGCAATGTCAAGCCTAAACCCTTCACAATCCCAACTATTTTTGTAGGTGTCCCATCTAGTTGCACGACTCCTTTATTCATCTCTTCATATTTTAGTCCCATCTTGTCAGCTATGCATTTGGGCATCATTGAGGTGCTAGCCCCACTATCAATTATGTAGTTATGTACCAAGAAATCCCCTGTAACCAAGGACACATAGAAAGGGGGAGTTTTCTCTTCCTTCTTTACCTGACCTAAAGTGGAAGGCTATCCATTTGTCATTAAGACATTATTAGTACTCACTGGGATAGCTTATCAATCCAGCTCATGCAATTCCTTCTTCAATATGTCCTTCTATCTTAGAAGAGACAAAGAATCCCATAAAGAGATGTTCATATGTAACTTCTTCATTTGGTCCACTATATTAACCTGGGGACTGCCTCTCTTCAAGCTTTCTTTAGGGTTGATTCTAACCTGAGCTACAGACTGAGAGGCTGGAGGTGCAAATGGCTATTTGAAATTTGGGGCTTTCTGATTTGAGTGTGATGGAGAAGGTGTCGTTGCCACTTGGGTGGTATCTTGGGCTTCTCCCATTGCTCTTCTCTTAAATCTTGTGTTGGCTGCAACACAGTTAGCCTAATTGTCTGTAGTGCCCACATAATTCATTGAATAAAATTCCCCTTCTAGATGATTCATGAGGGTAGAATCTGGCTGGGCCTGATTGCTACTCGTGTTGGGTTGCATTGAAGGCTCAAAGACCTGAGATTGAGTGGCTGCCTAATCATCTATATTATGTAAATAACTCATCATCTTAGTTGTATAAATAGCCTATTCTTGACCATATCCCATGCTCAAACAACTTGGCTGCTCCTATACTAGATTGTTCCTGAATAGGCATCATGAATTTAGAGGATAAAGGGGGGGCTAAGTTGTAGACTTGAAATGGCTTGGTCTAAATAAGTTGACCCTGTCCTTGATTATAGTTTTGAAAAGGGGGTCTAGGGGCTTGACCATAATGCTGGTATCCCTGATTCAGTCTGTTACTTTGAGCTTGTTATCTTTTGAGAGCTACAAGTTCATTTGACATGCTCTACAATAGACTTTTAACCTCATGAAGCTCATTGGATAGAACAACAGCTAGTTTCTCTATGGTAGGTAGAGGAGCCAATGTGGGAGCAATAGCCTAAATTGGAGGTAGCATTTCTAGGAAAAGTGGCATGTGAGGCCTAGGGGCTATTTTCCCAGCTTGTACTAAGTAGTTTTCAGTTGTTATGGCTATGTCATAAGTAGCAGGTAGTATATGCCCTCCCATATATTGGATCATCATAGCAATATCACTATTTAATGCCTTTAAATAGTACAAGAAAGCATAGCTAAAAGTTGATCTTACCAAGATGGGAATTCTATCCCACATCTTTTAAAACTGTGTTGAAATCCTGCATATACTCATGTGGATCTCTCTTTATGGTCGTCAGCTACTCAGCCAGTAAGAGGCCATCACTCCTTTCCCCAAAATGATCTATCAACTGAGTACCTAACTCATTCCAAGAATGTATTGAATTTATAGGAAAAGTTCTGTACCAGTCAAGAGCCTTGCCTTTGAGAGACAATGCTAATAATCTAATGGCAATGTTTTCCTCTATTACATTATGAATATTGTAGAGGTTAGTAATATTCATAATATGCTCGATGACTATAATGGGCCCCTCTCCATTGAAAGAAGGCACATTCTTGAGGGTTATTCCCAGAATTGGATCATAGTGTGGGAGATTCAAGGGGCTCTGACCATGAAAAGCTGCAAAAGGTACTGCCATCGTTGGGATGGGATGTAATTAGGGCTCTGCTTCATCTGTGTCCCTTACAATAGGTCTAGGAGGATTGCTTATTGGATAAGGATGGGTCCTCTCAAATCATAATCTTTTGGCAGAGTTTAAAGGCAACTCAATGAAATTGAAAGGAACCCCTTTTAAATCAGACCTTGTGGTGACTTTAAGCATATAAAGTTAAGAAACTAGTCTTAATTGGAAAACTAAAGCTCTTACCAGTGGAGTCATCAGATGCTGGAAAACTTTGAATTACTATGATAGGACCAGCATCAATCCTAAAACCTTACTGAGTTGTCAAATTGAGTCCCACCAGGCATGCCAAAACTATTGATGCAAGAGATTGCACCCTTGACAGGAGGTTGAGCTCCTGCCTTCTCTTCATAACTATGGAAACTCCCCTCTCGCTTATGGGACTGGTGAAGCTGGAGGGGAGAGTCTCTAGATAAGGGCTAGCTCCCTTTGATGCATCATGTTTGTTCTAGCAAGTGCAAATGCATACATGTATAGATATATAATCTGGGGGAAGAAAAGGGAGAAATATTGTAGGAATACAAACTACTCTAAGGAGGTGATACACCAAAATGAAATGACCTTCTCACATCCACTCTTAACACTAGACAAATGCATACATACGCTTCACACTTGGTAGAAGAACTAGACTGCAAAAGCTTGATAGGGAGGTTTAAATGAAAATATAGAGAATAGAGGTTCACTAAAGGTGCTGTGAGATGCACACTACAAGGTAACTCATTCTATTTTTGCACCTTCAAATAGAACTCTCCTTACCAGTCTACAGAAAGGGCACTTTATAGACAATATATACGTTGGTATTGAACCTATGAAAGCATCAAGAAATAATGAATAAACACAAATCAACACTCAGCACATACACAAAAATGTCTATCCAAGATAGAGGTAAAAAATTGTGTTTATTGATTCAGGTGGAAATTTTGCCAGGGCTATGCCTTACAAATGTGGAAGATGTTTATTAAAATGACAAGTCTTTAAGATATAGGAGAAGCAAGGAGGCCCATTTGGTGCTCCTTTTTTATAAGTGGCCTATCGTGTCCCTTCATTGGGAAGAACAAGTCACTCAAAACATTAATGAGCTATGCGCTTTGTCTGCTTGAAGTTTGCCTTTTCAAGGTCAATACACGGTTTGTCTACTCATTAAATGTAAAATGGAGAAACCAGTTGCATTACTAGTTGTTTGTGTCCCCAATGATCAATTTGCAAGAAATGTTTCACCTATCAGAGTCACTTCTCAATTGGCACCACTTGGACTAATTGCTTGCTCATTCCATGCTTGTCTCCTTGTCTTTTCTCAATTTTGTCTCTTCTGGCTCCTTCGGCCCTCGGGGGTGAATTCTTAGCGGATCACTGCATTATGGCTTCTTGGTTAGCTCTCTCTTAGTTTGAAAACAAATGGCCATTTTGTTTCACTAAATTTGATGTTCATACGGTCGTCATTGGTTTGAAAACCAATGGCTAACTTGTTTTGTTAATTTTGACATCCTTCGGGACGTCACTGTCCCCATCAAAACGTCATCAGGTCTTCATGGCTTCTCTACAGCTTTACTTCCTCTTAGCACCTTTTTAGGGGAAGGTGACCCTCCAGCTCTCTAAAAGTGTCCCCTTTGCATTTGGCTAAGAATCCCCTGTAAGGGTACCTACCCTTTAGGGTCCTTCGACTGGTCCTTTTGTCCTCATGATTTTTCCCCGGGTCCCCGCAGATAATTTTCCTGAGTTTTGTTTGTTCTGTGTATTTTCCATGAGCTTTTGTCCATGGACATTTTCTCATAGACAAAAATTCCACAGAAATTCTACCCAGCCTTTATTTTTTTGACTTGAGCTGTGCTTGAATTCCTTCAGACTTTTTGCCATAAGGAATTCCTTCAGGCAAAAAGTCTGAAGGAATTCGAGACTTAGTCAATTTTAACAAATTTGAAGTTTGAACTTTGAACAAAACCAAACCTACCTAGGTCCTTTTCCTTTGAAGCACCTACCCTCTACTAGGTAATTTTGAACTTGAAGACTCCCCTTCGGCCAAGGGCATACCCTTGAACCAAGCCATTGAACCAAAAATGGTTCAACAGTTCAAGGGTTCAACCATTGCACAGCGATGAACTAGTGAACCAAGGCCGATGAACTTCTTGCTTTAAACCAAGCCCATTGAACCAAAAATTGTTCAATGGTTCAATGGTTCAACCATTGATAAATAGAGATGTTGAACTTGAAGATGGACCTTTTGAACCAAAGGTCGCTGAACCACTTGAACCTGGCCATGAACCAAACTCATTGAACTTGTGCAACTTGAAAATGACTGGCATGGATAGCAAGGGAAGAA
The DNA here is from genome assembly GCA_037957365.1 of Torreya grandis. Taxonomy (NCBI): domain Eukaryota; kingdom Viridiplantae; phylum Streptophyta; class Pinopsida; order Cupressales; family Taxaceae; genus Torreya; species Torreya grandis. The sequence continues at coordinate 184,192 of JARHVA010001754.1, read as the reverse complement.
GGGGACCAAAAATTTTGCCTGGGGAAAAATTTGGTCAACATAAATCTTATCACCAATGTTGATACTAAAATGTGCTAAGAACATGTTAGCTAAAGGATTGAATGCATGAACTAATTGATTCAATAGACTATAGAACCATTGTAAAGAATAATCCTTTAGGCTCCATAAAAATAGCTTGGTAAGTAGCCAGTCATTGGGTACATAGTCCAAGCATGTTACATGAAAGGCTCTCAAGTGTGTCTCTAGATCACCCTTTCCATCATAAATATTAAGCTTGGGTTGAACAAAACTTTGTGTCAAGGGTATAGAATCAATGTGATGTGTCAATGGTGTATTCAAAAGAGCAAACAAATCCAAAGCTTACGTAAGTCTAGCGGTACCTTACTCAAGATATAACAACTTGGATTGAAGAGATCTTATCTCTTGCACAAGGGTTGCCACATTAGGAGAGATGGATATACTAGCTATAACTAGTGGCATAAAGGTAGGTTGGGATATTATAGGGGGTTGTTGAGACATAGTTTTCCCCATACTATAATTTTCAATTGGTTACTCTATGGGGGTGGAAAACTTAACTTGTTTAGCCTTTTTGATTTCCATGATAGATTTCAAAATTAGTGTATGATTTTTAGGTTTTTCCTTAAGTCTTTCTATGAAATTTTGGAGGATCAAATCTTTGTTGAGTATGACTTCATTATCAACAATGGATGGAAGTGGATCACTAGTCCAATGTGGTAGAGCATGAGCATCGGTGTGTACATCATTAGTGGTATTCTCATATTGGACATTATTTGAACCATTCTCATTAAAATTGGTATAATCTAGATGTGTAGAATTTATAGCTAGAATATGAACTAGTTGTTTATCCATAGTATATGGGAAAGCTGAAGGAATTTGGGTGAATTTAGGAGGATTTCCACTAAGTCTTGCACTTCATCTTAAAGGAAGATATGCAAGGAACTTAGGTGACATAAGGAAAAAAAATTATAATAGTAGAAAATATTAAACTAATATAATATAAACAAGGAACTGGAATATGCATAGAAAGGATACAAATCTCCCAAACATGTAAGGTGATACCTCAAGAAGCAAAATAAGAGCTAGTACATGTAACTAGGATGTTTGAATGATTTTTTTTAATTAGTATGATAGTTTTAAAATTGTGATATGAATTTATAGAAAAATTTTAGAATTTTTCTTGGAAAAATTAGGAAAAATTAGAAAATATTTCTATGATTACAAACATATTTTTCCTAGTGTTTGGAATGTGTTTGTGTGCAAAAAGGACCTAGTATGTGCAAACTAGGGTTTTAACAAAATATATGATAATTTGAAAATTAATTTTTAGATTTTTTATTTTCAAACATAGGAAAAATTAGGAAATTTTTTAAAAAATAAAAAATAATTTACCCTAAGGTTTCTAGGGTTTTTGTGCAAAAATTTGAAGTCAGGTTCACCAAATGTTTTATTATTTTTTAGAATAATGAAGTTTTATTCCTAATTAAATAAATAAGTCTAAGTAGGGTAAATCATTAAATAATATGAAATAATTAATCCACTTATTTGTGTAAACAAATTTTATTTTTACCTTTTCTAAAAATAATAATAGGGAGAAAATAAAACTTAGCTAAAAACTGACTAAGATGAATGTTGCAAGGTCTAGAAATTTATGTGCAGGCTTGGGAGACTGTGGAAAATAGGATTCTAAAGTTCTTTTCTAGATTAGATAGGAGCACAAAAAGTAAGACACCCTATTTTTTTATGCTATAGTCCTTTTTTAATGCTATTATCTAGGTGATCTAAGTTTTTTAGGTTCTACTCAGCATGTCTGTGTTACTCTATCAGTGAAATATCAAAGCTCAAAAGTCTGTGAAGCTCATTGTGCATCTATTTTAATCCTCAAAAACCCTAGGAGATCTTTGTGCTTGAACTTGAATGATAACTTTAGAAAGATAGAGGAGTTAGTGTGTAAAGGATGCACTAGATGCACTTTACACCCCATGTATGGGCACACTGCCTACATACCAATACTCTAAGGAGGGATCAAGATAATTTAGTTATCCCATTAAAGTGCTTGGTGCAATTGTGATGAAAATGCAACTAGATGTGAACCTATGTGTACTTAGAATGACTAGGGACTGGTGTAAGGGTTTGAATAAGCTTGGAATAATATTGGAAGGTTGTATGTATAGAATAGGGAAAAGTGCTTAAATGTACTTGATTGTATTCTTACTTCTCTCTTGTAAATGAGTGTCAACCCTTCTAAATAGAATTTGAATGGCCTTTTATAGGAAGTTAAATTATTGTGGGTTAAATGAATTTGCATTAGGTTAACATGAATTAGGATAAGGATTCAAGAAAATATGATCATTTGAGCTAACTTTGCACTTGGATAACAGCTAGAACTAGGATACCCTAGGTTTCAGTGCTCCTATCCAAGTTAGGAGCTATTGTCCATAGGGAATGAGACCTAGGGGGATGGATTTGGGCTTGAAATAGCTACTTAGGTATGTAAGGGTTAAGTCTAGAAGGCTATAGATGATTAGGAATTAGTGAAAGAAAAGCCTAAAAGGATTGTGCAAACAAGTAGGAGGACCTATGGATTATGTGTCTTTAGCCATAATCAAGTAACCAAATTTTACATTTTATATGACTAGAAACATCCATTTGGTAAAATTTTCATCCATTATAAACTGCTAGAGCCAACATGGTCTGAATGGTAGTCCATTGTGCTATAAGTGCAAAGGTTTTATTGTAGTCAATTCCTTCCTTTTGAGCATACCCCTTTGCAACAAGCCTTATTTTATGATTTTCAAGTGAGCCATCTACCTTGTATTTATTATGATAGACCAAATTTTAGCCAATTGATTCATAACCATATGGTGGATCAACTAGATTCTAAGTCTCATTATTCACCTGTGAGTTATACTCATCTTCATTGCTTTTCTCCAAGAGTCAAGCTTCTCAACTTGTTTGAAATTTGTTGGTTCTAAATCAAATGCAACATTGAGTTCCTCTTGATAATCATCCAAAGTGATTTTTCTAATCATGTCCTAAATTTTATCAATAAATTTGTCTAGTTGAGAGGAGGTTGCATGTGTACTTCAAGTGCTTATTTTCCCAACTTCATCAAGCCTCACATCTTTCAATGTTTGAGTGGCCCACTTAGGCATCTTGTTCTATGTTTTAGGTGTTTTGGGTTCTTCCTCTAAAGTTCCTTCACTATCTATCTTTTATTTTTTTGGCCCCTATTTAATATCTGATGAAGTTTTACTCTATCCTTTAGGATACATTTCAAGTTCATGTATAAAAGAAAATATAAAATCAATATATTTCTAACTTTGTGTCCCCCACTCATTACCTAGAACATTCAAATCACTCTCTTTTTAGACATCAAACTTTGCATATTTTTCTAGTTGACTCAACTACCAGTCAATATGCTCTTTGTCCTTTGTAGTCTCACAAAAGATAACTTCTTTTGCAACAAGAAACTTCTTCTCTTTATCATAGTATAGCTTGAATTCCTTGGAGGAATCATAATATCCAAAGAGGAAGCCTTTTTGACTCCTATGGTCCAATTTGTTTCTATTTTCCTTTGGAATCAATGCATAACAATTGGATCTAAAAATCCTAAGATTTCACATTGAAGGGAGGTAACCACACCATGTCTCAAATGGAGTCTTTGATTCAAGAGTTGTTGATGGTGATCTGTTGCAAAGGTGTACTATTATTTTAGTTACTTCAGCATAAAAGTGCAAATTTACACCTTTGAAATACAACATTGCATGAACCATATTCATCATAGTTTTGTTTATTCTTTCAAATACTCTATTTTGTTATGGAGTGTGAGGAACTATGAGATGGTGTTTAATCCCAGTTTTTTCAAGATAAGATTTAAAATTCTTTGATGTGAATTCACCACCATTATTTATCCTAAGTGTCTTGGTGTGGGTTTGTGATTCATTTTTAATCATTATTCAAAACTTTTTGAAGATATTGAAGGCTTTTGATTTATTTTTCATAAAGTATATCCATGTCATCCTATTTTAGTAATCAATGAGTAACATGAAGTATTTATGACCACTAGCAGAGAGGATTAGAAGAGAACACAAGTCTAAATAAATAAACTACAATTTTATGTCTACTTTCCACTATGACTTTAGAAATGGTTCTTTTATGTGTTTAGCTAAGATGCAAGCTTCACACTTCTCATCTAATTTTGTACGCAATGTAGGCATGATAATAGTACCATTATTTTTCAATACATGAATGTTTTTATAGTGAGTGTGTTTGAATCAATTTGGAGACATTTCATCTTCCACAAGATGAGCATAATTCCTTGAATTTGATGGCCCACCCTTTAGTTTGATTAGTTTCCCTTCCTCATATCTAGTCAAGATGACTATATTATCACTTTTTCTCTTGATTATGACATCACCATTATCCAATAGAATGGAATGGCCTTGTTTCCTTATGAGCACTAGGGATAACAAGTTTCATTTCAATTGACTAAGGTAGAGAACATTCTCAAGTTTATAGTCTAGAAGCCTTGGACACTTGAGTCAAATTGTACCTCTTCCCTATGGTTGCAAACTTTATCTATCTATGAGGTATACTGAGCCATAACTTTCTTCATTTTACTCCTCAAAGAAGTCTTTATGGAAAGTCATATGTTGAGTGGCACCAATATCAAGAACCTAAGCATCAAATCATGAGGAACTAATTAAGACACTATTTGCTTCATCATATGTAATAAAAAACACACAGTCACTAGTGAATTAGGATGAGTTTGACTCTTTTAACTATTTCTTTAAATTTCCCTCTTTATTTTTATGGTATGCTTCAATTTTCTCCCATGAAGTACTGCATTCATGAGCCTCATGGCTACCTTTTTTATCACAAAATTCACAATATAGGTTTAGTTTATCATTCTATTTTTTATTTTGACCACCATGATTTTTATTTTTGCTAACTTTTCCCTTGTACTTGTTATTACATTCATTTTTTAAATATGTGGCCTTATTTGATAGTTTGGAATAATTTGTTTTGACATAGCACACACTTTCACCTATTGTGGTTTTAGTTTTCTTTCCAAAGGCCTTTTTTCTTTCTATCATCTTTTCAACCAACTGGTCAAATGCAAGAGTCTTCAACTGATTGCTTGCTTGTAGAGACTCCAAATAGGTTAAATAGTTTTGAAGAAGGTATTTTATGAATATGGTTGTGTATATGTTAATTTTGACACCTGTTGCTTCAATATCATGTTTGATAGCACATATCTTTGAAGCCATTCTCATCACATCACCATATTTTAACTCTAGGTTGAACAATTTCAACTACAACTAAATGAATTCCTACTCTGAATAAGAGTCATAAAAGTCCTTCAATTTATGATATGCTTCCCATGGTGTATTCCACCCTTGTATATGATGAAACAGATCTCCATCCCTTGATGAACAAATCAAGGCTAAAACCTCCTAGTATTTATGCTTCCATATTTGAGTGTCCTTTGTTTTCCCTATTGGTTCAACTGGTGTTTTTGCCCCCATCACAAATATTGAACCCTAGATCATTGAAGATGAATGTGTTCTCCACTTTTTGAGACCATTTTAGTCAATTAGTTTGGCTAGTAAAGATAGTGACAATAATAGATTTGATGAAATGCATGGTTTTAAGTTGTCTAAGTTTTTAGAGGTTTTTAGTTTTTGTTTAACCCCAACTGGTTCCTTATCACTCAAAAATGGTCCCCTTTTCTACATACACAAAGGTATTGAAAATTATTTGCTTTGTCATTAACACCAACTTAAAAATAAAAACCCATACATAAATATACTTAGTTTTTCTTGATTTTTGGATTTACATTTTTTGACATGCATGAATGGGTAAAAAGAGTAGCTCTCCTTGAATTGCATAATTTGGTTATTGTTTCCCAAATTCGCGTAGAGTAGCTTGCTTCAAATATCAATTAAATGATTAAAAAATTAAAATATTTTTAAAATTTGAAATTTAGCATTTAAAAAATGGAAATTTGCTTTTTTTTAAAGAAAAAGCATAAAAAAATTATACCTCTCTCCTTTTGTTTTATATGGTAGATTTGAAAATCTAGAATTCCAATATTGGATTGAAATAAATATGTCTTCTAACTTGGCAAAGAGATAGAACCACTTAAAAATTTGAGAATCTTCACAACTTTTAAAATACTACATAGTTTAAGAGAAGTTAAAATGTGTATAAACTATAGATTAGACTATCTAGATGTCATAAAACCTTCCCAAATAAAAGCACATAGTAGTGAGCACTATCACAATAGTTGATAAAGGCACTTGGATACAATAATTGATAAAAATGCTTGCATACAAAATTTAATATTGATTAGTTGATATAAACACCACCCCTTAAAGATACTACCACTTTAATGAATTCAAACTAGACCAATGACAAGCCATGACCCTAAAAATTACCCCAAAACATGGCCAAACGTGCCAAAACTCAACCAAATGCACCAAAATAAACTCCACATAGGTTAGGTCAAAAATTTGCTATTAGACATAGATGATACACAAGTCCTTAAAGAGTAGAAACTTAGAATGAATATGATGGGATTCATGGAATGCTAAAATGTGTCAACCCAGTAGTAAGAAATGACACTAGAATCACCTATATGCAGTCTATAGATAGTCCAATATAGGTCCAAAAAGGAAATGACACATAATACACAATCCTAGTAGATGGAGTTATTTTAAAATAGATATATGTAGGTATATACATCTAAAAATAAGGAGAAAGAATGAAAAACAAATAACTAATTAAATTCTAGTCTCTAATACCAATGATAGGCTAGATAATCTTATTTGGAATGACAACAAAATTTCTATTTCATGATTCAATGAAAAGATAGAGCAAACATTACAATAAATAGACTAATAAATAATATTGATTTCACATTCCTAAGGACTCTTCTTATTCCTACAGGAATGGAAAGATTATTTAATAAGACAAAATAATAGAGACCTAAGATTAATAACTAATATGTACAATATTGTTACACCATGCTTGAGGGTCTTGTTTCAAACCATACAATGTATTTTCTAGTTTGCACATCTTGTGCTCTTATTTGTTTACTGAAAAACCTTTGAGTTATATCATGTACATAGTTTCCTTGAGGTCACCATTCAATAATGCATTTTTGACATCCATTTGGTGAACTTTCCATCCATTTTGAGCTACTAGAGCCAACATGGTCTAATAGGTAATCCATTTTACTATAAGTGTAAAGGTTTCATTATAGTCAATTCCTTCTTTTTTAGCATATCCCTTTGTCACAAACCTTTATTTTTTATTTTCAATTGAGCCATCATCCTTGTAGTATTTATGGTAGACCCACTTGTAGCCAATTGGTTCGTATCCATATGGAGGATCAACTAGTTTCCTAGACCCATTTTTACCAATGCATTGTACTCATCTTTCATTGCTTTTCTCCAAGATTCAATATTCTCAACCTATTTGAAATATTTTGGTTCTAAATCAAATGAAAATTTGATTTATTCTTTTGGAGAATAATTTAAGGTGAAATTTCAATTCTATCTTTAATTTCTTCAAGGGACTTGTTTGATTGTGACGCAACTGTATGTGTACTTCTTGCACTTATTAATAGTAATTTGACCTATCAAGGGCAAATTATTACTCCTATCATTAAAATTTTTAAATAAACCATTCAATATCCCTTTAAAACTAGTCAAATCAAGGAATTGTGGCCTAAAAAGCACTAATTTTGGTCAAAAAAGGTCTAAAATGCATTATTTGAGGGTCAAAGTATGCTTGAAACAGGAGTAGATGAGTTTTCTAAGTTCTTGAAGAGAATATTTAGATTATTAATGATTATTTTATTCTTTAAAATATAAAAAAAACCATAAAAATCCTTTCATATATGCATAACTCAGTCAAATATGCAGACAATCCATGCACAGGGGTCAATTTTGAGAGAGTTAAACTTTTTGGGAGCTACAGGTGATTTCAAGACTTCAAATTTTATAAAAAATGTCATCATGACTTGAGGAACCTTTTGAAAAAAAATTATGTCCATTTGATGAGTGTATATACTTTCTATTTTGTAACAATCTTCAACATGTCTGTTAGAGATCACCATTAGATCAGACATCATTCTAGAGTGCCACAGAGGTTTATAAGTTTAAAATTAATATAATGATGTTTTTACATAATAATAATACCTTTAAAGAGTATAAAAACTCCAAATTTTAAGCAAACCATACTCATATAGGCTTTTGCAAGCAAACAGGCATATAGGCCAAAAAGGGGTTTTTTGACTTTTCAAGCAAAATGTTGTTTCAGATTATTTTGATAGAATGGTATAGAACCCATGATGATTTTTTCAATAATTGGGAATTAGGTGAATATTTAGATTTATTTTCATGAATTTTTCATTTTTTGTAGTTTTAGACACCCTTCCAAGCCTCTTATTTAGATGCTCATATCTTTCACCACAAGTGGAATTTGGATGAACACTATTATTATGTTTTTATGACCCATATTTAATTATAATTAATTAATAATTAAGATAATTTAATGTGTTTTGATTTATGAATAATCGTTAAGAGTGTAGGTAACTCAAAATGAAGTCAAAACCCCATAGGCAAATTACTCCACATGATAAATTTTCATATTTTTGCATGAGAGCCCAATATTTTCATAAATTTTAGGGGGGATCAGTTTTATACACATAAATTTCAATATTTTAGGATTTGGAGGTCTGTACTTCATGAATCATCATTATAAAGCTTCAAAGCCCTCCTAAACCCTCAAAAAACTAGTTTTGAAAAAAATTGATGTTATTACTATCAAATCACCATGGATAAGCCTAAAAACTTTTAAAAAATCAAATAAACTTAGATATTGTTCCAAAAATGTCAATTTTATGTATGGAACTATACAAATGAGGGTAGAAATCATATTTTTGTGAAAAAAAGTATGTAAAATAAAGTACAAAGTAGTTAAATGAAATATAATAAATGGAGGTCAAAGCCTAAGATTTTTTATTCATCCTCAAATATTAATTTTATTATCAATTATCCCAAAAGTGTCCCTACCATCTCAATCAAAATGGCCAATCTACAGAAAAATGGAGCAAAATAGGCCTAGTCAATTCTATTAACTGAATGGTGAGTGTTTTCTCATCAAAATCACATATTTTATGATGTGGAAAGTTGTTATTGGTGTAATTTAATTGTTTTTTAGGTTTTATGGTGTCTTTTTTCAAGTTTCATGGCGTCCAAATGCATAATTTTTGCTTTTAAGCCTTTTTGGCCTAATAGGCCTAGTTGATCAAATAGTCAAGTTAAAGTTTGGTGTTGGATGGTTGTTCAAGGAGTTCCAATTTGAGTTTCAATGCCACTTTGATTTTTATCCATGAATATTTCATGTTCATATAATTATTCAAAGTTACTTTTCATGCAAGATAGAATTTATTTGAGTTGACCAATCAAGCTTTAAGTTCACTTTTCACAAATATCATGCATCTCTCCTGGGTGGGCATGTCTTTCAAGCTTTCAAACACTTTCAAGCACGTCAAGTGGAGTTACATTTTGGAGTTTGGCATAGTTTCATGCATGAAGGAATCTTGACTTCTCCCTAGGCCCAACATCTCCCTTTTATACCAAAATTTGAAGACCATGTAAATTTCATGGAGTTTTGTGATTTTTGATGATTATTTTAATATTGTAAAAGGAGTTAGTCTTGAGTTAACCAACCAAAAATAATCCTTATTTAAAATAAATGCCACATTTGGTTGTAGGTTAGAGTTTTGATTTATATATTGGCTTTTTCAATCCATTTTAGAGGGAATTACAAAGGCATAACAAAAATTGTAATTGACACCATTTTATCAAATAAAAGATCTTTTACATATGGTTTTAGATCAGAATAAAGTGTAATTTGACTATGTACCAACTTACAAGTGGAATCTACTTACCCTTTTTTTGGTCCTTTCCAGGCCTACTATGAAAATATTGTTGTCCCCCAAAAATATCACTCATTTTTGGGATAACATTTGAACTATTTTGGTCCTACAGACCAAAATCCTCTCTTCCCATTTCAAAAATTGTTCTGAGCATTCAGGTTCTTCATTTTTCAAAGCTTTCTCAGAAATCTACAGACTCTGTAGGCTTGAATCTATGGACTCTACAGGCTTGAATCTATGGACTCTGTAGGAAAGAAGTTCTACGGGCTTCGTAGGTTGATTTCTATGGACTCTGCAGGAAAGAAGCAAGCTCTCAACACTTAGGTGATTTCAAGGTTGGTTCAACGACAAGGTTCAACCAAAATTTCCATCGACAAGCTTCTAAGCAAGGATTGAACCATTGAATCATTAAACCATTAAACCTTGAACCATTTTGGTTCAATGGGTTCAATGGGTTTAAAGGTTCAACATCATCAGCAAGAGTTAAGCGCATTTGTCAAGGTTCAAAGTTTAACCACTTCAAGGTTCAATGGCTTCAAAACACTTATCAAAGAGAAGAAGGCTTGAATTGTTGAACCGTTGAACCATTGAACCACTTTGGTTTAAAGGTTGAACAGGTTCAATGGTTCAACAGGTTCAACGACCAAATGGTTCAACGCGTTTGGTTCAAAAAGATCAAAAGGACTTAGCCAAATAAAAAGAAAGAACTGATTGAACTATTCAACCTTGAACCAAAAGGCTCAACAAGTTCACAGGTTCAAAGGTTCAACAAGTGCAATGAAGATCAAAGAGCTTAGAAAGAACAAGTGACTGATAAAGGATGAACCAATGAACTAATTGAACCTTGAACCAAAAGAGTTCAAATTTCAATAGTTCATGGATTCAAAGGTTCAAAGATGGCCTTAGTCAAGGAAAGAAACAAAAAACATGTGGTTCAATGGATGGTTTAACTAAGGAGCAGAAAAGTGATTAAACTAGGAAGTGATGGAACAAAAGAGACAAAATGAACTGATGAACCATTGGACTAATGTACTTTCAGTGGGTTCAAAGGTTTAAAGTTCAACATGGTTCAAGTGGCTAGCAACCATTGACAGCCCCACGGACATCAAATTTAAAGTAAGGGAATATCCATTAAAATTTAAATAAAGTGCAGAACTTAAAAGAAGAACCAAGTGACTGACTAAAAAGATAGAATTCCTTCAGATTTGTTCAAAGGCCAACAAGGAACATTTCCTTAGGACTTTTTGTCTGAAGGAAATTATTAAGTGAAAGAGCCATTAGAATTCTTTCAAAAGTATTTTCCATGGGAAATTGACTAAGGAATGCCCAAAAGGAAAAAGCCCAAGAGTGAAGCGCTCCAAGTGTCATCGTCCATGTGATTGCTAGATTATGTGGAACATGCCACATGTCCCTTGAAAAACTCGATGGAAGCTACCAAGTGTCAACATCCGTGGTCTCTCCCTTTCATTTTACAAAGACTGTGGTAGGTCCTGGGTGAGTTGATAAAGTAAGCAAATGCTACCACATGTCATCTTCTACAGGACTCTCAAAAGTGGAAAATGCCATGTGTCACTTACTGAGATCAATGAAAAGTGGCCAAAGCAAGTAGGAAAGACATGAAAGAATTGCTAAGGAGGATGATGGGATCAAATGCATTCAAAGGCCAAAATGCCAAAGGGAAGAACCACTACTAGAAGAGTGTAAAGAGCTAGCAAAGCTGAGGATATAGCCCTGAGAGCTCAAATGCCAGGAAAAGATGAAACTAGAAAGGGAAAAGATAGCCTGAAGGCTCAAATTGTAGCAAAAAGAGGGAAAGGTCAAAATATCTTCAAGGGAGTTATTTCTAGTAGGTGAAATAGTGGATCAAGTAGACTCTTGAGCATGTCAAATCAAGGACGTACCCTATTTTTCCTTCCATGAAGTAATGGCAAATTAGACAGCTATGTAGACATCAGGAAAAGGACCAGATAGTCCATACTAAGGAAGAGACATATTAGAGGAATGGGCATGCCATATTTATGGCAATGCATGGTTCCCGACATGGTCCCTCTAGACAAAATTGAAGGTACATTGAAGGCATTCAATTTAGCATGGGCTGTTTTCATGAAAACAATCGCCCAAGTCTTTCTTGGAGTGTTATATATTGTAATCTCTCATTTGTTACAAGGGAGATCTTCCTGTTACCAAAATCAAAACTCTAGCCAAATTGAAAGGTGAATACTGAGACTTTGAGCTCAAATTATTGTTGATATCATTTTATCTGAATGAGAAAGCAAGTTGTTTGCAAACTTTTTGTTGTCATAGCTTATATCATTTCAGGAGATTGTTCTTATGTCTATCTTCTAAATATATTCTTGTTTATTTAATTTAATAGGTAGAATTAGTGAGAGTAATAAGGAAGGTTCCTGAAGCTAACTATGGAAAGACTTTGTGCTTTCACAATTGTTTTTAGTGTGTGTTTTTCTTTTCCTTCTGTGTTGAGGATTCTGGGATGACTTTGTGCCCTCATTATCCTTTATGTTTTACTCTTTGGGCAGTTGAGGTGGAAACTTTGTGTTTTGTTTCATCCTACTAGTTACTGCACCCTTTTGTTACCAGTTACTTTTACTACCTAAAAGAACTCCTATTGTTTCCTGCAAGAACACTTCTAAAAGAAGAGAAATGCCTTTAATTTTTTCACCAAGATTTTCTCCTTTGTTTGTGAACATAATCTTTGAAAAAAGAGATATGGATGGTGTATCCTACCCCTGAGTGTTATTTTTAGCTTATATATAGTATATAGCTCCTGCATATTTATAGGTAACCTCCCCTTGATGAGAGGAGAGATTTGTCCACATTTGATGTAGTAAACCTGCACACTGGGCTGACTAATCTCCTTTGCTATGGATGATAAGACCTATTTTGCTCAATCAGACAATTGACTGACAAAATATTCACCCAATAGTCTTTTTGGCTACTCCACTAGGGACATAGTAATTTTGTGCAATTTGAAGCCTCAAGCTTTAGATTGAAACATCACTTGTGTCTTACCCATTATCATTATAGCCTTATCCATTTATTCCATTGGGGATCGAATGTGTAGTCTGAAGCCTCAAGTTTTAGATTGAAGCAATCCCTACCCTTATCCATTATAGACTCTAGCGACTCCATTCTATGTCTTACCCACTATCATTATAGCCTTACCATCTTCTTCCATCTCCATTATATTATCTAGTCTACAAAACTAGATCCACTGAGGAAGAATAGTAGTTTAAAGCCTCAAGCTTCAAGCTAAAGTAGGACCAATTCTTTCTCTTTTTTATCCTACAATCTGGCAACTCCATGTTATACAAGAAGCCATAAATCTCAAGGTGTTATTGACCCTATTTTTGAGTTGGTGCAGCAGAGAAATTTTGATTTGTTTCTTCCACAACCTCACCTTCAATAAACTAGGAGTCTTCTTCCCATCCATACCAAGTCACCAACACAAGGCAAAGATTCTTTTTCTATTGTTAGTAGAGCTTTTCCCATCCACATGATACCTAGATTTGTTATCCCTCTTTTTCATAATCCAATTATGGAAGTTCAAGGCCCTTGGGGTAACTCATTTGGCCCACTAAATCTTACTCCACCCCTGCATGAATTTCCACATAGCTCAAGGAAGAATTTCCCCAAATTCTTTGGTGATGGGAGAGTTCACCCTGATGAACATATTATAGCTTTTAGCATAGCCTATGGCATAATAAGAGTAGAATTTGAAGATGTGGCAGTCAAGATTTTCATGGAAGCACTACAAGGTGCTATTACAGACTGGTTTTACCATCTATAGGCTAGGTTAGTAACTAATTGGGATACACTCAAAGCCAAGTTCGAAGCAAGGTTCAAGCCTGTAGAAGATGCACATGCCTTGCTAGCCTATCTCACATAGATGAAGAAGGAGCCCCATGAACCTATGAGGGACTTCATTGTCAAGTTTGACAAGCTGAGGCACAAGATTCCTATGATCGCCCAGCCAACACCTCAAAATCTCAAGTGTTTCTTCATCAACTCACAACTGCCTGAAGTGAGTTTTTTGCTGAGACAGGATAGACACATAAACCTTGTTGTTTCTCAAGACTTGGCTACTGAGGTATAAGATGACCTTATCTTAGTAGAAAACATAAGGAGAGATCCTAATAGACGTAAATGCTCTTCATCTTCTGAGTATCTATCTATAGGTACCACTGATCAAATGGTGTAAAAGATAGCAAATGAACTGCTAGCCTTGAAAAGACAAGTGGCCCAAGGTATGTCTACTCCTCCTTATTTAGATATACCAAAGAGGACATTTTAGAACTAGTCATATCAAGGCAATGCTGCCAAAAGTCAAGGGCAACCAAATCATCTTCCTCCCCCATAGAGGAACCTTGCCCTTGAAGCACCTCCAACCAACTCAGCAGTTGGATATTTGGAAACAGAACATGATTTCTCTTTCCAACCTAAGTTTGATCAAGAAAATAATGTTGGTCTCTTCATGGAGGATTAAGAAGAATCAATTGGTGACTCCCACATTGGTTTCCTAAATTACCAGGATGAACCTAGAAGTAAAGGTGAAGTAGTTGAGGGATCATACATAGTATTCACCCAGTCCAAGAATCAATCAGCCCAACAAGATAATAAAGAAAGATTAGAGGAGCGATCTCAACCTGTAATCTCAATTTCCAAATGAGGAATTTCTCTACCTTTCCAGCCAAAGGACCTGGTGGTTGATAAAAAAGTAAGTACCCCAAACATCTATGCACCTTTAACTTCAACTTTGTAGATCAGTCCTCCCCCCCTAAAAACCAAAAGGATGAACTCCCATCCTCTCTTCCTAGTCCATTTTAGTCATTTGACAAGATTGACCATGTCAAGAAAACCAAAATTCAGATGACTAAATTTGAATTCCTACAAGCCAATCCTGAGCAGTTGGACATTGGTGGAGAACTAAGTATGGACCTATCCAAGGCAAGGATCCCTGTCAAGGGCATAATGAAGAGATTGTTCCCTAAAAAGGAGGAAAAATATGTGGTCACCCAAATGTTGGCCCCTATAGCTCAAATTTTGTTTGAGTCTTTGGGCAAGGGTAATTATTTCTTGACCACAAAGGATGTTCATATTTCTGTAGATGAAAGTCCTATAGCTGGCAATCCAAGAATTGATCCAAACAAGACATTAGAAGAATTGGTAGGGTGCAATACAAATGAAGAAGGATCTTCCATCTCTAATGAAGATAAATTTGATAGAAGATCAGCTTTTGATGATGCTTGGATCTTAGAATCTGATGAAAATAATTCTTCTACCAATGCTAGAGTCAGGACTGTGTTGATATCTCCTCAAGGAGATATTTTTCCTTCATGTAAGTTACTATTCAGTAACACCAACAACACAGCTGAATGTGAATCTCTATTGCTTAGATTAAAGGCTGTTCAAGACTAAGATGTCAAACTCCTTCACACCAAAGGAGATGATGAACTAGTGGTTTGTCAGGTGTTTGAGGGGGATAATCAAAGCATGTGCTGGACTGAACTAGTAGAATAGCAAGCTATGGTGGTGGACCATACTACTATACTCCAAATTAAACAAAAGGAACTCTTTGCCAAGAGAGCAAGGAGTTACGGTTTTTAGATTGAAGACCACATCTCGTCATGGGGCAAGAAGAGAGAACTAAAAGGAGTGCATAGAAAATGTGATTCCTAATGGAGAGTTCCATTTTTCCATCACCGATTCTAGGGAGAAAATGGTTTCTTATTGGTTTATCAGGATGGAATGCCATTTTCACTATCTCACAATGGGTGGCATCTGAAGTGCTTTAAATCTTGAGGCATCAGATAAGATCATATGTACATATGTATATTTGTATAGTCTTTAGTTCTATTTTGTGCTTTTCATTTTCATTTTTGGTGCCTTTATTTTTTGGGTAGCATGACTCCATAGTCCAATGGCACACTTCAAGGCACTAGAGATTCTAGTTTCTACTCCCCTCAGTTGTTCTAAGTTTTCAACTAAAGGAAGTTCCCCAACTGGAGCCAGCTATTGTCCCCCAAAAATATCACTCATTTTTGGGACAACATTTGAACTATTTTGGTCCTACAGACCAAAATCCTCTCTTCAAAAATTGTTTTGGGCATTTACGTTCTTCATTTTTCAAAGCTTTCTCATAAATCTATGGACTCTGCAGGCTTGAATCTACGGACTCTGCAGGAAGAAAATATATGAACTCTGCAGGAAAGAAGTTATATGGGCTTCACAGGTTGATTTCTATGGACTCTACAGGAAAGAAGCAAGCTCTCAACACTTAGGTGATTTCAAGGTTGGTTCAATGACAAGGTTCAACCAAACTGTCCATCGACAAGCTTCTAAGCAAGGATTGAACCATTGAACCGTTGAACCTTGAACCATTTTAGTTTAATGGGTTCAATGGGTTTAAATGTTCAATGTCATCAGCAAGATTTAAGTGCATTTGTCAAGGTTAAAAGTTCAACTGCTTCAATTTTTAACGGATTCAAAACACTTATCAAAGAGAAGAAAGCTTAAACTATTGAACCATTGAACCATTAATCTACTTTGGTTCAAAGGTTCAATGGGTTCAATGGTTCAATAGGTTCAATGACCAAATGGTTCAATGCATTTGGTTCAAAAAGATCAAAAGGACTTAGCCAAATAAAAAGAAATAATTGATTGAACCATTGAACCTTGAACCAAAAGGTTTAATGAGTTCACAAGCTCTTGGTTCAAAGGTTCAATGGGTTTAACAGGTTCAACAACCAAATGGTTCAATGCATTTGGTTCAAAAAGATCAAAAGGACTTAGCCAAATAAAAAGAAAGAACCAATTGAACCATTGAACCTTGAACCAAAAGGTTCAACGAGTTCACAAGTTCAAAGGTTTAACGGGTGCGATGAAGATCAAAGAGCTTAGAAAGAGCAAGTGACTGACAAAGGATGAACCAATGAACCAATTTAACCTTGAACTGAAAGAGTTCAAAGTTTAATGGTTCATGGGTTCAAAGGTTCAAAGGTGGCCTCAGTCAAGGAAATAAATAGCAAACAGGTGGTTCAATGGATGGTTCAACCAAGGAGTAGAAAAGTGATTGAACCAGGAAGTGATGGAACAAAAGAGACAGAATGAACTAATGAACCAATGAACCAATGTACTTTCAGTGGGTTCAAAGGTTTAAGGTTCAATAGGGTTCAAGCGGCTAACAACCATTGATAGCCCCACAGATGTCAAATTTAAATTAATGGAATATCTATTGAAATTCAAATAAAGTGCATACCTTAAAAGAAGAACCAAGCGACTGACTGAAAAGATAGAATTCCTTTAGATTTGTTCAAAGGATGATAGGGAACATTTCCTTTAGAATTTTTGTTTGAAGGAAATTATTAAGTGAAAGAGCCATTAGAATTCTTTCAGAAGTATTTTTAGTGGGAAAATGACTAAGGAATGCCTGAAAGGAAAAATCCTGAGAGCGAAGTGCTCCAAGTGTCATCATCTATGTGATTGCTAGATTACATGGAACATGCCACGTGTCCCTTGAAAAGATTGATGGAAGCTGCCAAGTGTCAACATCCATGGTCTCTCCCTTTTGTTTCATAAAGACTATGGTGGGTCCTAGGTGAGTTGATAAAGTAAGTGGATGCTGCCACGTGTCATCTTCAGCAGGACTCTCAAAAGTAGAAAATGCCATGTGTCACTTGCTGAGATCAACAAAAAGTGGCCAAAGCAAGTGGGAAAGACATGAAGGAATTTTTAAGGAGGATGATGGGCTTGAATTCATTAAAAGGCCAAAATGCCAAAGGGAAGAACCACTATTGGAAGAGCGTAAAGAGCCAGCAAAGCTGAGGATATAGCCCTAAGAGCTCAAATGCCAGGAAAAGACAAAACCAGAAAGGGAAAAGATAACTCAAGGGCTTAAATCATAGCAAAAAGAGGGAAAGGCCAAAATATCTTTAAGGGAGTTATTTTTAGTAGGTGAAATAGTGGATCAAGTAGACTCCCAAGCATGCCAAATCAAGGACACAGCCTATTTTTCCTTCCATGAAGTAATGTCAAATTAGACAACTGCACATACATCAGGAAAAGACCAGATAGTCCATACTAAGGAAGAGACATATTAGAAGAATGGACAAGCCATATTTATGGTAATGCACTAATCCCAGCATGGTCCCTCCAGATAGAACTGAAGGTGCATTGAAGGCATTCAATTTAGCATGGGCCTTTTTCATGAAAACAATCACCCAAGTCTTTCTTGGAGTGCTATATATTGTAATCTCTCATTTGTTACAAGGGATATATTCTCGTTACTAGAAGCAAAACTCTGCCCAAATTGAAAGGCGAATACTAATACTTTGAGCTTAGATTGTTGTTCATATCATTTTATTTAAATGAGAAAGCAAGTTGTTTGTAGACTTTGTTCTATCATAGCTTGTATCATTTTATGAGATTGTTCTTATGTCTATCTTCTAAATGTATTCGTGTTTATTTAATTTAATAGGAAGAATTAGTGAAAGTAATAAGGGAGGTTTATTGAAGTTGACTATGGAAAGACTTTGTGCTTTCACAATTGTTTTCAGTGTGTGTTTTTCTTTTTCTTCTGTGTTGAAGATTTTGGGATGACTTTGTGCTCTCATTATCCTTTATGTTTTACTCTTTGGGTAGTTGAGGTGGAAACTTTGTGTTCTATTTCATCCTGCTGGTTACTATGCCCTTTTATTACTAGTTACTTTTACTACCTAAAAGAACTCCTACTATTTCTTGCAAGAACACTTCTGAAAGAAGAGAAGTGCCTTTAGTGTTTTCACCAAGATTTTCTCCTTTGTTTGTGAACATCATCTCTGAAAGAAGAGAGATGGATGGTGTATCTTACCCTTGATTGTTATTTTTTGCTTATCTATATAGTATATAGCTCTTGCATATTTATAGGGAACCTCCCCTTGATGAGAGGAGAGATTTGTCCACCTTTGATGTAGTAAACTTGCACATTGGGCTGACCAATCTCCTTTGTTGTGGATGATAAGACCTATTTTGCTCAATCAGATAGCTGACTGACAAAAGATTCACCCAACAAATATCATCCTTAACAGGTCATTAGAAGAGCTAATATTTGAATTTGCTTTGTAAACTTCTTTCAGACCTTCTTTTGAAACACTAATGTTTAGGATTGAATGTAGAGTTTTCTTTTAGATTAAAATGTGTGTCTTACTCAATTTTAGAAATCTTTCAGAGAATACCAATCATTTAGGTACATCACCCCATTAGATAGGATTTCCCTTTTCAGTTTCCTTCTCCCTTTTCATCCCAAAAAATCAAAAGTAGATTAGTTTTATAGATAAATCTTAAGGAAACCAACCCTTTCTAGAGGTTATTCTCAATACAGAGTCACCCACACTCTAAGAATATCCAATTTTATCAGATAGAGAGAAGGTGTGCCTCGTACATCTTCAAATAGGGTGCACTCTAGAGTGTGAATAGTTTTTGTCATGCTCGATGGGACTTTTGTTCTTCACACTATCCTTTGGAAGAATTCAAAAGATCAATGAAACTTTTAGACACTCAAAGTTGGTTATGAACACCATCTATCTTTTCAAATATTGACTACTTTTAGCACTTGGTTTACTAATGGTCTCAAATGGATTATTTCAGTACAGATCCATATAATCCTCACTATGATTATTATGAGTAACTACACTATGATCCTCATTAGTAGTATGAGGACCTATATTAGTCGTATATGCAAGAGTACTACCCAGATCCTCCATATGAACAACCATTCCATCATAATGCTTCCCCCTTACCAACCCTATCATGAGCCATCCTACCCATCTAGCCAACCTAATCATGGCCATTTTATAGCTATTTAATCCATACCAACACTTAAACAAAATCTAGTGAGCCTTGACATGCATGCACTAGAGTTGTACTCATAGAGATATTATGGAAAGGATACCCTTATTCACTTGATTCATCATCTGAGAGAGTCATTGCAGCAAATAAAATAGAAATGGACACCTATTGAGAGGGTAAATTGGGGTAATCTAATCTTACTAGTGAGATGATGATGTAGGTGGTTACATTTAGAGCATTGAGGATAAACTAAAAGGCCTCAAAGAAAAATAGGTTCAACCACAACCTTCTTATATGCCATCCATTCCTCCTTAATATACCATTCCAAGAGCCCCTTTGAGTTTGCCAAATTCTTCATATGTTTCTTAGACCTTCCCTTCTTAGAGATCTATCTAAGATAACTATCAAAGAAAGAAAGAGATTGTTATGGGATAGACTATTGTTGAGACTACTCACCACTTTAAAGAGAAGATATTCCAAGAAAATATTAATAAGTAGATCATAGAATTGGAGCTAAAGACAAGGAAAGAGGAGGAGAACCAGGATCAAAAGGTCAAAAAAGAGCCTCTATCTTTCCCATCTTGGAACCAAATCATGTAGTCAAGCCAATCTAAAGCTACTCAGGTATTATCCCTCCCTCCTCAAGAATCTAATTCATTTCCATCTTGGAAATACATCTAGAGCAACATGCAAAAGAAGAGGATCATGTCATGTGGGAACTAGAAGAGGAAATTGTAGATTCAAATGAGTTTCAAGAAGAGTGTACTGAAGAGAATGCAAGTGCTCATGAAGAGGTTAAGGAAGAATAGCTACCATCTTATGAAGGTAATGAATAAATTAATGTAATCTCTGATCAAATTAATCAATTTGTGGAGTAGCTAGAGATTACCAATTAGGCAAACAACTCATTGGAGGGCTTATTTGAAGTTTTGGGAGTAGGATATGATCTTCTCCAAGGGGACTATCCTCTAATTACAGCTAAAGAGATCAGCCTTGTCAAGCTAATCAAAGTGAAAAGAGTGGGTAGTCATTCAATTATACCACCTCAAGAGTTCATTGTTGATAGGAACTTGTTTTAGATCTTTATAATGGGTTATCATCTCCTTGATGAGCCTATAGACATGGATATGCCTCCAAAATGTGATACAAGTATGTTTTGTGCTCAATCTAGTCAACTAGATTGTGAAGAAATGAAGCTTGACAAAGAGGAAGAGCCACCAAGTGAGTATGTTTACATTGGAGGTTACTTTTCTCCTACTATTCCACATATGAGCATGCCAAAGGAGTTAGCAAAGAAGATACTTGATTTTTCAACCACTAAGCTTGCAAGGGAACATGTAGTACATCATTATCCATCTCAACACAAAAGAAAATTGTCAAATTTTCCTTTTTATCTAGGTGGACCATAAATTTGGAGGTTAGTTTGTATATAATATACTTCTTGTTATTGTTTTCCTCTAAGTCCATATCTGCACATGCTTTCAGTTGTTTTTTTTTCCCTTTCTAATTATTGTTTTCCATTCCTCTAAGTGCACATGTGCACATGTTTTTTTTTTATATGTCATTTTTATTATTTATGTCTTTGTCTAAAAAAAATATTCCAATATTTAGTGTATATCTAAGTTTGTCATAACCAAAGTTTTTGAGTTCTTTGACCAACAGGCTGGTCAACCCCTAAAAGTTGCCAAAATTGTTAGTAATCTGACTTGTCAAAGGAAAATTATTACTCCTACAATTAAAATTTCAATAAAACATTAAATATTCCTTTAAATCTGGTCAAATTGAAGAATTGTGGCCTAAAAAGCACTAATTTTGGTCAAAAAAGGTCTAACATGTATTGTTTGAGGGTCAAAGTATGCTTGAAATAAGAATAAAGGAGTTTGACCAATTATTTAGATAATATTTATTGATTGATGATCATTTTTATCTTTAAAATATCCAAACACCATGAAAATAATTTTAGATATGCATAATTTAGATAGATATGCAGACAATCCATGCACATGGGTCAATTTTGAGAGAAAGTTGAACTTTCTAGGAGATACATATGGTTTTAGGATCTAAAATTTTTCACATAGGGTCATCATGACTTGAGTAACCTTATAAAATATTTTAATGTCTATTAGATGATAATATATATTCATTGTTTTGTACCAGTCCTTAGTATGTCCCTTAGAGATCACCATTAGAGAAGGCATCATTTTGGAGTGCCACAGAGGTTTATAAGTCTAGGTAAAAGCTTCAAAATCACGTAATTATGTTTTTATATCATAATAAGGCATTTAAATAGTGTAAAAACTCCAAATTTTAATCAAACCATACTCATACAAGCTTTTGCAAGTAAACAAGCATATAGGCCAAAAAGGGGTTTTTTGAATTTTCAAGCATAATATGAATTTAGAGTGTTTTGATAGCATTTTATAGAACCCATGATTATTTTTTTAGGAATTTTTAAGTATTTTAATATTTATTTTCATTTTTTGTGAATTTTTTATTTTTTGCAGTTTTAGACACCCTTTCAAACCTCATATTCAGATGCTTGTATCTTTCACCATGTGTGGAGTTTAAATGAAAAATATTATTATGTTTTTATGACCCATATTTAATTATAATTCATAAATAATTGAGACTAATTTATGGTATGTGCTTTATGAATAATCATTAAGAGTGTAGGCAACTTAGAATGTAATCAAAACCCCACAGGTAGATTACTCCATGTGATAATTTTTCATATTTTTTGAATGGGAACACAATATTTTAAAGGATTTTAAAGGGGTTATTTTTATAAACATAAATTCAAATATTTTGGGATTTGGATGTTTGTACTTTATGAATCATCATTTTGAAGATTCAACTTCAAAGCCCTCCTAAACCCTCAAAAAACTAGTTTTGAAAAAAGTTGATGTCATTGATATCAAATCATCATGGATAAAATTAAAAAAATTTAAAACATCAATTAAAATCATAGCTTAATTCATAAATTTCAATTTTATGTACGGAGTTATATAGATGAGGGCATAAATCATGTTTTTTATAAAAAAAATGTAAAATAAAGTACAGTGTAATTCAATGAAATATGATAAATGTATATATAATTATAATACTTTTTATTATATAAAATATTCATTTTATCATAAATCATCTCATAATTTTCCCTACTAGCTCAATTAAAATGGCCAGCCTGCAAGAAAATGGAGCAAAATAGTCCTAGTCAACCTTGTTAACTGAATGGTGAGTGTTTTCTCATCAGAATCACATATTTTGTGATATGAAAAGTTGTTTAATATTTTTTAATGTTTAATGGTGTCTTTTTTTATGTTTCATGGAGTCCAAGTGCATAAGTTTAAGCCTTTTTGGCTTAATAGGACTAGTTGATCAAAATAGTCAAGTTGAAGTTTGGTGTTGGATGGTTGTTCAAGGAGTTCCAATTTGAGTTTCAATGACACTTTTCTATTGTTTCATGGAGCTTTAATGTTCATATCATTCTTCAAATTTCCTTTTAATTCAAGTTGGAATTGATTTGAGTTGACCAATCAAGCTTCAAGTTCACTTTTCACAAATATCATGCATCTCTCCTAGGTGGACATGTCTTTCAAGATTTCAAACACTTTCAAGCACTTAAAGTGGAGTTTCCTTTTGTATTTTGGTGTAGTTTCATTCATGAAGTAATATTTACTTGTCCATGGGCCCACCATCTCCCTTCTATGCCAAAGTTTGAAGACCATACAAATTTCATGGAGTTTTGGGATTTTTGATGATTATTTTAATATTGTAAAAGGAATTAGTCTTGAGTTAACCAACAAATACTAATTATTATTCCAAATCAGCACCACATTTGGCTGTAGGTTAGATTTTTTATTTATATTTTGGCTTTTTTAAGCCATTTTGGAGGGATTTCCAAGGACATAACAAAAATTGTAATTGACACCATTTTAGCAAATAAAAAATATTTTTATATATGGTTTTAGATCAAAATAGAGTGTAATTTGAATATGTACCAACATACAAGTGGAATATAATTACCCTTTTGTAGGTCCTTTCCACACCTACTATGAAAATATCATCCTCTACAAGTCATTGGAAGATCTAGGATTTGAATTTGCTTTGCAAACTTCTTTCAGGCCTTCTTTTGAAACACTAATGTTCAATATTGAATGTAGATTTTTCTTTCAGATTCAAATGTGTGTCTTACTCAGTTTCAAAAAGCTTTCAAATAATACAAATCATTTAGGTGCATCACCCCATTAGATATGATTTTCCTTTTTAGTTTCCTTCTCCCTTTTCATTCCCAAAAAAAAAGTATATTAGTTTTAGAGATAAATCTTAAGGGAACCAGCCCTCTCTAGAGGTTCTTCTCAATACAAAGTCACCCACACTCTAAGAAGATTCAATTGTATCATCTAGAGAGAAGGTGTGCCTTGCACATCTTCAAATCGGGTGCACTCTAGAGTGATAACACTTATATTCCCAATTTCATCAAGTTTCACATCTTTTAATGTTTGAGTGGCCCACTTAGGCATCTATTTCTATGTTTTAAGTGATTTAAATTGATCATATAAAGTTACATCACTTTTTCCCCTCTATTTTGGTGGGCCCTATTCATTATCAGATGTCATTCCACTCTCCCCTTTAATATGTGTTTCAATCTCATTTGTATGAGATAATATAAAATCAATAGATTCTAAACTACGTATCCCCCACTCATTGTTTGGAACATCCAAATCACTCTATCTTTAGACATCAAACTTTGCATACTTGTCATGTTGACTTAGATTCTGATCAATGTGCTTTTTGTCCTTTATAGTCTCATAAAATTCAACTTCTCTTACAACAAGAAACTTATTCTCTTTCTCATCATATAGCATGTATTCCTTGGAGGATTTAGAATATACCAAGTGGATGTATTTTTTATCCTTTTGGTCCAATGTGTTTATTTTCTCCTTTAAAATCAATGTGTATTAAGTGGATCCAAAAATATGATCATGTCACATTGAAGATATATGACCACACCACATCTCATATGAAGTCTTAGATTTAATATTTATTGATAATTATTTATTACCATGAGATACACTACTATTTTATCTACTTCAACCCAAAAGTGAATATTTACCCCATTGTAGTACAACATAACATGGACCATATTCATCATAGTTCTGATCATTATTTATACAACTCTATTTTATTATGGAGTGTGAGGAAATATGAGATGGTGTTTTATCCTATTTTACTTAAGATATGATTTAAAATTATTTGAAGTGTATTCACCACCATTGTTTATCTTGAGTGTCTCTATGTGGGTTTGATCTTCAGTTTAAATAACAGTTCAAAACTTTTGGAAAATCTCAAAGGATTCTATTTTTTAATTCAGAAAGTATATCCAAGTCATTCTATTATAGTTATTAATTAAAAACATGAAGTAATTATCACCACCAATAGAGAGGATTGGAAGAGAACACAAGTTTGAGTGAACCAATTGCAAATTTCTATCATCTTTCTTTTATGACTTCATGAATGGTTCACTTGCATGTTTAGATGAGATGTAGGCTTCACACTTTTCATCTAATTTTGTGGGCAATGTAGGCATACCAAAAATACCATTTTTATGAAATGCATGAATGTTGTTATAGTGAGTGTGTTTGAATATTTCATGCCACAACATGTTTAGATACATTTTTTCTTCTATGAGATGAGCATAATTCCTTGAATTTAATGGTTCACCCCTAAGTTTGAGTAGTTTCCCTTCCTCATATCTAGTCAAGATGATTATATTATCATTTTTTCTCTTAATTGTGACATCACCATTATCCAAAAAAATACAATGGCCTTATTTCCTTATGATCACTAGAGATAATAAGTTTCATTTCAATTAAGGAAGGTAGAGAACATTTTTTAGTTTGAAATCTGAAAATCATGGTCACTTGAGTCATATTGCACCTCTTTCTTATGGTTAAAAACTTGATCTATCTATAAGGTATGTTGCAACATAACTTTATTCACTCAACTCCTCAAATGATTCTTTTTAGAAAGTCATATTTATAATATCACAATTATCAAGAACCCAAGCATCAAAACATGAAGAATTGAGTAAGACATTATTTACTTCATCATCTATATGGGAAAACACACGTTCACTAGTGAATTGGGTAGAGTTTGACACTTTTATTTTCTTTGATTTTTCCTTTCTTCTTAAATTATACTTCAACTTTATCCCATGGATTTATACATTCATGAGTTTCATGATTTCCTTTTCTATCACACCATTTGTAGTAGAGGTTTTGTTTATCAGTTTGGTTTTGACCACCTTGATTTTCATTTTTACCACCTTTTCCCTTGCACTTCTTCTTGTACTTATTTTTGGAATATGTTTTCTTATTTGATTTTTTGTAATAATTTGATTTGACATAGCACACACTTTATCCTATTGTGGACTCAATTTTTATTCTAAAGGCCTTTTCTCTTTCTACCATATTTTTAACCAATTTATCAAATGTTAGCCTTCAATTGATTTCTTGATTATAGAGACACCAAGTAGGTTTAATAGTTGGGAAGAAGGTATTTTATGAATTTGGTCATGTAGATGTTTATTTTTACACTTTTTTATTCTAAATCATTCTTGATGGTACATATATTTGAAGCCAATCTCATCACATCACCATCTTTCAACTCAAGGTTGAATAACTTCAACTACAATTGAATGAATTCTAACTCTGAGTGGGAATTATATAACTCCTTCAATTTTTGTAATTATTCCCATGGATCATTGCACCCTTATATATTATGAAACACATATTCATCAACTAAGACCCTCATCAAGACCAATAATTTTTATTTTTTCTACCTTCATGCCTGAATATCCTTTGTATTTCCAATTGGCTCAACTAGTTATGTCTCCCCGTCATATATATTGAACCATATATCATTAAATATGAGTGTTTTCCCCACTTATCAAGACTATTCTAACCAATTCTCTTTACCATTAAATATTGTGCCAATAATAGATTCGATTGAATGCATGGTTTTGGTCTTTGAGTTTTGAGTTTTGAGTTTTGAGTTTTGAGTTTTTGTTAAACCTAATTGGTTCTTTATCACTCTAAAATGATGCCCTTTTATATATACCACTAAATTGATAAACCAAACCTATTTATATACCCACCCTTTTGATATACCCATCAGTACATGAAAGAAGTTAGCTCTTTCTATATACTCAATAGTATGTGAAAGAGGCTTTAAGGTATGTGAGAGCATAGTGGTACTTGGTACCTAGGTAGAACATGAAAAATATTTTCCCTATCATTAACACCAGCTTAAAAATAAAAATCATATATCAATATAGTCAATTTTTATTAATTTATAGATTTATGTTTTTTGATAATGATGAATGGGTAAAAGAGTAACTCTCATTATTTCTCCTTGAATTTTCAAAATTTAGTTATTGTTTACCAAATTTATTGAGAGTATCTTGCTCAAGGCAATTTCAATGAAAAATTGATTCAAATTTAAATGATTTTCAAATTGAAATATTTTCAAATTTTGAATAAAACATTTAAATAAAAATGATATTTTCTTTTTAAATAAAAAATCTTAAAAACTTGTATACCTCTCTCCAATTATTAATTAAATTTCTAATATTAGAAATGATAAAAAAATAGAACATAGTAAAATATGACCTCCTCCAATATGTATGGTTCATTGAAGTCTTAAAAATCAAATGAAAATGATAGAATATAGTTCTTCTAATATACAACTGTTGATATAGCCTTGACTCAACTCATAGAAAAATCTAAGATCCATGTAGTGAAAGATGATTTTTATGTAGCTCAATCATATAAGTGTGATATAAAAGAATATGAGAGTCTCAAATAATATGCCAATCAAGTCAGGCTTTGTTTAGTAATAAATGTGTCACTTTACAAGACATATATTTGATGCTACGTAACTAGAATACCATCTAATTAGGTCTCAACATAGTCAAATATTATTAGGTGAAACATATATGGAATTCTTGGTAGAAACATCTGATATAAATTGATAAAAAATCTTACACACAACTAGTATTAGAAGAGACATAGTCCATAATGGACAAATATAGATAAAACACCTTGTATCAACTTTTAGGCAATTAAAAATTTCAAAAATATGATTCCACATGACCATGACATAGTTAGATAAGTTCAAAATTATTCCAAAAAACCATTAACTTGATTTAAATTCTATACAATGTAGTCTATGACCATTAATATGCTTTAAAAAAATAGAAAATAATAATACACCAAAAAAATTCTCATGTGGTTGGAAGAGAAAAATTACACCTATCTCCCAACACAAGTCTATCAGAAATTGATTTGCAATAGAAAAATACCTTATTTTTTTCCACAGACAATAAAAAATGTCCTTTTAAGCACTCAAATATCTGATACTATGTAGTTTTGTACATAGTTTTGAAATCAATTGATTGGCTAGGAATAAAATTGGAGAAATATGAATGGAGAAAAGACCAATGAAAAAAATCTTGCTCTAATACCAATGATAGGTCAGATTTCATATGGAATGCAATTAAAATTTTGTTTCATGATTCATGTTTGAATGAGATAAAACGTTACAATATTAAATCCAAAATTGGTTTTTAATTTCACATTCCAAATGTGACTCTTCTCATTCCTACTAGAATTGAAAAAACTTATTGAATAATATAAATGCAACCTAATGAGACAAAAGACACTTAGGATTAACAATAATATACAATATTGTTACAAAAATTACCTCTACATTGACTTGAAGATATTTTCCTTTGATTTTTATGTTTTCTTGTTTAATTATCCTCTTTTTTTCCACAATCTTTGGTGAGCACTAAATTAATTTCTTTTATTTCATATATTTAAGGACTAGTTAGGGTTATTATGTAGTGATACTTAAATAAAGGATTTGGAATGCTATCTTATAGTGTTGTGTGATAAGATATCTATTTTATAGGTTTAGCATATCTATATTGGTCATGTCCCTAATATAAATAACTATGTAATGAGTTTTTGGTGAGATTACCTTCTCTGAGCTTGAAATTCATTAAGTAGGATAAGTTTTAGATATATCCTAATTCATTACATACATATTATGCATAGGTATATCTATATTAAAAACATGTGTAAAGTATGCATGATCAATATTCTAGATAAATCATTACATTTTGTAAATTATACTTTTATGACGCTAAAAACTGTCATCATATCTAGACACTACCATCGATGTTAGTGTTTGAGTATAAAATAGGTTATTATTAAGAAAGAATGACTGGATCTAGATCAGACTAACTTATTTTTGGTTTTTATTTCACCTTTTTTATGATATAATAAAATATGGGGTAAATGTTGTCACTCTTTGATAATTGATCAAACCCTAACTATTCACCCTTATTCATCCTTGGAATGAGTTTGCTAAAAATGTGTTAGTAAACTCATAGTGTTGAGTTGACCCTAAATACCTCTTTGTCAATGAGCACTACTTACATATCCAATACTCCAAAGAGGGAATTATAATTATGTAATTATTCCATATGTGTGGGAAAGTGTGTGCACAAGGGTGAAATATAATATATGAAAATATATGTAGTGATCGAGCTTGTAATTTGAAATTTATTGCTCATGGGATACTCTTTAAATCCTTCATACCTATTATATGATTTCTTCTATGCTTGATATGAAAATAGGGATGAATAGGGGGAAATATTTTGGTTTTACAATTGATTGATTTTGCTTTAGTAGATGTTTTCTTGGTATTTGTTAGATGAGTAATGAGAAGGCTTAGAGTTGTATTTATATTAAAACTTTTGAAAAATATATAGGTAAGGTTCAACAATACAAATATGTTGACCCATATGTTTCAAAACATTTACAATTTGGATGACTTTTGGCAATTAAGCACTAGATTAGGATTTGGACACTACCATTGGAGGTAGTGTCCCTCTATGGCTACTAGTGTCTAGAAGGCTAGAAAATAGGCATGGATCTAAAATTGATAGTGAAGGATGTTTATCAATTTTTAATATTTTTACATAGTAAAATATACTTGGGTCATCAAAACTATATGGAGAAAATTAAGAGATAATCATTTAGGCATAGTGAGATGGCAAATGTGAGCCTTTCGACAACAAGGAGGTCTAGAACTAAAGTGTAGAGCCTTAATTTATATTTTTCAAATGTACAAGAATAAGATGTTATAAATATAAATTTTTAATATCTAAACATATTATAAGGTCTTGAGTTTTAATTTAATATGCAAGATATACATATTATATATATGATTATGAATTCATGGTTATTTGAGGATAATAGCATGCCTACAACAAGGGAAGCCACTTTCCAATTATGGTTACATCCCCCTCAGTGCATTAAGTTATATATTTTATTGATTCTTAGTTGTATTTAGATTTATACTTGATCATACATATCCCATTTTAGTATATATGTTGGTTATTTGATTTAGCATTGATTTTATATTATTATATAAGAGTGTTTGACACTAGTTCTAGAGTGCTTCACATTGTTTGTTATATTGTAAGTTTCTCTTATTTTATCCCTAATTTATTATAGTTTTGTGTGGTTATGAATTATTATTGGCATGATTATATTATTTTCATTATATATGATCCTCTAATTGTATACTATGTTTCACTTATTTATGATTGATTGCTTTGTTCATTTTGATTGTGTTGTTTAACTTGCTTACTCATATTATTATATGTTTTGTAAATTATTTAATTTTATTAAATTATTTGAATTATTTAATTTACTTTAAGTTTGACATGATTTCTTTATGTTTGGTATGTATATGTTTCTTACTTTTTTACTTTATGTTACTATGATTGGTGCCAAGATTTTTATTTCCACATTGTTACTTGATTGGTTACATGGTTGTTGTCTATCTTGCCATGGTTTATACAATGATTATAGTGGGGAATAATATAGTTTTTATTAATTAATTATACATTTTTTTAGTGTGAATAGGGTTATTTACCCAATTGGTTCCACTCTTGGGTCCCTTTCACACCCTTTCATTAAGTTTATTTAGGGTTTTTTGTTTTATGTCTCACCTCATATGATTATGAAACTTGTCATAATATATTCCATATTAGTGATTGTTAATTACATAAATACCCATTTTTAAGGTCATTTGAAATAAATTCATTCATTTTAATTATTTTTGCACATGAAAACTCTCTCATTATATATTTGCATCTTTGATAAGAATACAATTTATTATTTTCAATTTTGATCTATAATTTTGTTTGTGATTCTATTATGCCTTAAGATATTTTTTTGTTATCTCCATATCCAAATCTCACATGGTATCAAATTTGGTACTGTAGACACCTCATTCTAGACATAACTAGCTATCGACTAGAATTCAAACTAATTTCTAACAAACATTACAAATTAAGCCTAAGAATCACTAAACATCTCATTTTGATTTATACATTATTCATTAATACTTATAATCATGTTGAAGAATCCCTATTTGGGTTATTATACCATATACAATAATAACCTCTCACAAATTCATCTTTAGTCACCTTGCGACCTAACAACTGGCTATTTGGCCTATGGACCCATTAAGCGAGGCACTTGAATAATTCTTAAAAGAGATAAAATGATAATCAAAATGAATAAACTAATTAAACCATATTAAATGCTTAGCTAAATTATCCATTTTATAATTTATTAATATCTAAAAATAGAAATTCAAAATTTCAAAATATCAAGCTTCTTCATCATTGCCTTTATGAGTTGTCAAGATCTCAAAAAATATCTAACAAATATCTAATTTTTGAGCCATGCCTATTAATTGAAAATCATAATTATGTGTACCCTCCTTAACTCAATTGGAGTTAAATTTAACTCACCTAGGGTTATTTTAAACTCATTCCATGCTTAAATCTTAACCCAACTCGAATTGGGTAAGAGTTAACTTTGGAGGCTATAAATACAAAGAGTTACCTATTGATCCATAATATTTTTTAGTGAAATATTATTATGAAAAAATACCTATAAAAAACTATTCTAGTGTAAAGTTATTATGTTCAAATAGTAGCAAGAATCTTTTCTAGTAGTGTTACCATGCTAATTTCATAAGCCAAGCTAAGTCAACCATCATTTACTAAGGTGTCAAGGAGAGGTGAAGCAATAGAGCTTTATTGAGTACATCACTAAACAAGCAAATTTAACAAGCCATTTTGGAGCTACAAGGAAGGTAAGATGATGATTTCCTTTATTTTCTAGTTATGTTTTCATTATATTCTTATTATATATGCTCTCCCTAGTGTCTAGGCTGGAGATCTTAGTGTTTAGTGAGTTATTTTTTATTTGGTTTTATTGAATAACACTATACTAATTTTCCCTCTATGGATTCCTTGTTCACATGATAGCACACCCGATGGGACATGCACCCAAAAAATTTCTTCTCATGGAATTTTAGGACCTTTTTTTAACATTTTTCATATCAAAATCTTAACTTGCTAGCCAAAAAGTGAAAAGTTGAAGCTCACAGAAGTTACACAAGAAGTCACATATTTTCCCTATGTGTTTCATTTTTGCTCTACGTAGTCATAATTTTGCACTGTGAAGTAGCAATATTGCTCTATGAATTAATAATATTGAACTTATGTTATATCTAATAATTGTGGTTTTGTCTCAAAATCTATGATATTGCCTTGGAAATTGTGTTATTGCCTTTATAGTTGTGGTTTTGTCCTAAAATATGTGATATTGCTTTAACCATCATGATATTTTTTTGACATTTATGTTATTGCCTTAATAATGATGGTTTGCCTTCAAAATCTATAGTATTGACCCTATAATCAATGATTTTGCATTGTATAGTCATGGTTTTACACTAACACTTCATTTTATAGGAAGTTACGATTTTGCACTAACCAATTACAATTTTACAAGAAAGTTGTGGTTTTGATCTATGTATCTAGGATATTTCACTATGTGAAAAAAATAAGAAACTTGAGAGCTAAATTCCAAAATTCATTTTCTCACTTGCCTTTACCTTCTAAGCACAAAGACCCCCAAAAACTTTTTGTAGGACCCAAAGACCAAGGGAATATGTTTTTTAACATTCTAAGATTCAAACTCACATTTACATTTGTTGTTTAAAACTCATTTACTTGATTTATTTTCATTTTTTAGAGTTCACAAACAATGCCAAGGGGATAAACTTCATATCATATTTTTCTTGGTTATCTAAAAATGAACTCACACTCTAGTTAAGTGCTCATAAGAGCTTTTGATTTTTTTTAGTTATTGTTGTGTGTTTATTTTGAAAACTAAATGTAGCATGTATGCTCTCCCCCTATCCCCATTAGGTAACTTGAGTGATAAAAATGCTTCACTTTTTTCCTTTGTTTCTTTATACAAAGCATGGAAAGAAAGTCATGAAGTCACTCCCCAAAATTCAAGTGATTTGGGTGATCCTAAAATGACCTAAAGTCCTTCCACAATTTTTATTTTGTGCATTTTGTCTTGTGAGTGGGGGTTTATCACCTCCCCATAGGTTATCTAGAGAATTTTTAACCCAAGAATTCATCTCTCAACATTGCTTCAACCCCACTCCATGGTAGGTGTATATAATTTGAGATCAACTTACTAGGACACTTTTTTGTGTGGTTAAATAATCTCTATTAGTAAGAGACTACCTCAGAATGTAGATTTAACTCAAACATCACACTACACTAAGCAATTAATAGATGTAGTGGCTATGAAAAGGACAAGACCTTTTCATAATAATCTAGTTAACATGTATCTAAATGACATGTTGTGCCCTAGTGTTAACCACACATATGGGACCATTTAGAATGTACAAAAGTTGATAATTTTTAGACAACCTCACTTACCATAGATATTTTGTCAATGTAGGGTGAGTATCTCAAAGTTCCATGTCCTCATATGAACTTTTGAGAGAAGACGGAGCCTAAAAACCCTAATTTTCATGTACATTTAAATTTTTGTATTAACAGCACTATTTCCTCTCAAGATCAAGTATATAAATATAATTTTACAGTATAATTCCACCTTGTCAATTTTTAGGATTGAGATAATACACTTAGGTGTTTTTTTTATTTTTCCTTTCTACTTGCATTGTCTTGAGTCAAAAAAAGTTTATTTTTCATACCACATTTGAAACAAGTCATGTTTGCATATCACTATTTTGTTTGAATAGATGTTATTCTATTTGTTTAACACCACACTTTGCCTTAGTCATTTTTCAAAACTTTTATGTGTGTGTGTGTCACTTGTTTGAAAGGGGTGTTATTATGCTGCCCATTTCACTCCAAGTCTTGTGCGTGTCATACCT
This sequence comes from Torreya grandis, assembly GCA_037957365.1. Taxonomy (NCBI): domain Eukaryota; kingdom Viridiplantae; phylum Streptophyta; class Pinopsida; order Cupressales; family Taxaceae; genus Torreya; species Torreya grandis. Next base: position 150,024 of record JARHVA010001754.1, on the reverse strand, counting down.
TTAGAGAAAGATAGTTTATTTTTATGATTCTCACATTATTTAAAAAACTACCTTGTATCCAATCACAATTTCAAAACCATGTGTGCCTTCTTAGTCTATGCCTAGTATCAGTATACCGTCTATTTTGGTTTATCTTATTGTTTATTTAAGAAACCAAGCCTTATAAATTGATTTCAAAGTCAGTCTTGATAATTTCAAATTCAAACATATATTGTTTTATGCCTACGTCTCACATAATTTTGGCTTAGGCATTTATTTCTCACTTTTGGGTTTGCAACTTAGACTAGTTCCTTGCTCAATTTAAAGCCTATTTTTATGCATAGATTTGGGAATTGGTCTATCTTCCATGTGATTAAAGTATAATGTATTTTTAAAAAGGTCAATTTTATATTTTAATCTAAATGCCTAGTTTGAGACCAAGTGTTTCAATTTGTTAGGTTAATTATCTTATCTTTTAGACCTATTTTGTTTCAAGTCTAGCTTTTATGTCATATTCCCAAAAGACCTAGCAATTTCCATTCATTTTAGACCTATATTTATTTAAAATTATATATTTTGTGTCACATTCCCAAAATACTATAAATTCTTATTTATTTTATACCTAGTGTGTTTCAAATTATATCTTTTGTGTCATGTTTTCAACAGTCCTAGCATTTTATCTTTTGTCTTAGACCTAGTTATTTTGAGCCTAGATTTGTGAATTATTTCAATTTTCACCAAATATTTCACCATATAATATGTTTTTAAATCTTACTCTAAGATTTGGGAAACATTGGAATACCTATAGCCCTATGGGTTGTCTATAGTAGAGGTATACCTCTAGGTTTAAGGACTAGCTCCCTGAATTAACATTTAAGTGCTTATCACCTACACTAACTAATTGCTTATAGGAAAAGGGGAAGAAACATGCATGAAATTAAAATATTATAAGTGTTTAATACACATAATTATTTACACAAGATCATTATACTTCCTTCATTAAGCAAGAAGACCTACAACACTAGCTTCAAACTCTTAGAATGCTCTAACATTAATATTTCAATATGGAGGTGATATGCATGAAGACTATCTAAGTGAACCATAGATCATTTTAAGACACTAAAGATACTTATACACTTTTAAAAATACCCATACACTTAACAACACTTCATATGACTTGCTAGAGTGGAACAACTTATATTAAACATGGAAGAACTAAGAGAAAGCAAGGATAGATGAAAAACACTTGATTATTAACTATAAATATCTTCACACACTTTTAAAATATGATATATTAACTCAAAATAATATTACATGTATTATTAAACAACATCAAAATATTAGGGCTTCACTATCCATGGTGTGGAATTAGCCTACAGGAGCAAAAATGGCTAGTACTTATAGAATGTGAGAGAGGAGAGAGAGAAGTGGAGTTTAAGAGTAATAAGAATAGGTAGAGCCTTCTGATAGCATTACATGAATCTATTATGTTCAAAAGATTCCCTTCCTTCACTGAATTATGTCATACACTCAAAGGAAGAGAAGTCAAGCTAATTTCAATGGGAAAACTTAAGTATTCAAGTATCCTAAACACAACTAATAATAGTAAAAATAAATTCCCATGTAAGGTCAAAATCAATGATTATAAGAACCAAAATCAACCAACATTCAATACAACTTTAGAGCCCCCTCAGCTTGTGGTTTTATTAGCACCTCCTCATCATGCATTTACTAATCTACTAATTTATTTAGCCAAGGTTTTATAGTAGCAATTAAAATGTAACATCATCACTCTCCCTCCTATCTAGGAAGTAGATAAAATAAGGCCTCTTCTATAGGGATATGATCAACATGCATTTTAAAATTTTCATAGGGCACCAAGCCACACCACAAACACATGCATCATTTGGACATAAGATATAGGATTTAATAGATGATAATATACTTGATTTGTGCACTTCAATTAAACCTCCAAAGATAAAATCAACATAAGATAAGTCTTTGAAAATATTTTTAGATCCATTTCCATAGCATTGAAAATAAGATAAAGAGGAAACATCAAGTGTTCATCATACATACCATACATATCCTCCACTAATTACATACCAAGCACCTTCAATTGAGGTATATCTTTTAAGGGGTATGATAGGTGTGTATGAGTCAAAATTTCCAACCAAGAATTCGATACCTTTTTCAAATCAATAGATTATAGAGGATAATATAGGATATAATGAACTTTTTATAAGAGTACATATCCATAATCAACCTATCTGCAGTGTACTCATTGACAATGGTTCTAGTCTTTATATGTGCACCTTCACACTTCTAAGACATTTGGGTTATTCAAAGTAGGATATCACTCTTACAAACATAGTTATTAGTGGTTTTAGTGGGCATATACAGAGTTCATTAGGAAAGATAGTAATTCCATTATAGAGTTCCTAGCATAAGATTTTTTGACATACTACTTGGTCGACTATGGATCCAAAAAATCAAGGTAGTACCTTCTATAATTCATAGATGCATGAAGTTCATTCATTTTAATTAGGGTATTATAGTTAGTGGATTTCCTTAAGAATCACCACTCCCCACTTTAGAGCCATATACCAGCTTCTAGTCACTATATCTAATTATTCCACCAATTTTAGCTTCTTTTCCAATTTTAGTTCAGCTTCTAGCTCAGAGTTAGACACAGTTGATGCATCCATCACCAGTACATAGGGTTCATACACCCCCATAATTTTATGATTCTAGATATCTTATAACTAAAGTGTTCACACCTAGATTAGTTACATTGCAGTCTCATATAGCTACACAAAGAGCACCTATTCACAAAACTTCTCCTCCTACTTTTAGATGGGTCCTTAAGAGCCCTACAATTGCATCCACTTCTTATAGTTACAGGGGGACCCCACATTAGGCTTCCACTTTAGATATTTCAAAGCAATGATGATGTACACACATTTTATCTTTACAATATTAGTCATACACTTATGCTTGTGATCATGCATGATTCAATTGTTCAACACAAGATAATAGGATAAGGAGTCTCACCTGAAACTCATCGATTAGTATCATTTTTTCTTAGTTCTTCCTATACATAGTTCAAATATTTTCAAAAAAAATACAAAAACATTCAAAATATTTCAAACATGCCAAAAATATTTTGATTGAATGCATTATCCATGCTTTACATCACTACTATCATGTTAGGACTTACATTTGTTGCTTCATGCTATTGTATGTCAATTTTCTACATTACCATGCTTCACTTGATATTCTTTGAGTATGTGTAGTGACATCAATTAATTGATTACTTTATTCTACCCATAGAAGGGGCATTCCTACGTTTACATTCAAAACATATATTGTTATACACGCCCATTAGGGGCATCTTCTTCATGACTACACCATCCAAGTTATGTCATTTCTACACCACACACTCTGAGTTATCATGCTAATGTACATTAATTTATAGCTTACACAAAATACTATATCAACATCTCACTAGTATTTAGGCACTTGTGTATTTCTTAGCATATACCTAGTCTTAAACTACACATGTTTTGCATACTATCACATTTGTTTTGATTAGTTAGATGTGTTTGTCTCTTTATAGTTATCACATGCTTTCTTTGCTTGTTTAGCATACCTTGTGTGATTAAACTTTTAATTCTAAGTTGTCTCCTGCTTGTGATTTAGGACATTTGCCAATGTCCTTTACTTTTTTTCATGTGTATGCCTTAGCAAATTTTCCAATGTCCTTTGTTTGTAATCCTCTATGTGATTATGGAATGTGTGCCAACTTTGCTTATTTCACTTGTATGTGGAATTTAAACATGCCTTCTAGTCTTATATTTTAATTTGAATGACATGTGCCCATGTCCCTTATTTGCATGACCCCTTGGCCCATCTAGTATTATTCTTACTTCTTACTTCTTGCCTGTTTGCCTCTTGCTTGCCAAATGTGTGAAATGTCATGATCCATATCATTCATTTTCATTGCTTTATTGGATTCCATGATGGACATCATGATCCATCCCTCGAACTAACAACTAATAATTAATATTTCTAGTTCTAGTTTAGTACTTTGCACATGTTTTCACATTGTTATATCTATCTAGGCATACCCCTATTGATCTAACAATATCTATCAATATAAACATTGTTATACCTTGAAATATATTATCAAACATCAAATGTTATATCATATATATTTTTTTAGATTAACACACTTACAAGAATCTTTTCTTCTGAGGCTAGTCATTACAAGTCCATAATTCCTACCCTCAAAAGAGGGGGTATCAAATAGGGGATTTGTCATAGAGAGAAAAACCTCCTAGCAATCAAATAACAACATTAAAAATAGTAAACAAAAAATCTAGAGTTTAAACTGATCAAATTAAAGTAAAAAAATAGGAACAATCTCATATCAATAATTAGTTTTCACACTAGATAATAGTGCTAAAAATGGATAGTAACACCAAAAATAGGTGTGTCCATAGTTTTTAACTCCTATCTAGGTATAAAAACACTTAGGGTTTCTATAAACATGCAAAAAAATTAGTTTAAGAATAGTTTTTGCACTTTTAGATCCTTTAAATTCAGTAGTTTTGACATAGTTTTCTCAGATATAGGGGGTTATCATGCATGACATGATGGTTCTCACTTTCAGTTTAGATTGGGCAATTAGCATAACTTCCAAATCAAAATCCATGTTTTAGACATCAGTGATTGAGGCAATGTGAATGACACATTGATCTTCTTTTGTTTTTGATTTTAGTTTATTCTAAGCATTCTCAGTAGTTGCATGCCTTACTCCATCTATAGGTGGTTGGCATCACATTCAAGTTAAACTTTCATACAAGTTTAGCTTTCTAAGTACATGATTTCCTAAGTTGGCTTTCATATAAGCCTAGTACATCAGTTTTAGAGTGGCTTTCATACAAGCCTAATCTCTATCTTTTGAAATAACCAAGAATAGCCTAGTTTCTAGCACACATTCGACTACCCATGTCATAATGTTAGATTTATAGCACATTCATGAGATCCATGAGCCATCTCATATGACATATATTTTATACATGTATCACTTCATAGTTTCACTTCATGGGGAAATGATGGAACTAAAGGGATAGCCTTTATATTCTTGATCCACCAATTCAAAGGGATTAGACATACATTTTAGACATCGATTAGCACATGCATGATTCATTAACTTCACTAGGCAAAGATGAAGGAAAAGGGCCAGCCATTGAATTTTTTAGCCACATTTTGGGGAATTAAGCACTCAACTATGTTCATGATATTACTCTTGATTTAGCACATACTCAACACAATTCGGCATCATAATAGGTTTTGTATTGGTTCATGTACTTGGTGAGGTATATTCATTCCTATATCTTTCTTTACTCATATTTTATACATTCTTATTTTAGATATAGTGTATCTAGTAAGAAATAATCTACTTCATTTTTTTATTTGTAAATTCACACATCAAAATGTGCTCTCTCTAAGCACATCCAAAATCACATAGCTTTATTAGCTTTTCCCTTATAGGTAAGTTCAAGTATGATTTCTATTTTTTCTTTATCCTAGAATTTCACTTTGATGCATCACTAGAATAAATGGGGGGAAATGTAATCATATAAAATGCAAAATTGGATGAATTAGGCATGGATAATAGCATCCAACTTATAGGTCCTCTTTCTTACTCACTCAACCCTTCTTAGCAAGACTTTCACTGATTCCTAATCACCAGTAGCTTCCCAAAATTAGCTTTTTGAGACCTAGGTAGCCCTCTTGGACCCAAATCCATCCCCTTAGGTCTCATCCTCCTAGGATAATAGTGATTAATTTAGATAGGAGCACCAAAACTTAGGGGTGTCCTATTTTTGATGTTATTATCCAAGTTCACTTTAGACTCAAATGCTCATATTTACTTGAATCCTTATCTTTTCCCCTATCATCCTAATGCAAGCTCATCTAACCCATGATCATAAATTTCCCTATAACAGGCCATTCAATGTCCATTTAGAAGGGTTGAAACTCATTCATAAGAAATAATCAATAATATAATCAAGTATACTTAATCACTCTTCCCTATTCTCTGCATACAACCTTCCAAGACCAATTCAAGCCTATTAAAGCACTCATACTAGTCTCTATTCATCTAAAGTACATTATAGTTTCACATCTAGTTGTATACATCACACAATTACACCAAGCACTTTAAATGGGAGAACTACATTAGCTTGATCCCTCTTCAGACTATTGGTATGTAGGTAGTGTGCCCACACATAGGGTGTGAAGTACATCCAGCATATCCTTTACACATTAACCCCTCATTTCTTTCCTAAGTTTACTACTCAAGTTCAAGTACTAGGAGATCTTAAGGGTTTTGAATATTGAATTAGACACATAGTGAGCTTTGCACATACCTAGGCTTTAATATTTCACTACCAAGGTGTCATAGGCCTATCGAGCAGAACCTAGAAAAGCTAGACCACCAAGATAATAACACTAGAAGTGGACAACAATACCAGAAGTGGACTATAGTACCAAGTAGTAGGGTGTCTTAAGATTTTTGGTCTTGTCCAATTTATAAATAGAGTTTTGGGTCCTATTTATGATAGTTTTCCATCCTTACATAGTAATTTCTAGACCCTACATCATCTATTTTAGCCTAGAATAAGATAAGTTCTATTTATTTACACTTATTACTATTTTTAGGAAAGGTAAAATACATATCTATTTACACAAATCGGTAGGCTATTTGAGACACATTAAATACTAATTTACATATACTCATACCTTTATTTGCTTCAGAATTAAACACCTAATTCCTAAAAATAATAAAACACAGTGTCACTCTATAGTCAATGGTAGATGACCATTATTAAACCAAAAAGGTATCTTTAGGTAGTAGTATGGGTCAAAAATTTATACTTTAACTTCTATGAATGTTCTTAGAGCTATTAGTGTTACCCTCAAGTATAATGGAGCAGCCTATCTATAGGTAATGCCTCCATATTCAATGTCAACATAATTTATAATGTGAATTGACTATAGACACCTCATAAGGAAGCTTGAGATCCTCTTGTAGCTATTGATCTACCTTAAACCTTGAATATCAACCCATTTCAATGTTTTTTAGGCCATTATTATTATTTTCACATCAATAAGGTCACTTATCATGAAGACATGTTCCAATCCTACCATCTTAGACAGTAAGATCGTTAAAATTTCAAAATATTATAGAGAACACTAAGAACCTACAATGAAAGAATGTCTAGAATAGAGCCCTCCCTTAAGTAAATTCGTGGGACCAAAGACTTGTCTTATCATGTTATCTTATATACCCTATGATTGGGCTACAATATAGGATCATTAAAATCTATCAAGACTTTATGCCACCCCATTGTATGATAGCTCAAATAATGAACAAGGCCCTATTTTGGAGTTTTTAAGGTAATAGATCCTTGAAATAACCTTCTTAACTTGTGGTAGGATAGAGAAGATTTTTTTGTCACTCCTAACTTCACCATTGATTTGTATGACATTCCTCAACTTTTCAACTATAAATGTTTATACCTCTCTCAAACACTTGCCCTCCAATCTTCTTAGACCTTTGTGGAAACATGTAGGTGCATATGCAAGTGTGACATAGGATAGTGAAGGCGTAACATGGATAATATACCTATTATATGGCCTTATGATCAATCTTAGACCTCCTATCAGTCCTTAATTTTATCTTTTTAACCTTGTAATACTTCAAAAAATTTATAATGTCCTCATTCCAATGTGATTATCCTCCTGTATGGTACACATAGGTATCCATCAATGGTGCAAGATTGTGTATAGAGTTTGAATTAGTTATCATATTCTACTACATATAATTTGAATATGTTGGCCATATTTCTTATGTTCCAAGATTGTTTTAAACCTCTTGAGACTCTTCATTACACCTCCATGACTGTGTTTAAGACCTTCATTCACCTGACTATGTATGCTAATCATGCAAAAAATTAACTGCATTGGTCTTTTTTTACTTCAACCTCATTGATGTTAGACTTTGAGATTGATATTTGAAGGAGAGGATGATTTTCATGAATTATTAGAGGTGCACACATCATATCCACTTTTTCTTAGAACCACTATAGGAAAGGAAAACCTTTGTAGTTGATGATCATGCCTATAACCTAGAAATGGAGTTCCTACCTAAAAAAATGAGATGTTTTTCTCATAAACTCACCTACACACATGCAATAAAATATGGAAACCATGATAGATATATTTACACACCTTGTAGAAGAATTTTCATCCATTATTTTGTATAGATCAACTCAGATAAGGAGAAAACTTATAGGATATAGGGATTAGCATGTAAAAAAGAGTAGGCAACTTCTTAGCATTAGTTCATAAAGATTGAGTAACCAATATTTGAAATCCTACCATGAAATGGAAATGGACCAAGTTTTCTAACATCTCTAAAGGGAATTTAACATAAAACAACTCATACTGTCTATACCATGAGAAAACCTATTGACCAATTTTATATACCAAGAAGAGTGATGGAGGAGTAGATTGATTTTAATCTAATTTTGAGACTTTCATAATTTATAAAACATTTAATTCAACTTATGGAATCGAAATATTCATTTCAAAACCTTTCATATGTGCCACAACACTTGCATAGGTCATACAACTACCAAAACATCCTCTTTTATAACTATTTTCTTGATCTAACTTGATACCTAAAAGTTTTTTAGTTAGTACTAATATGAATAACAATTATCTAACATGAGGGACATTGAGGAATAGTTTTTAACACTTTTTTTACATGGAAAACTATACAACCTTCATAAATAGCTCAAATAGTGAGCTTAAATGACATGAAATGACTTAGGACTAGATTTGACTATGACCAAGGTTAATAAAACATTAAATGACATCAATTAGGACCATGACACACCTTATAATATCTCATAATACCCTTATATCAATTTTTTACTATAGGGGGTTGACTTATTTTGACTTGTGGTCAAAATAGTCAACATTCTTAGTGATTTCCTAGGGGTGGTATGCTTGTTATGCCAAGACCAGTAGCCTAATCCTATCCATTGGGATATGAATTCACCTATGTACAAGTTTGACACTTAATTTACTTTGAAACCACACCAAAAAATAATAAAGACACAAAAAAAATAAGACACACTAAAGGAACCACACATGTGTTGTCAAAAACACTTATGGAACACACACACAACTGAAATAAAGACACGCACCTAACCTAGTGTTTATAAGACCTCACTCTTGAGGTGAAAAAAAAGCTTGCCATGATTCAACCAATGTCAAATATGGTTCCTATTTCATCCTTACTACTCCATGAAAAAAAAATTCATGTGAAGCATGCTCATCATCAAACACTTGACTATATAGATGGTGAAATGGCTTACCATCCTTATGTCTTATCATGCCCACAAGTGGCCTACTTTGATATTTTATGAATGGTCCATCTTTCCTTCTAAATAACTTATTTGGAGCTAAAACTAACTTGATCTCTATCCTATCTGATTAGCGTCCTTCAAATTGTAGATTAAGAGTGATTAAGATTATTTTACCTTCACTCTATTCACTACCATGGTGCTCTTGATGCATGAGACCATTAGGATCATCTCCTTTATTATCTAACCCATCTAAAAATGATTCATCTTCAAGTTGAAGTTTTTATTATTCTTCAAACTCAAAAACTTATGCCTTGACTTCACTAGGCTTTTCTATGACTGCAAGCTCTTGAATAGTGTGAGACACTTACTTTCATACCTAGTGAACCTTTCTCCTTCTTGTTCAATATAACAGTCAACATCATTCTTGTTAATATAATTAGAAAACATATAATAAAACTCACACTTGTTTGAATGAGGAATAGTCTTTCCTAGTTTCTCAAACTCTTGATTTATGGCATTAAACATTTACCATAGGTCACCTTCTTCCTCATAGATGTCATATTCTAGAAAAAATTACATGGTTATCCTAATCATAATGATTTATCATTATATTTAGTCTATCATCATCATATACATGGAACAAGTAATTACCTTCAGTAGCTTATGAGAGATAATGCTCAATACTCACCTCAGATTTCTCAAATGTTACTTCATGGATGATATAGATTCCAAAGTCAGTTTGTTCAAAATAGGTGTATGGATAATGTTCATAAGAATTTTCACCATAGTCATATATAAATAAATTATATATTCCCTCAATCTTGGAATAAACACCATCACCTATAATATACTCTTCTTTCTCATTAATGACACAATTGAAATTGGAGTTTACTTTTATATAGGGCTCAATGTGGAACCTAGCAAGTGATTGAGTTATTATGGTCACCTTTGCTTAATACCTTATTTTTAAGGCTAATAAGTAATAATCAGCTAAGAGGTAGCCTCTTATATTAGCTATGAAATATATTGAAAGATAGATTTCAAAGTGGATAGGCAAGTCAACAATCACAATGTCTTAAAGGATGGGGAAATTAGGACAATCATGTAAGAAAACCTTCAACCCTTTGATCAATATTAATGAGTTAATAGGTGTAACATATAATTAAATCACTCCTTTTCTATGTGGTTCATACTTTATGCCCAATTTATTAGGTACAACTTTGGGCATCACTGATGTGCTAGCTCTACTATCAACTATGTAGTTGTGTACTAGTTTATCTCCCATATGAGAGTGAGGTAGAAAGGTGGAGGCTTATAAGATTTGGTAAATGGTTCAAAAAATTTATTATGGGAATTAATAAGAGCTACATGACCATTACCATGTATTGAAGGTTAAGGATTAACATGAATAGTGGATAACTATTTTTTAAGAGCTCCTTTTGGCTAAGCATATGAAGGACATCCCAAAGGGATATAAATGCCTTTGCATTATTTAATGAATCCATAATGTTTAGATAATAAATACTTACTTTCTCTTGAGTCCTTAGAGGCAAAGGAGTGTTTTTATCTTAAGTAATTGAAGCACTTTGATTATTCCTTCCCACATTTTTATTTGGAGGACGTGCAGGAGTGTTAGGGATTACCACGCTTGTAGTCATACCTTATGCCTTATAGGAGAACTAGATGAACTTGTGGGAACACCATTAGAATATCCTAAAGCCTTCCTTTTAGATCTAGTGTTTTTTTCAACATATTTTCCTTGGTTAATCACATAAGTGTCTTTAACTAGGAAGTTGGTGAAACTTTCTCCTTGAGGTTACCAACCTTCACTTAATTGGATTAAGACCTCATCTTCTAGTAATAATAGAGGAGTGAATCCTCCTTGAGCAACTAGAGATTGTTATCCACCTTCATTTTCATCCATGATTTGTCTTTATTTCCACTCTTCTCCTTAGATCAGAGTGTTATGCACCAATTCCATTTCTCTTGTGTTAGAGGTGGAATTAGGATTATACACATTGGTAGGCCTATTAAATTTAGGCTTCCTTTGACCTCTCCCTCACCCACAATGTTGACCATATTGTTTATGATAGGGATATGGTTTTTGATTCATACCATGTTTCATATTTTATTTCCTAGTTTGAGCCTTTAAGGCTTGGTATCTTTCCCTCCAATCTATATCATCTTCTGGATTCTTAAGAGTAGTTATAGGTTTAGTGTTTGCACTTGGAACTTGGGAAACATTTGGAGTAAAAGTAGAAGTGTTTGATAGTATAGGCATAAACACTTTTGTAGGAAACTTTCCTACTTGAATTAGTCCATTCTCAACCTTAATGGCAAGTTCATATGCCTCAAGTAGAATGAAACCACCCATGGATTATAGCATGATGGTAATATTAGTATTAATGTCTCTCAAGTATGTGAGAAACACAAAGCTAGAAGATGGTCTCATGGGAGGAAACCTATGACAAGTCTTTTGGAAATTCTCATTAAATTCATGCATTACCTCCTTGGGGGCTCTTTTAATCACACTAATTTTTTGGATGAGAGAAGTTTTGTCACTTTTATCTTCAAAATTTCAAGTTAGAAACACTCCAAAATCATCCCATGTTGTAATGAAACCACTGGGAAAATTCCTATACCAATCAATTAATTTACATCTAAGGGACATGGTAAAGAGTCTAATGGAAATGTTCACCTTAGTTACATTATGCAAACTAAAAAATTAGAGATATCCCTAATGTGTTCACTAGGTGTAATATGGCCTTTACCATTAAATGTAAGAACATTCTTTGTACTATTAGGGGAATATCATCATAGTCATAAAGATAGATTGGATTTTTAGTGTTAAATTCTAGGAAGGAATGATACATAGCCATTTTTTATTCAATCTCTTCCTCACTCTCTTGACCTTCTTGGCTAGTAAAGTCCTCTTATTCTTAAAAGGGCAAAAGATGCTAAGGGTGTTGAACTTCAAGAGGAAGTTTAGGTTGAATAAGTGGATATATGGGATTGAAAACTCTACTAGAAGAGAAACTAGTAAGTACCATGAAGTATGAGTAAAAATATATGAAAAAATAATGGTCTACAACCACATTTTACCTTGAATAGAGTCACAAAATGTTAAGTATCACACCATATGCAATTGATGTTGTCAAGACTAACATTCACCTTGACAAGCTGTATTTAGGACAATTATCCCACCAAGCATGTCAGAAGTGTTTTCCCAAAATATTTCACCTTATAATATGTTGTTACATCCTAGTCTAATATTTGGGAAACATTAGAATACCTCTAGGCCTATGGGTTGCCTATAGTAGAGGTAGACCTCTAGTTTTGAGGGCTAGCTCCCTAAATTATACTTTAAGTGTTTATCACCTACACTAATTAATTTCTTATGGGAAAAGGAGAAGAAACATGCATGAAAGTAAAATACTCTAAGGGGGTGATACAACATAATTATTTCCATAATATCATCATACTTCTTGTACTAAGTAATAAAACCTACAATACTAGCTTCAAAGTCCTATAATGTTTTAACATTAGTATTTCAATATGGAAGTGATATGCATGAAGACTATCCAAGGTAAGTGAACCATAGATCAATTTTAGACACTAATTCTACTTATACACTTGAAAAAAAACCCATGCACTTGATAAAACTTCATATTACATGCTAGATTGGGACAACTTACATCAAACATGGAAGGACTAAGAGAAAGCAAGGATAGATGAAAACCAGTTGACTATTCACTATACATCTCTTCACACACTTTGAAAATATGATATATTAAATTAAAAAAATATTTCATGTATTATTAAAATTAAAATTATAACATCAAACTATCAGGGCTTCACCATACATGGTGTGGAATTAGCCTACAAGAGATAAAATGTCTAGTACTTATAGAATGTGAGAGAGGAAAGAGAGATGTGGAGCTCAAGAGTTACAATAATAGGTGTCAAGCTGAGATAAAGAGTTAAATTTGTAGGAGAATGAAATATTAAATATACCATGTAAGTTATCTTTGGAAAAATGTCTCTCTAAGCATGAAAACTCCTCAAAGCTAGTGTACAGGTCTCTTAGCTAGCTTTTTGAAATTGGCCTCATCATTAGCTTCTCTTGAGCACTCCATATCATAATAGTGAAAATTTTCACATATAAACTATGATTAGGGGGTTAATAAAAATCTCCAAAATTCATTGGATGTGCCCCTAATCATTGATCTTCTTCTAGATAAGTGTTCTTATTGCCTATAATCACTATCATCCTTCTTTCACTCATCCTTCACACTTGGCAAAAAAATGGTCTTTAGTTTTCCCATAAAATACATATAGGGGGTTTTATTACAACTATAAAGAGTAATCATATCCATAAATTCATAAGGTAGACCTTAAAATACCTCCCAATTGAAGTTATCACCTTTTCACTTGGTGATCACCTTCCATTAACTATGCTAGTTTGGACTATCTGAAGTGAAGGAGCTATCAAACGTAATTTAAGATTTCTTGAAGAAATAAATGAGAATTAAGGGTTATATTATGTCACAATTAACCTCCCAAAGTGATCTTCATCTTTTGAAACTCCTCTATACATGAAAAATACCAAAAATTGTCAAGAAAACTAGTTTTGTACCCTATTCATACAAATAAGGTAGAAGCCAACTTTATGGAAAGGATCTTGGGGAGGTATTATACAAGTCCCAATCATATTCCAATCCATACTAGATCATTTGGTTGTATTTCCTTCTTTATTTTTCCCATCAGGTCATTAACAAGGGTTTTGGAGGGTTTTGAGTGGTTTTAACCCTTAAGGATTGTTCATAAAATTTTGACATCTAATCCTTAGAAAAAATCCCTTAAAACCTTATTTAGGATCCTTTCCAACATATCCTAACTCCTAAATCTCCCATTTTAAGAATCCATACTATTATAAGCTTTCAAACTTAGCCTCTCAAGCTCTTCTTTACATTTTATGCATTCTGAGTTTGTCTTTAAGCCAAGAATTTCACTTTTAGTGAATTTATCTAAAAACTAAAGGATAAAAATAACCTTATATCTACCCATGAAGTTACTCTAATGTATTACAAGGCTCATCTAGTGTTATAAGTGATATTAGATCCCCTTTAGGGCTTTAGGCCTAGTAGGCCTAATTTGTGTTTCATTACTTAGGGGAACTTTGAATAGCTTACAGCACTTGCGAGACCTCATTCATGTTTATCCATGTTAAATAAAACTCCTTACATCTATTTTTATTTATTTAATACCTCCTATCTCACATTATTTCTCTTTAGTCACTCAACCTATAGATTTGCACTTTTTGGGATTGCCCTCTATCTAAGATAAAATGGTGGGCACTTCCCCTATTATCCCAATAAAAATCATAATATAAGGGACATTGGAAAGTCATGGGGGATCTCTATAAAAAAATTTAGGTTTTTTTCACACTTTTAGCATCCCCAAACATCATGAAACCCAAGGCAACCTTATGTAAAACTCATTGTGTGCAAGATTGGTCTGTTGATTGTATGTTGTTATGTAGAACCCATCCATAATCTATTTTACATTATCTTGGTAATATCATAAGATATTAATTATAATTTATTAATACACTCCAAATGTTTTCATCATCTCAACTTTTTTCAAAATCTTCAATGTATACCTTCTACTTGATAAGCCTAGTTTTTAGTCAATTGTGTATTGTGTTTCCTTGCTTAGAAAGTGATATGCCTATAGGTGTGCATTATAACATTAGACATATTATAATTTCCATAAGAACCTATTTAATTACTCAAGGTCACTTCACGATTGAATTTTTCTATGCTATGCCTTGAGTCAGACCAACATACAAACTCTGGGGTTCAATTTGCATTATCACTCTATAGTCAATTGTAGATGACCATTATTAGACCAAAAGGGGCTCTTTAGGTAGTAGTCTAGGTA
Source organism: Torreya grandis (assembly GCA_037957365.1). Classification (NCBI taxonomy): domain Eukaryota; kingdom Viridiplantae; phylum Streptophyta; class Pinopsida; order Cupressales; family Taxaceae; genus Torreya; species Torreya grandis. The sequence goes on along the minus strand of JARHVA010001754.1, from coordinate 134,653 downwards.
AAAAAATTGTAATTTAAATTATATGAATTTTCCTATAGCTATTAGTGTTACCCTAAATTCTAATGGACTCCATCTTCAATGTCAACATAATGTACAATGTGAATTGATTGTAGACACCTCATAAGGAATCCTAAGATCCTATTGTAGGTGGTGATCTACCTTAGGACTTTAATATCAACCCATTTCAACATTACTTGGTCCACTATTATTATTATCACATTAATAGGGTCACTTACCATGAATACATGTTCCTATCCTACCATCTTGGACTATAAGGTCATTAAAAGTTCAAAATATTGTAGAGAACACTAAGAACCTACAGTGAAAGAATGTCTATAATGAAGGCCTCCCTTAAATCAATTCTTGGGACCAAACACTTATCATATCATATTATATTACTACCCTTATTCCTAGGATAAAAGATAGGATCATTCAAATCTATCAATAATTTATGCCACCCCATTGTATGGTAGCTCAAAGAATGAACAAGGCCCTCTTTTGGAGTTTTTAAGGTAATGGATCCCTGAAATAACCTTTTTAACTTATGGTGGGATAGAGAAGATCTATTTGTCACTTATGACTTCACCATTGATTGATATTTTATTCTTGAAATTTTCATCCTCTATGAAGGTTCAAACCTACCTCAAACACTTGCCCTCTAATCTTCTTAGACCTTCGTGGAGACATGTAGGTGTGTATGTAGGTGTGACATAGGACAGTGGAAGTGTAACATGGATAATATGCCTAGTGGATGGCCTTATGATCAATCCTAGACATTATATCAGTCTTAAAATTGATATTTTCAACCTTTTAATACTTCAAAAAAGTTTTAATGTCCTCATTCCAATGTGATTAGCCTCTTATATGGCCCCTATAGGTGTCCATCAATTGTGCAAAACTATATATAGAGTTTGAATTGGTTATCACAATCTACTACATATCATTTGAATAGATTGGATTGATTTCAAATGTTATAATAGTGTTTTAAACATCTTGAGACTATTCATTACACCTCCATGATTGTGCTCAGTAACTTCATTCACCTGATTATGTATGACAGTTATGCAGAAAGTTGATTGTGTTAACTTTTATTAACTTCAACCTCATTGATTTTATCCTTTGAGATTGATATTAGAAGGATATGGTTATTTTCATGAATTATTAGAGTTTCAAACACCATATCCACTTTTTTTTGGAACCACTATAAGAAATGAAAACCTTTGTAGTTGATGATCATGCCCGCAACCAAGTAATAGAGTTCCTACTTGACAAAAATGAGATGTTTTGCTCATCAAATCACCTCCACACATGAAATAAAATATTTAAACCATGAGATAAATATTTCCATGCCTTATATAATCATTTTCATCCATTTTTTATATAGACCATCTCAAACAAGAAGAAAACCTATAGATTATAAGTATTAGCATACAAAAAAGAGTAGTCAACTTTTTAGAATTGGTTTATAAAGCCTGGGAAACCAAAATTTGAAATCATACCATGAAATTTAAGTGGAAAAATATTTATAACATCCCTTAGAGGAATTTGTCCTGAAATAACCCCTGTTGTCTGTACCATGAGAAAACTTGTTGACCAATTATGCATGCCAAGAAGAGTGATGGAGGAGCAGAATGGTTTTAAGCTAATTTTGAGACTTCCATAGCAGATAAAATGTGTAATTAAACTTAGGGGATCTGAATATTCATTTAAAAACCTTTTAAATGTGGCACAACACTTGCATAGGTCATACAATTGCCAAAACTTCCTCTTTTCTAACTATTTTCTTGACCTAAATTAATACCTATAAGTTTTTCAATTAGTACTAACATGAATAATAATAATCTGACATGAGGGACATTGAGTAATATTTTAGAACAATTATATTACATGGAAAAACTATACAACCTTCATGAATAGCTCAAATAGTGACCTTAAGTGACATGAAATGACTTAAGACTAGATTTGACTATGACCAAGGTTAATAACACATCAATTGACATCAATTAGGACCATGCCACACCTTATAAGATATTATAAGACCCTTATATCATTTTTTTTACTATAGGGGGTTGACTTATTTTGACTTGTGGTCAAAATAGTCAATAGTTCCCAAAGACCTAGTAAAGTTCTTTGACTTTAGACGTAGATTAGAATTATTTGAAACATTTTTACCAAATTTGGTATTCAGGTTTTGTCCATTTCACTTTCCCATTCATGTAATACATCTAACATTAGACCATTTTATACCAATTTTATCATTTCTTATTTTTGGAGAAATAAATCCATTCGTAGACCAAGTTCTTAGACCAATTTTTACCAAGTTTGGACCATTTTTATTTTACACCTAATTTTTAAGAGTTTGTATAACTCTAGACCCTATTCATGGAATTTTAGTTGTTGATTTGGATATGTCTCATTACACTCATATTGTAACTATGTACAATATAGGTTATGATAATGTGGTCATAAATGATAACTTTATTCAAGACCCCTACAATGATGATGTAGTTTATGAGATAGATCCCTGCCTCCTTACACTACTCAATCTAGGGAATAAAGTCAAGATCATTAGCCCATTATTGAGTTAACACACCTCCATATTCAAAGCAAGACCAATAAAAAATTATGTAATACCTTACTAACATACCATAAATTATAGAACAAGCTCAACAATAACCATATTATTTTATTATGCCATCGACATATGACCCTTATTTGTTTGATCATCACTTGATTGAAAATAAGGACAAGGTTTTAGTCAAAGCTACAGAGTTAGGAGCCAAGTTTATGGTATACTTCCCCCATGAAAATTTACCTAGTCTAGTTAGAGTACCTTAAAACATGACTTATACCCAAACCATTGAACAAGATTATACTAGTTATCCTCAAGCACTCATGCTAATGTCATATCAAGACCCAAATATGCTTGTAAAAGGAAAGGGCCCCATGGAGGACTACTTTATACAAATGCAACAAGTACATCAAACCTATTTGAATCTAGTGCATAATTTTAGTGCCATGACCATGTCAAATGATCCACTCATAGAGTTAAATCCTTCAACAGTAGTGCTAATTGAGTTGATAGGTCAAGATAATTTGGGAATAGACCCATTTTTGCAAAGTAATTTAGTTAGTGACATGTATAATTTCTGATATATTAAATATGTGACTATGGTATCTACACAAAATTATGTGCCAAACATGGCGGATAACACGTGTCTTCCAATCTAGGCTAAAGTGGTTTAAATACACCAAAAAGTAGTATGCAATAACAAGTGCCTATAGTTAATATTACAAGTGGTTCACAATATCAAGGGAAAATAACTCCTATGTCCCAACCTAAATAAGTTACTTACAATCCTCAACCAATTTTTTTATCAAGCACAAGCTAGATTTTTACCTCAACAACAAGTGATGAATGTGATCCCACATCAATAGGTGATGACTAACATTCCATAATAATAGACACAATATAATCTACCAGTATAGTAGAGGTAGAACACTATGCCACCTCAATAAGGGCCAAAAAATGTTCCATCTCAATAGGTAGTGACAAATGTAGCTCTATAGTCACAAACCAATATACCTTTATAATCATGAATGTTGTCTAATCAAAAAAGTGTGTCTATTGGTCAAAGACAAATTTTGAACACCCAACCAATGTCTAATTCACAATTGATGTTTATGTAATAAAGAGGTACCACTTTCCAACAAGTGATAATTAGGAAACAATTGCATTTTACTCAACTCATGCCATAAATCCAAAGATAGGGCCTTGGTCCACAACAAGTTCCCCTTATTCAACCAAGTTTGACTAGTTGGTAGTAAGTCCCTACTCAACCTCAACATGCACATTAATTTACCCAAATTCTTATCCTTTCATCTCATCCCTAATTCCCTTAAAACCAAGGTTATATATCAAATATGAACCAGATATTATCCAACAATATGTGTAATTTTAGTAGTTGCATCCCAATACATGGATACATATTCTTGTTCAGTTCACCCATCAAACCAATATTCTACAATAAACCATACCTCCATTATACCTTGGTCAAGGTAATCTACCTTTGACCACCTAACCACCACCTTATCCAAATGTTCCATCTAATTTATTGGCCCAAAAACTACAACAAATGAAGGATGTGATTGCCACCATTCAAGCAGGGAAGTAGACCAACAAATTCAAGTTAGATGATGTGTGTTCATACCTATTCAACATGGAGTATCTTTAGATACCATTTCCTCCAAGTTATAAACCATTAAAATTTGATAAATGCAAGGGTAAAGGAGACATTAAGGCCCATTTAATAGAGTTCTTAGTCACTTTCCAACTAGTGGTTTATAGTGACATTTACTTATTTTATTTCCTTGAAGTTTAATAGGATAGGATTTGGGATGGTTCCTTAAATTTCTAGAGAATTATGTATCTAATTTTAATGAACTCTCAGACAAATTTGTACAACATTTCTCCTATAATCTTGAGCATGATATTTCATTAGTAGATTTGAATCAAGCCAAACAAAATGTCAATGAAATATTTTTAACCTATCTATATATATGGAGAGTGCTTTCTAGTCACTTCACCCACAACTTACTAGATAAATAATTGGTCATTATGTTTACTAAAAAATTTCACAGTGATATATCCTACCATCTAAAGATTTAGTGTGTACATACCTTTAAAGATATCATAGACAAAGGTTTAAAATTTTAAAATGCCCTTATTAACAAAGCGATTATCAATCTAACCTTCTTGAACTAGAATCAAAACCAAAACCAGTCTATAATCCCAAATCAAAACCCTAACCAAGTCTAAGCATAAGCATCTACACCCACTCAAGTTAGTAACTATGATAAATCTAGGAAGTACGACCATAATAAGAAAAATTTTAGAAATAGAGTAACTAATTTTTTCCATGTCTAAATGATGCAAACACCATCTACTCAACCTACACTATAAATGTAAATTACTCCTCATCAATATCCTACTCAATAAGTGCAACCTACACAATAACCTAGACTAGCTCCACAAATGTAGAAACCACCACCTTTTCAAACCCCTCCTCTAAGAAGAAGACCCCCTCCTTAATTATTTAGCAACCTTGGTGAACCTATCGAAGTAATTTTTTGTAAGCTAGCCATGGCTAATATGATTAGTTAGCCAGAAGCACTATATTAAGGGTACTCGATATCTAGATTGGTATAGATAGCATGAATTCTATGAATAACATCATGTTTATGGACATAATATATATTTTTGTGTATAGTTGAATAACCTCATTGAAAATATGTTGGAAAATAGGGAGATTACATTGGATAATAGAGTATCTATGTCCAGTCATAAAATAGGTATCTACCAAAACCCTTTTTTGTAGCATAATAATAATAATTAATGAAAGCCAAAAAAATAAAACAATAATATAAACCACTATGAAAATAACAGTAATATCAATAGTAGTAAAAATAATGTCAACTGAATGGGAAGAACCAAGGCTAAAATGATTCCAACAACCAACACACTTACCACATAGTTAAACATGACTACAACAAATTTATAGGTCATATTACAGGAGGTCATGTTTTTACCATCACCATTAATATTAGACCAAGTGCTAATATACCAAGACCATTACCAAACAATACTAATAAATCCACCTATGCTAGTAATCCTTCTTTGACCGAGGACTATAACCAAGTGCAACAACAACTAGGGATTACTATTTTAGGACCTTATACCGATACCTTGTCATTACCCTATGACCAAAACCAAGTGTACCATAAATTGAGACTTATCCTATTTAACCCATCTCTATCATCATCAAGTTACAATGGTCCTATATCCAATCCCAATTATGAAATCATAACTCTACGGTCTAAGATTACCATTCTAGTCCCACAACCTCCTCTTAATGAACCAATCTAACCCACTATGATAGCTAGGAATAAGCCATTTACCATTATTAAGCAAAAACCATATGATATTGTGGAATAAATCTAAAATATGCCCACACAAATCTATATTCTATATTTGTTGCATATGTCTACTATCCATAAGAATATCCTAATAGAGCTCCTAGGCTAATCCCAAGTTCCCAACAACATAACCCTAAACAAATTCCAATCTTTGGTTAGACATCTAGCTCCAAGCCAACAATTGACTTTTAACCAAAGTGATATATCATGTTTTGGTCCTCTCTATAAAAATACCGTGTATATTATAGTTTTAATCTCATAGAACAAAGTCAAATATGTCTTCATAGATAATAGATTAGGCATGAATATTGTGCCTTTTAGACTCATCAAGAATATTGGATATATAATAGCTAATATACAATAGCTAATCTACAACCAAAAACTATTACTATCAAGGCTTATGAAAATGAATAATGTTAATCATAAAGAACTATAAGCTTGTTAGTTTTCATTGGTCGTTTGACCCAAGATACACTTTGCCATGTGTTAGACCTAGACTTATCATACAATTTTCTCTTGGGTAGACCTTGGATACATGAAATTGTGAAATCTCTTCGACATTGCACCAGTGTCTCAAGTTCTTATACTCAAGCATGAAGGTCACTATCAATGGAGATCTATAACCCTATGAACATTGAAAACATTTAGAAGCTGAGTATGAAAGTTAAAACTACCACTTTGGCCCAGACCTAGTTCCCAATAAGGATGAAGATAAAGAAATATTTATTGAATTGCTAGAGGCCAATTATATAAACTCAAATAGACTTGATTCACCCTCACATACTCCTCTAGAAGTGTCTAATAATTTTACCATCTCAGCCAATGGTCTAGGAGAGTATTTGACCCATGACACATTTCACATTACCAAGCTTCCACAGAACCCCAAATCCTATGAAAGACCTAAATCTAGGATACCTTTCATGGAATGGAAATAAAAAGGAAAAAGGAAAGATTCATAGACCATCACCTAATATTTTCACACTATTCAGTAGCCAAGAAGAGGACACATGATGAATCTTGGTTTTATAATGACAAATTGGTTTATTGCTACAAAAATGCCAAATATCCTATACCTAAAAAGATTATGGAGAAACAAGCCTATGAACGTAGAGGCCTCGAGCCAAATCAATAGGGTACTCTTGATCCAATTTATATAACTCATTACAAAGGAACTTATGGTCTCAAATTTAAACCAACTAATTATGACCCCACATATCTTATTCATGTTTCAACACCAATGTCTAGTGACAATGATGCCAATAATGAATCAAAGTCTAATCATAAAATTTATGAAGACCTTACCAATACTAACTTGTTTGATGTGCATACCATTTGTAATATTACCCTAGTAATTTGACATAATTATCTTCATTTATATCACCCTCAACTTATAGACTGGGACCAATAAGAATCCACAATTCCTATAGATGAGTTTGAGAATGATGAGGCCTTTTACAATTTTTAGGCCTAAGAGACAATGTTCTGTTGGAAGACCAAAAATAAGGGTTCTTTATCAAACTAGATCCTAAAACCTATTTTGGATAATGGGTGAACACCCTTAGCTAAAAATAAAAGAATAAAACATTGAGGCCCCAAAGTGAAAACCTATTTGAGGCACTTTTAGAAAAGAGAAGGGTTAGTCTTTTGGTGAAAACCTATTTCATACACCATTGGATGGGGGTGTTCACCTTTCCTTGAGTGAATCTCAAGAGACCATCAATGATGAACTTACTTCTGTGTACAAGTTCAGTTCAATAGAATAACATGCCTTAGATCGAATTGCATAAGAATTTTTTATAGTATTTATGGCATGGCCATCATTACCATTAGGAGATTCAAATGCATCCAGTCCAACTAGAGGAATTTATAGTTGCAAGCCAATTCACATCATTTCTAACCATTCTGAAAGATGGCTTGATTCTCCTTGTATAATATATTATGGAAGTCAACATTGGGACTCCAAATGACTCGAAGTGGATCAAATTATGTATGCCCCTCACTAAGGAGGAATGAAAAATATTTATATCCCTTTTGATGGAATTTGTTGACATTTTTTCATGGGCCTATTCATACATGCTAAATTTGGACCTTGCCTTGGTTTTACACCACATTTTTATACATCTTGATGCTAAACCCATGAAATAGAAATTACACAAGATGCATCTTTGTATTGTTGTGTTGGTAAAGAAAGAGTTGGAATAACTCTTTAGAATGAGATGCATCTGACTAATCAACTACTCAGAGTGGATATTAAATGTTGTTCTTATTAGTAATAATCTAAAAGGAATCATAATCTTCATTGACTTTAGAGACATCAACAAGTCCTACCTTAAGGATGACTTTCCTCTATAGAATATCAACATGATAGTTGACTCCACAGTGGGGTATGAAATGCTTTCATTATGGATGGATTTTTAGGGTACAATCAAATTAGGATTGCACTAGAATACTAACAGAAGCCAATGTTTACCACTCTTTGGGGAATGTTTTATTATTAGGTTATGTTATTCAACCTCAATAATTTAGGGGCCACATACCAAAGATCTATGACCATCATATTTCATGATATGATGCATGAAATTATTGAAGACTATGTCAATGACATTAAATCAAAGACTCATGTCGATCATCTAACTGAACTATGAAGAATATTTGAGAGGATCTGTGAATACAAGGTTAGACTTACTTCCAAGAAGTGCATCTTTGGTGTCACTTCAAGAAAATTGTTAGGCTTCATCATCTCTCACCGAGGCATTGAAATTGGTCCTACCAAAGTATAAGGCATCACTAAGATGCCTTCACCTTCTATTTTTTACAACTCATAATTTGCAAGGAAAAATCCAATCTATTAGATGATTCATATCATAGTTGGTTAATAAATTCCACCCCTTCACCCGTTTACTAAAGAAGGGTGTCACATTTCATTAGGATGAATAATACCAGAAATATTTTTAGCACCTCAAGGAAAATCTTGCCAATCTACCTATTTTATTATCATTAATGCAATAAAATCCATTTCTACTAAACCTATCTACCATATACAAAGTCTTGAGGTAAATTCTATCTCAACATGATGGCAATGGAAAAGAGCACATTGTGTATTATCTAAGCCATACACTCATCATGTATTAGCTATGGTTTTTGCCACCTAAAAATTGTAGGATTACATGCTTAACAATAAGACCATAGTTATTTCCAAAGTAGATCCACTTAAGTACATACTATCCAAGATATATTTACAAGGTTTCACGATTAAATAGATCATTCTCTTGAGTGATTTTGAGATCAAATATGTCAACTAGAAAGCTATAAAGGGACAAATACTTGCAAATCATCATGTTGAAGCTCCCCTTGCAGATACTAAACCCCTCACATTTTAATATATATATGAGTCCATCATGATCATCATAGAAACATGTCTTAAGGAGAATTATTAGAATATATATATTGATGGATCATACACACCACATGCATTAGGGGCATGCCTATTATTTATTACACCACAGGGGGATCTTATCCCTAAATCATTTTTTGTCATCTTTCTTTATACTAATAACATGGCATAATATGAAGCACTTGTTGTAGGTATTTATCAGGTATTACAATGGAATATTCAACATCTTATGGTTTTTATTTATTCTTAGTTAATCATCAATCAAGTTACATACCACTTTTAGACCAAAGATGACAAGTTGGTACCATATAAGGCCAAGGTTGACATTCTCAAATATTAGATCATGACATATAGTGTAAACACATACTTAGGGCTAATAACAAGACAATGGATGCCATGGATACCATTGTTTCTTTTATTTTCCACACAAACAAGGCAAAATAATATCAATTCCTCATTGAAAATATTTTAGTACCTTTTCATGCACCTTTAACTGTTGTAATGATCTATGATATTATTTGTCCTATCTCTATTTGGTAATCTAACCTATATAACTACCTTCATGACCATATCATGCCCCCATACCTATCACAAAAAAAACTAAAAAAATCCTTTACACATCAAGCCTCTTGTTACACCCTACTTGGTCTAACCCTTCATCATTATAGCTTTAATGAAACTCTGTTGCATTGATTAAATCTAGCAAAATCCACATTAGCATTATGGGAAGTTCATGAAAGATTATTGTATCCACATTATCAAGGTTATCCTTGTGAAAAATCTTGTAAGAACTAATTACTATTGGCCAACTATGGAAGTAGATGTAGCTGCTTATGTTAAAAGGTGTGTAAATGTCAAAGGCATGCCAATTTGATTCATGCCATAGACAAAATACTAAAAATGATGTTAAAAGTATGGTCATTTATAAAATGGGGACTCGATGTCATTGGAAAGATTAACTCAACCTCATATGATGGCCATAAACACATGCTTACCACTACTAAATATTTCACTAACTAGGTTGAAGTTATACCCCTCACTTATGTGACTAGAAAATAGATTTCCAAGTTCATCTTCGATCATCTTATCTACTGATATGGTATCCCATCTGACATTATATCTAATAATGGTGGATCATTTAATAACAAGGATGTCAAAATGCTTTGTGCCAAGTATAACATCACCCAACATTTTTATACTACATATTACCCATAACATAATGGCCAAGCAGAAGCATCTAATAAAACCATTGTCAACATCTTTAAAAATATTGTCAATGACATTGGCCATGATTGACACCTCTAAATCTTCCATGTCCTCTAGTCATACCAAACTAATTACTATACTCTAACTAGAGCCACTCCATATTTCCTAGTCTATGGCATTGGGCCATTCTTCCCATTGAGGTCAAGTTACCTTATTTATGTATCTCATTGAAACACATTCTAGATGATGAAGATTATAGAATAGCTCACCTTCAAGAGGTAGAGTTACTTGATGAAAAATGCATGATCATTGTCAATAACCTTCAAGCATACCAAAACAAACTCCATGGCCAATATAACCAATAGGTCAAGCATAGAGAGTTTGAGCTTGAGGATCTTATTCTCAAATAAAACAAAATAATACCATGATTGAGAAGAAGAAGAAAGGCAAGTTCAATCTTAAATGGATAAGCCCCTATGTCATTATTATAAATTATAGATCTATAACATACAATATCATTACACCAGATGGAGATGAACTTGATGAGCCAATGAACATTATACAACTCAAGTGTTATTTCACTTGAGAGACCTAAAGTATTGTATATGAGGCATGTTTACATTATACCATATTGTTATATTCGTTGTATCATACCATTCTAACATACCTTCCCAGTTAATCAAATTTATTTTACCCTCTTGACCCAACCCCTTTGACCTTGGTTTTATTCCATTCATTCTTTGAGCACCTTCAACAAAGGGATTTAGATGAAGTTTTAATAATTGATTTAGTATTCTTAATATAGGTAGTATCTTGGATAGTATGATAGTAGTTTACTAGTTGCATCCTTCATTTGTTATTTTGTTTCATTATGAGTATTCCTAATTATAACTTCCTTTGGGCAAATCAATGTCCCACTTCGTGCTACTAGTCATAAATACCTTTGGGAAAATTAGTATCATTGACATATGTTGTTGTTTCTTAATTATAACTACCTATGGTTAAATTAAGAATAATAACTTTACCATGCCTTGACATCTCGTATGATAGTGGTTTGGCAATTACATCCTTAATTTGTTGTTTTGTTTTATTATGAGTATTCTTGATTATAACTAACTTTTGGATAATCAGTGTCCCACTCCATGCTACTTCTTAGAACTGCCTTTGGGAAAATTAGTATCATTAACCTATGTTGTTATTTCCTAATTATAACCACATATGGGCAAATTAGGAAAAATAACTTGACCATGCATTTCCATTCCTATTGCTATACTATGTCATGTGCCTAATTCTTGAACTTGCTTCTACCTAGTCAGAATCCTCCATTGTGAAGGTAGAAATATAGTGACTTGAGGTCCTAATGGTACTATGTAGGCATTACTTAGTTCATGTTGAGGTCAGATCAGTCACCTCTTTTGCCACATTCTCACCATTTTGTAAGTAATTTAATTTTGAACACTATCACCATTTTACAAGTTGGACTATTTTAAGTCTCATAATACTTGATAGAGTTGAGATTCTTAGAAAATAACAAAAACATTTGAAGTAGTTTTAAAACCCATAAACATTTGTAAAAGATATAGAAAATCCTAAACATCATAAAATCATTAAAATTTGATTAGAATTTCCACATGAGATATAAATCCATCAGATTTTTTGAGATGGGCCATCATTTTCATTCATTTTATTTCTAGACCACTTTGGTCTGTTTCCTCCCATTTCTAGGAGAACTAAATTGGCTTGAGGTTTGCATGGACTATGTAGATAGCACTTGGAGACATGGAATATCTTATGTTAGCTCAATCTTACCTTTCTTTCTTTTTAACCACTTCTTTGTCGTAAGGATCCTAGGACTTAAAACTATTTCATGAGTAACCACTAGCCATTTAGCTTCCCCATCCTTATTGGCCTTAACCTTATGCTCTCACTATTTTATAATTATTCTGTATTTCCAACACTTTCACTATTTTGTGAGACCAATCTTATTCCTTCTAAAACACAATCCAATTTCATTCATATTTTTTTTATATCCCATATCCTAGGAGAACTACATTTGTCTTAAAGTTCACATTGGATATTATGTCCATGGAACTATGTAGGTAGCCCATTCTAACCACAACTAACTTCTAACCAGACTTTAGGTTGATTTCTACCAAAAATTAAAAATTAAGCCTAAAAATCACTAAACATCCCATTTTCATTTGCACATCATTTATTAATATTCATAATCATGTTGAGGCATTCCTATTTGGGGTATTATACCATATGCAACAATAACCTCTTATGGATTCATCCTCAATTACCTTGTGATCTAACAACTATAGTTTGGCCTATGGATCCATTAAGTGGGGAACTTTAACAATTCTTAAAAGAGATAAAATTCTAATCAAAATGAGTCATTTAATTAAACTAGATTAAATTTTTAGCTAAATTATCCATTTTTTAATTAATGAATATCTAAAAATGGAATTTTAAAAATTTAAAATGTCAAGCTTCTTCATCATTGCCTTAATGAGTTGTCAAGTTCTCACAAATATCTAAAAAATATCTAATTTATGATCCATGCCTATTAATTGAAAATAATAATTACATGTACCCTCCTTAACTCAAATGGAGTTAATTTTAACTCACCTAGGGTTAGTTTGAAATCATTTCATGCTTAAATCCTAACCTAACTCAACTTAGGTAAGAGTTAACTTTGGAGGCTATAAATACAAGGCCTTACCTATTGATCCATAAGATTTTTTAGATCAATGTTATTATGCCAAAATACCTCCAAAAATATCTTTTGTTTTAAATTTATTATGCTCAAATAGGTGCAATAATTTTTTCTAGTAGTGTTACCATGCCAATTTCATAAGCCATGCTAAGTCAACCAACATTTACCAAGGTGCCAAAGAGAGGTGAAGCAATGGAGATTCATTAAAAAATATTTCTTGAGTACATAGCCAACCAATCCAATTTAATAAGACATTTTAGAGATACAAGGAAGTTAAAAGGATGATTTATTTTGTTTTATAGTTATGTTTTCATTATAAACTTGTTACTTATGCTCTCCCTAGTGTCTAGGCTAGAGGTGTTAGTTTTTAGTGTGTTAGTTTTGATTTGATTTTATTGACTAAAAATATAATAATATCCCCTATATGGATTCCTAGTTTATAGGTACAATGCCTTGGGTATCTTCTTAGAAGATATAGGATTGCAGATCTAGTATTATTTTGAAGCATTAACTATGTTCATATCTAACATCCTTTCGAGTATGATTTTGAGAATTAGAAAGGTTTGAAATAAATATTAGATTCTTGGGGGTTCCTCGTCTATTTTTACTATAGGTATATTACAGATGTTGATGGATCAAATATGATCTTTCCATTACATTCAAGGTGTATGATAAATTTAGATCCACTTCTTGTTTAATCCTGTTTAGATATCAAAGGCCAAATCTAAAACATTTTTTTTAAAAGACCATATTTCTATATTTTTATGATTTTTTTAATAGAAAACTACTAGATTTTTTATTATGAGATGATTTTTATACCTATAGTTATGTATCTAAAATGGTCTATGTATTTTTTATGTGTTGTACCTATGCATTGACTATTTTTACATAATGTACTTGTGTTCATCTCATATGCATCATTTTTTATTTTAAAAAACACGTGTACTATAAGTATGATTTACACATGCATAATTTATACAAAGTAGATGTTGTGCACCTAAAATATTTTTGAAAATTTTGAATATGCGTGAACTACCTCTATGTTTGTGCACATGCAGACTCCCTATTGCATCTTCTATAATAGGAATTTGTGTTACACACCCTCAGCTAGATATACTACATAAATGTTGCATAATTCATCATCAAAGTCAAGTTGCATGCAAGTTTTTTTGTAATTTTTACCATTCTTTTCTTACAAAATTTCCCTATTACCATTCAATATTTTCTGCCATTCAGACTCCCTATTTTCTACATTAGATTCAATATATTTTGCCATTCAATTTATATATCTGAGTTTGTTTTATCAAAAAATAACTAGATCATATTTTTTCCATAAAGCTAATCAATCTAAGTTTTTATTGTATTATTTTTTTGGAAAAAAAATAAAATAAAAAACATATATAAAAAACTATTTGAAAAAAATAAAAAAATTAAGGCTCACAACCTCCTTGTAGGCCATGACCTATTTTAAATGTATATTTCCCTAGGGTGGGGCATGGCCTCTACCACATAGGTTGTAACCTATAGTGTGATTTATGACCTCCACACCAATGGGTGAAATTACTTGGGTGGGACATGCCCTCCACCATAAGATTGTAGCCTATGGTGTGAGGTTTAACATCTACACTAGGTCGTGAATCCTAATTTAGGGTTTTATCTCTCTCTTTTCCATAATAAAACACATTTTTTTATTATTTTTAATCAATATATTTTCAAATATGCCCCTCCAAATAGAGTGACATTTCTAAATCCATTAAGTGGGAGTTAAAATTTGCATACCTCTAAAGTTTATGGTAGTTCTGATAAATTTGGTGGTGAAGCCTTGAATTTTTTTGACCCCCTCTAATGAAACTTTTGATTTTTTAATTTAACTTCAAATGCTAATATATTGGATTCAATACCTCCTTTTTCCATGAAACATTTTTTTTATTTTCACTATTTTTCTACACTCTACATGGTGGTGAAGATGGTTTCTAAGTTTTATGCATGAATTTTCCACAAATTACAATTTGTCAAAGATATTATTGAGTAATCCTTCTTCTTGGGACCTTGTGAGACTCCATTTGGGATCATTTATGCTCCTTTTTAGGTGTAATTTTTTTAAAGTGCATGATTTTGCATGTGGTTCATATTGGTGCTATTATTTTGTATTAATTCTAATTAAGAATTTTACTATTATCATTATAGCCATATTTTGATAATTTTAAATAATTACTATCAAAACCACTTTGATAATTTTTACAAGTGGAAAGTATAACCACATTGAAATATGAAGTTTTAAATCATATTTTCTTGGGGGTTATTTCATTGAGTAATTTAGGGGCAGGAGCAGTGGGGGTTGTGGTGTGTGACTATGATTAACACCATACAACTATACAAATTTTAAATCACATGTATGTAGTGATTTAATGGGTAAAGGATATTATCACTACATAGAGGAAATAATTCTCTAACCAATCAATGATAAGGAAAAAATGGCATGGCTCATGAAAATGTTAAAACTCTTAAATACTTGTGTATATTTATTTTTGTTAGTCTTATTTTCCATATTGACCAGTGTAAATCACCTAATTAAGATAAGGATAAAATTAAAAAACTGTACAATCAAATTAATGAGGTTATGGGGTATTAACTTGATAATGATATCACTAATCTAGATCTAATTCCTTAACAATATCCAAGGCTATATCACTAGAGTCAATGAACTAAGAGCATAACTCAAATATTGTGGTATTGAGAAGAAGGATGTACAATTGGAATGCAATGTTTTATGCAAGTTTCCTTTTGAATATGCAATATTTATTTATAATTTTTAGACTCATTAGATGACTATGGGAAAGGCCTATACTATGCCTTCATTTGAGTCATTTTAATGTATGTTGATGTTTGAATAGAAAAATTTAATCACAATGGAAATTATCAATCCATATAAATCACAAGCTTTGATTGTAGGTCACCCACAACATGTGAAAGAGTATCCCACACCTACATGATTTCTATAAAGTAGATAGTGGGCACCTATAAACTCCTTACAATAGTCAAATATGTGTAAGTTATTATTTTACCTGTACACCTATAGGCTTCATATTACATCTTTTGTAACAAGAACATTTTCTACCCACCTCAAGACAAATCCATAACTATGCTACTATGTATCTATTGTGTATTGCATCATCAAATTCAAGTTGCATACAAGGTTTTTTTTAAAATTTAAATTTTTTATTTAATTTTTTTTGGCCTAGTTTTGTATTAAAAAATTCGCGATTTAGTATTTTTGAACATTCGACCTATAAATCTAAGTTTGTTTTATCAAAAAAACTAGATCAATTTTTTAGCCATACAACCAACTGATATAAAAAAAAAATTGTATTATTTTTTTTGGTAAAAAAAGAAAAAACATTATAAAAATTTACAAAAAAAATGTTAAGGCTCATAGCCTCCTTGTAGATCATGACTTGATTTGAATATTCATCACCCTTGGGTTGAGTGTAGCCTCCACCACAAAAGTTGTAGCCTATGGTGTGAGGCATGACCTCCACACCAATGGGCCAAAACCCTTGGGTTGTGTATGTCCTCCATCACAAATTTTTAGCCTATGGTACAAAGCTCAGCCTTTAAAGTAGGTCATGAACCCCAGTTTGGGGTTTGGTCTCTTTTTTTTATAAAAAAGAAAATCCTTTTTAATATTTTTTTAATAATATATATATATTTCAAATACATCCCTCCAAACTTGGTGATGGTTCTAAGTCCATTTGGTGGGAGTTAAAATTATCAAACCTCTAAATTTGGTGATAGATATGATAAAGTTGATGGTGAATTATTGAAATATTTTGACCCCTCTCTAATGGATCTTTTGATTTTTTTAGTTCAACTTTAAAGGCTAATATCTTGGGCTCATGAGCTCCTTTTTCCAAGAAACAATTTTTTTTATTTTGGCTATTTTTATACACTCTATATGGTGTTGAAGATGATTTCTAATTTTTATGCATGAATTTTCCAAAAATTATAATTTATCATAGGTTTTGATGAAAAATCCTCTTTTTGGGGACCTTAGGAGGCTCTTCTTAGGCTCATACAAGGTCATTTTAAGGTTTTTCAAAGTGCATGACTTTTTATGTACTTCACTTTGGTGTTATATATTTTTATTCATTACAATCAAGAATTTTAATTTCAACATTATAGCCTCATTTTGACAATTGTAAATCATTGATATGACAACCACTTTATTGTTTTTTTACAAGTGGAAATTATAATTACACTAAAATATAATGTGTCAAATAATTTAAGGGGGTTATGGTGTGTGATTGTGCCCATTTTATTTGAGTTCTCTCTTGTGTTCTTATAAATTTACCATGGCTAATCCTAAATTTCCTCTCCTAACTTCATGAAACTATACAACTTAGAAATCACATGGATAAAGTGATTTAATGGGTAAAGGATATTCTCAATACATAAAGGAAAAAATATTAGAACCAACTGATGCTAAGGAAAAAATGGCATGGTTCAGTGAAAATAATAAAAATCTTAGATACTTTCATACCTTTATTTCTCTTTATCTTCATTTCCATATTGATTAGTTTAAATCACCTAATAAGGTTTGGGATAAACCTAAATAATTGTATGGTCAAATTGATGAGGTTAGGGGGTATCAAATTGATAATGATATCACTAATCCAAATCTAAAATTTATTGACGATATCCAAGAATATATCACTAAAGTCAATAAACTAATATCATAATTGAAAGACTATGGTATTGATAATAAGGATGTATAATTGGTCTTTAATGTGTAAGGTAGATTACTTCTGAATATGCAACATTTATTTTTAGTTTTTATAATCATCATCTAACTATGGAAAATGCCTACACTATGCATTAATTTGATAAATTTTTAGATATTTTATTTCTTGAAAAACAAAATTTAATCATAATGGGAATTATCAAGCCATGTGAGTCACAAGTTTTAGTGCCAAGTCACCCACAACATGCGTAATAATATAATAAGAAATAAAATCAACCAATGCACAAGCCATGAAAAGATCATGCACAGTCATATTTTCTTACACCAAAAGATTCTAAATACTCTTCCAAGAAAGTGGATTAAAATAAAAATTATATAATAACTTTCTCATATTGAAGTAAATATGGGCATGATGAACATCATTGTCATGCTAAAAAAATTTATGAGTTGACCCATCTTATTGATAAAAATCAAATAAATTTTCCATCAGCCTACACAAAGGAATAATCTCCTTACACTTTTTTCCAATCAAAGAAAGGGAAAGGAAAAGAACTAATATTAGAAATAAAATATTCACAACAGTGTATATTTGACTTAGGGGCTACATATCGTATGGGTTCTGACTAGGAATAGTTTTCTTCTTTAGAACATTGTTTATTGCCACATATTCTTACAAGTACTAATGTACAAGTGGATTATATTGAGAAAGGTTTGGTTGAGATGTAATATGGTTCATTTTATAAAGTTTGTTGTGTTCCTAACTTATGTGCCAACCTTATTTTGGTCTACCAAACCACTCATCTTGGGAATGGTAAGAAATTTTAGTTTACTCTTGATTCTATGGAAATTCAAGATTTTTTGGATAATGCCTTAGTTGAAATAGGGTAAGATGATCATTATTATCAACTATATGATTTATACCAATTTTTGCCTCATTCTCCTTCTACCACTTTACTCACTCATATAGATTTGTTGATTAAACTATGGCATAAGTGGTTTGGTAATATCAATTATTGATATCTTCAATAAATCACCTCTTATAATATGGTAACATGTAGGTGTAACCATTCAATGGGAAAAAATAGTCAAAACATAGAATGAACAAGATCAAAACCTATAATGTAGGCTTGTGATGACTCTTGATCACTATAATACCTCAAAACATAATATCAAACAAGATTTTCTCTCTTTTACCCATTTTTTGCATTATACTTGTATTTATTACACATGATAAATTAGTAAATTTTTTATTATAGACTATATTTTAGTGTAAATCTAAATATTGATATTTATTTCAAATAGTTTCATAGTTTATGTGTTTTATATGAAAATCCCTAAAAACCATAAAAAATTTGGTGAACCCATCCTTTATTATTTATCCAAAACCATAGTTTTCATTTAGGGTTTTCTCCTTATTCAAAATAATTTCATTTCATATTTATGTATTTTATTTTCAAATCTTTTTTTCTGTCCTACTTGTATGGGTATAGTTTAGGAATGCTTAGTTACATTCTTGCTTCGACCCTAGTGATTGTGTGCTTCATAATTATTAAAATCCTTATGGATTCACTAATAAAAGGCCATAAAAGGAAGCCTAATCCCTCTAATAATTTCTTTAATTCACCTAATGATCAATTTATTGCATATGAACATCTCATAAAACATCAAAAACAAGATAAAGCCTTTTTTCCTTACAACTATGATAATGAAAGAACCAATGATGCAAACACAAATATAAATAAGGTAGTGATATTTATACTATCAATTATAAGTGTGATGATATCCATCTTGGCTATGACACTTCTCCTATTACTCTTCTTTATGATGATGATGGGTTTCAAGAGTTACTAAATATGTATGATATAATATATATGTAAAATGGTAGCATTCATAATATTGAAAATCATAATGTTGCATGTATACATCCTTTAGTTACTTTAAAAAGTGAGTGTGCTTCTTCCCTTTCTAATGATGTAAATGACCAAAAATTTGAATGTTCCTCCTCTATCTCGTAGGATGAAAATATTTATGACTTCAAGTGTGTTCCTTCTTCTCCAATTAATACTTGTGTTGAAAATTCTATGCTTTCTTTGAGTGATTCAAGTGAAAATAGTCAAATTTGTTCTCCCCCTCTAATTTTTGGTGAATAAGATGCATGTCCCATGTCTCCCATAATTTTAATTGAAGAAAAAAATGAGAGTTAATATGAAAATAATAAGTAAATGAATACAAAACATGAATTATTTGGGGGCACAAGTAAAGTCCCAAGTATATTCCATGTATATTTTTTTAAGATCAAGTCATGTAAGTTAGAAAAAAATCAAAACTAGAATTGCATATTATCTCCCTCCTTTACAAATTAAAACCAAAATCAAAAGTGGTATTCTTTCCTCTCAATATGTTTTAAATAAAATATAAAATGTTTCTTTTCTTCCCTCTTTTGAATTTTCTAATACAAAAAACCAAATGTTTACAAGTGAAGTTTTTTCCTCTACTCTGATTAAATGTCATGAGATTTTAAATAGCATAGCACCTTGTAATTGCAATAGTACCAAAATTTGTGCTATAAAACATGATATACTCACCTTTTTAACCATGGATACCCCTTTACAAAATTTTGTAAAACCATGTGATGATCCCCCTTGATCGTATAAAATATTCAGTTATTCATATGATTTGTGTGCATGGTAATTTAAAACCACTAGTAAAATATTCAATCTCTTATTGTGATATTTTATCTATTATGACTACCATGGGAGATTTACAATAATATTTCAACACTCTTAAGCCAAAAAATTCTTCTCATGAGGTTATTTTTTAGGAGAATATATTAGTAGAGCAACCTATTGCTAAGGATGTATTTGATCTTCCTTATCCTTAAAAATTTATTATGCCTAAGTTTTCCCCCTTTTATGGTCAAGGGGATCCTACTATTCCTTTAAAATAATATATATAATCCTTTAAACATTGGGCCCAAAATGGAAGCTTGGTTTTAAAGGATTTTCATCACAACTTAACCCAATGGGCTCTTGATTGGTTTTATAGTCTTCAAAATGGTTCATTGTAAACTTTCAATAAACTTGAATATCTATTTATATTGAATTTTCATCATTATAACTTACCTAAGTTACCATTTGGACATTTTCAAGCATTGACACAAATAAAAAATGAGCCCATACAAGACTATGTTATTCGATTTAAGGATGCTTTGTATTCATTAAATTATACACCCTTAGATTTGGAAGTACAATTTATATTTAGTATAGGTCTTCTTTCTCTACTTAGATAAAGATAATTACATAATCCCTTTGCTTAATTCAAAATATTATATTGGAATGTGCACAAATATGTAACTGCTCTAATGAACACTCAAACCAAGTTGCCTATCTCTTCATTGAAAACAATGCATGATAAGAATCATGTTTCCAAGGAAAATAAAGAAGGTAAAAAAGATAATGAACTAATTCAAACACCTTATATATTATATGTCAAAGAACAAATAATAAATGTGTTTAAAAAATGAAAGGAACATGCTTATAGAGTGTCTCCCATAGTTAGACCATATACCTCTACAAAATAACAACCTGTGTCTCCCATAGTTAGACCATATACCTCTACAAAAGACAACCTTTTCAATTTGACTAATACTATGATAGACCACATGATATATTATACACACTATTGGATAAATGAATGATAACATTTATTATAATTCAAATTATCCACCAAAATAATTATTAAATTAAAAGGACAAAAATTTTGTACTTACAATGGTATTAACAGACATAAAGATAATGAGTGTTTTACTCTTGAGCAAAAACTTACACAGTTAGCAAATCAAGGAATTATTGTATATTGGAAAGACATCTCTAGACTTATTTCACATACTTATCCTAGAGGATTTTCTAAGAGGTTCAATCCATCCCATGTTTCTCCCTTTGATGATCACATGGTCCATGTACCTTCATATAATATGACCATTAGTAGAAGCCCTCCTAATTTACTCTCTACCAGGATTGATCACTCCCACAATAATCATATTAAGTAGCCATTGGTTGATCAAGTCCTAAATAGAGGGACATGTGGATGGAATTTATATACACAACATATTTGGGTACCAAAATTGGTACCATAGACTCATAGGTCACTTCTATAGATAAAATAGAGTTAGTTATAGAAATAAATCAATGATTCCCATACCCCATGATCATTACAATTAGGCATTCTTATTTCCTTCTAGGTTCTACTACATACGATTATTATTATATTATCACTATAATGTATATATATAATTAAATTAAAATATTATTTATATAATTTATAAACATATAATCATATATTATGGAAATAAATATAGAAATCAACTATAAAAAGCTAGATGTCACACATTCATTTAAACATAAAATAAACCATGTGAAGAATGTCATATATATAAAATGATATAAGATTTTATAAAACAAAAAATATAAATCATATGTCAAAGCAATATCCCCAAGTGTGTACTCCTCATCACCATCTATATCAATAGTCCTTACACATATTAATGTCGAGGCACTAGGATCTAATTGGGGTCCACATGCATGGGATAGCTCACATAATCTCTCCTCAAAGGATATTAAATTCCACACTATATCCTCATGATCATGTCATAGAGTGTCATAAAGATCAATAAGAACTTGCATGATTTCCATATCACTATGCTTTAAGACATCCTATCTATCTAACTTGACATGCAACTCATCATGCTCAATTGTCAAAATATGGTATGATTCTACAAATCTCACTAAAAGATCAAATAAAGGTGCATGGGGACCTATAATATCAACTACCCTATCAAAAAAACCATCATCATATATATCCATGAGCATGCTATGTGTGAGGGCTTATATCATATGGTCTACTATCATCACCCACTCCTAATTGCCTACATATATAAGATATACAATACCATATAGCTACATCTATGGAATCAGATGCTTTATCTAATATTTTACCCATATAAAATTCCAAATTTAAAAATATGATACTCATATGTGGATATAATACCCACCTCATCTATTGGTTCCAGTACCAAAGGGTCACTATCATCTACATCTCCACATATCTGTAATCATGCATCCTATTATATGTTAAGAATGGCACTTGGGGGAATTATAATAGGGAATAATAATGGCCATTAGGCACCCACTCACCTTTACTTATAACCATCTATACATCCTATATTATCCTCCATAGCTAGGGGAACCATGGGATCTCTCTCATTAGTAGGATGTAGAGTTAGATCTATAGTTATGGGTGCTAGCCTATCATGAGTCCTATGCCCACTCTATGTTGATTGATACAAGGGGTTAGGTTCTGATGGAACTCCTTAATTTACACCAAACTATCATAAAACATGATCATACTAAAATAACTTGTACATACCAATAAATTTATCAACTAACCACATACCGATCTAGACCCTATATGACTCATGCCCATCTTTGGAACATCTAGCAAATGTCCTAAACAAATGCCATATAATATGATCCAAGGTTGACCTATCTAGAATAACATGGTATTACATTGTGGTATTTACTTTACCATAGATAAATACCCATCACTTTATAAATACATGTGGATGGGACCACCCAGCTAGTGGTCTACCAACTATCCATACCACTATAATGTGATCATATGTCTAAACATGTAAAATACTCTCCACTTCAATCCCTCCACCAATGTCTCTAATACAAATCTATAAATATCCCTATATAAATGGACCAATATAGTGTGAACCTAGGAATATATAAGATGATCAAACTCTATATGCCAAACTACATGGTACATGTGATATGAGCTACCCACTATGCCACCCTTTACTACTATGAATAAAGCTAGTAAAACACAAATAAACTTCTATAATCATGGAACAACACTTATGATAATGTTATCTAGACAAATCATAATAATTAGATCTACATCCAAATCCCTCTAACTTCTAAAATATATACAAGAAAGTTGAATATAACTAGCACTACCATATTTAACAAACTGATCTCTCTCTCTTCTAATATGAAGCTAAAAATTTGATACACATCCTCCAATGTGACCATCATCTCATTTTTGGGGAGATATAAAGTGCATGTGTTTGGGTTCCACCTCTCATCTAGGACTATAAAGATTTGGATATCATATGGAATTTATCCTAATCAGGACATGTGACCCAACCCTGACTGATCTAAAATGACCTAGTCAACTGCATGTAGACCTAACTCTACTAGGGTAGAAAATTGTCTACCATGCCAAAACTCTTGAATATGTATATCCTTCTATAACCAAAAACACAAAAATGAATAATCATTAGCAATTGCATATTAGCTCAAAAATATAATTATTATAGTAAAATATTCATAAAATAAAAATATAGTAGTATCATATGCTAGCATAGATGTAAGACAATAGTGTTGGACACTAGTGTTCATGAAGAATGGTAACATCAGATGCTTACATCTGAATTTGGACACTAGAATCATATTACTGATGCAAGTGTCCTAGACTAAGATGCAAGTCTTTGTAAATCAATTAAAAATTAAAAAACATGCCCAAAATGAAATGTTTTCAAAAATTAAAAATTAGTAGTAAATTGACAACTAAATTTACTTTCCAATTTAATGAAATTTTAGAAAGTTAGAGTTGTCCATAGTATATCAAATTTCACTAGTCAAGGGGCTCTACCACATGTCATAGTCTCTTATAATTAGATCTCAAATTTTTGAAAATTTCAAAATTTAAATGACTTTAAATTTCTATTTAAAGTACCTAATATATAGCTTTTACATAAACTTCAAGCATGCATTATTGATCATTGGTTGTCCAGTTTCAAAACCATAAGTTGTGTTGGAATATAGATAATGAGTTATTCCATATTATGAAAAAAAATTAAGATTTAAAACATCCTAAAAAATTCTTACATAGAAATATTATACTAAGTTTTAGGTATTACCAAAACAATGTTATGAATTACTGCCACTTATACTATTAGCATGCATCTTGATCTTTATGTTAAGAAAATTATCGTCTTTTCCTTTGGATAATATATGGATAGAAGGTAACATATCCCATCCTCCAAAAATTTAGGTAATATTAGTAGTACATGTTTACAATCATGTTATTCATAGTCAATTATAATTTATACATTCTCCATATTTAGTGGGGGCATGCTTTGGAAGCTTGTTCTCGACACTTGTTTAGTATTTAGCATTTCTAAATTCAATGAAGGCATGTTTTTAGAACATGTCCCCCACATTAGAACTTATATCAATTTTTATATTTCTCCATATATACTAGGGGCATGTTATGATAATATGCTACCCACACTTGGGCAAAATTCAAAATTTACAAAAACACATAGTTATATGATTTAGATTTATAGTTGTGTCAAAATTATATACATTGATACCATTTTTATACATAGTTTAAGCATGAGACATATCTAAGGTGCATATGTTATGAAATGTGTGACTAATATTTCAAAATTCAAATCACTTTTAGATTTCAAAACTCTTTTATGGATTTTTACCATATATGATATAGATCTTAATGCCTACAACCTCTTACCTCATAAAATTTTATTTGATATTGTTCTTGATGCCTTCAATGATATATGATTTTATTTACAACTTGTATGTATATTTTTCATTCTTTGACCTCTCTTGATCAATCTCTCTCTTATAGGCTCATAAACCTTATTTACATGCATATGTTCCTTTTTATTTATAAATATCCATCATATTTTATATTGTATACAATCTTATCTCATTTCTCACCAATACCATCATTTCATACATCTCTTTCATCACTACAATCTCCTTTCTTCTCTTTAGTTTGTTCCTTCTTCAAGTAGCTTCCTAGGCCTAAAGGCCCCATTCATAATTTCAAGGTTCTTGCCTCCACACTAGGGCCCTATGTCCATTCCCCTACATATTTTCAACTTTAAAATTAATCTAAATAAATAAGACAAACCCAAAGTTATCACTCTCAATAAATCTCCACTTTCTCTCTTTTAGGTCTTTTTTCTAGTAGCTAGGTTTTAGGACAAATATAGTATTTGGGAATAATATACCAATATTCCAATCAAATTTAATACACTTTTGGATACCCTTTATCCCCTTTAATTTTCATACAAATTTTTAGGTCTAAACTCTCAGGTAAACTACACTTTTTCTCACACCTCTCTTACTAATTAGGTCTCTTTAGGCCTAGTCAAGCCCACAATCCTGTTGACCATAATGTATGGTCATGTATATACCTAAAAACAATTTAATCATATATATAACCTTAAAACACACATGAATCCAATTTTTTAGCAATTTTGGATGGATGAGTCAAAAGTTATTCAAGTAGGGCAACAAACACTATAAATTGCATAATTTAAGTTTTATGAACTCTCAAAATATCATTCCAATTGAAAGAGTTCTATTTTTACTTATTTATACCTCTCCAATTGATATATGTCCATGAAAAATCATAAAACATTCCCAACAAGCCAATACGCATAATTTTAGGCTCTTTTTGGGACTATGAAGTGGACTATGTACCAATTTAAGTGATATTTTTGCACTTTAATGAACTTATAAGACTTTAAAAGGAATATAATGATTATATAGGTTTTTTTATTACTCCATTTACCTTTTAAAAAATCTTTTATTTCATGATAAATCTTGGAAAACTCCCAACATACCTTGTTTCAGAGTTCTATATTACTGTTTATAGGACTGTGTATAGTAAATTGTAAATTGGGTTTAAAATTGAACATATAAAATTATATCTTATCCTCCACCATGATTAATCTATTTAATAAAAAACTCTAAAATCTTGGTGATTCTTTCAAACCCTTTAAGAACCTTCAAATAACCCTTAACTATGCATATTTGCTTGTTATACAGGACTATGTGCATATAGAAAATGCTCTTTAACAACTATACTAGAGATTACCAGCTTATATAAAGGAAAAGTGATCTTAAAAACTCAATATAATAATTAAAAAATATATAAAATCACACTTACATTCATTTTAAACACTAATAATTAATAATTGTCTTTAAACCCCATACTTTATTGAACTTTCTTGAACATATACAAGGATTATATACAAAATTTTATAAGGTAGGCAAAGTTCCTTCATATTTTATATTTTTTGGACTCTCCACCCTTGTTACTCAAATCCTAATCTCATATAATAATTTATTACCACCTAATATAACCTTTTCAATCAACATTCCACCTTTTTATTATGCTAATATGCAAACTAACTTCTTTTTCTTGCCATCTCCCACGTAGGAGTGGTAATTACAATGCCTTTTCTTGGAATACATCTTATTTTTAATCATATTAAAGTTTATACACCCTCATATACCTTTATATGACCATATAGGACCTATTAAAAACATTTTTCCACCTTATATTTAACATAAGACTCAAAACAACACTCTAGGTTAAGTTATAACATTCAAATTTTCAAATCTTGATTTTGGTAGGAAAATTTTAAATAGATATAAACACACTAAAATAAAGACTCTTTATCACTCAAAAACAAAATAATTATACCTATAACACCCTTAAAAGACCAAAATTTATCAAAATGAAACTCTAAGACATATTTACATGTTTTATTCCTTAGTGATGCTCTGCATCAAACTCCCCAAGTGGGAGAAATTTGAGCTCTTAATAAAATGTGATATGTTCACCTTATGTTTTTATTTCTAATTATTTATCTTGTGAAATTATAATCTCCTATTTCTATGGATTATCTTTTCTTTTTCCTTTTTCTTCAATTGGTTCCTTTGTCTTTGCCTTCTTGCTTTGTCTAGTCTCTTTACACACTCATCTTCTATCTCTATGCAGTGTATGACATGTTACAACTCCTTATCTATCTAATATTATATCTCCTCCATTTATATCTTCTCTTTATCATAATATGCCTCTAATGTATTATCCTCATTATTCAATTTATCTTATCTTTCATAACCTTCTTCTACACTTGTTATGTTTGGTTCATGCATTCTTGGCTAGTTTTGATTCTTAACCCTGCTTCTTCCTTTGTCCTCATACTCCAATAGATATTTATACATTTGTTATTCCTTTAAATATTTAAAAATATCATTAAAATATTCTTTAGCTTCCTTCTTATGAAATTCCACCTTTCCATGGTCAGTCAACTCATAGCTTATTTTTTCATTTTGCATTTACATATCTTTGACCAATTCAAATTTATCAAAACATAACATTTTTTGGCAACCTCCTATCTTTCTATTATCATTCATACCTTCAACCAAATTAGTTGAAATAATATCAATTGAATAAATTAATTTCTCACTTTTTTTCTTTCTTAATTAGTTGGATGTCTTGTTTACTTGTTTGTATCTCTTTATCATGTTGTAAATCAGTTTGTATACCCATCCATATGTCTCTCTTTTGATTCTCTATTGACTCATGCACAATACTCATAGCTACACCTATTTTTCTAAGATAAAATGTGTCCTTTTATTTGTAACTTATGGTTTTTTCTAAGGATATCAATTATACCTATAATTATCCCCAAATATTATATACAAATGGTTGGTCATGTTGCTTATCTAACAACTCATCATCACCTATCATATCTTGTTCAAAATATTTAAGTGATTCAAATAATGCAGATTCAGAATTTTGATCCTCATACCTTTTATGCTCATCCCCTTGATTCAATTTTTCTTCTTTTATGCCTTCCATGAGGTACCCTCTATACATGGCTATCAAATTAGGTTCTTCTTCATCATAATCATGTTTTTCATGCTTATTCTCCTTCTTGATTTCAACTTTTATGTCCTCCAAATAGATTTCTTCCTCTTTCACTCTTGTACCTACATTCATACATAACAATAAATCATTAGGTTTAAAAAATTGAGGCTTTATTGCCTCAATATCCTCCTTCTTAGGTTGATTAGTCTCCATGACTACTTCCTTTTTCACAAGGTGTTGCTCACCTACCTCATGTTAACCTTTCATGAACTTCTTCATCTCCTCTTTGAGTTGCCTACATAGAAAATTCTTCTTTTCATTTTCCCTCATGACAATATTCCTCCTTCTCTCCATGAGTAGCCTTATAGGCCACTTAACCCTCTTTTTCTTCATAACCCATCCATACCATTGGCTCTCTTTTTCCTGCATTTACTCTATCATGAGCATCACCTTTTTATGATTTCTAGAATCTAACTCAAATATTTCACTTCCTCTTTAATTTATAACTCTTTATTTATCTTGTTCTCTTTCATATTATCTCTATGTAAATCCCCCTTCAACTAAGATCTTTATTCTTATCTTCTCATTAAATATCTCCTCTTTGTAAGTTTTTTCTATCTTACCTCTATCTTCTTTGCACCTCACCTAGGTACACCATTAGTCTTCACTTGAGACTTCCTCTTTCATTGTCCTCACTTGATAATTCTCACTTCACTCTCTTGAGATTTTGATATCTCTCTTAAATTTATTATCAAACTTCTCAACTCTCTTATTATACTCATGCAACCCTCATTAGCACCTCACATAGAAATGTTTAATAAATTTAAATAACAACCTTGAACATTCAAAAACATAAACTAAACTAAGAGGTTACCTAATCTGATACCATTTGATGTAGAGACTAATTCCTACAACCTATTAACTCATAAACTTGTCTCTAGTCTTCCTCTTTATACCTTCAATGATCTCTAATTTTATTTGCAACTTGTAGGTATATTACTCATTCTTTGACCTCTCTTGATCAATCTCTCTCTTAGAGGCTCATAAGCCTTCTTTACATGCATATGTTCCCTTCTCTTTATAAAATATCCATCATATTTTATACCCTCTATAATATTTTCTCATTCTGCACCAACACCATCATTTCATACATCTCTTTCATCACTACACTCTCCTTTCTTCTCTTTAGTTTGTTCCTTCTTCAAGTAGCTTCATAGGCCTAAATGCCTCATTCATAATTTCAAGGTTATTGCCTCCACACTAGGGCCCTATGACTATTCCCCTACATATTTTCAAATTCATACAAATAAATACCACAAACCCAAAGTTAGCACTCTCAACAAATCTCCACTTTCTCTCTTTTAAGTCTCTTTTCTAGTAACCCTATTTTAGGACAAATATAGTAGTTGGGAAAAATATAAAAATATTAAAATCACATTGAAAACACTTTTGGATACCCTTTATCCCATTTAATATTAATAAAAAAAATTACGTCTCAAATCTGAATATAGCTACACTTTCTCTCACACCCCTCTTACTAATTAGTTCTCTTTAGGCTTAGTCAATCCCACAGTCCTATTGATCATACTGTACAACTAGGCATGAACATAAAAACTCTTCAATGTTATATAAAACCTTAAATCACACATGAATCCAAAGTTTTATCATTTTTTTTGGATGATTCAAAATTTATTCAAGTTTCCATTTTCTAACCCTAGTATTGTTATGTATAGGGTAGCAAACACAATAAATTGCATCATTTGAGTTTTATGAAATATAAAAATATCATTCCACTTTAAAATTTTCTTTTTTTACTTTATTATACCTCTAAAATGGTTATATGTCCATGAAAAATCATAAAATATTCCTAGCAAGCTAATATGCATAATTTAAGGCTCTTTCTAAGACTATGAAGTGGATTGTGTGTCAATCTAAGTGATATTTTTGCACTTTAGTGAAATTATAAGAATATAAAAGGAATATAATTAATTTATAAGGTATATAACTACACACTTTACCTTTTAAAAAATATTTTAGTTCATGATCAATCTTGGTAAAGTCCAAACATACCTTGTTTCAAAGTTCTATATTGCTTTTTAGAGGACTGTGTATAGTAAATTACAAATTGGGTGTAAACTTGAACTTATAAACAACTCTCTAAGAGTCCAAAATTATTAATCTATTTAATAAAAATATTTAAATTCCTAGTGATGTTTTAAAACCCTTAAATAACCTTTAAACAAACCTTAACTATGCATA
Organism: Torreya grandis; assembly: GCA_037957365.1. Lineage (NCBI taxonomy): Eukaryota > Viridiplantae > Streptophyta > Pinopsida > Cupressales > Taxaceae > Torreya > Torreya grandis. The sequence continues at coordinate 103,597 of JARHVA010001754.1, read as the reverse complement.
CTTGCTTGTTATATAAGATTATGTGCATACAAAAATTGATTTTTAATGATTATACTAAAATTACCAACTTATCTAAATTAATATTGATCTTAAAAACTCAATATCATCATGAATAACAATATAAAATAATTCTTACATTCATTTTAAACACTAATAATCAATAATTGTCTTCAAACACCATACTTAATTGAACTTTCTTGAACACATGCAAGGATTATGTATAGAATTTTATAGGATAGATAGAGTCCCTTCAAATTTTTGTATTTTTTGGAATATACGCCCTTATTTATATAATCCTAATCTAATATCCTACCTTATTACCACCTAATCTAACATTTTAAATCAATACTCCACCTTTTTATTATGCTAACATGCAAACTAACTTCTTTTTCTTACCATCTCCTAAGTAGGAGTGGCAATTACAAATGTCTTTTCTTAGAATACATAATATTTTCCATCATATGAACGTGTAAACACCCTAATATAAATTTTTAATACCATATATTACCTATTAAAAAAATTTACACACCTTATATTTAACATAAGACTCAAAACAACACTCTAGGCTAAGTTTTAGCTTTCAAATTTTTAAATCTTGATTTTGGCTGGAAAACTTGAAATGGATAGAAACACACTAAAATAAAGACTCTTTATCACTCAAAAATATCCTTATGGTACCTATAAGACCTATAACACCATCACATGACCAAAATTGATCAAAATGAAACTCTTAGACATATTTACATGTTTTGTTCCTTAGTGATGCTCTACATCAATATCATGGACTTTTATGTACTAATACCTAGGTTAAACTATTACAAATTATATTAAGCCTTACCCATGTGTATCATTCGGATATTTTTGGTTATATTTGAGTTATTAAATAATTTTCTCACCAAGTTTTTTGGGTGAGATTCATTACATCACTCATCTTATACCAAGTTATATATACATATCTTTTACACTCCAAGTTATGCTAGTCAATAAAAGATACGTTCAATGGGAAAAGCACTACTCTTCTTATTCCAAGTTAGGTCCCTGATCACTTCCCAACTCTCTTATTCTATTTAAATCACCACCATGGTGAAACCTAGTTGACTTTTTGTAAGTTTATTCATATTCCTGGCTAAAATATGGATGAGGTTTCAATCCCCCTATTTACTTCTCTAGTTTCCAATACTCCATAACCATTACTACACGACACATGCATAGGTGTATTCTATCCAAGATATTTATTTATGATACTATTTATAATCTTTTACATATAGATTATATACATTGATTACTTTGTGTCATAATCTTGGTTGTAGGTAATGTTTAAATGAAAGATTCAAGGAAAACTCAAGCAAAGATAAGGTGTGTTGTCCACACCATAGTGTGCAATTTTATTTTCATTTAAACTAGTAATTTTAGTTTTAATGCATTACTATATTAATGGGGTGGGTGGGGGGAATGTAGACACCCATATTTGGTAAAAGCATAATTTTATAGCATGTTTTTATAGCCTATTTTCATGTATATAGCTCTTGACTGAGGATTAAATATCTAGTGATGCAACCTCTTATGGACCTCTTCGGTTTTAACTTATTTCACTTGATTTACTTGTCCCTTAGTCCTATATGTTATTTTATTACTCTTCATCTAATGTATACCAGGGATCCCTACCTTTTATTTCATGTTATATATATATATATATATATATATATATATATATATATATGTTTTTATCCCCTAAACACTTGCATCCATTTTATACACTAGTATCCAACTATAATGTAGGTGTCTAAGGTTATATTTTTGTCCTTTTCTGTGTCTTTCACTTTGTGACCATTTCTTAACACTCATTGCCCATCCTATTGATATATTTTTTCACATCACTAGATCCTAATTCAAAATCAAGAGGTCTTTATATATATAAAGGGTATACTCTAATTACACTACCTAGAAATTTGATTTGACAATTACCAAATTGGAAAATACTATATATCTAAAGTGATAAAATTTTATTACAATATTGAATTGAACATATGAAGCATTAAAAATGTCAAATATACTATTATATTTATTTTACCAAGGGTTATTAAGAGAAATAGCATATAGTTGCATAGTTACAATTTCATACACATGCCTAGGAGGGAGAACTACATGCAATTTTGAGGCCTTCTTTGGAGTATTTTCTATATAGTCATCACTTAGAAATGATCGAGGTTTCTAGGGTTAGCTCAAATCACATGTTAACCCATTTTTACTAAGATAAAGGAGGTCTAATGCAAAATAATGAGGGTTTTATTTATTGGATGAATTTGGTACATAATAAGACATAATTTAAGGCACATAGTAGTTATATAGATAAAAATGTAGGCCTGTTAAAAATTTGGATCCATTCTTATGTGTATATTTGACTAGACACCTACATAGGAGGCAAACACCTACATCGATGTTACTATCCATGTTCTACACAACCATCCAGTGGGAAAAAGTAGTCAAAATGTAGAATAAACAAGGTAAAAACCTATAATGCATCCTTGTGATAGCTCCTACTCATTATCATACATTATAAAAAATACCAAACAAGATATGCTCTCTTTTTCCCAATTGTTACCTTGTACTTGTATTTGTTGCACATGAAATTAGGAAAATTTATATTATTGATTGTATTTTAGTGTTGATCTAAATATTATCATTTCTTTCAAATGGTTTATCAATTTGTGTGTTTTCTATGAAAATAAAAAAAAACCATAAAACATATCTCTTATTTTATGAGTGTTTCCATTAAGCCTTCTAATCCTTGTTGGTTATCTCCATATCCAAATTGCTTATTTTGGGGCATGTTATGACCATGTCTTATTTTGTCTACATTGGGGAATACTATTTTTTCTTTTACTTTATTGCTATATATTTTATATATTGGGTCCTATTATTACATCAATTCATATCCCTTTCACCTTCCTCACTTACTCCTTATTAATGTATGGAAATATTTTTCTACCTTTGCATATATAGCTTTGGTCCTTAATGTTCTTACTCACTTCAGTTATACATAAACTTTAACAATGATATATTTATATATTTTTTAAACATTTGATAAATGTGTTATACATTATTACATCATCTTATGATTTTATATATTTTACAATGATATTTTCTTATTATACCTTCAAATACATGATAAAATTGACCAGAAATTTTTCTATTTTTCACTGCATACTTGAGGCACACAAAATAGATTTAAAATATATTTTATTCATTAGTTTGTTAGTGCACATTAGATATTTTTAAGGAACATTATTCATAATTGGGAGTAATAATTAATATTATATACATTTATAAATTTTATACTTATATAGGAACATGGTTCGTAAACCTCCACCTATATTTGTTCTTACCATTTTTATATGTACTCAATTATTTCATTAGTTACTTTATTATCGATTTATATATACATTAATCTTCCTTAAAACATTTTTTTCTTGTAGGTAGACTATATATCTAGACATAAGAGCAATGATACTCATTTATTGACTTTTTGTTTTTGTTAATAAATCCATGTAAATAGCAAGGAAAGATGGTGTTTTAATTTTTCAAGTCATGGGAGGTTGACTCTATGATAAGTTAAGATTTATCCTCATTTTGAATTTCATGTTAGTATCATGTATGGTATTAAATTAGAGAAAATTACTTACATGTTTTTTCCATAAATTCATCATCAATCCTTCTTATGTGTACTTTTTCATTTGAATTTGATGTATATGCATGTGCACATGTACGTGCATGTGCATACACACAGAACATAATTATAATAACCATTTATTTGGGATAATCTATTTATTTTAGGTTCCCTTTATGTATATGGATTTTTTATTTATGTGAATTATAAATTCACATAAAAATAGATTCCATGAGGTGTCACTCACCTATTTGATCCCCCTTTAGGGTTTGGGAGTTACTTGCATAAGTAACTCCTTCCCCCAATTGGCATACACTTTATTACACTCCCTAAGGGAATATGCCACAAGTGGCACACATAAAAGAGGATTGTAAGGTAATTATGGGATTCCTTATAACTCCCATTTTATTCTTGATGCTCTATTAAAAGAGCCTTCCTCTCCTCATTTCCTCACTAGAAACTTGAAGCTTTCTCTCTCTCTTCTTCTCTAGTTACTCTTGCTTCTAAATTGTAATTATAAAGATTTTAGTGACAAGCCTTCTTATAAGATCAAGTGGGTTTTTCTCTAATAAGTTTGATTTCCCACTTTAAAATTATTATCTCATTTATATTTTTCACCTTGAGAGGTAATATTATTTTTTGCTTTCATAATGAACATTTTTGGTATAATTCTTTCATGGTTTCACAACTAAGTTCATCTTATTGACATTGTTTGAGTGTGAAAATTTGTATTTAGAGACTTTTCAGTTTTTTTGGTAAGGGCTCCACCCTTACACTCCTTTCAAATTTATCTCTCCTTCTAACCTTGTTTTGCTTAGATTTTTTTTAGTAATTTGTTACTGAAAGTTTCTCATAGGGGCATTTTCTACATATCTATATGGTTTGGTAAAGATATTCTTTTAGTTTTTTATGCAACAAAAAAATTGAACTTTTAAACACATTTTGTCTTCTAGTTTTAGTATAGTTTCCTAATTCTGATTCTGATAGATGGTGTACATAGCCCTTGTGTTCACTCTTTGTATTAACCTCAAATTTATTTTTTACCATCCTTATATAGTTTGGTTGTTTGTTTCTACACCCAGCCTTGAGTTTTTTGTGCTTATTTTGTCTTCACCCTTATTTTATTTCTTATAGTTTTGTTATACATTGCCTAGGTTATTCTTTTTTGGAACTTTTTGCTTGCATTTTTTCTCCATCCTTTTAGTTGTGGCTTCCTTCTAGGTTCACTAGTTTTTGCACCATTCTATTTCATTTCCTTTTTGTGTTTCCATTAAATCTTATCTTTATAATATCCTCTAACTATAAGTTCCTCAGCCTAGCCTTTATCTACATATTTATTTTCATTATTGGTTGTTTTTATCTTTGTATTTTTTTGATTTCATGTCTTCTAATGCCTTATTTTTGCTACATGATATATTTATTCATTGCCAATTTTTTTATTCCAATACTCCTCCATGTGTTATCTCTTTAACATATTATCTCTTTAACATTTTTTTGGGTAATATATCCATCACCAAATTTATTGGTAATTTGCATTTAGTTTCTTATAAGTAGATTTTTTTTCCTTGCTTCGCTACAAAAGAACTCAAAAGAGCACTTTATCCTTTTTCATGCAAAATAACTCACTCTTTATTTTATTAAAGTTTATAATTTAAAGGTAATATGTTTTATCTTTATATTAATTTTCTTTACATTCAGAATCAAGCTATTATTTCTTTAAAAAAAAGGAAAAGTGAGAATTATTTTTATTCAAAACTATTCTAGCTCATCTACCTTGAAAGACTTAACTTTGTCTTTTTTTAAATCCATGTAATTTGAAATATTTTTTGTTTAAAAGTTTCATATTTACTTTATGTATATATTTTAAATCAAATCTTAAAATAACACTTCAATTTTTATTTATATAATCAAAACAAAAAAAATGTTTTTTATTTTACATCAAAGTTCACTTTTAATGGTGAAAAAAGATCTAGATCGAATGGAAGATATTGATGATGATAGAAATAAGGGAGGAGAGCAAACATCAGTAGCAGTGACTAGGTCCAGTGTTGGTATGTAGACCAGGATAGCAGTGGTGAAGGGTAAAGGGGTTGTTTAAGCAACAAGAATAGAGGTTGATCTGAGGGTGGCAATCAGAGTTGACTCCCAATCAATGGGGGTTTTTGGGTCTGATAAGGCTATTGTAGCACAAGATGGTTAGGTTGGGGAAGATGTTGTCCCCACTCAGGTTGTTTCCCAGGGGATGTTAGCACTAATGGTAGTGGTAGTCATGTTGAAGTAGGGTTAGGGGAGGAGAAAAATAGGGGCACAAGTCCCTTTCAAGGATAAATCTTGAAAGGATACTAGTGTTAGGAGATTATTGTAAGAACAAAAGTGTGGGGTTAGTTTGGATCTAGGTAGATGAAGGAAAGTAAAAGGTGTTAAAAACTTATTTGATTTTTTTACATCTAAATTTATTCAAGATCGCATATCCTTTGAAGATGTTTTATAGTTGGATAGGTCAGTGGTAGGAAATGACATGTCTAAGGTTTGTCTTTATCTATTAAAGCATGCAGATGGAGAAGCTAGGGTTTTTTCAAAGGATGTTGTGTTTTTTAACTATAGTAATTCCTTAAACCCCTTTCATTGTTGTAGTGATTTATGTAAAAAAGTCATTCTCAGAAAACATCCTGCATTAGACCCTATTTCAATTTTTAGAAGCCATTTTTAGAAGGAATTTTTTTTAGAGGAGGTTATAGAGACTACAAAGGAGGTTAATACTAAATCAAACTCATCTTAGAATTAAACCCTTGATATGGCCTTCATGGGTTATGTTCCCTTAATATTTTTTAAATATCCTCCTCTCTTTGAAATCTTGGATGCTGAACTCTCTGTGCTAGAAGTGGAAAGATGACATAGAGATTTGATTGGTAGGTGTGTGGGAAAGCAACCCTATTAGACCTCACTTTTAGAGTGCTCTTAGAAAACTTGGAACTCACTTTCATCTCCCTCTTTTTCTATCTTAGTAAATGGATTCTTTTTTATTTTGTTTCATTCTTTTGAAGATAATGACTTTGTATAGATAAATGGGCCATAGTTCTTTGGCAAGCAGGGGGTTTCCCTCTATCCATGGACTCCCATTTTTGACCTAGCCACTATGGTAATATACCAAGATCCCATATATGTTAGATTTTATAACCTTCCTTTTGCATTATAGGATGTTCATCTTTTCAAGAAAATGGTTAGCAATCTTAGAGCCTTTGTAAAAATTGATGAATCCATTGAGACAAAGTTGAACTATGTCAGGGTGTGTTTGATGGTGGATTTAGCTAAACCTATACACCATTCTATTTATATTTCTTATTCCCACAATGTGTGGTCATAGTTTTTTTTTAATTTTGAAGGTCTCCCCTATAGTTACTTCAAATGCAATCAAACAGATCATAATTTTTTTGTGTCCCAAGAGAAACTTTCAAGGATCTCATTCATTATTCTTGTATAAATGGGTCAGAAAGATTGGTTGCCCAAATCAAGATTTGGTTTATAGGATGCATCTTTATAATGAACCCTCATCAGCAACAGTCTTTTAATAGAGTAAGAAAAGGTCTTAATAAGGGGATTTTTTAGATCTAGTAGTAGCACAACCTGCTTTGAAGGTAGAGCAACCCTCTTTTCCTATAAGGGAAAGAATCGTGATGGAAAATAGGCCAGAGTGTGCATTCAATCCCCATCCTATAAAGGATTATTCTCAACAAAATACGATTAAGATTGATAAGGATGGGGTAAAGGATGGGGATGATTTAGAAGGAGAGCTTTCTAATAGAGAGGTTTTTTATATTTCAAAGTAGTCTAGTGTTTTGAAGACTCTTGACTGTAGCAAAAAAGTGAAAAGGGGTAAGAAAATAGAAGTAAAAAGGCTACGACTTGAGGCCTAGAATTTCATCTATAGAGGCATGTAATGGACCATGAAGTCTTTGCTTTATAGCAAAAGTAGGCATTTATTGGTAGCTAAAGGATGAGCTTTGTGGTTTGTTTTTTGAGTTTTGTGTTTAGTAATTTTCTCTTGGTCCTTTATTTTTGTGTATCTCATTATCTGGTCGATGTCTTTGTCCTTCTTGGTTTTAGCGTGTGGTCGATATTCTTGGTTTACTTTTTTTTTTTTGTATTTTATTTTTTTTAAGTTTGGGTGTTTCCATTATTTTTGTGGTGTATTTGTGAGGAATGGGCCCTCAATTTTACCCCAAAACTAGTTAAAGTTATGATAAAAAACTTACTAGATGTTGCTCCGATCAAAATCTCCATATATATCTTTAAAAATGTACTTTTTAAAAAAAAAATCTTCCTTTTTTTATTGGAGTTTTTAAGGGTGAACTTAAATCTAAGAAAATTAAATCTTATTGTTGGATTATAAAAAGAAATTCCAAATCCACTTTTATTATTGTTTCCATTGTAATAATTTTGGTATATAAAGCAAAACACCTTTATAGTTTTTTTAACATCTCAAAAATTACATTTTCAACAGTTCTCAACCTCTCAAGGTTCCTTTTTTTTATTGTCTCAATTATTTTACTTAGGTAATAACCCATATATTTGGACCTCTTATCCCTCCTTCACGTATATCAAGTGCCTATTAATGTTTTTTCCTATTTAATTTTTAGAATTGGGTGAGATTTTGAGGTAAAATGACTCAGTTGTTGCTTGAATTTAAACTCGCATCCACTAATTACCATTTATATAAATTATAGATGCAATACATCTTCACTTTCAAATACTTAGTATATGTAGTAGATGGTAAGTACCCCCAACCTGATGAAAAGACTACTACAACTAAAGTTCAATAAAAATGGCAAGTAAAAAATTAAGAGGTATTAGGTTTGATTGGCATGGCCATGACCCTCAAATTGCATGTAAACATTGATGGTTGTACCCTTGTATCCAAAGTTTGGTCTAGACTTCAATTTGTTTATGATGTTGTGAATGAATCTAGGAAAATTCAAATTTAGGATCAACTTTCTGATTTAAAGCATAATGAATTCAAAACTATGGATGACTTATTGACTAAATTTTACTCTTTGAATTTTCAATTTACTATTTTAGGCATTAAACTCTTAGATTTGAATTTAATTCACATTATCATGAAAAAATATTTACTACACATTTTCAACAGTTTCTTAAAAATGTTCACTCACAATTAGTTTTTCATATTTTATTTGCTTAGTTGACATTTAATTTATTTTGTATTTGGTTACATCAAGAAGAATAAAAGTTAATTCAATTTGTTAGTCTTAAGAATAATTAGCATGATTTTATTTATAAACATCAACACAAGAATGGAAAAAAACATGTTAAGTCCAATAATATACATGACCAAAAAGATTAAAAATCTAACTCAAAACCTAAAAAAAATTAGAGTGTAATTATTGTGAAAAAACTACACATGATGAAGGTCACTGATTTAATAAGAAACATTATATTAAAAGTAGAAATTTCAAAGATATTGCTAGCACTAATAACACTAAGACTTAAAATACATAAAATTATAATACTAGAGATTGTTTTACTTATGATTTGCATGCTTCTCCTATTGAATGGATTATTGATTTTGGTGTTACTCAACATATGACATATAATGCTAATTTGTTTACTTATTTGGAACCAAATATTTCTAATAGTCATTTAATTCTTAAAAATCATACTTCTTGCAATGTTAAAGTCATATGAATTATTAAAATCCCTAATAGTGAATTGCATGATGTCTTGCTTGTTCCTGATTTAAAATTGAATTTTCTTTATGTTCCTCAATTATGCAAATAGAACTATAAAATAGAATTCTCTAATGACACTTGTTATGTTAAATCTACCAAACAATATTTTCAAGTAGTTGTTACTACTTTCTTAGATAGTGTTAACTTGTTCAAGTTTATTGGATTCTCATCTTACCTCTATACTCATGTTTTGCTTAATTATATTGATGGTAACTTATAGCATGAAAAATTAGTGCATATTAATTACCAAAGTATTTACCTTATGAATAAGCTTAATATAGTGTAAGTTTTTCATGATATTCCTACCACTAAATTTGATTGTAGTGGATGTATGGCTGGTAAAATTCATAAGGAATATTTTTCTAAGAATCAATCTTGTCATGCTAATGAAAAGCTTCATTTAGTTCATAGTGATCTTTTAGGATCTATGCAAACTCCTTATATTAATGGTTCAAAGTATGTTTTAACTTTTTTTTATGATTGCACTAGATTATTTTGGATTTACTTGAAAACTAAAGATAAAGTTTAAGACACTTTTATTAAGTTTCATGTTTTTGTTGAAAATCAATCTAGTTTTTATTTGTGCATATTAAGAATTGATAATGACACAAATTATGTTAATAATTATTTTATTTCATATTTTAATCAACATGGTAATAAACATGAGAAAATAGTTTCTTACACACCTAAGCAAAATGGTATTACCAAACATAAACATAAAACTATCACTAAAATGGCTAGGTGTATGTTGCATGCTAAAAATATGAATTATAAATTTTGGGCTAAAACTATGTATTGTGTTGTCTATCTAATTAATATTACTCACACTAAATTTATTTTAAATACTACTCCTAAAGAATATTTGATTAGTAGAAAACCTAACCTAAAGCTTTTACATGTTTTTGGTAGTAATGCATTTGTTCATATTCCCACAAAAAAAATGAAAGAAGTTAGATTCCAAAGCAAACACATTTATATTTTATTTATTTATGATGAATCATCTAAATCTTATTGGGTATATGATCCTCAAACTAAAAAAATTAATATTAAAAAGGATGTTATAATTATTGAAAATGGTGTACTTGATTGTGCTTCCAATTTGGATTCTCTTGATATAATTTTCACTAATTTATTTTTGAATCAAGTGATGATCATAATTATTTTGTGCATAATGATGTTATTTTTACAATTCTTTCTCTTTAACTTCTTAATCCACCAAAATTTATGCCTAAGTGGACCAAGACTACTTTAAAAGCTTTTGGAAGTGATGTAGATCTTAATGATATTTATAAAACTAGGAAAAAAAATTGTAATTATTATTTGATGTCTAAATGTATGAACAATAGTAATCTCACTACACTAAAATAATCTCAAGGTCACCCTCTTTGGGAAAAACTAATGCATTATGAATACAACTTTTTAATTTCCAATAACATTTGGGACTTAGTCCCTCTCCTTAAAGGACATCAATTAGCAAGCTATAAATAGTTGTTTAAAATTAAGTTCAATTCTAATAATCAAGTGGAAAAAATATTAAGATAGACTAGTTTATAGAGGTTTTTCTCAGATTGAAGGAATTTACTATAAATAAATTTTTACACTTATAGCTAAGATTCCCACAATTAGAGTTGTTTTAACTTTATCTACTCACATGCATTGACATGTTTATCAAATGGATGTTAAGAGTGATTTCTTAAATGGTGACTTGCATGAATAAACGTTCATGTCTCAATACCCTAGTTTTATTAATAAAGACAATGAAAATATTGTTTGTAAATTAAAAAAATCCATTTATGGGTTGAAATAATCTCCTAGAGACTGGTACTCTAAAATCTATCAATTTTTCATAGCTTAAGGCTTTACTCATAGTTCTAATGATCCTAATCATTTATTAAAAAACAATTCAAATGGTATTATTATCATTTTTTTGTATGTTTATTAATTATTCATAATTAGAATTAATATTTCAATGGTTTTTGCACTAAAAAATCTTTAAATAATACATCTGAAATGACTGATTTGGGTATCTTATATTACTTTTTAGGCATTCAAGTTTGGATAAAAAAGATATAATTTATATTTCTCAATCTAAATATGCATATGAATTATTATTTAAGTTTAATATGTTAGATCATAAACATGTTTCTACCCCTCATGAACTTGATGTCAAATTTCTTAATGAAATGGAAACTAAAAATGTTGATCCAACTCTCTATAGAAAATTAGTTGGCAGTTTGAATTATCTTACTCATACTCTTCTAGATATTGCATTTTTTGTTGTATTGGTTTCTCATTTTATTTCTAAAACTCAAATACTCATTTTAAATTTGATAAAATAATACTTCATTATATTAAAGGTTATCTAACTCTTAACATCAAGTATACTTTGAATAAATTTTTATTTGACAAGTTATTTTGATTCTGATTGGGCTAGTGATCCTAATGATCATAGCTCCATAAGTAGTTATTGTTTCTCCTTAGGTTTTAGAATAATTTCATGGAATAGTAAAAATTAAACTACTATATCTTTATCTTCCATAGAATCTAATCATAAATCTTGCAATCATGATGATAATGAAGCTATTTGGCTTAGAATACTATTGTCACTTAGATTTGCACCCCTTGAGGATACTTCTAGCTCTCTTCATCCAATTGGCATAATGGATACATCTCTCTTACTGTGGGTAATAATTTGATGAGATGAATCTTTACAAGGACTAGTTCCCTTGATACACTCTTTGAAGTAATTTCTTACCTATCAATTTTGGATAAAAAGGGTTAAGAAAAAAACTAAGAAAGATAAAAAAAATTATGATCCAATATTATATTTCCTCCTATTGACTTAACTTATACTACTTAGAGCTAAACAAGGCTTCTTTCACACAAAACTCACAATTCAAGTTGCATTATCGCATCAATGTTTCATAAGCTAGGTTCAAGAAGGTATTTGATACTTAAGAGGGTAATGAATGATTAATTTTTGTAATATAGTCATGAACCACTTATAAAACACTTATAAACTTAGAAAAGAACACTAACAAATACTTGTAATAATTGTTCTTCTACACACTTGGTGAATAATCAAGGTTAACATGCTAAAAAAGATCATCTTTTACTAGACAAGACCAACAAGATTTAATAACACTCAATTGTATAACATTTAATTAGGTAAAATCACTTGTTTATTTCTTCAAGATTACTTCAAGTATAAAATTTGCCAAGTTTTCACCATCAACCAATGAAGGCAATGAAAAAGAGTCAATATTTATAGCCTTTGAGAGAGAAGCAAGACAAGGGAAGTCTAAAGGTCACTTGGACACTTGTAAATCTGAGAAAATGGATTATAATTTTAGGAAAAATAGGTATGGACATAACCATGTAATGTTAGGAATACCAAGTATCCATACAAGTCATGAAACTTATGAAAAATGGCATAAAACTCCCAGTCTTAGCTCAAAAAATTGCCTTCATAATTTGAGCCTATTTGAAAGTCCCACTACTAACTGGGGATAGGTTTGAAGATTGGTATAAGAGGGAATTCCTTCAATAATGCATCTTTATGCATTGGTTGCATTCTTATTCATCTATAAACTTTTGGAAGGAAGTGATCATTGTCTGTAGTCTAAAAAACTCCTTTTTCAGTCTACCCTCACACTTGGCCTCAAAAATGTCTTCATTTTTCCATGAAAATACATGGGAGGTAATTAATTACACCTTTAAAGACCCTACATATCCTTAGAGGCATTAGGCATGCTTTAAAAAGGCTCATACTTAGAGTTTTCACCCTTGTGTTCACTATGTTAGTTTTGACTAGCTAAAAGGAGATCTATTTTTTGAACACTTAGAAGATTTACCTTAGAAATAATGACCATAAGGGGTTATAATAATTCTAAATATTTCCTCCAAAATTTATTTCATCTTTTGAAATTTCTTAGAACCTGTAAAACAAAAAAATGGTCAAAATACCCTATTTTTCTTGTTGTCCATACAATTCCATATATCTCATCTATGTGGGAGGAATCATAAATCATTACCCTAAATTTTCCAATTCATTCCATCATCAAAATATGCAATTTTGATATCTCTCCAAGCTTGTTTTCTCCATCGGATCCTAGTTGAGGGTTTAGTAAGGTTTTAGGTGATTTTTGGTCTTAAGATTTGTTCATAAATATTTGACATTTTAAATACCACTAAATTCCAAAAAAATTATGCCAAGGGACCCTTATAACATCTCCAACTTCCTCTAGTTCCTATTCAAATCCTTATAAAACATATGAGCATTTGAAAACACCTCATCAAGCTTGTTCTTGATTTTAGGCTTGAATTAGCTTTCCTATAGGTTATTATACATAATATGAGTTAAAAATATATATATATATCCACCTATATAACATGCCTCAATCATTTTTATATTCCACCAAGAGCTATAAATGAAGATGAACCCTCAATTGGTTCTAGGTCTCCTCAAGGCCTAATAAGTCTAATAACCACCCTGCTAGATTTTGTTTCTAGGACTAATATCTCATAGTTAGGATGGTTTATTATACATTTTTAATTTCCTATTTTATCTGAAAATACCACTACATAACTCTCCAATCACTCTTCTTCCCCCTTTTCTCTCATCCACCAACTAGGCCTAGTAGAAACTTGCCTAGTTAGACTGTATGCAAGGGGAATTTTGATCATAGATAGAGGTATAAGATTGGTATAGTACTTATAAGAACATAATAACCTTTCATTAACCTCAAAACATGTTTCCATGGGGTTTCCAAATCTCCATATCAAGTCTTTTTCTCATTTTTCCCTCACTAGCTTATTTTGCCAAAACCTAATTTTCTTGGATTGGCTGACCTCTAAGACAAAATAGTGAGGTATATCCCTCATCCCCATGGTAAATTTAATATTTTTGGATTTTTTCCAATTATTTTTAATTATTTATTCCAAAAATTTAATCTTGATTCCATGGTTTAGGTGTCTAACCAACTCCAAATTCCCCAAAAAGGCCTGTAAAAAGCCTATTTCCCTACATTTTCCTCAATCCTTCCTAAAAGTGACCTCTCCAAGCCAATAAAATTCCTATATTTTTCTTTAAAATGTTTTACATATCTAATTAATGTTATTTTATCTTTGGATTCATCTAAAAATACTCTTTTCCTTGGATTCCTCATGTTCATCTATTGGGTTAAGAGGTTTCCTAGCTCATTATACGGTCTGATAGCTTTGGCTAAGTAAGGAAGAGTAGATAAACATGTTGAATGTGTCTTTTCATATGTATAAAAATTCATTCATAAATCATGGGCCATCTTAATTTTAATCAAAACTTCTCTCTTCACCTAAACACCTTCATGTCTTCCTCTCACCTTCATGTCCAAGACTACAACATGGTGGCTATAGGTACTTATTGGCTTCAACTAAGCTCAAACATGATGTGAAAAGATCATAAATGAACCCCTATATGTTACTATGTATCCAATTTCACTATTATTTTATTTTTTAAGTCTTAATACACCATCTTAGCATCAACCTTTTAGGCCACTATCTATTGACTGAGACATCTTGTTTTTCGACCTACCTGTAGGTGTAAACTACATCATGAGACCTTGCTTATGATGTTTGGTAATCTCACTTGAGCCTGTATTTTTCATATAGTGCATATTTAAAATTTCATTCACCTTTTAATAATCTTAAATCATCAATAAGGCATCAAGATTGGGATTACTATCTCATACCCTATTAGACTGAGACACCCCTACATGTAGGTACATATGACCCTAATTGAGATGGTCATTATGTTTATGAACCTATTTAAAACTTATATGAAATTTAAAATTACTTTTAATTGTATTTTTTTCATTTAAATTTCATCTTCTCACCCAAAACACTACCTTCCCTATTCTGAATGGGATACTCCTTAACGATGATTATGTTTATCTTAGGAACCATGCTATAGGTGTGAATTTGGCTTAAATTGAGTCTAGTCATAGTGATTTGAAACCTTAATTTAATCCATTAAGGATACAAGGTAAACCTCATCCTTTAATTTAAATTTTAGGTCTAAAAACATCACTTGAACACCACCTATCAGCCCACTATCAGCCTACCTTGTTGTAGGTGTGCATTAAGCTTGTTGTACGGACTAATAGGTCTGTAGAGTGGTCTAGGCACCAATTTTGAGCCTCTTTGATGGTTTATTAGGTTAAATTACTCCCTTTACTCACTTATATTCATTAAAACATGTTTTAAATGGTAAATTTTTCAACTTAGGGTGTGAAGGTCTCTTAAAGCTTGAATCTGTAGATAGCATTGCTTAAAATTAGTGTTTTTAAGGCACATTTGAATCTCTAAATCTCTAACTTCCACTCACTTATTGAATCCCATTTTTGTCATGGTTTCTCTGCATGATATGGGATAAAAAATAAACTTATATGCATTCCCCAACTCTCTTGTAAAACATGTTTTAAGATGTTCACAAAGAACCCCCTAACCTCTATTTTGCAAATTATTGAAAACATCCATGTATCAATCATTGGACCTTTTGAAGGTGGTTTTCAACATTTATTTTCCAAATTTACCCTTAAAAAAGGCTTACATGGTCAACACCATATGTTATAACTTAAAATTAAGGTTTCAACACCTTTTTCAATGCCTCAAAACACTTCTCAACTCTCTGCCAACACCTATAGGTGGCCATTTTCTCATACAAGCAGTAAGCTTAAAAAGTCATGGAGTGAGTAATTTTCATTATCATTTGATTTAAAGGGTAAACATAATCATTTAATAAATTAAAATTAACATTTAATATCTCAAAAGGATTTAAATGAATACCAAGGCTCTGATGACATCATCATGAGGTGCTTGTATGTGTAAATAAGTTGAATGTGGATAGTGAATGTGGAAAAGAGCAATAGGGTGGACAAAAGGCCTCATGGGTAGATCAAACATATTTTAAACCTTATATAATAATTACTTAAAAAAATTAAAACTTTATAAAATCTAAATACATTCTTTTCAATGTTGAAATCTTCTTTTGTAACACTTACAAGTGCACATTGATCTATAGCAGGCAAACTGAGTATGTGCGTTGTATGACTAACAACCATGAAAAATTGCTTGGATAAATAGGAATAAATTTTAATATTATGTCAAGAATATTTTTAAAACATATAAAATACACTAACACAACCCCATAAATCTATTTACAATGCATGAAATTCTAAAAATGGTGCAAGACTATCTATAGCATAGAATGGTATGCCCTCTTACAAGCTGAGCTACTTGGATCATCTAAACACCTTAAAACATGAAAAAAACATGGGATACATGAGGATACATATTCAAAATCATCTTATACCAATATTATCAAGTGTATTATATGGATCTGCTCAAACCAAAGTGAAACCCATGGGGTACATAAATTAGCAGGCAGATTTAGAAGGTCAAATTCTTATAGATGATTCATAAAGCTCAGGCCACCATTCCTCTACAACCAAGCATTAAATTTAATATAAATTAGTTTATAATATACTCATAAGATCATTTTTCTCTAAACCCCTTGTGTTGACTGTACCAAGTACAAACTTGCAAGTCATTTTTGCTTTCCAAGAAGGGCTGAAAAGGAATAGAATGGTTTTGAGAAATAAATGGAATTTACATATAAAAAAACATGTAGATGAGTTTTTTTATGTTTAATAGGCACTAATTGACCATTTTCCATGAGTCACACTTCCCAAGGAGGTTGTACAAGTTCCAAACTCCTCTTTTCCTTTATGAAAATCACCCATTCTTCTGCATAACCTAATATATTTTAGCTATGTCAATTTACTAATAATTAATTAGACACATGGGGTATGAAATAATCTTTTTTAACCTTCACATTTCCCAATAAACCCATACAACTCATTAAATGCACCCTTTTTGACCTCAACATGACCTAAAAATGATATAAGGACTAAAAAAACTAATGACCAAGGCTATTATAACATCAATTGACATTAATTAACATATAAAACACCTTGTCACATCTTTATTAAACCCTTAAAACACCTAAAATTCAATTTTTTACCTAGGGGTTCCCTAATTTAACCTAAAAGTCAAATTTGGTCAATAAATTGGTGACTCATAGGAGTAGTATGCCTGTTATACTAACTAGACCAATAGCCATATTAGTCCATTAAGCTTAGGATTCAATTAATGCTTGAAGACAACTAGCAAGTACTTGCCTAAAACATACACACACAAAACACACCACACCAAACAAACACAAGAAAAATCTTACACATGTGCACAGGCACTTAGGAAACATTAGGAAAATAATAAAATTTATACAAGGAGAGAGTATAACCTTAGTAACAATGTTTGAGATATATCCCATTGACTAGGATATGAAGCTCCTCTCCATCCAACTTTGAGAGTTGAAAAGCATTATGTTTCTTGTATTCGGTAATAAAATAAGAGCCATTCCACAAAGCACCAAACTTTGTATGTCTTTTAGGTTTAGCCCTATCTTCATACAAATTTAGAATAATGTCTCTTTATTTGAAACTTCTTGGCATGGATTTCTTGTCAAAATATCTCTTTGTTTGATCTTGGTGATCTCTCATAGTTTGCATGGCTTGGTCTCTTGTCTCTTCAAGCTCCATCAACTCACACAACCTAACTTCCATGCTTTTATTTTCCATCAATTCTAGCTGATAGTGAGATCTAAGGCTAGTAGCTCAAGTGAAATAGGTAATCTATCTTCTCTCCCATAAACAATTGTATATGGTGAGTTTCCAATGGATATTTTTAGGTGATTCTATTAACCCAAAGAGTTGTCTTCAACTTGGTATTCCAAGTCCTTTCGTTCTCCTCCATTGTTCTCTTTACGATCCTAATTAGACTCTTATTAGTAGACTCAACTAGTCCATTCCCTTATGTATAATAGTTGGAGGAAGTACTAATATAGATGCCATGTTTCAAATCCCATTCACTTGTCTTCATTCTAATAAAATCCAATTCATTCTCTAAAATTATTGTTAAAAGAGGCCCAAACCTTGTCACTATGCCTTCATAGAAGTCTAGAAAATTTCATTTGATTCCTTGAGAGCTATAACCTCCACCCATCTTGTAAATTAATTTTTAGTAGTCAACACCCACTTGTGGTCAACACTAAAAGGTGGATTGATTAGGCCTATGAAATCTAAACCCCATTGCATAAAGGGTTGGTCAACTTGAATTGGTTGAAGGGGCAAAGAAGCAATATTTTATTTACCATCAAAGAGAGCACATTTTTAACACTTCTTTAATGAAGCATGGGTGTCTTTGAACAAACTAGGCCAAAATTATCCAGCTCTCATAATCTTAGCAACTATGGTTCTCAGAGCAAAGTAACCACTAGTTGATCCATCATGAAACTCAAATAGTATTTTCTCAATCTAATCTAATTCAATACATCTCAATAACACAAATAATAATTCCTTCCTAAATAATACTCCATCAACAAGTACATAATGAATGGATTGTAATCTAAAGTACCTTATTCTATCTCTATTAAGGCCTTGTAGACACTCACTGATTTGAAGAAAATGAATCATATCTTGTGTCTAACTCCTCATTGATGAAGGTGCAGATGTCATAGGGTCATCATGGAGTGACAAAACAAACTATTTTTTTTTCTTTCAAATTTGAATCAAGATGCTCACATAACCCCTTTCCTTTTAGTAGCTTGGTTGTCTTGATTTTTACATCATACTCCATCACTTTTGTGATCTAATCAACCCTTTTTCCATTCAAGTCTTTGATCAAAAGGAAATCTTTGACACTAGGATTAGGTACCAATATGTTAATCTTGTTGTTATATAAAATATTCTTAAACTTCTTTATACTTATAACAATTGAAAGTATTTGCTTCTCAACATAGGTGTATCTTACCTCATGGCCTTCCAAACCTTAACTAAAGAAGGCAATAGGCTGCTCCAAATTTTATTCATTTGATTGAGTAAGTATGGAAAATATTACCTCCTCATTTCCAAAGGTATATAAGTTAAAATCCTTTGAGAAATTAGGACTTGAAAGTGTTGGAGCTTGGGTAATGGCTTGTTTAATCTCTTCAGAACTTTCCTTCCTGCTTCTAGTCTAAGTGAAACTTCATCCTTCCTTAGCATAGACGTTAGAGGCTTGACTAAATTATCAAAATTAGGAATGAACCTTCTTATGAAATTAATTTTCCTAAAGAAGCTTTTTAAACCTTGTTTGTGTTTAGACAAAGCCAATGCCAAGATTGCACTTACCCTTCTAGGATCTATGGATAGGCCCTTATTGGAGACAATGTGCCCTAAAAGTTTGCCTTTATGGATAGAAAACACTCACTTCTTTGGGTTAAGATATATTTTAAACTCTCTACATCTCTCAAAAATATACCTACGGTGATTCAAGTGATCTTTTACATCCTTAGAAAAAAAATTGATATCATCAAGATACACCAACAAAATGTCATTTATTAGTCCTTGAAAAGTCATATCCATTACACATTGAAATGTAGATCCAGAATTAGACAAGACAAAATGCATTTTCCTATAATCATATGTACCCCATTTATTAGTACATTTTGTCTTATATTGATCACTTTCTTTCACCAAAATCTGATTGTACCCAGAATATCCATCAAGGAGAGAAAACCTTTCACTACCTACCATAACTTGTAAAATGTGCTCCATGGAAGGAAGAAGATAATGGTCCTTCAAGGAAACTCTATTCAAGTCCCTAAAATCAACACACAACCTAATTTCTCCATTCTTATTCTTAAAAGGGACTAATTTTGCCAACCAAGATGAATGATTAATAGAAAGATGATTTTGGACTCAATTAACTTAGTAAGTTCTTTCTTCATGAGAATCTCAATCTTAGGATTAATTGTCCTTTGTCTTTGCTTTATAGGCTAAACATTATTATACATATCTATGGTATGTTAATCTAAGTTTGGATCAAATCCCTTAAAATCACTATATTCCCATACAAAGACATCAGAAAACTCTTTGCATAACTCAATGAAAGCATGTTTATCTTCACTAATACATACCTTCCCAAGTGTAAGCAACTTATCCTTGAATATACTTTCTCATAGTTTTCTTGCTTAGTAGATATACTTACCTTTTCTTTCTTCAATGAGTCATCATCATTGAATATACTCTCAAGTGTGACTAGGCTTTTAGGGAGCTTGTTTAAATTTAATTGTACGATCTACCCTCCATATTGCTACTGTAGTTTAGACTAATTATTGGAATAAAACTTAGCCTCCTCTTATATAAAAAGTTCTATTTTTTAGTCACTATAAAAAACTTTCCAATTAGTGACATTCTCTGGTATGGAAGGCCTTATACCACCTTGAGATGTGGTTGGTTCTTATCCTCTTTTATCCCTTTTAGAATATCAAACTGAGCTCCAAATGCTACCAACCTATCAACATGTTTTTTTTCCTCTCTAGGGATAATGTGATGTTGAAGGCTTATAAATCCTCCACAAGATCCAAAACTCTATGCTTATAAGATTTAAGCAAAGAGGTATTAGTCATATTTTGGCCTCTTACTTGATTTACAATCAACTCACTATTACCATACACTTATAACTCTTTCAAACTTCTTTTACTATCCCACTCAAGTCCATGAATGAGGATCTCATATTCTTCCACAGTATAAGTATAAGAGAAGTGAAATCTGAAAGTGAAATAGTACCTTTATTTGGATGGATAAACCTAAATTCCTCCACTACCTTCCCTAACTTTGCTTCTAGATCCATCAAATAAAATCTGCCATAAACCATCCATGTCTTCACTTGTATTCATAAATTTTGGAATGAAAGAGTCCTCATCATGCATTCAATACACCCCAAGACTAGCTTACTCTTTGAAGTTGTAAGGATCATGCTCATAATGTTCAAGATAAGATGTTGGATAATGATCTATATAAATTTCCTCCTCATCAATAATGGCATAATTAACATTTTTCACTTTAGGCATGTAAGGCTCTAAGTGATTTTTATAGATAGGCTCTGATTCAATCTTCACCTTAGTACCATACTTTGTCCCAAAAACCATATATGACCAATTGGTTTCCAAGTATCCACCTATCTTAGCTATAAACTCTCTTGACAAACAAAGAGAAAAGTATGAAGGTAAATATTCCACAACCACATCATGAGGAATGGAAAAAGTAGGAAAACCATGTAAAATCAAGTTCAAATTATTGACTACTCCCAAGGTCTTTGTTGGTGATCCATCCAATTGTAAAACTCCTTTAGTCATTGGTCCATACTTAAGGCCTAGTTTATCCACTATACACTTGGACATAACTAAAGTAATAGCCCCACTATCTATGATGTAATTGTGAATAATCAATCAGCAATGATTAAATATAGGTAAAAGGAGGAGTCTTTTCAGTTTTCTTCACTTTCTCATCAATGTATTGAGTTCCATTCATCAAGACAACATTCTCATTCCTAGTTAATCCAAATTGCTTACCTAGTCCTTGAAATTATTTTTAAAGCATATCCTTTTGTCTAGGTATTTTTAATGAATCCCATAGTGAAATATTCATATGTCACTTCTTCATCTGGTCCACAACATTGATATAAATATTTCTCACCTTGGAAGGTTCTTTGGAAGCACTAATACCTTGTGGTGTAACTTGTGGAGGTGGATGTGTAGGAGCAGGCCTTACATTCTAAAACTTCTAATTTTCTTGCACCTTAGGGGCTGATTTATACCCACCTACCATTATATATGATGTAAGAGTCAAAATAGGTCCTTAATTTGTCCTTCAAATCTCTTAAATAACCCCCTTCTTAGACCTAGTTTTAGAGGACACACTAGAATTCACATTACTCAAATTCCCCAAATGATTGATGGCACAAAACTCTCCCTCTAAATGATTTATGAGAATAGAATAAGATTTTTTTTGTCTAATCTCCACTCCATTTTGCATTCGCATCTCAAAATTGGGAACTTGAGATGCTTGATTTCCTTATATTGTCATGTATTGAATAGGCATTTCATTGGCATATGCAACTTGGCCTTGATTTTAGTCATAGGAGGGATAACATGGTTGTTCTTGAACAAATTTTTTTTGAGTGGGAACAAGATCTTTGGAAGATGAGTTAGCATTGGGATTGTAACTTTGGTAAGGTCTAGCTTGAGTGATTTGACCTTGTCCTTGATTATTGCCTTGAAAAGGAGGCCTATTTATTTGTCTAAACTAATTATAGGGTTGATAAGGTCTATTAATTTGATATTTTTACATTTTGAGTGAAACCAATTCATTAGTGACACTTTGGAGAAAAATATTGACTTCATAAATCTCATTTTTGGGGGTAATGTTAAACCTTTCTTGACTAGGCAAAGGAGCCAAGGTAGGTAATGTAACTTGAGTAGGAGCCTACAAATTAGGGAACATTGGCATTGGTGGCCTAGAAGAAATATTCCCTACTTGAACAATATAATTCTTAGAATTGATGGTTATATCATAGGTAGTAGACAGTGTATTCCCACCCATAGATTGGATCATCATGGCTACATCACTATTCAATGTTTTTAGATAGTACAAGAAGGCATAATTTGGAGTAGGCCTCATAAGGGCTAGAATCCTATCCCATGTCTTTTTAAATCTATTATTTTGCCCTCTTGATATTGGTAAATTTCTTAGCTAGTGATAGATGATCACTCTTCTCTCTAAATCTCTTAGTCAATAGATCTCCTAGTTCATCCCATGAACCAATAAAAATTTTAGGTAAAGTCCCATACCAATCTAAAGATTTTCCTTTGAAAGATAATGAAAATAACCTAATATCCACATTATATTAAGTGATATTATGGATATTACAGGATTTTTATAAGTTTATAATCTTTTTAATGGTAGTAATAGGACCTTCTCCACTAAAAGATGGAACACTCTTAAGGGCTACTCCTAGAATTTGGTATATTAGTCAAGATTCAAAGGAAATGATTTGGTGAAGGCTGCAAAAGGTTGGTTATTAACCATATTGTAATTTAGTCTATGGATATTAGAGGTTGAACTTAATATGAATTTGGACTTATTAATCACCAACTCCCTTGAATAAGGATGAGGATTCACAAACCTAAACCTTTTGACATAATATAAAGGCAATTGCACAAACTCAAAGGGTATACCTTTAGTAGTAGATGTAGTGATATCCTTTGGCATGTAAATTAGGGATTGATCAGCAACCAAAGAGTTTAAAACTTTAATGGAGTCACCAGGTACTGAATGTACATGTTCTTGTAGTTTCACCTATGCCAAGACTAGCACCAATCTTGGACAGTCTTCTAGGAATTAAAGTCTCATCAGGGATGCCAAAAAATGTTGTCAATTGGATTTGTACCCCTTGAAAATATTCCTAAATCTCCTCATTCAAGTGGAACAATGGAAACATCTCTCTTGCTGTGAGTAATAATTTCATGAGATGAATCTCTATAAGGGATAATTCTCTTGATGTACTCTTTGAAGTACTTTTTTGTCTATAAATTTTGGATGAAAAGGGTTAAGAAAAAAAAAAGAAATATAGAAAAAGGTGATGCACCAATATTATTTTTCCTCTTATTTACTTAACTTATACTACTTAGAGCTAAACAAGGCTTCTTTCAAACAAAACAATTCAAGTTGCATTGTCACATCAATGTTTCATAAGCTAGGTTCAAGAAGGTATTTGATACTTAAGAGGGTAATGAATGATTAATTTTTGGAATATATTAATGAACCACTTCTAAGAAACTTATACACTTATAAAATAATACTAACAAAGATATGTAATAATTTATCTTTTGTACATTTAGTGAATAATCAAGGATAACATGCTAAAAAAGATTATCTTTTATTAGATAAGAACAACAAGATTCAATAAAACTAAATTTTATATCATGTAAGTAGGAAAAATAATTTTTTTATTTCTTAAAGAGTCATTCAAGTATAAAATTGGCCAGGGTTTCACTATCAACCAACAGAGGCTACCAAAAAGAGCCAAAAGAGTCAATATTTATAGCCTTTAAGAGAGAAGCAAGACAAGGGAACTCCAAAGGTCACTTAGACACCTTTTAATCAGATAAAATAGGATAAAATTTCATTATAAATATTTATTTAATGAACCATGTAATTTTAGGAGGACCAAGTGTCCATACAAGTCATGAAACGTATGAAAAATGGCATAAAACTCCTAGTCTTGGCTCAAAAAACTTCCTTCATAATTTAAACCTATTCAAATGTCCCACCACCAACTATGGATAGGTATAATGATAGGTATAATAGGGAATGAATTTATTCATGTATTTACATTCATTGGTTTCATTCTTACTCATCTTGAAACTCTTAGAAGGAAGCCATCACTATTTGTAGTCTTAAAAACTCCTTTTTTAGTCACCCCTCACACTTGGCCTCAAAAATGTTTTTATTTTTAATTAAAATATATGGTATGGATTTAATTATACCTTTTAATACCATCCATATACTTATAATCATCAGTAATGATTTGAAAAGGCTCACACTCAAAGTTTTCACCCTTTTCACCCTTGTGTTCACTATGTCAGTTTTGACTAGCTGAAAGGAGAGTTATTGTTTGAAAACTTATAAGTTTTACCTTAGAAATAAATTACCATATGTGGTTATAATAAGTCTAAATATTTTCTCCAAAATTTATTTCATATTTTGAAACCTCCTAGAACTTATAAAACATAAAAAATGGTTAAAATACCCTATTTTTCATGTTGTCTATACAATTTCATATATCTCATCTATATGGGAGGAAGATTTAATGAGTAATATAAAATTTCAAATATTTTTCATGGTCAAAATATCTCATTTGGATATATCTCCAAACTTGTTTTCTCCATTGGGTCCTAGTTGAGGGTTTAGTATGATTTTAGGTAGTTTTTGGTCTTAAGATTTGTTTTTAAATCTTTGACATTGGAATTGCCTATAAATAACCCAAAATTGATTCCAAAGGACCCTTATAACACCTCAAACTTATTCTATTTCCCATTAAAATCCGAGCATTAGAAAATACCTTATTAAGCTTGTCCCTACTTTTCCTGCATGCTTATACTCTCTTTGGGTTATAATTAGATTTCCTATAGTTTCCTCTACATAATATTAGTTAAAAAATGTCTATATCCAATTATATAACATACCTAAATCATCTATATAGTCCACCAAGAGCTATAAATGAATATGGACCCCCAATTGGTTATAGGTCTCCTCAAGGCCTAATAGGTCTAATATGCACCCTACTAGAATTGGATACTAGGAATGATATCTCATAGGTATTATAGTGTATTATTAATGTTAACATCTAATTTTATATTGAAATACCACTACATAACCCTTCATGCACTCTTCTTCCCCCTTTTCTCTCATCCACCAACTAGGCCTAGTGGAAACTTGCCTAGTTAGACTGTATGCAAGGGGAATTCTGATCATAGAGAGAGTTATAAGCTTGGTATATTACTTATCAACACATATTCACATTTCATTCACCTCAAAACATGTTTCCATGAGGTTCTCAAAGCTCCATATCAATTTGTTTCTCATTTTTCCCTCACTAGCTCACTTTGCCAAAACCTAATTTTCTTGGACTGACTGACCTTTGAGACAAAATAGTGAGGTATATCCCTCATACCCATGTCAAATTTAATATTTTTTTATTTTTTTAGATATTATTATTTTTATGAAATTTTTTAGCTTTATTCCATGGTTTAGGTGTCTAACCAACTCTAAATACCCCAAAAATGCCTCTACAAAGCTTATTTTCTTTCATTTAACTCAAACTTTCCTAAAAATGACCTCTCCAAGACAATACAATGCCTATAGTTTGATTTAACATGTTTTTAATATAAAATTCATGCTAATGGAGCTTTGGACTCATCTAAAAACACTCTTTTCCTTAGATTCCTCATGTTCATCTATTGGGCTAAAAGGTTTCCTAGCTCATTATACAGACTGATAACTTTGGCTATGTAAGGAAGAGTGGACAAGAATTTTGAAGGTGTCTTTTATTATGTATAAAAATTAAATCATAAATCATGGGACATATTAAGTTGATTCAAAACTTCTCTCTTCACCTAAACACCTTCATGTATTTCTCTCACCTTCATGTCCAAGACTGCAACATGGTGGTTATAGTTACTTATTGGCTTCAACTGAGATCAAACATGATGTGAAAATATCATAAATAAACCCATATATGTGACCATGTATGCACTTTCACTAATATTTTCTTTTTAAATTCTTAATACACCATCCTAGCATCAACCTTCCAAGCCACTGTCTGTTGACTGAGACATCTTATTTTTTGACCTACCTGTAGGTGTAAACTACATCATGAGACCTTGATTATGATGTTTGGTAATCTCAATTCATCCCATATTGTTCATATATTTCATATTTAAAATTTTATTCACCTTTTAAGAATCTGAAATCATCAATAAGGCATTAAGATTGGGATTACTATCTCATTCCCTATTAGATTGAGACACCCCTACCTATAGGTACATATGGCCCTAATTGAGATGATAATTGTGTTTATGAACCTATTTAAAACCTATATTAAATTTCAAGTTACTTGTACTTATATTGGTTTCATTTAAATTTCATCTTCTCACCTAAAACACTACCTTCCCTATTCTGAATGGGATACTCCTTGACTGTGATTATGTTTATTCTTGGGAACCCTATTATAGGTGTGAATTTGGCTTAAACTGAGCCTAGTCATATTTCTTTAAAACATTAATTTAATCCCTTTAGGATACAATGTAAATCTTATGCTTTAATTTAACTTGAAGGTCTAAAAATATCACTTGAACACCACCTATCAGCCCACTATCAACCTACCTTGTTGTAGGTGTGCATTAAGGTTGTTGTATGTACTAATAGGTTTGTAGAGGGGTCTATCCACCAATTTTGAGCCTATTTTATGGTTTATTAGGTTAAATTACTCCCTTTAATCACTTGTAATCATTTAAACATGTTTTTAATGGTCAATTTTTCAACTTAGGGTGTGAAGGTCTCTTAAAGTTTAAACCTGTAGATAACATTACTCAAAATTAGTGTTTTTTAAGGCACATTTGAATCTCTAAATCTCTAAACTTCCACTCACTTATTGACTCCCATTTTGGTCATGGTTTCTCTCCATTATAGGGGATACAAAATACCTTTATTTTGCAAATTAGCAAAAACATCCATGTATCAATCATTGGACCTTTTGAAGGTGGTTTTCAACCTTTATTTTCCAAAATTACCCTCAAACAAACCTACCATGGTCAACACCATATTTTATAACTTACAAGGAAGGTTTCATCACACCTATTTCAATGCCTCAAAATACTTCTCAACTCTCTACCAACACCTGTAGGTGGTCATTTTCTCATATAAGTAGTAAGCTTAGGAAGTTGTCATGGAATGAACAATTTGTATTATAATTTGATTTAAAGGGTCTAAAGACCCCTTAAATACCTTGAAATTAACCTTTCATATCTCAAAAGGATTTAAATTAATACCAAGGCTCTGATGACATCATCATGAGGTGCCTATATGTGCAAATAATTTAAATGTGGATAGTGAATGTGGAAAAGAGCAATAGGGTGGACAAAATGCCTCATGGGTAGTTAAAACCTATTTTAAACCTTCCATAAGCATTATTTAAAATAATAAAAACTTGATAAAATCTTAATACATTGTTTTCACTGTTGTAATCTTCTTTTCTAACACTTGTAAGTACATATTGATCTATAGCAGGCAAACTATGAGTATGTGCATTATATGACTACGAACCATGAAACATTGGTTAGATAAAGAGGATGAAAGGTGAAGAGGATGTCAAGGGGATCTTAAAAACATATAAAATACACTAACACAACCCATTGAAATTTCTAACAAAGCATGAAACTCTAAAAATGGTGTAAGACTTTCTATAACACAAAATGGTGTACCCTCTTACAATTTGAGCTACTTGATCATATAAACACCTTTAAATGAAAAAAAAATCATGGGACACATGAGAATACATATTTTAGATCATTTGGGACCAATCTCATCAATTGGATTGTATGGATCTACTCAAACTAAGGTAAAACCCATGGGGTATACAAATTAATAGATAGATTTAGAAGGTTAGCTTATTAGGGATGGTTCATAAAGCTCAGGCCACCATTCCTCTACAACCAAATATCAAATGTAATTTTACTAAGTTTATAATATACCCATAATATCATTTTATCTGAAACCCCTTGTGTTAACCGTACCAAGTACAAACCTACGAATCACTTTTGCTTGCCAATAAGGGTTAAAAAGGAGTAGGATAATTTTGAGCAATAAATAGAATTTATAGATCAAGAAAAACATGGAACTAAGGTTGGGGAAGCTGAATAGGCATTGCCTAACTATTTTTCATGTGGCACACTTCTCATGAAAGATTTACATGTGTTAAACCCCTCTTTTACTTTAATAAATTTTCCCTTTATTCTGCATAACCTACCATATTTTAGTTATTTCATTTTATTAAGACTTAATTAGACACATGGGGCATGACATAATATTTTTTAACCTTCACATTTCCCAAAAAACTTGTATAACTTATTAAATATGCCCTTTATTACCTCAAAATGACCCAAAAATGATATAAGGACTAAAAAGCTAATGACCAAGGCTATTATAACATCAATTGACATTAATTAACATATAAAACACCTTTTCACATCTCTATTAGACCCTTAAAATTCCTAAAAGTAAATTTTTTACCTAGGGGTACCCCAATTTGACCTAATAGTCAAATTTGGTCAATAAAGACTTCTTGTAGATTTGGACCATCCTCAATATTTAGCTACTCTAATTTTTTATGACAGTCAAAGTTCCATTGCCTTAGAAAAAAAAAAATTCCATGCAATTTCAAGTCACATTGAGATTCAACATGAACTTATTGAATATAATCAAATCTGTATATCTTTCTATCCTGCTCAAGAACAAATGGTTGATATCTTCGCTAAGCCATTATGTAAATAAAAAAATGTATCCTTTTGTAATATGTTAGGATTGAAGGATATCTCATCAAAGGTTAGAATTAGTAATTTTTCCTCCCTTCTTTTTTGTTTATAAACCCCTAAATAAAGCTTAAGGGAGAGTGTTATAATTAACCTTTATTTGAGATAATCTATTTATCCTAAATTCCTTTTATATGTGTGGAATTTTTAGTTATGTGAATTATAAATTAACATAAATTATGATTACATGATATGTCACTCACCTCTTTGTTCCCCTTTATGATTTGGGATTTACTTTCATAAGTAACTAGTTTCCCCACTTGGCACACACTTCCCTACACTCTCTAAGGGAATAGGCCATAAGTGGCACACACAAAGGAGGCTTGTAAGGTAATCATGGGATTATTTGTAACTCCCATTTTTTTCTTATTTATCTATTAAAATATCCTTCCTCTACTCATTTCCTCACTATAAACTTGAATCTCTCTCTCTTCTTCTCAAATTGCTCTTACTTTTAAGTTATAATTGTGAAGATTTTGGTGATAAGCCTTATTATAAGATCATGTGGGTTTTTCTCCAATATGTTCAATTTTCCACTTTAAAATTCTTCTCTCATTTATGGTTTTCACCTTGATAAGTAATATTGTTTCTTGATTTCATTAATTTTTCACTTTCAAATGTCATTGATGAATGTTTTTGGTATAATTTCTTTACACACACATGCATGCGCACATACACACATCAAAGTGTGACATTATGTAGACATATAATTTTGGTATATGCTTAGTATTTTTAATGTTATTATTATATTTAATGTGTATATGGGTAATTTTTTTATATTAGAATCTTGTCACACATTTTACTTTGTGTTGGGCCCTATATAACCTTCCCTTTCCATTTTAACTTTAATTTTCAATTATCTATGGTCAATAGTCACGCTATATTTTAATTTAAAATACTTGAGAACCTTCAAATTAGTTAGTTAGTTATGGATGTTCATAATACAACCTAAAACATCCATATCTCTATTTTATGTTTTTTGGTTAGTTGACTAGTATCAAACTAGTTTAATATTGATTTGACCAATACTAAACTAGTTTGATAGTGTCATATCAATTGTGTGTCATTTCCCCCCTTTCTCTAGTTGATATATATTTTTATTTAATTATTGTATATTCTTAGATCTATATTTATATTTTAAACTAATATTGAACACTTGAAAAATATATCTAAGGCTCTACCCTTCAATTTGACCTTCTTTGGATCTAAAATTCATGAACTCACCACCTCATTAGGTCTAACTACTTATTTCTTAGTCCAAATTAGATTATTATGATTATCTAGATCACTTGTAACCACAAAATGACTAAAATATGATATATATATCCTTCACTATCAATTATAAAATCTTAGTAATTTTATTCTATCCTAGACAGTTGAGAAGTGTCCTTACCCTCAACAAACTAAAATTCACCTATTTTTCAATGTGCACGAGTCATCCTAATAATGTCATTAACCCTTTCATGAATATTATTTGAAAATAATTAGTATAGATATAATTAAAATCCTACTCATTATTCATCTAATAATTACCAAGTAATCACCACTCAAGCTTAGACATGTTATTCAATTTCAAAGTGTAGAGCAAAGTTATTCTACCATATACATTCTTATTTGCATATCATAGGAGAAGTTATACTACATGGTTGAACCACTCAAAAGACATACCATTATATATTGGGTTAGGCTAAAATTTAGGGTTGAGTAAACACAAATCATAAATATCTATGATATGCAAAAATAAATTATGTAAAAGAGATACATGTTGTATAAGTGAAATCAAACATGAGCCAGAAGAATCTAGTCTTCAATAATTGAAATATTCAATTATTAGAAATATAATCATTAGGAAAGGTACATATATAGGTGGAAGATAGACATAAAGCCAAACATGTGTAATGAAAAATCATTAAATGGAATAAAATCTTACACTAACATCCCCCTTAAGTGTAGCTTATGTGGGTGGTAGATTTGGGTCCTAAAAATAAAACCTAATGAGGTACCTAAGAACATAAAAAAAAACCATAAAGGAGGATTATGGAGCTACCTAAACCCCAAGAAGAGCCCACAAATGAAGATACTTACTTTTAGTGAAGGGTTTCATGAATATATTTGTAATTTGCTCTACAATTTAGATGTAGTAGAGATCAATGATTTTCTCATGGATAAGCTCCCAAATTAAATTCATGTGAATATTTATATACTTGTTCTACTAATGGAGGATCAAATTCTTATAGATCTATATTGTGTTTTGGTTGTCACAAAATATGACTATTGGTTGTCAAAAATGGATATTGAACTTAATGAGAATACCCTAAAGCTAAATATCCTTAGTTGTAACACTAACAACACCTATATATTATTCCTCTATATAAGATAAAGCAATAAAATTATTATTTTTTATTGACCAAATAATTGGTCCTAAACCAATGGATAAATTTTAGTCTAAATTAGACTTATGATTTTGAATAACACCATCCTAATTTGAATCTGTATACCCAATCAATTCAACATCAATTCTTGTTACATACTGAATCCCAAAACTATGAGTACCTTGAATGTATTGGATAATACACTTAGATACTTTCCAATATAACTCATGTAGTTCATGCATAAATCTAGATATGATTCCCATTACATATAAAATGTCAGGTCTAGTGTGTTCAAGGTGGGCAGTATCAACCAAAGGAGAAGGATAATTAGTCTCAAGCTTCACACCAAATACAAATGGAGTTAGATATAGCTTATAGTTATCCATGTTGAATTGTGTAACCCAATCAAAAGCATACTTAGATTATGTAATAGTGATCCTAGAGTCAGACTAATAAAGTTCAATCATAAGGAAATGATACAATAAGACAAATTTAATCATTGATAACCTCTCAAACAAAGTGGTTTTCACTACTACAATAGTGTATGAAGAACTACCTATGATTAATAGGTCATCCACATAGAGAACCAAAATCAAAAATGAATCATCATACTATAAAATGTATAAATTTGGATTAGAATGACATCTATTGAACCCAAACAAAATAAGAAAGGAATCCATCTTGGCATACCAATATTGAGTATATTGTTTGATGCCATAGATAAATTTATGAAGTTTGTAAACTAAGTGAAAATCTTCCATAAATCCTCCATGTATATTTCATCTTTGAGGTCATCATTAAAAAAATAACTCTTCACATCCATTTAATTAACATCCTAATGATGTCCTACGATAATACCAAGAGTGAGTCAGATCGAGTTCATTTTGGAAACTAGGGTAAACACCTCAGTATATTTAATTTTATGTACTTGAGGACAACCCTTTTATATCAAACATGATTTGAACTCGTCTATAGATCCATCTATTATAAATTTTGTTTGGTAGATCCAATTACATTGAACAATTTTTCTTCCCTTAGGAAGAGGGACTAAATCCCAAGTCTTGTTCCTCAATAAGGAACCATATTCCTCTTCCATATCAGTGTCCCACTAAATAATGTTTGATGCCTCATGAAATGATTATGGATTATAAGTATATGCAATGAATACATGTGGGGCATTCTGGAATTTTGAACATGTACACTTGGTGTCTAACAGATCTCCAACCCAATGACCAATACTTTGTAATGTTTATCTAGCCCAAAGAGGACCAAAATTTGGAGAGTCAAGAGGAGATTCCTCATCCTCTGAGTTATTATGGGAGGAGGAAGTGATTCCCATCACTAATATCATCATCAAAACTAGAATAATAATATATCTCACTAGGAATTGACTTAGGAAGATCTAAATTAACAAAATTATCATGAAATCCCAGTGCATCCAAGGAAGATGGAGAATTGTCAAGTGTGGATTTCGAAGGATCCTCTTGAAAGAAAACACTTCTCTCAATGAATAAATCATGAGTGGTGGGATGGAGAATCCTATATCCCATAACACCCTCAATATATCCCATAAAATGTAAGGTTAACTTTGAGGTTCCACTGATTTACATTTATTCTTAGGAATGTGGCCCATATCAGGAGATCTAAACACTTGAAAGTTCTTAACTATGGGTTTTTGACTGCTCTATGTTTCAAAAGGAGTGACTCTCTTTAGTGATTATGAGGAACTTGGTTTTAGATATAACAATCATACTTGATGGTATCGACCTAATATTGATGTGAAAGATACTCGGAGTATAGTATTTAGTTGGAAATTTCCTTCAAGGACCTCTTCTTTCACTTTGTAATACCATTCTACTAAGGACTATATGGAGCTATACATTGTATCTAAATCCCCTCTCAAGTGCATAATTTATTAAATTGATTACTAACATACTCACCACCATTATCTATGTGCAAAATCTTGATGGATTTACCTAATTATTTTTATACAAGTGCCTTGAAGTGAAAATGATCAAAAAACTCAAATTTATACTTTAAAAAGTACACCCAAGTATACCTTGACAATTCATCAATGAAGGAAAACATGTATTTAGTCTTGTTGAATGAAGGAACTAGAAATGGACCAACAATGTCACTATGAACTAGCTCCAATATCTGTGTAGCTCTCCATTATTTGCCTTTGTCATACTTAACTTCAAGATGCTTACCAAGTATGCAACTTTAGTGAACTCTATCAGAAAAACAAACATGTAAAAACTCTAAAACCATGTCATTATAACTAAATTACTTTAGGTAGTGATAGTTGAGGTCATTAAATTTCTTGATCCATAATTAAATTGCCCCATCTATATGAGTGAGTAGTTCAATAAAGGTTTGATCATGAGAAAAATCCAATAAAGTATATAATTATGATAGCTAATCTACTTTCCCAAATACAAGTATGGAGTCACTGTCCAATTCCCTAATAACCATATAATCATGTGTGAACTCAAATATTTTACTTGAATTGATGTGAGTGTTCTCATAAACAAATATTAGATTGGTGGATAAATAGGGAAAACATAGAACACCCTAAAATGTTCCATCATTCACTTCAACATATCCTCTCCCACTAACTTCTACGGAAGTGTCATCATCCAAAAAATAGAATGCATATAACAAGGCTTCAAGTATGAAAAAAATGTCTTGTGATGAATCCATGTGGTGAAATGCATATAAATAAATTACCCATTTGGAAGGTTGGAATGTAATTAAAAAAAGGGCTTTTACCTTACTATTATTTTTGGCCCTAGAAGACTCATGTGTTGATGAACTCTAATTGGTAGAATCAAGGACACTAATATTGTGCTTCTGAGGCAACATAGTTAGTTGGTAAATTTACTTATTAATTCACTTGGTTTAATCATGCCTATTTTTTTACATTAGGCGCTTATGGGTCACTCTTTCTTGGGTTTCCTATCTAAAGAGGAGGATTCTTTTGATGCTTTAGACTTAACGTTAGATT
This sequence comes from Torreya grandis, assembly GCA_037957365.1. Taxonomy (NCBI): domain Eukaryota; kingdom Viridiplantae; phylum Streptophyta; class Pinopsida; order Cupressales; family Taxaceae; genus Torreya; species Torreya grandis. Next base: position 68,736 of record JARHVA010001754.1, on the reverse strand, counting down.
TCAAACCCTTTCTTTTCTTTGAGTCCTTTTTATTCTATTTCTTCTCCTTATTATTTCTATAATCCTTATGTTTGTCATGAATCACAATTGGTGCATGTGATTTGGAGAAATAAGTGTATTTATTTGAACAAGCTTATCTTTCTCCCAAATCAAGTTAATATTAAAATAATACAAGGACTGCATGGTCCATGTAGCTCCAAGGTCATGTTTGGTGGTATGGAAGGTAGAAACAAAGACAAAATGGTTTAACCTAATTTGGAAAGGATGGAAAAAATTAATTGATCATATTTTTTTTCAATACAACATAGTTTTAATTGTACCCTAAGTCATTTGAATTATATAAGTCATGTATATTGCCAAATTTTATTAGACTCAAGATGATGAGTTTGTACTCAAACTCATGACCCCTCATTATGTTCTACTTTCCAAATATTTTTTTCCAATGATCAAAACATCATTAAGATAATTTATAGATTAAATATGAAAAACTAAGTAGGGATATATTTTTTAGCATTGTTCATGTTGTTTAGGTTTGGCATTGATGTTATCATTGATGTTAACGATTCTTGAAAAGGCCTTCATGAGGTCATTGAAGAATGTAGCTATGAGAGAGAATATTGATCAATGTTTCAATGTTTTTAAGATTTTAATATATGTTATTATGACTACATGAATGATGTGAAGGTCATCATGGAAGGTCCTTATTGTAAAGTTGTCAAGTGTTTGAGCCTTGTAGTATCTTGACAAGGTATGTGCATAGAATGCCTAGTCTTGTGCATGAAGGAGAATGATGTCTTAGTGAAATGAATGCACAAAATAATTAATAGTTGAATGAGGTTTTTTGATCATGTATATGAGGCATTAGATCACTCATAAGAGTCTTAGGGTAAGATCTTCAAACCAAGTATGCACCTATACCACTCCTACACCCTACCTGGCCTAATGAGATATCATGATCTATTATCAAGATATATGAAGGATGTATGATAGTTTTTAAGAATATATGAGGCTGATTTAATATTTTAGAGTTGTTAAGATTAAATTAAAAGAGGCATGAAGGTCATTTTTAAGGCCTAATGTGGTTTGCAAGTCATGATCTAAGCAAGTAAAGAGAGAGTATGGCCTAATGGGGTATGAGGTTTTGTTTCCAAGGAAAGTATGGATATATGAGTATTTTTAGAGGTATGATAAGTTTTTTAAAGCATTTTAATTAATTTTTAGGTCAAATTTTTAAGTATAAGGTATGAAAATGTGTTTTAAGGTCTCTCAAGTGCATAGAATGATGGGTTTTGTACCCGAGAAGGTTTTTTCATGTGCTCATTAGCTCATCAAACCTTTGTATGGGAACCTAATATATTAATTATATATGATTAAGGTTAATAAATTAATTATATCTGATTAATTTTAATGTATTTTTTTTGTATTGAAGGGTTTTGATTTATGAATTATTGTTAAGAATGGAAATGTATTTAAACCCTCTTAGAAGCATAATAAAGACCTGATGTTGAAGATGTTGATCAAAAGTGGCCAAAATGTAATTGTATACTCAGGTAAGTTATTTAAGGTTATATTAAACTCTACCAATCACCCCCAAGTGTGTTTTATTTGTTAGGAGTGTGAGTAGACCCTATAGACCCTACATGAAAGTGTTATTTTCTTAGAGATTTGCTATAGCAGTCAAATTTGATCTTGTCAAAGTATAAAGATGAATGGAAGATGAAGCCTGAGACTCATGTTTCATGTCCATGAAGTTTTTTGGATATAATCTATCCTTAAATTTTTATAAATTATTCATCCAATTTAACCAATTACTAATAAGCCTAATGGTGGAAATAGTGAGAAACCAAGGTAGTAGTGAGAAAATGATTAGGAATGTGTTATCATAGAATAGTGATGAAAAAAATTAAATGGATATGTTTTTTATTAATTTTAATATATTCTCATGTTTGGTATAATTTTTGGAGGTTAGTGGTTGTAGTGAAAAATTTGCTCACAAGTTGACTTGTCTGGTTCAGATGAGATAGTGAGATATAAGGTTATGAAATTGGTCTACAAGACCAATATTTTCATTTCATAATATTATTTTTCTATATGATAATGGTATAGTGATCTCATAATATCATATACATGAATAATAATTAATTTAATATTTTTATATAGGTGTTGGAGGTCTGAGTCACCATGACCGGTCTTTGTGGAAAACTAGCAGTTTTGAGTAAGCAAGTTACAGGAGTGTTTTTTATTCCTTTTGCCCAATGTAATGAAGTATAATGCACTTGGTGAATTTTTTGAGATATTTTAGGTTATATTAATATTATTTATTTTCATGTTTTTTTGGCTAAACATATTTTTATATTCATTTGTTTAAGATAGACCTTTCTGTGTCTGAGAAGGCCTAATGTAAACAATACTAATGACATGCTTCAAGTGGTGATTGGATGTAAAAAGTGTCATGGACCTAATATTAGATTATTATGGGTATATTTTAGTGGAATTTGAATTTTTCCTATCATATATGAAGTTTTAAATTGTTCCAAGGATATCAAAGGGTAATATGTACTAATGGAGGCTTAATTGAATTAGGTCTCCTTAAGGCCTAAAGAAGGATTTGGTCTATTTGAGATATGTATGACCCAATTTAATTATTTATTAATGTTTTTTTCATGTAATAAGGCCTATTTTTTTAAAATAATAAGTTTAAAAGTGTGTATGGATGACCAATAGGTGTATGATCAAGAGCATAGTATAAGAACAAGGCCTAATAGGCCTAATTGACGAGTTAGAGGTTAAGAGAGTGAAATAAAAGGATATAACACTTTGAAGAGATAAAGGAGGTCTTTTATACCATGAAATTGGTGTAAATAAACTATCATGAATATCTAATAGTGGTATTATATATGAATATCAAGGTCATATGACCTAATCTATTTTGAAGAGACCTAGTTGAGCGAAGAAATCTAGAAGGTAGTTTGAGGGGGATAAGAGTGTGAAGAGATAAAGAGGTGATCATCATCAGTTGGTTAATCAATAGGGTATTTTGAATTTTATAAAATAAATTAGGTGTCTAATTTGGTAATAAGTCATCTAGGGGGTTGGTGCCTCCTTACAAGTTGGTGCTTGCTAAAGCTTAGTTGGGTGAGTGTTTGGCTAGTTGGGGTTGGTTCTCCATGTGGATTTGGTGCTTCAAAAATTTATGATATTTTTCCGTATAGGAATATATTAAATTTTTAGGTATTAGTTATTTTTCTTCCCCTTGAGGGTTAACCACTCATATGTGTGTTTTTGTGTTATGCTCATGTGAATGACTCTTTATGTATTATTATATATTTGTATTACTTTGATGGTTCCATAAATGTTAAAGTACATGTGAATAAAATTTTTAAGAGACTAATTCAACCCCCCCCCCACTCTCAATAATTATGTTTATAAAAAAATTTATTAGAGCCTAGTCCTTTGAAACAAGTCTAACAGCTTGAAGGTAATCCTAAAAAACATAAGATGTCTAGTGATAAAAAAGAAGAATAAAACATATATGATGAAGAAGTATACTATGATAGTGAAGAATGAAAATATGAATTAAACATTTAATTTAAGCTCATAATTTCCTTTAATGACTTAAAGAATCAAAATAAGACCATCAAGGACCTCAAGAGTTAGTTAGAAGGTGTCAACATAAGGTTTAGCTCAAAGGAAGTTGAGTATGACCAGTTGAAGACAGAGCTAGATTCCTTGAAGGTTGAGCATGAGAAACTCATAGACAAGATGAGCAAGCTTAAGGAAAATCATGAGAATTAAAAATAAGACAAGATTACCAACATGAAAATACTAATCAGGTATCCCAATGTAGTAAGGGATAAGTTATCATGGAATAATGGGAAAAGGAATAATCAGTCAAGAGGTAAGTACAAAAATGTTGTTTGTTACAGTTTTCATAATATAGGACACATTGAAATATTTTATTCTAATGGAGTTATAAGTCCCTCAAGATACAAAAAGATATATGAAGTTCCTATATTGCATGAGAAGGGTCAAACATTGGCATGAAAGCCAAAGTAAATTAGGATTGATCATATTGAGACTAAAATTCAAGATGGACTATTTGATAAGGAAGAATAGAATACTAAAGTGGATTCTATGCTATATCTAACTACCTTTCACATTCAAATATTAAGTCATGAAATGGTGTATATATATATATATTTTCATAATATAGGACACATTGCAATATTTTATTCTAATGGAGTTATAAGTCCCTCAAGATACAAAAAGATATATGAAGTTCCTATATTGCATGAGAAGGGTCAAACATTGGCATGAAAGCCAAAGTAAATTAGGATTGATCATATTGAGACTAAAATTCAAGATGGACTATTTGATAAGGAAGAATAGAATACTAAAGTGGATTCTATGCTATATCTAACTACCTTTCACATTCAAATATTAAGTCATGAAATGGTGTGTGTATATATATATATATATATATATATATATAAACACCATTTCATGACTTAATATTTGAATGTGAAAGGTAGTTAGAGATAGCATAGAATCCACTTTAGTATTCTATTCTTCCTTATCAAATAGTCCATCTATATATATATATATATATATATATATATATATATATATATATATATACCATTTCATGACTTAATATTTGAATGTGAAAGGTAGTTAGAGATAGCGTAGAATCCACTTTAGTATTCTATTCTTCCTTATATATATATATATATATATTCTCAATCCACATGATAGGAGATAAAAATAAGTTCATCTCATTAAATAAGAATGTTGTAAAAGTAGTAAGGTTTAGAGACAACACAACTGCCAATATAATTGACAAGGGTATCTTGACTTTGGACAATGGGAAGACTAAGACATAAAATGTGTTATATGTGGAAGGTTTGAAACATATAATACTTAGTGTAAGTAAAATGTGTAATCAAATACACACACTAACCTTTCATGATAGAAGATGTGAGATATAGAGAGCCAAATCAGGTAGGCTAATTACCAATGCAAAGAGGACTGAGAATAATATATAGTTATTCAATGAGATCAAGAAGGAGATATGTTTTATGAGAAATATGGATTAAATTTGGATATGGAATAGAAGTTTAGGTCACCTAAACTTTGATAATCTATTCAAGACAAGCACTAATAAATATATCAATAATATGCCTAAGATCATCAACCTACAAACATACTTTGCAAGGTATGTCAACATAGTAATTAGACTAGAAGAAGGCTCAAATCCAAGGAGTACTCTTCTAATATACCTTTGGAGTTAATACACACTAATATATGTGGGCCTATAAGAATTCAAATAATTCAAGTAGATAGATACTTCATGTTAATCATAGATGACTACACAAGATTTACTTGGGTATCATTATTGAGAGAAAAGTTGGAAGCTCTTGACATGTTCAAGGCATTCAAGGCTCTTTTTGAGAATGTGAAGATAAATTTTAAAAGATGTGATAGATAAGGTGAGTTTTGGTCTAATGAGTTTGATTACTTCTTTGAGGTTCATGAAATAAGGAGATAGTTCTCAATAGCTAGGACACCTTAGTTGAATGGGGTAGTGGAAATAAAGAATATGATAGTTTAAGTAATGGATAGAACTATGCTAAATGAGTCTATATTATCTGATCGATATTGGTGAGAAGTAGTAATCACTGCACTCTACATTTTAAATAAAGGACAAATAAGGACTAATGGTAATAAGATTATTGATGAATCATGGAAAGGCAGACCTACTAATGTGAAACACTTTAAAGTGTTTGGGAGCAAATATTTTATCAAAAAAGATGATTAAGACTTAGGAAAGTTTGATTGTAGATCTTATGAATGTATATTATTAGGATACTCATCAATGAGATCAGCCTATGGATGTTATAACAAGAGGTTACAAAAGATAGTGGAAAGCACCAACATGAAGATTAATGAGATAAGAAAATCACATTCACAATCAAAGGATATTTTAGAGAATATAGACTTCAAGAATGAAGAGGAAACTATACAGGTTGATGAGGAGTAATAAGAAGTTGAGGAAAAATAGGACTCATAAGGCCCCTCAAGATGAATTCAAAGATATCACCTTGAATCTCACATCATTAACAACAAGAATGCAAGTATGCAAACAAAGAAGTGACTGGTAAGTGATCTAAATCAAGATAATATTGCTTTATTATCTAAGATTAAACCTAAGAATCTTATAGAAGCAAGCAAATACAAATTTTAGATAGGTTTTATGAATGAGGAGTTAGACCAAATAGAGAAGAATGAGACTTGGGAACTAGTTCTAGGCCTAAAGATAAGAATGTCATTGGGACAAAATGGGTGTTTAGAAACAAGTTGAATGAATATAGAAAAGTCACTAAGAATAAGGCTAGATTGGTATGTAAGGTATATGCACAAGTTTAAGGGATAGAGTTTAAGGAGACCTTTGCACTAGTAGAAACATTGGAGGCCATCAAATTATTTCTAGATTATGCAAGATTAAAGGGTTCAAGCTATATTAGATGGATGTCAAATCTACCTTCTTGAATGGGAATTTGGAAGAGGAGGTGTGCATAGAGAAACTTGAGGGGTTCTCACTATCAAGTGACAAGGACAATGTTTGCAAATTAAAAAAGGCTCTTTATGGTCTAAATAAATTTCATAGAGCTTGGTATGCTAGGTTGTATAGGTATCTTTTGGATCAAGGATTCAAAAGAGGAGTTATAGATAGTAACCTATACATAAAGTCAGAAGATGACCATTAGTTGATAGTAGTTATCTATGTGGATGACATCATATTTGGTGTAAATAATGAGAACATGACTAAGTTCTTTGTAGAGGTGATGAAGAAAGAGTTTGAGATTTCCATGTTGGGAGAACTATCATTCTTTCTTGGGTTACAAATCACTCAATATGAAAAAGGTATATTCATTTCATAAGACAAGTACATAAGAGAGATGTTGAATAAGTTTGAGATGGAATATTGTAAGGTAGGTAGTACACCTATGATCATAGGGTGTAAGTTGAGAAAGGAAGATGAGTCTTTAAAGGTTAATTAGATGTCATATAGGTCAATATTTAGAAGTTTTATATACATGACTACCTCTAGACCTAACATCATGAAAGTAGTAGGTCTTTTGGGAAGGTTTCAAGAAGATCCAAAGTAAAATCATCTAAAAGCAATCAAAATGATACTCATGTATCTCAAATGGATTATGGAGTATTGGTTTTTGTATCCAAAAAGAAAGGAGTTCAATTTGATAGCCTATACAGATGTGGATTGGGCAAGAAGTCTACATGATAGGAAGATTACTAGTAGAGATTTATTCTTAGGTGGGTTCCTAGTTTTATGGATAAGCAATAAGTAATAATCAGTAGTATTATCCACTTATGAGGTTGATTACATTGTAGAAACTTCATGTTTCACTCAAGTCTTATGGATTATATAGACCCTAAAAGACTAAAAGGTGGAGTATAATGGTCCTAGCCCTATCTATTGTAAATATACAAGTGTTATAAGCATCTCAAATAACCCTGTCATGTACTCAAGGACCAATCACATTCCCATGAGGTATCATTTTTTAAGAGAGAAATTAAGTGAATAAAGTGTCATACTTTAATATGTTTCTACATAGGATTAGATTTTATAAATTTTGACCAAACCACTTCCACAGGTAACATTTAAACACTTAAGATAGGAATTGGGTGTAATTCCTACCCCTAAAAGTCATTAAAGAAGCTAAGTACTTAGGGGGAGATAATTAGGTTCATTAGATCTAATAACAAGTGAGTATTTACAAGAAGGTATGCATGGAGATGTGGATAGCATGTTTGTATATGTCTCATAAACTCATAGTCTTGTGTGTTGAATATTTTGGTTGCAAGGAGTGTGATCCAAGGAGTTGTATACATCACTTTGTCATTTATGTTAAAGGTGGAGAAATACTAGAATAGGAAGATAAGATTGATTAGTTTATAGTGTATTTTTTCATCAATTATAAAGAGGAATATTGTTGAGCATTATTCCTATTGTTGAGGTTTGGCATTGTTGTTGTCATTGATGTCAAAGGTTTTTAAAAAGGTCTTCATTAGGTCATTGAATAATATAGCTATGAAAAAGAATATTGATCAGATTTAAATTGTTTTTGAGAGTGTAATATATGTTCTTATGACTACATGAGTGATGTGAAGGTCATCATGGAAGGTCCTTATTGTCAAATTTGTCAAGTGATTGAGCCTTATAGTATATTAATAAGGTATGAGCATAGAATGCCTAATCTGGTGCATGAAAGAGCATGATGAATTGGTGAAATGACTACACATATGCATGAGTGGTTTAATAAGGTTACTTAAACATGTATTATATCACTCATGAGAGTCTCAGGGTAAGCTTATAGGAGTAATATTTTTAAACCAAGTCTACACCTAGACCACTCCTAGACCCTACTTGGCCTAATGAGGCATCATGATCTATTTTCAAGACATATGAAGGATGTATGATAGTTGTTAATCATATATGAGGTTTCTTGAATATTTGAGAGTGTTGGAGAGTGTATGGAAAGAGGCATGAAGGTCAATTTTAAGGCCTAATGTGGTTTTTAGGTCAAGGTCTATGCAAGTAAAGAGAGGGAGAGAGAGAGAGAGAGAGAGAGAGAGAGAGAGAGAGAGAGAGAGAGAGTATGTCCTAATGGGGTATGAGGTTATGATTCCAAGGAAAGAATTTATAGATGATTATTTTAGAGTATTATAATATTTTTTAATCATGTTAATGAAATTTGAGGTCAAATTTTTAAGGATAAGGCATGAAAATGTGTTCTAAGGTCTCTCAAGTGCATGAAATAAAGGGTTCTCTACCTAAAAAGGTTTTTTCTTGTGATCATTAACTCATAAAACCTTTGCATGGGAACCTAAGATATTCATGTTAGATGCGAAAGGTACCTAGCTCAAAATTATATATATATATATATATATATATATATATATATATATATATATATATATATATATATATATTGGATTGAAGGATTATGCTTTATGAACAATTGTTAAGAATGAAAACATGTTTAAACCCTCTTAAAACACTAATAAGGACCTGATGTTGAACATGTTGATCAAAAGTGCCTAAAATGGATTGGTATGCTCAAGTAAGATATTTAAGGTTATATTAAACTCTCCTAGGCACCTCTATTTATGTTTTATTTGTTATGAGTGTGAGTAGACCTTACAAGAAAGTGTTATTTTCTTAGAGATTTGTTATAACAGTCAGAGTTGACCTATTAAAAGTATACAAATGAATGGAAGATGAATCTTGAGACTCATGTTTCATGTCCATGAAGGTTTTTGGATATAATATATCCCTAAAGTTTTTTTAAAATATTCATCCAAGTTAGTCAATCGCTAATAGGCCTAATGGTGGAAATGGTGAGAAACCTAAGTAGTAGTGAGAAGATGATTAGGAATGTGTTATCATGGAATAGTGATGAAACAAATTGAATGGAAATGTTGTTCATAAATTTCAAGACATGCCCATTTTTGGTAGAATTTTTGGAGGTTATTGGTTATAGTGAAAATTCTACTCATAAGTTGACCTATCTAGTTCAGATGAGATAATGAGATATAAGGTTATGAGATTGGTCTGCAAGACCAATATTGCCATTTGACCATATTATCTTTCTATCTAATAATGTTATAATGATCTCATAGGATCATATAAATTAATAAAAATTTATTGAATATGTCTATTCAGGTGTTATAGGTCTAAGTCACCATGACTGATCTTTGAGGAAAACTGATAGTTCTAAGTGAGCAAGTTGTAGGAGTGTTTTTCAATCCTTTTGCCCTATGTAATGAAGTCTAATGCACTTGGTGAAGTTGCTGATATCTTTGAGGTTCTTTAAATATGTTTATTTTCATGTTTTTGTGTCTAATCATTGTTTTATATTTAGTTTTTTAAGATAGACCTTTTTGTGTGTGAGAAGGCCTAATGTAAACAGTACTAATGGCATGCTTCAAGTGGTGATTGGAGATAAAAAAAGTGTCATGGACCTAATATAAGATTATTATGGGTATATTTGAGTGTTATATGAATTATTCCTTCTATATATGAAGCTTTAAAGTGTTCTGAGGAGATCAAAGGGTAACATGTACTAATGAAGGCCTAATTAAATTAGTTCTCCTTAAGGCCTAAAGAAGGATTTGGTCCATTTGAGATATGAATAACCTAATATAATGATTGATTCATGTTTTTTCATGTCCTAAGGCCTATTTCATTTAAAATATAATTGTTCAAGTGTGTGTGATTGACCAAGAGGTGTATGATCAAGATCGTAGTATAAAAACAAGGCCTAATAGGCCTAATTAACAAGTTAGAGGTTAAGAGAGTGAAAGTGAAGGATATAGCACTTTGAAGAGATAAAGGAGGTATTTTAGACCATCATAGGATGTAAATAAAATATAATAAATATATAACATGGGTACTATAGATGAAGATAAATTTTATATGACCTAATATATCTTAAAGATACCTAGTTGAGTGAAGAAATATAGAAGGCAATTTAAGGAGGAAAAGAGTGTGAAGAGTTGAAGAGGTGGTCATCATTAGTTGGTTGATAAATAAGGTGTTATAAATTTGATCAAATAAATTAGGTTTTTAATTTGGTGTTGAGTCATCTAGGGGGTTTATTCCTCCTTACAAGTTGATGTTTGGTAAAGCTTAATTGGGTTGGTACTTAGCTAGTTGGGGTTAGTGCTTCACAAAATTATGATCCTTTGAATTATAATATTGTAGTCCATTTGCAAGGATCAATGGGTTTTCTTCCCCTTGAGGGTTTCCCACTCATATATCTTTTTTTGTTTTATTCTCATGTGAATGACTCTTTATGCATTATTATATCTTTGTATTGCTTTAATGGTTCAAGGAATGTTAAAGTACATATGAAAGAAATTTTTAAGAGATTGATTCACCCCTCCCTCCCCCACTCAATTATTTTGTTTCTAATAGACATAGACATGTATAATAAACTATCAAATTCATCACTTTTATTAAAACACTTCAATTTGTATGCATTAAGTGTTGGTTCTTTTTATATACCTATCATGATTCAGTCTAAACCATTACTCCTTGAGAGTATTTGAACTTTGGTTTTCCACTAATGATAGTTAAATGGTGTATGAAGTATAACTTGATTCTAATTCATGGTGTGAAAATGAAGTATATGTTGAGTTGATTAATACTTTAAATACAATGATATGCATCCCCCTAAATCTATATAGGTTCAATTTTATAAGGCTCAATAAGAACACTAGTGCATATGGATTAAAAAACTCATACTTTCAAAAGAATTATGCCTCAAAAGGAGTTGTAGGCTAAAAAATATGTGAGTTTGAAATTCTTACTCACAAAATAAAAATTCCACTTTGCATAAATTTTGGGCATGAAAAAGAATTGACTCAACTTTTCATAAGAAAATTTTAGCCCTCTTGGGTAGGTTGTGACCAAGGGCTAAACTCCCATATGACCAGGGAGTTAAGGCTTAGGTTGTGGGCTTAAATTTCACATCCTTGTGATCAACATGTCAGACTTAGAAGGTTAGAATGTACCATGGTAGAAATATGAGTGCCTTATCTATTTGTCATAGTTTTTTTCAAATGTTTAATCCCCTTATGTAGTCATCAGAGTTGAATACTACTAGATAAATCAAAAGTTCTAAAGTTAGAGTTGAAGATTACCTAAGAAGTTGAAAGTTATCCCATCATATTTGAAGACTATTAGAGTAGATAAAATTTCCATTGTTATAATTTATGAATGTCATAGTATTTGAAACTTCCAATGTCATATATGAGGATTTCCAAAGAAATTCAAAGTTTTAGTAGTGTCAAGAATGTGGGTATCAGAGGTAGATTCCTATCAATGGTCTAACTGTCAGAGTTAGTGACCCCATATATAGTCATCATGATCAATGATTTTAGATTATCCCTTAGGTCTAATGGTTTTTAGATCAGCCTTCAAGTTTGAATATTACTTTATCATCACTCAATCTCGATGATCTCCTGAGCAAGTGGAAAATTCTTTGAGGGGTTTCATGTAGGTACCTAAGTTACACCTAGTGTAGAATCTCCAAATCTAGTATGACTCTTGAAAATACACTAAAAACTCATCAAATTTATCCAAAAACCTAGAAAAATCCAAAAATATATTTTTTATTAAAGACCTTGGTAGTACAGATTTATTTTAAATCCACAAAAATGCATCCAAACCCTCTAAAATGGCTAAAATTGATTGTCATGAAACTAGGTCATGTTTAGAGCTTATCCTAGGGTTTTGACACCTTATGAATCCAATAATGACCACCAATAGGCATTATTCCCTTATTATTTTTCCAAATATGGATTATTATAGGACCTCAGAAGAAGATCAAAATATGAGAGAGGGTGAATCTTCAATGTGTTGGTCAATGAATGATAGATTTGTAACATGTAAGCTAAAACTCAAGATTTTATAATAGGAACTTTGGCATTCATTTACTAGAAACCAAGCTCTAATACCATGTAAAATTAGGTCACAATCAAGGTCTAAGTAAACATAACACATAATTCTTTATGATATGTAAAAATAAATTATAAAAAAGAGATAAATGTTATATAAGTGAAATAAAACATGATCTATAAGAAGATAGTCTTTAATAATCAAAAGATTGAATTATTAGCAATAGAAGCATTAGAAAAGGTACATATTTAATTGAAAGATATACATGATCACACATCTTCATGAATGTGGGATTATCTTCCCTAGTGACCTAAAATAACACCTAAGTAAGCTAAATAACATGTGCAAGGAAAAACCATTAAATGAAATAAAAATTTACACTAACATGAGCCATATTTTTCAAGTTAAAATATAGATCACTACATGAATCTTCATATAGTATATTTCACCCTTATGCACACACATTCTCACATAGGATAAAACTACATAAGTTTAAATCCCTCTTTAGAGTATTGTGTTTTTAAGTAACACTCATTAACAAAGGGGTTTTTGAGGTCAGTTCAACACCGTGAACCCACTAACCTAGTTTTTGGAAAGATAACCTAAGCTAAGGTGGAGAGTTATGGTTTTAGATAAAAATTATGATATTGATCATGTGTGTGATATCAAAATATATCATATTAAAGGCTACACAAAACTTATGAATACCTAGGTGGTCACATCTTGATACAAAGAACATTTTGTATAAGATAATTGTGTCAGTATCCAGATGGTAGCATTTGTGCAAGTGACCACAAGGTGACACAAGTGTTTAGGTAGCCATAAATATTTTTCTATAATCTAAAAACCAATATTTTAACATCATATAACATGTATCTACACCTATACATATGAAATGTTTTTACGCATCATTAAATAAGCTAAGTATTATTTCTTCTTCATGATTGTGCAATAAAAATATCATTTGGCATTGTACTTTCTATATTTAATATTTTTCATTTTATCACTAAAATTGAATATCATAAAATGAATTATTTAATTTTACTAATTTAAGGACTAGGCTATCTCATTCTTAAATAGTCTATTCCTTTTAACCCTTAATTCTCAAAAAGAGTTAAACAATTGTCAACTTTCCTACTTTCACAATTTCAAATTGTGCACTAAAATGGTATTATGTTGAATACAAGAAGTTTATATATACATAAACACCCTAAGTCATTTGAATACAATAATTTTATATATACATAAACGCCCTAAGTCATTTAAATACAAGAAGTTTATATATACATAAATACCTTAAGTCATTTGGACTTCAAGATAAAATTATTTTTACAATATTATTATACATATAAATATAGTCACATGTACTTGACAATGTTAATTATTAACACATTCCAAACCACATGACTTATGCTCAAATATATGACTCTTATTTTCCATTATTCTAAGTTATTTATCTATATGTAGGATTGACCCTTTTTTGTTTTTATTAGTATAGAAAACCTTCAATGTCAAATGTTTGATTTGATTAAAAACACTATCATATTATCTCCATATCAAGACACATCTATAATTTCTCTAGACAAGTCTGCCCTAGGTACACATGAGAATAATGCACCACTATCCATATTGGTTGGTCATGTCTCATGCCAAGTAATGATTAGTTTCTAAATTTTAAATTAGTCTTTTATATCTCCCCACACATTTCATAAGTTCAATTAAAATAAATTATCAAAATATTCTCCTATAACTACATGTTAAGAGTTATTCATTTAGGCACTTTTTATCCACAAGTCATAATCATTCACATGTTTTAACATTGAGGAAATTTACCATAGTCTGCCCAAATTCTACATTATTAATAAGGAGCAGTCATAAGCCAAGCCAAAATCCCTCTAAATCAAGTTAAGAGATATAATTTTGAACTATCAAATCCATAATCTAGCTACTTACATATATCCAAAGTAGCACAATTTTACATTCATTCTAGGTGAGATAATTGTGTGGGCTTGATTTCCCTCCTTGTACTTTTGGACATAGGCAAAAATCATCATCAAGGGGTTGATTGAGGTCATTTTAACCCATTACACTCCCATTTTTTTTTACACTTTTAAAATATATAAATTTCCCCAAAGGGTTTCAAATATAAGAGAATACATACATCAATTTCTACATGGAAAAGACCTAAATTCTATATCTCATATTTTTTATCATCTATAGGTGCAATAGGTAAAATGATCAATTTAGACACAATTAACTCAAACAAGTCTATGATCAATGTTCTTAAGCACACTATGCCATTATCTACCTACTAAACTTCAATCCAATTTTATTTTCTACTTCTAATTTTATTTTATCATTTCTAAATTCCTACTTTCTCTATTTTTTGCATGTTGTTTATCACAATCAACATAGGCAAGTCCATAGTCAAAAAATTAGAGTGTATTATATTGCCATCCACTTATAGTGGAACTATATAAATCTTATTTTTTTCATGATTCTGATATGAATCCTACATAATCATCTCTTCTTATAATTTCCACAATCAAAATAGTCAATAGAAATCAATGTGAGAGATAATTATATCTCTTCTTAGTGCTTTCTTAAAATAACAACCTTTCATATTTAGCACTTTTTAAAATAAAAATATTTTAATAATTTATATATTTAAAAAAATTATATTTCCAATTTTAAACCTATTTATGTGTAAGTGCACAAAGTTGGGAGACAAAAAAGGGCTTATCTATGGACATGTTTTTCCTAAAAAATAAAAAAATATGAAAATTTGTAGATAATTTTAGATGGCTACACTCAAAATTTAATGATGGTGTAAGAACATGAATTATATAATTTTGAGTCTAGTTTCCAAAACATTATTTTCAAAAAAATGATTAAGTATAATGAGGTTAGACATCTAAATTTTGAATATGAACTCCTATTTTTTAAGAAAATAGAGTAGACAGGTGGTCGTGCAATCCCTATTTTTTTAGTATCATTTAATATTGTTTAAAACCACTTGGTGAAACTTTATATAAGATCATCTAGTTTGTAACCTATATATTTTTTATATTTTTTCAATGAATATTTTTTATTAATTTTACAAGTAAATAGATCCTAAAAATTGACCAAAAATAGATAGCCAGCCATGCGTCCCCCCTAACTACCTCAAAAAAATGAAAACTAATTTTTTTGAAAGTGTGTGGAATTAGGCCTAATTTATTTTATATATATATATATATATATATATATATATATATATATATATATATAACATTTAAATCAAATAAAAAAGACACATAAACACATATAGGCATGTATATTTGCAACATGTAGTGGCTTAAAAAAACTATAGTTAGAAATCAACATAGATTAAAACCTTAAAATAGTCCAAAAATTATAAAAAATCATATATTTGGAAAGAGGAGAGCATGATATTCATGATAATAATAATTTTATGAATTTTGTCATTGAAATTTGTAGTGTATTTGGTGAATAAATTTTAATTTTTTTTGTTTTTTATCAAAAACTCTTGGATTTGGCTATGTGTTGACATGTCTAAGCCTTTGGTTCAAAATCTAATCCATTTATGAGCCAAAAGACTTGGTTTTTTGAATTCAAATAGAACATATAATGTATGCACTATAACACATATGTATTATAAAGCATATTGTTATGTTGCCATGGCATAAAAAAACAAATTTTGTCTAGTCATATATGTTTATATTTATCTATGTATCATGATATACACTTATTTATACTTATTTATTTCACACTTATATGTTTTTATACTTATTTAGTTCACATTTATAATTTTTATGTTTTTATTTTAAAGTGTATTGTATCATGATAGACACTACCACAAAAAGGACATCATGGATAAAGTGATGTAATTTTAGTGATTTTGCGCCCATAATCATAATTTTAACTATATAGAACATGATTTAGGGTTCAAAAAATCCCAAATTCATTAAAAAATGAATGAACAAGTCAAATATTTTAATGGTGGAGAAAATTAGTATCAATTTGAACCCTTTGAACATAATTGCATGTATATGATGTGATTTAAAGCTAAATTAGCTTATATTGAGTGAATGGATGCAATCGATGATACAATTTGAGTGAAATTCAGCCTTGTTAACCTAATTTTGACTATAAAGGATTTAATTTTGGCATGTTTACCCCAATGTCAACTAAATAAAATAAATAGTCCAATGGTTGAATCTAAAAGTGATTAAAGCTAATTTGAGCCCCTTCAACCTAAGTGCATGACTATAAAATATGATTTAGGGATTGATCAACTTTATTTTCATTAGATCATGAAGTAAAGAATCATTTGGTTAAATGACATATGCAATTTTGACATGTATAGGATGTGGTTTTGGGCTCAATAAATTTTAATACCATCATATAATGAATGAAATAATTGATTGGTTGAATTATGGAGGTAATTATTATGAATATGAGGCCCTTAAACCTAGTTGTGATTATACAAAATGATGTAATCCATTCACTCAATATAGACAATTAGTCAAATGGTGCAATCAGTGACACAGTTTTTAAAAAATTGAGTCACATGAACCTATTTTCAATTTTATATATATATATATATATATATATATACATATATATATATATATATACATATATATATATATATATACATATATATATATATATACATATATATATATATATATACATATATATATATATATATATATATATATATATATATATATAATGATTTGGAGTGAAATTGACCTTAATGTCATCATATAATGTACTAACTAGTTAATTCCTTTAATAAAAGAGGAATTTGAGACCAATTTGATCCCTTTTAGCCTAATTGCAAAAAAACTAAATCAATGGGTTATATTGTTTATTCTCCTTCAGGAATATCAATTTCAAGGGATATTAGTCAATAAAGACAAAAATGAAAAGAATTTGAAATGTGGATTTTGGTGTGATCGATGTTATATGATTAGGAAATAATATTATAAATATATAAAGGAAAAAAGGAGAAACGGTGATTATTCATTCTTAATTGCATTTATTTAATATTTCACAAAAAAATTAGGTAAACCTGTAAGTGCAATAAGCAGTTATTCTTCAAAATAACCTTGTTCAGTATTTTGGCTTAGTGATCTATCTAATCTAAGTGTATACAATGAGTTTGAAATTAAAAAAAGAGTGAGGGATGAAGCATTATCATGTCCATAATTAGTGATAGATTATAAGTGCATTTAATTTTTCAAAATATTTATGGATTGAGAATGACTGATGGATTGCATAAGCATGTTTCATCATCTTAAATTTTGTAAAAATGAAACATTATCATTGTAAATGTTTTGCATGAAGGTAATTGATAATAAGAATGAATTAGTGGAAACCTACACAAGTATTTCTAATGGATTAATTGGGTTAACTCACTTCACAAGTGGCCATGAGGATGATATTCAAGCAACATGTTCTCTATTAATTAGTTGTTTTAAAAGAAAGTGGTATATTTGTTATGATATAAGAGATTGATTCATAAATAACATATTGGTTTTCATTTGAAATGTATGATATATATCCTAGAAGCAATACTCAAACCATATTATTTGATTATTACAACCCTAAACCCTAAACCTTAATTTTATCATAAATGCAAACATGAAGGTAATTATGATCAATCTGAACCCATTTAACCTAAATAAGATTCCAAAATGTGATTTAGGGATAAATCAGTCCATATTTATTGACATATTAATAAAATTAGTTGATTTTTAGAATTACTGATGTAATTTGGATGAAATTGAACCCTGTAAACCTAATTTTACCAATATAAGATGTAATTTGGGGGTGTTGATCGACCCATATTATAAAAAAAATGAATCAACTAATCCACCAATGTAATCATGAATGAAATTTGGGCCAATTTAAGCCCCTAAACTTAACTACAAGATTAAAACATGATTTAGGGCCAAATTAGGTTTGATTCTAACATGAATTAATCTAATTAATTAATTAGTGTAATTAGGGACATGCTTTAGGCAAAATTGAGCCATGTGAACCTAATTTATGCATCGATTGATTATATAAGATGTAACATATGGATTAATAAACCCTAATTTTATTACAAATGCAAATATGAAGGTAATTGGGGCCAATATAAACCCCTTGAACCTAGCTGTGAGTCTATGATGTGATTCAAGGGGCAAAATTAGCTCTTATTTTTTGACATATTTACCTAATTTATCCATTGTTACAATTATTTATGCAAGTTAGATGAAATTAAACCTCATGAACCTAATTCTGACTATATGTAAGTAATTTTGGGGTCACTTTACCCCAATATCATAACAAAATAAAATAAAAAACCACCAATTCAATCAAGAATGAAATTAGGGCCATTTCAATCCCTTTCAATGTAACTAGACAAGAGCATGATGTGATGGTGTTATAAATTAGTCATGAATTGATCTAATTAGTCTTTTGGTGTAATTAGAGATGTGATTTGGGCTTAAATTAATCATGAATTAATCCAATTAGTTAATTGGTGTAATTAAACATGTGATTTGGGCCAAATTAAACCATGTGAACCTAAACTATGGCTCAATCAATTATATAAGATGCAACATATCAGTAAATCAACCCTAGAATAATATCACAAATTCAAATATGGAGGTAATTATATAGGATTACTTGATATAATAATATTACATAGTTTGGATTTCATCACATAATAATATAACATAGTTTTACATCACGTAATATAATAATATATCATAACAATATGATATGTGATCACATAGGCATTATATATATATATATATATATATATATATATGTGCACATTATTTTATAATAATTTTGACCCTATAGACATTCTCTACATCATTATGCATTTTTCATAGAAAAGACAAGAGGAATCAAATTATTCTTTAGGTCACCCATTATCAAAAGGAAGTAAATTTTTATTTGGGTCCCCACCATCGAAAGGAATAAAATTATTCTTTATATATTCATGGCTTATTTATCTTGTTCAAATAAGATGAATAAGTTAAAACACAAAACACCGGAGTAATTAAAAGAGTTGAGGGAAAGACAAAAGGTATGAATGCAAGCATTTCACTCAAGATTAGGTAGAAATACTATCCCTATGATCCAAATGTCATAGATAATGATGAAATTGAAAATAATGAATGAATAATTATGATTAATATTTACCTAGAAGTCTAGATTATGTTTTAAGTCCACATTCAAAGTATAAAGTTTTTTATTTTGTTGATGATGAATCTATGCATGATGATTTACCCCCTGTCAATGAATATAATTTCATGGAAACACAAAATGATGAAATTAATAATGAATAAAATGTCATCCCATAACTAAGAAATGAATAAAATAGTAGTGAAAAACTCTCAACAAATTCCAACATTAATAACACCTCTAAGGATTGTGTATAGAAAAGGAAAGTACTTAATTGAATTTTATGAAAACATTTTGAAGTTGATGCATAACAAAATGTCTAACTAACCTTCAAGAAGACTAGCTAAAACAAACTGGGATAATTTTTTTGATAAATTATATTGTGATAGTCAAAAATATCAATTATTTATTTTTTTAAAAAAATTAATTAATATAAGACCTATAATGTACACCCTAAGACTAAGAACATCTAACATGAATGATGAAAACCATGAAATTGATGATAGTCTACATGATGCATATCATAATTTAGGCCCTAAATCACACAAAAAATATTATCATGTTTACTATAATATAATTACAAATTATGCAATAAGTGGTCAAAAAGGGGGAATGATAGATTTCAAAAACTAGTTGAGCACTGGACATAAATATAAAAAAATTAATTAAAAAAATTGGAAGATGACAAAGACGTAATGATTTTAATACCTTTGAGCTCTAGGAATTATCTAGTATACGTCCATGAAAGTACAAGGCTATATAGGATCCTCTCAAATATTTAATTAAATAATTTTAGAAATACAATACAAGAGTTTCACCTCATACAAGAGATGTAATGAAAATAAGAGTTGGTTCTCATAACCATTAACTACATCTAAAACATTTCTTGGATATGATCCAAAACTAAATTTTAATCTAATATTTTGGAAAAATACCCACAAATTTTTATTAGACAAATATATTTTGAGATGGACAAACTATTTTATGTAAAAATAAATCATACATGCACCTCTTGTAGGAAATATATTGAATTTTCAATGATTTTTTTGACATATACATTGTACTTTTCATGTCAATTATTTTTTCAAGAGTGTGGCATAGAAGTTCTACAAAAATTAACTAGGGAATTTATTTCAACCATTTTTTATGAAATACAAAATGGATAGTTCATTTATAACAAAGCATGTTCCTATGTAAATTGAAATATTTGTGGTGGATTGCCAAAATTAAAAAATTATATCCATAAGAAGAGTACCAATGAAATTGGATAAGACTTAGTTGCTTTTAAAAAATATAAATTTGTGATTTATTAAGTAGAAGATGTCAAATAATCTAAAAGGTGTGATCTTGTTACAAAATAGATACCTATTTTATAATTTATGGTCAAATTCAGGGAAGAAATTATTTATGAGTATTAAAGGCACACACATAGGGCTAAATGGTTAGATGGAAATTTCAAGTTAATCAAGGACACATTCCCACTTAGTTTTATTGTTTTAGTAGTTGACATTGTTAATAATTACACATTTAAACCACAAATGGAAGTATATATATTACAACTTCATACATGTTTCCATATTCATGTATATAGCATTCATGCATGCACCTAATAGTATAGAATAATATCAAAAAATATTAATAGAGTACTATTTCTATGTCATTGGTGACCAATCACATTATATAAAGTACATGTAAGGTTATTTTGAGATGTTGTATGGATATTTGACTAAGAGGAACATTAATTTCAATCAGCATTACATTTGGTCAGACAATTGTACATCAAAATTTAATAATGCATGGATTTTTTACTATTTGAGTAAGATACACATTACCACTAGTTTAAAACATATTTTGATTTTCACTTAGGTTGTCTATGGAAAAGGGGATCATGATGGTGTTAGAACATTTGTAAAACTATTTGTTGCAAGAGAGGAGTTGAAGTTTGAATATGGTGTTGTTTTGACTTATGCAAAAACCATTGTTGAATGGTGTAATGAGAAAATGGGCCATGGTGATCAATAAAATGCTAATGTTCATAGATATTTCTAGTTGATAGAAGAACAAAACTTGGCAAAGTATAAGGATTTTATGATTGTAATGAGATCAAGTGAGTTCCACTTATTTGGTAGCTCAAATATAGGTTATTAGACTATTCATATGAGACACTTGGCATGTTTCTATTCTACATGCATGGACTCTATTTGGAATGAGTGTTAATCATAAGAGTGGGTGGATGATTGGAAATGTAGACCTCTAATTCTAATTGACATATATCAGGTTCCACCAACATTATAACTTATAGACATGTCATCGTCACATTACTTTGACCATGTATATGATCTAGTGCAACTAGGTAGAAGATTAATAATTATGTACTATTTATTCTCATTATCTATCTTAACAGTTTCATTATAAAATTATTTTTTGATAAAGGTCATGTTTTTATAGTTATTGATGACAAGGACAATGAATAGGGAAAAAAATACTACTTATATCAGTATGTATATGAAAATAAAAAATTAACTTCCTTTGTATAGATGGAGTAAACATTGACTATCCCATTAGATCTATGGTAATCATTGGAACTTGGTTTTGATGATATCCTATAAAAAAAATTATATGTATGGTTGTTTGAAGAATTTGAAACACAAGAAGAATCTACAATATTAAAATTTGGTTCTTGAAACAAATATCCAATGGGTAAAATATCATGGGATGCCATTGAATAAGAATCTATGGAAAGTCCACAAGTCAGACCATGAAGATATTTTTTCTATTATTACAATTAGAGTATATCCTAGTCGTTGGTTGGATTAAAATTCCAAGGTATGCTGACTTGTCAAATGTATATGTATTTAATGTTTCCAAATTTTATTTATTTTGTAAATATTACAAATAAATTCATTTTTAATTACTTACTAACAATTTTTTGTAGGTTAGAGGTGTTAAATACTATTTCACCTTCATGTGGTTGGCACTGTTAGCAAAGATTTTCATATTCTTGAAGCTAAGAGGAGCTTAATATAAGTACTCAATTATTACATAAAGGGAATTTTTGAGGCTAGAATGGGTAGTGGGTCTCTTGATTTGGAATGATGGTATGCCAAGAAATTGGTCCTAGATGTTATCTATCATATTAAACATGTTTGTAATTCTAGCTTGGAGCTAGGAAGCACTGGAGGTAGTGTTCTCCAACAACTTCAATTTGGACAATATTTATTTTTAGTGTTTCCACGCTCTTTAATAATAGTGAAAACATGAATACAATTATATTTATAGGTCATATTCATGGGATAACATGTCATTTTATTATCTATATGTGTTCTAAGTGATGGATTTTTACTGAAAGGTCTTGGAGGTGTAAGTGTTAGTTAGAGGACAAAAATTTGTCTCTTCACTATAAAAAAGTTAAACTTTAGGAAATGTTACTATAGTATGTACCATGGATTTATCTCAAATTCTATACCAATCTGATATAAGTTGAAATTATAGGGATTTGACATTATTGTGAAGGATCTTTCAATTCATTCCAACAACTTATATCTTCCATTTTATGCACATCTAAATTTAGAAAAAAAAACTACAATTTTCTTGAATTGGGTAGGGCATTCTTGAGGACGTAATGGGTAATGGGTCTCTTGAATGGGCATGATTAGAGGACAATAACATATTCTTAGAAATTATATACACCCTATATGTTTTGGTAGTTCTAATTTCAATCCATAAAACATAGAGGTGGAATTATCTAACTACCACTTCAACTTTTACAACATTTGTTATTAGTGTTTTCGCACTCCCAAATAGTAGTAAAAACACACTTATATGTGGATTTGGATGTATAGGTAATGGTATAACATGTAATTTTCCTATATATACTTTATTTAAGTGATTTATTTTCACCTAGAGGTCCTAGAGGCATAAATTCCAATTAAAGCTCAAGAACTTGTCTCTTCACTAAAATAGTTACATTTTAGGACCTATTACTGCAACTTACACCATAAATTGGTCTCAAAGGTTACATAAAATTTATCTAATATTAAATTATATTTATTTTAAATATATTTTATTTTTTATATATTTCATCCAAATGACATATGGTTTCTATTTTATGCATGCCTAAAGTTAGGCTTAAAACTACATTTTTCCTGTATTGAGAAGGGCATTCTTAAGGCTAGAATGGGTGGTGGGTCTCTCAACTAGGTTTTGTGGGAGTCAAATAACCTATTATTTGAGGTTATAATCCACCCAAAAAAAAATTAAGTTCCATTATTTATCCACAAATCATCGGAAGCAGAGTTCTCAAACTGTCACTTAAACTTTGACAACATTTATTGTCAGTGTTTATGTGCTCCTAAACAATAGTGAAAACATGATTCCAAATATATTTGGACATATATATAATGTGATCATGTGTAATTTTATTATATATATGTTCTCAAAGTCATGAATTTTAAATTTGAGGTTTTAGATGCATAAATTCTAGTTGGAGTTCAAGAACTTGTCTCTTCACTAAAAAGGTTACATTTTAGGACACATTACTAAAACTTGTACCAAAGATTGGTATAGAAGGTTCCACAAATGTGATATGGGGTGAAATAATAAGGATTTTAAATTCACACTATTTTTATTTAATTTCATCCAAATGACATAAAATTTCTATTTTACCTTCACCTAAAGTTGGGCTAAAAAACTACATTTTTTTGTAATAGGAAGGGCATTCTTTGGGCTGGAATGGGTGGTGGGTCTCTCAACCGGTCATGATGGGAGGAAAATAATATGGTATTGGACATTATCCACCACTATATACATGTTTATATGACTATTTTTTAGAAAAAAATCATTGAAAGTAGATTTATTCAATTGTCAATTTAATTTTGACAATATTTATTGTCGGTGTTTTCATGCTCTTGCATAATGGCATGGATATATGATGAGAAGAGAAGAAAAATAAAATTTAAATATAGTGATATGGATATAAAAAATTTATGAATATAATATATATATATATATATATAGCCACCAAAATATTTCAAGGCCTCAGGGGACATGAGAATTACAATCTTGCACTACTTCAAAGGGACAAAGAAGAGTCTCTAAAAGTAAGGAAACAACTCTATGGAGAAGGAGTTAGCACAACATCACTTCATGATTACATGGGTGAATTAAAGTTAACTATAATAATATTAAAACCTTTAAATAAATTTTTAATCATCACACAAGAATTAAAATCATATCCAAAGAGAGAACATCCCAAAGGAGGAGGTAGAATATAACCACTTCATCAAACTTTCACAACTAAAATGTATAAGGGCATACAAATAAGGTATGCAAGAGGTGGGTATTCCATTGTTTATTTAAATTTTAATTATAATATAAATGTGGTATTTCTATGAATCAATGAATATAAAATGTGAATATTGAGTCCCAAATGATATTAAATCAATGTAGTACGGGTATCCATATTAGAAGAGTAATAAATGGTGTAGCCCAATCATGACAGGAACTTAACAATAATATATGACTCTCTCTCAAACATTATAATTTATCTCATATAGTTTTAATTGAAACATATTTTTAAATATTATAATTTAGTTTTAATAAATTACATGAAGGAAATATTAAAGATCATCATATATAAATATGGCCATACAACCATCAAATTTAGTTTTGAAATAATAATGTGAGCCAAATTGTATGAAAAAATATGATCACCAAAAAATGTGAACTTATATTATATGTATCCATAAAGGAATACAAAATAAGAAAATAATATAATGTCGAGTGAATACCATATAGGCATATAATGCCAATAATGCATATATTACATATAGGCATACAAAAAATTACATCATCTAACAACATAATAGAATGTCGGGTGAATTTCATATACACATACAATACCAAAAACATGTACATTTCCATATAAGCATACAAACAAGTACATCATTTAATATATCTTACTCGTCAAATAATCTCCCTCTCTATACCTTCCTCAAAGAAGACTCTTTCTGGGATGCCTTGTTCATAGATGGATATCCCTCATATGCCTTTGATTCCTCCAATGTCTAACTATATATCCTTATATTCTCATAGCTCACCTATATTTTAAATTATGTAAATAAAATTATTATTAGAAAATTTACATAATATACATACAACCAATTTTATAAATTAATTTTAAACTATAATACAAAAATAATATAAACATTCACTTATTACAATCTCATGGTCATGATCAATCTACATCTAATACTCAATAGGGTCAGTGAGAGGTTAAGGTGCATGATCATGCATGTGAAATGGTCATAAAACATGATAATATTCCCTTTAATCATCTTAATGGGACTATCAAATGTCATTGAACAACCTTGCATACACAATACAATCACATAAGTTATATTTACTTAACTATATAGTAAAATTATTAAAATAAATCTATATTTACAGTTAAAAATTACAATTTAACATGTACCTTGATGAGTGCTTCTACATATGACATTGAAATAGCAATTCCTATGCCTATCTGAGCTCATATACATGGAGGAGTCTTCATTATGGTCATGAACTAAACAAACAATATCGCTTAGTCAAGAGCATAGATATATATAAATAAATAAATGTACACATAGTAAAATATTAACTCAAAATTACCTCTGTATATGTGAACATTTGCCTATTAACATCAACAAATGAATTAATATATAGTAAAAAAATTAGTTTTGCATATGTAAACATCAGATGGCCCAAAAATGCAATAGTGGACTGTGAAGATGATAGCACCATATCTTCCTGTAACATAAAAATTACATATATATTATTCAATTTCTATGTAAATTAACTATTAGCTTTTAAATTCAATTATAACTAAAATTTAACATGTTAAATATAAAATATACCTACATATGTGTAGTGATTAACATGTGCACATTACATGCCAAAAACTAATTGCTCAAAATTATATCATATAAGCCCTCAACAGCACCACCATCATCATCCAAAGGTCTAGTGCATATAGTTTTAGACACTATTTATGAATTATACAATACCTTAGTCTTGTACACTTGGAAAATACATATCATATATATGCCTTCAATTTATAGACCTTTCCCACTACCAAAAGGCTCATATACACTATCACTATGTGCCTAATCTTTATCTCTTTGTCTGACCAATGCCATTCTAATGACTCAGACCTTATAACTTTTATAGAATGTTATAAACCTACTTATCATCCATCTCTAAAAGTTTTGGATCTACACTTATTTTATAACTACTTGGGCACTTGCATCCCAGTCAAACACTTACATTGATGCAAGTGTCCTATTATAACACAAGTGTCTAGTGTCATAAAGTCATATAATTTGTAAATGAAACATATTCTTATGGTCAGACTAAGTGATTTAATGTGAGATATTCTCTAAAGGGATTGGTATAAATATCAGATCAACCTTCACTCATTCATAACCTATTAAAAGCCAATGTAACTTACCAAAATCATTCTATCAAGCACTCAAGTGAGAAAAACTTTCACATTTATCCTATTTCCATATAATTCATAAAGACATCACATTTATAGGTATAAAGTCTTAATAAATATTCCATGAGCCACATTTTTGAAGTTACAAGCTAGTTCACAATTTTACTTGCTTATGATACATAGCATGATTCACATATAAGCCAACACTTAAGGGATAACTATATAAGTTTGAGTCCCTTTTTAGAGTATTGGATATGTAAGAAATGATAATTAACATAAAATTATTTGGGTAAGCTCGACACCATGTGCCCACTAACCCATTTTTTCCATAGCCATTATGAAGATGAATAAATAGGGTTTTCATATTTGACAAGGAGTGACAATCCATGACCTAAATCTGAATGCACTAGAGTGAAAGTGACATAAAACCTAAAAATATATGGGAGGTTAGATCTATTTTCATTAGGTATTTTATACTAAACACATGCATATAAGTCAGATAATAGCCTAAATGTAACCATCCCAAGTTAATGAAAGTGTCTATAGTTAAAAAAACATAATTTACATAATTAGCTGACTAATCTAGAATCTAGATCCAATCTGCTTTCTGCTTGTTCTAGATATAGGTCTATATTAGCTTCATAACTAGCTAAATAGATTTTTTTCATTGTCATTTAAATATCTAGCATATTTGTACTTTATATCTTTATCATCTTAGCATAATAAATTTAGTATATGCTATATATAAGTTTTAAAAATAATTATCCTAATTTAGAGATAATATACCATCCTTGTGCCCTAGGCTATCATAACCCCTTTAACCCTAGATTGCCCATATCTAAATTTTAGGGTTAAACATTTGGTGAACCCAATATTTTAAAATCATTATTTCTAAAGTGTACCATATGATATGTTTCTTACCTACTTTATCCTAATCTTTGTGTTATTTATCTCTCTTATCATGGACGATATTGATTATTTTGATGACTATGATTCCAAAACTTTACAACTCTCTATAAAAGAGGGGTAAAAATTTATTACTCTTGTATTCTTATAAATTCTAAAGAATTTAATTTCAAATCTTTGAATGGTGGTATTTACCATCCATTTAATTAGGTTCATGCTCCCACCATTTTAAGAGATGAGTTGATCCATATTAAGGAAGATAAAGAGCCTTTATCATTACTCCTTACACCACAATCATAATATTTTAGCCTTCTATATTTGAAAAAATATGGATACAAAGGATAAGGGTTAGCCAAACATGAGCAAGGTATAACCCACCTTATATCTCTTAAATAGAATATAAATCAGCAAGGCTTGTGATTTTTAGAAAAATCCATGAGTCACCAGTAAGGTAAGTCATCTAATCATGCCCTTCATGCACATTTTACCATAAAAATGGCTACATTTAACCAAGATTATCCTTCATATGATCTCCAAAAGTTATAATAAATACATAAGGAAATTATGATTGATTTACAAATTGCTTATAAAAGGGATAATCCTTCAAATAGATTAATTCAAATCCCCATAATTCCCACACTTCCAAGTAATATCTACCTTATAAAGTGTGATTATCATTTTCCCCACTCATTTGAAATTGAAAATTCACATAAGGTTAAACAATACATCATGGCATCTTTACCAAATAACTTCACCATAACAAAAGAATTACCTTTACAAAATATCCATCCAATACCAATTGCTATATATATACAAAATTTGAATGAACCAATCTCTTCAAATGATTTATCAAAGGTACCATAATTCAAAGATATAATACCATTACCAAAGTATCCTAAATTCGTTTGTTTATAATTTTCACTTTTTATCCATGAGGACGATGATACTCATATGCCTAGATTCAAGAGAGGTGGTGGATTAGAATCAATTAAAACACTTATGCCAAGCACCACCATTTCCATGGAGTATATTATTTCTATGATGAACACTATTGGCAATCTCCAAAAATAGGTTTCCATACTTAAAATGTAAATGGATTTCCATAATACTAATGCAAATGTCACTACATAAAAAAATAAACCTCTTGCAAAATGTATACTTGAATATCCTTATCCATAAGATTTTGAACTACCAGAGTTACCTCTCTTTTTTAGTCAAAAGGACCCATTTGACCACATGATTAACTATGTACATTATTTTGCTTAATAGGAAAATTTTGACAAAGTATCACTAAAATTATTTCATATGAGTATTTATGATAGGATCTTATCCTACCAAAGGGTTATTTAAGAAATTTTGCATAATTAGAAGATGCATTCTTCATGGCTTTCAATATCCATAAGGTGTCAAAACATACATTATAAAATTTTCACAATTTAAAAAAATGTGATGATGATTTCCTTCAATATTATACCATTTAATTCAAAAGTACATCATATGATCTAGCATTAAACCTTTATATTTGTATTTACAATTCATTTTTAGTATAGGTCTTCCTTTTCCATTTAAATAAAAAGCATTGCATAAATAATATCATCCATTTACCCATTTATATGTGGATTCACATAGATATGATTCATTAATATTTACTCATAAAAAGGAGATTAGCATATCCCCTTATAAATACCAAAGTTTTATTCCTCACAAAAATAAGGGAAATGAATTACCAAATGAATATTATAAACAAAAATTTAGTGTTCTTGATATTTATATGGGAGCTTTTAAAAATTTACTCAATATGGGACCAATCCAAGATCAACATCCTATATAAACACCCCAAGATTAAAAAACCAAAAAACATCCACATCAAAATATTTTTTAAAATCACATTATTCATGGGTGGTGCTTATTTTTTGCATAACTATATTGATCCTACATAAACAAAAATTACTTTCAATATAAGATATTTATAATAGATTGGATTTGATCTAAAAGACTTACAAAGAAAAGGAGGTTGGAAATATTCCTTGGGAAATATAACACTACCAATTAATTTTTGTCCTAAGGTGATTCAAACATGGGTTTGGGTTATGCCACAAACCTCTCCATATGCATTTACATTGGGCACTCTTTGGTTATATTAGATGGAAGAAAAAATTGATCAAAATTAGAAAGGTATTTCTTTTTCACATAAAGTAAAATGGATCCATATCCCAAATTATAGCATTTTTTCTTCCACTACACATTTAAAATGTGAAGAGCAACATGCCATGTATAATTTCCACTTATCAAATCATGATTAAAATAATGTGAATGATCCAAATTAAGGTTTTAAGGATCTATAAATATAATAAAAAAACTTCAAAAATCCAAAAATATTTTTAGAATTTACATATCATATTAGTTCCTTGGCACATATGTGGTATGTTCCATGTTGGTAGATGGCATATAAGTACTTCCTATATACACGTGTTTCACACATATTTTGAGTGGGATTCAAGCATACATATATATATGATCTCTACACTTTTAGATGTTGGGCATTCCCTATATTCATGTCATGTGGACATTAGGGTCATCTACCTCTATTATCTTGATACATCTAGGTTATGTCATTATATGGCCACTTTTACATTATCATGTTTGAGCTCATATATGTACTTGTTGATAATTTAGCCTCCCAAGCTAAATATCAACCACTATAGTTCAAAATTTTCTACTAAATCCCTCCAAATTTGTGTATAGTTACCTTATATCTTGTCATGGTCTTCAAAATGGTCTTTTCAAGCCTTGGTTAGCATTATTTAAGGTTGTTTTGATAAAATTAAGGTAAATGTCATTTTTGACCTTATGTTCTCTAGTCACCTTATGGCATAGTCAAGTGATTTGAAGAGTGTTAAGAGGTATAAGGGGTCAATTTGAGTCACCTAGCATGTGTCATAGACATTTTACTCTTCCTCAATTCCATATAAGTGCCAAAAAGTGTGGTAACCAACTTTTCTAACATTTCATATCCTTTTGAAAATGCTTTCTTAATTAATTATAACATTCAACAGGAGAATGTTGTAAGAAATGACAAGTTTTTAATATAACGAATAGTTTAACACCTCATATTACATTCATACATGCATTTAAAAAATTTAGGGGCACTTGGCATATCATCTCCATTATTTTTCAAGCAAAATGGATAGTTTTCATAGTAGAAAGAGAAGGTTTTCAAGTAGTCTATACAATTTTTTTAGAGCAAGATCATGTTTAGGTACATGAATGGATTCCTTTATTCCTCCCATGCCCAAATACATGATTTTAAGGGATTTTCATATCCAAATAGATTAAAAATGATCCCTTCTCTCCATCATTCTCTTTGGAGGCTTAGAAAAGCCATTTAGGTTTATGCTTGGTCTGTACAAAGGAGAGAGAATGGTGACCTAAGCTCTTGGATAGATGAAGGAGGTGTCATGTAATTCCAATCCTTAGAATTATTTTCTATATTTATTCCCATTTCTTTATGAACAATTGTTAAGAAGGTTAGGGGGTTAGATTACACTATCAAACCCTACAAGGTTAGTTTTAGGCTTTTCAAGTGGATTTGTGAGCTCTTTTCTAAAGAAATAAGGTGTCACAAGTTATTAAAGATCACTAATAGTCCTCTAAATCCATCCCCAATCATTTTCATTCTTTTATAATTCATAAAGGAGTGGCATCCTTCAAGGAGGCTTAATGTGCAAAAGTATTTGATATGGATTTTAAATAGTGTTTCTAAACCTCCTCCATCTTATACTTTGTATTCAGTAAATTATTATAACTTTCAATAAGTTTTAACTCCTAACCCTTATATAGGGAAACACCATCACTAGAACTCTCTAAATGATACAAGTTTAAAGAATTGATCATCTACAAGCATGTACCTATACATTAGAAGGATATAGGTCTCATAGATAATGGAGGAGGGATTTAAGATAAGGAGAAGAGTTATAAATTACCCCACTTATCTCATGATAATCCTCATGTGGATGATATTTTTCCATACAAGAATCCAACCCAAGGAGTCCATTTGAATAATTTGTAGTCTTAAGGCCAAGAACACCTACAGGCTTATGGTAGAGTTGAATAAGTCCTTAAAGAGGTATGAGTTTACATGATATGGAGACACATATTAAATTCACTCTAAATTATGAAAATACCCTCATTAATTTTCACTAAAGATACTAAAAACAACCTAAGGGGTAGAAGGTCCAACTAGGCCTAGTAAGCCTAAATAGATAGCCACAAGCATGTGTGTGAAAATGTGAAAAGGTCAAGGTTTTCATGAGTAAAAACTATAATTTGGGATATATATATATATATATATATATATATATCACCTCTGGGTTCTTGACTATGAGCGTAAAAGGTGAATTCCTTATTCAATTGGAGCCTATGGTAGTTTGATGACATTGAGAACCATCGGTAAGTTAATTACACACACACACACACACACATATATAATTAACTTACCAATGGTTCTCAATTTCATCAAACTACCATAGGCTCCAATTGAATAAGGAATTCACCTTTTACGCTCACAGTCAAGAACCCAGAGCTGCCATATATAAGACATTCATAAGGAAGCAAAGTGGCTAAGTGGAATATGGTTTAGATATGATATTAATAGGTTATATGAAAATATATAGGTAATATGTGTCATATAATACTATTTAAATAAACCTCAAAGTGCTAACAAAGGAAAGAATTACATACTCACAATTCAGGTAGACATACTAGTTTCCTATAGGCAGAGTAAAAGGGATGTGTTGGACCATGCATGGAGGATAATTAAAAGTAATAAAATATACCAATTCATCTATAATCCAAATTTCAAAATGTATTCATTTGATTTCTTGGTCCCTTGAGGTAATAAAAATCCTTGATAGCCTAATGAGGCCTAATAGGCCTAAATAGACATGTACATGCCTAGATATGGAATTCAAGGACAATTACAAATTTTAGGAGTATTTTGGAAAATATAATATTCAAGAGGATGAGTGAAAACATTCCAATATGGTATCATTAAGTTTTGGATTTAGAGATAATAAATCTTAATTTGTGAACTTCTAGGCTTAAACTAGTCTAGTGGCTCATGAACCCTATGCATGAGCTAATGGGGTTGCAAAAGATCTATAGAGGATAAATGGAAAATAGGAACATTGAAATATGTCATGTGGGTTTTCATATACCCCTAGTATTTTTTGAAAGTCAAAACCAAGCATATTTTTCTCTTCTTTACCCCTTTCCTCTCCTCGACCTCACAAAATATAGGTTTCCTAGCCTGAGAGACACCTTCCTCATGTGTGAACATCTCTGAGTAAGTGCATGGAGTTATCAACTACTAGGGAATGTTGAATGAGGTTGTCTAATTTAAATTATTGGCATTTTTTTATTTCAATCCCTCATGGCTATGAATAATTGTTAAGAAGTTCTGTATGTTTGAACCTGCCTAAACCATTCCTAGTGACTCAATGGAAAAGAAAAAGAGATAAATGACTCCAAATGGACCTATTTAACTATAAAATATCCAAGGTGATATATATAGGTCTCATGAACACCAAAATAAGATACTAAATCACACATGAAAGGTACAAATTATATGGATAAGGGCTTAAAAGGATTGTTATGTCTTATTTGGGAGCACAAAAGGTGGTGTTAGACCACCAAATTAAACCTAGGGAGTGTTGAGAAGGTACTTAAACTAAATCAAACATCGTTATAGAGGTTCACTCATGTGGAGAAGTTTTATATCCAAAACTCACTTTTCTAGGTAAGAGCCTTAATTGAGGGATAGTAGAAGGATAAACAAGTGTAGAAAGTACACTTATAATTACAATCTAGTCATGAAATTTCACGTAGAGCTATGATAGCATAAATGATATCCAAAATTATGTTTGGTTCTCTAGGATCACCTGCATATTCTTCTATACAAAGAGATTTTCATTTTGGATGCGATATAAGGAATTAAAGGACTAGGATAATTTTAGGTGCAAAATGAGTTATTGAAGATTACATGAAGCTTCCAAGAGGGTTGATACAAGTATTTTACAAAGAGTTCATCCACAGATAAATATTTCCTTATTAAGCTAGAAACAAGATTAGAGACTTTTAGCCAAAAGGGAGAAACTATGA
Organism: Torreya grandis; assembly: GCA_037957365.1. Taxonomy (NCBI): domain Eukaryota; kingdom Viridiplantae; phylum Streptophyta; class Pinopsida; order Cupressales; family Taxaceae; genus Torreya; species Torreya grandis. The sequence goes on along the minus strand of JARHVA010001754.1, from coordinate 34,513 downwards.
AGGGGCTAATAATAACATGGAAATTTTCCAAGAGAATATGAGATGATAAGTAGTAAAGAAGTATTGGAGCATAATGGTGAATGGAGTTAGCATGGAGGTCAAGATATCAAAGGAATCTCTTGGTAACTCCTCACTTAACCACTAGGCCACCTCATTGAAAGACCATTAACCATCCAAGGTAGTGCATGTAAAATATCATGGGGTTATTACTAATCCTTATTCATGATTATGATTTATGGTTGAGTTAATGAGGATCATAAAGGTCTCTCCTCCATAATTATACACATCATTTTCCTTCTCTCCCTTTTTCTTGTTCTATAAATTGAGGCTCAAAAGCCATTATATGCATCCCTCAGTTGGTTATGAAAAAACTCTACCCAATTATACCTTGTAACCTTTGAATCAATATAAGGATTATTTTAGATTATTTATATTATCTTAGTGTGTTTTATACTTGTTGATTTGTATAATTGATTGAGTCTATCTTCTTTTACAGGTCCTTGTTCTCACCTCATTGTTATGATATTATTCTAAACAAGTCATATGGTGTATGAAAGTGTTGGTGATTATGAATGAAGTAGAATATGATTGATAGTGTCATGAAAATAGACCTCTCATTGATCATACTTAAGTTAAATCCATATAAAATAGCCTCTATGTGAATCACTAGTGCTTAGGAGTCTCTTGGAAAGAGTGGTTTAGTCACTAGTCTATGTATGGTTCATAAGTGTTTTGAAAGTTCAAATAGAGTGGACACAACATGTTGGTGCATCACCTCCCATATATTAGGTTTGTTTTATGTATCTTCTATCCTTTTTCATCAACAAGTTAGTAGGTTTAGGAATTGAGCCATAAATGATGCATCAGGGGAGCAAGACCCAAAACTAAAGGTTCATATCATCTAATAAGATACCCATACCTAAATGTGATCCCATTGTATCAATTGGATGAGGTAGGTCTAAAACACCTCTACCTCAAAGGGTGAAATCTAGACTGATAATAGTTTATGGCACACCTAGTGGGACTAGGATTCATGTAATTTAGGGCACTCACTCTCATCATTTAGGGACCTCAAGGAGATGAAAGCATTCTGGTGGTATAATAACTTATTGTTTATAGTTCACTTTGTTCTTCATTTATCTCATGATGTGTAATGGTTGGATATGAAGGAAAATTTTATTCTACACCCCCCTATCAGTAGCATTATGACTTGTACTGGCCTCACCATGATCATTATCAATCTTATATTAACACATATTAGTATCCCAATGAACCATATCAATATTACATTGATCCACATCATGATTATGATGAGTCTTATCCTCTACATGACTTCAATCATCCACAATATCAACCTTACTATAAATCTCTTTGATAGTCTTATTACTAGAAGTAATACCTAGCTTTCCCTCCTCAATGACCCTTTCAATATACACCTAGTTACTCTAATGAGTGGAATGACATAAATAGAATGAATCAAATCATTGATAATGAGTTATTAAATTTGAATGAGTAGGAAGCTTAATTCAACTAGTCTTATAAGCCTTCTATTGTCCCATTTCAACGTTCTTGGACCACTATTTCTATGCCAAACTTAAACCAAGAAGAAAGGAAGGTTTTAGAGGTTATAACAATGAGATTCCAAAGTTTTTAAATCCCCTAACCTCTTCCTTAATCTAAATTTTTTCATGAATGTATAGGTATACAAAGAGAGAAAGAGGTTGTGAGTAACAAGCCTAGGAAGTTTCCAAGCTTTCAAAATTCCTCCTAACCCCCTAAACTCACTCAAGAATAGCCTATAAATCGTTATGTTCCTACTTTACTAATTAGACATTCTTTCCCTCCCACCATCTCCTTGTTTCATGGAAGACCTATGGTTTAGAGAGAAAATTTGGAGAATCTAAATGAAGAGGAACCTATCCTTTGGAAGGTAAATGAGAAAATTCTAGTTGTAATTGTAGATGATTAAGGTGATTTAAATGATTTTGAGGAAGAGATTTTCATTGGGACATCCCTTGGTGAGGATAAACACAATTCAACTTTCAATGATGTAAGAGAAGATGAGTTTCAATAATCTCAAGATAAATCTGATCTCTATACCCAACAACATAGTCAAGAGAAAGATGATCTCCAAGAATAATGCATGCTAATTGGCCCAGGAAAAGTAGTTTTCGAACAAAGAGATATCCTTCAATAGGTTTAAAGTGTTCAAGAAGAGGTATGTGATGATGTTGAGACTCATAGTTTCATTAAAGTTGAAGAACTCAATCATTGTTGCCAATAAAAGTTTATTGAGGAACATGAGGTCATAGTAGTGGAGGAAACACAAGAAACTTTTCCTATAGGAGATAGTCATGAAAATAACCCTCATGAACCTATTTTTGAAGCTAAGATAACCTTAGTCAATTTGGATGATCAAGTTGTAACAAAAAATGAGCCTTGTCATGACCCTATTGGAGAGTTAGAGGCACTTGATCAGCATGCTACTCCACAAAGAAATGGTAAGAGTGATAGTGAGGTTCATGTATTTTTTATTGATCATGAAGAGATTTCCTTTTGGGAAGACCTATAAAATTTATGTTTAAGTTTAGATGATACATATCCACCTCATCAACAAAATGCTAAAATTTTAAACTTGTCTAATGAGCATGGTAAAGAGCTTAAGAAGATTCTTAAGGAGAATTATATGGCAGTTAGTCCTATTGAGTCTCAAGAGAAGATATAAGGTCCTAATGACATGAGGTATTCCTACTTGGACATGATCAAAAAGCTTGAAGAGATTAGTAGTAAAGTACCTTAATAAGGGCAAGATGAAGTTGTTAAGGAAGAATGCAAGGTTCTTAGTGAGCCAATATGTCATGAAGATCATTTTTAGGAGTTTCAATTTCAATTTCCATTAAGTTATGATGAATACGGTACCTTCCAAGATGAGCAAAAGATCATTTTTGAGGAGCCAATTCAAATAGAGGTTGAGGTTGTTGACTTTATTGACCAAGATGTAAATAGCTTGGAAAAATCTCATATTACCAAAGATAGATAGAATATTGAGGTGAAAATTGGAAATAAATATGAATATGTCTACATTGGTGGCATGTTTGCTATTATAGAGACATCTAAGGTCAAGACAAAGATAATGGTGGTCAAAGAAGGAGTTGGTCAAATAAGAACAAAACATGATTAGCAGATTATAATTTAAATTGGATCATCTCATGAAGGTGACTTGAGAATTTTCCCATTGACCTAGGAGGAATAAAATATGTTTAGGTTAGTTGTTTGTGGTAGGTTTACCTTGTCTTGTTTCCAATAAGTGTTTATCAACACAAGTGTGGTTTTTGCTTCCTACTTTCTTTGGTTTCTTTTCCTTCTTGTGTGGTGAGGTTGTTACAATCCTTGAATATTTTAAGGTGATAATTTGGTTTAATAGTCAAAAAAAAGTGATCATCTCAGTTGAATCATGACTATCATATGTAAGCGTTTATGGGTACTCTTGACTAGTAGGCAGGTTAACCCTTTGGAGTCACCAAGAATGTTGATAATTTTACATCTCAGGTTAAATATCAACCCTCATAGTTCAAAACCTTATACTAAGGCCCTATAATATTATGTATGGTTACCTTATATCTTATCATAGTCCTCAAAATGATCTTTTCAATCCTTGGTTGGCACTATTTAAGGTTATTTTGATAAAATTAAGGTAAATGTCATTTTTGACCTTATGTTGTCTAGTCACCTTATGGTATAGTAAATTCATTTCAAGAGTGTTAAGAGGTATAGGGGGTAAATTTGAGTCACCTAGAATGCTTTAAATTCATTTTACTCTTCCTCAATTCAAGTGTCAAAAAGGATGGTAACCAACTTTTCTAATGTCTCATATCCTTTTAAAGATGTTTTCTTAATTAATTATAACATTTAAAAGGAGAATGTTGTAAGAAATGATAGTTTTTTAGTATAAGGAATATGTTTACACCTCATATTATATATTTATATTCATTTAAAAACTTTAGGGGCACTTGGCATATCATCTCCATTAGTTTTCAAGAGAAATGGACATTTTTCATAGTAGAAAGAGAAGGTTTTTAGGTAGTTTGTACAAGTTTGTCAAATAAATATCATGTTTAGGCACATGCATAGATTAATTTATTTCTCCAAAGAAAAAATACATGATTTTGAGGGATTTTTGGATCCAAAGAGAGCAAAATTTTATCCCTTCTCTCCATTCTATTTGGAGTCTCAGAAAAGTTATTCGGGTTTATGCTTGGTCTGTATAGAGGAGAGAGAATGGTAACCAGAGATCTTGTCTAAAGTAAGGGGGTTTAATTGAATTAAAATCCTTGGAATTATTTTCCAAATTGATTCTGCATGCTTTATGAATAATCATTAAGAAGGTTAAGGGGTCAGATTGCACTATCAAACCCTATAAGGTTAGTTTTAAGCTTTTCAAGTAGATTTATGAGTTCATTGTTGAATAAGTAAGGTGGCACAAGTCCTTATAGACCCCTATAAATCTATTTAATCCATACCTAATCAATTTCATTATTATAAAATTCATAAAGGAGTGGCATCCTTCAAGGATGGAGAAGTTACAAGTTTGCATTGTAGGATTTTGAGTCCTCCAAGAGGCTTAATGTGAAAAAGTGTTTGATATGGATTTTAAATAGTGTTTATAAACCTCCTCCATATTATACAAGGTATTCAACAAATTATAAATACTTTCAAAAAAATTTAACTCTTAACCCTTATAAAGGGTAACACCATCACTAAACCTCTCTAAATGATATAAGTTTAAATAATTGATCATTTACAGGCATGTACCTATACATTAGGAGGATATAAGTATCTTAGCTACTAGATGAGGGAGTTAAGCTAAGGATTATATTTCCAACCTACCCCACTTATCTCGTGAGAATCATCATGTGGATTAGAGTTTTCCAAACAAGAAACCAACCCAAGGAGTCTATTTGAAGAATTTACAATCTTGAGGCCAAGAACACCAATAGGCTTATAGCAGAGTTGAATAAGTCCTTAAAGAGGTATGAGGTTGTATGAATAGAGACACATATTCAATTCACTCTAAATTCCTATAATATCCTCATGGAGTTTCACTAAAGAGACTAAAGACAACCTAAGGGGCAGAAGGTACAACTAGGCCTAATAGGCCTAGATTAATAGTCACAAGCTTGTGTGTGAATATGTGAAAAGGTCATGGTTTTCATGAGTAAACACTAGCATGGGGGATATATAGATATATTTTATGAAATTTAAAATGGTTTTCAATGTCATAAAACTACCAGAGGCTCTAGTTAAATAAGGAATTCACCTTTTACACTTACAGTCAAAAACCCAAAATTATCATATACAATCCAGTCATGAGGAAGCAAAGTGCCTAAATGGAAGATGGTATAGATAGGAGATTCATATGATATGTTAAATATGGAGGTATTATATATTATTTTATACTATTAAAATAAGCCTCAAAGTTTTAACAAAGGAAATAAGTCCATACTCACAGTTTAAGTAGAAATACTAGTTTCCTACATGTAGAGTAAAGGGGATGTGTTGTACCATGCATGGAGGAGAAGTAAATTTATGAAAAGAGGTCTGGTCATCTATAATACAAATTTCACAATGTATTCATTTAATTTCTTGGCCCCTTTAGGCAAGAGAAAGCCTTGATAGCCTAAATAGGCATGTACATGCCTAGACATGGAATTCAAGGATAATTACACTTTTGAAAGTATTTTGGAGAATAGAAGCTTCAAGATGATGATTGAAAAAATTATAATATGGGATCATGAATTTTTTGACTCAAATAGATAAAATAAATCTCAATTTGTATACCTCTAGGATCAAACTAGCCTAGTGGATCATGAGACCTAAGCATGAGCTAATGGGGTTGCAGAAGATTTATGAAGGATAAATGTGAAATAGGAACATTAAAATAGGTCACATAGGTTGTCACGAACCCCTAAGAGGTGTTGGAAGTCAGAAAAAAGTATACATTTCTCTTATACACCCTTTTATTCTCCCTTAACCTTATAAAATGTAGGTTTCCTGGCCTAAGATACACCTTCATCAAGTGTGAACATATCTAAGAAAGTGCATGGAGTTCTTAGCTGCTAGGGGAGGTTGAATGATTTTGTAAAATTGAAATTATTGGCACTAGTTTTTTAGTTCAAGCCCTTAGGGCTCTAAACAATCATTAAGGATTTTTACATGTTTCAACCTACCTAAACCATTCCTAGTGACTCAATGGAAAAGAAAGAGAGCTAAATAACTCCAAATGGACCTGTTTGACTGAGAAATGGCCAAGATGATTTATACATGTCTCATGAACCTTAAGACAAGTTATTGATTCACATATACAAGGTAAAAATTATATAGAAAAGGGATTAAAGGGACCATTACAGCCTATTTTGGAGCATGAAAGGTGGTGTCAGACCACCAAATTAGACCTAGGGAGTGTTGAGAAGGTCCTTAAACTAAATCAAACATCATTCTATATTTTCACACATGTGGGTAAGTTTTATAGCCAAAACTCACTTTTTTAGTCCAAGAGACCTATTGAGAACTAGAAGGAGAAATAAGTGAATAAATTAAACTTGTATTTATAATCTAGTAATGAAATTTCACATAGATCTATAAGCGCATAAATTATATCCAAAACTATGCTTGGTTCTTCAAGATCACCTATAGATTCTTTCAAACAAGGAGCTTTCCCTTTTAGAGGGCTAAAAGGAATTGAAGGCATAGGATAGGTTTAGGTGAAAAATGAGTTATTAAAGAGCACTTGAATCTTTTAAGAGAGTTGATACAAATATTTTAAGGTGTAGAGAGTTCATCCATAGAGAAATCTTGCCTTTATTAAGCTAGAAACAAAATTTGAAGCTTTTATCCAAAAGGGATAAGCCTTGAAGGGGTCAATATAACATGGAAAATTGCCAAGAGAATATGAGATACTACATATTCAATAAGTAGTGGAGCATAATGGTGCATGGAGGTTAAGATGTCAAATGAATCTCTTGGTAACTACTCACTTAACCACTAGGCCACCTCATTGAAAGTCCATTAACTAGATAAAGTAATGCATGTAAGAGATCATGGGGTTATTACTAATCCTTATTCATGTTTATAACTAATGGTTAACTGAATGAGGATCATCATGGCCTCTCCTCAACACTTCTACACCTCATTCTCCTTCTCTCCCTTTCTCATGTTTTATAAAGTGAGGCTCAAAAGCCATTGTATGCATCCCTCAACTAGGTATGAATAAAACTTCCCAATTATACCTTATAACCTTTGAATCAATATAAAGATTGTTGCATATTCTCTATACTTAGTGTGATCTATACTTATTGATTTGCATAAGGTCCTTGTTCTCACCTAGTTACTAGGATATTATTCTAAATAGGTCATATGGTGTATGAAAGTGTTGGTGATTGTGATTGAAGTAGAATTTGATTGGCAGTGCCATGAAAATATACCTCCCATTCATCATCTTCAAGTTTCATCCATCTAACATAGCCTCCATCTGAAGTACTAATGTTTAAGAGTCTCTTAGAGAGAGTGGTTTAGTCACTAATCCTTGTATGGTTCATAAGTGTTTTGAAAGGTAAAATAAAGTGGACACAACATGTTGGTGCATCACCTCCCTTAGCTTAGGTTTTTTTTTTGCATATTCTATCCCTTTTCATCAAAAAGTTAGTAGGTTTAGGAATTGAGCCTTAAATGATGCATCAAGGGAGCTAACCCCAAAACTAGAGGTTTACCTCACCCAATAGGCTACCCAAACCTAGAGGTGATCCCATTGTGTCAGCTGGATGAGATAGGTTTGAAACACATCAACCTTAAAGGGTGTAATCTAGACTGATAATAGTACTTACACACACCTTTGTCCATGATTATATTTTTCATAGTGTACTTGATAAACTGTGTGCTTAACATTTTTTATAACACATATCATCAAGAGATTAATATGATATGTTTATATTGGTTACTTATGCTTTCATTTATACACTTTCTTGAGTGTCTACCTTGATATTATATATCTTGTTTGAGCATTTGAATATTATCCATTATTTATGACCCTCGTGCCTCTATTTTCCTCTTTTACATTTGAATATGTCATTATTTGTTGTATGTTGACATTTTAATATGTCATTCTTGATTTTTTGGACATTTGAATAAGTCATGTCCCTTCGATTGTACAGCATTTGAACATGCCTATTATTTGAGGTCTTTTTGGACCATTGTATTTTAATTTGATTTTGAGTGCTCTTGTGTGTGTGATCAAGTGCTTGTTAATCTTATATTATTAATATCTATATAATACCATGGTATAAATCATGCATATTAAGACTTGGTATGATCACATTCTTCATGTTTCAATGATATATCTACCTAGACACATTATCTCTATATGTTACATGGTCCATTCATAGTTTTCATGGTTATCTTATCTTTTTGAGGTAAGGTAACTACCATTTTATACTTTACCACACCTTAAAAGTGGGGGGACCTTATTGGGGGCATTCCATGGAGGAATGACATACACATTTATTCATAGATTTATATTATAGTGAGGTCATGTTTTGGAAACATGTTCTCCAGATTAGCACTTATATCAATTTTTATATTTCTCCACATTGGCATATATACCAGTTCTTACTTTCATATTATAGTAGGAAGAGTGTTTCTAAAACATGCTATCCATACTTACACCATTTTTAGTTTTAGATTATAGTGGGGGATTTTTCGGAAACATGTTATCCACACTTAAATTGGCCAAAGTCATAGCTATATGATTCAAATGCACATTTTTTTGTAAAATTATATACATTGTTACCATTGTTATAAATAGTTTTAACATGAGACATATAAGGTGCATATGCTATGTAATGTATGTATAATATTTAAAAATCAAATCTGCTTTAGATTCCAAACACTTTTAAGGACTATCATCATCCAATAACTTTGACTTTTATGGACTATATTGATCCAAACTACTATAGTAGTTGGTTGAATTTTTGGTATGGTTGAGGTGATTAAATCACTCAATATTTCCAAGTTTATAAGTTGGACTTGATTACATCATCCAAAATCACCATATTTATAGTGTGAGTTGACTTGGTTCACTCACACTCACTAGGATATTAATATTATTGGGTTGTTCAGTTGAGTTAATTCAACTGTACATTGACAACTCATATTTTGACCAAGGTTGGGGGCATGTGCCCTCTAATATCTCTCTATATCTTTATATATATATGCATTCCAAATTTTATATTTGACTTAGTATTAATTTCAATGATTCATAATGAAATATATTTCAAATCAAATTGTTAAAAGGTAAGATGGTTGCACTGATACACATGTGTACTCCTAGACCTTGATCTCTTTCAATTTCAATTATTTCAATGCTTTTAATTTCAGATTAAATGCATTAATTATATATTATAACCTAATCTTAGTTATAGGTTATTCACCAACAAAGCACTCAAGTTAGACTCAAGAAAAGACAAGGTGTGTTATACACATCAGGTACACATTTCTTCTCTTTTAAATAAAAATTTCATTACTAGATTAAAGGAAGGTGTAGAAATGTAGATACTATTTATGAATTATATAACACTTTAGTCTTTTACACTTGTAAAATACATATCATGGATGTACCTTCCACTTCTAGAATTTTATTGGTAACAAAAGGCTCACATACACTATCTTTCTATGCCTAATTTCTTATCTCTTAGTCTAACCAATGTCATTTTGATGACTCAAACCTTCTATCTTGCCTAGAATTATATAAACCATCTTATCTTCCATATTTTCAAGTTTTGAACCTGCACATATTTTCCAACTACATAGACACTTGCATCCTAGACAAACACTTAAGTTGATGCAAGTGTCCTGTTACAACACAAGTTTATAGTGCCCTAATTCATCCAATTTTCAAAGGAAATGTATTCTTATGGTCAACCTAAGAGCTTTAATGTGAGGTATTCTCTAAATGGATTGGTATAAATACAAGATTAACCCTCATTCATTCATAACCTATAAAATACAAAGGAAACTTACCAAAAGCATTTCTTCAAGAACTCAAGTCATCAAATCTTGCCTATTTTCTCCTATGTCCATAGCAGTCATATGGACAACACATATATAGGTCTAAAGTACTAAAGGATCATTTCATGAGCCACATTTTCCAAGTTATAATCTATGTTTTTGTTGTAATTTATTATCACATATTGAATGATTCACAAACAAGACAACACATAGGGGAGAACTATATAATTTTGAGAACCTCTCTAGAGTATAGGATATGTAGGACGCATTCATTTATAGATGGGTATTTTGGGTAGCTCAACACTATGTGCCCAATAACACATTTTTTCCATAGCCACTATGAATATGAATAACTAGGGTTTTACTATTTGATAAGGGGTGAGAATCCATGACCCATATTTGAATGAAATAGAGCAAAGGTGACATAAAACCTAGAAGCATCTAGGTAGTCACATCTAGTTTCAATAGGTAGTCCATGTTAGACATCTACATCCAAGTCAAATAGTAACATATACAAAACCATCCTAGGTTAATGTAACTATCTACATATACATAGGCATAATTCCAAGAATTAGGTAACTAATCTATAATTTAGATCTAGACTACTTTCTACATGTTTCAGATATAGATCTATATTAGCATCAAAATTAGATAAGTATCCTATTTTAATTATCATTGTAATATATAACATAGATATACTTTATATCTTTATCATCTTAGCATAATAAATTTATTCTATGTTTTATTTGAGTTTTTCAAATAATTTCTCTACTTTAGAGATAGTCTAATATCCTTGTGACTTAGGCTATCTCTACCCATTTAAACCTAGATTCCCCATATCTACATTTTAGGGTTAAATAATATCACCACAACATCTATAATGGTTAGGTCAGGTATACACATTGGGTGGAGCATCTTTAGAATTAGTCTCATAAATTCTAATCATATGATGAATGAGTTTATTAATAAGTACACTAAGTGCATGCAAAGTGTCAATATCCATGACTTCCTTCACCATAGAGGGGATCTCAGGCTAAAGTGGATTTTGGGTAGGGACCTTTATAAGTTGATTAAGTACATGATGTACACCTAGTATATCATGTTTAGATCCTTTCTTTTGGCTTTAAAACTCTTAATAATTAGAATAGTTAGTAATCTCATTAAGGACAAAATCATAGTAGAGTTCCATAAAAAAAATTAATGGGACCTCATGGTTGTTACATGTTGGGTAATCAAACACTATTCACCTTTAGTCCCAAAATTTTTTTCTAATCAAATTGTTTTATCATCAGTGGATATTATAAAGGGAGCATTGGTTGTTGGTTCAATGAATAAGGCATAAATAAGGTCTTTTAATATTTTCTTGTCCTTCACATCACATGTTGATAAATTTTTATCATAATAATCCAAACATCTATCCCTATATGATGCCCATCTATCAATTCAACTCATTATTGAGTCAACTTGACCTAATACTAACTCTATGTTATTGGCCAAATAGGTTCAGTGGGTGTTGGTCAAAGTTGGGTCCCTCATTCTCCTAATTATTTATTTGATTTCTATTTTGTTTTCAACTATGTGCAACCAAATCTTCCTAACCGTCTAGGGGTATTGTGGAACTATAAGAGGGATAGGATGGTTAGGAGGATTAAGAGGGTTATGTGGAGGGTTATCAAGCTATTATATTGTACTTCAATTAGATGTTAAAAAAAGGTTTTAAAAATAAAATAATGAAAATAAAAAATGCTAAAATTTAGTGTTAATAAGTTTATTTTTTTATTGTTTACCTCCCCTCTATGGTGGCATTATCAATTCATCAAGGTAATAGGAAATTGTAGCATGTTTTTTCCTCCTCCAAGCACAATGTGAATGTGGTATATCATAGAGAAGGGTAGATAAAATAAAAAATCAATGGAAAATGATAATATAAATTGAGTTTGTCCTTTTAAATTTGTGTTTCCACATTGACATAATACGTACATGTTATGACATCTACACGTTATGTAAAGTGAGTATAATGCATATGCATTACAATGTGTTCATGTTATGTATTTTATATAATGTGTATGCATTATGTCTTGGTATTTTTTAGCCTAACTTTATATAACACTTACACATTAGGGGAAATATCCACATAATTATCCCCCAACTTTGTGTAATTTCCCATACATAATAACACTTTCTAATCACATTTTTTTAATATCAAAACTAAGTTGAAACATATTGGTGAACCAATCCTTTTTTTATCCTCTAATTTCTTATTTCATTTTTTTTCTTTTCCTAAAAGTTGTGTTATTAAAAATCATTGGATTTATTATTCTAGGTAAATTGGTTAGTAGTTTTCCTTGCATTGCGATGTGAGGGGTAATGCCTAGATAATCAAATCACTAGATAACACTATATATGGATTTTAGTGTTCACATACCTCATAGTATATCAAAAATTTGTAAGTTTTTTATTTTCATCTATAGGAATCCTTTGGCCATTTGTTCTTGTAATGAACCAATAAGTGGTTAGCCCCAAGAATTTAATCTTAACATACCCCAAAATATGGGAGAGTATGGCTATGTGATTGGTGAAATCCTCTATATTAGTGCCTTCATGGCCATATTCACTATTTAAGACTAGGATCAATTATCTAAGAGTCTACACAACCAACACACTCTTGTCCAATTGCACACATGTTTTCTATTTCTTTGGTACCTTTCAATGTTACCCAAGAAGATTAATCTTCTTTTCCTCTAAGGTGTAGTGTTATAGTAAGTAAAATTGCTATGTATCATACTCAAATTCCTCTAATATCTTATCTAATGGAGGATATGAATATATTTTTTATCATTATGTTGATATAACCCTTGAAAACTATATGCACATTGAATATGATGTTATTGATAAAAGTTATAATGTTAGCATAGGCATATGAATTTTCACTATTTATAATAAAAGAGGAAATAATTGTATGTGTCAAAAAGTCATGGGAGAAGACAAATAGGTTTCAAAATTTGAAGATTCATTTTAGGTGATAAAAGATTAAAAATGCTAAGCATGTAAAGCAATAAAAGTAGAATAAAATAAGCTATTATATGAATGAATTATATCCCATGGCCTCATAGCCATGTGAATGCCAACTAAGTTATGTGAATGGAGATCTCATTATTAGTTTAATCATTTTTCTTGATATGTGGTTCGTCATTCCTATTTCATGAATTTCTAATTCATTTATGTAATTTCCATCTTCATTCATTAGTGCTCCTTTACTTGGTTAACTTTCAATATTTAACAATGGTGTGTCTACCTAAATTAAATGCAAGTCTAATTTGGCTGGAATATAATTTGGCATAGTTTGTAACAAGAGTGAGTTAGATTACTTATTTACATGTTAAAAGCATTAAAAATAGAATATCAAGTTATAATTTAATCAACATACGCATTTACAACACCTTCCAAGTCTATGTAATAAGAAGTAACTACCCATACTTGATGTATAATTAGTTTGAAGTAAAATGAAGCCCAAGTAGTTGAGGATGACAAAAAAACATTTGGAATTTTTAGATACGTTATGGGAAAGGTTGACAAAAAAGTGAAGGATATGTTTTTTGTGGTGGATTGTAACCTTTAAACTATAGGTATGGATATGGAAATGATTTATATATTAGAGCATAATGAATACTTTAAAATTTTAAGGGGTTGATACATTTAATGGAAATGGAGAAATTATTCAGAATATGTCTAACATGCAAGAGGGATATCATGAGGAGGTTTATAATTTTCCTTCTGGTAATTTTGAACATCCTATAATGGATATTTCGACTTATAAATAACCAAATAATTATACATACCCAACATATGCTCTAAAATAAAATCACGGGCCTTCATCTTCAATACATGACCTCTTATTTTTTATAATATTTTCTTCCCATAGAGCCATCCTATGAAGGCATTAGAACTAAGATGCCATTAATAGTCAGGAGTGAAGATCAAGAGACATCTAAAGATATACATGAACATTAAGAGATAGCTAAGAGATATGAGGCATATAAGAGGAATAAAAACATTAAAAAGAAACTCAAAAGATTGTAGGACGAATCTGAGAAGTAGTGGTATTAGGATTTTCTCCTATAGATTGGGCTGCATAGATTTAATATTTATATATTTATAATGTGGTTGAAGTTTTAACTTGTCATGATGCACCTAGTCATAAGCTTTGATATACAGGAAGGTGTTTCAAGTAAAAAATAAAGAACATTCAAGTGGTAGCTTTAATTTTATTAGCTTGATATGTTGACATAGTTATACTTAGGTAAGGATATGAAGTGTGATGCATTGTTGGTTTTGGTTTGGATGGGGTGTATTGAGCATGGAAATTTTCAAGAGTTTGACAACCTATTTAGTGTTATGGATGATAAGGAATGTCATTTATCTTCTATGACTTATAAAACTATTTTGGAATCATATGTCAAGCAAGGTATGAGTATGGAGTTGGATAAATTTACCTTATGTTAGTTATGATAGATAAGAGTATAAAATATTATTTTTAGGCTTGTATAAAGCTATAGAGAAAGAGTTTGAAATATAAATGTTAAGCATTAAGGAGGATGCCAAATGAGAGAACTAAGAAGAGGAAAAGGTGACAAAGTTATGCATTTTGAGAGGTTAAAAAGGTTAACATTCCTATATTAAAATATCTTAGAACATTTTAAAAGTATACATGAATTTTTAGGTGGTAGTTACTTGTATAAGTTCCAACATGAGAAGCTAAGGGTAGAAGTTAAATTGGAGGATAAGGGATGTATATAAAATGGGTCTAGACTATTTAGAGGATAAGGGATTTTGGTGAGTGGGCCAAGTCTATTTATAAGAAAAGGGATATCTAGTGATATAGGCCAAGATTAGGAGTAGGTAGCATGCCTCAAATACATTATATTAGAGAAAAAATATAGACAATTGATTAAATAGAGATTTTTTCTCTAAATGTCTCCTAATAAGACACATGTTTTTATCTAGGTGACTATTAGCATAGACATGGATTTTTAATATTTTTAATAAAAGAGGAAATAATTTTATGTGTCAAAAAGAAATCAAAATTTCATGAAAGAAGACAAATAAGTTTCAAAATTAGAAGAGTCATCTTGGTTGATAAAAGAGTGAGAATGCCAAGCTAAAAAGTAATCAGAGTAGAATTAAATAAGATATTGTATGAATGAATTATATCCCATGGCCTCATGGCCATGGTAATGTTAGTTAATTTATGTGAATGAAGATCCCCTTATTACCTTAATCCTTTTTCTCACTATGTGGTTTGATTTTCTTTTCATGAATTCCTAATTCATTTATGTAATTTCCATATTTATTCATTATTATTTTAGTTTTATATAACTTTAATAATTTAATATATAATAAACATAATGAATTTATGTATGATAATCCTAAAATCTCCAATACAATCAATCCAAATGAAATTAATGGAGTAGATCTCGATCAAGTTAGAATTTTCTAGTTTCTATCAAGGGATTTTATAATGTACCAAAAATTTTGATAAGGTTGTTAAATTATTCCTTGTATATAATAATACACATAAAACACATATTTTTTCACCCCAATATATGTATCTTAAAGTGGTTAATCATTATACTTCCATTGTTCTAGTCACTTGTTTCTATTCCAATATCAACCCCTATAGTTACATATATGCCAACATCCTTGGCTATGGATGAATCACTTAGTTTATAGTACAATTACATCCCCACCTCTAAATTGTAATCATAAATATATCCTATAATCACCACACAAGATTCACTTCTAAATTTTCTTAAATATCATCTCTTGAGCAATTTTTTCTAACCTCACATGCCAAAATATTGCCATTTAAACAAGGTTGTATCTAAAGCTACTCACTTAATGGATTATCATACTCTACTTCATAGTCCTTTGACACTATAAATAGCCTTTTAACCACTACCAATAGGTTTTTTATATTCTAATCTACCACTCTATGAGGGTAAAGGTGATCACGAACAACATCTTTATTCTTTCCATGCAGCATGTTTGGAACATGCTTACAATAAAAAATTACTTACCAAGTTTTTTCCAAGAAATAAAAAATAATATGCAATATGATGTTATATGATCTCCCTGTTTAATTATTCAAAACATTTAACCCATTGGTAGTTCAAATTTATCACATTTCTCAATCAACATTAGTGAATAGTTATCTTATGCATAAATTGTTCAACTCAAACAAGGGTCAAATGAGCAAATTAATGCTTTGTTATACCATACAATAATGTGCTAGAAAATATGACAAATTCTATGGTTGATAATGAATTGAAATATATAATTACTCAATTCTTGTGAGATCCATTCCATGAATCAATAATGTTTTATAGATTTAGATCTTTTGATAAGCTATACCTATGTTTTATTAATTTAGGAAATTAGATGTTTAATTCCTAAGTAATAAAGGTCTAGAATAGGGAGAGACTTCTAGTTTTATGTAGTGAAATATAGGTTTTTTAAAATTTTATAAAATTAATTCACATAGGAAAGAGAAGACAAATAAATAATAACTTAGCTTATTCTAGGCTGAAATAGATGATGCAGAGTCTAGAAATTATTGTGTAGGGATGGCAGACTATCGTAAACATGACCTAAAACTCTATTTCTAGATTGGATAGGAGCACCAAACTCAGTAAACCCTTGTAACTTGGTTTTATAGTCTATTTTTAGCACTATTGTCCACTTCCAACATTGTTTTCCACTTTTAGCATTGTTATCTTGGTGGTCTAGCTTTTTTGGGTTTTGCTTGTCAACCCTATGACACTCTATCAGTGAAATATTGAATCCTAAGACTATGAAAAACTCATTATGTATCATATTATATCTTCAATTCCTATATTAATGTACATACAAGAAAACAAAAAATTAAATCAAAGTACAAGGCGGGGGGGAAATTTGGGTTGTGGGAAGAATGATCACATAATCAAGAACCCCTATTATTCAGATGGCTACCTACATTAACCCTCTTGCCAAGGGTCTTAGATCCGATGTAGTCCTCCCTTAGAGAACATGCATAATCAACATACATGACTGATGCAAGAATTAATTTCACATAGTTACTTCCTTGATCAAGGATGCAAATCTATATTTGATGCAGAGAAGTTGAGCTATACTATTGATTGATTTTATTAAGTTTAATGTGCCAAAATAGTAAGTACTAGATATAAAATGACTTGTTTATTCCTTTTTATAGGAGACTCATTATTTCAAATTTGGTAACTTTTATTACATTTGGTTGACATTGGACAAATTAGACACAAAGCAAAGAAAAGGGGTAAGACTCATCCTATGAAAGAAACTGACTGTTGGGGAAAAAATGGGCTTAGACAACAGCGTCAGAAACTAGACACCCTAGGTTTTTAGAATTTTAGTCCTATTTGGGTGCTATTATCTAGGGGATTTGGGACCTATAGGGATGGGTATGTTCTTAGGCCTGAAAGGGTTAAGTTTGGAATGTTATGGATGTTCAAGAATAAGCAAAAAAAATGTCTAGGGAATGTAGTAAGACCGAGACAAGTTAGATAAAAACACCTGGATAAATGTGAAACAAAACGCATATTCTCTATCAAAATCTCTTGTGAAATTAATATGAAAAGACATAATATGTGTGTTTTCTTGACCAATTTAGGGTGTATACATTTTCTCCCCATTTGATCTAGTGATGTAATGAAATGAAGTACTAGAGTAAAAAAAAAAAGAATATGTGTACTTGAACTTATCTATGTGAAGATAAGTGTAAGTACAAGGGTCCAACTTCCTAACCAAGGAAGTGGATGGAGAACTAAAATAATGCATGAAAAAAGAAAGAATCCTTGCAATAGATACCCTTGTATTGAATCTAAATAGTGTCTGGAGAAGGAAGGAATATCTGTAATAGATGCCCCCATACTAAATTTGAATATTGCCTAGAGAAGGAAGGAATCCCTATAATAGATGCTCCCTATACTAAATCTAAATAATATAAACTAGATTTGAGAATTTCTTGGAGGTCCAAAACTAATGTATGTCCTCTATCCTGCACAAACTCCTAGGTTTGAGTCTGAGTAATACAATGGACCAATCATTGCAGATAACTATATGGTCCAACCTAGTGACAACTTGAGTAATGCCTGGGTGTAAACCAAAATGGTTGGTAAAATGTGTAAGAATAAGATAGTATACCCTCCCATCCTAATCTTTATAATCCTATAAGATGGAGGATATGAACATATGTATCATGCCCCCAAATCTAATATGTGAGTGATGCATCTAAAAAATCTATAAATCTGTATAACCACATGTGATATGATCTATCATGTCATGTCCTATGTGAAAAATTGGAGATCAAAAATAATGAACTTTTCATTATACCTATAATCTGCTATTTAGTCTGTAACTATGTCATGTTGTATGAAGTTGTATGCATGAGATGTGTAGTAATATGCATGCCCTCAAATATGATATCTGGATAGTTTGTATATCTATAAAATGAATGTGTATCCCTCTAAATGTCTTGAGTAATTTTGAGTGACCCAATAAAATCTAAATCACTATATAATCTTAGCTGAGTAATGCTAAGTGACCCATATATTCTGCACCATTGTATAATCTTAACCAATCTGAGTTGAGTAATGTTAAGTGACCCATATAGTCTGAACCACTATATTTTTTGACCAATCTAAGTTAAATCTAATAATTTGACTATTAGAAGTGTGAGAACCATGGTGTATCCATCTATGAGAGTGGATAGGGGTAGGAATAGGAATAGTAGGAATGATGCCCTTCTTTTGCATAGAGGGACAAAATCTATGATGGAGGAGGTTGAGCCAAAAGTGATGACTAGTGGTAGAATGTATAGGAACTTGGGTTGGTATGTATTGAATTTATTAAGAATCTAGTGTTGAATTAGTGGAATTGAATTATTGGGAGTGAAAGATGTCTTTAATTGATTATTTGAATAGGCTAGGTTGTTTGCATGTTTTGAACAAGTGTTGATTGGTGGGAACCAATTTATATGTCCAGGTATTAGAAATGTGTGTGAATGATAGAGTAGGTAGATGACTTAGTGAAAGAGTAGAGATTATGTCATATTAAAGGTGGCATTTTTATGATTCTAAATATTAAAATGGTTTGTAAAATGGAGCTATGGTGCTCTAGTTATGAGCAAAATAGTGTTTTGTTTTTCAATAGAATAGTTGGTTAATATAGGAATTTGGATTGACTTTGAGCTCATTTATGCAGTGACAAGTTTGAGATATTGGATCTTTGGAGTTCAAAATGTTGAGGAGATGAGCACCTTCTGTGACATGTTTTGAGTAACTAGCAGCCTAGATTGAGGGCAACAGGGAGATTAGCCTAGTGAGTAAGCTGGTCATTTGATTTTTGCCTATTTAAAAGCCTATTTTAGTCATTTTTTAGCTATTTTAAGTGGTTTAAAATATGCTTAACTAGTTCCATCACTCCTATCCTAGAGGTAGAACTACTATCCAAGGTTCATCACTATTGTCTAAGATCTAGTGTTATTATCCAGTGCTAGTGTCCTTTTGTAGCATTAATGTCTGCTATTGATGACTTTTGTAGTTTCTGATTTACTCTTTACTACTGTATAGTTTGGTTGTTTACTTGGCATGGTTACCTAATGTAGCTACTAATTTTTGGTGTGTTTTCTAGAGTGAGGTATAGATGAGAGAGTTCTATAGAGGTTAGGTTATGAAGACACTAAGGATGTTTCCATTATTGGATGATGAGTGTGTTGTGATGGATAGGGTTGAATTAGGTCATGTATGTGACCTGGGTACTATACAATGGGATAAGTATTTGATTACCACCTTATGTGAGAGGTAGAATGCTAATACTTGTACATTCTAGCTTCTTACTGGGGAGATTATTGTTACTTTAGAGGATGTATACCAGATTTTGTAGTTGTCGATTAGTGGGTGGTGTGTGACATTGCAAGATGATATGGGTGTAGATGTCATTGATCAAACATCTAAATACTTTGTTGGGATACCTATAGGAGTACATCACTAAGGTAGTGATAGTGATACACTTTGGTAGTGATTGTGTAGTCAAGTGTTATGTGCTTGTAGAAATGGTTAGTTATGTTGTTGGCCTCATTTGTTATAGTGAATGTTAGTACAGTGTCTATTGCCTATAAGATGCAGAGGGTGGTTCATAGTATTAAGAGGTATGGTATAATGTTCTCATAGGGTAGGACTATGCTTTCCCACTTGTACATGGATTTTTATAGATTTACTCAATAGGCATTTAATGGTGGTATGGGTATGGCCATATTATTATATTGTTGGGCATATGAGCACATAGTAGTTGTGTGACCTATTGGGTTATTGAGGAGGAGTTGTACATATCCACATCCATTTGGTGAGTGATGGATGAGTGAGTTGGCTATTAGATCCTATGGGATAGATCACTATAGGAGGGTGCTAGACAGGTTGGTGGCCCATGATATCATATGGAGGTCATATAAAGGATTCTTAGGATGGCCTAAGGATGGAGAGTAGCTATGGTATATTAAGGTCAATTATTAGTTACATGATCATTGGCCTAGAGTTTATGAGTGCTTTTAGCATGAGTTCATTATGAGGTAGTTTGAAATTTGACAAGATGTTCCTCATATAGCATGGGCATCGTTGAGGAGTGCTCAAACACTAGTGAGAGTAGGGGCTCATATAAGACCTACTAAGGCTGAGTTGGCACCTTTACATGTGGATGCACAAGCTATTGTTATAAATGTTCCTGATGTGGATGATGTGGGATGTACTGAGGGATATACTACATGGTGGGCCAAGGAGTGGTGGGCTTTATTTTACCCCATGAAAAGAGCGGATGTTCCTATATATGAGGATTTTGAGCCGCTCCATATGATGGGAGGTAATTAGTGATTTAGATTTTGCATTATACCTATGTTTGTGCTTTATCTTGGATTTGTATATATGTATCTAATGTAATTTTATACTTATTATGTGTGTTGGTGGAGTGGGAGGTGTACTAGGTGAGGCACCTACTAGGGTTAGTGGTGGGGATGACATGTTCTAGGAGACTATCATTGAGTCTATACTACATGAACTTACATGGCATGTTCTTAATGATACTATGGAGGAGGGTTTGATAAAGAGACTGACCATTATAGCTAGTGTGTATGTTCATTTATTTGATCAGGCTGTTATAGCTATAGTTGCATATGTTAAGGTAGTAGGAGAGAGAGATGAGCTAAGGGATAAGAGAGATAGGCATAGGATGCCTCCTCCTAATTGTGGATCAATGAGATCAAAGATTATGAATGATTATATGGATCTTTAGTGGTGACATGTAGATTTGCATGAGGCAAATGGTTATTTGTTAGAGTGAGATAATTGGTGCAAGAGGAATTTAGGAGCTCAAGGAGTCACAGATTCATTGAGTGCTAGACATGATTATGGGACTAGTACTGGAGGAGAGAGTGAGATTGAGAGTGAGGGCATGAACCCTATTCATTATTGATTATACTTTAACATGACGTATATGTTTTGAAAACTTTGTGATATATATATATATATATATGATAGTTTACTTTTGAAATCATGTGTATTCATGCTATAGATTTTGGAATATGTTGGGATATGGATTGTAAGTGGTTAACTTTACAAATGGTTGATCTAGTATTGATTGTGAATTTACATGTGCTTGGTAAATGGTACTTTGGATATGGGATTTGATGTTTTGATATGTTTAGATGTGATGTTTTGATAATTATGATGCTAGGCTTATTGATTTTGGATTGTAATCATATATAAGAAAAAAATTATTTGTTGTCATAATTGGTAATTTATTTGGATAAATTTGAGTTCATTTTTGGGATTGGTAAAGTAGGATTTGGATATGTTTAATTTGGTAATATCTGGACTTTGATAGGCTGGTATTTGGATAGGATAGTTGTTGGGAATTAAGAATGTTAGTTGTTAGAATGGGGATGTAAGATAGCATTATGTGTGTATTACTTCCCTAAGAGTGACTCAAGAATATAAAGGGTAGCTAGACCTTTGGCTCCATCATTTTTATGTTAAGTGAAGCTATGAACTAATGATAAAATGAATGTATGTTGTATCGCATTATGTTATATCAATATCTGAACCCTGTTAGCCAAGTGAACAAGTTTCCATATTGCTCATGCTGTGTAGGAATGTGCTTTGTAGCTGATACTATATGTTGTGAAGAGGGCTCATCTATCTATAATCAAATACCTTATGGACTTTGTTGTGATGTATATGAGTGTGTAATATGTGGAGATGGAGTTGAAACCTATGCTAAGGGCTCATTAAATCTTAATCATAATGAATTGTTATGTGAGATAGGACCCTGATAACTTGGTTGTAATGAATATCTATCTAGAATAATACTCTATAATGTAGGTTCAATTAATCATAATCATAATGGAATGTTGCATGAGATAGGACCCTAAAAATTTAGTTGTAATGAATATATCTTTGGAGTAATACTCTGCTATGGTGCCTATGACTCTATTGGATATGTATATGGAACTTCACTATGTATACCATGAACTACACTACTATATGTGGGTTGATTTTTTTATACTAGTTTACAAAAAAAATTAATAGTTGGAATAGGAGATCTCTTGTGAGATTCTATCCTAAAACCTACATTTCACTCATTATGAGTGACCAATGATTCTTGTAAAGGAATGTCTTGGGATGACTCAGTCATGGAGGAATGAGGTCTAAGGTTTTATAATGGAGGAGATCTTTATGCCCCCTGTGTGAATGTGATTATGCCTTGATCAACATATTTATTAATGCAATTTTTGAGTCCATAAAAATTATCATCATTATGTCCATGAATATGATGATAATTATAAAAGGGCTAATGTGGTTGTCTATGTAAGAGATGCAAATCTCATTGGTGAATAAAAGGTAATGTGATTAACCTCTTATCTAGTAGTGTTGATAATATGATAGGTGGGATATCCCACTCTGAATCAAACTATAGTTGTGTTTTACTATTGTTATCTATAGTGCATACTATAGGTTGTGTTCTAAAAACTTGATTTTTGTTCTTGACTAATTACTTTTTTGGTTGTGGTATCCTATCTTGTCTAGGACATGGTGGATGCTAAATAGTAAGAGTTGTATCTGAATATGTTATGAAGTATAGAGTGATCTAATCAACTGAATCTACCTCAATTAATCCCATTTTTTTTCCAGATCTAGAACTATGAAACACAAATGTCTAAAACAAGGCTATGTCTGATATAGTAGATGCTTGAGGAGAGGTTGGTGCAGGCCCTTGATAAAGATATGTTGAATCTTTAGATATATTGGTTTGTATATCAATATTAAAAAATGATCTTTAAATCTTAAGATATACTCACTAACTAAATTTGAAGAATTTTAATGTAGTGTGGCAAGTTTCTCATATGTAACACAAGGGCCCATGTTGACAATGTAGTTTAAGAGAAATGCCTTTTCTAATTCATCATATGTGTGCAATGAACTGACAAGGAGTAGATGAAAGAATCAATTATATGCTTCCCCCACTAATGTCTACTATAACAACTTGACTAGAATCAAAGGACTTGCATGAGGTGGTAAAGCCTTCTAAAAGGCCTGAAGATGTGTGAATGGATCTCCAGTTCCATCAAAGTGAGGTAATGATGGTGTTTATAAATGCTTAGCCAATGCAGCTTTTATGAATGTCTTTAGAACAAGGTTACCATTGGCATCCATCCAAGATTTATAAGCTTTGTTTTCTAAGGTAAAGATATGTACTTGGTGTTGTAGATCACCAATTGCATGCATTAAAGAGATGATCTCCTGGGATGGTACATTAGAATCTTGAAATGGTTCATTTAATCATTGAATTTGATTATTAATTTTAACCATGGGAATGCTACATTTAGCAAGTGGATCATAAAGAGGGGGTATGCTCACTTGAACCATAGGAGTAATGGTAGCTTGGACCTTACTAGAGGGATGTGGGCTACCATTCTCTTTAGGTGAAGAGTGCGAGATGGGTTTTACTGTACTGAGGGGTGGTTTGGGAGATTCATTGGTATCTTTATGTTTTATTGAATCACATTCTAATTTAGTATAAGATGTGCTATTAAAATTAACATGTGCATTACCAGAGATAAAATCATTCATATAAGTAGAAGCAACATTTTGACATAAATGGGATTTGAGAGAAGTGAGAAAAGGGTTAGAAGCATGAGATGCATTTTCTTCTTCACTATATGCATAGTAGTCATCATTATTCCATGCATTTTCACAATCTAAATTTTGTTCATTTAAAGTAGTATAATTTGAAGTATCATTTTCATATTCACTTTCATTCTCATATTCATTTGCATGTTCACTATCATAGTCATTATCACTTCCATCAATGCTAGGGAGAGGTGTAAGAGAAAGAGTTAATTTCTTTCTAATATGAAATAAGTTATCATTGGCATTTGGAATATCATGTGTATCTATACTATCCATGGATGGATTATATGCATTTTCTTCATTTTCAACATGAGAAGGAAGAATAGAAGAGTTATCATTTAAATATTCTTTTGAGAGAGTAGATTTAGGAGAACATAATGCATCATCTAAACTATGCTTTGGTAATTTGATTCTATTACATTTATATTGTTGTATATTGAACATAGTAGTAGAAAAAGGTAAAAAGATATTAGGTTCACATGGAAGCAAATCATCACCAATAAGAGGTTCACTTGGAAGTGCATGATTAATTTGTGCATTTTGTACATTATGCCTAGGAAAATGAGGTGAGAAGTATCTTTCCCATTTATCATAAGTATTTTAATTATAAGAAGGCATAAAAGAGATGGGTTCAACAAATGTTTTATTAATTTAGGAAATTAGATGTTTAATTCCTAAGTAATAAAGGTCTAGAATAGGCAGAGAATTCTAGTTTAATGTAGTGAAATATAGGTTTTTGCCAATTTGATCAACCTATTTCACATAGGAAAGAGAAGATAAAGAAAGATTAACTTAACTTATTATGGGATGAAATGGATGATGTAGAGTTTGAAAATTATTGTGCAAGGATGGTAGACTATTGTAAACAAGACCCAAAACTTTATTTTTGGATTGGATAGGAGCACCAAACTTAGGATGCCCTTGATACTTGGTATGTAGTCCATTTTTGGCACTATTTTCCACTTCCAATGTTATTGTCCACTTTCATCACTATTGTCTTGGTGGTCTAGATTTTTTAAGTTTTGCTTGGAAGCCTTGTGATACTCTCTCAATGAAATATTGAATCCTAAGATTGTGTAAAGCTCACTGTGTGTTAGCTTCTATCTTCAATACCTATATTAACTTGCATACATGGAAACAACAAATGAAATAAAAGTACAAGGGGGAGTTAAATTGGGTTATGAGAATAATGATTGCATAATCAAGAACCCCTATTGTTCTAACTGTTACCTACATTAACTCTCTTTCCAAGGGTCTTAGATCTGATGTAGTTCTCCCTTAGGGAATGTGCATAACTAATGTGCACAACTGATGTAAGAATGAATTTCACCTAGGCCCTTACTTGATTAGTCATGAAAATCTATGTGTGATGTAGAGAAGCTGAGTTATACTATTGATTGATTTTATTAAGTCTAATGGGCCAAAATAGTAAGTGCTAGATATAAAATGCCTTGTGTAGTCCTTTATATAGGAGACTCATTATTTCAAATTTGGGAGATTTTATTGCATTTGGTCAACATTGGGAAACTTATACATGATGTAAATAAAAGGGGTAAGACTCATCCTATGGAAGAAACTAACTTTTGGGGCTGAAATTGGGCTTGTACAATAATGCCAAAAACTAGACACCTTGGGTTTTCAGTGTTGTAGTCATATTTGGGTGTTATTGTCTAGGGGATGTGGGACCTAGGGGGATGGGGTTGGACCTAAAATATGTTCTTGAGCCTAAAAGGGTTAAGTCTAGAATGCTACAGATGTTTGAGAATAAGCAAAAAATACGTATATAGAATGTAATAAGATCAAGACAAGTCAGATAAAAGGACCTAGCTAAATGTGAATAAAAACTCATATTCTCTAATTAGAGTCTCTTATGAAAGGACTATGAAAATACATAATATGTGTGCTTTCTTGACCAATTTAGTGTGTATACAACCTATAATCAAATAAAGTCAATTCTTATTTTAGAATTAAAAGCTAAAATATGCATCAAGTGTTCCATTTACATCAATTATCAAGTTCCAAGGCAAGATAAACTATAAATCCAAATTCATTTAACCCTATGTTTGGTTAAGTATCATATGGGGTTAAGGTTAATAATATATAATGAATAAGAACAAGAGTGATAAATAGATCTATAACATTCCAGTTAATTACAAAACTTAGATAAAACATGTACTAAATTTATTATTCTAAGATATGCTAAAAAAGGGAAAATATATTCTAGATATTATAATGATAATAAAAAATAGATAATTATTTGGTTATGACGCTAATACTAATATGGATCTAGAAAAAGTAGAAATTATATTGGATCTAGATTCTAGATCAGTCACCTGATTTTAGAAATTGTACCTTTGTAGCCACAAACACTTGCATCGACTTGGGATGATTATGGAGATGCTTCTATCTAACTTGGACATAGGTGTCCAGCATAGACTACCTACTAGATATAGATGTAATCACTTATATGCTTTTAGGTTCTATGGCACCTTCACTCTAGTGCATTTAGATATGGGTCATGGACTGTCACTTCTTGTTAAATAAAAAAAATACTAGTTCTTCAGCTTCATAGTGGTTGTGGTAAAAATAGGTTAGTGGGATCATAGTGTATAACTACCCCAAATACCCCTCTATCAATGAGAATTAATAATTTAGAGAGGGCTTTGAACTTACATAGTTCTTCCCTATGTCTCAGCTTGTGTGTAAATCATGTAATGTATGATAAGCAAGTATAACTACCTAGTTTATAACTTTGGTAAATGTTGCTCATAGTATGCTCCTTTAATAATTTAGACTTGTAGATGCATTATCGCTAATAATGATATGGAAATAGGATAAATAATAAATATTTTCTAAATTGAATGCTTGATTGAGTGTTTTTGGTAAGTCGCCTTATGAATAAAATAAAAAGTTATTAGGTCTGTGATAGGTGAGGAAAGAATGAGGATTGTCCTTATACTTATACCAATCACTTTGGATAATATCTCACATTAAATTACTTGGGATAACCATAATAATGCATTTCATTTGTAAATTAGATGACCTTAGGACACTAGACACTTGCATTGAAATAAGACATTTATATCGACATAGGTGATTGACTAAGATGCAAGTGTTCAGGTAGTTAAAAAATAGGTGTAGGTATATAAATTTTATAGATAGAAGATAAGCAAATTTATAACATTTTGGGTAAGATATAAGGCTTGGGTCATCATAATGACATTAGTCAGACTAAGATCTAAGTAATGAGCATAAATAAATATCAGATGTGAGCTTTTAGGTAGTGGGAAAGGTATACAGCTAAGAGGAATAACCAAGGTCTATATTTTCTAAGTGTATAATACTCAAGTGCCATATAATTCATAAATAGTGTCTACATTCCCCCCCTTTAATCTAGTAATGAAATATATAGTTAAAGGAAAATATATGCATACCTGGATGAGCATAACACACTTTGAATTTATGTGAACCCAACTTGAGTGTTTTGTTGGTAACTATTGACCATTTTTTGCCCAATAGGCCAAAAATCGGTCCCCTTCTTCCCCTACTATTCTAGGCCATTCATTTTTTGATTTTGCACAAGTCCAGGGATTTCTACAAACTCTATAGGTCTATTTCTATGGACTCTCCAAGTCTATTTCTATGGACCTTGCAGAGCTTACATTTCTACAGACTTAGGAATGAGGTTTTCTATGGAATCTGTAGGTCCATTTCTACAGACTCTGCAAGTTAGTCTTTTGGTGCATGAAGAATTAGTTCAGAGAGCGTTGGGTTTTACAAGGCTTATTTGGGCTCTTGTCTGAATAAATTCACAAGGAAGGTTGACATATTTGAACCATTCAATCGGTTCAATGCCTTGGTTCAACACCTTGGTTCAATTAGCCTTGGTTCATCGCTTGGTTCAACCACTAGGTTCAATGCCTTGGTTCAATCGACCTTGGTTCATTACTTGGTTCAACCACTAGGTTCAACACGTCAGTTCATTAGCCTCTATTTAATCAGAAAAGTTTAACACTCTATTAAATCAGCAAAGTTCAATGCAAGGTTCATCGGTAGGTTCAATCAAATGGTTCATTACTTGGTTCAACCACTAGGTTCAACGCTCAGTTCAAAGGATTGGTTTAGCAAATGGTTCAAATGTTTAGTTTAATGAATGAGTGGTGCACAGTGTTGAATCATTCAACCATTCAACCATTTTTGGTTGAATCGGTCGGTTCAATGGCTTGGTTCAAGGGAGCATCCTAAAGCTGAAGGATAAGTGCCCTTGCAGAGGATAGTTCTGAGTTCAGAAGCCCTTGCGAAGGGTAGGGAGCACTTTAAAGGCAGCCAAAGGATTTTAAAAATGTGAAAAGACTTAAGGTTTTGAATTCTTTTAGAATTTTTATCTAAAGGAATTACTTTGGATAAAAAGTCTGAAGGAATTCAGAGGAAGGCCACCAGCACAAAGAAAAGCCAAAGAACCTAAAAGAAATGGACAAAGGACTAAGACAATTATCGCAGACTTTTTGTCTGTGAGAAAATTGTCCGTGGAAAAATTCTATGGGGAAAAGCCCATAGAAAAGGCCTAAAGGTATTTACCAAGGATGGTGACGTCTTGAAAGCTATCAATTTTAAGGAGGTAGATTAGCTGTTGTTTTAAAGCAATGATGGTTGTGCGAGCGTCAATTTTAAGGCAGTGAAATAGCCATTTGTTTTGAATTACCTGAGCACCAACCATGAAAAGAACCCAAGGAACACAGTGACCCACCAGAACATCACCCCTAAGGGCTGAAAGAGTAGGAAGAAGACAAGGTGTAGAAAGAGACAAAGCAGTTTAAGTGGTAAAGAGGAGGCTAGTTATTACTAGATGGTCACCAAATGGTGCGGCCTATTTTTCTTCTAGTTTGCATTTATGAGCAGACAAGCCATGCAAATGCCTTGAAAAGAGTAGTCTATTTATAGAAAAGAGGTGTGGCCATGTTTTTCACATTAATGTGGAACACCAAAGTCAAAGTAGGAACTGACAATCAGACGGTTCCCTCTTCCCAAGGCTCAGAGCGCACATGGGCCAGCTTGCAAAAAGAGCACCAAAATATTTCCCAAGAAGCGCCAAGTTCTCTTCCTCTTTCTATATATTGTAAATTTTCTCATTTGAGAAGGATCCACTCTCTTAGCCTTAAGGCAAAACTCTACCCAAAAAACTCTCGGGCTTGTAAGGTAGAGTTCTGCCAGTTTTTACCTTGAATCAGGACTTAACATTTTTACCTCTATCTAGACTTGCACTTTAAAGTATATGTTTGTTTTCTTATTTTGTGTTAAGTCATTGTCTTTCATGCTTTTCATAGATTGATTGTAGTATGTCCAGTGCATTGTGAAGTCTCCTTTCTACAAGTTTGCTAGAAGTGTTTATAGGGGAGTGTAGGTGCCTGTGAATAGGCTGCCATAAGTGTGTCTGAGGATGCCTCTGGTGGTTTCTTCCTCCCTGTATTTCCACAGACCCCTAGTAGACTATTGTAGAAGAGCTTCCCACTTCATATGAAGTGTATGGGCACTTATTTTGGTGAAAAATGTATATTCAAGCTGGGTGGGTCAACTTTTTGGGTGTATCACCTTTTCATTTTTAGGCTTAGGTACTATTTTCAGCATCTCTCTCCCTTTTCATCTGAAGTGGGAAGCTCTTCTGAAATAGATAATTATTTGGTTATGATGCTAATACTAATATGGATCTAGAACAAGTAGAAATTATATTGGATCTAGATTCTAGATCAGTCACCTAATTTGAGAAATTGTACCTTTGTAGCCACAAACACTTGCATCGACTTGGGATGATTATGGAGATGCTTCTATCTAACTTGGACATAGCTGTCCAACATAGACTACCTACTAGATATAGATGTAATCACTTATATGCTTTTAGGTTCTATGGCACCTTCACTCTAGTGCATTTAGATATGGGTCATGGACTATCACTTCTTGTTAAATAAAAAAAATACTAGTTCTTCATCTTCATAGTGGTTGTGGTAAAAATAGGTTAGTGGGATCATAGTGTATAACTACCCCAAATACCCCTCTATCAATGAGAATTAATAATTTAGAGAGGGATTTGAACTTACATAGTTCTTCCCTATGTCTCAGCTTGTGTGTAAATCATGTAATGTATGATAAGCAAGTATAACTACCTAGTTTATAACTTGGTAAATGTTGCTCATAGTATGCTCCTTTAATAATTTAGACTTGTAGATGCGTTATCACTAATAATGATATGGAAATAGGATAAATAGTAAATATTTTCTAAATTGAATTCTTGATTGAGTGTTTTTGGTAAGTCATCTTATGAATAAAATAAAAAGTTATTAGGTCTGTGATAGGTGAGGAAAGAATGAGGATTATCCTTATACATATACCAATCACTTTGGATAATATCTCACATTAAATTACTTGGGATAACCATAATAATGCATTTCATTTGTAAATTAGATGACCTTAGGACACTAGACACTTGCATTGAAATAAGACATTTATATCGACATAGGTGATTGACTAAGATGCAAGTGTCTGGGTAGTTAAAAAATAGGTGTAGGTATATAAATTTTATAGATAGAAGATAAGAAAATTTATAACATTTTGGGTAAGATATAAGGCTTGGGTCATAATGACATTAGTCAGACTAAGATATAAGTAATGAGCATAAATAGATATCAAATGTGAGCTTTTAGGTAGTGGGAAAGGTATACAACTAAGAGGAATAACCAAGGTCTATATTTTCTAAGTGTATAATACTCAAGTGCCATATAATTCATAAATAGTGTCTACATTCCCCCCCTTTAATCTAGTAATGAAATATATAGTTAAAGGAAAATATATGCATATCTGGATGAGTATAACACACTTTGAATTTATGTGAACCCAACTTGAGTGTTTTATTGGTAACTATTGACCATTTTTTGCCCAACAGGCCAGAAATCGATCCCCTTCTTCCCCTACTATTCTAGGCCATTCATTTTTTGATTTTGCACAAGTCCAAGAATTTCTACGGACTCTGCAGGTCTATTTCTACAGACTCTACAGGTCTATTTCTATGGACTTTGCAAAGCTTAGATTTCTATAGACTCAGCAATGAGGTTTTCTATGGACTCTACAGGTCCATTTCTATAGACTCTACAAGTTAGTCTTTTGGTGCATGAAGAATTAGTTCAGAGAGTGCTAGGTTTTACAAGGCTTCTTTGGGCTCTTGTCTAAAGAAATTCACAAGGAAGGTTGACATCTTTAAACCATTGAACTAGTTTAATGCCTTGGTTCAACACCTTGGTTCAATCAGCCTTGGTTCATCACTTGGTTCAACCACTAGGTTCAATGCGTCAGTTCATTAGCCTCTATTTAATTAGAAATTTTCAACACTCAGTTTAATCAGCAAAGTTCAACCACTAGGTTCAATGCGTCAGTTCATTAGCCTCTATTTAATTAGAAAAGTTCAACACTCAATTTAATCAGAAAAGTTCAACACTCAGTTTAATCAGCAAAGTTCAATGCAAGGTTCATCGGTAGGTTCAATCAAATGGTTCATCACCTGGTTCAACCACTAGGTTCAACGCTCAGTTTAAAGGATTGGTTTAGCAAATGGTTCAAAGGTTTGGTTCAATGAATGAGTGGTGTGCAGTGTTGAACCATTGAACTGTTGAACCATTTTTGGTTTAATCGGTCAGTTTAATGGCATGGTTCAAGGGAGTGTCCTAAAGCCGAAGGACAAGTGCCCTTGCATAGGGTAGTTCTGAGTTCAGAAGCCCTTGCAGAGGGCAAGTAGCACTTCGAAGGTAGCCAAAGGATTTTTAAAATGTGAAAAGACTTAAGGCTTTGAATTCTTTCAAACTTTTTGTCTGAAGGAATTCCTTCAAACAAAAATTCTAAAGGAATTCGAAGGAAGGCCACCAGCACAAAGAAAAGCCAAAGAACCTGAAAGAAAAGGACAAAGGACTAAGACAATTCTCATGGACTTTTTGTCTGCAATAAAATTGTCTATGGAAAAAGTCCACGAGGAAAAGCCACAAAAAAGGCTTGAAGGTATTTACCAAGGACGATGACGTCCCAAAAGCCATCAATTTTAAGGAGGTAGATTAGTTGTTATTTTAAAGTGATGATGGGTGCATGGGTGTCAATTTTAAGGCAGTGAAATATCCATTTGTTTTGAATTTCCTAAGTGTCAACCATGAAAAGAGCCCAAAGAATGTAGTGACCTGCTAGAAGATCACCCCCAAGGGCTAAAAGAGCAAGAAGAAGACAAGGTGTAGAAAGAGACAAAGCAGTTCAAGTGGCAAAGAGGAGGTGAGTTATTACCAGATGGTCACCAAACGGTGTGGCCTATTTTTCTTCTAGTTTGCATTTATGAGCAGACAAGCCATGCAAATGCGTTGAAAAGAGTAGTCTATTTTCAAAAAGGAGGTGTAGCCATGTTTTTCACATTAATGTGGAATGCCAAAGTCAAAGTAGGAACTGACAATCAGATGGCTCCCTCTTCCCAAGGCTCAAAGCGCACATGGGCCAGCTTGCAAAAATAGCACCAAAATATTTCCCAAGAAGTGCCAAGTTCTCTTCCTCTTTCTATATATTGTAAATTTTCTCATTTGAGAAGGATCCACTCTCTTAGCCTTAAGGTAAAACTCTACCCAAAAATCTCTTGGGCTTGTAAGGTAGAGCTCTGCCAGTTTTTACCTTGAATCAGGACTTAACATTTTTACCTCTATCTAGACTTGCACTTTAAAGTATATGTTTGTTTTCTTCTTTTGTGTTAATTCATTGTATTTCATGCTTTTCACAGATTGATTATAGTATGTCCAATGCATTGTGAAGTCTCCTTTATGCAGGTTTGCCAGAATTATCTACAGGGGAGTGTAGGTGCCTATGAATAGGCTGCCATAAGTGTGTCTGAGGATGCCTCTGGTAGTTTCTTCCTCCCTGTATTTCCATGGACCCCTAGCTAACTATTGTAGAAGAGCTTCCCACTTTAGATGAAGTGTATGGGCACTTCTTTTGGTGAAAAGTGTATATTCAGGCTAGGTTGGTCAACTTTTTTTGTGTATCACCTTTTCATTTTTAGGCTTAGGTTCTATTTTCAGCATCTCTCTCTCCCTTTTCATCCCCCCCCCTTTTTTCATTTTATTTATTAGTAGTAGGAGAAACTAGGGCCTAAAAGATAGATCAGAGGGAGCTGGCCCTTACCTAGAGACTCTCCCCTCCAGCTTCATCGGTCCAATAGGTGAGAGGGGAGTTTCCATTATTACATGTGGAAGGGTAGGAGCTAGGCGTCCTTCCCCTGGGTGTAATCCACTACATCAATAGTTTTTGGCATGCCCAGTGGGACTATCTTAGACAAGTTTTATCCAAAGAGTTGAAGGATTTTTGGTGTGTTCTTTAACCAACCAGCCTTTGGAGGATTTTGCATCAACACTAATGGCAACTCTGAGTTGAATCAACTGGTTAAGCAGCCTGGTGCCATCAAAAATCACTTTTTTGTATGTATAATTCCTTTGTGTAAAATCATGAACCTTGTATTTCTTCATATGACTTCGATCAGACTTATAATTTTCATGCAATCACCTCAAGTAACTCTCCTAGTTTCCCTTCAATGATAAGGGAAGTGGTGCTGGAGTTTGAGAAGCAAGTAATGGAAATAGACAAACTGGATGAGCAGTATGGTTATCAGCAGGACCTGATGTACAAAGAGGTGTGTTTGTTCAAGCAAGCTTAGGCCTTGCAATCCATGGAGGAGGAGGTAGCAAAGTGGAGGAATCCATTCATGTAAGGTAGTCAGCCTTGCATGCCCCCTCGTATCCTAAAGAAATCCCCCTCTTGTGTACCAAATCCTTTTTATCAGATAGCACTTGCTCATTCTAGCTCATTTGATGCATCAATCAACCCTGCTCTTGACCTCGTGTGCCTAGCCTTCAAGCATCAAAGGGAATTGGAACAACCTCCCATGGATATGAACCTTCTAAATTCCTTAGATCGTGAATCTTCCTTTGTGGGAAACATTATGAACCAGCACATCTCTCTCAAAACTGCTCCTACTCAACATCATGATGTTGGTGACCTCCAAGAAAGACTCTTTCAAGATAATCTAGCCAAGAAAATTGAAGATTTAGAGGCTAGGATGAGACTGCTTCATGAAAGAGAGATAGAACTTCTAGACCTTGTGGAGGAGCCTTAGGACCTTGGAGAAAACAAAGTTG